>OY728141.1:458658319-461158319 GCA_963277665.1 Viscum album | reverse complement strand
ATTAGTGTTGCTCACACTATTCTTCATGGTTTTAGTCAATGGCTGGAACCCGAAGGAACCGTGTTAATGCGGAATGCGACGGGCAATGCAATGATTGTCCCCCTAAGCAACCAAAAGTTATGGGAGCTGGAATGAAAAATTGTGTAGCCATGATCACACAACTTTTCAAGTTATGAATCATGCAAGAAATCCAAACGAGCAAAGAAAGGAGCAACATTCTATTGAATCCTTTATGAGGAAGTTCCCACCTTCATTTAGCGGGTCTACTGATCCATTAGTTGCTGAACAATGGATTAGTACTACTGAAAAGATATTTTCAGTTCTTCAATGTTATTAACATGGTAAATTCATCTTAGAAGTGTATCATTTGGATGGTGATGCTGATAAATGGTGGAATCTTATCAAGAATACGAGGCAAAGAGATGAAATTTAGTCCATTGAATGGGACGAGTTCAAGAACTTATTTTTCAATAAGTACTTCCCTCGTATTCTCCGAAAAAAGATGGAGAAAAAGTTTCTTGAACTGAAGCAAAAGGATGATGAATCTGTTGGTACGTATGAAGCAAATTTTACAAGACTTGCAAGGTACGCTTCTGGTAATATTATCCAACCTGAGATTAAGATCGATCGATACTTTAGTGGCTTAAAACCATGTCTTCGAAGGGCCTTATCCATAAGGGACTTCAATAGCTATGAGGAAATCGTTCGATGTGCTCTCAAAGTTGAGATGGAGATTGGAGTAACCCATCAGTCATATGGGTTTGATAAGAAGAGAAAAATGGAATTCAAAGGAAAATCTAAAGAGCACACTGAAAAGAAGATGAGCTTTCCCTTATGCTGAAAGTGTTGAAAGAAACATGGAGGGAGTTGTCTTAAAGGGACAAGTAAATGTTTCAAATGTGGAAAGGAAGGTCATCGGGCATTTGAATGCTGCAATGATGGGAAGAAGATGTCTAATGATGAAAACAAAGGAAGGGACACACAGAATGAACCTACTACACATCAATGTTTCAAGTGCAAGGAGATGGGGCATTATTCCAATAAATTCCCTAATCCAAGGGTTGTTAATGATGATCGACATCAACAAATTATTAAGGCTAAAGACAAAGGAAAGTCATATGCAATTTCTATTAGCGATGTGGAGTACGATAACAATGTGGTGAAAGGTACACTTACCATCCACTCTAAAGTAGAAAATGTTTTATTTGATTTTTGATCCACCCACTCTTTTATTTATAAAGATTTTTTTAAGGTTATCACCGTATTACCTCAACAATTAGATGTTGAGTTAGCTATGACAACACCTAATGGCACAACAGTCGCATCAAATGTTTATAAATCTTCCTCAATTGAAGTTTGTGGGAAAGTGATTCCTACAAATCATGTGATCCTTCCTATAGTGAAATTTGATGTGATTCTTGGCATGGATTAGATTTCTCTATATGGAGCTCATATCAATTTCCAAAGAAGGGAAGTCACATTTCATATTCCAAATCAATCTATGATCATCTATCGATGCAAGGATGAACATAACCTTCCAGTGGAAATTTCTTCCATCTTATGGGTCTTGATTCCACTGAATGAAGGTTATTTATCTCAAATGGTTGGTGAGAAACTCACGATTAATAATATGCCCATTGTATGGGAGTTTGATGATGTCTTTTTAGAGGAATTGATGGGTCTTCCACCAAATCGGGAAGTTGAGTTTTCAATATAACTCGTACCGGGTGCTTTGCCTATTTCAAAGACACATTATATAATGGCCCCAATTGAGTTGTAGGAATTGAAGAAGCAACTCTATGATAATCTTGATAAGGGATTCATATTCCATAGTGCATCGCCTTGGGGAGTACTTGTTCTGTTTGTTAAGAAGAAAGATGGATCAATGAGACTAGGTATTAATTATCGAGAACTTAACAAGATCACTATCAAGAACAAATATCCTCTCCCACGCATTGATGACTTATTTGACCAACTACGCAGAGCTCAATATTTTTCCAAGATTGATCTTTGTTCAGGGTATCATCAATTAAGGGTCAAAAGGGAGGATATACTAAAGACGACTTTCCGTACAAGGTATGGACACTACGAATTTATAGTGATGCCATTTGGTCTTACTAATGTCCCTGCTATCTTCATGGATCTAATGAATAGAGTCTTTAGAGACTATCTTGATCAATTTTTGGTAGTCTTTATAGACGATATTCTTGTCTTTTCAAAGAGCAAGGAAGAACATGAAGATCACCTGAGAATTATATTGAAGACCCTGAGAAAGGAGAAGCTTTATGCCAATTTTACCAAGTGTGAATTTTGGCTTAAAAAAGTTTCATTTTTGGGTCACATAATCTCAAAAGAGGGGATATCTGTGGATCCATCAAAAACAGAGGTTATCGAAAGATGGTCGAGACCAACAACAGTAAATGAGATCCGAATTTTTCTTGGTTTGGCTGGATATTATCGACGTTTTGTGAAAGGTTTTTCACGATTATCTAATCCACTCACCAGGTTGACTCAGAAAGGAGTTAAGTTTGTTTGGACAGAGGAATCTAAAGAGAATTTCAAGGAGTTGAAAAGAATGTTATCCAGTGCACATGTGCTCACACTACCTTGTAGTGGAGAAAGGTTTGTGATCTACACTAATACATCCAAGAAGGGATTGGGGTGTGTTCTTATGCAAAATGATATGGTGATAGCTTATGCCTCACGACAGTTGAAAATACATGAGCAAAATTACCCAACTCATGATTTCGAGTTAGCTGCGGTAATATTTGCATTAAATATTTGGAGGCATTGTCTTTATGGAGAAAGGTGTGACATTTATAATGATCATAAAAGTTTAAAGTATATTTTCACACAAAAGGAGCCGAATATGCGCTAAAGAAGATGGTTGGAGCTGATTAAGGATTACGACTGCTCAATTCATTACCACCCTAAGAAAGCAAACAAGGTGGCAGATGCATTAAGAAGACAAGACAATGCTAGCTTATCCATGATGAGGATCACAAAAGATCTTATATTTATGAATTTACAAAGGATGGATCTTGTAATTATAATGGAAGGGGGGAAATCGTATCTTTATCAAATGAATGTTCAACCATCTATACATGTGAAGATTAAAGAGGCACAGAAAGAATATGTAGAGTTACAAAAGAAGATGAGAAATGTTCCTGAATTCAACCTTGATTGTGATGGGATAATAAAGTTTAGGAATTGGGTTTGTGTTCCTCCCATCCCAGAATTAAAGAAGGAGATGCTGGATGAGGCTCATAGTTATTCATTCTCTATTCATCCTGGAAGCACGAAGATATATAGGGACCTGAAAAAGTACTTCTAGTTGGATGGAATGAAAAGATATTTTGCTGAATATGTCTCTCGATGCTTGGTTTGTTAGCAAGTTAAAGCTGAGAGACAGAAGCCTAAGGGGATGTTACAACCATTACCCATACCCGAATGGAAATGGGAAAACATCACTATGGACTTTGTCACAGGATTTCCTAAAACATCCAAAGGCAATAATGCTATTTGGGTCATAGTTGATCGTCTTACAAAGTCTGCACACTTCATTGTTATTTGGGAGGATTTCTCTCTGGATCAGATTACCAGGATATATGTAAAGAAAGTGGTAAGATTGCATGGGGTACCACTTTATATTATATCTTATTGGGATCTGAGGTTTACCTCAAAGTTCTGGAGAAGTCTTCAGCAAACTCTGGATACAGAGTTGAGTTTCAGCACTGCTTATCATCCTCAGACAGACGGTCAGTCTAAGAGGAAAATTCAAACTCTAGAAGATATGTTGAGAGCTTGCTCTATAGATTTCAAAGGTGGTTCGGATCAACACCTACCTTTGGTGGAATTTTCTTATAATAATAGCTTTCACTCCAGTATTCAGATGGCCCCTTATGAAGCTCTCTATGGAAAGAAATGCAGGACTCCAACTTGCTGGGATGAAGTTGGGGAATGAAAGATATTAGGACCTGATCTTGTTGATGAGATGGCAGAAAAGGTTCGATCTATTCAACAACACATAAGATTAGCTCAGAGTCGACAAAAAAGTTATGCCGACATCTGAAGAAAAGACTTGGAGTCTGAAGTGGGTGATAAAGTGTTCTTACGAATATATCCCTGGAAGAGGGTCATGAGATTTAGAAAGAAGGGAAAGTTGAGTCCTAGATATATCGGTCCTTTTGAAATTTTGGATTGTGTTGGGAAGGTAGCTTACCGATTGGCACTTCCACCGAATCTCTCTCAAGTTCACGATGTGTTCCATGCATCTCTCCTGAGAAAGTACATACCTGATCCTTCACATGTACTCAGCTCAGATGTTGTACCGCTGGAGCAAGATCTTTCTTATTATGAATAGCCGATATAGATTCGGGATCGTAGCGAAAAAGTCCTACGAAACAAGACCACTCGCTTGGTAAAAGTTTTATGGAGGAACCACCAATTAGAAGAAGCTACATGGGAACTTGAGGATATGATGAGGGAGAGGTATCCTCATATGTTTGTTACAAAGTGGTGAATTTCGAGGGCGAAATTCATTTTAAGGGGGGTAGAATGTAACACTCGATACTTTTATGTGAAATATTTTGTTTTTATGTTATATAAATCATCAATGGAATCTTTCAATACACACAACACTTTCTTGGCCTGCTTTACACGCAATCACGACCTTCCTTGATAGCTTGCATTGTACGCAATACCGAGTTTCACTAAAACACAATATGCTATTAAAACTAGCCGTTATGAATAGTATTAACTCAATTTTTAATTTTATAACATTTTAATTCAACTTATACATTTTCTAGAGTGAGGTATAAATGCAAAATCAGTTTTTTTTTGGAAAAAAGAAGTATTTTTCAACAAATGCAGTTTTGCGGACTTTTTGAAATGTTTATAAGTTCAATTTGACAAAATAAAAATTTTCTTTTGAATTAGGGTATAAAAACTTACTTTGGATAAATTTTTGATATTTTTTTGATAACTTTCATATTTTGATGAATAGTAAAAATACGCTAATTTTTAATTTAAAACAACTTTTTTCATTGAGATAATTTATATGGATAAATTATAATATTGAATGGTTTTAAAGTATAAATAGAATATATTTTAACCATTTAATATAATGTATGTCATTAGAATTAATTTCACATTGAATTCATAGGTAAAAACATTTCAATATTTGGCAATGTTTTAACTTCTAAAACCCGTTTTCTTAACAACGGGATTTATTTTAAATTAATTACTCCAACTTATATGTTTTGAATTTTGAAAAATGGATTCCATATTCAGAATCAGTGGGTCCAAATTATGTTAATAGGATACTTTATATTTTTGGGCATTATGAATAGAAACTACGGTAAATTTTATTTACCATAGTTAATGGTAAATCGGGTAATTAAGGGTAAATATATGATTATAAAATTACCCTAACACCTTCCAAAGTCCTATTGTATGACTAAAAGTCGAACCATATCACCTAAGGGTTGGATTATATTCATTTAATGGACTTTTTTCCATGAAAATAATTTAATTATTATTAAAACCAATGAATGTGACAACATGTCACTTTCTTAAATATTATGAGTATAATAATTTTAATTTAGTGATAAACATCATGAAACTTCGAAAATGAATAGTTTCCATAAATCTAATACAATTATAAACATCATAGTAATTTATTTATAATTTTTAGGGATTAAATAATTATCATTAATTATGACACAATACTGATGTTGAAATTATTTTATTAATTAAAATATCAAATAAATGGTTTTAAAAATAATAAAATAAATATTATATAAACTATTTAATGTGATCCACTAATTTTTTAAATACATATGACATTTTATGGATCTATTAAAGATTTTAGTTCTAACATATCTTCTGTATATATTTTATTTAAATTCAAATAAATGAATAGTTTCAAAATTGACACTGTTGTTATTTTATAAAAATAACATATTATAAAATTGTTTAAAAATAATAAAAATATTTAAAAATTCTAAATTAAAATTTATAGGGTCGAAAATGTCATAAAGTGTCAAATTATGGAAAATTCACAACACATATGTAATTATTTATTATAATTTAAAATTTAGAATATTATTACCACAAATAAAATTAAATTGATAAATAAGGATAAATCAAGTTGATAATGTTTAAAATAAATTACTAACATGTGTAAATTTTATTGTTTGATTACATTACAACCCTATCTCATCTAATCTTCGGATATGAGTCATTTTGTATGATTTTAAGTGGGGTTGGGATTTAATATAAACTAATATTTCTTATATTTCCAAAGTTGCCGCTCTCCTCCCTTATAAAAGGTAACCTCCTTCATCTTCTCCTCACACCAATTTGAGCCTTCAATCTCGGCCAATCCCTGTCCATTTCACTTCCCCACTTCCCTAGAAACATCCTAGAGGTATTTTCTTCTTCAAAGACCAATTGTAGTGCCCTAAGAGGAGGACTCAAAGAGGCGCTTCAATGAAGAGGTAATGCCCGTTACCGATTCTTTCATCTTTATTTCTCCTTCCACTACTTCTTCATTAGTTTTTTTATTATTAAGTAATAAAATAAGTATCACTCATATACTGATATGTTATTATAAGTATGAAACAACCCTATTTCACCATCTATCCATCTTACGGAAAATGAAATCACCGCGCGTGCGTACGTACGGAATACCGTCTCCACGCCGTGGTGTAATCTATTTTCCCCACCACTTTACTTGGATGGGAATAATGGTGTAAATAATAACTATATATTATTATTGTAAAGTTATATTTATTCTGAAATAGTATACATACACTCCAATATAATTCCACGATCATGGGAACGATATCATCGCTCGTGCGTACGTACGGAATACCGTCTCCACGATATGATGCGACTCGTTCTACGTTATCTTAATTTATTAATGATTATATAAATGAATTGAATGAATTAATATGATATATATTACACTAATACCATTCTGGAAATGAGGTATATAGAACCTAAAGAGAAGAATAAGAATTCATTCGACAAAACACGCATAAGAACAAAAAGTAATAAACACCCGAATAACAAGTAGTAATGAAATATTACTAATAAGAAGCTAAGAATGTTACAATATATGATATAATAAAAATATCTATGACTCTTGAATAAGTCAATAACATTATTTAAATCATTATACAGGAGGTTAGGACACTTACAAACCAAATTAGACCTAAGGTAAGGGAAATAGCACAATCTCATTTTTATCAGAGATTGTTTATACTTTGGAATTTACTAGGGTGTATTTTATCATCCACATCCATGTTTCATCAATATGTAATATTTATATCATTATAAAATAGTTTATATCCAATTTTACCCTTCGGTGAGTTTTTTGTAAAAGATATGAAAGGAATCATTTTTCATTTTTTGTACAGGGTACTTTTTGACTTTTCCGACAAAAGTACGAGAAGAATGTTTTCTTTTAACTTATACGGCATGAATGGATTTTTAAAAAATTATTTCCAAGAAGCTTCCCTTACAAGTTTTCAGGTTTATTTTTAATCAACTTCTTTTAGATTAGAATTGTATGACATGTTAAGAAAGGAAAAGTGTTTTTGAAGTAGAAAGGATATTTTCCTCAAGAATGGAGTTCAAGTGTTTTATGAAAATTATTTTCCATCTATGATAATAAAGGGTTATGTTTCTATCCCTATTATTATATTGAACTGATTATGTTGTGATGGAATTATTTTTATGAATTCCTTTATCTTATATGAATTGTTTTATGATGTCACGATGTTTAAGATTCCCATTTTTATTACATGGGTTATGCTATGATGTATGGTTTATGATTTTGTGGCACACATAAGAATGGTATCATTATGAGATGGGTGGTACCTATATCTCCCTCCAATTCATTGGGTAAATATTTTATATCTCCTGAGATAGACAGGGCTGGAATGGTAGGTTAAACCTTTTCAGTGAGACAGGACTGAAACGAGGAGTGAACTCAGTTCAGAAATGGACTTTTTCCACTAAGATAGTCTTGGAAATGAGTCTTGACTAATAATAAATGATTCTCTATGATTATGTGTGTATGACACAAAGTTTTATGTTTTACGTTACGATTATTGGGATTACATTTCACTTCCATGATTTATCCCATGTTATGAAATTATGATCTCTTTTGCAGGGTAAGATTTCCAAAATGTTATGTTTTTATTTTGATGTGATTGATATTTCTTTTGTTTACCATTACTGAGCATTTGAGCTCACCATTTTGTATGTTTTCTTTCCACAGGTCCGGAAGAAGGTTATTATGTAATATATTCCAAAAGGGACTATAGATATGATGAAATAAATGAGAGATAGTGTAGATGCTTTATGAACCATTTGTTTATGTTTCCTAGTTTCTAAAGATACTATACCTATACGGTCCTTTCATGGTTTTGTTATATATTGTAATAAGTGTGCTTAGATTTTGAAGTAATAACAATGTATATAAAATATGGGTCATTATATTATAGACCATGCATCACATGGGCTGGCCCACATCAATTATAGGTCGTGCAGTGCTAATTGGTTTGATGAGTCGATCCAAACTGAATAGGATGTCCTAGAATTTTTCTAATAGAATACCTCCCACCCTAAGATTACATAACTCATATACAAACATGAATTACCAATAATCTCATTGAGAGGCCCTGCAACCTAGTCCATTAGATCAATAGACCAAGTCGTCTCTTCCTCATCTTGACCCATGGGGATGTGGGTAATCCTGATACCACATACCATAAACATCTCCATTCATGGAATGACAACACATCCCATTGGTTTCTTCCCCCTCACATATCACTCCATGTGTCCTAACTAAAGGAAATCTAAATGTCTTAGTTAATTCTTTTGTGTTATCTTCCCCTCATTTCTCACTATATTTTGGTTTTGGGAAAATAAATTGCCTATAAATTGTTTTTTCTATATAGAACATGATGGGTAATCCAATTATAATATTCATGTGAATTTTCAATTATATTTATGATGATTACTGTTTAGTTAAATGTGGCCATAGACATGGTTTGAGAATGAGGATCTGTTCATGGATGGTTCAGTACTCTCATGGTTACATGATAATGGTGGGGAAAGGGTGCCTTCTATAAATTGTAATGTTATATACTATCCCACATTCTCTAGGTTCAATTCCCCAATTTTCAAACATGATGTTATTAATCCTTTAGTTTTAATAAGGATAGTTTTCCCTATATGTTTGATAGAGTTATGAACTCCATAACTAAATAGTCATTAGTCCTTTATCTATAGTGTTATGCACTCATTTATTTGATGTATTTTATGAGGATTCATGTTTTCTCCATTAGAGTCGTAACACCAATTATATTTATCGTAATTTGGTAAATTTTGAGTTCCCCACTACATGAATAGATAAGCAACTTGCGTTTTGAAATTTTTGTAATTCATTTTATAGTCTCAGACATGAAAAATATATTTTCTAGTGTCATTAAATAATATTTTTTACAGACCTTAAAAAATTGAGAAATATATTTTTAAATAATTAGATCATCACCATATAGAATATATATTTTATTTCAAAATGTGGATACACCCATATATTATGCATTTATTCCACAAAATAATTATTTTAAAATAATGTTTTTTTACTTTCATGATAAGATTTCTGAAATTTGACCTTTTTCTCATACTTTTTTGTCTACATCAAAAAAAATATGTGTTTTTTTTAAAATGGGATATGAAAATAAATATCTCATTAAGGAACAAAAAATTAAAGGAAGAAATAATTTTCCTTTTAGTAGTCATAAAACAAAACTTTTCAATATAAAATTACAGTACAAACCAAACATTTTCTTACCCATTAAATCAACTAATTTTACCAAATATTATTATAAATCATTTAATAAGAAATATCAATGGAAAATAAAAAACATATTGGATTCATTGAAATCATAAAGAGAAACATGAAATAGTTTCCATAAAGAATACTTTTTACCAAAAATTTGTATGAAATATATTTATTATACAAAGACACATTAATATTCCTTGAGAAGTTATAAAAGTATCAAAATGAAATTTAAATAAAAAATAAATCATAGACATAATCTGAGGAATATTTTGGATATTAAGAAATAATATTGAATAAATATAATAGACAGAAATCGAATAACATTAACAATTCTAATAGAATAACAATCATAATAATCGTCCGAGAAACCATCGTAGTTACAATCTAAATAAACTTAACAGTTATACATGTACTATCACTCAAAGTTAAATAAAAAAAATATCATTACAAATGTATTTGAGGTCTATCATAGACCCACAAATCCATATTTTGTATTGGAACCAGATATCATCATAAACAATTCTAAAAAATAGTATACATAATCCTAACACATTTATACATGAATTTTAAAACATTCTTTTAACTCATTAAAAAATTATAATATTTATATATCTTTTTCCACTAAAATCCATTTTTTTTAAAAAAAAAGTCCCATGACAATGGAAAATAATGTTATGCATTGATTTAAACACAAAATCATTTAAAGGGATCTGAAAATAAAATATTCTTCATGTTGGTACGAAATATCTTTTTCATCATATATAATAAAATAAATCATATATTTTTCAATTTTTAAACAATTTTTAAATGTTATATATAGAATATGTTGAAATATTTATCTTGATAACATATGAAATATATTAAAAAGTTTCATAAAATTAAATTTTAAAATATATTATCTTCATATAAATATATTCCTATAATACTTTTAAAAATATGTTTGTGGAATAAAAACAGTATTATGGGAATCCATGAAATTGAATTTTTTAATGATAGTATGTTACATCATGTCAAACATGTCACATAGATTTGTTATACTACTAAAGACTGAAGTTAATTTTATTATTTACATTAATAATAAATTTTATTATGTTAAATATTACTAATTTATCTTTTTGATTACCATGTCATATTCAATTACTTAATAATTTATGTTTGTGTTGGATGTTTTGATGATATTCAACTCATATATCGAAAAAGACATTAGTAGATTGATTACAGTCATAAATTTCATTAGTTATTCATATTTCAAATAATATTATAGGTAAAATTATCATTTTTATTTATAAACTAGATTTTCTATAGCTACAATGAATTTTGGTTATAAAAAATTAACTATGTTATAATCATTGAGACGTTATATTGTACTTACACATGAGTAGCATTTTCAATTTTCACCCATCATTATAGATAGTACTTATAAATTATTTTAAATTTATATAATGATAATGATATAATAAATACTGTATTATTTCATTAAATATACTTATATATATATTACATGTGATGTGGTGATAAAAAATGAATCGCATTATTTAGTTGATGTGGTAGACCACACGTACACACGAACCGCGTAATGATTTCTCAGTGAATATGATGGTAGTAATTTAAAAGGTATATTAGAATTTATTAGTTATAACAATGATATGAAAATAATAAATATACATTAAAAACATCATTAAAATCATCCATAATATGTGATGATGGAAAATTAATATCATCGGCCTTTGAGGTGGTAGTCTTCCATAAACACAAATAATGGATTCCTTTACAATTAGATGGATTTTTGAGGTTCATGTATGCCATGATGTTAATATTATAACATCCAATTACTAGTTAGATACTAACATTATTATATCAACATGTTTATGTATGATTTTATGGATAATAATGAAGAAATAAAACAAAAATTCTCAATTATGAAATAAATCTATTCTTCGAACAAAATCTAATTCTATTAGACATAAGACCTCTAACATTGGTATTCTGGAAAAAAAGCTATATAAATTAGAGAGAGATTTTATGAATAGAATTTGTTAATTATTATTGGATCCAAAAGTCATTTTATATATTTTGAAATGAGGAATATAAGTTCCTTATTATATGAGAGGATATGGGACATTTTGGAATTTCATAAAATATTTGATTAATATAAATTAATTTACACATTAAAAAAGATTAAAATTGATAATCCTATAATATCATATGATACATAGTCATACGATTCTAATAAAATAGAATTTTTAAATTTATATAATATGTTTACTCTTATCTTTTCATTTCAACCCCATGTTTACCCATTTCCCACTTACTATGATAACAAAAAAATTAACTCTTAATGTGTCAAAATAGTTACTATAAAAAAAGAAACATAAATTAAACATGATTGTTATGTTAAACAATATAGGAGTAAAATCTCATAAAACAAGAATTTTAGAAATTTAAAATAATTTTAAAAAATAATATTTATTCTAAAATATCATTAATGTATATTTGTGAACATTTCATTTTCATTGACATTATTATCATTAAGAAAATTTTTATACAAATTTAATAAATAATCATTTTTTAAATGTTATATTTTAAAAAATACATATTCAAATTAATTAATTCAAACTTTATTACTTTTAATATTTTTAATATCATTTATTTTACATTTCTGTTAACTGAATAATTAAAATTTCAGTGTTTTTTTCACTTTTAATGTAATTTCATTTTCTCTAAAAATAAGAAATAAATTTACATGAGAAAATATTATTTTATATTTTAAATGAAAATGTATAACTTACATATCTTTTATTTAACCCAATGTCACATATTAAGTGCTAATTAAATAAAATAAATAATGTTTTTCTTTTTCATTATATAAAAACATGTACTTTTAAAAATCATGTACAAATGGAAAATAAATAATATATATTATAATTTTTATTTTTATGGGAAATATATACTTTTAAAATTAAATTAATTAAAGTGGTTGTGTAGTTTATTTGTCTTGTAATTTTTCTCATACCCCTAGTTACCAAATTTAATATTTACTCTGGTAACAAACATTTGAATAATTATTAATCAAAAAGAACAAAAATAAAAGGGATATGTTTTAAAATTTTACACCATAAAATACCAAATATGTATATAAAAATTTAATTACTAATATCGTAGAAGTGGAATATTTTTTAAAAAAAAATTAATCGAGCAAGGCACAATGTATAACATTTTTTAGAAAAAATAAATTTTTAACTAAAAAATGTTTTCTACTACATTCATGTATAAATTTAATTTAAATGAAAAAATTTGGACTATATTTATTATAATATAATAATTAAATTTTATAAATAATCAAGAATATAATTATACAATTAAATACTTGAATAGAAAATAAAATTTTCAATAAAAGTCAGTATTTTTTCACTATTCATTGAGAAATCAGTATTTATAAAAAACACTAAAAAATTAATCATAAGATAATATTGAAAGGGTAGATTAATGAATAAAAAAAGTTTTTTCAAATAATCATTCTAAAATTACCATAATTTATAATATTATTTTCTTATAAATATATTAAAAACTATTTTTAATGAAAAAATATTGTTGAAGAACAAAATAACATTACAAATATTAAATATTTATTTTCTAAAAATCAATAAATAAATTTAAATTAATTGGGTGACATATATATATATATATATATGTATGTATATATTTAATAATTTTGTTGATATTGTAGATACGCACTATATTAATTGATGTATTATAATGTTCATAGTTGAATATTAATATTTCGTGGTTCGTTTATAATTGTTTTTGTGTATCATACACGTTATCAAACATAATAAACTAAATTTAAAATCTATATTTGTCACATTCTCCCACCATCAATTTTTTTTCCCATTATATTTTATATTTTTCATGGTAAAAAAATTAAAACGATTTGAAAATAAATTTTTTTAATTACCACATTATGAAAAAATTTATTATATTTCTTATTGAATATAGAGAATGGGTCATAAATTGTTCATATCAAATAACATAAAACTGGGTTTCTAAATGGGAAATATTTAACGGTAGGTGAAAATATTGACATAGAAGAAATGAAAAATATGAAAATAATAATATAGGGTGACATATATCATTGATAACGAAAAAATTAATGAACATAAGAATACAAAAGACAATAAGTCTATATGATATTGTGTTTTAAAAAAGATCATTGATTAATAATAAATGAAGGGTAATATGATAAATTTTTTTGTTTTATTAACATTTCATAGAGTTGAGGAGTTTCTTTAACATCCGTGTTAATAATATAAGGACACTTACTATCTTTATATATATAAAATTTTATCAATTAATCAATTTCCATCACAATCTCAATTTTTCTCCAAAATATGAGTATTTAATATGGTTCATTATTTCTAAAGAACTAAAATTAACTTTGATCAAATCAAACAAATCCAAGAGAGGATAACATGTTATTTTTCATGTAATTTTACATTACCTAAAACATACATCATTCATATATATTATGATAATTTAGAAATTTATTAAACCTAATTTAATATATATATTACAATTATTTCCGAATTTCAAAAATAATTCCTTATGATCAAATAAATCATAATATAAATATCTAAAAATAAATATAAATAAAATATTTCTAACTAACAATGAAGCCCATATATTAGAAATATTTAATCACATATTCCACCATTTCAAATGTAAAATATATCTCATTTTAGCATTAGTCTCTCTTAATGGATGATGCCAAAAACATATGTGACATAATTATGTAGTCTCCGAGATATTAAAATAAATTACATAAATAAAATAATCAACACAAATCCATATTGTAATCACGTATTCTTCAAATAATAAACCTTTAATCATAAAATAATATCCCACTTTATGATATATAACATAAAGACATAATGTTCCCCCAAAATATTGTTATCTTTTTTTAAAAATAACATATATCGCTTAATCACTAAATAAATTTTCAATACCATAATTCTCTTTATGATAAACAATACGGTCCAAAAATCAATTTAATGTTTTTTTTCATGTTTTTTATAAAATTTCATAATAACTATGATTTCACAAAGGCTAATAGTAGCCATTGATCTATTTTAGCCTTCGGTTGTGGGTTTAATCCCCACATCCTTTCCAAATGTGTCGGTTGTCGAATGGAATATTTCATTTCATTTTACTAAAATTATATTAAAATAATTCATATAAATATATAAAAATATGATAGACATCATAAAAATTATAATTAACCACAAAATAAATTTTTCACCACCAAGAGATTCTATAAATTTATTTTTCTAACAAAATTAAATAATCATAATTTTCTATCATCATAGACATACTAACTTTCAAGTTTATTTATCTATTTATCGTATGTCCTTACATGACTGAGTCCAAAAAATGTACCCTTTTTTATACAATATTTTTAAAATGTATATATTTCATATAACTTATGTTTCTTATTTTTGGAGCAAAATTATATAAGATAATGTTCCATAATACTAATAATATTTAAAATATATAAAAATATAATTGAAAAACACATCTTTCAGTAGATCTATTTCTTAAAAATTTATCCATTATTTTTTTTCTTATTTAATGATATAAGTATTGTCTTTATGAATCATTTATATCCACTCATTTATGATTCACACACTGATCATAAGATATTAATTCATACCTTAAATATAGACATCATTGGTTTCATTTATGTTTTGGATATCCACTTTATTTTATTACATAGAGTCCATATATCTAGAAAAGAAATAATCATGTCCGTGGAGTTATTTTTCATTTTGAATGAGATTGATGAGTTTATATTTTGATATAAAATAAAATATATTCCAAGATCCATATATAATTTTTATAAAATAAATTTTATTTAATGGATAAATGAGTTTCCTAAAGGTGATTTGGATGTTAAAAAATATTAAGAAATTATTTGGTCAGGATTTTTTCATGATATTAATTATTAAAACACTTGTAAGGGACAATAAGGATGGGAGATACCCATTTTCATTAAGATTGATAAATTATCATTAATTTGTATTGAATAAAATAATTAAAACAAAATAATTAAATATTTCTCCTTAAAATTAATATAGTCCATATAATGATAGTACCCATATAAATTCTATAATAACTTAAGCATAATTTCCTAAAACATAAATATAATTACATAGAAATTAAAAAATATTTTAACCTCAAAGGTTAGCTCACACATTTGCATGTATATCCTATTAAAGTAAAATAATTCTTCTGAAATAATCCATCATGTTAATGATAAGGATTATATATACATCATAAAAATAAAACAACTCCTAAAATATCATTAATAACATAATAATAAAATAACTAAAAACATTAAAATTAGTGTGTATGGTTTTGATATTTGGATCAACCATAAGCATATAATAAAATATGGCTATATATAAATCTTTAGTTAACTTCAAATGAAATCATCTTAATATCCAATGTTTTCAAAACCCTAACATTTTACCAATTGTAAGGAACCTACCTAAAGGAATACATATTCTAGTATCTTTATATATGAATTCATTTTCAAGAATTCACCAAGATATTTTATATTTAGAGTTTTATATAATTAGGTCATCACCCTCTCCAAAAGTAATATTTACATCACAATGTACATACTCTTGAATAATACATTCTTTTTGCACAAAACAAAACTATTAAGATATAAAAATATTTTTATTTGTCACATGACCTCACAATTATCATATTTTCCTCATACATGTCCATACTAATAATTAAATCCCAATTATATCACATTAATATGTTTGATGTGAATAAAAAAATAAGTTATAGAAATTTAAAGAATTAAATCGTTATTCTATTAACACTCATAACCATTTTTCATTCAAAAATTAGACTTGGTGTCTCAAATAACTTTTTCATACCTATGAAATCAACTTATATTCCAAAATATTTCATAAATAAATTTCATAAGAAAACATTAATTAAAAATAAAAATCACACAGATTTATTTGAAGTAATGGTAAACACATGAAATATTTTTTAAAAATCCCTAATTTCAATCATAGAATATAGAAAGTTATTTTATTTAAATATAAACTCATCATTATACCTTATGAAACCATATTATTTTCATAAAAACATACAAGGAATCAATAAATAATAAAGGTTCCATGTGACCCAATTTTCATATAACTATTACATATGGAAGAAAAAATATTGTTATAATAGGAATACACTTATTGGTTAACATAGAATAACCATCACTTTTATTCATAGAGTATCCATATTTGTTACACCTAAAATAAATATCATGTTTACACATGGAACAACCCACATGGTCCACATCCAAACATAAATCTTACACAAATAATTGGAGGGATATCATGGACATGCAACTCCTTATTTTATAATGCATCCAACTGTCATGGTAATAAATTCCAAATAATCTATATGAAAATTATTCCACAAAAAACATGATTCATAAAAACATTCTTCACACCCATAAGAAATCATTTGTATATATTGATATATCCCTTTCCATTACAACACAATTTTCAATACTGAAATTACAATAAAAATATAGATGGGTTTTTCATTAAAGAAAATAGAAAAAATGTGATGAAATAAAAAATAATAATGGTTATGGAGGTGGAAAATTTTCCTATCATAATTTATGAAAAAATAAAATATTCGTTTTATCTTCTACAAAAAATGTCAAAAAAATCCTTATATAATATTTAAAAATATTTGTTTTGAAAAACATTGAAATAAAGTAAAAATAAGGAAAAATTTGAAATAGAATTAATTTATTTCTATGTGTATATATATATAAAATATTAATTAAAACATTTAAAAGGAAGAAATTTAATTTAAGGAAAACATAATAAGAGTAATTTTAAAAGAAATCCACACACCCTGAAATTGACTAATCAAAATTGTTTATTATTTTAAAAATGAATGAACTTATTTTAACAATTTAAATTATTAAGAACCATTTTCAAGTTTATCATTTCAGATTTGTGTTATATATTACATATTTATATTCAATTATTTAATTATTTTAGTTTATTATGGATGTTTTGATGATATTCAGTTAATATATCAAAAATAATTTCAGTAGGTTAAGTATAGTCAATGTAGTCATTATTGGATCACTTAAAGAGTAATATTAATGACATAATTGTAATAATTATACATAACTTATACTTTAAGAAACATGAAATATGTTCATTGAAAAAATTAACAACATCATACCCTAATGATGGTATGTTTTATATAATCATGAGTAAAGTTTCCATTATATAATGATCATTATGAGAAAAAGGTATGTATTAATTTATCATTTAAAATGAGATTAATTTCATATATACCATATTATATATTTTAATATAATTATTTATATAATATAAATGTGAATTGGTGATGAAAATTGAATCGCATAGCTTCGTAGAAGTAGTGTTCCATATGTACACACGAAAAACATTATCATTTTTTAGTGAATGGAAATGTAAGAAGGTAATTTATATATTATTTTATAATAATATAAAATATTTTTTTAATATAATATAAATAATTTTAATTGAGCATTACAGACATCCATAATATGTGGGGATGGAAGCCAAACAACATTTCTCCATGAGTTGGTATTCCTCTGTACACACAAAATAAGGATTCGTTTTCTATTCGATATTTTTTGGTGAAGAATATAGGTTATTCCATTACACTGAAGTTATTTTTATTAAGGGAGCATGAATCTCTAGGGGTACAAGTCATGGAGGGCGAAAGTAGTGAAGGCCCAGTGAGTCCTTTCGGATCACATTGGAATACTCGCAAGGAAGAGAGTTAAGACTGTCATACACTATTAGAGTCTCCTCTAGCCTGCCCCCGCTGGCCAAAGCATCCGCCGAAAAGTTGGATTCTCTCACATTGTGATGGATCAACCTGCCCTGACTGGTCTCTGCTTTGCACCTTCTAAAAACATACACCAGATTCCAAGTCACGTCACATGCACCCTGAAGAGATCTAACCAGAACCTCCGAATCTGATTCAGCCTCCGTCACCCGGAGACCTCTTCCTTTGCACAGAGTGAGACCCGTAAGGAGGGCTCTAAACTCCGCACCTGTAGATGTTCCGGGCCCATAGTAGGCACTGAAAGCAATGTGCACTGACCCCCATCAATCTCGGAGAACACCACCGCCCCTCATGATCCCCCCCGAGCAAGAACCATCCACATTTAATTTTAAACCGTCAACCGGGGGTTTCCATCGAACCCATCTCCCTCGCTGCAGGGTCTGAACAATCTGTCCACCCATAAAGGACCCCATAGCACCTGCATGCAGACCTTTGAAAAAGTAGACAATTCTATAATGAGCAATATCATGTGGACTTGAAGTGCCAAAAGCGATTTCTTTCCACCTAACCTTACCTGATTGCGAGCTTCCCATAGTGTCCAGCATATAGCAACTAGAATGATCATACCTGCTGAACGATCCTCCACCCTCCTGTCGAAGCCCGAAAACTATGCCAGGAGATAATCACTAACGGAAAGACGCTCCTCATCTGGAACCTTGTACTGGGAGAACTGAGACCAAAGGAACACTGCCCACCACCCCTGAAAGAACAGATGTATCGTTGTTTCCACCCTTGGACTCTCGCAACAGAAGCAGCGTGACGCTATGCAGATCCCCCTCTTCTGGATGTTCTCCTCCGTGGGTAGCGCTCGATTCTGAACCCGCCACACCAGAAATTTCATCCACATTGGGATTGGCTTGCACCACATGGGTCCCTGCTCTATTTCTCCTGTAGCAACCCCCTGGACAATCCTCCTGTATCCATTCAAGATGAACCGCCCCGACTCAACCAGAGAAAAACAACACTTTTCCGGTTCGTTGCCCATGACAACAGTGTTAAACGCATTCAGTTGCGATGGATTGAGGTTCTCATGCACAAAATCGTACCTCTCAAACGCCTCCTTGAAAGAGATATCAGGGGAAGGGAAGCCCGTATAACCAATCCTCTCTTCCAACCATGCATCCTCCCAGAAGATGATCTCCCCACGGCCGATCACCCATCTGACATAACCATGCAGTACCTCCAGGTGTGATACAATGCACCTACCGAGAGCAGTTGCACCGCGCATGTTGCGATCACCATGTCCTCCGTATCGCATTCTGAAAAATTTGGCCCAGAGGGACTTACCTGCTATCACCTCCCAAGCCAGTCTTGCATGCAGTCCCCGAATCGTTCCATGTATATCCCGAAGGCCAACCCCACCCTCTTCCACCGGTCGGGCCATCCTCTTCCAAGACGCCCAGTGGCATCTACCCTCCTTTTTCGCATCCCAAAGGAACGACGAGAGTATGCGCTCGATCTTCTCAACTGTTCCCTTCGGGGGTTTAATGACAGCAAATACATGCATGGGAATCAATAGGAGAACGTTGTTGATCAGCATGATCCTACCCCCAAAGGATAGCAACCTGTTCTTCCTGTTGAAAATCCTTCCCAGGATGCGGTCCAGAATCTCGTTGAAGTGGACCTTCAAGACTCTCCCACCCGATAGAGGAACTCCTAGATAAAGGATAGGGAGCTTTCTTTGTCCACAGCCCAAAACCTCTTGAATAAGTTTACACCTATGCCTCGGGCACTTGTTGGAGATGAACAAGTGGCTCTTTGACCGGTTGATTGCCTGCCCTCTTAGTTCCCCATACTCAGACATAATTCCCTTAAGGGTATTCAACGATCTCCTCCCTCCATTCAGAAAAATCAAAATGCCATCTGCAAACATAAGTGAGAAACTCTGAGCGAGATCCTTCGACAAAGGAAAGGCCTCAACCTCCCCTCTGTTAGGCCCTTCTTTAAGTTTCTGGATAAGGCATCCTGAGCAAGAACAAAGAGAAAAGGAGATAGTGGGTCCCCTTGGCGGACTCCCCTCACCGATTTGAAGAAGCTGAAGCATTTCCCAAGCAGTGATATAGTGATCCAGGGAGATGCAAAGCACCGGAAACACAGATCACAAAAGGACTCCTGGAAACCAAACCCTCTCATTACCCGCAGGATGAAACCCCATTCCAGGTTGTCGTATGCTTTGTTCATATCGACCTTCCAGATGATGTTGGAACCCACAGACCGCTTGTTTAAATCATGCACCAACTCGCTCGCTATGCCGACCGCTCCCTGAATACTCCTCCCTTGAATGAAGCCGTGTTGTTCTTCAGAAACTAGCTTCGGAATCACAGTGGACAATATTCGGCTAATGATCATTGCCAGAATCTTGTAAGAAACGTTGCACAGACTTATCGGTCTGAAATGGCTAACCAGGGTGGGATCTTTATTCTTTGGAACCAGCACCACCCTCGACGAAGAAACCCCCCTACTTAGAGGAGCTCCATGAAAGAAATCACCAATTGCCTCCACAACACATGGCCCCACAACATCCCAAGTAGCACTTTAAAATGACACCGGGAAGCCGTCAGGACCAGGTGCGCTCTCCTTCGGCATGCTCCCCAGGGCCTCTTTAATTTCCCTCTCGTCTGGAATCCTGGACATGCATGCATTCTCAGAGTGGGAAATCAAGAAGGGAAGAACCTCCAAAAAACCAGAGTCCCTTAAAGACTCTCGGTGAAATCCAGACGAGACTTCTCCTGCCCACATACCCTCAAAGTGCTTTAACGCAATTTTTCCAGCCACCATTACATCTGAGGTAAACTCTCCATCTTCACCTTTAATGTTGATCTTCCAGTTCCTACTTTCTTTGATACAAGCCTGAAAGAACGCATTGTTGCGATCCCCTTCTCTCAACCAACGCACACGGGATCGTTGCAAATACACCCTCTCCATCTCCAAAAGTTTCTCCGCCAGCACTGCATTTTTATCACAAATAGTAGTAAACGTGTTCTCATCCCAGGATGCCTGAAGCCTTCCCTCAAGTCTGCCAACCTCCTCCTGTAAGCTGGTCACCCCATTGTGCCATTTGGGTTGCTCCACAAGCCACCGCTTAATGCTTTGTTTAAGCCTCCTGAGACGATTAGCCAGCCCTCCCCACGACTCCTCTCTCTCCTCCAGCATCCAGGTTTCCTTAACCATCTGCATGAAAGCTGAGTCCCTATGCCATTCACTTGAATAATAAAAACCCTGTCCAACCACAGCCTCGAGTCTTATCTCCAACAAGATTGGGGCGTGATCCGATAAAATGCGAGGAAGATGGGTGACCGAGGACTTGGAGAACATATCGAGTCCATGCAAGTTGGTAAGCCACCAGTCCAGACGACACCAGATCCTATTCTGGCTTCTCCTGTTATTACACCACGTGTATCTCGACCCTTCGTAGCCTAAGTCCAGCAGCCCCGCATGTAACAGAAACTCCTTGAATTCCATCATTCCATCCAGAGAAACAAGCCTCCCTCCTCTCTTCTCAGACGCATCCGCAACCGTGTTGAAGTCACCTACCACGAACCACGGCAACGTATCAGCTTGAACCAACTTTAAATGGGACCAGAGCTCCCTCCTTTCTAGCTCCTTGTTACTCTCATACACAAATGAGAAAAGGAAGAAAATACCATTCACCTCGATCATTAGTTCAATACACTGAGGGGTCACGCGAACGACCTCCACTGTAAGATTCTTCTTCCAACCCACCCAAATCTGATAATTAACAGGTCCGCCATGAAAGGAGTTCGGAAAGCCTAGCTTCCTCACTATATTTGACATCTTACAAGAACCCTTCTTGGGATCCAAAATAACCAACAGGGAAGCTTTGGCTTTCCTACCCTCTAACGAAATAAAGGCCTTCTTCGCCTGGGCACCAAGACCACGAGCGTTCCAAAATATAGAGGAAAACATCACTGGAAGAGGTTACGCACTTTCCGGACCACTGGAGCGTCCTGACTGTGGAGAACCATCAAACCCTTTCCTTTAGATCTCGAGCAAGTGATCGGCCCTGACATGCCATCCATAAACCTCCCTTGAGCTCCTACTAGAAGCCCTTTATTACTTAGAGCATCCAACTCCTCCAGCCTCGGTCTCCTACCAGACTGACCGCGAGGAGTATCTCCATCTCTCTCTCCCTGACACAAAGACATCCAAACCCTTCTCTGAGGAGACCAGCGTGAAGCCTCCACTTCCTTCTCCACACCCCGGACCCCGTCAATCATCTCTACACAGCTGCTCGAGGAGACCAGAAACTTGTTCATAAGACAACTCCGGATCGACCCCGGAGAAAGCTGCTTCCAGAAACCAAAGGGAGGCGGAGGAGGCGAAAGCATCCTGACCGGGATTCCCAAGGCGAAAGGTAACTGTACCTCAATCCCACTTGGTGAAAAGATTAACCTTTCACTGTCAGAGATCGTCCTTGGAAGCACCGGACTCGGGGACCAAGAGATCAAGTCCCTCTCCCCAGAAGAGGAAACCGGCCGCGACCCAGTGTTGTCAGACGACATTTCCCCAGAGGACTTTCCTAGCATGGCTCAGCCGGGTAAATTCAAATTTGAATCCCCTCGGCGAGAAACGGTCTGATCCGGAGTTTCATCTTTACCCGAGCCCAGTGGGTCTTGACCCGACACTTCCTCCAGAGCACCACCGGGAGCCTCCTCCGCCCTCCTCCGCCGCCGGAAGTTCTTCTCCTCATGGCCATGTAGACCGCAGAGCATACAAAAGCGGTGCAACCTTCGGTAAAATAACCTCTGGTTCCAACTAAACCCATTCTCAGATTCAAGTTGTACCAAGGAGGGTCTTTTCAACGTAAGATCCATTTCCACGCAGATCCGGGGACACGCCGCCGCCTTGAGACTTCTCGTGTCATCATCCGCACATAAAAATGAGCCTAAAGAGTTCCCAATTTCTCTCAGAATCGCCGGATTCTGGAACGGGAGAGGGAGGCCAGGAAACGACAACCATACCGCCTCAAAAGGGGATTCTCTCCCTCTATGACAGTCCCACGACCACCTGGATAGCGAGAAACTCCAAGAACCACACCTGCGAGCTCCCCAAGTCCTAGCTTTCACAAAGTCGCCCCTAGAGGCCAAATGAATACAAAAGGCCACTCTAGTCAAGTCGGACACCACTGCTGGCTG
Source organism: Viscum album (assembly GCA_963277665.1). NCBI lineage: Eukaryota > Viridiplantae > Streptophyta > Magnoliopsida > Santalales > Viscaceae > Viscum > Viscum album. The sequence goes on along the minus strand of OY728141.1, from coordinate 461,134,364 downwards.
GGACAACCCCCACGAAGCAACAAAGCTACTGAAGAAACCCAGGGATGGCTTGGAGCGCCCAAAACGAGCCACCAGTGTGAGCTCGTGAAAAGCCGTCGCTTCCTGAAGCTCCCTCGATGAGAAACTCACCACAGGGACCTCCGAAATCTTCCTCGGGACCTTTGGTTCCACCACGATTGGAGGAAACTCCAGGCCGGACCAAGGTTTCGGCGAAGCGCACGCACCTCCTCCTCCTGAGAGACCCTTAGAAAGCACATCTTTGAAAGAAGCCCTAGGAGAGACTCCACCCCAATTTTCACTATTATTTTTATAAAATATTATTATGGTCCAAATCTTGGCCAATTTCATACAAAGACCATATATTATAATTTAGGATGATTATTGACAATATATAATCAATAATTTAAATAATTTTTTTTGTTAGACTAATATTTTATTCATTATCAATTTATTTTTAAACATAATTACCCCATTTAACATTGACGATGGTAATAAAATTTATTATTATTACTTTTTATAAAGTTTAAAAATAAAATTCATATTATAAAATTCTTAAAATATAGATTCTTAATATGAGAATAATTTCAAACGATTAAAATCATATAAGTGTAAAATCTTTTTAATAATTATCCCACAAAATGTGATGAAAAATAGTCTTAAAAAAATAAGTCCTTTCAAGTAGAAATATATTTTTATACTAAATTGAATTATATATCTCATTAAAAAGAATGTAATGTTAATGTAATTTATATAAAACATAATTTTAATTTTAAAAAAAATAAAATATTATTTTACATTGTAAATACTTGAAAACAATTTTTTTTTTTTTAAATATAATTATTTTTCAGTAGTCATTGAAAAATTAATCTTTTCATAAACATATCATAAACACATATAAAAATATTTTATTAAATTATTAATTCCATAATAAATTTAATGTTGTGAAATATATTTTCTACAATTTTTTCAAATTAACTCTAAGAATTTCACACAAAAAACAGTGAAATCCATTTTTGATGAAAATGTAAATTTTGTAAAAGGAATGAATTTACTAGAAAACAAGTGATTATTTTATTTGAATTAAAAAATAAATTTGAATTAATTATTATATTTATTTTAATCCTATTCATACCCACAAATTTAATATCTAGTTAATAATACTCATATTTAAAAATAATAATATTTTGTTTTTAATTTAATCATAGTGTTGTTTGTCACACACGTTATCGAACATAATTTCATTCTTTTAAAATATTAGTTTTTGATTATTTGGTATTCTGATGGTTATTCATCATTTTTTTCTGATATTTGAAGAGTGGGACACATATATATCTTATATTCCCCAAAAGTTAGCATTTATAGGTTATTTATACCTTGGTTTGGGGTTATGAGACAAAGGGTCCCTTATCCATCACTTTTTAGTTTGGGGAAACTGATACATATGTAAATAAGTACCCATTCATGGGTAATTCATCCATCTTTTGATTCTTATAATGATAATGATTATTTCTCCATTGATCATAATGGACATCATACTGGTGTATCATTAACAAAATATTTCTTAGAGGTGACTTCCATAGACAATATTCATGTTGGTTGATATGAACTAAGGAGTATCGTTCCCATAAATTTATTATATGTTGGTTTAACTTTTGGAAAATGGGATTATGTTTTCAGTCACTTCATTGTTTTAAAACATTCATACTATATAAATATTAATCATTCGTTTTATGCATGTATAAATATTCAATATTTTTTATATGTCTAACATTCATCTGTTATTTTTTTTGGAGAATGTGTTGAATGCATGTTCATTAGTTTGAGGCCTCCTAAATTGGGTGATATTAATATATGGTTCATGTCACCACCCCTGTTCTAGTTGATGTGGGCATTTAGTTTCATCATTTTCCAATATTTCATTCTAATTAGGGTCTGGGTGGGTTTCGATTGATCAATGCGGTGTCAGAGTAAGATTTTTATAGGAAAAAAGTTTGGTGTTATTGGAGAAGTGAGGATTGGTTTTGGGAATATGACTATGATGTCAAAGAGACCTATTTTCGTTAATTAGACTTGAGAACCTAATGCTGGTGTAGTGGAGAAAATATCCATTCTACAGGGCTCATAATAGTTGACGATTGAATTTAATCTATGTGGCCCAATTCATAAAGAAACAATTTGATGATACATGAAACATTTAATGGTATACTACTATTTTATTTGCCTTTTATGATTCATCCCCCTAATATTCTTTAATGACCATTAGTTCATCTCATCTGTATTAGGATCCCACCACATTTATAACTTAAAATGATCCTATTGTTGGGTTTTGTGGTTCTCATGCTAATGGTAGAGCTTCCTATCCCCAATCGAAAGAGTGATTATGACACCATCATGAATCTTGATCAGGATATGTAAATATTGATTGAGAGAAGCTCTAATCATTTGACATTAGTTCAGTGAGTATAGCCTCCACCCAAAGTATATGGGAGAAATCCTCCACCTTTTTTGTAGATATTATTTGATATCAGAACTATTGAAGGATCACATATATTGAGAGAGCTTCTTGAGTTTTATTTCTATGTAACACCAAGGTATTGTAGACATCCATAATAAAGTAGAGTTGTAAAAGATTTATGTAGTTTGTTGGGTTTTTGCAAAGTGTAGACTCTTTTTTTCCAGATAGAAATTTGGTATCCATTTTTTCTTAATAGTAATTTGATTCACTATAAGATATATATCATCAAACTACACGATGAGGAAACTCAATCGTGATGTGATTATTGTCACTATTTTCCGTGATAAGAGATAAACATTGATATAGATGATGGTGCACATCAATGATATATTATACCTAAATGAATTAATCATGTCTAAAATATAGTATGCATAAAGGATCATGGACTTCATGACATACGATCATGATATAATTCATAATGAATTACAATAGAAATGAGTGTTTTAAAATGGCTTATACTAGATGTTCCCATCCAATGTTTTAACCTATCCATCCATCCCAACATTACAAACGCGAAGAGGGATATCTTTATTGCTAGCTTCTAGGAAGAGGGGAAAATGGAATTTGGATATAGTACATTTTTTTAATAGAAAATTCGTAAGTAACATCTTGTTGATACTAGTCCTTGGGGTCATGAAATTACTAGTATATAAATAATCGATCCTAGTATCATGGACTAAGGATAACATAATTGCAGAGAGGATCAAACTAGTAGAGATATTGGATTTACAATGATTATGAAGGACGAATTCATATGGATCAGAACATTATAAACCATCATTAACCAAAGGGAAGTCAATGTGGAATAATTAAGAGGCATACGTATTAGATGTAGTAACATGATTTTTCACATCCTTCTTGCATTTTTATAGGTCCATCCAGAGGTAGCATTTGAAGGGGTGATGGTGGATCAACTATATGATCTAGATGTATCATTAAGTACCATCCCATTAAAAAATTTCAACCTCTATGTATTCCCTACAATTCAATAGATTTTGGTGTTTAGGTTTATGGGTGGATACAAGTTATGTATGAGTACAACTAGGAAGAGACTAACATGGTTCAATGAATAGTTTGTTTAATATTAAAATTATCATCCATTTTCATCAATTCTAAAATAAACTATTATTTTATTGTATAATACTTATTTTAGAGATATAAAATTTAATAGATCCCTTATTCTTTCTTATGCATATTGAAAATTTTATTGGGAGGGATCACACACTTAAACAAAATTTTATGACTATTCAATCATGTACATATTGGAGATAGGTTTTTATTGGAACCCATAATGTCTAGAATGAAGGAAAATTAATCCATATTTATATTGATTGATTATACTCATTCTATTCATAGATAAACAACTATAATAAGATGTTATCATTTTTCAAAATAATTGGATTGATTTTTCCCTTCCAGGGTAACAGGACATTGAAAATTAATAAGTTGGGTCACTCTGTTATAAGGTACAAGTGATCAGCCATTGGATGGAATCCTTGGATCTGTGTTTACTGGATACCTAATATTCCTGAAATCTCATAGCTTTTAGGAGTAGTTGAAAGTTTGTCCGAATATATTCATATATTTTAAACTTTTTATAAGATCTAATTTTTCAATTATCTATACATCAATACCAGACCAACATCAACTATAAATTAAATATTGTCCATTGTTGATCTCAGGGAGTTGACAGTATGGCTGGAGGCCCTTATAGAGAATAGTTTCATAAAAAATAGTGTACAATGGGAAACATCAGTGTTGTTCACTATGAATGAATATGTAATCTTGAGGATTTGAATTGACCACTACTACCTGAACCGAGTGTCAACCAATAAAAAATTCCCAGATTCAAGGATTAATTGCTTATTTGACCCCCTAAATGGAGTGAAGTGGTTCTCAAATATTGATATTATGTTTAGATATTGAATGATTTGATAAAGAACTCTTTTCAATTTTCCTTTTACTTATTTGAATACAACTAACTAATTATTTTCTAGGTAATTGTTACGGAATAAGATTATTAGTATAAAATGTTTTAGACTAAAAAAAGAAAAAAATATTGTTTTTAATTATTAATATATATAATAAAAATTAATAGAACGTACCCTAACTCATATATATTATGTCATGAGTATTATTTCGGTATTTTGGAGTTTATTTTGAAGAATAAATGTTGTTATGTTATAAAATATATTATTCTATAAGTGATTCATCATAGTTTCATGGAAAGTTATTGAATAATTATTAAGAGTTATTGACACGTATTAATACTCTTACAATGTGTTAATATCATTTAAAATATGAAACCATCTATAAAATCATGAGTGCTTCATAAGAATATATCACCATAATAATGGTTCCCCAAAATGATTAATCATGAGTTCTTAATATGTGTGGATCACCATAAGAATGGTTTTCAAAACTATATTAGCATGAACAATATGTAATCATGGATCAACATAATCATGGTACTCCTAATATTGGAAGAATGGGTGTCATATAAGCATATTATTCCTTACTATATGTTCATGAACAATCCACCCAACCCCCATCCCTTACTACCATAAAATGTATTATTTTTTATTATAGTATCAATGAGTATCACCTCTATTGTAGCCATTTTTGAGTTATAAATATTATTATAAAAAAAGAATCAAACAGACCTAGCACTTCATGATATTTGGTTAGCCACCAAGAGAAAACTTACCCATCACTTACCAAGTAATGAAGTAAATATGAAAGAGGAGTGTAGATAACATTGGATATCATTGTCTTAAGGAGTTCACACAAAATTTTAGCCATTTCTTGTGAATGAGAGGAACCACAGTTTCAAGTAAAAAAACATAATCTAGGAGATGGGAGACTCTATAATATTTTCTTTTTAGTGTAAACAATTCTGAATTTAACATAGAGTATCTCTTCCAACCAAAACAATGATGTGGGTTTAATGAATGTGTTTCATTGTTCAAATTTATTAAATTATCTTATGATTGGTAATATGATTACATCCCACACTATCACCCATCTTCTTTTCACCACTTTTCTATATAAAACCTCACTATAGTTTTCTACATTGTGCCTGTTGATTATAGATCCATCACGACATCTGCATATTTTCCATGTATAAAAATTGTAATTTCAAAAGGCACCTCTATAAATCCAAAATATCCTTTTCCAAGAGTAGTGGAGATGAATTATTACCTATTTGATGTATAATAATGAAACAAACATCTACAACCAATCATGTGATCCAACATTGATTTTGGAAAAACGTTTTCACTATATATTCAATACCATGATACCAATAAGGATAGTGAAGGAAACCCACATTCCATCACTAAAATGAACATAGGAGTCCCAATTATAAAATGATTCTTAAGAGTGATGGTTGTTAAAGCCTATATGAACATCAGTGAAGTCTTTATAATACATAGGAACCACCATGGAAGTATTGGGAATCTTATATCACTATTCATTCATAATGAATAGAAGGGAATATTGAGGATATTGAAGATGGTGGAAATTGTGGACCAATGCATCACTATTCCAATGATTTGGTTGTGCATGTTAAATTTTATGAACAAGGAGGAGACGTAAATTTTGAAAACACTTTCATGGAAGGACCCAATTGGTTCGTTCAGGTGATTATTAGATAAAATATATATACTGAAGATCATTGGAGGTATCATTTTTACATCGTACTAATTCATGATTTTCACCATAATAAATATATTTATCTGGAAAGATAAAACCTTATAGTATAGGTTTTTGAAGCATGTGAAGATGTAGAGGCCTTAACTATTGAAAGTAGGTTCAGTTGTTGTGGTTCAAATTTGTGTTCTATTGTAGAAGTATTTTAGTGTAATTATCTATTTTAATTTACTTTCAGTATTTAATTCCCATGTTTCATATTTGGGAATGCAAATCTATGTTTAAATATTTATTCATACAATTTCTTGTGTTTATGTTTATTTTTATTTACCTCTATATCTCTAAACAACAATGGAGAGTGTATTACTTGAGGATTATTTTAGTTGAAGGTTATCTCAGTGTTCATGAATTATGAAATTTTAATTATTTATGATTATTATTTATTTTTGTTAAAATAGAGATAAGTTTTATGTGTTATTGTAGTTATCATCCACCAATCACTGAAATGGATATCTATGTTATATTATTCTATAAAATAAAATCCTTAACTCACATTTCATAGGAATACACTTTATATGATGGAGTTGATTGTGTTAAAGGGATGAATAAACATTTGATGGACCTAACCTGTCGAAGGTTTTAGTCAATTGATTAAGATGTTTCAACCATTAATGACGATTCAATGAGGTATGGTTTGGTGTTCCAAGGATATTTCTTAGACATTATGAATTTTACACAAATATTATTCAGTGGTTTTTCATTTATGATGGGGTGTAATAATAAATATAGTTTCTAAAATAATCGAGATTAATAATGGAAAAAGAGTTATAAATTCCTATTATAATATTATTTCTAGGTAATCTTAAATTATAACTAAATTTTTATCTTCATGATTATATTATGTATTTATTTTCAATTCTCAACAACCACTTCATTTCAATTGATAAAAAATATTCAAAAAATACCAATAGTAAATTTTTAATTGTAAAGGGATGGATAAAAAAGACACCAAGATATATAAACATTGTGAGTTAGTTTTATACTTAGGAAGAAATATAAATAATATATTATAGTACCACATTCCATGTGATCCAAAAATTGAATCCTTTTACAGGTATCAAATAAACTATTTTACTCATTATCCATTGAAATTTGATAAATAATTTCGTTTATTTTCATAATAAAATACCTTCCATGATCCATTAAAATTAAGAATATAATTCATGGTGTAACTATCCTCTAGTGAAACTAGAAAAAATTATAAATTAATTATGAAAAATAAATAGATGTAATATACAAATGAATTCATGATTTAGTTGATAAAGGAAGTTAAATTTACAACTTCATATCCCCATACATATGAGTATAATCAAATAGAGAAAGAACCAAAACAAGGGGAGGAAAAGCACTAATAGGAAGTATTTCCTATTGATGAACCCAATGATATTGATACATAATTAATTGATGAATTACTATCATACCAATCTCAACCATGGATATATAATACCGATGAAAAATCATTTCTATTGATTCACATGTGGGAGATAAAAAAATTTGATGAATTATAGACTCAATTTTTTTATGATAAACTAAAACAAGATCCCCTCATCTATGAATAATCCGAGCCAGTAACATTGTATAAATATCAATATATAAATATAATAATCCTCCCAAATTGTAGAATTTGAATACAATTTTAAGAAATTGATTAAAAAACAAGATCCAGGATATCTAAACTCTAAGAGACATTAATAAATTAGTGTTAAATTGACGAAGATCCGATATTGGAATATAATTTTTTAACTTACTCATCATTATCTAATTTCACTAAAAATAAGTTGAAAATTACCTCCCACTATTTATATATTTTAATTTTTCCATCAATTTTATCTCCCCAATGATAAAAAATGAAAACAATTATTCAGTAGGCGAGGAACAGAAGAAGATCCGTAAACCTAATTAATATATACTTGAGGGATTTAACAAATAATTTCAAGTATTTTCATGAAAAGAATGATTCATAAGATTTATATTTAATCAGGAACATATTAGTAATTCTGGATCATATTTATATTTCATTTAATAAAAATTATTCACAAAAAATACACTTTGTGAAACATATCATGGTAAATTCTTATCGGTTGCAGACATGGATAAACATGAAGTAAACAATGAAAACGAGAAATACCAATGTTTCTTCCTATCACAACCATGAATGAAGATCATTATTCTAATGGGGATAGACATTTAGAAATATATTTTTAGGATATCAATATCCTATGTAATATCGATAACCCTATATGGAAAAATAATTTGTGTTTTCCCGGAATGGAACCTCATCCATAATCAGATTTTGGATGACCATAGAACTACCTATCTTAGTGACGCCAATACCCATGTACCACTTGATATTGAAATGGTGTTTTATCCATTTTAGTATCCATTTATGTTTTTTTTCAATTATATTTATCGTTAAAAATTTCTCAATTGTTGTTATTGTTTTTTCTTATATGTCAATAGTGAGTGGCATTTTAGATATTAACATTACATTTCCACAAACAATATGTTAGGTTGTATTACTATTTTTACAATATTATTTTTGATAATAAAAATGTCTATGATATTAAGTTGTGATTATTTTTTAATCATAAAGGTTATATTTATAATCTACATATTTGGGGTTCTACAAATCTCTTATGGATTTTTAGGTTATTTTTTAAAAAAATATCCATGAAACATGGGATTCATTGAATAATATTTGATATTGGGAGTATCATGAAACATATAAAAAACACATTGATTAGATGTTATATGGTTTTAAATGTCAGTAAAATTATAACACTCATTCTTGAAATTAAATATGATCAATTAATTATGTTTGATCAAGTGTGAAATTCAGGTGCACAAGCGATATCCATAGGAAAAAAATTATCAAACTAAACTGATTTTAAATTTTTTAATAATTATTTACATTAATATTTTTCTTGAGATTCATGATGTGTGTCTTTACAATAATAAAATGTTTTTTCTCTTATTTGATGAATATATAATCTATGAATTGTATTAAAAATGATTGAGGAACCACATTGAAAGCATTTTTTAAATAAACCATTAGTTAATGATATCATTTATATCAAATATTATTATTGAACACTTCATTTTGTTGATTTACCATGATAGATATCCAAATTGAGAGTTACATATCTTTGTTTACCTTTATCTATAAGAAATTTCATAAATATTTCCAAACTCAAGTGCAGGGATGGAATGAGATAAGTTGGTCACTTTGTTGATAAATATACTAGAACACGAATTGTTGAACAACTATATCTATATTTCTAATTTATTAGGACAAATTAAATTGATAATATGTGACGATAATAAAAAATAATATTTAAGTTTGGTTTGGGATTTCACCACATTGTGAAGATTTAATGGTTCATATATTTCCCTTGAAAAATTGAATTAGTACAAAAAATAGAGATTTGAATTCAAGATGAAATAATCCCACTAAGAGAGTAATAGTGAAGAAATATATCATTGATGCTGAAAAATCCACTGTTTGGACTACTAAAAAATATAAATATCTATTTTGGATGTTAAATTTATAGGAAAAGGGAGTGAGGAGGCTTATATTGTTTTTAGGACCTATTTTCATCCCTTTTAAATCTTCTTATTACATATACCACATCATTACACTTATATTTTTTTACATTTAAAAACTAAAAAACCTTCATTCATAGTAAAAGAAAGGTAAATTCCTCATTATTGACACATTATAACGATTTCATGATGTTAAATTTCATATAAGATATAATGATTATGTAAATAATTCTTGTTATTAATAATGATAAAATATCCATTATAGAATCATTGATTGAATAGATATACACTTCCAAGGAGGAAGGAACAAAATAAATATGATTATTAAAAAGATATTGAATGATATTTTATAATCCTTTGGGAAAGAGTTATTTGAGATCCATTTATGAGGCATAAAATTTTTCTAGTTTTATAAATTGAAATGTGATGAAAATTATATCTTGGGAAAACTGATTAGATCATTGTATAAGATGTTTTCATATAATAGAAATGTTCATGTATAATCTAATTGATGGACACAAAATTTCTAATATCTTCATTTTCTATTTTATTAATTTAAATACCACAAATCAACATTTTGTGGGTAAATTTTTAATATTAATATTATAAAAAAATTATAATAATGGAAAAATTGATTAAAATTACATTTTTAATTATTCTATCAATGTTTTGAATTACTAGAATGAAGCCTTTGTTTCTTCTTAGGAGTTTTTATGATTATTTCTGCCATCTGTTACTTTTTTGGAGAATCGTTGTAGTTTTGTGCTAAATTGGATTATTCATGAAGACATACACCAAGATTTTGGGTAATTTATTAATCAAATCATAAGGGTCATTGACTGTTATATATTCTCATGAAAAGTAGAATGAACCTAAAAAAGTGTGAACAAGATCCCATAATATTTTTTGATGTGTAAGAATAAACCACCAAATAAATGGTTCCCCAAATCGAAAATTTTGAGTGTCATGTATGGATGTATCATCATAATCATAGTATTCCCATTGTTGTATATATGGGTGTCGTGTCAGAAAGGATCACCATAATAATGGTACTACTAACTATGAAATCCTGAAACCACCCTTTATTATTATTATTAATTAACCATTGTTTGAGTTATTATCACTATTATATGTGAATACCATTTATTTAAGAGATGATAACTAAAAAATAGGTATCATTTGTGCAATAATTCATAAGATATAATGAAATCCATAAAAGCATAGTGGATGATATGTCAACTGTTGTTCCAAACATATGAAAACAAAAATAAAGGAAGTGAATTTGGAACAAGAATAAAGAGAGTGAACTCATTTTGAGGTGGTGATGGGAGGTAGGTGGAAGAGGCATGCATTGTGGCATGGTGGGCTATAGGAGTAGGGAATCTCGACTGTATTTTCATATTCGACTAAGATTCGATGAAGCCGATATAGCACAACACTCCCAAGAAGAAAATATACATAAGAAACATTGATGTATGGTATTTTTCATTCTTGTAAATAATGCATGAATCTAGTGATACAACATCATCCCATGCTACTAATAATAGTCTTATTTAGCAATTCCTGTTGAGTGACTCCTTAAATTTCCCCATGTAAATTTCTTTAAAATAATAATCACCATTATTATTGGAGGGTGTTTGATTCTTTGAAGGATAATTACTATCTACCCCACTATAATTGTAACACCCCAGGTAAATAAAGAATATGAAATTTTTATATTTATCCCTATTTGTGAATAAAATGTTAATATTAATTTAAAGGGAACACTATGCTTGATGGCTTACCCAATATGCAATAACGAGTTCCTTTGAAATCTTACGTTGCACTATAATAATAAAATAATATTATCTTAAATGGTAGTTAACGCCTAGCCATTGTAATGGAGGGAATGAAATGAAGTAACTAAAAAATGATTATATATGTTTGTAAAATATTTTTACTCTTTACAATAAATGTTAGAGGATTAAAAATGCGAATGAATCCAATTTTTTAAGCATAAACATTCTAATATTCTTTAAAAGGTCGATTAACCGCCTTTCGATGGCGAACCTCTTTTAAATACAATTTTTAACAATTTTATGTGTTGTATTTGACAAAATAAAATTCTACTTTAGATTCGGGACATAAAAATTTACTTTGTGTAAATTTTTGGAATTTTTCCGATAATGTTCATTTTTTAATGAATAGTGAAAAATGTTGTATTTTAATTCAAAACCACTTTTTGATCTAATTTATTTATATTATTAGATTGTATTTTGAATTGGTTTTAAAGTTCAATTAGAATATATTTTTACCATTTAATCCAATTGTGGTCATTGAAATTAATTTCACTTTGAAATTGGACTTAAACTAGAGTCAATCTTTTGATACTTATTGTTTCTTAAAAACACACTATTTGTTTTGACAGCGGAAATTAATTATTAAATTAATTAATTCAACTTATATGTCATGAATTTTGTAAAATGGACTTCATTTTTGAGTTCGGAATATCAAATATAGCTTGGGGTGAATTTTTGGTATTTTTCTGAAAAACGTCAATTTTTTATGAATAGTGAAACCACTAAGTGGTAGTTAAAGAAACTGATTTTTCGTTTAAATGAAAATTTTCCACCTTTGTGTTTTCAATTTCAAAAATCCGACATACATTGTTGTCATTAGGAAGTAAAATGTGGTTCAATGGGATTAAAATAATTTTTTGGTGAATAGTAACTTTTATGTTCTTAATCGCGACTAGAGGTAATTAGTGTAATTTAAGGTAAAAATAATGTTTTAAAAATGTGAAATGACCTAGAAACATGTCCTACCCTAATCGTATGTGTCATGGCCGACCAATAAAATCCATGGGTCAACTTAGGGACCCCATGGAGCCACTTTGGTTGGAAAATGACATAAATAACTTTTTATTTAAAGTTAAAATAAAAAATGTCACAAGCATGAGATATTTCATTAAAACAATTTTTAAATGGGGTTATACAAGTCATATTTTTTACTATAAACATTAATTAGAAATATAAACAGATTTCATACATCATGATATTTTTTTATAATTTTTATACATTAAATAAATTAAATTATTTATGACATCATGATGATGCAGTGATTACCTCATTAATAAAGGATTTAAATAAAATAAACAGATAATGTTAAAACTATAACATAAACTTATCAAAAACCTATTGGATGAGTATATTTCGAAACCTTACCACCTTATCCTTAAAATACATCAATGTGGGATCTTTAAAATCCGAAACTCATTTGAAAATAAAGTAACATTTTGTAACATTACAAGAGTGCCCCTCCCCTCCTCTTATAAAAGGCCCCCACCTCTACCACCTTACCCAAACATATCAAGCCTTTGGCTCGGCCAAAACCTACTAATTTTGCCTCTACACATACCTATCTTACTCCTAGAATCCTCACATTGGGAAGAAGTCTTCCCAAGGAAGCTTTTGAGCTCTAATCAAAAAGAGTTACCCGATTTTAAGGTAATGTATTCACTTGTGTTCTTTTGTTTTATTTTGCATCTCCAACCCCAGAAATTTTTTTTATTCATTTCTTTTGTAACAACTCCTGTATCTTAAATATACTATGATGTTGTTATAAGAATCATTCGAGCTACACTTACACACACCTACATAAAATGGTTAAAGAACATACTGTTTCTGTGGATGGAAAATTTCTGCCTCACGAAACGATGATTGTTCAACACTCATATAACACCTTAAAAGGTGGCCATTAAGATGTCACTATATTTATATATGATATATAATATGTTTATGTTTTAATTAGGTTTCTGTATTTTTCTTTTGTGGAATACCTTTATGGTTTCCATTGTGGGTAAACACGATAACTTCATTTTAGGAAGTGCGGACTACGGCCCCCTCAAAGTGATTTGATTCATTAATGCCATATGTGGGATGTATAAAGGATGTATTTAGAATTATTATATATGATTTATGTTACATATAAATTATGATTATAATTCTGGAATTAAAATATACATACCTATGATTTAGTTTTAATTCCATTAATATGACATAGAAATGAAAGTAGCGTTCATGCGTACGTACGACTTACCGTCTCCATGAACGGTGCATTTCATTTCTTACCTCTAAATGATTATGTAATATTATAAATAAATGTATATTCTAGATGTATATGATATATATGATATCCAAATCATGAATATTATTCTGGATATAATGAACCTTTGACCCCACGAACAGCATGTTATTGTAAGAAGTCCACTTTCGTCTTAAGAACCAAATATCGACAAAACAAACATTATTAACTTAAATAATTACATAATGTTTATAAAATGGAAATAAGTGATATAAAAGGAATAATTAACTTGTAAAAGTTTATTAAGAAAGTAGAAATTAACTCAAGTTTATTATTCAGGACGTTAAAGAACGATCGAGTCAAGTCAGACCCGAGGTAAGACATCCTACTCCTCTCTTTCTTTTTAAGTACACTCTTTTATGTCATTCCTTTTAAGATCATATTTCTTGTGATTGTGATGTTATTTTATATTACTCTTACTGTAAATTTTATGTTCATATTATGAGAGAACCTATTCTCTCTCATCAATCCATTTTGAAAGTTTTGAGTGGCGCCGTTAGGTTGCCAAATTTTCGTAAGGGAATCTTACCTCTCTCTTTCTATGCAAGTACTCTCTTTTATGTAATTTCTTTTATGCTCCATGTTATTAGGTTAGAGGATGTTATTTTATATTAATTGTTCTGTACTTTTTATGTTAATGTGATTAGAGACCCTATTTGATCTCATAAATCCATTTTTGGAAGTTTTATGTGGCGCTGTTAGACTGCCGAATTTTCATAAGGGGATTTTCATCTCACTTTTTGTTCCCGTGAGATTCATGCTACATTGGACACTATTTAATTTTTGTGTGGTGTATGTACTGCCCATTATTTTAATATTAGTATTATATAGTCTCATTTATGGGTAGTTACATCTTCATTGTATGACCCTTCTTTCATGGGGTGCACGTTTTGAATGTTGCCCAAATCGGTAAGGGAACGTTTCACACTCCTCTTTTAAAAAGACATATTTTTTTATGTCTTTTAATTTACATATTTTTATGTTGGGATATGTTATTCTATATCCTTATTGATGTAAAAAAAATTTCAAAGTGATGAGATACCATTTTCTCTGTCATCAACAAATTTTATGAATTTTAAAGTGACGCCGTTAGGCTGTCGAATTTTACCAAGGGAACTTCTTAACCCAATTTCGATTTCCTTGGGTTCAACATGAAGTTACTGAATATGTTATCCTTTGAATATGTGTGAATGAAATTTTATTGTTTTACACTTAATATCCACTTATATTGGGTGTATTTATGTTTTTCACACATAATTATGAGATTGATTCCTCCTTAATTTAGGGATACCTTCTTTATAAGGGATTTTATCTCATTTTACATTTCTATTGAGACTTCATTGTTGTTATGCACCAATTCACTCTTATATGGTGCATATACTATCCTTTAGAATATTATATCATGAATACCTTTATTCTCATGATATTATAAAGTTCTGATTAAATGTTATTCCTCAATTATTGTATTCAAGTGTCTCTCATTTTGATAAAAACCCTTTAACTAAAATATTGTTTTAAATGTTTTAATGATTTATTCTTATAAATATTTCACATTAATATCCATGTTTTCAAAATAGTTTCAAGGATTTATTTATGTTGATATTAATGGTGTAAAATATTAAAATCTTCAAATTGGTATGGGACACTTTGATTAAAAAATATCTTTATTAAATGTTTTAAATGGTTATGAAATTTTTTTTTAGAATGGATTCAATATCTTAAAATGTTACATTGTTATTGAAATGTGGGAACGTTATCTTTCCTTTATTCTTAAGTTATATGCTATGATTATGTTATGGTTCTTGGGCATTGTTTATGAATACGGGTGGTTCCGTGATAAACTAAGGGCGGGTGAGCCCAATATAGCTCTCCAATGCATTGGGTAACACGATGTGGTTAAACGTTAAGGTTTCTCCAAAGAGATTTAGGGAATATACAGTGATGGGTATTCCAAACGTAACCAAGAGGGTTACTCCCTACATAAGAATGTTATGAATGCCTCAAGTTACCTTTATGTCCTATGATTTCTTTGATTTATTCATTATTTTATGAGGTATGTTAAAGTGATTATGTTTTATAGGTAAAGTATGATTTCATTCTTATGTGTACATGTACTCATGTTTCCTTTCCATATTTTTATATCCCTTATGGATCTTTTTATGCTCATCCCATGTTTTTGAAATGTTTTTCACAGGTCAAGGGAAGGGTACATGATATGATGATAGTGTCAAGGAAGTGTCAAGAAATAATACATGTTTTATTTTAAATATGTTTCCGTTGATGGAAAAAATGAATACTGTCATTTATGTAACCACTTTGTTTAAATGTGGAATGTAATGCAAGTTTCATGATCTAATTCTCTAAAACTCTAAACCTGAAAAGATCTTCAATGTGTAATCTTGTAATAACTCAAGATTAAGTAAGGTTTAAGGCTAGGGCCTTATAATAATTATGGAATTTCCATTTCCATTATGACATTTGATCATGCTATGAATCGATTATTTAGGTGATTTCTATTGAAAACCACTTCAAAGTTCATGATCTACCATTGATGTAGAGATTTACTAATCTATATAAATGTAATATCATTAGAACACCTTTAATGGTAAATGAAACCTTCAACAAAATTTTATTAAGGGTATAGTAATCACAATAATTCCATTTATGTGAGGATTTACGTCCTTTAAAGCTTCTAGGAATCTAAATGTAGTCACTATGACCCCTATGAATCACTATAAATCCCCAAATATCTATGTATGCTGAATGGATATAAATGAATGTTTATTTTTCTGATGTGGTAAGACACTATGTTTGAATGAATTATGATCCCTATAATGTGGCTATATAAGTGTTCCAAAGTGATCATGGATGTAATGTATAATTATGAAACATGTTCTTGGAAAGCCTCGGGATTTTTATGCAGTTTGATATTGTGAATATGATCCTATAAGATCATCAAAAATACATTATTCATATTTAACTTCAATAATATTCATGTGGGACTCAAGGTATTTTTAAGAATCATTAAACCCTAGAAAATATACTATTGAGGCTCATTACTAAAAGGGGGCCATAACTATTTAATGAAGCTTGGTTAACTATTTCTCAAAGGTCATATTCGTCTTCTATGAGATTTTATTGTATCATTCATAAACATGTTATTTAAAATTCATTCTTTAATTCAAATGTTTTATAGTTTTAATAATCATTATATACTTCTCTTTCCCACCCTTTCTTGTATTCCTCTCATTTCTCTATATATTTAATAACCATTATCTCACACACACATTATGGTGAGTGATTAACTTAAGGCTTGGAATTTAGTAAGGGTTTGCTGGTCTTCATTATGAATCAATTTTAATTTAATTATAATTATTTTCTATTTATGATGAGGGATGTATATTTTCATGGTTTGGTGTGATATTCATCCACCATTCTTTTTGATGACTCTCTAAATCATCCTATTACAAAGAAAATAATCTTTCCCTGCATTATCTCAGGAATACTCTATATATGCTGGATTTGAGACTATTCAAAGTGAGAAATGAAATATGTAGGAGTGAAGTCATTAATGGTGTCAATCTAACAATCAAGAAATGTTAACCAATTCTATCTATTAGTGGATGTGGTTTTTGATATGAAAAGGAAAAAATAATAGGAATTCCATATTCAACGCCCAAAATACGGTGTAGTAGTTCATTATAATGGTATTAACATTAAAAATATATTTTATAAAATACACACAAATAATGAAAAACCTGGGTCTCAAATCCCTAGGATCATGTTCTATCCTTAAAAACATTCATCCCATATTTAATTTTATCTATATTTTCATTCTAGTCTAACATTCCACTTATCAACCCCAAAATAAATTCCCTTATTTTAAAAAATAAGAAAAAATATATAATATTTAATGATTTAGTAAAAAAATATTATTAATATAGAATACCCTCACCATCGATAGTTTTTATTAGAAAAAATGTAAATATTATTTTATACCACCACATAATTGGTTTTCTAGCTATTATCGGCTTCGGTTTCAAGATTATAATATCTTAAAGGAAAAATTAAAGTTTTTCTATAGGTATCCCGCATTTGTAATTATTTCATTAAATATAAAAATTTACTATGATATGTTCATATCCCTCATGAAATATATCTTTGACCTTTTATTTTATAATTTCATGGTATTATTCATCAATGATACCCCTATATATTCTATGTCATAGGATAGTCATTATGTACATGTGGGTAATTTTCTATACATTATTTGGGAGCAGTGAATCTATACTAAATTCTCAAAATATAATTTTTTTATTTAATATTACCCAAAATATGGGAATTCAAAATCAATGGGTCGTGTTAACATGGACCCAATGAAGGATGGGTAATTTCATTCATGGTATCTATAAAGAAATGTGTTTGAGGTTCAAATCATTATGGGGTACGTATGATATTACATGAGATTCATGACGAACGTATGAAGGATTATAGATCCCATGAATACAATATCCTGAAAGGGGAATACCATTATTTTATTTGATTGATACTAGAGATACATTAAGTGTTTGAATCATAGGTTGACAAGTGATCTTATTCAAATGTTTTCATTTGAAAGATGTGGGTAAATAGTGCATTATGATGCGTTTGGGTTGGGGATGGTTTTTTTATTAATTTATTGGAATGTAGTGATTTCTATTAGACAATATTTTCGGAAACTAAATAGGAATATTACAAAATCCATGATTTTAATCTCATAGTAGGATAATTTTCTCTGAAAATATAATAATATTATACTTTGGGGAATTCATCGTTGTTTATATAGGTTACATGAGGTATATATCTCAAAATAATATATTCACCTGAGACTTAAGATATGGATTTATTTTCATCTATAATATTGAATTATGAATTTATATACTCTACGAAATGTACATGTGATGGTTAATTAGCATTATTGGAATTCCAAACCTCAACTAAAATAGGATGTGTCTTAGTAGTTTGACTCAATAAAGTAGTTCATGATGGATGAATGAGATTAAACTTATCATTCATTTATAGGGATAGTTCCTACACATACATAGTTCATGAAGTATTCCAATATTAGAATCATTTAATTAAATAATATATAAAACATGATATTTTTAGGTAATTTACTTTATGTATTGTATTAGTGGAATATCATCCTCTTTCAAGGGTGAAATAGGCACCTATGCCCACAGTGGGAGGAGGTATTATGATTGTTCTTCTCTTTCCCCATGGTTGTATATCTAGGTTTGAGAATGATGTACGTGGATCTCAAGAATCAATATTGTTGGATTGGTATGGATCAGAGTGTTGTTGATTTCATATAATAGTTTTTTCCAATAATTAGGTGAAGGACAAGTACTAGGTTCTAGTGTGTTTATCTCATGCCATCTATATTAAAGAATGAAATTGGATATCATATCATTGAACACCATTCTGATATTCCAATGCTTATAAAATTCACAACAATTATAGTTTGGAGATCGTAAACATATTATAAAAATCATCATGCTTCATTATAATTTTGTAAGATAGTTCCATAGGGAAATTGGGATTCTTTTGAATAAATTTCATAGTCCAATTTCATGGGATATATTTGACCTTAATTTCCAATCAATATTGTTGATTTGAATTCTACATTCTCAAGATATATCAAGATAAATTGGGAACAATGTTTCCATGGTGTATGGTACTAATCCTTTTGATATATGAATAAACCTAGAGCATAATTCTGGTTATTGGTGATATGTTTAGGGATTTTTGGATTAAGTTTATCTGGATTCGAGAATATTACCCATAATTTTTTTATTTACATAAATAAATGAAAAAAATTATTTATTTACAAAAAATATTCTAAGGATCAATATTGGTGACCATGTTGATCCCCCCTATGCTGGATGGGGATTAATTATTCATCTCCATGCGGTCAATCATTTCGTATTTGATAGTATAGATTTTGAAAATTATGAAAGAGATGATGAATTAAAATTTAATCCACCCCAAGAAAAATATGGATTGACGATGGATTCCATTATAGTTTGAGTATAGATACCTTTTTTCCTAGCGTTATCACCACAACATAATTATTTGTGTTTTATTTAGTGGATCATGTCATCCTCGGGTTTCACTAGGATGTTATAGATCATGGATAGGGCATGTAAGGTTTCATACAGTCTAGAAGTAAACCTCTATGCCAACATGGTTAAAAAAAATTCAAATATTTTATATGAGGATATATTTTCATTCATATTAATATATTATCAACTATGAATGGATGGACCATGAAAATAGTACATCCTTATCATAGTACTCTTTTGTTATTGAGTATTGGAAGTAGATGACCTTATAATATTAGGTATTAACATTGTTGTATGTATTATAGTATAATGGTAATCTTTGATATATCTAAATCAAATGTTTTAGTTATATGAATTCTCAGTATCCCCACATCATGTAAGTGAGTTGTGCTTTTTTGGAGTAAAATCCTAGAATATTGTTTTTGAGATTTGAAGAGATATAATATTTGATTTGAATCATTGGTATATTTCTGATAAAAACATTGTGGTCACTGTGAAGTATTATTTTTAATTAGGTCATAGATCCATGAGAATATTATTATAAATATTGTATATTAATTTTATTATTTGTGATCGTGATAATGCTGAGAAATTAATTTCTTTTTAATGAAGCCAAGAAAAGGGAAACAATAATATTATTTTATTTGATAAAATATGTTTCAGCAATAGCGTATTAAATTTTTACTCCGCATTATTGTATTTTTCTTGACCATAATTATCATTTTAATAAAAACACAAACAACCTTATAATTTTAATATTTTAAATTCCTTATGCTCATAATTAGGATTATTCTTTTTAAATAATAATTAGATAGGAGAGCGTTAGTGAATTTAGATTTGTAAAAATTATTAAAGGAACCCTCAATCTAGACTATTTTTAACACATAATCCAATGAAAATTGATTGGATTGTTTGGTAGGGCTTGTAATGTTCTTATACCTTTTTTATAGTGAATTTTATATCAGTATAACACTATTTAGTTCTTGATCCTCATGCATCTATTTTGGTAGAATGTCATCAAAATAATGTTTTTCTTTCTTTTATAATGATTATTAATGGTGGAGTTTCATAGAAAAGGTTTTCAAGAGGTGAGATCATCCTGGACAATGGACACCATGTTCACCCTATATACCACATGTTCCCTAGAAAAACAAGATTCACCTCCATAGTCATTAATGAAATGAAGATTCCAAATACAAGGCCCTCAAAATCCTATCCACTATCTATAACTTCTCTGGAACTTATCTCCCATATATAAGATATTTTACATTGACTATAGATGTGGTTTGATATAGAAAATAGAATAGGTGGTGCGGATTCAACCATGTAGAAGGAAACAATAGAATGAAACATGGAAGTTACCTAGTTATATATAAAACAAATGGATTGATAGATGAGTAGAGGTGGAATGAAATATAAAAGAGTTGTATAGGGTTCCATCATAACACTTGAATCAACTATTATTGGATGGTTAATAACCCAAAACATAGTGGTCTATGTTTTAGGCTGAGGGGATTAACACCCTAGTGAGTTGGCCAGTTCTGACCCCATCTGAGATTTGGTGGCACATGGGGAAACCAATCATTTGTATTTCAATGAATATGTGCCTGAAGGATATATAAATTTTTCTGAATTTACCCTACTATACATAAATGGATTAAGGGAAAACCAACATACCATAATCCCTCCAAGGTGTCTTACAAGGCGGGGACTGACTATCTTACTAGGCTGCCTGACCACCTTTGTTAGTATAGTGGAAGAGTAGTTTTGGTGTTCCCTAAATAAAATTATAGAGGTATGAGGGTTCATGGATCCATGTGTATAATTCTTCCCTAAACACGGATAATCCATAAAACATATTGGGTATATACCATACTTGTTTTTCATGCTATGTGTGACACCTCGGTGACCGTCACATTTCTCATTTCTCAACAACAAGATGGAGTTTTCAAGTTTCTCATGGTGTGTTGATATTGGAAAAACTAAATTATCTATCATGAGTTTTTTGTATAATGATAAAATTTATAGTGTTATATATTTTTCATTCTAAGATAATTTTAGGTGATATTTGTAGAATTAGTTTTTAACTCTATATGGGAAATGTTGAGATTCAGCCATAACAAATGGATCATGCATGAGGATCAGTACATCCTTTTAAATTTCCTAATTGAAGGTTAAATTTCCACCCATATACATTATGAACATTGAATCTATCAATATAATCATTGAATATGTCCTATATTACTAGTAATGGGGTATATTTTTCCATTTTCTTCATATGTTTTGGCCACCACATGATTATTAGAGTTATGAACTCCCCCACTAACAGGATGCTGGTCCTTTGTATATGGAGTTTGGTACTCCCTCATTAAACATGTCTTTTTTACAAGTAATGTGTCTTACATCATGTACATTATTCCATTAATTTTAAATATATATTTGTACAGAGTGTCTCCCCTATAATTTATTGTGGTAGGTGAAGTGGGTTTTGGGAAACTAGGATGTTAAATTCATTGAGTTTCACATGGTGATTGTTAGGGGTTAATTAGTCTCTAGATAGTAGAACTCTTTAATCACATAAGTTCTTTTTACTTTAATAATATCACTATTATTCCTACTAATTTCTATTGTTATGAGTCGAGTATTTCTACTTCTCTTATTTATTGATCTCAAGGAATCCTACGAGGTTTGTATATATTAGTACATGCTTCTGTTTTTTCTAACACATGTAATTTATAATGTTGATTATTAAGAGATAGGTGGTGACTAAAATTGATGTATTATCATTAGAGTAGGATCTTAGAGGTGGTTTGACATAATGGGTGATGAGGGTCTTCATGTTGGTTTTTGTGCATCACACTCTCTTTCTGTTCTATTTGTTCTAGGTAAGATTACTTTTGGGATATTGTGATTATTCTTTTTCTCTCTCTATTTGGTTTGGTAATTTCTATACAATGTCGATGTTTGACATGTGTATCATGTATTTATATTTTCTAGGTGGTTTATTTTTCATTATATAATTATTTTCATATATTGTGTGGATACATGTGTAACTAAAAGGTTCATTAGGACACAACCTCACGTATTATATGATATTCCTACATAGTGTAAGCAATCATCCTCTAACCTATTGGAGGTGGTTTTGGGGTGGTAAACTTATCCTAACCCATTTAACATGATGAGTCATTGTGGGTTCGTTCATTTCCCATTTGTTAATGGATGTATAGAACACATAAAAAGAAAATTGGGTGAATGAAGAATTAACTAATAAATAAGTTTTCAATGTATTTTTAATTATTTTATTACAATCGAAATAATGACCTGACTGTTGGAACAGTTACATGATCATTTGAATAGTAACTAGGATGTAAAAATATAAACCTCAAAATTATAATGGAGAAATATTTAATAGGTAAAAATAAGATAGAAATATAATAAAAATTGAAAGTATTTTTCAAATCATATAATTTAATGAATATTTAAGGTCTCATTTTTTCTAAGTAATGATTCAAATTACTGGGTATAACATTAGATTATATGTCAAAATTTAAATATTGGAATTACATAATTTAAAAATTTATTTCAATAAAAACATCTCTTTTAAGATTCAGTATATCAATATTATATAAATTTTATTTTCATTTTGTTCTGAATTCGATACATATTTTATTGAATAATAAAAATTATTTTTCATTATAAATACTTTGTCTAAGGAATTTATATTGATTTAATGATGACTTATTATTTTATGAAATAATTTTCGTAACATAATATGTATTCATTGAGTACAATTATAAAATTTAAGAAAAGTAATAGAATTTCAATACATGTAAATAAAATTTCATTGTCTATGTTATATTTTATTCAAATAAAAAATGATTCTCTTTCATATTGAATCAAATATTATAATGAACAATTATGTTTTGGAGCTTTTTAATTATAAAAAATTATATATTTTAAAAAAAAATTATATATAGTCATCATAATTAGTATAATATATATTCTTGATAAAAATAAAAGAAATTTTCAACTTTTTATTAATAACACCCTTTGAATTTCAGTATAAATATACCCCATAAACACTTCTTTATCATCAGTTAAAAAACATATTCATTTTATAATAATCAACCCAATTATTTAAATAAAACCTTCTTACAACATTTTTGAATCCCTTGTATAAAAAAGGCCATCCATCAAATCTATAAGGATAATTCCAAAGGGCACATATCAATGTTGGAAAAAAAATTATATTAACTATTTTATTTTATTTACCTTTTTCCCATCTAAATAGTATGTTACAATAAAAATAACATGATAAAAAATATAATAATATTTTATTTTAGTTATAATAATATATTTTATTATTTTTCCACTCATTGAATCAATCTCAAAATCACTATTAAAACCAATGTTTTTTTATACATCATATTTGAGAGACGATGTTTCTTATTTACATCATTCATTAATTATAATAAACATGGATTCAGATTATAAATTTAATATTCATAATAAATATAATTTATTTTATATGTGTTTTAATAGTAAAAGAAGAAATATATTAATATTATTATAAAAACCCCTCAATGTCTATATAATCATAGAAAATATAGTTTATAGATTAATACATTGTGATTTGAATATATTTCAGAGTATATTCATAAAAAATTATAATTCTTACTTATAGAATGATACAAATCTATTCTATGAAACTTATGTAACTACTATCACATTAACAAAATATGAATGATGATACACAATCCATCAAATGGGTTTGTTCATAATTCAAGATACTTATATAGAACAATGGAATTGTTATTATAGTTTTTTTAACCTACTATGATAGTTTTGGTTATATAAATTTTTTACAATAGTACTTCATACCACAATTTAAATCTAGTTAATATAGAAATTGGTGTTACTATATCACTCTGTTATTTTATGCATCACATTTCAAAATTGAAATTTTATAAATGTGAGTTTATCTCAGTAATTGTTCTCTAAGAAATTATGGATTTGGTTTAACTCTATATTAGTATAGGGATTACTATCAAACTATATAATCCATTTTTTCTTCTAATTATTGTATCTTTTTATCCCACTTTTTCATATTTTTAGTTACAAAAATTAATTGGATATCCCCCATTTCTATAATGGTGAACAAAACCTTGAATAATTCCACAGTAAATATGTTTTTATGGAACTAGAAAATAAATCATTCAATGATCTATAAAAATATAAACAATATTACTATGTCACTAATAAATGAATTAAAATGATAAATATAAGATAAATAAAAAATAAATTATTTTTAATGAGATAAATAAATAAATGAAATCTGATTATATGTGGTTTTATGTGCATAAAAAATGAGACATGACTAGATGTATGAGATATCAAACTCTTTCCTACTTTCATTATATATGATACATTATATCACTAAATCTATTTATGAATATTTTACATGAGAATCATATAAAATTTATATCCCTTTTAATCAATTTTTATAAAATATTATTGCGTTTGAAATATGAATTTTCATTCAAGTATTCATCAATTTCTTTTATGTTAATCTATTTTAAAAATTGAGTTATATTTTTTGAAATATATATTTTACAAGTATTAGTTCTCCATTATATAATATATTATATTTTCAAAATATATTATTCATTAAATACATAATGTATTCATTATCCTTTACTTATTTTGGGGCTTACACATTTCCTTTTCCTTTTTATGGACATTTATCCATTTCATTTTAATTTTTGGATGGATATTTTCCCAAAACTAAATCATAGTTATTGTTATATTATATATTTTACCATTAATCCTATTTTTAAAACTTATAATATGAACTAATTTCTATTATCCCAACCCACGGACATCAAATATGATCTATTCCATTATTATTTTTGGAATAAATATGTTTTTTTATTGGAAAATTCTCTATGACATTACTATATGACACATTTTAGTATCTTTTGTTTTTTCTATATTTATGTGTTATCTATGTTTAATTATCTATGTGGAAAAAATATATATTAAATATTATACTTTCAAAAGTGGACCTATAATGCTATATACTGTCAAACTTTGACATATAGGTATGTAATATCCCTAGGCCCACCTCTAATATGAAACAGACTAGATAAATACATTGATGATACCATTTAATCATATGAGGCATTACCTATAAAAACATATGTTCAATTATCATACACCTCCCTAGACCATAGTATTCATGAAATTAATACTAAATATTATATTGATCCATATATATATATTTTTTGGTCAAAATAATTACTACAAAATGTTTGTAAATAAAAATAAAATCACTAAAAAAACCATAGTATCTGGAAGATATTCCATCCAAAATATTAATGAAATGTGAGTTACTATAATAATGAGGTATTCACCCCTAAATCATTACACGTTCAGCATCTATCTTGTGGATCTATGATTATCCATATCACTAATAAAATATTCTACATAGAAATGTGAAAAAAAACATGCATGTTCATATATAAGGGGTGAGTATAAAAATACATAGTATAGTTATCCTATTTAGTGATATAATCCTATAAACTTAATAAATTAAAAAAAATAATTGTGTAAAAAATATTACATCACCTAACATTGTCAACTGGCACAATCATTATCTATCATTTTCTACCAATTGGTATATTACCTTCACCATGATCAGCCAATTGAAATATTTTTCCTAAAAAACATAGAAATAAACCTCACATCCTATCATTGATTTCCCACCCGGTTGTTCAACTAGGGATCACTACTTGTGAGAAAATGTAGGAAATACATGACCACACCTATATCATAGGTACTAGAGGAAATATTAATCTATATATATCTATAATTTGAGGAAATAAATACACATCTATGACTAGAGGATTCAACATCTCCAAATATAGTTTTGTATAAAAATCTATTACAAAGAAATACACTTATCCAGGGAAAAGTATATATGTACCAGAATTTTAGATAAAATAACCATCTCTATGGATTCAATGATATATCAATAAATTGTATTCCTTGTGAATTGGTATCATAGTAGAGATAATATCATGTGCATCATCACTCCCCAAAACCCCCGATCCATTGTTGAGTAATAGGTCCACCACAATAATGTTGTATCATCCATCACATTCTTATATCAATGAAACTTTAAAAAATGCACATATCCTTGTATCCAAAACTATTTATGTTATAAAAATAACTCATATCCAATTATTTTCATGAAAATTATAATCTATCACATCCAATTATAGTAAGTTTGTGAAGGTATATACATTCATAAGTCACTATTAGTCTCTACCAAGATAAGTGGGAGATATAGTGTACAGTCAGCTTCATTAAACTCTAACCATTGTTATAGGGTGAGTGCAATGGTGATGTAGTTCCATATCTCACCATCATTAATATCCAATACCCAAAGGATGAATCAAATATCAATGTGAGTAAACAAATAGACCAAAAAAGAACTATATATAAATAAGGATGAATTTATCAATATCTCTAGAATCACTAGGAAGGAAATGAACTACATTAAATTCATCAAATGGATTACCACTTCCCATTATCACAATAAATGAAAAATAATTTAAAAATAGATCAATGTTGTTCATGAATTATTCCAAAATTCACAAAATAAAATATGATATCTAACTCTTCTAATTAAAGTCACATTAGTTTCATTATAATTACCTAAAGATACTTCTACTAGCTTCCATATCTATTTCTAAACTGTTTGAATATTTTTTCATAAGTATTCCATGGGATTATTATTATAGGTAATTATCACAATTACTTATTATCTACAGAACATTTTTATTCATAATGTTTGTATAATTAATTTACAATCATGCCATATTGTCTAATGGAATACTCATACCATGTGTTATATAATTATACCTTCCACATTACAGATTTATTACATTATTCACCATTATCACCCTTTGAGAGTAATTTTTTACCATATTTATTGTTCAAAAAAATGTCCTTCTATAATTTGATATAAATGATTACATTTATATTAGTCATTATACTATAATTGTAGAAATTATTAATAACACATTTATAGAATTCATGAAATATAATTTATACTACTCAATTCATTTAAATAGTAAGTTTACAGTCTTCATACATTACATATAATCTAGTAGATCTTATTTGGCTTCACAATTTCAAATGATCCATTTATTACATCATTTCATTATAACAATTCTTTTTTCTCAGAAATGATATTTATCTAAAATTACATAATGAATAATTAATTTTTAATCAGTAAATAAGTTTTTATCTTATTTCTCCATGAAATATTATTGAGTTAGTAATATTTTTTACAATGGAAAGATCATATTATCTCAAATATATATCTTTCTATGAAATATAATAACCACCTCTAATGGTTAATATAATTATCCAAGAAGGAAATCTATGATTTTATTCTTATATAAAATCATTACTTCTTCAAATAATATTTTTATTCAAGAAATATAGAACCCCTACGCGATTCTTCAATCACTTTTGATTTCCATGTCATGGAATTCACATTAACGGAGTTCCTTTTTATTTTTAAACACATATCTACTTAAAAATATAAATTATTTTATATTTTTTTAATTGTAAAAATTATATTACATTATAATTAATTTTTTGTAAAAAAATTACATAATCCTAAATGGATTAAATTTATAATAAAAGTATTTTTAAATTTTACGAATATGGTTGTAATAATTATGTGATGTCAAGAGGTGTATAACACTTATCTAAATATATGAATTCATTGCACCATCTTCTCCAAAATTACATGAACATGTTCGACCATTTGTGAGGGAGAAAATGGAATCCCACATGTGGGGCATGTACTCACTCATACCCACATGATGTACATTAAATTAAACCATTAGATCAAACATGAATCATGGATTATATAGACCATTTAAATTTACATTTCCCAAACCCAAAATTTCTTATGGGTGTAAATTCATCTATCTAATCTAAATGATTGTATGTTAATGTTATTACTGCATATAAACATGGAATTGTACTATGCACCCCATACATAGGTTGATGTAGCATTCTCATCATAGTTTGATCAATTGGCCATATAACTTCTTTATCATTAACAATTACACAAAAAATCAGTCCTTAATCTAATTATTTTATGTTATTGTGTCCAATATCATACTGTATGATCAAGGATTGTATGTATCACAACACTATGATAGAACTACACCACTAACACAACTCTCCACCACTTTTGGAAATATTGTATAATGGTTTATCCTACTTGATAACCTATGATTGGAACCAAAATATATGGGCTAGTAAATCTTGATCTTATTATTTTATAACTATCCTCACTTAATTGAAATTTATTCATTTGATAGGTTAAAACTAAGAGAGAGTCTAAATTTTTTTATCTGATCATGGATTATCCTAAACATTATCCAATGTAGAATTATATAGTGTGATCAGTTTTTCGACATATGTCAATTTTCATGGTCGTTTTCATGGATTTTATTTTTATCTACTAATGGGAAATTATGGGGTTCATGAATAATTATTGTCGAATAAACAATGCTCAATACTCTATTGGATACATCGTATTGATCAGGTGTGTGTCCCACAAATAATTTACACTACTTGACAGTGTACCATATATTCAGGGTGAAATTAATCCATTGTAATCTTTAATCTTTCATAAAATTTTAGCCTCCCATGTAATATGAATGGAGTAACTAATATGAATAATCCATCATTTCCCTTTATGAATAGCATTCACAGAGACATCAACAATTAGAGATATTTCATTTCTATTTTGTTTTTTGGTTAACCATTCTATGGATGTGAATTAGGAATCTCTTCAAAGTGTCTTGAAAATATATTTATCATATTAAAATATTATATCATATATTCAATAGGTACAATCCATGGAGATAAAATGAGTACTTATTAATGATTTTTTATATTTCAATTCCATCACCTATAATATATAACCACTAATAATTAAATTTATATATTTTTTATTTTAATCCCCCACAACTCAATCCTTCTTTCTTATAAGATACATATTTTCCTATATGTTCTACGCTTTGTGCTCATTTTTATACAGCCCCAATAATTTCATTTGAACCTCCAAAATCCTAAATTATTAATGTTCTAACAACGGAACTCTTACCTATTCATTGTTATATATTCCCTATTTATAAATTATTTATGGATAATACTATTTCATGATGTTATTCCTAACATGTATTAGTTTAACATAATTACATATAATCATTTATTGATCCACTTTTACATAGTCTTGGTTTGAGAAAACTACATTGTTAGTATAAATCAATAGATCATCACTATTTTTAGAAAAAAATGTTCCTATTTATTAAGAATTAATTTCCAAAATTCTTCATTAAAATAAATTACATTGATGATGTAATACTCAAATTCTATCAGAGATATTTCAATTTACTAACATCTAGATTGTTTACTTCCAATCACATCTTCAAATATACCATGAATATAATTAGTATTCATTTAAAAAAAAAATTCGGTCACACTATTTTTAGGTTACTTATTTTCTTTAGCGTATTAATTCAACCTTTATAGATTCTCTAATCCACATTCAATTCTATTTTCTTCTTTATTTTTCAAAAAGAAATATTATTGCATGTGTTTATTATTATTTTTCAAGACAAGCTTTATGTTTGGTTTTTGGAATGTGATCAAAATACTTTACATATACTTCTTATTATTTACTTTTTGTTTCCACTAGTTTAATAGGATCCATTATGAATAACAATTTCATCAATATTTATTCGGTTGATGATACATATCCTGATTATTCCTTTTCTTCTACTTTGGAATTAATACTTCTTTTAATTTCTAAATAGACTTATTTTTTTTCTGTATCTATGTTTCTAATATCAATTGTATTCATACCCCATGTATACATTTATGTCATTTCATTATTTTCATAGTATTTAAATTATTTAATTTTTATTTTTGGGGATATCAATTAAAACAATTCAAAATCCATTGATCTCAAAACAATTAAATAAAATTTTAACCATTTATTATCTTTACACACTCTAAAAATGTGTGAGAGATGAAACACTATATTCATATTCTCATTATCCTCATTCCAATATAATTTTTTTCATATTATGATTCAACTTATTGTATATTGTGTTATAGTTTTCTCAAGGAATCAAAATATATATGTTCATTATCACTTTTCAAAAAAAATTGGATCTTTCATCATTTCATATGAATAAAATAATATTTTGAATTTCATATAGAGATAAATCATATATATAATTGAGGTTTGAGATCTTAGGATCAAATATATAATCCATGTTATTCATTATATTTTCTAAAATGGGTGATTCGTTAATCTTGGTTTTCATAATACTTTTATTTTGTTGATTATTTCATTGAATCCTGAGAAAATAATTTTTTATTATTTTCATAATATTCGATCATCATTTCCTCATATAATATATTATGATGAAAAATTCAGCACGTTTAAAAATAAAAATACCTTCCCAAATAAATCTCAGGATGTACCATGATTTCATAGTTATTTTAGGACAGATTACCTTATTATATACATTTTCTGATAGTGACAGGAGAATTTAATTATGAGACATAACATAAACAGAAATGTTCCATTTGTCTATAAACTTTATAGTTGAATATTATTCCAGACGTACAAATCCTTCTATTACTTCCTCAACTAAATCCAAATGAAGATATTATATATAGGGTGTTGTTTTATTTTTTCATAGATGAATATTTTTTGCATCAAAGGTAGATACCCTAACTGTTAATAGAATATTCATTATCCATTCAATTAAAAGGTTTAAACTAAGGTAAACACCATTTTATACCAAGGGAATGTTTTCACTACGGAAAAAAGGTGGTGAATTGGTGTATCTCTTTATATAACATTCCTTAACATGAAGTTAACATATGATGATTGTTAATTTTATGAAATTTTCATCTAAAAATACTCAACATCTCTACATGTAGTTATGTAGACAACAAAGTATAGAAGAAATAATTTTAAATGGTTCAAACCCTATGGGGGAAGAGGCTCTTTGATGTTATCAGGACATCAATTCATTTATATTCCACAAATATCAATGAAAAATTAATGTTTCATTCAATGGGATCATTATTTAACCAAGAGTTCATCCAACATAAAAATTCACTAGAAAAAATATTTGTACTGGTTAAAACTATATTAAAAATTTTTTCTTATCAGATAAGCCCCATGGATATTAAATAATCCTATTCTCACTTGTTTCAACCATTATAAATCCATTATCAAGAACATAATTCTTTAGAAAAACTTATCCCCATAAGATCATTTGTCAAATGAATATTGGTCAGCAGCTCAATGATATTATAAATTAAATAAATGGTTAATATTATTATAGGAAATTACAACCCAATCAACAATAATTTACTAAATTAATTTATGCCCCCCCCAAATCAATGTTTCTATGATAAATGTGGTTAATGAATGAGAATGGATTTAGAACTCCTGTTTACTTCAAGAGTATGTTCTACATACTTGAAAAAAAAAAAATATATCTATGTTCGACAATGTAAAATCTCGTATATAAATATATTTCCACGTGATTCATATCAATCCTAGATCAAATATAGAATGAGGACCATTCATTCATTAATATTTAACTATTAATATCCAGCTCAGTATCATCATTATGGATGGGACTCTATATTAATTGTGTAAATATACTCAGACCGTTCTTGTAAATGTATTTATTCATAATTTATATCACCTAAATATAATTATAGAGAGGATGTTTTTAGTGAATTTTATTTAGTTGAATGTACTTGTAATCAATACACATCAAGTGAATTTACATCTGGTTGTTGTATTTATTATGAACATAATTTTAAAAAATATAGAGATTCAACTCATGTCATTATAGAAATTAAATTTTTTTATAGGAATATAAGAAATGTACAACCCAAAACATTGTTAAGGTTGTATTAATTGTTGAAGATCATATGAAGCGTCTCTAATAAGGCATACACATGAATGCGGAATAGAACCTAAAATTATAAATAATAGAATCATACCATCATTAATTTTGTATGAGGCAAGGATGTCCACCATCTTGTTCTCATCATTCCATGTATGACAGATGTCCACCCATTATTCCAAAAGACCTTTTCTTTTGTGAATATGGTTTGTGATGGGTAATTGAATTTGATGTTTCTCCTGTAAAGAACCATAAATGATAGTCTATTCCATTTTCATCATCTTGAGATTTATGAAGTCATAGTGACACAGAACATTGCCTCTACTCATCGCACAAGCCTCCAACATTAGTGAATCCCCATGGTTATAACCATTACTAACGAAAGAACGAAAATATCATGATGATCATGGACAACACATCCACCTCGCATGACACTAGCATTGCAATATCAACTTATACTCTATATATTTGGTACTCCAAATTCTATTTATTCTATCACTTTTTCCACCAATGTTATTTACATTAATTCATCGATTAGTATAACATCATTTGAAAAATTTAATAGTATCATCCTTCTATATACATCAGACTCATCATGCATCAATGAACATCTGATGAACATAACAATACACCCATAATGATCTTTTTTATTTTCAAAAATATCTACCCAATTTAATCGAATTTTATCTAACCTGGATTCCATCAAATGAAAAACCTTCAATGACCAAGTGGGATATCAACCATGACTAGTGGGTAAAAGAGGGTACATTCTGCTTCTTCTCACAAATTACCTATTTATAGGGTGCCTGAAAAGGGAAATCAACCACCATATATCATATTAAATGACATAAAATTCTATTAGGATTCATCACAACTAAATATTATTAAATACACACACATAAATCACCTCAATATAAAAAATGATCCTTCTAGCAGTCTACCAAGTCATCATGTGTACAAATATTGACACTTCATAATCCCCAATTGATCCCTAGATCCCAAACTCATGGGGTGTGAATAATAAATTAAAGAAAAAATAAATGATGTTATTGAGTTACCACAATAGCTGCATCACACATCGAAAATTTAACTCCCCTCATAGAATTCATATTTAATTCGTTCAATGTATCTCATAATACTTCTTATGGGTTCTACAACTAATGGGAAACAATTTGAATCATTTATCATAAATATTCCATTAATTTATTTTTTTGAGTTCCTCTTAACCATTCCTAATTCTAATGACATCATTTTTATTCATTAATAATTTAAAGTTTTATCATTATAATTCCATTATATTTGATTGAATAGTCGTCATTATTTTTATGTCAGTATTCCATTCACATTATTTAATTATAAAATTATTCACCATGATCACCCATTCTGACTCAATATTTTTTTTCATCATTTATTATTCCAAAAAATAAATTTCCAAACACTAATAGAAATAATTACATATATATAAATAATTCAATTATATAAATTATAATTTAAAAAATAATAATAATTTATTCCTCTATTTCAAATTATTACAATGCGCTTTATTTAATTAGTTATGTTAAATTATTCATATATATCATCTAGATAATCAATTTTATCTTCACAATTTAATGTCACAATATTTACTTCATCATATTTATTTTGATTTTATATCATAACTAAAGAAAATTATTTGTCACATGATGATTTAATAATCTTTATAAGAGTTTCATATTATTTATAAAATTTTATTTACAGATTAAATAATATTATTTATTTTTCTAATAGAATCTTATGTCACAGATATAAATACCAATGAAATCTGATCACCACCTCCCAAGGATTTGAAATTAATCGAATCAATTATTACCTTGTTATATTTCAAGAATATTTATTCAAATTTTATTATTTAATAATAATAATAATTAAACTATATCTCATAAAATGATGATATCTTAGCCTATAAATTAACATTCTCTTATTTCATCTAGTCATATGCGGTGATAAATTTTAGTAACTATTAGTTTTGGAAAATCTATTGTTATTATCAAAATATAAATAATTTTTTTTTCAGAATTATTTAATAAAAAATATCTTATATCATAGATAAAAAATTATCAAAATGTTGAAAACACTGTATCACTAATTTCAGGACGTTTAGGGGTGTAAAATTCATCTTTAAGCATCCAAATTGAGGAACCCACATTACCCCACATATCATAAATGAATTAAACCAATTTTGGGTCCATGTGGAACCCCCTAACGTGGGATAAACACTTCGTCACTTCTTCTATGATCCACATTAAATTAAATCATTGAATATCAAGTGTATTGAAGAACAAAGGTCCCTTCTCAAATAATGTTTGTTTTATCCTTTATTGTCAACTGATCCCTCAATATCCATCTGATCACCTAGAACAAATTGTAATGTAATCACAATGCTTCTACATTACAAAATTTTATAGGCCACACGTAAGGGCTAACAAGGCCCTCCCATCTCATTTCGATAAATTGATCATATAACATAAGGGTCCCAAATCATGTTATTTAAATATCATAGTTCCCCAACATGTTTGTGATTACATGGCCCATTAACTACTGAATGATAAAATATTGGATGGATCATGATAACTTAATATATCAACACTACATCCCCTATGTTTCTTAATATTTATTATCACACATTGTTGTATGACCATGTGATCCTCCTTTGATGAAAAAAAAATTCAAGGGATGATAAATATCTACTCCAGTATGACAAATATAGCCTCACAACTTTGTAATATGTTCATATTACGGGTAAAACATATAGAAAATGTGAAATATTTAGAAAAATATATCCAGATAATACCTATGTTGGTGAATTTTTCATGCATAATTATATTTTTTATTCCATTTATATAGATATGTTAATTATTAACGTAATTTTGTTAGATTTATTTTGTTGCTATATATGGAAAACAACTTGGTCGATCATGGAAAATGGAGAATTAATGTGGTTTAGTAATCCCTTGGATATCACTTTATGATATTATTAATAACCCCCATATACTTTTCAAAATAAGATACTACCCCATTTTATTTGGGAATACATCCTCCTTATTTAGTCATGGATTTGGTAATTCCTTTATCTCTACATGTTATGGGTACCCAGATGATTTATATAATTATTAACTTTTACCCAAATAGATAATGGTCAATATATTTTTGGATATTGATACTCCCATATTCTACTTGTTTTTTTAATTAAAGAGATTCCTCCAATGTGGTTGGAAATCCCTTCATCAATATTATAACTTGTGGAGGTATGGTCTCCCACTGCATATTATGAAAGGTCATTTACGTTTTTTAAATCTAGGTAATTTGATTATTTAGGTAGGCCATAGTGATTGATCCTGGGTTATATGGTATGTAATGAGTGAGACACTCTTTCATCCTAAGTTCTATATGCTTTATTTATATCTGGGTTATTAATACTATTTTTAACGTGTTTTAAATTAATTCATAATTTAACTTATACTTTTTTTTCAAGGAATCCTTTGGTGTATAAATATACAAACCCAATCATGTGTGATTTTCCTTTTTTTGAAATGAATTCTTCTGAAGTAAAATATTTTAGATGTAGTTATGGTTGAAAAGGTGTAAGTGGATTATGTCCATAGATGAAGTTGTAGGTGATGAGATCATATACTATTATTATTTTTAATTATACGTAACATATTATATTTCCTTTATATATTTTTAGATGTTATACTTTTGAGATATAGGGATTAGGATTATCCTACACATTATGGCTATTTGATTTTCATTCTATTTGGTTTTTGGGATGTTTCATGTGAATCTATATATTCATTATGATTTTTATTGAGATTTCACTATCGAAGTATCCTATTTCGAGAAAGGTTTCTCATATTGGGTCATCGGGATATGGTATCCCAAAATATGTGATAATCCTACTCAGTTTTATTCATCCCTCTTGACCTATTGAAGGGAGGCAAAGAGTGCTAGACTATTTCTACTAATCCAAACATGTTGGGTCTTAGTGGGCCAGATAATATCACATTATGTAATGGAAGTACTTATAACCACGAAATAAAACCTTGTGAAAGAATAATCAATGAAATCACCACTATTTAAATGAAGTATAATCATTATATTAGTTTGGGAATAGTCAGATGCCTTTTAAAATAGTAACATGGATTTTATAATAGAATCCAAAATTTTGGAATGGTAATCTATATTACAAGTACTATGTAAATATATATTACCAAAAGATGAAATAAATGTTCAAATATAGTAATTTAGGGATTGTTTAGCTATTATTTATTAATCATGAATGTATCTACGTATTTAATAGAGCTTTATATTCCTATCAAAATATAAATATATAAATGAACTAAATTAGATATTTAATTCAATAAAAAATATCATAATTTATAATCAACACATTTGAATTATCTAAAGGAGATTTTTCATTTTTTTAAATAGTTAAAATTTTGGGTGAGAAATATATTTTTTTTTCATACATTATATAAATATTATATAATTATTATATAAGAATAAATAAATAATTTATATAATATTTTTAATAACTGTAAATGAATTTAATTTCACATATTATAAGTGTAAAAATAAAAAATTGAATTATTTAACCTATAAACCAACTACCGCTGTCCGAATTGTATTTCATTAGAATAATAAAATGTTCTTGATTCTTTAATTTGAAAAAAATATTCAAATAATGCCTTTCAGTTTTTATGTGATTAAATATAATGAATATTCAAATATATATAATCCCTTAATTTTAAGGGTCATATTAATTAGTGTTATACAATTTCTTACACAAAAATATCTATTCAATATTTTTATTCAAAACACCTCTCTCCTTTTCATATTGATTCACCTTTCCTACACATATTACTTTTGGTTTACATAATTTCATCATTTTATAAATCTGAAAATATTGTAGCACAAATCCCTTTCATGAACATTCTTTAATCACTTTTCTAACTAAAATACCAACCCCCCAAATCCTTATCGAGTATTCTGAAGGTGGTAACTCAATGTTGGTAAAAATTCCTTACCTCAATTATTTTATTTCTATTTTATTTTTTTCCAATATAGAACAATGTGTTAAAACTAATATAAATTGGTAAAATAGTATAATAATATATTATTGTAATTATGAAATTATTATTATTTACTTTCATTTAGTATTTCATAAAAACACTACTCACACCAATTTTGTTTTATACCACCCATGAAAATGCTGATTCATTTCATTCACATATTATATTTCATGTATTGTTAATGTTTTAAATGTATAATTAAAATTATAATATGAATAATATTTTATTCTAAATAGTTTTTAATTATAAATTATTTAAGATATTAATAATATTATTGATAAACAATCATATTCTTTCTAATCACCTTAAATGAGGTTTTCTGAGATACACATTATGATTTGAGTATATACATGGATATTGATCATTTATACTATTGAAAAGATTTAAATCACTACCTTGAAACTGAAGGAACATTTAAAAAATTGATATAGTTTAAATGATTTATAAAATGATGTTGGGATAAATTCTAGAGTCATATAATGAACATCAACAGGGTTCTATAATTTGTTTAACAAACTATAATAGTATTGATTTGTGTCCCTAAAAATTAGAAATATTTTAAAATAGAGTCCTATTTATATCTATTTACTATGGAAACATGTTCCACTCTACCAATATTTTCTTTTAAGAAGCTTGATTCTACAAAGGGATTTTGTAAATGTGTGTTCATAACTATAATTATTCTCCCAAATTTAGTGAAATAATTCTTCCTCTATATATGAATAATTATTTTCCTAAAACCATAAAAACCATATTGTTTTATTTATATAATTTTTATTTATTTTTCTCAAATTTCTTTCATTTGTGGAATCATATTTTTATTATATCGAATTCCTTTCTATAATTCTGATAATCCCCATTAACTAATACCATCTCACTTATATACAATTATAACCATTAAACAATTATGTCATTGTTCAAAATAACCAAAAAGAAAACAAATAATTGAAAAATAAATGAATTAAATGGAATGAAAACTACGAAATAATTATTATTAATATTTCTAATCATTTAACTATTAAATGTAGTTTGATTATTAATGAGCATATTAGAGTATCCAATGTTAATTGATACTCTAAATAAGTAAATCTCAATATTTTTTACTTCTTTTATATATTATACAATCAATAACAATTTATATTTACATATATGACACATTTTTATCATATATGTTTTAACAAAAAAATTTAATCACTTTTATTTACTTTTCCATTCGTTCTGTGGGGATGTGAATTTCCTTCACAGTATTCGGTTTTTATGAAATGCCTTAAACAATATGTCAGTTAATAAATTTCAATTATATTTATTTCATTTAATACACATATTTATGATAATATCATTTATTATTATAATTAATTGTTATTTAGAGACATACCAAATTTTTTATCATCTCGATTTGAGGTATTTATACAGTTCCCATTCCATTGAGAAAAAAATTATCCATTTATTATGATTAAAATGATGTGTTTTTATCCAAAATATATACTAAACTGTTCTATTATTGATTCCTTGACAAGTATTTTTATATTTATGTATTACAAAAAATAATAATATAAAAATAATAATCCTAAGAACATCTAGTAGGAACTATTACAATCTACTTTTGGGTAACTATAAGTATATTCATTTGTAAATTTTCAATTACATTATTATGTATCTAATTGCCTTCTCTTCGGATTCTTCAATGTTATGGATTATAGTATCATTATTTTACTATATGGAGTACATAAATATTAAATAATCTAATTTGAATAGTGTGCCGAGTATTATATTTCATACCCCATCTTGACTTATCGATAAGTAAAATCAATGCACTACCTTCAATAGACCATGTGCTAGTGGATAACATTGAGGTATCCGTGTAATCATGGAAAAATGACCATTGAAAACATATAACCTATTATCATATAGAACTACCCACCCTAATAATTATAAATTATTAAAAGAAAACCAAATAAGATCTTATATATATTTATATATATGGATTCACTATGGGATAATAAAAATTTAATCAATATATACATCTATCTTATATATAATAGATTTTATCCCAAATATAGATTACATGTGACATATCTTCATCATGTAATTTATACTCTAAAAAATGTGTATATATTATATCAATATACAAGACCCCTAACTATCTATCTCCAGTATCATTTGATCTATGTAATCCTAAAGAGAATAGCATGCAATCACATATGATGGGTTGGTATAATAAAATATACTATTTTTTCCCATTATAGTAATGTAACCCCATAAACATCTACTATCTACATGAAGTATCAGTATGTGAAGTCCAAAAAGTTTTTCATTACACAACATTGTCATTAAGAATAATTAGTATTTATTTTGATAAATCCATGCATACCTCCCTTTCATGTGGTATTCAAATAGTAATATATTTCAATAATGAAAAAAAAATAATATCTAACAATACATTATAGATATTCCACCCAATAGACTACCTTGTGATCAAGAATTATGAGATATTATGGGAAATAAATTCATATACCAATCATAGAATAATTGTAGGAAATAGACATCTCCATCTTTCTTTGATGATCTGGTGGGAATAAATATATTCTGCCGAAGGAAATACACATATAAAATTATTCTAACATATAAATGACTAGAGGGTGATGTATAAACACATATTTATTACTGAATAATAATGTTATGACTTTTGAGAAATTAACCTATTTAATGATGAATCTATATACTAGTTAAAGAAAACCATAGAATTGTGGGCAAATAGTAGAGATAATATCTAGTACATCATCGCCCCTCATAACCACAGAGTTTTAGTTGAGAAAGGGAATTTATAATCAGGTAAATTTTCATCCATTTAAATATTTTATAAATGATATTTTATTAACAATATTTATAAACATACCACATATTTTTTCTATATAATTAGAGATACATAATGAATTACCAATATCTATATATCTCAATCCACATATATTGGATGATTTTACTAATCTATAACTATCTACAATTAATGTATGACCTATCTTATTCTCGAGTAGTGTGTTAGTAGAAAAAGATACATGACAAGGTCATCTGCCTATACCCATATGAGTAGGTGAGATAAAGTACAATTACCTTTATATAAACTATAATTGAGTCAGAGGGTGAGTGTAAAGAAGATACACTTCCATATCTAATTATCAATGATATTCAATCACTAATGGTTTCATCACATACCATGTAAATAAACAATGACACACAACAATCACCCCTAGAAACATGAATCCATCTATTAGTCTCTCAACACTCTATAGTTAGAAAACTAACTATATCATCTTCTTCAATATATACCCCTACCAAAACTCAAAGAGAGTGAACAATAAATAAATAATGGATAATTTTTGATATTTAATTATTCTTATTTATATAGCACTACATTAGAGATATTATTCTCCCTTTTGATGTAATTTTTGGTTCATCAGATGTGTCTCAAGGTATTTTTACTAGGTTCAATAGACAATGCGAAAATATTAGAATAATTAATCATAATGATTCCATTAATTTTTTTTATGTTCCTCATTTCTGTCCTATATTGTCATTCAATATTTATTATAAATTAAGTAACTATATTTTATTTCTGATAAATCCATACTATATTATGGAATAATCATACTTGGTGTTACATCATTAGTTAATTATTATTTTTTATTAAACATATGATTCATTATTATCACACTTTAAGAATCAATATATTTTTTTATCAGTTTTTTTGACAAAAGTCATTCAATTATTTTATATTATTGATAAGATTATATAAATCATTCAAATAAATATATTTACTTCTTTTATTACACATTTAATGAATCCAACACTTCTTATTAATACCCTACCTTCATTGAAATAGTAATGTGACATCAATCATATATTTTTGTTTCCGTAAAATGCTCTAAATCAACAAAATTACAAATTCCTCATTTTACATCATTACATTATACCGATTTATTATTTTATTACATGATATTCCAATAAGATTCACATAGTGGATTTTTAGTCCCCATAAGTGTTGTCATCATATTCCTTGAAGTATAAAAATAGTGTTAATAATATCCATTACTTTGTGGATATGATCTCATATCAACCATCATGCTATAAAAATCATTTTATTACAACATCTCAATGTAATGAATATTATTCATGTGAGTATTCCAAGATAAAATTATTTTGTTTTCATGATATTTCTTCCCATTGGCCTTATTTTAATATTAAAATATAATTTTCATTATTATTCAATTAATATTTTTACCCTCATTGAGAAATTATCTTTAACTAAGTTTATTTCCCTTTTGTAATATATATTTGGTTACTAGATTTGATAAAATATGCTAAGTATTTATTCTAGATAAATAAATAATTATTACATTATTAATAAATTTTTTTTCAATTATTTATTCCAAAATAGCTTAAATTACTTGACGAAAGATTTAAAATGTTCCAAACAGGGTACCATTGAGTCTAACATGTCACGAATTTCATAAAAAAATTCATTATCCAAATTGAGAACCTCGTGTTCCCATACATTCTTCGAATGAATTTGGAAAGATTGGGGGGTTCCACATATCAAACCCACACATGGGCCATGGATTCCCCATTCCCCCTATGATGCACATAAACCTCGAAAATCTTATTATAAATGCATTTTGGAATAGAATAGCACTAGAAATCCATGTTTCATTAACCATGTCTTTCACACCGATACCTCTATAGCCATAAAATCTCCCCAAAATTATAGTAATGAATAATCAATGC
Organism: Viscum album; assembly: GCA_963277665.1. Lineage (NCBI taxonomy): Eukaryota > Viridiplantae > Streptophyta > Magnoliopsida > Santalales > Viscaceae > Viscum > Viscum album. The sequence continues at coordinate 461,091,445 of OY728141.1, read as the reverse complement.
ACATCCTTTGTGAAAACCTGACATGAATAAATCTTAATGCATAACAGCACACACAATTCATAGTTTGATCTAATAGTTGAACAAATAATTTATCCCCAGCCATTACTCTGCAAAAAAATAGTAATAGAAAATAATTTTATTTAACATTGACAATTTTATACCATCTGATGAAAGATCAAATGTCACTCACTACTCTAATAGAACTACACTACTAATAACACTCTCCCTCAGTATTGAAATACACCAACACTGGTTTGACCATGATGAGAACATCCAATGAAAACCAATATTTAGGTGATGGTATATTTCAATCGTAGTGTGCAATATTTATTGTCACATGATTAAAATTGGATCACGTTATATTTAAAAAGATAGAGATATATAATGTAATTTGAGAATTAATTCTTTATTTTATTCCAAACTATAATCCCATTCATTATAATTAAAAATCATTCAGTATTAACACTTCTGAGGAACTTTAGGGATATTTGTTTCTTAATAGAAAATATTTTTGATGAATAATACATTGAATAATATCCAAAAATATTTTGAATTATTCACTATAGGTTATCATAAAATACACGTTTAACAGTCTAATGAATCCATGGGAATTAGATAAGTCTCATAAAATAAAATAGTATGTATTAGAATTCAAAAATATTCTAAAATTTTGTTATAAGAATATAAGAGAATATTTTTTAAATGAAAAATTCTTCCATTAGTTTCTCAAAATACTTAGATTGAATCCCAGAAATTATAATTGAAAAACTTTCACCATTAACAGATCCAAAATATACTCAATTTTCATAATCTTACCCCAATATTTAGTAACAGAATTAGAAGATAGATTATTATGCTCAAATAAATAATTTTGTTTTCTAAAATAACAATACATGGGTCAATGACCTGGAGAACCTTCTACTATAATCCATTGATCCATATTAGTTACCCTTCTTTTTTGGTTTCCTCCTTATCCAAAACTTATTTTCACCACATATTTCTTCTAAATTGATATTAGAAATAGTAATGGAAGATCATGTGTTAATCTATTGAAATATTATTTATTTAATAATATATTAAAAATTAATTTCCACCACTGGATACGACGGTGATGTTGTCAAAAAATTATAAAACTCTGATCATAAGTTAAAAACCATATTATGAACACAATGGTTCATTTTACATTTTACATTGTAATCAAGATGAATGGTATATTATTTATTTTTTCTCAAAATATAATATACCCACTTAAGCATTCATGTGTAAATAATCTAATTCACTAAATCCCATTATATAAATTTAACTATGTGTCAATAAACTCATCAATATTACATTATGTATGGGTTTTGGGGTATATGATTAGACTTTATTAATTGGTAACCTATACTATTACATCCTCCCCACCTTGAAAATTTTAATCCACAAAATGAAACAAACCATAATTATTCATTATCCCACATATAGACCAAAAATGATGAAACCAATTTTTTTTATCTAGTATAATGTAAAAAATGAAAACCATGGACGAAAATATTGACCATCAAACATATATTCACAATCTCATAAGAATATAAAAATAAATATATCCTTTCAATTCTATCTAACACAAGGGTTCCGTACGAAGAAAAATTGAATTTCCAACAGAACTATAGGTAATCATTAAATTATATGAAACCATTATAATGGTAGATAACCTTTAAAACTAGGTTAATTAACTCTACTACCATGCCACAAACATTAAAAAAGTTACTATACAACCACTCAAACATCACAAGTAATGATATTTTGGACATCATTTCCTTAGATTCTGAGACATTATATACACACTCATCCACACTTCATCAAGCATTATCATCTATCTCCAGAAGAATATTTAATATTACCAAATTAAGGATGAATTTTTTTTCATACATGCATATCTGATTGAAACCATCCTCCATGTCATCCATGCCACACGAGTTATCAAAAACTCAAGAATAATCAATAAATAATGATGTTTATTATGGTGTATCTGCCTAATCTCAACAAAAAAGAGATCATGACCAATAGGAAGCCTAATTTAAATATTCTTCCACCAATTTCAAAAATTATCAAAATATAAAATTTCATAATATTACAACCCCATGTCAAAAAAAATGGATAATTTTAATTCTAGATATTGAGAACATTTAATAAAACATTGATCATCTCAATGAGTCTTCCCAAAACTAAATAGAACATTTTACCACACAAAACTCATTCCTCCCCAAGGAAATAAATACCCCCCACTGGTAACCACATGAGGTCATAATATGCACACAACACTAAAAATCAGAAATTATACCTCTTATGTTACTCATAACCATAGGAAACTCATGTGAGGTGATCGTACCACATATCATGATTCCCATTGGAAAGAACATAACAACCGTAATTCTTAATCACTATCAATATACTAACACTCAATGGAGATGATCTCTCTACTACAGCATTCAACCAATCTTTTATGAAATTAATTCACAATATAAAAATTTCAGTTACAATTTTTTCAAACCCAAAGAATGTTCCTAATATAAGAATTAGTATATCACTAGACCATAGTAGATTGATTTTGACATCATTTTCAAATTTACTAATATTAATACATTTTAAAACCTATAAAAAAGAATTATAATTCATTTACAACTTATACTTATAACCCAAATCAATAATAATCCTCAAAAAATGATAAAATTCACATAAAATTCCAATATGAAGAACTCCTATGTAGAAATGAGAGGAGATAAATATTTTTTCATTCCTTTATAAAATATAATATCTTTTTTTATAAAAGAGAAGTAAAATTATTGAAAGAATAAATTACAAGAATGTTCAACATAACATATTATTATATATAACACTATTATTCTTTTCTCACTTATTTGTTTACAAAGAGAAAAAACACCCAAACACCCTCATATAGCACTCCAATAAATAAAATATAAATTTTATTACATTAAATTTCTAGAAAAAGTCAATAGAGTGATAGAAATATCTCGATAAATAGTTTAATTGTAGAGACCCGAAGCTTGATGTACATGGAAATTACATTACATTTCTGGAATACTTAGCACATAACAAAAACACACACACAAGGATCGTAATAGTTTAGTGTCTTTGGAAACTCGGAATATAATCCTCTAATCCTGGTGAAAGATCTTCAACATCTCCCATAAATATCTTAATTTTTATTATACCTAAAACCTTTGCTTATATCCTGGGGAAAAGAAAACATGAAAGGGGGAGCTCAAATGCTCAGTAAGGGTAAACAAAAGAAATATCAATCACATCATATACATAAGCACATAACTTTTGGAAATCTTAACCTGTAAAAGTGATCATAATTTCATAACATGGGATAAATCATGGCAGTGAAACGTAATCACAATAATCATAACTTAAAACATGAAACTTTGTGGCATACACACATAATCATAGAGAATCATTTCTTGTTAGTCAAGACTCATTACCAAGACTATCTTAGTGGAAAAAGTCCCTTTCTGAACCGAGTCACCCTCGTTTCAGTCCTGTTTCACTGAACCGGTATAACCTACCATTCCAGCCATGTCTATCTCATGAGATATAAAATCTTTACCCAATGCATTGGAGGGAGATATAGGTCCCACCCATCTCATAATGAAACCATTCTTATGTGTGCCACAAAATCGTAAATCATACATCATTGCATAACCCATGAAATAAAATGGGATTCTTAAACATCATGCCATCATAACATAATCCATAAATAATTGATATCATTTCATCATAAGAAAATTTAATCCATTTAAATCATAGAGAAATTTTACTTGAAACATACACATATGAAATAATGTCATCTTAGATGTAAAATAGTTTTGACAAAACACTTGAAATGAATTCTTGAGAAAAATATCCTTTCTTCTTTAAAATCATGTTCTTTTTACAAAATTCCATGCAATTTTAAAAGATAAGGGTTTTATTGAAAATAATCATGCAATCTTGTAGAGGAAGCTTCTTGAAAATTAGGCCTTATGAAATCGTAAAAATCCGTTCACGCCATATAAGTTAAAAATAACATTCTCCCCGTACTTTTGTTGGAAAAGTCAAAAGTACCTTATATGGTAACCAAACAAAAGATTCCATTCATACAATGTGGTAAAAAGTAAATAAAGGGTGAAAATGACTATAAACATCCATGGAAGAATGGTAAACATTTTATGAAATCATTTTTAGAAATCATGGTCATGGATGATAAACGTAACCCTAGTAAATACTTACGTATAAGCAATCTTGGATAAAAATGAGATTGAAAATTCATCTCTTACCTTAGGTCTGATTTGCTTCGTATGTGTCCGAACCTCCTCTTCTTTGAAGCGCCTCTTTGAGACCTCCTCTTAGGGCACTAAAATTGGTCTCTGAGGAAGACCAGAACCTCTAGGATGTTTCTAGCGATGTGGAGAAGAGATTTTGGCAGGGTTTGGCCGAGATTGAAGGCTCAAAGTTGTGTGAGGAAGAGAGGGAGGAGGTGTCCTTTTATAAGGGAGGAGAGGGGCACCTTTGGAATAACTAAAAATATTATTTTATTATAAAGTCAAGTTCGGTTTTAAATAGCTCCAAATTGATTTATTTCGAGGCTAAGGTGGGGATGGGTCGAAATTCTCTCATCCAATAGAATTTAGACAAGTTTAGGTTCCTATTTTAACCTTATCATTTAGATTTAACATTAAGTTAAATAATTTTACTTTAACCGTGTCTTCTTGTGTTCTTATAACATAAGGTTAATAAACTTACTATAAGAAGCCAAACGAACACCAAATTGTTTATTATTAATATATATAACTTTATCTAAGTCATTTGGCCGAACATTAGATTTTTTAGGAATAAAATAACAATTAATAATATAATATTTGTTTTAAAAACTATTTTATGTCAATTTTGAAACTATTTAGTAATTGATTTTTGTGAAAATCATAACAGAATGATAAGATCTAAAAAAGTTAATTAAATCAACAATAACATGTCATATTAACCTATAAAATTAGTGTAAGTCATAAAAAGTCTCAAATTATATTTATTTGACTATTTATAACATCAATTATGTCAATATTTCATTAATAAGATAATTACTACATCATCTATGGGTCATAAATAAATTAACTTATTTAATGTCTAAAATTTACGAAAAAAATACCATTATGTAGTAAATCTTTTTAGCTTTCGAATTAATATTTACAATCTAATTTATCTTATGTATAACCCTATATTAAAAATGTTTTAGTAAATAAACTTTGATTTTAACTCTTTTAACTCTTCTTTGAATTAAATAATAATAAATGTCCTAATCTAAACCAAGTGGTCCTAAATGGTAATATTTTATTCCTAAGCTTGTTTTTGGTCGAATTACACTTATCCAATAGAATCTGGACATGTGTTAGGGTAATAATAATATCATTTTTACCCTTAATTACCCTATTTACTTTTAACCGTGGTAAATAAAAGTAAAAAGTTACTATTCACCAAAAACTATTTTCATCTCATTGAACCACATTTTACTTACTGACATCAACCGCGTCTCTCGTATTTTTTGAAATTCCACTCACAGAAGCGGTAAAATTATGTTTTATGAAAAATTCAGTTTTTTTAACTACCACTTAGTGGTTTCACTATTCATCAAAAATTGAAAGTTTTCAGAAAAATACCAAAAATTAGGGCTAAGCTATATTTGATATTATGAACTCAAAAATGATTTCTATTTTACCAAATTCAAAACCTATCAGTTTCATTAATTAATATAAAAATTAATTCTCGTCGTCAAAACAAAAGGCGTGTTTTTAAGAGATAATAACTATCAAAAGATTGACATTTGTTTATAACTGGTTTAAATGTGAAATTACATCCAATGACCAACATTGTATTAAATTGTAAAAATATATTATAAATATAATTTAAAACCACTAAAATTAATAATTTATCACTATAAATTATTTCGATTGAAAAAGTTGTTTTTAATTAAAATTTAGTAATTTTCACTATTCATCAAAATATGAAAGTTATCCGAAAATCACCAAAATTTCACCCTAAGCTAATTTCGATATTCCGAATCCAAAAATGAAGTTCATTTTGAAAAATAGAAATTACAAAATTTCAAAAAGTGGTTATTACTATTCATAACGTCTAGTTTTAATAATATTTTAATAGCATATCGTTGTTTAGCGAAACTTGGTGTTGCGTACAACACACGCTATCGGGGAAGGTCGCGATTGCGTGTAATTCAAGCCAAGTCAGTGATTTGTGTTGTGAAAGATCCTTTTGGTGTAGCGTATAACACAAGACATTAATGAAATTAAAAAGAATATTTTTTCATAAAATCTCGGGGTGTTACATTCTATCCCCCTTAAAATGAATTTCGCCCTCGAAATTCGTCGGGGTTATAAATTGTTTACTACTCGAAAGTTTCTTTAATAGAAACCCACATCATAAAAAGGAATACCAAAACCAATCTTTAAAAACAAAATCATGAAACGTAACGGTTACCCAAATAAACTAATCACTGGGTTTCCACATAGGTGAAAATATGGATATGGAAGAAAAATCTAACCATCATGTTCTGATGGAGAGTGGTAGAGAACATGGCTATGGAAAAGCCAACAATCACAAATCCATAAATTTTTGAAGATATAAGGTACCATCTGATTAATCAGATATAAGAGCACTAGGACAACATTTTTGGATTTCAACACCGTTTCCCTAAAGTTGAAGAATTTGAATTAGAATAAATACATACTTTATTTTGGTACAATCTCACTGTTGTTCGTGCCTTGATCAACTTCCACTTCATCTGTTAAATAAATGAAGTTGAATTTGTTATTCGTGAAGTGTTAGCAGATCATGTGATAAAATGACGGGTCATTTCATCTGTCTCAAACAAAAGGTTAGCAAAAGTTATTAAATATACGTAAGCCATTCTATAGTGAGATTAATCATATATGGTTCCTAAAATGGACTTATACTTCATATATCATACTACTTAATATAATAAAACTAGTTTCTACTAAATAGGGACTTCATGTAGGCCAGTGGTAGGCGATAAAGGTCAGTCGCACTTCGGTTGTGGGTTCGATTCCCACAGCCTTGTCCGACGCGATGGGTTGTCGCCCGTCCTGCAGGTTGTCCTTTTTCTAAAACTATATTACTATAACATCCCATCAATAATATTGAAAAAAAACTTTTATCCTTAAACAATACTAACTTATGTCCAACATAATCCATTACAATCTTTAGGCTTATCCATAATACTTCAGTCCACTCTCATAATATAGTGAAAACGATTACCAGAGATTTAATACCATCTTTGATCCCCATACATCATAAGATATGTCTTTTTGGTCAAATTCCAAACATTCAAAGGCCTTAATAATGTATTATCTTGAATACCCATTGAACCATAGTGAAAACTTGAATGCAGTTAAAAGTTAACACTTTTCACATACCAAAATCCTCAAAATTCTATATACTCAAACCATGACATCACATAGTCCTTATATCAATCATGAGCTCATGAATACTGTTAAACATTTCATTTTCTCGTTTTCCCTTCATTATGCGCATATCATCTTATTTCCAAAAATATCTCAATCACTTTGAATACCACATTAGACCAATACATAAATATTCCAATACTCCATGATACAAAATTATTTTGGAATCCCATTACATAAACACTTAATCATTCCACCACATCGTTGTCATATTAAACATCGCCAATAGTGATAGCATGTGACTTCCCTTTGTCCTTTGCCTTAAGCAGTTGCTCATGTCGATCATCACTAACCCTTGGATTAGGGCATTTATTAGCATAATGCCCCATTTCCTTGCACTTGAAGCATTGAAGTGTTGGTGGTGCGTTCTATGCAGTGTTTGCTTTATTCACATCATTAGAAACCCTTTTTCCATTACTTCGACACTCAGCTTCTCGATGACCTTCTTTTCCACACTTAAAACATTTTCTAGTCCCTTTAAGACAATCTCCACCATGCTTCTTTCCACACTTTGTGCATAAGGAAACATTCATCTTCTTTTCACCATTATTCTGAGATTTCTCCTTGAATGCCATCTTTCGTTTCTTGTCAGAACCATGAGATGGATATGTAACACCAATTTCCATTTCTACCTTGATAGCACAACACACAATTTCTTCATAGCTATTGAAGTCTCTTATAGATAATTCCCTTCAAAGACTTGGTTTTAAGCCACTGAAAAATCGATCAACTTTACTTTGAGGTTGGATGATAATTCCAGATGCATACCTTGAAAGTCTTGTAAAATTCGCTTCGTATATACCAACAGATTCATCATCCTTCTGCTTCAGCTCAAGAAACTCCTTTTCCATCTTTGTTCGAAGAATACGAGGGAAGTACTTACTGAAAAACGAGTTCTTGAACTCGTCCCATTCCATGGACTCAATTTCATCTCTTGGCCTCGTATTCTTGATAAGATTCCACCATTGATCAGCTTCACCTTCCAAACAATATACTGCTAAGATGAATTTATCATGTTCAGAACATTGAAGAACTGAAAATATCTTTTTAGTGGTACTGATCCATTGTTCAGCAACATGTGGATCGGAAGTCCCACTGAAAGAAGGTGGACGTTGCCTCATGAAGGACTCAATAGAATATTGTTCCCTTCTCTGCTCATTTGGAAGTCCAGAATGATTCATAGCTTGTGTAAGTATAGCAATAAGATTTTTCACTCCATCTCCCATAACATTTGTTTGTTCAGGAGGGCAATCATTGCATTGTCCATTGCATTGATCAACCCGGTTCCTTTGGGTTCCAGCCATCGTCTAAAACCCAAAAAGAATAGTGTGAGAGGCAAAAATCATAATAAAGGGGGAGTAACATCAATATCTAACTTGTTAGGTTAAATTCTATGATCGTTACCATAGTTATAGGATTGTATCTTATACGTATACTTATCCTTAGGTACATCCCTAGACATACCTTATAAATATCTCTAGGGATCTCACTAAAGTTCTCTCATCCTAGTTTCCAAAGGTTGACTAAACCTTTCCTCTGATACCAACTGTAGAGACCCGAATCTTGATGTACATGGATATTAAATTACATTTGCGGAATACTTAGCATATAACGAAAACACACACACAAGGATAGTAATAGTTTAGTGTTTTTGGAAACTCGGAATATAATCTTCTAATCCTGGGGAAAGATCTTCAACATCTCCCATAAAGATCTTCCTTTTTATTATACCTAAAACCTTTCCTTATATCTTGGGGAAAAGAAAACATGAAAGGGTGAGCTCAAATGATCAGTAAGGGTAAACAAAAGAAATATCAATCACATCATATACATAAGCACATAACTTTTGGAAATCTTAACCTGTAAAATAGATCATAATTTCATTAAATGGGATAAATCATGGCAGTGAAACGTAATCACAATAATAATAACATAAAACATGAAACTTTGTGGCATACACACATAATCATAGAGAATAATTTCTTGTTAGTCAAGACTCATTTCCAAGACTATCTTAGTGGACAAAGTCCCTTTCTGAACCGAGTCACCCTCGTTTCAGTCCTGTTTCACTGAACCGGTATAACCTACCATTCCAGCCATGTCTATCTCATGAGATATAAAATCTTTACCCAATGAATTGGAGGGAGATATAGGTCCCACCCATCTCATAATGAAACCATTCTTATGTGTGCCACAAAATCGTAAATCATACATCATTGTATAACCCATGAAATAAAATGGGATTCTTAAACATCATGCCATCATAACATAATCCATAAACAATTGATATCATTTCATCATAAGAAAATTGAATCCATTTAAATCATAGAGAAATTTTAATTGAAACATACACATATGAAATAATGTCATCTTGGATGTAAAATAGTTTTGACAAAACACTTGAAATGAATTCTTGAGCAAAATATCCTTTCTTCTTTAAAATCATGTTCTTTTCACAAAATTCCATGCAATTTTAAAAGATAAGGGTTTTATTGAAAATAATCATGCAATCTTGTAGAGGAAGCTTCTTGAAAATGAGGCGTTATGAAACCGTAAAAATCTGTTCACGCCGTATAAGTTAAAAATAACATTCTCCTTGTACTTTTGTCGGAAAAGTCAAAAGTACCTTATATGGTAACCAAACGAAAGATTCCATTCATACAATGTGGTAAAAAGTAAATAAAGGGTGAAAATGACTTTAAACATCCATGGAAGAATGGTAAAAATTTTATGAAATCATTTTTAGAAATCATGGTCATGGATGATAAACGTAACCCCAGTAAATACTTACATATAAGCATTCTCGGATAAAAATGAGATTGAAAATTCATCCCTTACCTTAGGTCTGATTTGCTTTGTAAGTGTCCGAACCTCCTCTTCTATGAAGCGCCTCTTTGAGACCTCCTCTTAGGGAACTAAAATTGGTCTTTAAGGAAGACCAGAACCTCTAGGATGTTTCTAGGGAAGTGGAGAAGAGATTTTGGCAGTGGTTGGCCGAGCTTGAAGGCTCAATGTTGTGTGAGGAAGAGAGGGAGGAGGTGTCCTTTTATAAGGGAGGAGAGGGGCACCTTTGGAATAACTAAAAATATTATTTTATTATAAAGTCAAGTTTAGTTTTAAATAGCTCCAAATTGATTTATTTTGAGGCTAAGGTGAGGATGGGTCGAAATTCTCTCATCCAATAGAATCTAGACAAGTCTAGGTTCCTATTTTAACCTTATCATTTAGATTTAACATTAAGTTAAATAATTTTACTTTTACCATGTCTTCTTGGGTTATTATAATATAAGGTTAATAAACTTACTATAAGAAGCCAAAATAACACCTAATTGTTTATTATTAATATATATAACCATATCTAAGTCATTTGGCCGAACCTTAGATTTTTTAGGAATAAAATAACAATTAATAATATAATACTTGTTTTAAAAACTATTTTATGTCAATTTTGACACTATTTAGTAATTGATTTTTTTGAAATTCATAACATAATGATAAGTTGGAAAAAAGTTAATTAAATCAACAATAAAATGTCATATTAACCTATAAAATTAGTTTATGTCATAAAAAGTCTCAAATTATATTTATTTGAGTATTTATAACATCAATTATGTCAATATTTCATTAATAAGATAATTACTGCATCATCGTTGTGTCATAAATAAATTAAAATATTTAATGTCTAAAAATTAAAAATAAAATACCATTATGTATTAAATCGTTTTAGCTTTCTAATGAATATTTACAATCGAATTTATCTTATGTATAACCCTATATTAAAAATGTTTTAGTAAATAAACATTGATTTTAACTCTTTTAACTCTTCTTTGAATTAAATAATAATAAATGTCCTAATCTAATCCAAGTGGTCATAAATGGTCATATTTTATTCCTAAGCTTGTTTTTTGTCGAATTATACTTATCCAATAGAATTTGGACATGTGTTAGGGTAATATTAATATCATTTTTACCCTTAATTACCCTATTTACTTTTAACCGTGGTAAATAAAAGTAAAAAGTTACAATTCACCAAAAATTATTTTCATCTCATTGAACCACATTTTACATACTGACATCAATCGTGTCTCTCGGATTTTTTGAAATTCCACTCACAGAAGCATTAAAATTAAGTTTTATGAAAAATTCAGTTTTTTTTAACTACCACTTAGTGGTTTCACTATTCATCAAAAATTGAATGTTTTCAGAAAAATACCAAAAATTAGGCCTGAGCTATATTTGATATTATGAACTCAAAAATGATTTCTATTTTACCAAATTCAAAACCTATCAGTTGCATTAATTAATTTAAAAATTAATTCTCGTCGTCAAAACAAAAGGCGTGTTTTTAAGAGATAATAACTATCAAAAGATTGACACTTGTTTATAACTGGTTTAAATGTGAAATTACATCCAATGACCAACATTGTATTAAATTGTAGAAATATATTCTAAATATAATTTAAAACCACTAAAATTAATAATTTATCACTATTAATTATTTCGATTGAAAAAGTTGTTTTTAATTAAAATTTAGTAATTTTCACTATTCATCAAAATATGAAAGTTATCCGAAAATCACCAAAATTTCACCCTAAGCTAATTTCGATATTCCGAATCCAAAAATGAAGTCCATTTTGAAAAATAGAAATTACAAAATTTCAAAAAGTGGTTATTACTATTCATAACGTCTAGTTTTAATAATATTTTAATAGCATATCGTTGTTTAGCGAAACTTGGTGTTGCGTACAACACACGCTATTGTGGAAGGTCGCGATTGCGTGTAATTCAAGCCAAGTCAGTGATGTGTGTTGTGAAATATCCTTTTGGTGTAGCATATAACCCAAGACATTAATGAAATTAAAAAGAATATTGTTCATAAAATCTCGGGGTGTTACATTAATATTTTAATAAATTTATATATATTGAGGAAAATTTAGAGTATGCAAATTAATTTTCTATTTCATTATGAAGGTGATAAATACCACCTCAATGAAATAATACAACCTATAGTCCTCTAAAATTATATATTGAGATGCATGTAACATTGTATAAAATTTTGTATCTATCTCAATTCAGAATCAAAATAATCGATGCACAGTAAAAAATATATATCATGGAAATCCATACCCCCTATCTCAAAATAAATCTTAACCTCAAACATTAAGAGAATTATGAGTTTTTTAGAAATTATCTTCTAGTTTATATCTTCCACACTATCCAAATATTTAATTGAATAAATCATGAAATAAATTTTAATTCATCTTGTGAAATACATTTTTTTATATCATTTTTAAATAAATCATAATACAAATAATATTATTCTTTTACATGAAGATTATTATGTTTTTTATTCAGTTTTATCTCCTTAATTATTAAACCCCATATTATCTATCATATTAAATTAATATTTTTTGAAAAATGTGAAGAGTCACACTAACCATAATTTAGTGAAAAAACAATTTAAATAGTTTTACTTTTATAGAGGTGACATTAATGGATAATTTTCTCAAATAATTCATTACATGTTTTTTATATCCATTGTATATAAATATGGATGGATAAATTGTTTTACAGAAGATGAATCAAATACTGATTGAACAATATTCAAAAGAAAAACACTACACGTATTTTTTACTGATTCTATTTATTTTTTTAATGCGGTCCTATATATTTTGATTATACATTTTCAATTTAAAATATCTATGTGTAATGTTGTAGTCATTTCATTCTGATTGGGATGTGGAAAAAGAGTTCTTAGTATATTAATTTTTTATTCCAAACATCAATGGTTTATGATGTCTTGGGGATAAGTACATAGTTTATTTCGATCTTATTGCAAAATATGACCATAGGGGTAAGAAATGTCTATTTCTGAACATAGTTTATTGAATATTATGGATATGAATTAATTATTAAATTTTAATTAATATTGGGGGTAAGATCTTGTTCCTTAAATATTTCAACTAAGATGATTCCATTATGGATCATTTGAACCCTTAGCACAACACATTTTTCTTCCATATTCTTTAGATAAACATAAAATATTTAATAAGGATAATAGATTTGTGATATTATTTAATAATATTGTTTATGTTTATAGGTATTGTTATATATGACCCCATAATATTGTTACATTTTTATATGTACATAATTTTATTCAAACAGTTCCATTTGGGTTTTTATTTCAGATAATTCAGAAATTTTGAATATTTTTTTATTCTATTTAATGTTTTTACTATTTTTACTTTGAAAGGTCATGAAAAGTTTATCTCTTCATTCACATTTTTTATAGGGAGATGAAATATAACATTTTCAAACACCTAAATTCACACCATCAAAATTTTTTTGTACTAGTAAATAAAATCCACAATTCATTGCATTGATCTATATGATTTTTTATCTCCCTCATAATAGTATAGTTATCCTAATAATTTCATAGTAATATTTTAATAATATGATCCGTCCCTATAAATAAGTTGTTCACAAAATACTTTATAATGTATTTTATTAAGAGTACAAGTTCTGGTTATCCATAGTAATATTTCATCTATGATACCATCCAAAACTCAAATGTTCCTAACTCCATTATCAATTTCATCACTCTAATACTAAAATTTCATTACCCAAAATACGGATATGTGAGTTTTATAGGTCCTAATAATATAGGATTGGTTATAGAGACCATTTATAAATCGTCCATATCATTAGAGGCATTACCCCTAAAAAACCTATAACCATATACCTTAAATTAAAATCCACCACAATATGTATGAAATATAATCTAAAAAAATGAAATGTGCATATATATATATATATAATTTTTAGGATAAAATTTATTATAATACAAAATAAACCACTAGATATATCAATCACATCCTAAATAGATGTCATATAAAATATGGAAGACAATAGAGTGTCCATCATCATGAGGGCTCCACACCACTAGCTATTAATATTTGTCAAACATTTGTAGTAACCATGATCATCTGTATTACACATTAGGTAATCTACATAGAAACATGTCAAACCTAATTTATGTACATACAAAGTGGTTTTTATGGAAATACCCATTACATTCAATAAATGTTCTGATTCGGAAAATAAATACCCATTGTCTACAATAAACCCCTATAAGAAAAATTTAGGAGATATGATAGTACGAAAATTCATCAATATTCATAATATTTATTCATCCAAAATATTCAACTCATAACTCACTATCATTAAACTCTCTAAATTTGAATGATTCTCAAGAAACAAGGATAAATCATATATTACTATCCATAATTGAATTCTTGATTGATTGTTTTCCCAAGGTGAACTGATAGTGAGATACAATAGAATATTCATGTTTTCTACTATATCAAAATCATGGTCATTAAAACAAACCACCTTCTACCTATGATGTGCTATAGAAAACCAAAATCCAAAAATAGATGAAATACATAAATCTAATGAAATTAGTGTATAATATATAGGAATAATGTTTTATAATTTATTATTGGATGAAATGAACTTATATGGGATTTAAAATGTATATCAGGTACTCTAAATCCCAATGAATAGGAAATATATTGGTGGTTATATTAGGGGAACCATTTTCTATCTCATCAATTCTGTATGGTTTAGTAAATGTGTCACCATAAATGTGATTAAACATCTATCATATTTCCCTATCAGAGGAGGAATTATGAATTTCCACATGCCCCGTATATCACATTGTCATAATGAGGATACTGAAGAAATTTCCCATCTACAGATATCCAAAACAGTAGTTGTTGGATGAATTAAATTTTTTATAGTATCATATAAATTCAAGATCTATATCATACCAATATATTTTGTGAGTTAATGTATATGCATGCATAAATTATCATCAATACCTACCAAGATTATTCATTGAGATAGAGTGTAGTTACTGTCATCTCACTTAAAAACTAGTAGCGCTATTATTTCAAATAAGATACACCACCACATCATATAATCCTTGATAAACAATATCCATAAGCTATATCAAATATCATGTTCAGTGAACACACACACACAATAATAATAAAATTTTCACAAACATGTATCCTCTTATATATCTTAGAAGAACTCATAGTAAACACACAAGATACTAAATTATTCTCCAAATCACCCCACTTTCTAGACTCCTTGGGAGTAAAAAATTATATAACAATATATAAATGTTGTTATTGAATTATATATCTATCCATATAATATCATAAGAGATATTATTATCACCACTGATTTCAATTTTGATTCATTGGAATTATCTGATGATACTTATTGTAGTTCTAGTGTACAATGATGAATTATTTGAATCATTTATCATAATGATTCAATTTATTTATTCTTTAGGTCCCTTATCAACTTTCTCTCTTCTCAAATCACAATTCATATTAATTATGTACTTCTAATTCCTTGATCATTAAGCCACACTTTCTGATGGAAAACCCATTCTCAATATGATATCATTATTTTATTTCAATTATAGAATATCTCATTTCATCATTATCACCAACATTTGTAAATCAATGAATTTTTATTTATTAGTTATTATAACATGTATCATTTCATACATTGATATAAATGAGTAAATATATATCAATTATTAAACTACGTAAAGTCTCATCCCCAAAATAACTGTAATGAACCCATGATATCATTTTAATATTACTTTAATAATCTAAATTGTTCGAATACATTGTTAGTATATTACATTTCATATAGAAAATCCTATTTATGACCACAATTTCACATAATTGTTTTTTACATTGTTAATTAATACATCAAATTAATGTTTTCTATATTTTTTAAAATAAAATAATATTAATTTTGAACTCTCACAAGTTATACAAACCAAATGGTATATCCAATATCCAATCAAGATAACACCAAAATAAATGAAAAATAATGGAAATAAATGAAATTACATAGATTTTTCACTACACTCCTACAAAAAAAAATTCAAATAAAAAACTTCCACTTTTGAAAAACAATTTAAAATTACAAAAAAATAAATGCATAAGATTGTATAAAAGGGTTGAAACACCTTGATCTAATTGACTTCCCATATCATCATGGGATCCATCATAAAAATTATCCCCCACACACCAACACTATTAGAAAACATACCTTTTGGATGAAATAATATGACCACCATAAAACATTATCTAACATTATAATAATACATTAAAAAACCATAAAATAAAAAACATCCTATGAAAATAAAATACATCAACATTACACTTCTAGTGACCTCCAACGAAGTCTAACATAGAATTTAAAATGAAAACCAACATTTCATAAATAAGTGGTACAAATCATTTTTTCTCATGTCATCAAATATTTCAATTATCATAAATTTTATATATATGTATTTCTTTGTGTCTATATCAATTATTTGAGTGGGAAAGCCTTAGTGAGTGGTTGGGATGATAAGGAAGGGTACATTATTTTTGTGATTAGTTGGGTTCATAATGGATCATTATAATAAGGGTTTCTTTCTGGATTTCCTATGCTAAATTAATATTTGATCTCGTGTTATTCTTGTTTAAGATTTTTTTAGGCAAAATATCGTTCATATATTAGAATCATATTTTTATATTTCTATCCTGGTTATCATTTTTCTAGTTAGTAGTCCATAAAAATATTTTTATACTATATTTTAATTATTTTTGGTTGGTAAATTCTCTGAGATGTCATGATGTTTGCAAAAGATTTTGATGGTGTCTTGGTGTTGGTGGATTCAATTATGAGTATTTTTTTCTTTTACCTAGTTACACTTCCTTTAATTTTCATTGGTTAACTATCTAGATTATTTTTATGGGAAAGATTGTTTAATTTTATAGTTTGTGTTTTCCATTTTAGTGACATCTATATTTGATCTTTTGGACTTCATTTTCATTAGTATTTTATGATCTATAGTTATACTGTTAGTGTTTGGGAAATTATATAAAAATCATCATAGAGTGGTGGTGTTTTTAATTTTTTTCACCACTTCTAATAGCTTCATTCATATTATTACTTATGAATTTTTTAGGGATTTTAAATGAAATATTTTATTAGATTCCAAATATGGTGGTATTTCTACCATATAAGTATCGTGTGGTGAAGTTGGTAATCAAGTCTCTTTGATGGGGTAATTCATAATTCTCTCCATACCCAACCCTAATAATAGTAGGTTATTTTCTACGATCATGGGTCATGTGATTGATTCTCATAGGGTTCCCAAAATATTATATTTAATTTATGGGGTAATTTATATGTTTGGGGTTTGGGAGTATGTTTTTTGAGATTGTGATTAGATAAATAAGTCCCATCATTTGATTCTTTTGTTTTATGGTGCATGATCTTTTGTCTCCCAAGATATTTCTAATGACATACATGGTATTTTTTAGGATTCTTACAGTGGATTATTAATTATTTTAGTGTCTTTTTAATAGAATGTGAGTATTGATTGTTTTTTAAGTTTCTATATTGGGGGAAATATTTTCATTATGTTTATATTGACCAACTAAAAATCTTATGACATTATTGGGAAAATTTTATTGTTGTGTCATGAATTAAAAATCCTATGTTGAAACTATTAAATTATTTTATTTATTTTTGGATAAAATTTATTTATCACACATATTAATAGGATTTCATCGAAAACTAGAGATTTTGGATATGAAAAAATTGTTTTATTTTAATGGTTCACATTTATCTAAACTATTAATAAACCATGTGACAACATATATAATATGATAGAGTTGAACCATAGGGCCGACACATGGTTTTGAAAAAAATGTGGCCAAAATGTACATTATAATCTATAATTATAGTATTAGAAACATGTTTGGGGAATCTTTTTCCAAACCATTAATCATAATAATTCTTCCTAATAATATTTCATAAAAATTATTAAAATAAAATTCCCTTTTACCTTAGAAATTTTTACCAATAAAGAGTGTTTTCTCCCTCACTATCAAAATCACCCTCCACAATCCCACTCAATTCCTATTTAATATGTTGTCCATAGACTCCAAATCCTCTCTATTACTCCAATTTTTTCCATTACTACATAAATATATTGGCCAGATCATATAGAGTAGGGATTTCATGCCCTATATATTTTTCTTATTCATCGATATCCTCTCCTTAATAATGGTATGAGGTAAGATTCACATTCGGATTATATTATAGAAACCTTTATGGGGAACTAATTCTATTAATGGGTTATTATAAATTTTACAGGGTTCTATATAGTCAATTGAGATTGGATTGGGCACCATGATTCCAATTTTTTATTAATATTTGGACATATTTTTCTCTAACGAAGCATGTTTCAAAAATATGATATGGAATTTTATGTTCATTGAGTGATTGTTTTATCATCCAAATTTATTTATTTGTTAAAAATAGAGATATAATATATTTTTTTTCATTTCATCCCTGTTTTTTATAATGGCCTTATGGTAGTTAATATTCAAAAAGAGAATCAATATGTTTTAATAATCCTTATTTATTATTTTTAAAATGGATTTTACATATGAGAACGTAAATATATATATATATATATACATATATATCATTTTAGTACAAGTTCAAACAAGATGTGTGAATATGAAAATTAGTACAATGTGTAATATATACATAGGTTCATGTTTGTATATGTTTATTGGGTGAATATGGAACATGACATTATTTGGAATGAATGTGGTTTGGCGAGGGATAAATGTTTTTATTCTAATATGATAAGGCATAGATGAAACCTTAAAAATAATTTTTAAAAAGGAACTATGATAGAATATAAGCCCATATTTTTTTGTTTACAGATCATAGACTTGATATGATGGTCTTGTTGGTATGGTTTTCTAAAAGGTTCATAATTTTGGTAGTGTAGATAAAGGAGGTTTTTTTATGTTGTATTTTTCACTATTCTAGGATTTAGTTTGCGTTTTTCTACTGAACATCATTTATATATTTCTATTGTAGTTATGAAACATGGGAATCCTGGTTATCTAGTTTAGTAGACTATGAAAAGTACCCTAGGCATGACCCACATGAACCAGAATGATTGCATTACTACATTAACTAAACAATGATTATTTTAATTGGTCGATTCGAGAAAGAGAATATATATACTTATACACGCTCAATAACTAAGACTATGAGGATACTAGGTCCCTATAACCCTAGTTACTGAAGTATTTCCAAGGATTCTTTCTCTACCTTACTTCTATTTCTATGGTACAATATTGGTTATTCTTTTTTTCTAAGTATCATTTCCAATTTTAAAATAATACAATTTTTGTTCTACTTCTCCCATTTTTTAGAACTATGGTGTATTATCTTTACATTCACGATTTTTCATTGAATAATACAATATAATATAATTATTTTTTTAAAACTAATTATTTTAAATATTTTTATTCATTGGAAAATGGATTTTTAAATAAAAAAATAAAAATGGGTTTCTAAATAATATTATTCTTATGTGTTTTGAAAGGAAATGAAAAACCATTTTTCATAAGTTTATATTTTAAATATAGTTTGAAATAGTTTTTTTAAGGTAAGGAAATAAGAATGGTTTATCTTTTTTAATCCCTACAAATATTTTTTTCATGACTATATTTTCATTTTATGTTATAGGCCCAACATAACAATTATTATCATGTATAGGGATGCTGGTTATTTCAATGGGAAATGAGTTGTTTCATCATATATTGGTATGTATGTTTTAATTTTTTTTTAATTTCCATTTGGTTCAATAAAATTTCCACACATTATTTTACTATATATAATAGAAGCAAGATAGTTATAGGTGGATTTTAGAGAATTTAATCCACTATAAGGTCATATTTATCTTACAAGAGAGTGATATATGAGGTTATGGGGGGTTGTGCTCATGGATATATAATGTTGTTTTTGTTTTTATATAACATTTTTGTTATCATTAGTTTTCTCTTGCATCGATTTCCAATTTATGTATGAGTCATCAGGGAATATTATTTATTTTATATTTATATTATATTAATTATTTTATATTTGAAATAATTCTAAATTGGAGTTTTCCTGGTGCCAGGATCATTTTCCAGACCATGGGGACTGGGAACACCCATCTAGTCTTATTGTGGGATGACTAAATTTCATAATAGAAGGAAGAGTTTATTTTTTTACATAAAATATTTTTTCAATTCGCATTCAACTAATAAATATTTATTGGGAGAAATAGAACTATAATAACCTCGATTTAAAAATCACATAAAAATATAAATAGTGGGAATGGATGAATCATAAAAAAGACACACCTCCAAGAAAATTTTTTCTTCTGGAAGAGTAGCTCTCACATACTATGTTAGAACCACCTCAACCTAATAATCTATTTATAATAAATAGGTCATAAATCTTGAAATGATTTGGGGAAATCTACGAATTCAAAAGTATGTCAAACAATTCACCAAATCACAGAGACCTTATTTCGATGCTACCAATATGATATTTTTAATATTCAATAACCACTACCATTCTGTAAAAATCATTAAATGACTAAATCAATATTATAAGACCCTCTAAACTAATAATAGGCCCCACCTCTGGGGAAACCGATGAATCATTAATAAACACATTCCAAACCATCCAAAATAACTTGAAAATTATACCAGAGGATGTAGGAACATTGAATCTAATGGTAAGAGGAGGGGAATAAATAAAAATGTATTCCATTAGAAGAAACTTCCATTATCGATACCTAGAAATAGTGATAATCAATAGAGTGATTGAATCCATGAATCAATGGGAGATGATATAAAATACAATAAAAATGAGGGAAAAGATATAAATAATTATTATGGGTATATATGTAAACTTAATGGAAGTTTACTCCCTTGACCAAATTACCACAATGTAGAAACCCTATGACATGAGGATGGAGATATGACACAAACTTGAAGAACTAATTGATAAATTATTCCAATTAATTCTTATTACAAACCAAACTAGATCAACAAAACATCCCAATTGATATGTCTCACTAAAAGTCCTAAATAACATCTCCCCAAATTCAATAGGATATTGTATAGTGTAGAGGGTCTAAAAGATAACATGTGGAGTCTATACTCTCTTTTCCGAGATAATTTCCAATAAAAAATCACCAAACTCTATCCAAATGATAAAAATCATATTAAACACTATAAACAATGGAAAGTGGGTCATGCTATATGAATGAAAATGTGGAATATATTAATATATCCTCAAATCATGAAACATTGGCAATAGATTTTCTCCACATGGGGTGAATACATGTACAAAATAAACAATTTGAATATAAAATACATCAAACTGTAATGCCAATATCGTGGAAAACCATACACCCAATATCCACATCTCTCAGGCTACACCTGACTAATCATGATACTTCAAATGGGTATCTATTCATAATCAATAAATATTATGTCTAATCCCTATACATTGTGCAAACATATGAAACCACCTAAATGAATACATCGTGTCTTCATGCATAATGCGGTTTACATTCAGTGGGTGGGAAATAAGTCTTCAAAAATCACTATAATTAGTGAACCTGTAATCTTCTATCAAAATAAGTGTAAGAAAATGTGTCATTCAAAAAACTATATAAACTAACAATAGCTTAAAAAATTGAAAACTTTCATAATAATTAATAGGGGAATATAAAAACAAAGAAAACAACTAACCATATGTTCTAGCCTAATAAACTAGGTAAGTCTATACCCAATTTGCACCTTGTTAGAGGATTTAATTCAATTTGGTCAGTTAAAAACATGAAAATTGATACATCATCCAAATATACATATGATATCCAAGATGTATATATGTAACCAGAATAAATAAAATCCCCACGGTGTAACCATGGGATTTTTATAACAATGTTCATCTATCAGACACTATAAATCCAGTAACAAAATAAAAAATTATTATATGTACATCATGGATAAAATAACTAGAGAACTTATTTGTTTTGATTGTACTAATAAAAAATAAAGTACTAGAATTGAAAAAAAAATTAATATTTGGGTTCCATATATATCGAATGAGTGCATATAATACATGTACATGGGTGTACTCGACATTCATTTTGAAAAACAAAAAGCATTTACTGAGTGACTTAGTACATCTCAAGACCAAATACTCTCAGTGTAGTTTACACACTAAAATAGATAGGTTATAAACTCATAAATTTCATCAATTACCTCCTAAATTCCATATATCCATAGAAAACATGTTTACGATAGAACTAAATCAATAGTGTTAGACAATCCCTAATCCACGACTTCATAAGGGTCTCTTCCTCAAACAAATGTCCTAATATGAAACTACCTAGAACATCACAACCATTGAAAAACTAAACATGTAGTATTTCAACCCCTAAACCATCAAGAAAATGGTGGAACATGTATTGATCATGCACTCATAGCTATGAAATCTTGGGTCCTCTCTTTAGAACCCTAGATCTCAACATCCAACAAAGATCCCACCGCATGCTTTCAACAACCCACCTTAATGGAAACATAAAACATGTAGCTCAAATGTTCCCTGGTTTCAACACTAAATTGGGATTTCTGATATGGTACTCCCCTAATACATTCATAATTCAATATATGTCAATTATCATACACTAAAATGGACCAATGTCCACAATAAGTTAAGAAAAACCTACGCTCATGTCCTTTATCTCTCTAAAGAATGGGACACACCAAGTATATAAAACTTTTAAGACAACCCATAGTTTCCTCCATTTAGTACTGGATAAAAAAATATACCAATAGGGTAATCCATAAAAACAAAACACTAACCACGGTATTTTGAATTTTCCTCATGAAGACCCAAAAAGTGGAAAACTACAAGGCCTCTATTGAGAAATACTAACAAATCCATTCCATATGGGTATTCACAAATTCCATAAATGACACACACATATCACTAAATTTTTCACCCTCCCACAAGGGAATCCTCATATTTCCCTCTAACTCAACCCAACAACTAAATGTAATCAGGACACAACATCTATTTGGAAATGTCTTCATAGCCAAAAAACAATAATATCTACGATCCACAAGCCCATGAGCTAAACTGTAACTGATCATACTTATAGAAACTAGTCATGTAATTCATGGTGAAACCAAGATCTCTATTGAGATAATAATCAATCCCATGTTACTAGATCCTTTTAAAATAACCACAAACAATATCATCTTGGAATCTACATTCAATTATATTAACAAGGTTAAAACCCTCACTATGTCCTCAATGATCACAACCCAACTTATGGGATGATTCTAAAACAAAAACTCGAGGAAATCCACTAAAATGACTTATGAAAAAAACAAAAAGACGTCATCTAAACCTAGAATTAATTCCACCATCATGATCATGATGAAAAAAATAATAGATATATAAAACTCATAAGTATAATTATGACTTCATGTAGGAAAATATGAAAAACTATCCAATGGAGGAAAAATTACAGGGTGTGTACTTGGGGTATATGATGTGAAAAACCAATGGTCCTCAATGTATATGTTTATCTGGGCCACTCAACATGTAATTTTTCAATGTACATAGTTTTTGGACCATGTACATAGTGGTTACCCCCCACATTGGTACTTGCCCATACACCTCGACCCCTCTCAGTGTATATCACTTATGAGTATCTATTATATTTTCCTCACATGTGGTGTGTACTCCAAAATCTATTACTTATCCATTTAGCACACATGTAATGGACCCATTTTGCTTTTCTATTCCTTGTATTCATACGTGGTTTTCATCCCACACACAATCTATCCATATACATAAACGAACATGTCCCGCTATATGGGGTGTCTAATCGAAAACATGGTTTGATCCCATGAATAAAACTATATATATTGTACTATAATGTACATGAATTACTATCATAAACAATCATATTATTTGAAAAATATGTTCACACAATGTGTTTTCCCTAAACCATATTCCATGTTCATGAGTTTTCAAAAATGGAAGACCCAAAACATGGTATGAGACCCTAGATTTCTCCAAGAAAATAAATATTTTAACCCCTTATATAACAACCAATGATTTTTATGTATTTATACTGTTAAATAAATAAAATTAAATAAATAAATTACATTTCAAAAACATAAATTTAATATATTATAATCCTATAAATTCACATAGAGAACATAAATCATGCATTATAAATGATGAATGACTAAAATATGTGGATTTTTCTAGAAATTCATGTTCATATGTAAATGAAATACTAACCTAAACGGTGGAATAGTATTGTGACCTTTAATAAGTGTAATTAATTAGATAGAATAGAAACCTCACATAAGAAAGTATAAATTAAATTTAATACTCTTCTGAATGAAAATATGAGACAATTATATCATAGTATAAGTAATTTTTTTTAAATGATAAATTATATGTTGATATTTTTATAAAACATAAATGACTATTAAAAACATTTATATTCAAATAATGATTTATAATAAATTTTTTAAATAAACCATTATTACAAATTAATTTTTTTTCTTATTATAAAAATATAATTTTATGAGACTTTAATAATTTTTGAATGGTTTAATAAATTATGTAAAATATTGAAATTTTTATTTTCAATGTAAATGACCATTGTAAATATAATTTGAATTTATTATATTAAATAATTATTTTCATAAAACAGAGTTCATTTATTTAATTCTACATGTCGAAAAATGGTATGAATGAATTTTTTACTACTCGAATATTTAGTGAATAGTGAATTATGGTAATTTAATTTATATAAGAATTATAATTTGTATACACTATTAATTAAGTCATTAGGGTTTTAATCACAAAAATATATAATTATAATTATTTATTTACTATATTATCTCATGGGATCATCATTGTTTTTTTTATTGATGAAATATAATAAACTATTCAATAATGAAATTAGAACACACCCCTCTAATCCAATATAAATAAACCAATCTCCACCTCTCTCCTAAAACTCTTATGCCTTCTATGTTGTTCCATTATATACAATTATCCATCAATGTCGTTTCACCACATCTAGAATAAATTGGCATCATATAAACAGAAAACCCAAGATCTTTAAGGAGGTTCTCAAGGAGAAGAATTCAAGATATAAACCCTTAATCCCTCTCTTTCTATTCCTTTCAATTTCATTTATTTTCAAATACATCGATAAAATCATATATCTAAACATTAATGATAAGTCTAGTATAATATAAAAACTATAATTTTATAATTTTAATTGTGAATCCATCATCAAACCCCTTTCCTCTTCATTTTATTCTAAAAATGAAATTATCATATGTGATGTGATGAATTTATGGCATCAAGAATGAAGCGTTTTGATTTTTTATTTCCTCATTCATGGATTTTAATAAAAAAATTATTATGGTTACATAATATTTTACTATACATATTATAAGTCATATAATGATATGGAACTCCTGAATATACATAATATTAATTAATTAAACAAAACATTTTCGTAATAATTGAATATTAACCAAAATAAACATATGTTCATCATTAATGCTTTATCTAATGATTCATCATCATGAATAGAATGGAAATGATAAATAATACCAATGATGATATTAAAGGCCATTAAAAAAATTTATTTTCAATTATAGATAATTAAAATGATATTTACATGAAATTCCATACATGTATACAAGTGAACAAATATTAAAAATCAAGGGAATGAAGGTAAAGACTCGTAAAATTCAAGGGGAATTTTTTCTTAATTTTATTTTGAATTTTACAAGAGCGCGGTTTCTAACGGCACCTGATTCTGAGGCCCGGTGTGCCCAGAATCAATTTCCGAAGTTTGGCTCGGGTACGTTCATTGAACGAACGAGCGGGTTTTGCTAACTTTTAAACCGGTGTCCGGAATCGAATTTTGAGGGCACCGATGAACTCGCAGCGCCGATATTCACTTAAGGAGACCTTTTCCGAGGTTGCGTTTTATGCGGGATGAAAGTTAGTTTTGGGGGAAATTAGAAGAAGTTAAATAAATAGTGGAACACAATTTATTTTTAACTTTGTTGGTTATTTCCTCCCAAAGGGAGTTAGAGGTGGGACCAACACCCACATAACCTCCCTTGAGAGGATTAAGTGTGGTGGGGCCCACACGAGCCCAAAAATCTTCAACTTCCCTTAAACTCCCCAATAACTCCACTCTAATTAATTTTGACAACTTCTGTTATTAATTAAGATGATTTACTTAATTTCAAACTTTTGAAATTCAAAGGGGTTTGGTTGTGTAAATAAAATAAGGCTTAGACTTATTTTATTTTGGTTAGTTTCTTTATCCACCTTGAGAGGATTGAGAATCATTCTTCATCTTCTTCATCCTCGACGACGAATTCGAAGAACACTTAGGCTCCGACTAATAACGCCGTCACAATAAGAAGAGAAAGACATGTCATCCCTTCTCTTCTTCGCAGCCGGTGTGTTTCCGAAGATAGACGACACCGCTTCTTTCGATCTTCTTCCCATGTCAACGAAAGGAGACGCCGTTTCCTCCTCTTTCTTTCTCCGTCAGCTTACGAAGCTTCTCCAGCGATGTTACCTCTTCGGACGCACCTCGACCTCAATGGAATCGATGTTCGATTCCCGCGACGCCCAACCTCCGCGACGCTTGTCTTCCGCGGCTTGTTGACGTGCTCCACTCTTGAAACCGAGGTAGGGGATTATTGTTATTTTATTAATTGTTTCCGTTCTTGATTCTATCATGTCGAACATCGTGGTTAATCGAGTAAATGTTATCGTTTAACAAGAGGGGGCCGAACCGCACAAACACGGCCTAACCCCCTCCTATGTTCATGATTGTTTCTTTGTGAATGGAACGGGATGGCGTGGTGACGTCGCACGACGCGAGAATCGCTCGGCAAGTATTACGCGACTCCGTTGCGCCACGCCGAGAAGTCGAACAAGAATGCAACGTCGTCGCGCCGCGTCGAAGGAAGTCGAAGGCGCCGCGGCCGGTTCCGGGCCGCAGCGGAGCATGGTGACCGGCGGCCAACCAGGCCGTCGGTGTCGAAGCCGGAAGGGGACCAGCCACCTCCGGTCCCGTTGAGAAGGAGCCGGCCGGCCAGGTCGGGACGGCCGGAAAGGAGAAAACAGGGGGAATTAAATTCCCCCGGCCAGCATCAACGGCCCCCCATAATGAGGGGGGGACAGTTACACAAGGGGGGTAGGCCCCCCCCCCCCCCCGTTTTTCCAACAGCTTGGCTGAAGGCCGAGCCGACAGCGCACTGGGCGCACTGCGTCCAGCCGGACCGGCACCTGGACGGTCGGCCAGGCTGGGCCGGGCCGGGCCTACCCTGTCCGGGGCGGGTCGACCCGGTTCGGGCCAACCGGGGGGTCTTGGGCCGGGACAACCCGGGCCCGAAACCCCCGATATCAGACTGTTTGGGTTCAAATGCCCATAACTCGGGATACAGACCTCCAAACGATGCGCTGTCAGTGGCGATGCGATCCTTGGATCGAGACGGTCATTTCAGAATATCGTACTAAAGGTTAGGGTATACTTTGAGTTCGGACGGGTTGGTTCGTACACGAAACCAACCAGGCCCTCGTAGCGGAAACGCTCATATCTTGATTTACGGACGTCTGATTGATGTGTCGTCGACTTTGTTGAATTCCACTTGGTGAGACGGATCTTTTGACATACTCCGCCCGAGGTTTTGACGCAGTTGGAGTACGGTCGGGTTGGTTTTGCCTTAAAAACCAAGTGGACCTCTAGGACGAAAAAGCCAATAACTCTCAGACCAGGCGTCCGATCGACGCGCAGTCTGCGACGTTGAGTTCCTGATGACGATACAGAACTTCTGGATACATCAACTCTGGTCTTTATGACAGTTGATGTATCAGCCTCTCGGCTCGTGGAGCAGATCCTCCCGAACGAGTTTGTTGTGTGTGGGAACACTAGAACTGGCTGCGACTGCTACTGTGACTGCGACGAAGAATGTGCAGAGATCCTCAGTGGATTCAACGATGACAACTACAACACTCAGCGATCCTGTGTGGATCCGTGCTACCGATCCTGTGTGGGTCCGATCCTATGTGCGTCAGCGCTCAGCAGTGTTGTGTGAACCAGCGCCTACATATCCTGTGTGGGTCCGATCCTGTGTGGGTCTTTGCGGGGGTTAGTACCTATCGATCCATTGTGGGTCCGACGACTTAGATGGATCAGTGATCATCTCTATCGTCTTTCGAAGAAGTATACCTCTGTGAGCTGAATCTTATAGATTTCCTGTGTGGATTGTGTTGTGCTATCATGTGTGGATTACGTTTGCTTTCTTGTGTGTAATACATATACTTTCCTGTGTGGACTGAGTTTTACATGGGCTCGGAGGTTGGAGCGTATTGGAATTGATGACTTAGGTATATGAATGGGCATATACCTAAGCAGTGTTGGATGATACTTTGTGATTGTATCTTTCCTTTGTGGTTTATCCTTTGTGGATTTTGGGAGACCTTCGGGGGTCTCGGGGTCCCTACTGAGTAACTTATACTCACCCCTGCACGGGCTATGCCCGCACTACGTTGTGTTGGTTGCAGATGACGGAAAATGTTGATCATGGTTGAGGCTCGCAGAGCAGGACGGTACATGGAGGTGGACCACTGGGCGGGACGTGCTCGGAGCGGACGGCGGGACCCGAGGAGCAGAGGAGCTATATATACTCACCCTTCAGATAGGATTTCTAGTGGACAACTTGACGTAGCAGCTTTTACTTTTCAGTTGTTGTTTTCAATTTTGAGTTGTACCTTACTTTCAGTTTGGGTTTGTGTACTAGCCCACTTACTTTTCTGCACTTACATTTGTACTCTGTTTTTACTTAGTGTTTACTTTTCCGCTTGCTTACTCTGTGGTGCATGTTTACATTATAAAGCAACTTCCTTCCCTTTTTTTACCGGGATTTACGCCTTTGTGCTAGTCTCCATCCCCTGGCCTATGGAAGGCGGGCTTGGGGTAGTCATGGCATGAGCCCCGAGGACGGGTCGTGACAAATTGGTATCAAAGGAGTTCGGTTCTACCGCGAACTCTGATCTTTTCTATGTGAAGCAATAGTGTTTAGCGTATTGAGTGTGGTTATCAGTCCAGGGAGTCCAGTGTTGGTGCGGCGGCCGACGTATCCTTACACCAGGACCCTGACTTCTGATTTCCGACTTAATGCACGAAAACATTGATTGCGTGTGTGTTTCATGTTTTCTTTGTGATAACTTTGTATCAGCTCACCAGGTATACTGTTCTGACTGTGGTGCACCTATTTCCTTTTCAGGATGGCCCCATGACGACAGCCATCTAGGGATCCGAGAGTCGAGCGTGACGACATCCCACCGAGTGACGAGCCCTCGGTGCAGGGTCCTTTGTCAGCAGTGGCACCAGCGGTAGCACTACCCGTCGTGCCACCGATTCTTCCAGCACCAGCCGCTGACGATGCACGTCGCCTCAGCGCACTGCATGAGTTCCAGCCCCAGTGACCACCCAGGTTTCGTGGGGAGACGGACCCCCAGGCAACCGAGGACTGGATGGAGGCAGTCTTACGAGTTTTCAGGCTAGTGAGGACACCAGCAGACCTCATGGTGATCCTCGCTGCGAGCCTACTGCACGCAGCAGTGGGCCGATGGTGGAGCGTGATGCTCCAGGTGTACGATGATGCATCTCTACTTTGGACGGACTTTGAGAGCCTCTTCCACTCTGAGTTCTTCCCAGCCACCCTCCGTGCGGTGCACATTCAGGAGCTTCTTCAGCTGCGGCAGGGCAGCATGACGGTCGCTCAGTACTCGGCGAGATTTACAAATCTCTTGCGCTACTTGACCGACATGGTACGAGACCCATTCTTCCGGGCCCGGACCTTTGAGCAGGGATTGAGACACGAGATCAGGGAAGCGCTGATCTTCCTCATCATACCGACTCAGACGGGAGTATTGGAGCGGTCCCTTTTGATCGAGAGATTTCTTGCTGGGTCTACACCAGCGCCGAGACCCACCGCAGGGCGGCACGTGGAAGAGTCTTCTGCAGAAGGCCGTCGACGGATGACTCAGGGGTCCAGGAAGACCAGACCCTTATGCAGATGACCTCAGGACACTAGCTCAGCAGTGCGGGGCACACAGCGTGGAGCCAGTCTTTCGAGGGGCAGGCAGTGCTACTCGTGCGGCGGGCAAGGCCACATGGCTCGTGACTGCCCGACCCGTCATGCCGAGGAGCAACAGACGGTTGAGGGACCACCGAGGAAAAGGCAGAGGGTCAACCATGGCGGTCCGTAGGGAGGAGGCAGACGTGGTAGAGGAGTTGGCCGAGCAGTAGGTGGTGGGCGACGCTTTGAGGCTCTACCACCACCACCACCAGGAGGTCCACCCCGACCACAGGGAGCTGGTGGGCAAAGATAGGAACAGCTCCAGGCAGCAGAGGCCTACGACCACGGCGCACCCGAGATGAGTCGAGGTACTATCTATGTCTATTCCACCCTTTCTGCAGTACTTATAGACACAGGAGCGAGTCACTCTTTCATATCCGCTGCCCTTGTTCAGAGCTCGGAGATTCCGATAGAGCCGTTGGCTCGATCCTTATGACTAGAGACTCCTACGGGAGCAGAATCGACGATTACGCACTGGTGCCGGTAGTGTGAGCTTACTCTAGGAGGCGAGAGCTTCGGCTGTGATCTTCTTGTAGCGGGGTCGAGGCCTTACGACGTCATCTTGGGCATGGATTGGTTATCTACTGTCCATGCACAAGTTGACTATTTTAGGCGCAAGGTGCGATGTGTACGCACCGACGGGAGCAGGTTCACCTTCACCGACGAGAAGGGAGCCTATGCAGCACAAGATGGACATCCGCAGAGGAGAGGACAACCCATCACTCATCAGTTGGCAAGCCTCATCCAAGGAGTAGTTGACGTGCGGAGTCCTAGTTTTCCTGCAGTGGTGGATCAGTTTGCGGACGTTTTCCCCGAAGACTTTCCAGGGTTACCTCCTCGCAGGGAAGTAGACTTTTATATTGACCTGTACCCCGGGACAGCCCCGATATAGACTCCAGAATATCGGATGGCCCCCACCGAGTTTCGAGAGCTACGGGTACAGTTGGAGGACTTGCAGGGAAAGGGGTTCATCCGACCCAGTGTTTCACCCTGGGCTTCCCCGATTTTGTTCGTCAAGAAGGCAGACAAGAGCTTATGACTTTGTGTTGACTATCGTCGCCTGAACCAGGTGAGAGTGAGGAACAAGTATCCGCTACCAAGGATTGATGACCTCTTTGATCAGCTCAAGGGACCACGGTGGTTCTCGAAGATAGACCTCAGGTCAGGCTATCATCAGCTCAGAGTTAGAGACGAGGACGTGTAGAAGATGACCTTTAGATGTCGGTATGGCCACTATGAGTTATTGGTTATTCCTTTCGGTGTAACCAATGCTCCAGTAGTGTTCATGGCCCTCATGAACAGGATCTTTCAGCCATACCTCGATCGATTTGTCGTGGTCTTCATCGACGACATTTTGATCTACTCGACGACTGAGGAGGAGCACGCCTACCACTTACGGGTTGTACTAGACACACTTCGAGAGAACCAGCTTTATGGTAAGCTCTCGAAGTGTCAGTTATGTATACATGAGGTCCACTTCTTGGGACACGTCATCTCTGAGGTGGGAGTTGTAGTGGATCCTGCGAAGATCGAGGCAGTGTTAGCTTGGGAGCCACCCAGGAGCGTGACGGAGGTGCAGAGTTTCTTGGGACTAGCTGGATACTATCAAAGATTCGTGCCAGACTTATCCAGAGTTGCGGCACCACTCTCAGCTTTGAAGAAGAAGGGGAAACCCTTCGTGTGGTCAGACAGATGTCAGCAGAGCTTCCAGGAGCTTAGACAGAGATTGACCAGCGCACCTATCTTGAGGTTGCCTGAGGAGGTAGTAGGGTACGTAGTCTACTGTGATGCATTAGGGACCGGACTCGGATGTGTTCTGATGAAGGAGCAGGTAGTGATTGCCTATGGATCACGATAGTTGAGGCCGCATGAGCAGAACTACGCTACCCATGACCTGGAGTTAGCAGCAGTGGTTTTCGCTCTGAAGACATTGCGACGCTACCTTATGGGTGAGTGCCTTACAGTCTTTTCTGACCATCAGAGTCTCAGGTACATCCTCTCTCAGAAGGTCCAGAACCTGAGACAGCGGCGATGGCTCGAGTTCCTCCAGGACTATGACTTTGAGATAGTCTATACTCTTGGGAAGGGGAACGTAGTAGCCGATGCCCTCAGTAGGAGGACGGTCATTCAGCTACTTGAGGAGACGACGGAACAGCTAGCCTCTTTGCAGATATCCTTCATGGATAGGGATGGAGTAGCCTTCTTTCAGTCTCTCACAGTCACTCCTCTACTTTTACAGTGCGTCAGAGAGGCACAGTGTGGGGACGCTGACTGTGAGACGCGGCGTGCACAGATATCCTCAGGACAGGAACCAGATGGTTTCTCCTTTGGAGAAGAGCACAACATCCTTTTCAGAGGACGTACCATGGTACCAGTCACTTTACGGGAGGAGGTGTTGAGAGAGTTCCACACATCTATTTTGGAGGTACATCCTGGAGTGGCGAAGATGTACCAGGATCTCAGACGACAGCACTGGTGTCCGGGCATGAAGAAGGTTGTGGCAGAGTTCGTTTCTCGATGCCACACCTGCCAGCAGGTGAAGGCAAAGCATCAGGTACCAGCAGGCTTGGTACAGCCCTTGGAAGTCCCGGAGTGGAACTGGGATGTGATATCTATGGACTTCGTGACTGGACTTCCACGCACATCCAGAGGTCACGACTCCATCTGGGTGGTTGTCGACCGACTCACCATGTCGGATCACTTCTTACCCATCAGAGAACAGGGCTCAGTGGAGAGATTAGGACGCCTTTACGTTCAGGAGATTATGCGGCTTCACGGTGTTCCATCATCTATCGTCTCTGATCTAGATGCTCGATTTACTTCCCGGCTATGGAAGGGATTACAAGAGGCATTCGGGACACAACTACGTCTGAGCACAGCCTTTCACCCTCAGACAGATGGTCAGACGGAGAGGACCATTCAAACTCTCGAGGACATGCTCCGCGCATGTGTCCTCGACTTTGGTCGTAGCTGGGAGGACCACCTACCCCTGGTGGAGTTTTCATACAACAACAACTACCACTCCACCATCGGGATGGCACCATACGAGGCGTTGTACGGACGACCTTGTAGATCTCCTTTGTACTGGATAGACCCTAGGGAGTCAGCACTTGTGGGACCAGAGATGGTCCAGGCCACAATAGAGAAGGTCCAGGACATCCAGGAGCGGATGAGGACAGCTCAGAGCCGACAGAAGTCATACACTGACAGGAGGCGGAGGCCACTAGAGTTCGAGGATGGCGACCACATCTTCTTGTGTGTCTCACTATGACGTGGTTTACAGAGATTTGGTCGTGGAGGCAAGTTATCTCCGCGCTTCATCAGACCATTCCAGGTCCTCAGCAGGATTGGCGAGGTGGCTTATCGCCTGGCTCTACCACCTCAGTTGCACCGGGTGCACGGCGTCTTCCACGTATCTCGGATGAGGAGATACGTGCACGACCCGACGCACATCATTGACCATGGGGAGCTTGACGTTGACGATGAGGCGACTTTTACGGAGGTCCTGGTGGAGATCGAGGATCGACAGGAGCAGGTCCTACGTGGATGGTCGATTCCTCTAGTTCGCATCAGATGGCAGCACGGGAACCTCCAGGAGAGCACTTGGGAGTGGGAGGCTCAGATGCGTTCTCAGTACCCTCATTTGTTTCCCTAGTTTTGATGTATCTTTATGGGGATGTAAATCCCTGAGGTGGGAGTAATGTAAAGACCTGTAAAAATCAATGGAAATTTTTTCTTAATTTTATTTGGAATTTTACAAGTGCGCGGTTCCTGACGGCACCTGATTCTGAGGCCCGGTGTGCCCGGAATCAATTTCCGAAGTTTGGATCGGGTACGTTCAGTGAACGAACGAGCGGGTTTTTCTATCTTTTGAACCGGTTCCCGGAATCGAATTCCGAGGGCACCGATGAACTCGCAGCGCCGATATTCTCTTAAGGAGACCTTTTCCGAGGTTGCGTTTTATGCTGGATGAAAGTTAGTTTTGGGGGAAATTAGAAGAAGTTAAATAAATTGTGGAAGACAATTTATTTTTAACTTTGTTGGTTATTTCCTCCCAAAGGGAGTTAGAGGTGGGACCCACACCCACATAACCTCCCTTGAGAGGATTATGTGTGGTGGGGCCCACACGAGCCCAAAACTCTTCAACTTCCCTTAAACTCCCCAATAAATCCACTCTAATTAATTTTGACAACTTGTGTTATTAATTAAGATGAGTTACTTAATTTCAAACTTTTGAAATTCAAAGAGGTTAGGATGTGTAAATAAAATAAGTCTTAGACTTATTTTATTTTGGATAGTTTCTTTTGCCACCTTGAGAGGATTGGGAAGCGTTCTTCATCTTCTTCAACCTCGATGAAGAACGCGAAGAACACTTAGGCTCCGACGAAGAACACTGTCACCATAAGAAGAGAACGACGTGCCTTCTCTTCTCTTGTTCGTAGCCGGTGTGTTTTTGAAGATCGACGCCGCCGCTTCTTTCGATCTTCTTCCCATGTCAACGAAAGGAGATGCAGTTTCCTCCTCAGGCTTTCTCCATCAGCTTATGAAGCCTCTCCAGCAACATTACCTCTTCGGACGCACCTCGACCTCAACGGAATCAACGTTCGATTCCCACGACGCCCGACCTCTGCGACGCTTGTCTTCCACGTATTGTTGACGTGCTCCGCTATTGAAACCGAGGTAGGGGATTATTGTTATTTTATTAATTGTTTCCGTTCTTGATTCTAGAAT
Source organism: Viscum album (assembly GCA_963277665.1). Taxonomy (NCBI): domain Eukaryota; kingdom Viridiplantae; phylum Streptophyta; class Magnoliopsida; order Santalales; family Viscaceae; genus Viscum; species Viscum album. The sequence continues at coordinate 461,055,999 of OY728141.1, read as the reverse complement.
GTCAAACTTCGTGGTTAATCGTGTAAATGTTATCGTTTAACGAGAGGGGTCCGGACCGCACAAACACGGCCTAACCCCCTCATATGTTCATGATTGTTTCTTTGTGAATGGAACGGGATGGCGTGGTGTCGTCGCACCACGCGAGAATCGCTCGGAAAGTATTACGCGACTCCGTTGCGCCATGCCGAGAAGTCGAACAAGAACGTGACGCCGTCGCGCCGCATCGAAGGAAGTCGAAGGCGCCGCGGCTGGAGCGGCGCCACGGCGGAGGGGCGCGGTGCCGTCGCACCGCGCCGGACGACAAGGGCCGCGTCCGGTTCCGAGCAGTGGTGGATCATGGTGACCGGCGGCCAGCAAGGCCGCCAGTGTCGAAGCCGGAAGGGGACCGGCCACCGCCGGTGTCGTTGAGAAGGAGCCGGCCGGCCAGGTCGGGCCGGCCGGAAAGGAGAAAACCGGGGGAATTAAATTCCCCCGGCCAGAATCAACGACCCCCAATAATAAGGGGGGGTGCGGTTATACAAGGGGGGCAGGCGGCCCCCCATTTTTCCAACAGCTCGGCCGAAGGCCGAGCTGGCAGCGCGCTGGGCGCGCTGCGTCCAGCCGGACCGGCGCCCGGCCGGGCAGGGCCGCGCCCAGTCGGGCCGGGCCGTACCGGGCCGGGCCTTCCCTGTCCGGGGCGGGTTGACCCAGTTTGGGCCAACCGGGGGGTCTCGGGCCGGGAAGGCACGGGCCCGAAACCCCCGATATCGGACTGTTTGGGTTCAAATGCCAATAACTCGGGCTACGGACCTCCAAACGACACGCCGTCAGTGGAGATGCGATCCATGGATCGAGACAGTCGTTTCGTAATATCACACTCAAGGTTAGGGAATACTTTGATTTCGGCCGGGTTGGTTCATACACGAAACCAACCGGCCCCTCAGAGCGGAAACACTCATATCTTGATTTACGGACGTCCGATTGACGTGTCGTCGACTTTGTTGAGTTCCTCTTAGTGAGATGGCTCTTTTGACATACTCCGCCCGAGGTTTGGACGCATGTGGAGTACGGTCGGGATGGTTTTGCCTTAAAAACCAACCGGGCCCCTGGGTCGAAAAAGCCAATAACTCTCAGACCGGGCGTCCGATCGACGCGTCATCTGCGACGTTGAGTTCCTGTTGACGATACGGAACTTTTGGATACATCAACTCTAGTCTTTGTGACAGTTGATGTATCAGCCTCTCGGCTCGTGGAGCGGATCCTCCCGAACAAGCTTGCTGTGTGTGGGAACCCTAGAGCTGGCTGCGACTGCTACTGTGACTGCGACGACGACTGTGCAGAGATCCTCAGTGGATTCGACGATGATGACTACAACACTCAGCGATCCTGTGTGGATCAGTGCTACTGATCCTGTGTGGGTCCGATCCTTTGTGGGTCAGCGCTCAGCGGTCCTATGTGAACCAGCGCCTACAGATCCTGTGTGGGTCCGATCCTGTGTGGGTCTTTGCGGGGGTTAGTACCTATCGATCCTTTGTGGGTCCGACGACTTAGATGGATCAGTGATCATCTCTATCGTCTTTCGAAGAAGTATACCTGTGTGAGATGAATCCTGTTTCATTCCTATGTGAATTGTGTTGTGCTATCCTGTGTGGATTAAGTTTTCTTTCCTATGTGGAATACGTATACTTTCCTGTGTGGACTGAGTTGTACTTGGGCTCGGAGGTTGGTGCGTATTGGAATTGATGACTTAGGTATATGTATGGGAATATACCTAAGCAGTGTCGAATGTTACTTTGTGATTGTATCTTTCCTTTGTGGTTTATCCTTTGTGGATTTTGGGAGACCTTCGGGGGTCTCGGGGTCCCTACTGAGTAGCTTATACTCACCCCTTCATGGGCTATGCCCGCACTATGTTGTGTTGGTTGCAGATGATGGACATCGTTGATCGTGGTTGAGGCTCGCAGAGCAGGACGGTACCTGGAGGTGGACCACTGGGCGGGACGTGCTCAGAGCGGATGGCGAGACCCGAGGAGCAGAGGAGCTATCTGTACTCACCCTTCAGATGAGATTTCCAGTGGACAGCTCGACGTAGCAGCTTTTACTTTTCAGTTGATGTTTTCCCTTTCGAGTTGTAATTTACTTTCAGTTTGGGTTTGTATACTGGCCCACTTACTTTTCCGCACTTACAGTTGTACTCTGTTTTACTTAGTGTTTACTTTTCCGCTTTCTTACTCTATGGTGCTTGTTTACATTATAAAGGCAATGGATTCCATTTTTTTAACGGGATTTACGCCTTGGTGCTAGTCGCCAGCCCCTGGCCTATGGAAGGCGGGCTTGGGTGTAACACCCGAGACTTTTATGTTATCAAAGGAATCTTTTTCTACACAACACTTGCTTGGCTTACTTTACACGCAATCGCGACCTTCCTCGATAGCTTGCGTCGTACGCAATACCGAGTTTCACTAAACAACAATATGCTATTAAAACTAGTCGTTATAAATAGTAATAACCACTTTTTGAAATTTTATAAATTTTATTTTTCAAAATGGACTTCATTTTTGGACTCAGAATATCGAAATTAGCCTAGGGTGAAATTTTGGTATTTTTCTGAAAACTTTCAATTTTTGATGAATAGTGAAACCACTAAGTGGTAGGTTAAAAACTGAATTTTGCATAAAACTTAATTTTACCGCTTCTGTGATTGGAATTTCGAAAATCCGAGAGACACGGTTAATATCAAGGACTAAAATGTGGTTCAATGAGATGAAAATAATTTTTTGGTGAATAGTAACTTTTTACTTTTTTTTACCGCGGTTAATAGTAAATAGGGTAACTAAGGGTAAATATGATATCAATATTACCTTAACACATGTCCTAATTCTATTGGACAAGTGTAATTCGACCAAAAACAAACTTAGGAATAAAATATGACCATTTAGGCCCACTTGGATTAGATTAGGACATTTATTATTAATTTATTTAAAGAAGGGTTAAAATAGTTAAAATCAAAGTTTAATAAGTAAATCATTTTTAATATGGGGTTATACATAAGATAAATTCGATTGTAAATATTCATTAGAAAGCTAAAAATATTTCCTACATGATGGTATTTTATTTGTAATTTTTAGACATCAAATAATATAATTTATTTATGACACAAAGATGATGCAGTAATTATCTTATTAATGAAATATTGACAAAATTGATAATATAAATACCAAAATGAATGTAATTTAAGACTTTTTATGAATTCCAATAATTTTCTAGGTTACTATGATATATTATTGTTGATTTAATCAACTTTTTTCGAACATATAATTCTGTTATTACTTTCACGAAAATCATATATCAAATAGTGTCAAAATTGACACAAAATAGTTTTAAAATAAAATATTATATTATTAATTGTTATTTTATTCCTAAAAATCTAAGGTTCGGCCAAAGGACTTAGATAAGGATATATATATTAATAATAAACAATTTGGGGTTCGTTTGGCATGTTATAGTAAGTGTATTAACCATATAGTGAAAGAAAACAAAAAGACACGGTAAAAGTTAAATTATTTAACTTAGAGTTAAATCTAATTGATAAGGTTAAAATAATACCCTAAACTTGTCTAAATCCTATTGGTTGATAGGATTTAGACCCATACCCACTTTATCTTCGAAATAAGACCCTTTGGAACCATTATAAACCGATTTTGACTTTAATATAAAATAATATTTTGAGATATTCCTAAGGTGCCCCTCTCCTCCCCTATAAAAGGACACCTCCTCCCCCTCCTCCTCACACCAATTTGAGCACTCAAGCTCGGCCAACCCCTGCCAATTTCTCCTCTCCACTTCCCTAGCAACATTCTAGAGGTTCTTGTCTTCCTCAAAGACCAATTTTAGTGCCCTAAGAGGAGGTCTCAAAGAGGCACTTCAAAGAAGAGGTAATTACCGTTACCAATTCTTTCATCTTTATTTCTTCTTCCACTTCTTCTTCTTAGGTTGTTTCATTATTAAGTAATAACATCAGTATCACTCATATACCGATATGTTATTATAAGTATGAAACAACCCTATTTCACCATCTATCCATCCTACGGAAAAAGAAATCACCGCGCGTGCGTACGTACGGAATACCGTCTCCACGCCGTGGTGTAATCTATTTTCCACCACCACCTTACATGGATGGGTATAATGGTGTAAAGAATAACTATACATAGTTATTACAACATCATATTGATTCTGATATATTGTATAATCCACTCCAATTCAATTCAATATTTATAGAAATGATATCATCGCTCGTGCGTACGTACGGAATACCGTCTCCACGACGCGATGAGATTCATTCTCCATGTTAACCATTTAAGAATGATTATAATGTATATATAAGAAATAATAATGAAATATATGACATTATAAGGCTACTGGATTTATGTATATACATATGTATGTCATCTACTTACTTCCATTTCAAGACAATAAGGAAAGGAAAACAGCGTTCATGCGTACGTACGGACTACCGTCTCCATGAACGGTGTTTTTCATTTTATTTATCTACCTATTATATATATATATACTGAATATATATGGTATATAAATCATATTTTATATTCTGGAAGTAAGTAAATCATGATATAAGTAATAATGATGTCAAGAACAACAAGTCAAAACACCTACGATAAATGAAACGATTTTACCCAAAACGCTTCTTTAACATGGAATTTACAAAAGAACGGGTAATATAATGTCATAAGTGAACCATATATGATATCATAACAATGAATATGATTCTGTAATAAGTCAATAACATGATTTAAATCATTATACAGGAGGTTCGGACACTTACAAAGCAAGTCGGACCTAAGGTAAGGGAAATATCACAATCTCATTTTTATCCGAGATTGTTTATTCGTAAGTATTTACTGGGGTGTATTTTATCATCCACATCCATGTTTACTCAATATGTAATATTATATCCATCCACCTAAAATTGTTCAAATCCATTTTTACCCTTCGGTGAGTTTTTAGTAATACGTATGAAAGGAATCTTTTGTCGTTTTTCGTACGAGGTACTTTTTGACTTTTCCGACAAAAGTACGAAGAATGTTTTTTTAACTTATACGGCATGAATGGATTTTTAAAACATTGTTTCCAAGAAGCTTCCTTTACAAGTTTTCAAGTTTATTTTTAATCAACTTATTTTACTTTAAAGTTGTATGACATGTTATGAAAGGAAAAATGTTTTTGAAGAAGAAAGGATATTTTCCTCAAGAATGGAGTTCAAGTGTTTTATCAAAATTATTTTCCATCTAAGATAATAAAAGGGTTCTGTTTTTATCCCTATTATTACATGGATTTGATTATGTTGTGATGGAAATATTTTTATGAATTCCTTTATCTTATATGAATTGTTTTATGATGTTATGATGTTTCAAGAATCCCATTTTTGTTACATGTGTTATGCGATGATGTATGTTTTATGATTATGTGGCACACATAAGAAAGGATTCATTATAAGATGGGTGGGACCTATATCTCCCTCCAATGCATTGGGTAAAGATTTTATATCTCATGAGATAGACATGGCTGGAATGGTAGGTTATACCGGTTCAGTGAAACAGGACTGAAACGAGGATTACTCGATTCAGAAATGGACTTTGTCCACTAAGATAGTCTTGGCAATAAGTCTTGACTAACAAGAAATTATTCTCTATGACTATGTGTGTATGCCACAATGAGTAATGTTTTAAGTTATGATTTCATTTCACTACTATGATTTATCCCATGTTATGAAATTATGCTCTCTTTTGCAGGTTAGGATTTCCAAAAAAAGTTATGTTCTTATGAAAATTATGTGATTGATATTTCTTTTGTTTACCCTTACTGAGCATTTGAGCTCACCCTTTTATGTTTTCTTTTCCCCAGGTCAGGAAGATGGATATTAAGTAGAATATGCTAAAAGGGACCCTAGATATGATGAAATAAATGGGAGACACTGTAGAAGATTTATGAACCAGTTGTTTATGTTTCCCAGTTTCTAAAGACACTATACCTATACGGTCCTTTGTGGTTTTGTCATATGTTGTAATAAGTGTGCTTCAATTTTGAAGTATTAACAATGTATGTAAAGGTTTTAGGTAAAAAAAATGGGGGGGAAGATCTTTATGGGAGATGTTGAAGATCTTTCACCAGGATTAGAAGATTACGTTCCGAGTTTCCAAAGACACTAAACTATTACGGTCCTTGTGTGTGTTTTTGTTATGTACTAAGTATTCCGCAAATGTAATGTAATGTCCATGTACGTCAGGCTTCGGGTCTCTACAGTTGGTATCAGAGGAAAGGTATAGTCAACCTTTGGAAACTAGGATGTGAAAGCCTTAGTAAGAACCCTAAGGATAATTCTAAGCATAGAACACAATCTTAGTGTTTTAGAAATGGCCTTGAATAACCTAGGATAAGACCTTAAGCATGAAAATTTTATTCTTGAATTATGTGGTTTCCTATTATAATTAGTGTTGCTCACACTATTCTTCTTGGTTTTAGTCAATGGCTGGAACCCGAAGGAACCGTGTTAATGCGGAATGCGATGGGCAATGCAATGATTGTCCCCCTGAGCAACCAAACGATATGGGAGCTGGAATGCAAAATCTTGTAGCCATGCTCACACAACTTTCTCAAGCTATGAATCATGCAGGATTTCCAAACGAACAAAGGAGGGAGCAACATTCTGTTGAATCCTTCATGCGGCAGCGTCCACCTTCTTTCAGCGGGTCTACTGATCCATTAGTTGCTGAACAATGGATTAGTACTACTGAAAAGATATTTTCAGTTCTTCAATGTTCTGAGCATGATAAAGTCATCCTAGCAGTGTATCGTTTGGAAGGAGATGCTGATCAATGGTGGAATCTTGTTAAGAATACAAGGCAAAGGGATGAAATTGAGTCTATAGAATGGGACGAGTTCAAGAACTTATTTTTCAATAAGTACTTCCCTCGTATTCTCCGAACAAAGATGAAGAAAGAGTTCCTTGAACTGAAGCAAAGGGATGATGAATCTGTTGGTACCTATGAAGCAAATTTTACAAGACTTGCAAGGTACGCTTCTGGTATTATTATCCAACCTGAGAGTAAGATCGATCGATTCTTTAGTGGCTTAAAACCAAGTCTTCGAAGGGCGTTAGCCATAAGAGACTTCAATAGCTACGAGGAAATCGTTCGATGTGCTCTCAAAGTCGAGATGGAGATTGGAGTAACCCATCAGTCACATGGGTTTGATAAGAAGAGGAAGATGGAATTCAAAGGAAACTCTAAAGAGCACACTGAAAAGAAGATGAACTTTCCATTATGCTCAAAGTGTGGAAAGAAACATGGAGGGAGTTGTCTTAAAGGGACAAGTAAATGTTTTAAATGTGGAAAGGAAGGTCATTGGGCATTTGAATGCCGTGATAATGGGAAGAAGATGTCTAATGACGCAAACAAAGGAAGGGATACACAGAATGAACCTACAACACTTCAATGTTTCAAGTGCAAGGAGATGGGGCATTATGCCAATCAATGCCCAAATCCAAGGGTTGATGATGATGGTCGACGTCAACAAACTCTTAAGGCTAAAGACAAAGGAAAGTCACATGCAATTTCTATCAGCGAGGTGGAGTACGATAACGATGTGGTGAAAGGTACACTTACCATCCACTCTAAAGTAGCAAATGTTTTATTTGATTCTGGATCCACCCACTCTTTTATTTCTGAAAAATTTTCTAAGGGTATCACCGTATTACCTCAACAATTAGATGTTGAGTTAGCTGTGACAACACCTAATGGCACATCAATCGCATCAGAAGTTTATAATTCTTCTCCGATCGAAGTTTGTGGGAAAGTGCGTCCTGCAAATCTTGTGATCCTTCCTTTAGTGGAATTTGATGTGATTCTTGGCATGGATTGGCTTTCTCTACATGGAGCTCATATCAATTGCCAAAGAAGGGAAGTCACATTTCATATTCCAGATCAATCTACGATTGTATACCAATGCAAGGATGAACATAACCTTCCAGTGGAAATTTCTTCCATCTTATGGGTATTGATTCCACTAAATGAAGGTTATTTATCTCAAATGGTTGGTGAGAAACTCACGATTAAGAATATGCCCATTGTACGGGAGTTTGATGATGTCTTTCCGGAGGAATTACCGGGTCTTCCACCAAATCGTGAAGTTGAGTTTTCAATAGAACTCGTACCGGGTGCTTTGCCTATTTCAAAGACACCTTGTAGAATGGCCCCAATTGAGTTGCAGGAATTGAAGAAGCAACTCCAAGAGAATCTTGATAAGGGATTCATACGCCCTAGTGCGTCACCTTGGGGAGCACCTGTTCTATTTGTTAAGAAGAAAGATGGATCAATGAGACTCTGCATTGATTATCGAGAACTTAACAAGATCACTATCAAGAACAAATATCCTCTCCCACGCATTGATGACTTATTTGACCAACTACGCGGAGCTCAATACTTTTCCAAGATTGATCTTCGTTCAGGGTATCATCAATTAAGGGTCAAAAGGGAGGATATACCAAAGACGGCTTTCCGTACAAGGTATGGACACTATGAATTTATAGTGATGCCATTTGGTCTTACTAATGCCCCTGCTATCTTCATGGATCTAATGAATAGAGTCTTTAGAGACTATCTTGATCAATTTGTGGTAGTCTTTATAGACGATATTCTTGTCTATTCAAAGAGCAAGGAAGAGCATGAAGATCACTTGAGAATTATATTGAAGACCCTGAGAAAGGAGAAGCTTTATGCCAAATTTACCAAGTGTGAATTTTGGCTTCAAAAAGTTGCATTTTTGGGTCATATAATCTCAAAAGAGGGGATATCTGTGGATCCAGCAAAAACAGAGGTTATCGAAAGATGGTCAAGACCAACAACAGTAACTGAGATCCGAAGTTTTCTTGGTTTGGCTGGTTATTATCGACGTTTTGTAAAAGATTTTTCACGATTATCTAATCCACTCACCAAGTTGACTCGGAAAGGAGTTAAGTTTGTCTGGACAGAGGAATGTGAAGAGAATTTCAAGGAGTTGAAAAGAAGGTTATCCAGTGCACCTGTGCTCACACTGCCTTGTAGTGGAGAAAGGTTTGTAATCTACAGTGATGCATCCAAGAAGGGATTGGGGTGTGTTCTTATGCAAAATGATATGGTGATAGCTTATGCCTCACGACAGTTGAAAATCCATGAGCAAAATTACCCAACACATGATTTGGAGTTGGCTGCGGTAATCTTTGCATTAAAGATTTGGAGGCATTACCTTTATGGTGAAAGGTGTGATATTTATACTGATCATAAAAGTTTAAAGTATATTTTCACACAAAAGGAGTTGAATATGCGTCAAAGAAGATGGTTGGAGCTGATTAAGGATTATGACTGCTCAATCCATTACCACCCTGGGAAAGCAAACAAGGTGGCAGATGCATTAAGTCGACAAGACCATGCTAGTTTATCCATGATGAGGATCACAAAAGATCCAATATTTATGGATTTACAAAGGATGGATCTTGGAATTATAATGGAAGGGGAAAAATCTTATCTTTCTCAAATGAATGTTCAACCATCTATACATGTGAAGATTAAAGAAGCACAGAAAGAAGATGTCGAGTTACAAAAGAAGGTGAGAAATGTTCCTGAATTCAACCTTGATTGTGATGGGATAATAAAGTTCAGGAATCGGGTTTGCGTTCCTCCCATCCCCGAATTAAAGAATGAGCTGCTGGATGAGGCTCATAGTTCATCATTTTCTATTCATCCTGGAAGCACGAAGATGTATAGGGACCTGAAAGAGTACTTCTGGTGGGATGGCATGAAAAGAGATGTTTCTGAATATGTCTCTCGATGCTTGGTTTGTCAACAAGTTAAAGCTGAGAGACAGAAGTCTAAGGGGATGTTACAACCATTACCCATACCCGAATGGAAATGGGAAAACATAACTATGGACTTTGTCACAGGACTTCCTAAAACATCCAAAGGCAATAATGCTATCTGGGTCATAGTTGATCGTCTTACAAAGTCTGCACACTTCATTGCTATTAGAGAGGATTTCTCTCTAGATCAGCTTGCCAGGATATATGTAAAGGAAGTGGTAAGATTGCATGGAGTACCACTTTCTATTATATCTGATCGAGATCCGAGATTTACCTCGAAGTTCTGGCGAAGTCTTCAGCATACTCTGGATACAGAGTTGAGTTTCAGCACTGCTTATCATCCCCAGACAGACGGTCAGTCTGAGAGAACAATTCAAACCCTAGAAGATATGTTGAGAGCTTGCTCTATGGATTTCAAAGGAGGTTGGGATCAACACCTACCTTTGGTGGAATTTTCTTATAATAATAGCTTTCACTCCAGTATTCAGATGGCTCCTTATGAACCTCTCTATGGAAAGAAATGCAGGACTCCAACTTGCTGGGATGAAGTTGGGGAAAGAAAGCTATTAGGACCTGATCTCGTTGATGAAATGGCAGAAAAGGTCAGATCTATTCAACAACACATAAGAGCAGCTCAGAGTCGACAGAAAAGTTATGCCGACAACCGAAGAAAAGACCTAGAGTTTGAAGTGGGTGATAAAGTGTTCTTACGAATATCTCCCTGGAAGAGGGTTATGAGATTTGGAAAGAAGGGGAAGTTGAGCCCTAGATATATCGGTCCTTTTGAAATACTGGATCGTGTTGGGAAGGTAGCTTACCGATTGGCGCTTCCACCGAATCTCTCTCAAGTTCACGATGTGTTCCACGTATCTCTCCTGAGAAAGTACATACCAGATCCTTCACATGTACTCAGCTCAGAAGTTGTATCGCTGGAGCAAGATCTTTCTTATGAAGAACAGCCGATAGAGATACTGGATCGTAGCGAAAAAGTCCTACGAAACAAGACCACTCGCTTGGTGAAAGTTTTATGGAGGAACCACCAACTTGAAGAAGCTACATGGGAGCTTGAGGATATGATGAGGGAGAAGTATCCTCATTTGTTTGTTACAAAGTGACGAATTTCGAGGGCGAAATTCTTTTTAAGGGGGGTAGAATGTAACACCCGAGACTTTTATGTTATCAAAGGAATCTTTTTCTACACAACACTTGCTTGGCTTACTTTACACGCAATCGCGACCTTCCTCGATAGCTTGCGTCGTACGCAATACCGAGTTTCACTAAACAACAATATGCTATTAAAACTAGCCGTTATAAATAGTAATAACCACTTTTTGAAATTTTATAAATTTTATTTTTCAAAATGGACTTCATTTTTGGACTCAGAATATCGAAATTAGCCTAGGGTGAAATTTTGGTATTTTTCTGAAAACTTTCAATTTTTGATGAATAGTGAAACCACTAAGTGGTAGGTTAAAAACTGAATTTTGCATAAAACTTAATTTTACCGCTTCTGTGATTGAAATTTCAAAAATCCGAGAGACACGGTTAATATCAAGGACTAAAATGTGGTTCAATGAGATGAAAATAATTTTTTGGTGAATAGTAACTTTTTACTTTTTTTTACCGCGGTTAATAGTAAATAGGGTAACTAAGGGTAAATATGATATCAATATTACCTTAACACATGTCCTAATTCTATTGGACAAGTGTAATTCGACCAAAAACAAACTTAGGAATAAAATATGACCATTTAGGCCCACTTGGATTAGATTAGGACATTTATTATTAATTTATTTAAAGAAGGGTTAAAATAGTTAAAATCAAAGTTTAATAAGTAAATCATTTTTAATATGGGGTTATACATAAGATAAATTCGATTGTAAATATTCATTAGAAAGCTAAAAATATTTCCTACATGATGGTATTTTATTTGTAATTTTTAGACATCAAATAATTTAATTTATTTATGACACAAAGATGATGCAGTAATTTTCTTATTAATGAAATATTGACAAAATTGATAATATAAATACCAAAATGAATGTAATTTAAGACTTTTTATGAATTCCACTAATTTTCTAGGTTACTATGATATATTATTGTTGATTTAATCAACTTTTTTTGAACATATAATTCTGTTATGACTTTCACAAAAATCATATATCAAATAGTGTCAAAATTGACACAAAATAGTTTTAAAATAAAATATTATATTATTAATTGTTATTTTATTCCTAAAAATCTAAGGTTCGGCCAAAGGACTTAGATAAGGATATATATATTAATAATAAACAATTTGGGGTTCGTTTGGCATGTTATAGTAAGTGTATTAACCATATAGTGAAAGAAAACAAAAAGACACGGTAAAAGTTAAATTATTTAACTTAGAGTTAAATCTAATTGATAAGGTTAAAATAATACCCTAAACTTGTCTAAATCCTATTGGTTGATAGGATTTCGACCCATACCCACTTTATCTTCGAAATAAGACCCTTTGGAACCATTATAAACCGATTTTGACTTTAATATAAAATAATATTTTGAGATATTCCTAAGGTGCCCCTCTCCTCCCCTATAAAAGGACACCTCCTCCCCCTCCTCCTCACACCAATTTGAGCACTCAAGCTCGGCCAACCCCTGCCAATTTCTCCTCTCCACTTCCCTAGCAACATTCTAGAGGTTCTTGTCTTCCTCAAAGACCAATTTTAGTGCCCTAAGAGGAGGTCTCAAAGAGGCACTTCAAAGAAGAGGTAATTACCGTTACCAATTCTTTCATCTTTATTTCTTCTTCCACTTCTTCTTCTTAGGTTGTTTCATTATGAAGTAATAACATCAGTATCACTCATATACTGATATGTTATTATAAGTATGAAACAACCCTATTTCACCATCTATCCATCCTACGGAAAAAGAAATCACCGCGCGTGCGTACGTACGGAATACCGTCTCCACGCCGTGGTGTAATCTATTTTCCACCACCACCTTACATGGATGGGTATAATGGTGTAAAGAATAACTATACATAGTTATTACAACATCATATTGATTCTGATATATTGTATAATCCACTCCAATTCAATTCAATATTTATAGAAATGATATCATCGCTCGTGCGTACGTACGGAATACCGTCTCCACGACGCGATGAGATTCATTCTCCATGTTAACCATTTAAGAATGATTATAATGTATATATAAGAAATAATAATGAAATATATGACATTATAAGTCTACTGGATTTATGTATATACATATGTATGTCATCTACTTACTTCCATTTCAAGACAATAAGGAAAGGAAAACAGCGTTCATGCGTACGTACGGACTACCGTCTCCATGAACGGTGTTTTTCATTTTATTTATCTACCTATTATATATATATATACTGAATATATATGGTATATAAATCATATTTTATATTCTGGAAGTAAGTAAATCATGATATAAGTAATAATGATGTCAAGAACAACAAGTCAAAACACCTACGATAAATGAAACGATTTTACCCAAAACGCTTCTTTAACATGGAATTTACAAAAGAACGGGTAATATAATGTCATAAGTGAACCATATATGATATCATAACAATGAATATGATTCTGTAATAAGTCAATAACATGATTTAAATCATTATACAGGAGGTTCAGACACTTACAAAGCAAGTCGGACCTAAGGTAAGGGAAATATCACAATCTCATTTTTATCCGAGATTGTTTATTCGTAAGTATTTACTGGGGTGTATTTTATCATCCACATCCATGTTTACTCAATATGTAATATTATATCCATCCACCTAAAATTGTTCAAATCCATTTTTACCCTTCGGTGAGTTTTTAGTAATACGTATGAAAGGAATCTTTTGTCGTTTTTCGTACGAGGTACTTTTTGACTTTTCCGACAAAAGTACGAAGAATGTTTTTTTAACTTATACGGCATGAATGGATTTTTAAAACATTGTTTCCAAGAAGCTTCCTTTACAAGTTTTCAAGTTTATTTTTAATCAACTTATTTTACTTTAAAGTTGTATGACATGTTATGAAAGGAAAAATGTTTTTGAAGAAGAAAGGATATTTTCCTCAAGAATGGAGTTCAAGTGTTTTATCAAAATTATTTTCCATCTAAGATAATAAAAGGGTTCTGTTTTTATTCCTATTATTACATGGATTTGATTATGTTGTGATGGAAATATTTTTATGAATTCCTTTATCTTATATGAATTGTTTTATGATGTCATGATGTTTCAAGAATCCCATTTTTGTTACATGTGTTATGCGATGATGTATGTTTTATGATTATGTGGCACACATAAGAAAGGATTCATTATAAGATGGGTGGGACCTATATCTCCCTCCAATGCATTGGGTAAAGATTTTATATCTCATGAGATAGACATGGCTGGAATGGTAGGTTATACCGGTTCAGTGAAACAGGACTGAAACGAGGATTACTCGATTCAGAAATGGACTTTGTCCACTAAGATAGTCTTGGCAATAAGTCTTGACTAACAAGAAATGATTCTCTATGACTATGTGTGTATGCCAAAATGAGTAATGTTTTAAGTTATGATTTCATTTCACTACTATGATTTATCCCATGTTATGAAATTATGCTCTCTTTTGCAGGTTAGGATTTCCAAAAAAAGTTATGTTCTTATGAAAATTATGTGATTGATATTTCTTTTGTTTACCCTTACTGAGCATTTGAGATCACCCTTTTATGTTTTCTTTTCCCCAGGTCAGGAAGATGGATATTAAGTAGAATATGCTAAAAGGGACCCTAGATATGATGAAATAAATGGGAGACACTGTAGAAGATTTATGAACCAGTTGTTTATGTTTCCCAGTTTCTAAAGACACTATACCTATACGGTCCTTTGTGGTTTTGTCATATGTTGTAATAAGTGTGCTTCAATTTTGAAGTATTAACAATGTATGTAAAGGTTTTAGGTAAAAAAAAAGGGGGAAGATCTTTATGGGAGATGTTGAAGATCTTTCACCAGGATTAGAAGATTACGTTCCGAGTTTCCAAAGACACTAAACTATTACGGTCCTTGTGTGTGTTTTTGTTATGTACTAAGTATTCCGCAAATGTAATGTAATATCCATGTACGTCAGGCTTCGGGTCTCTACATTGGGGTAGTCACGGCATGGGCCCCGAGGACGGGTCATGACAATGAACACCCCTAAATGACATAAATGAATCTTATAACTCATTAAGGAAAATTGTAAATGAACATAATAAGTTTATATTAAAAATATAAATTTTCAAGAGAATGAAAAATCAATTATTAATAAATATACATTATTAACATGGTAATTTAGTGCATGTGAAGAACAATTTTTTATATTAGGTAAGGGATTATCAACAAACCTCCATTTATCCTTTAGTATACACTTTCTTTTTCTTTAACCAAATTCAATTATTAATATTTTCTTTTATAATAATCCTAAATTGTTACTATATACTCCGAGAACATTTTTATAGATCAATTATTCTTCCATTGATGGAGAAATTCATGATTTATATTGTTCCTTTTTCAATTAATCTAAATAAGAAATCATAAATTAAGTGAAATTTCCAATTTATTACCCTCTATCATGTACAATTCATAAAGTATCCATTATTTATCTAAAATCATTATTAATATAATGAATATATATATATTTTCATTTCTTATTTTGTGCTAATAATTGTTAATTTTCCTTATTTAGTGACTCTGTTAAATTTTTTCCATTTAACACACATACAAGACTCTTTTATAATGATTCTCAAAGAAATATTTACATGCTTTAACTTCTGTTGGACATCACTTAATGTGATATATTCCTATTTTTTCTTATGAATATATTTGTTTTATTTAAATATATTATTTCATGGAAACCATTATGATATTCACATTGACCACTAATTCCATGTGTCCAGTGACTGTACGTTGGAATTTTATTTGTGATCATATTTAATTATATATCTGTATTTATTGTATCATGGATATTATTATTGTATTTTAAGAAACCATTTTTACATATGGTTTATTTAATAAATTTAATCTCTGTTTGTAGAGAGATTTGGACTTTTAGTTATGTATGGGGCCTAGTTATAGATAGCCCATTGATGCATCTATGGGTCTCATGAGAAAAAACAGTTGGAATAAAACACATAATGATTGTTTCAAAAATAAAATCTTAAGGGTTTTTACCCATTGAATTTATCCTTCTTGAATATACAATGGTTCATGTTAAAGATTCATGACATCCAATAAATAATAATTTTCATCATTCAACATTCAATTATTACATTCATCAATATCTTCACCATGACACAATCTATATATACATTTTCATTTCGGGTTTATTGATGGAATGTGTTTACCAGATTATTTTCCTTTCCATAATGTCTATTCCATATTGAAATAACTTGACTTATTTATTTTTTCATATAACCATTAATAATAATTACAGGTCAACCATTAATTTGTTTTCATAAACTAGGTTTTAAAGATTAAATCCTTGAATAAGTGACATGATGTAGTTTATTTTCCTTTGTAATGTTCTTCATTTAATTACTAATGTTATAAAAACCATATATTTATTTTGTTTTTTCAAGAATAATATACTAATATATTATTCCTGATGTAATATCATGTATATATTTAGTTATAAAAAAATGACCACCCCTATAGGTTACTGATGTTGGTGTTGTTATATTTTTTATCATAGAATGTTTAGTAGAAACCATGTGATTAAGATATTTAACAAACATAAGAATTTTAATAACTCTTGTAGTGAATTATTAGATCAATAATCAACATTATTAAGATATAACATAATTTTTGTCATTATTTAGTGATGGAATCTAATAAATGTAAGGTAATTAACACCGGTAATCAATGTACTTATTTCCCAACAAAACATGTCAACATAATTAGTCTTGGATTTGACAATGTCATGATCATATTGGGAGATATTTCTTAGGTTTTTATATATAACCAAACAACACTTATGTTGTATCATCTCATATTGCATAATCACCCATCTTTTAGTAGGACTAATTATCTAGTGGTATCTTAGATGATGATCAGGTACGTTCAAAAGTTATTGACAGCATTAGGATGTAATTAAAATGAAATTTTTGTATTGGAAAAATATTTCCACAAGGGGGATTCTCATCAATGATGGTATTTGACCCAAAATACAATATATAAATATGATATAAGACATTTAATAGAGAAAATTCAAGGAAAAATTCTTCGACATGTTCTTACCTTGTGGGAAAAGAATAAAAATTAAGAGAAAATTTCATAGTTTCATGCAAAGGAAATAAATGTGTGTTACTGAGTGTGTTGATACATTCAAAATAAAAGACATGTATGATATAGTATACATACTTGATTTGGTTGAATAGATGGATCATTTTTTAAAGGTCTTAAGGCATGTTTCTAAACAGAATTGGTATATCAAAAAATTTCATCATATAATGAAATAGTATTAAGTGTCATCAAAATGGGTATGGAATTTTATAGATCATATATGTTCAAGGTAAATCAATATAAGAATAAGTCTCTAGAAAAAAATCAAAAATGTGACACATCGATAAAGAATAATAGACTAGCGGAATTTAAATTACAAAGAAATTAGGGATAGAATTATCATGGTAAATTCATGATTGGAATAAGAGTTTTCTATAAGTGTGGGAAAAAGGGTTTCCAAGTTAGTGAATTCAATTAGAGAAAACAAACTACTAATGTTTAATACTCAATATTTACTAGCATCCAATGTACGATGTGATGATTTATTTTAATAAGATTGAAATTATGGTCTATTTGGATGATAGAGAATCCCTTATATTTAGATAAGAAACCTCATCATATGATTTTTATCTAGATCTTACCCAAGTATCTATGCTAAATAATATTATTAGGTAGTATGATAAAAAATATATTGGGATTAGGAAATAAATCTTTTAATTTAGGATATACCAATTATGTAGGAATATATTGATATATTTCATAAAGAATTACATGGGAACTACATAATGTGTGAATTTTAATTTTCCATTGTTCTAGTATATGATACCAGACAAATATAAAGAACTCATTATAGAAATTAATGTATGTAACTAGTGGATCATAAGGAACAACTGGAGGATTTGAGTAATATGAGATTTATTTTTCTTCTGTGTGTCTGCACGGGGAGCCCTTGTTCTCTTTGATAAGAAGAATCGTGTAACCTTGAGGATATATTTCAACTATAGAGAAATCAATTCTATTTCCACAGTGAACAATTATTCTATGACTCGTATTAATGATTTTTTTATCAACATCACAGAGCTAAATATTTTTTGATGATTGACCTTCTTTCTAGATATCAAAAATTTCATGTAAACATGGAAGATATTCCAAATAAAATATTATCTACTATGTACGAACACTATGAGTTTTTTGTAATTCTATTTCTACACAGTTATGTACTCTCTATTTTCTTGAATTTAATTAATTGAGTAATCAATGAATATATTGATAATTTTGTTGTAGTATTAATTGATGATAACTTGTTTTATTCCCAAATCCCTAGGGACTATGAGATCCAGTTGTGAATTCTTCTGATGAATCATAAAACAACATTTTTATACAGGAATTATATTAATTGGAAATTATGTCCTCAAAAAGATTCTTTTTTTGTCTTTATTTTCCCTATGGATGTAAGCTTAGTTGATCATTTGATGACAAAGGAAATCCAAAAATGTCTTATTCCAACCATCATATCTATGGAATAAAGCTTCCTTTGGTTGGTCGATTATTATCGGTGTTTCATTCATAATTTTTCCTAATTTGAAAACCCTCAATCGTTGATAAAAGACAATGGGGTTATGTTTTAATGGAAAAAAACAATCAAAAAATGATTTAATGAATTGAAGTAATGAATTTTCAAAACTCCAATTATGACACATCTATCAGAAAATAATGGTTCTGCGAAGTACAGTGATGCATCATTGAATTTACTAGGTTTACTTCTTTATGAAAAATCATATTGTTACTGAATATTCTCCGAGGAAGTTGAATTATGATCAACAATTTTTCAAACTATTATTCTTCATTTTACAGACGTAACCTTTTCCCCGAAGATATGGTGAATGTATCTATATGGTGAAATTTTTGAGGTATATACAGGTCAAACAAATTTAAAATACATATTTAAAAAGAAATTACTCAATATGAGGTAATGGATATGACTCTAAATACTTAAATATTAAGATTTATCAGTACAATACAATCATTGAAAATAAAATAAGGTAGAAGATGCATTAAGTAGGAAAGATCACTGACTTCTTCTAAAAATGTGGATTGAGAAGGATCCTATATTCATTGATTGAGTAAATATGGATATATGGTCTTTTGAGGAATTAAATTCATCTATAACTTTTAAAATTATTTCAATACCATATTTACTGGAGAAAATAAACATTTCATAATCTGATGATGAGAAATTTAAAAAAAAAATTAAAGACATTGAGGATGGATTATAGGTATAGATCATGTATGAGGACAAAATTTTATGATTTGGAATGATGTTATGTTATCCATAAATTAATAAGACAAAAATGGAGGTATTTGATGATTTTTATAGCTTTAATTTCTCTATACGCCCTTGTAGTACAAAGATGAATATTGATCTGAAGGTACATTTTTTGTGGTATTATATGAAGTGGTATATTGATGGATATGTGTCAAGGTGCCTTTTTTGTCAACAATTAGAGTCATGAAACCCCGATATATTCATAGGTGGAAATGGAATGACATGAAAATGGTCATTTTCATAGGGATACAATGAAAATCTATAAATAATGATGCAATATGGGTTATCATCAGTCATATTATAAAGGCAAAACATTTCCATGATATAAGAGAATATTTTTCTATTGAGATACTATCAAGACTCTGTAGTAATGATGTATTAAGACAACATGGTGAACCTAATAGATTGTGTCTGGTCATGATCCTTGATCCACATCAAATTTTTTGAAGAGATCTAAGAGGTATTTGGGTACTAAGAATCATTTTAGTACATGTTATCACTATCGAACTGAAGGAAAGTCAGAAAGGAAAATCTAAACATTAGAAGACTTGTAGATATCATTCGAGCTAGAATTTCAAGCAATATGGGTTCAATATTTTACATTGTAGTAATTTTTTAAGATAACAGTTTTCATAATTCTATTCAAATGGAACCATATTATTCATTATATGGAAAGAGATGTCTGTCTCAATATTGTTGTGAAGATGTTGGTGAGAGGACACTCAAAGGCCCAACAATTATTGAAGACAAAATTATAAAGGAAAATATTATTCATTTTAATATTAAAGAAACATAATGTATGAAAAATTGATATGCTAAAAAATAGAGAATAGATTTAGAATTTCAAGTTATAGATCATGTATTTCTGAAAATATATCCCTGGAAGGTTGTCTTAGGGTTCAACAAATAAGGGAATCTGACCCTATATACATTAGAACATTAGAAATTATTGAAATTTTTGGAGCTATAGTGTGTCGATTAGCAACGGATCCAAGTGTCTCCATAGTGAATGATGTGTTTCTCATATTAATGTTAAATGTGTACATCATTATCCCAAATCATGTACTCACCTATGATGAAATAGAACTAGAACCATATTTGACTTACAATGAAGATCCAATTAAGATTATTGACACTGGATAGAATATATTGAGAAATTGAACGGCAAGACAAGTAATAGTATATTAAATAAAACTAAAAATTGAATAATTGATGTGGGAATGTTATGATATTATGAATATGAACCACCAAGAAGTGTTTATAGGGAAATATTTATGAAAACATTCAAGGGAAAAAATCTATAAAAGAGGGTAGATTGTGTCACACAATGATATTATGGTATATATCCTCTAAAATAATTACAATTAATTCAATATCATATATTAAAAAAAATTCCATATAGTATAAGTCATATAATTTCAATAAGGGAACACAAAACAATAATTATAAATGATGATAGAATGAAATAAGAGACTCTTTCTTATAATTAAGGATCATAAATTAATGATATAGTAACATGATATTCTGAATTGTAATATGACCCTCGGGAATTGTAATTCAGTAAATGGAATAGTAACCTCACCTATAAAATTGTAAATAAAATTTATGCATCTTACGAATGAAAAAATGATAGGATTATATCATATAATAAGTAAATAAAGAAGTTTTAAATTGATACATTAAGTGTTGATATTTTTAAAAAACATAAATGTTAATTTACAATTTAATAATGAATAAAAAAAATTAAATAAATATTTAATTTCATTAAATGGAATGCTATTTTTCTTTATTTTATTATCAATAAAATATATTTTTTTGATACATTAATTTATTTTACAAAGTGTTATGAAATTAGTCGTAATTTTAAAATAAGTATTTTCATGTAAATAATGTTTTTAATAATACTATTTTCACATATTTAGATAATAATATTTATAAAATTTATTTCATTATTCAATTATAAATATCAAAATATTGTTAAGGTTAATATTTTTTATTTTTCTAAAATACAAGAATTTTTTATCAACAGTGAAATATAGTAATTTTTTTTATATATACATTATCAGTTAAATTCACCATTCCATGAGTTATCACTGATCTGAGAACCATAAACTCAAAAAACCCTTCCCTATTTTCTATATTTTTTCATGAATTAATCATTGTCTTTTCTCATGGGGATATATAATAAACAAAAGAATAAAATAATAAAAAAACACCCCTTGCTCCACTATAAATGAGACCCTCACCACCTATTCTCCATAAACCTCGTATTCCATTATGTTTGTCCAATTACATCCCGATCCAATTTCTAAATATTAGAATCATGTATAAGATCCTTTTTTATCCCTAAAATATAAATCCTAGGTTCCTTTAGGAGGTTATCAAGGATAATAATTCAAGAGGCAAACCCCTTAATCCAAATATTTCAATTTCATTCAATCTCATTTATTTATATGATTCCCTCACTGAATCTATATAAACATGGTTGATAAATATAGTATATTATATATACTATAATTTTAATATTTTAATTAGATATCCATCATCAAATCCCTTCCCCTATCCCTTTCATTTTAAAAATTAAATTATCGTCTCTGATGTGTTGACATCCCACCATTAGGGATGATGCATTTTCTTTTTCTATTTATTCATTCAAGGTAGATTATATCATTAAAATTATTGTTGAATATGTTTTTTGATACATATTATATGTTGAATAATTTTCTAGAACTAGTATATATAAATAATATTAATTAATTAAACAAAACATTTTTGTGATAAACGAAAATTCACCAAAACAACATAATGTTCATCATTAATGTTTTATCTAACGATTCATCATCATGTATGAAAAAAGTTATATATAATACCACATTAGCTTAGAATTTTATATTAATAACATATAATTTCAATTCTGGTGAATTAATACCATTTTTACATGAACTTCTATACATGTATACAAGTGATCCAATCATGAAAACCAAATAAATTAACACTCTCAAACATCAACAATTAATCCTAAAACTCATCAAAAAGAACATAAATTAACTTAATAATATTATATTAAATCAAAAAACTATATAGTGGGTTATGAATAAAATTATTAAAAAATATAATTTCATTATCAAAGACATTAAGTTAATGTGCATAACACATTCAATCATAAGTTAATGGATTCTACACTAATCCCCATTATTTTTTGGGATACACTATATCAATAATTAAACAAATGTAACTATTAAATTTTACAATGTACTACTCTAAAATTACTTTTTTTTGTTTGAAGCATATTTTCCTTTCTCTATTATTCTTACATCGATGGGGAAATGCATGTCTCCTAAGATAACTTTTAGAATTCCTCCCGACAAGAAAGCGTAATTTAAGGGAAAATTCCCATTTCTTACCCATTTTATTGTACAATCTATAAATCCATCAATAAATTTATAAAAATAGTCTTATTATCAAGAAAATTTATCTTTTTTCATTTACTTTTTTATACTAACAATTATTCTTTTTTCCACCTTAGTAACTATTCTATATTTTCCCTTTAATCTTACAAAATAGATTATTTTCTAAAATTTAAAAAAAATTATATTAACATTTTATGACTTTATTTGTACATCAGTTATCATGTTCTATTTGAATTTTACATTACAAAATCATAATTATTATTTATATCAATTATTTCATGGAATCCATTTTGATATTTCCTTTGAACGCTTATTCCATGAGTTTAGTGTATGTATATTACCCTTTTATTTCTGATCATTATTCATTAAAAATATATATTTCTTATTTCATGGATATGATTATTATATTTTCAATATAACATTTTTACATAATGTTTTTAATAAACTCAATATATGTATGAATACTTAATTTTAATTGTAGTGATGGGTGGGCCCACATTTTTTGTATTCCCTTGAAGCATTGAAAAGTCACATGAGACAAAATAGTTGATGAGAAACCCTTCATGATTGATTAAAAAAATCAAATGGTTTTAACACAAAGAATTAAATTTTTGTGACAATATAATATTTAATTTCTATGATACATAACATCCAATAAATAATCATTTTCTTCATTCATTATTCATTTTTTACGTTCCATGATATTTTCACTATGAAAAAAATGTATAGAAATATTTTTATTAAGAATTTATTGAGGGAATGTGTTTTTTTATATTATTTTTCATTCCATAATTTCTATTCCTTAGTAACAATACATCAATTTTTTTTCATGTATCCCTTTCTGAGAATTTATGCTTATCCATTTATTTACTTTCATAACATTGGTTGTGAAGATGAAATATATGAATAAGTGATAATAAGATGTCTTTTTCTTATGTCATATTATATGATTAATCATCAATCTAAAAAGTGAACTATTTATATATCTAGTTCTTTCAATACTACTGAACCGATTATTCATGGTGATGAGATCTCTTGAAACTGTTCCATTATAATAAAAGGACCACTGACTTGGAGATATTGGGGTCAGGGTTCCTACCCCTATGTATCCTCCAATACCCATAAAAGGTTTTAAAAGATAATATACAACACTATGGGGTTTATAGGAATAAAATTAAAAAACAAACCTACTTCCTAGTGGAAACCAATAAATCTTTTCACTAGATCCGCACAATGACTCTATAGCTTCAGGATCTACCTACAGATGGGCTCCCAAGGTGGAACCACTACCTCCTCCTCCCTATCCAAATTCTCACCCTATACCTAACTTATATAAATACCCAGAAAATAAGAAGCACCAATGGGAATATGTGTCAATCTATATTGGATAAGATAAAATTAAAGGGAAAAAAGAAAAATGGAAAGCAAATAATATGAAAGGATAAGAGGTTTGTGTGCTATGAATGACACAAGGTTATATAGATATTTATTCCTTATAATCGCCGTGGTGACATCCAAAACATATTTATTTCGATAACCCACTCCCAAACAAGCACCTGGACTCATGATTAGATCAGCTATGTCGTAACAAAACTAATCTAATACAAATAATACAACTGACGATGCTCATCTAACTAGAAATATAAAATAAACAAGAACACACTTGACACCTCTTTAAAAGGAAAATAAATATCATTCATGATAATATCAACTAAATTCTCACTCTCTTATCAGGTTTTGATCCTTGAACCACCAGAATCTAAAAACAGTACTACTACACCACCCAAATCCAAATCCAAAAGAGAGTGGACGTGGTCTAACACAACATTATCTCTCAAGCCAATTCAATGGTAGGGAGAAATACCTATGATAAAAATCCAAAAAAAAAGGGCCCCACATGACTAACTCACCCTTTAAATATTAAATCCCAACAACTACAATAATGATGAAAACCCACAACCACCCATGTTATCAATGATTATAGGAGAACAAGACACATTTTAATCACAATAATAAAACATGTGGAAAGAAAAAATATATCCTAAGGAACATGAACAATGGAAATCAAGGGATCTACCAACTCTGGAAAACTAGAGCTCAATCCAAATATATATTAGCAATACATACCCTCATTGATGCACCAATAGGGCACTCAAATCCTATTACCAAACTAAATGGGTCTCTGCGCATACCTAGATGAAGGGACTGCATATCTATCATAACATAACATATATATAAACCATCTTCATATAATTTCATAAATAAATGAATATATATATTGTTCAATTGAGTATAATTAATCCAATTACATATACAAATAATAATTGTATCATCCATTTAAGCTAATTGAAACAGTTCAACCTCTATTTTCTACACAAACACCATAGAAATTAATATTTCTTTTGAATCATGTATATTTATAATGATTCTTGAACCATGTACTCTTTCCCATGGTCTATAATCTAAAAACTAGAACAGAACCCTAAATACACAATATCAAGGGAATAAAACTAGGTGAAATTAAACAACTAATAAAATATAACCATAGAAAATAAATCCAATCCCAAATGAACTGAGACTTCCTATTAGTAATGGTGTTCATTGAATAGTAGTATGATATAATTCACATGTTCTATAAAAATAATATACCACATGTCTACCAACTACTGAAATGATGTAAAAAACCTATAATACCATTTTATAAGGAATCTGCCCAAGTCAACATATCATGTCACCATATCTGGCTCTCCTAATTGCCTGAAAAAGACCACAAAAATTACAGAGGATAATGAAAATTGAATCTAGTATAAAATATATCATGTGGATATTATATGCTCTAGTAAGATAAAAATAATAGTTGAAAATATAAAACACATTTTTAGGGAAAAACATCTGAGTACACCCAAAAATAATGAAAAAAACATTCTATGAGAAATGCAATATTGAATACAAACAAAATAAATATAATGAATTCATGAAATAGATTTTATGGTCACCGAATTTGTTAAAAATGTACATAAAATAAAAATATTGAAGTTAATATACATTAATATCAACTTACAACATCATTCCAAACCACATACCTAGTATCGATAATGTTCTAGCTACACCAGGCTGGTCTTTAGAATCAACACTTGTAGATCTACTCAATCAATAAAAAATGGGCCTCATCCCAATCTAATGTACAACAAATTATCCAACCTGAAACTAGAAATAATGTTTCCATGAACACCATTTTTATATAATATTTGTTGATAAAAAAATAACAATCTACATGCCATAATATTGAACCTATAATTTTCAATCATAACAAGTCAATTCACGAATGTTTATTCTCATACTCGTATAAACTAGTAATATAATTCATAAAATAAAAACTACAAAAATTTAAGGGGATAAAGAGACAAAGTAGCCAAATATGGGATCTATCCTAAAAACCAATGCATTCCAACCCCTACTCCAACCCCAGTTAAAAAATTTAATACAAATGAAATATATCAAAACATAAATCGAATAAATATTGGACTCTATGGTGTAACCATATGTATCTATTTTAAAACCATAATCTATCATGATCTATGACACCAATAACACGATCTAAAATACTAAAATTATCATCTATGTTGACATAACTAGAGAAAATTTTAGTTATGAATGTTCTTTATAAAAAATATTTCATAATATATATACCAAAAAAATGGTGGGATCTAAAAATAATATAAGAGAGTAGAACATCCACTAACATGAGATCAATTAGAATACATATTACAGAAAACCCACTCAATGTGTTCCTCATCACCTCACGACACCAAAGGAACTCTAGACAGTGAATAGTGAGAACCAGAATGGTTTTCACTCATCTTGATCATTGATAAGATTCTTAAGACCGTATTACCACATAAAACATTATATGTCAAACCCAGATCAAATATCTGTTCCAACGCCCAATCAATGATTTCTTGAGGGTTTCCTCTTCAAACAAAATCAATGATAAGGAACATCCTCATACATCATGGAAAACGTCCAACCAAACATCGAATGATACAATCTTGAACCCACCTTCCAAATATTATAAATAACAGTACCAATCCGACCATGGGAAAAAACATAATATGACCCCTCTATGATACTTTAGATCTCAGCATCCATCCAATCAGACTCCATGACCTTCGAATGACCCATATCAATTTCAAACCAAAACTTAAGGATCTCATGATATCTAGGGTCAATGTATAATGAGAATTTATTAACAGGGAATACCATACTATTCCAAAACTCCTAATACATTATTTTCAACATATCCTAAAATGTCCAAAAACATACAACAAGAGAAGGAAAAATTGTGATGTGTTCTTCTACCCCTTTCAAATCATGATAAACACCTACTACGTAGAACAAGACAAATGAAAAATAGTGGCCCCAAAATGATTCCCAATTAACAAAAAAATGAAAAGAGGAATCCAAAAGAAAATTACACCAACTAAATAATTGTAAACAGTACTCATGATCCCCTAAAAATGAGGAATCTACATAGGAAACAAAACATTTTATAAACAAATCCATGACACGGGAGCATTATCAAAAGCCAAAAATTGACCCCACTAATTAGTATATTAGTAATGATTCCATATGAGGATCGTTAAGACTCCCTAAAACGCTTCCAAAACATCTCAAAAAAACAATACATTAATCAAAATTCTTGAAAATAATCCCAAATGAAAGGAACCACAACATTGATCCAAAAATAGTGGAGAAAACATAAACTTATCTAACTTCATGCAAATACTCTTGTTACACATTAAAAATTCAATATCTCTTTAGAGATTCTATCACAAACCACCACCTACGATCCATAAAAATAACCATATTTTAAACCCTACATGAATCCTCTATTCATACCACTAAAATTCTCACAATAATTATCTAGACACCAAACTCACAACACAACCCGTTGATGGAGACTAAAAACTGTGGTAAAAACCTACCGACAACACACTATCATAAAAAATCAGTCAGAAAAACATCAAATGCAGAATTGAATCCATCATCACGATATATGAAGAAAATATCTCAGAATGGACTACTCAAAATTCCAATTCTAATTTAAATATGAAAAATAGGGAAAATGGACCAATATAGGAAAAGGCACAAAACATGAACTTGGGGTAAACGATGTGTAACCTTAAAGTTCCTCCCTGTCCAGGTACCCCAAGACACTCATCATGTACTTCCCAATGAAAAATTTGTTTTTTATCCTATATGTGTTGTGTATCCTCCCTTGGATAATATGACACCCCAAGATTTTATTTAATCTATATTACATCTGTTTTATGAAGATTAGTTAATTTATGAAAACAAATTCATGATGATCACAAATGAAATGTGAAATTGGAAACATTGAATCATAACAAATAGATTCATAACTGTTCTACAACATTTATAAATTATTTTCATATAACTCATAACATTATAATAAATATCACATGTAATACCTTTCATCAAAACATTTGGAAATGAAATATATGAATGTGTGATCTCATATACTCGATAAGAGTAAAGAAGGGAAGTAAATAAACATAAAATGAGTATAAATAATAACATTAACATAACATATACAAAACATACACTGTATAGCAATTATTTTAATATTTTTTCGGAGAATAAATATTGGCAGGACATAAGATATGAATCATAAGGAAATCGATGAACATGATCCATGATGGTATAACATTAACAAAAGACATGGAATTGTGGCATTCAAAAATTATTTAAAAAAATTACCTTGTTTTCAAGGTTCACTTCCATGTATATAATTGCGAATTGATTTCACTCCACAAACCATCATAGTAATATAGGTTCACTCCTAGAACCACAATAGTGGGCATTATCACTTACTGAACTGGGTTCCCTCCACATTATCATCCCATTTATCTAATGAAATTTCAATCATTACATAAATAATTGGAATTATATTTTTTTCCCTCAATTCAAGAATTAAAATAATAAAAATTTGTGACGTAAGGTGATAAAAAATATATCATATCAAACACCATTAAAATAAAGTAGTTGCACAAGAATTACATCATATCATTGACATTAGAAATTAAATTTATTTCATATAAATTTCAATATAGCATATCTCATGGAAAATAAATGGTTCTCATAAACTTCTCTTAATAATAATAAGAAAATATGCACTAAAATAAAAATAATAGTAAGACTAGATCGTATCTACATTAAAACATAAGAATTTTTTTTGTTATCATTGGTAAATAAAAATTCCATTAAACAATTAATGCACTACCGGAGAAAATATGATTTAAATTTTGAAAAAAAATCCATCAAAATAATAAATAAAACCCAACACATCAATGAAAATATATAATTTTAAAATAATATTTTAAACTAACAAAGGATGACTTAAAATATTTATAATTCATGATGGTGGAAAATTATTTTCATTATGTACAAATTGAAACATTTTTTCTATTCAAATTTTCAATAAAATTAAAAAGCACCACATTCAGAAAATGATAATACGATTCTCATTAAATAAATTTTTAAAAGAAAAACATTTTTAAAGATATTAAATAGTAATAACATATTTTTATAAAATTTTAGAAAACATTTTTTGTTGAACATATGAATATGGGAAAATAATTTTCAACTAATGAGAGAAAAAAATATATTTAAAAAAATAAATTGATCACATGAGTATATAAAAAATAAAAATAAATGTAATTTATTTTATTATGATATAACAATAGGGGAGAAAATAATATGGGTTTCATGAGAGATATATAATAAGTTTTCATCATGGGAATCATAATAATAATCAATATCCATGAATGATGAGATAGTGTAATATAATATTTAAAACGTCTGAATATTTTGTATCATAGGAAAAAATATAATAATCATAAAATAAAAAATTAAATGTCATGAAATGAAGGATATTCCTCATAAAAAATATCAATGGGTATTATATGCACCTCATAATATAATATTGGTTAAAAACATATCTTATATCCCAATTATGGAGATTTGAGACAAAATACCCTTACCTTATATCTCAACATCCTTTATAATTATTCCAGACTTATGTATATTTGATATAACATTACAATAAATCATTGTTATGAATAGTATTAATATTAATAATACCATATATTAATTACTATTGAATTTTTATTACACTTTTATTAATAATTCCATGTTAATATCATGTTTTATGTAATAACCACTTCATTTTTCTGGTATATATTAGTTTGGTATATTTGATCCTTTAAATTATAGAATGGTTAAATTCATTAAATAATTGTAAAAATGATTAAAATGTATTAAATATTCAATTTATTTTTATTCATAGTATTCCATTAATATTAGACAAAAAAATGAGTTACACGATTCATCGAGATGGTTAATCATACTTACATATGAACAACATTTCCATATTCTCCATAGATATACAAAAATGAATGAAAATAATATATCAAATTTAAAAAGTGAATATTATGTAATATATATGACACATGTTTCATAAATTTATAATTTACTACATTCCACGTAACATGTTAGTGAAAAAATAACATCGCTTCGTGAGGCCATAGTCCTCCTTGTATTCGATTGACATAAAAATATATTAAATGAATCGTAAGGTAAGAAAGTATATGATATATTTATATTATATAATAATTAGTGTTTCATTAATATTAAAAATAAATATTCCTTATAATCTTCCGTTTAAATCATATGTTAAAATCGAATCACATCGCTTTGCGAGGGGGTAGTCTGATGTACATAAGAGTATCATTATTGTATTACCTATGAAATGTAATATAAAATGATATATGTGAAATTATAATTAGTTAAATATAATTATAGAATTAATATAATATATAATCTTTAAATAAATGATTATATAAATCCTTAATAAGTGGTTATGGATTAATAATTACATCGATTTGCGAGATGACAATCGAGTGTAGACAGGATCAATGGTTATGTTTACCATTTGAGATAGTAGGTGATGGTTTTCAATCATGAATTTATTATAAAATCATTTTAGTATATATAATATACATAGGTTATTATATTATCATGTTTTAAAAATATTTTATAGAGTGTGAAGGATATATTAAATAAAACTCTCACTTAAGGATGTAAACACTTCTTCAGATAACAAATTTAGATTTTCACCAAAATCCATTATATTATTGATTAATGATAAAATAAATAATTTTAGGATGAGGGCATGGAATTAAGTAATTTATATGATTAGTTATTTTACAATATAATGGGTTCTTGATGATTGATGTGATGTGTATAGGGTTTATCCATTAATATGTTGTGGAGATGACATAGTTTGAATTTTTAAAAAGAACAATGCATACCGGCATTTTTCACATGCCAAAAGGATCCAAAATGGGTAATTATAGGGACAAAATAGAGGTGATATGATAGAAATATTTCATGAAAATGGGTGTTTTACATATTTATATGTCTTTTTAAACCTTATCATTTTATTTAATCCCTTTGTAATCCCACTTTATCCATAACTGCAATAATTTATTTTGAAGAATATCACTATTAATTATGGTAAAACACAAGGTTTAAATTATTATATAATATTAATTACAATGATTGGAAATAAGGAATCCATTTGTTTAAATTCAGACTATATTGTTTTCAGGATTTATTTTTAAAAGAAACTCATAGATGAGATGAAAAAGCATTTTTCCAAAGAGAAATGTTTTAAATGATTAAATATAATTTATATCATAATACAAAATGAAATTCATTAAAATGACCTATATCAATTTAATTATTATATAAATTTATTGTTTTTACATTTTAAAAAAACTGAAACGATTGAAATTATAAATTCATTAAAGGAAAATTAATTTTCAGTTAAATATTTTAATTTTTACTATTCATAGAAAATTTATTCATCTTAAAAAAACCCAAAAAACTACACTATGATAATTATTTCATTTTAATTAAAAAATTAAGAAATTTTTTCTAATAAATATTCTAATATTTTTAAAATTTTATTTTACTATTTTTCATATAATGTATTGATATTTTTATTTGTTAGAAAATAGAATTTTCCAAACACTAAAATATTTTATCAAAAATTAAGTTCTTTCTTCTCAGTATATTTTATTTATATAATAAAATTATAAATAATATTTAAAATGTGGTTATAAATTTTCATGCTCCATGAATAATGGCTAGGCCATAATTCATACGTTAAATATTAATTTAAATAGTATATTATTTCATGTTAGAACTTAGTGTTGTGTATAGTGCAAACTATTGATGATATTAAATTTATTTTATTTTTTTCTCTTTTCCTATATCTCATGTGATACATCCTCACACATTATAATTAATTTCAACCTCAAAATTCATTCACATTATTATAGGAAACTAAGGAAAAATATACCTCATTATATTCTCAAGTTCCCATGTAGCTTCCTCAAACATTAGGGTTTTTCACAAAACATTGTCTAGGATAATGTATTTTTTCGTAGATCATTCTCTATATGATCCAAAATATCAACTTTTTGTTCAATGTAACTATATTTGTCTCTATTGTAATGATATTTTTGTCGTTTACATATAAAGGTTTACGTACGTACTTACTCTAGAGATATAAATGGAACACATTATGTATAAAAAGAGGTTTGGTGGAAGCACCGACCAATATGTTAACATCTTGATATGATCAACAATTTCTAAACGAATGATATACCTAAGGATTTATTTGCCCTTATTTTTAAATCTAATTAAATTATTTGATGGATAAAATATATATAATTCCTTATCAAAAACATAAAATTACATATCATGTTAAAACTCATTAGAATATATTTCAATTGATGTTATTTTTCCCTTGCATGTTGATGAATGTATATGACCTTTTATACAATTTAATCTTCATTATTAGTTCACAATATAATTATTTCTCCAACATCATTCAATAATATTGGTGGTCAAGACTTATTTCTATATAGGGTTTCATAAAGAGCCCTATGAATACTTTATTGAATGATATTTTTTATGAAATCTCAACTAGGTGAAGGTATTGGTCCCAACCACATTTTAAATCCAAATAAATTGATCTAAATATATACACTAGGGTTTTAATTTTTCAATAAAAATAAACACTTATATGAGGATGATACAATTTTTCAAAACTCATCTTATGATTAAGATAATAAAGAAAACATCTCTAGAACATTTAGGTAATCCTTAAATCCCAATAATACATAACAGAAAGTGGTATTCCATGAAACAGTACCACTTCATCAAAGTATATCATTAAAGTATGATCGAAAATAAAATCTCCTCTAATATTTATGATGTTTGCTAATATTTTAAGGTTCTAGACTACAACCAATATAGAATTATTCCATTTATATTATTTGGTTCATATGATGGAATAAACGTTTTATTTTTTTTCATTTCCATTATTGTATTTGTAATGGATATAATGACCCATTATACTTTTTTCGGTCAAGATTAACATGTTGACATACCAGGAATTGTTATAAAAACTATATGATATCTCTATTAAGTTAATCACATTATAAATAATATTTCGAACATTTATACATATTCAATCTTCTAGGATTACTAGATGATGATGAACTTTATGAAAACTCTAACATCTCCATGAAATGTAGTATGGTTGGAAGTCACAAACAATCCATAAAAAATGTCGTTATATTAAATTACTTTTTATAATAAGAAACAAATTTATAATTCTTCTAGAGATATATATCATCTTTATATTCCAAGTTTACCTTCACATGGAGAGATGGTTAGACACTCATTTTATAATGATACTATTTAACCCATTCTTTGAGGATTTCTGGATCAATCCTTTTTAAATCCATAAATAATTGACTATTTTTATCCACCTCAAGGATATTTTTGCATTATTATTTTGACATAGGAAATAATTCGCCGTGTATGAATTCCTCTTGTGGTAATGTATTTAATAGTCATAATCATTTATGAACAATTACTATATCCTATGGATAATGTTAAAAACATTATATGTCAATTTGTAATTTTATCTTTTGGGATAAGTATATATAACAAAATATACCCTATAAATATAAAACCTCTATATAATTACATAAATAATTGCTATATCTCACTTTTAATAATTATTTGGATATTTTTTTTCCATGAACCATAAAATTTAAAATTCATAATTACTAATCTTGTTATTTTTAATAAGATTTAATCCAAATTCATTAATGGATACATCAATAAAATTTTAATCCCTTATCAACTACTAGGTAGTGTATGAACATGTGTAATGAAAATAATCTTCATAGATTCATGATATTTTCCATGAATTCATTTTTCCAATGAATGTTTTATCCTCTATTAATTAACTTGATGATGGGATTTTATTGTTTGGTGTAATTCTCTATAAACTAACAATAATTTATAGAAAAAACAAAAAACCCATTAGATATCAGTCACACTAGTTGGTCTAGGATAACATTGAATTTTCGTTTTCTTAGTTAAATCCACAAATATAACCACTATTGGAATTATATTTCCCAAAAATGTAATTTTTGGTAGACAAAATTTTATCTTTATTTAAATGGTATTAAAATTATCTCTTTAGTGGGTTGTCAGTACAATTCTCAAGTTTTATAAATTTCCTTCTTAAAATATTTTAATAGATAATATTAACTTCTATAAATACTACCACAAACTATTTAGTAAAATCTTTAAAGAATCACATCATTATGAATAAGCAGATATAGTGGGAATTAGTGAAAGTAAATAGATTCACTCTATACTAATAATTTCTATAACATGTGCTGAATTATTTCATGTGTATATCCTACTTTTGACCCCCAATTATTGATATCTAGATCTATGATTAATCTTAGAAATGTATTGATATATGTTCAGTTGATAAACAAATTCATCAGTATAGGTCATAGGGTTCATGTTCTTGATTGTGATATTTTTCAACTCCTGACAATCAATTTAATGTTTTATTAATCCATATTACTATTTGATACAGGGAATGGATGAAATCTAACGTGACACACTTGGCTAAATTAATTCCATGTCATGATTCTCCTAGATTTTCTTCATATTCTCTTGAAACACTATTGGGCCCATTCTATATGTCGTATTTGTTATCAATATGGAAGTAGTATTGAGTTATGTTGTGAAATCAACATCATGATTCAATGTAAGATTATGAAAATCTTATGGAAATACATAAATAACACTGAAAAAACATCTTTATCATTGTTATTTCATTTCTCCCCATCTATAAGAGATAAATTTCATTTTTAATAGGAATAAAAATTCATAAAACAATTGTGATTCCCATTGGATGTTCATAATTATCATCGCATGAATAGAAGATTATAGGTTGGTTTGGAATATAAAATTTCACTATCCATACTCTAAAATTAATTTGGGTTTTATTTAGATAAAGAAAATCTATGCCTCTAA
The DNA here is from genome assembly GCA_963277665.1 of Viscum album. Taxonomy (NCBI): domain Eukaryota; kingdom Viridiplantae; phylum Streptophyta; class Magnoliopsida; order Santalales; family Viscaceae; genus Viscum; species Viscum album. The sequence goes on along the minus strand of OY728141.1, from coordinate 461,020,627 downwards.
TGACATCATGTTCAATAAGATGAATAATGAATAGATTTTTCGAAAGAATGTTCCAAAAAAATTTAATTATTGTCGAATTATATACATGATATGTGATATTCATATACATGATAGGTCAAAATCACATAATTAATAGTTTTCATAGAAACGTTTATATCTAACCATGTGGGAGACATCATGATATTATTAAATAATAATTTAAATTTTAAAGGATGCAAAGATCCATAGTCAAATAACTTATTAATTTTTTCAATGCGTATAGTACATGTATATTTCACCACATAATTATCTCACCCCTAATTAGAAATGGTGACCATTTGATATTTCCCCTTATCCTGCATATTAAGAGGTTCTTAGATTCAATCATCATCACATACTTTCAAATTTGGAAACATGTTAGCATAGTTCCTATACGACTTCCATTTGTTACGGTAGAGTGTGGATTTTAAATTTTATTTAACTTCATATCTATTTGAATAATTCGTTTACTATTTTCCTATAACATTATAATTAAAATCCTGATGATCATCCCTTCGACATAGAATAAATTTTTATTCCCCTTAACATAGTCTCCTATATGTCTCATGAAACAAATTGAGTAAGAAGTAATGATCAAATTGTTCTATCAATGTTTCATAGTAATTCCCTTGAAATACATTTAGATTTTATTATCAGAACCATGTGATTGATAGGTAACTAAATTATCTATTTACACCTTTATATTACATTGAACGGTTTATTCATTTCAACTAAAGATTTTTATGGATTAATCCCTTTAGAGATTTGGTTTTAATCAACTAATTTATAGATAAACCTCACATTCAAGATGGTTGATAATTCCACAAGAATATATTGAAGTATTATAATATTTTCCTCAAAGATAAAAAGATATTCAATATCTTATTACTTTAAATCAATGAATTCTAAATTCATTATCATACGAATAATACTACGAAATTACATATTGATGCACAATCTCAAAAAAATATTACACTCCACAGAGAGATTATAATTTTGTTTCATCATTTTATTAATTAGAGTCCACAATTGATATGCTTCATCATAAATATTATAGAAACCCAAATGAATTTTTCATGTTCAATGCACTAGAGTTGGTAACTTATGTTTTAGGGGTAATGATCCATTTCCCAAGAAATAGTGGATCAATGGAAAAACTAATATATTTTGGATGTTTCCTCATGAAACCCCAAATTGATATGTTATTAATTCCTTTTCATGTTTTTATGTATACAATTATACTTAACATGATAATTATTTGTGAGAATATAAATTATATTTCTCATTAAATATCTCATAAAATTCAATATCACTAGTAGGAAATCATTAAATTTTCTATTTCATTTAGTAATAACCTGACTCTTTTAGGTTTTGTCTATATACTCAATGAAAATACTATTTTTGTAAGAAATAATAATAAAATATGGGAAACACATAGACATAAAAAAATATAGGATTTTAAATGAAAAATTCACTTAAATATACTACACATAATGTTAAACAAAGTAATTTTTTTTGTATTCATCATTTTCATATCATTCCAGATGGTTCTTAAGGAAAATGTGAATTTAAAAAATCATATCCCTCATAAGTGTAAAACCAGGTGTGTAGTAAGGATAGTTTTTATATACTAGGTAACATTTGAGTGAATTAAAATGCATCTTTATTGGAGTTATTACTCCTAGGTACATCTATAGTAGAATGATTTCCAATTTTACAAGCAAAACTTAGATTCATTTCCTGTTAGATGAAATAATATCTTCCTTACAAACAAATTTTGATGTTACCCTATACATACGATTATCATAAGGGTTATCACCAATGTTTTCTCATCTTTGTTTCCAATGGTTATGTAAAGATATGCAAGAATAATTTAAATAAAGCCACAATATTTTCAAACATACATATTAAATAGTTTATCTTATCATTCATTACATTAAAAAATGTTAAACCAAAGGTTAATAAATCTATACAGCCATTGGAATCATGGAATCATAAACAACTAAATAAAAATATTTATACATCATTACTAACATTTTTCTTCATAATAGGATCCCTTCCTAAGAAAATCACACCTAATACCTTTCATCATAGTCCCAAGAAAATTAAAGTAACCAAATGTGATCATTGAAGCTCAGTTCTGCTAAATAAGGAAAACATGTAAACATTATATGATAATTAGGTTATGATAATACAATCATGAAATATAAAAACCATACATTGTATATCAAATGTCATAATATTGAATCATGTTACAAATATTTGTTTTTTATAAGACAATCATCATACGGATATCAACAAATATGATCATTGATAGCATAACATTAACTAATTACTTATAATTTTAGGATAAAAAATCATATAAAATTTTTCCTATTCAGTTGAGGATCATTAGATGTGCTATCATAGTGGAATGTATTTTGTCCAAAAACCATCCCATTACTCCATATTCACTCCAAATTCATTCATGGTGGGTATATTCCCTTATAGAATTGGGTTCACTCCCCATTCAAGTCATGTTTATCTTAGGAGATCTCAGTATTTACGTAATTCATTAGTTGGAAATATAGGTCCCACCAATCACTTAATTAAAATAACATTAATTTGTGCCAGAAGATCAAAAAAAATAATTATATAAGATCCCAATTAAAAAAATGGGTTTCATATTAATTATATTATATCTTAACCCCTGGAAATTAATTAATTTTATATACATTTCATCATAGAATAACCCATGGAAAAGATACAAGTTTTATAAAAATACCTTCATCATATTCACAAAACCTCTATAGAAAAAAATGATATAATATGTGGATCATTTCCCTAATAAAACATAATAAAAATAAATGTTTTTTATAATGGATTAATATATTTTTGATAAAAGTAATCAAAACATTTTTTATGAAAATATTCACTACAATTTTAAAACATACCATTAACATATAAAATCCTGAAAAATAGTAAATAAAATATATCATACAAATTGATCTTGAAAAAATGAAATTGAGATTTTAATAAATTTATTTGCCAAGAAGGTGGAAAATTTCATTCATGAGGTACACATTGAAAAAATCAATTAAAATCTTCAATAAATGTCAAAAGCACCATATTCAGAAGGCGAGATGAAGAACACTCTATTAAATTTAGAAAATAAGTCAAAAAAGGTTATAAATTACATCATGAATTATTATAATATTTTTTAAACCATAATATACAAATTTATTGAAAACATTTATTCTGTTGGAATTTCATTTTTGATTAAAGATATAAATTAAATCTACTTTTCAAAAAAATTATTTTTTTATCCCTTGTGTAATTAAAAAGTAGAAAATGGTCGAAAAAATGTATTCCCAATAAATGGATATATGAGATCAATATAAAAGATATTATTTATTTATATATTTTAATTACTTTTCATTGCAAACATAATCATAATCAATCTGGATAAATGACCATATTGTAAAATAAAATATTTACCACAATAGTATCTTTTGAATAAAAATCACCGTATAAGATAAAGATAGAATAAGTCATTAAATTTATATAAAATAATTATTTTTACAATGTAATAAGTAAAAGATCTTATATTCACCTCTTAAAATAAAATTAGTGTATAACATATCTTATGTTCAAAAGAATGAAATTTGAGACTGAAATCCCTTACCCTAACTCTCGCCTACTACCTTCTAATGATTATATCATATTTAATAAATATAAGTTTATTAAAAATAAATTAATGGAACGTATTAATATATATATATATATATATTATGATATATTATTTACTTTAGACATTTTATTAATCTTTTATCAATAATTCCATGTTAAAATCCGGTTTCTGGTAACAACTGCTTTTTTTTCATGAATTGTTTCATTTTCAATTTTGGTTACATATAATTCGATAAATGTTACAGAATTTATAGAATGATAAACATGATATAAATATCCTATATATCAATTATATATGTAAATATAATAATCTATTGATATTATAAATAGATAATGAGTTATACCATTCATGGAGATGGTATGTTTTTGGCAAGGCATGGAGACGATAAGTTGTACGTACTCATGAATGACATTTATATTCACTATATATATTTAATCAAAGGATGTTAAATAATATTTTTAATTTGAAAGATTAATTTTTATTTCATTTTTATCACATATATTTATTCACTTTATTACATTACATGTAAATTGTTATGAAAAATTAAAATCAAATCCCTTAGCGAGGTTGTAGTTCAATGCACACCAGAAAAAAATATTTATTTTTTCAATGTATGGTAGGGAAAGAAATTATATTATATATTTATATTATATAATTATTAATATTTCATGAATTTAATATATCATCAAAAAAATAATTCTCATTACCATCCATGTAAAGTGTTTGGGATAAATAAATCACATCACTTGATGATGTCGTATCCCAACATACACATGAGCGATGTCATTGTTTTCCCAGAAAAATGGAATGTAATAAGTTATATGAGATATTAAAAAAATAAAAAATTATAATTATATAATAAACTTTATGTATAATCCTTATATACATCAATATATTCAGTAATAACAAGGTGTGATGACAATTTAATTAGGTTGGTTCGTGAAGTGGTAGTCTCCCATACAGATTATCAATAATTTTGTTTCCAATTTGATGGATGGGGAGATGGTTTTAGGTAATTACCTTAACATGACAACAAAAAAATATATGTAATATAAAATTTTTATTGATTGAAATTTTTTTAATAATATTAAAAGTACATTCAAGTATAAATAATATAAAATGATCGATTAAGGATTTTACCCCTTCTTCATAAAACATCATTTTTATTGTACTAAAATAAAATATATAACTGTTTTATATTCGAAATAAGTATATTATAATGATGGTATTGAATTAAACATGTGATATTGTTATTTATTGTAAAATAAATAGTATGGGAATGTGATTAGTATAAGTGATGGGGTGTCCTTTTATAAGAGAACGAGATGACAAAGATGGTTTTTTAAAAATAATATAGTATATAAAGGTTTTTTAAAAAGAATCACAAATATAAAATGACAACCATGATCTTTTATTACAAAATTAAACACAATTTATTACATAAACATCATTTGATACAACATAGAAGATGAAGAGGTCTTGTTTCGTTGGGTCTTAGGATCATTACCTAATAACATAAAACATGAATAACAACATCTTTATTGAAAACATCTTTTACATGACTAGTACATTCCCTCGTACACGACATTGAATGGAATAACCTTAGGACCTGTATTAAAAAAGGTGAGCTATAAATCCCAGTACGGGATTAATAATAGAATAATTTGAGGAATATAATACATGTTTGACAATAGGCATATCAATATAGAACAAGATAAGTTTAAACATAAATGCATGATAAATCTTGATAATCAGAACATGGAAATGTGGCAACAACACTTAACATGGAATTAGCATGATCCAAGGCTCATTGCACATGGAGCATGATCAAACCCACATTGCACATGAATCTCGAGTGAACACTCATTGCACATGAATTAGCATGAGTAATCAACCATTGAACATGACGTATAATGATAAAATACTTTACCCAATTCATAGGAGAACTATCAGGGTAGACCCTTCTTAAATATTTCATTTAATGCATAAGTGTGCCACATGGATCATAAAACATTGAAACAATCAACATAATCATTTATTCCATTATAAATGAATGTGGAATACATAAATGAAACTATTTAAAAAATAAGTAAATTTTCATAATGTTGAATACCCTTGATAGGGAAATGAGCTTGGTATTCACTTTATAATGACATAAGATTGGAAAACTGCGGTGCAATTTCAGCAGCATAACGACATGACATAAGAACACATAAATATTATTAACAAGAGATAATGCAGTGTCTCATCATATTTACATCACATGGAATGTAAGGGGTCATATATATACATGCCCCAACAAATTTATTAGAATTTAAATTCATGATAGAAATGAATTGCTTGAATGTCAATGAGAAGAGAGATATTCCTTTCAAAATTTTGGCATAGTAACGGGAGTAAATGGGAGGAATTTAATGAGAGAGAAAGGGGTATACCATCATTAAAACATAAATAGGGAAGTATGGGGTAGGTGAGAAACCATACCATAACATTTATAATTGAAATCAAATGGGCATAACAATTTAATGAATATAGGACAAAATGAGAATGGAAGAAAAACCCTTATATGGAAGTGTGATTCCAAAGGCTTGATAGAGGCTTGAGAGAGACATCATGGAGCTTGGGGAGCCTTCGGAGGATTCTATATAGAGTATGGTAGAGGTTGGAAGAACTCTAATGTCATTGAGTGAGGAGGAAGTGGGAGCTTCAATGGGTTTATATAGGAAAGGTGATAGAATTCATTATTATTTAGGTTTGGGTCACCTCACATTAAACTAATCAAAAACACAAACCAGAGTCTTGTTTTTCCCACTGTTTTTGGAAAATGGAAGTGGAAAACAATATTTTATAAGTAAAATGTCCAAACATCTTAAAATAATGGGGTTTCCTAGGTTGAGGTGCATCACACTCCCAAGTAAAACAATTGAAAAAGACAAAATGATTAATAAGACTTTAAGGGTCTACTAAAGCTTTGTAAAATAAATTAAAAAAACCCAAAATCACATTATTGTAATGGTAAAACCTATATTGGCTGAACATAAAGTTTATAGTATATTATTACTTCACTATTGAGTCATTATGATATCATAAAACACATTATAAATTTCAACGGTATTTAATATTTACCCAAAATTTTGATTTTCTTAGATAATTATGAAAAATTTACCATTAGATAATTTTGACGTCCTTAATCTAGAAACAATATTCATTTCATATAAAATTTTTTCTAAATATGTTAATTTTGACTTTAAAAATAAAAATGGACATTTATAAAAAATTCTTGGGTTTTGACAAAAATGGCTTTCAAGTCTTAATAAAAATTACAATTGAAATCATTAAATTATACAATCATTTATATATAATAAAAATATATTTTATAATAAAAAAATTTATTTTATTAAAAAATTATTTAATTAAATAATCCATTAATTCATAAATATATATTTCTTAGTTGAACATTAACTAAAAAAACTATTTGTGATTTAAAAACTATTTACAAGGTAACAATAATAAAATGAATGTATATTCATTATTATGTACAAAAATAATGTACATGACCATAGATTTATGGTTTGGTTAAATAACCCCTTAAAATACCCAGATAAGACAAAAGGTTGAGGTTTGTGATGGTGACATACTCTTGAGGGGGCTCAGATAACATCGCCCAGGTGGTAATCTCTATAAAATTACACTTCCTCCATAGGTGGTTTTTCTCAATCTTAATGTGTTAATGCTCGGCTTGAGATTGGTCAAGAGAGAATCCCAATGTTGCCACCTCCTTTCTATGCTCTAATAAATGGGCTTCGTATGAGGCATGTCTACTAGATTAGGCTATCGTTTCCTTTGTTTGAGTGAATTGGACGTGTTAAGACCCTATATTTATACAAATCATGGGGTAATTGTTCAATGGTTATATTATAAATGGTCACAATTCATAACAAAAAACCAAATAAGTTGAAATTTTATATAATGATTTTACATAAAGAGACATTTTTTAGATTAATAGGTATTTCCATTAATGAATGTTTGGGTTGTTACAATTTTTACCCCTTATGAAATTTCACCCTAATAATTTTTTTCCCACACTAAAATAGATGTTCGTAACTATGATTCATCATTTATCTGATTCCCACATCGCATCTTCAAACATGTGGTTTCGCCGCAACACCATGACGAGGGGCATTGTATTTTTTTGTAGAACATTTTCTCTACAATATTTGATATTCACTGGTTGCTCCTCACAAGAAAGATCATCTTCTAACTGTACCACCTCTAAATGGATTACATGTGAAGGGTTTGGTATGTACTTTTTCAAGAGGGATACCTGAAAGACATGATATACATTGGCCATGGTTTGTGGAAGTGCTAGTCGAGAGGCCACAGCCCTGACACGATCATGAATCTCTAAGGGGACAATGTACCTTGGACTTAACTTCCCTTTCTTTCCAATCCTCATGACCTTCTCCAACCGAAATATGCATAGAAATACCATGTCTCCCACTTTAAACTAATGGTCTCCTCGATGGTTATCTGAAAAACTCTTCTATCGACTCTGGCCTACCTTGATATGATAGTGAAAGGTTTTCACCTTCTCCACCATTTCATTGACCATTTCTAGTCCAAGCATCTTATGGTCACTGACATCATCCCAACACGCTGGCGTTCTGCACCATTTCCCATAAAGGGCTTCATATGGAGCCATTTAGATGCTTGAGTGGAAACTATTTTTATAAGTGAACTCAACCAGAGGATGATTTTGATCCCATCCCCCTTTAAAGTCCATTTATCATTCTCTAAACATGTCCTCAAGTGTTTGGATAGTCCACTCGAATTGTCCATCAGTTTAGGGATGATATTCCGTACTGAAGTTCAGTTCAGTATTTAGATCATGTTGAAGACTCTTCGAAAACATATGGGTGAATCTTGGATCTCAATCATACACAATATATAGTGGTACTCCAGGAAGCATTAACACTTCCCAGATATATATTTGTTCTAGTTGATTCAATGATAAATCCAACCGAATACCAATGTAGTGTGCAACCTTTGTAAGATGATCCACAACAACCCAAATTTTATTGTTACCTTTGGATGTCTTCAGAAGTCTGGTGACAATGTCCATGTGGATTTTCTCTCCTTTCCATTCTAGTATGGGAAATGGTTGTATCATACCCTTAGACATTGTCCTCTCTATCATCACATGCTGACACATCAGGTACTTGGATGTATATTTAGAGAGATCCTTCTTCATATTATCCCACCAATGATTCTCTCATAGATCATGATACAACATTGGGATTTCTGGGTGAATAGAGAAATTTTAACTATGTGTATACTCCAAAAGTTCCTTCATCAGCTTCAGACATGATGGAACACGTAGACTTTTCCCAAATCTCGCAATTCATTCTTAATTGACATTAATCACTGGGGATTTACATTTTCTGATAGCTTCCACTTTTTCTTAAATTCTCACATCATCCATTCAAGCATCTATTAAACTTTATAAATTTAATGATAGAGCAATAATTTGTGAAAGGATTGATGATGTTCCATTATTTATGATTCTCATTTCCATCCTTATCAAATCTATAAAGATTGGATCCTTTTCAATTATCATCAATGATAGAATTTCTAGGTCATTTCTACTTAGGGAATCCACCACCTTGTTCACTTTCCCAGAGTGGTAATGGATTGAGCAAACATAGCCTTTTATCAGCTCTAACCATCTGTGTTGGCCCATGTTAAACTCCTTTTGTGTGAATATATACTTGAAGCTTTTGTGGTCGATATATATTTCACACTTCTCCCCAATGAGATAATGCCACCAAATTTTCAAATTGAAGATCATTGCAGCCAACTCGAGGACAAGTGTTGGATTGTTCTATTCATGAAAATTTAATTTCCTTGAAGCACAGGAAATGACTTTGTAATTTTTCATCAACACACATCCCATGACCTTTTTCGAAGAATAACTGAATTCTTCAAAAAGGTCTCCACTTTTGGGTAACGTGAGAAAGGGTGTGATGATAAGAATCATTTTCAACTCATTGAATCTTTATTTTCATTCATCACTCCAAGAAAATTTTACTCCCTTCCAAGTTAGCTTTATAATAGGGTTGGACTATCATGAGATATTTCTCACAAATCGTCAAAAATATCTAGCTAACCCCAAGTAGCTGGGGATATCCGTTACAGATGTTGGCATCGTCCATCCTTCAATTAAATCTGTTTTGGAGGGATCCACAGATATCCCATTGCTTGTGATGATATATCCCAAGAATGAGACCTCATTCAACCAGAACACACACTTGATGTTCTTTTAATATTGCTTCTCTTTCTACAAGGTCTTTAGTACTGTTCTTAGATTCTCCTCATGATCCTCCTTGGTTTCTGAGTATATCAGAATATCATCTATAAATACTAACAAAAATTTTCAAGGTAATATCTAAAGACTATATTGATCAAGTACATGAATATTTTTGGAGCATTAGTGAGTCTAAAAGGAATTAATATGAATTCATAGTGCCCATATCTTGTATGAAAAGCAGTTATGGGGATATCTCCCTTCTTCACCCATACTTGATAATATCTCGACCGCAAATCCACCGTGGAGAAGTATTGTGCTCAACGCAGCTGATCAAACATGTCATCAATTCGTGGTATAGGTTACATGTTCTTTATCCTCATTTTGTTGAACTCACGATAATTAATGCAAAGGATCTTTGACCCATCTTTGTTCTTGACGAAGAGGACTGGTGCATGCCATGGTGATGCACTTGGGCATATAAACCCTTTATCTAGATTATCCTGTTTTTGTTTCTTCAGCTCCTCAATCTCCACAAAAACCATTCTATAAAGAGTCTTGAATATTTGGAATGCCCCAGGTATAAGATCAATTGATAATTCAACATCTCTTCTAGGAGGAAGACCATGGAATTACTTAGAAAACACTTTAGCGAATTCCCTCACAATAGGAATGTCTTCAAGGATGGTTTCTTCCTTGGACTCAATCATCTGATCCAGATACACATGCTCATAGGGCCATAATATCCACACTTTAGATGATGGAGCTATAGAAGATTCATCTTCATCCTTTCACTTCTATAGAATCGAGGGGTGGATTATCCACATGGAGAGTGATTTCCCACTCCATAAAATTTATATTGGCTCTATATAAGGAAAGCCAATCCATTTCAAGAATCACATCAAACTCCACCAGAGGGAGTATGATGAGGTTTTCCAGGATGTTTAATCCACAAATTATGACATGGGAGGAGTTATATTCATGGGATGAAATGATTTCCCCATTTATCGTACTCACCGACATCTTCACTTACATGATTTGTGGTGGTTATGGGATTGTTCTACTAAACTTTCGAGATATAAAAGAATATGTAGAAACTGAATCAAAAAGAATGTTCACTATTCTTGAATAAATAACTAGTGTACCTATAACCACTTCATTTTCTAGGTTGACTTCAGCATTAGTGATGGAAAAAGATTTCCCTTGCTTCCTTGGAGGATGTTAGTTGCCTTCGAAAACCCTTAGATTAGGGCACTAATTTTCAAGATGCCCTGGTTCTTTGTTGTTGAAGCAATGAAACACATGTTGAGGTTCGAATGAATAATTAATCTCTTTTATCATAGTCACGGGTCTTTATTCCCAATAGTTATTAGCCAGTGCACATCTCTTCCACACCTAATGAATTTCTTCAACCCCATCAGGAAATTTCTGTGGTGCTTCTTTCCGCACCTTTGGAATGTGGGGTGTTGGATCTTCATAGCACCATTGGATTTATCTATATGACCGCCAACAATGAAGTCCACCTTATGCTTCATATCCCCATGATACCCCTGAGTTTCTCTGAACTCAATTTCCACATTTAGGGCACAACGAACAATTTCCTCATAGCAGTCGAAGTCATGGATGGCTAGTGCTTTCTGCAGGCTAGGTTTCAGCCCATCAAATAATTGGACAACCTTGCATTCTGGGGTAATGAAAAGGCCAGAATCATATCATGCAATCATTGTAACGATTGCCTCGTACAATCCAACCAATTCATCATCTTTTTTATTCAAGTCAAGGAAGTATCTTTCCATATTAATCAAGAGGGTGCACGATAAATATTTATCGAAAAAAATCTTCCATAAATCCTTCCATTCGAACTCCTCGATCTCCTCCTTAGGATTCATATTTTTGATCAACGTCCACCATTGATCAGCTTCACCCTCTATATGATAAGGAGACATGAGAACCATCTCTTTTTCATAAAATTGATGGATGGAGAAGATATTTTCAATGTAGTTGATCCATTGTTCAACGATTGAGGGATTGGATGATCCCCTAAAAGTAGGAGGCCTTTGTCTCATAAAGCTCTTGATAGCGACTTGTTCATTCATAGGGGGGATTTGAACGTTCCTCTTGACCAATGTTTCCATTCAATGCTTTATTTTGCAGATAGAGAGGCGTGACAAAGTATGTGATTCCCGCTCCCATTAGATATGGAATTTCATTGGTACAATCATCACCTTGATCTTCACATCAGTTGTTAGCACGATTCCTCCTATTACAGGTAATTGGATAGAATAAAAGGAAAGTTAGGGGTAACACGTAGAGGGTAATTCAAGGACAAAACTGATGACTTATAAATAAGTTTTGTTTCATTTACATATCAATATATTCGATTCAGTCTATGTTATCCATGATTTATTTTATAACATATATTCATAGGGAATTTTTTTAGTCCCTTAATAATTTTTCATACTATTATTTTTATTTCACTAAAGAATATAACCCGAGAGTGTTGTATCCAAAAGTGCAGAAAGGTCCATTGTCATGCACCAGTTATAGTTCTAGTCTAACTTATAGTGGTGTTTTTAGGTTTTACCCCACAGATACATCTGTACCATAGCCGCTTTTACCTGCTCATATCCAGACATGGATTTATTTTCATGATAAACCACTTAATCAATACTCACCATAACATAGGTATGTTTTTAATATATTTAGTCCTGTCTGTAATACTTTACTATGGTTTTATAATCCTATTCCAAATAATAACTAAACCAATACACTGATTCCAACTATGTCAACCCTGGTCTTTTATTACACAATTAATCATAATTTATTACATAAACTTCATTTGATACAACATAGACGTTCAAGAGGTATAGTTTATTTGGGGATTAGGATCATTACATAACAACTTAAAACATAAAAAACAACATCATTATTGAAAAAATCATTTACATGAACACTATATTACCTCGTACTTAGCATTGCATGGGATAACCTGAGGTCATTAATAAATAAAGGGTGAGCTATAATGCCCAGTTAGGGATTAATCATGAAAAAATATGAGGAATATAATACATGTTAGACAATAGGCATATCAATATAGTATAAGAGAAGAATAAACCTAAATTCCTGATAAATCATGATAATAATAACATGGAAATGTGGAAACAACACTTAACATGGAATTTGCATGAGCCATGGATCATTGCACAAAGAGCATGAGTAAACCCTCATTGCACATGAAGCACGACTAAACACTAGTTGCACTTGAATTAGAATTAGAAAACACCCATTGTACATGATTTATCATGATACTATACTTTACCCAATGCATTGGAATGCTATCATGGCACACCCTTCGTAAACATTTCATTTCATGCATATGTGTGTAACATGGATCATAAAACATTGAATCATTCAACACAATCATTTATTCCACGATAAAAGAATATGGAATACATACATGAAACTCCTTATACAATATGTAAATTTTCATAATGGTTAATACACATGATAGATAAATGGGCGTGGTATTCACTACACAATGACTTTGGCTTGGAAAATTGCGATGTAATTTCGGCTGCATAACAACTTTAACTAAAAACTCATATAAATGGTTGATGAGAGAGAACATGGTTTCAAATAATATTTAAATGACATGGAAAGTAAGGGGGTCATATAGAAACATGTCCCAACAAATTTAATGTAATTTATATTCATGATACAAAAGAGATTCTTGAATGTAAATGAGGAGATAGAAATTCCTTTTGGAATTTTGGTGTAGTTACAGGTGTACATGGGTGGAATTTAATTAGATAGAAAGGTGTATCCCATCATTCGGAAAAAAGAAGGTAGTATGGGGGAGGTGCGATACTGTACCCAAAAATTTAAAATTGAAATAAAAATGGCATAGCAATTTAAAGAATATTGGGAAAAAATGAGAAATGAAGAAAAATCCTTATATGGAAGTGTGCTTCCAAATGCTTAATAGAGGCTTCTTGGAGCATCGGGCACCTTGGGAGGAGTATAATGAGAGGAGGGTAGTGTTTGGATGAACTCAAATGCCTTTTAGTGAAGAGGAAGTGGGATATTTGTGGGTTTATATAGAAAAGGTGAGGGAATTCTTTATTATTTAGGTTTGGGACACCTCAAAGTAAACAAATCCAAACCACACACCAGCACAAGGTTTTTGACCATGATTTTTGGAAAATAGTAGTGGAAAACAATATTTTATATGTCAAAAGACCAATCTTCTTAAAATAATGGTGTTTCTATTGTGGAGGTGAGTCACACTTTCAAGGAAAATAATTTAAAAAGAAAAAATGTTTAATAAGTCTTGAAGGGTCCACTAAAGCATTGAAAAAAATCAAACAATCCCAAAATGACATTATTTTAGTGTTAAAACATATATTAGCCAAACATAGTGTTTATAGTATTATATTACATCACTATTGGGTCATTATGATGTAATAAAACATATTTTATATTTAAAATTTATTTCATTTTTACCTATAATTTGACTGTCTCAAAAAATTATGAAAAATTCACCATTGGATAATTTCGACGTCCTAATTCCAGAAATAATATTCATTTTATCTAAATACTTTTCTAAATATTTCAATTTTCACTTTTAAAATAAAAACTGATATTTATCAAAAATTCATTGGTTTTGATAAAAATGACTTTCAAACCATAATAAAAATTTCAATTACATTAATAAAAATATACAATAATATATATTTAATCAAAATAAAATTAAAAATAATAATATTTTATTAAAATATTAATTAATTTATAAATCCATTAATTCCTCAAAATAGATTTCCTAGTTGAACATTAACTAAATATACTATTTGTGCTTTAAAAACTATTTTCAAGGTAACAAAAATAAAATGAAACTATATTCATTGTTTTATAAAAAAAATAATGTACATTACCATAGTACTAGGGTATTGTTAAATAACCCCTTAAAACACTCGTATAAGACCGAAGGGTGAGGATTGTGACTGTGACAGACTCTTGGGGTGGCTCATATAACATCGCTCACGAGGTAATCTCTATCAACATCCATTTATCATTTCTGAGCTCTGAAAAAAGGGCTTTGAATGAGGTATATTTGCTGGATGAGGCCATCACTTCCTTTATCTGAGTAAATTGAATTTTTTAATGACCTATATTTATACAAATCATGTGATAACTGATCAAAAACTATATTTTCAACAACCACAATTCTTAACATAAAACCAAAGAAGTTGACATTTTATAGAAAAATTTTACCTTAAGAGACATTTAATTAGATAAAGAGGGATTTCCATTAATAAATGTTTGTGTCGTTGCATAAAAAATGGGTAATTCTACATCATTATTGGTTATAAGGTAAAAATTCATACATACAACTTGTTTTGGGTAATTTTATTGTTAATTTTATGTTTTATTTATTTAGTTTAACTCTTAGTAAACATGTTTTATCCTTACCCGTGATAATTATTTTTTATTATTTTCAATATTCATTATGGTAAAAAATTATTTTGATATTATCCAAAATTAATAATTCTATGGATTCAAAATATTTAATCCATTTTATCAAATTCAATTTTTAGTACTTTTACAGTTTATATTAAAATTATTCTTATAGATATGACGAAAAAATGTTTTCCCAAAGGGAAAATTTTAAAAAAATCAAAAGGATTTTATATAAAAATTAAAATTTTAATTTATTCCAATGGAAAAAATTTGTTAAATAATAATTAAATTTAACTATGAATATATTAGATATCATTTATTTAAAATCTGACAATTTATTTTCATTAATTGAAAAATAAATTTTCTTTAAGATATTGTAATATTCAACATTCATAATTTTTTCTATATTTTCCAAACAAAACAACAAATTATCCTTAAGATAGTTTTTTCATGGTGATTCAAATAATGAAGTTCATTTTAATGATAAATATTTAAATTTTTAAAAAAATACATTTATTATTGATTTGAAAAAAAAAAAATTGAGAAAATATATTTTTGAAAACATAGATGTACTTTAAATAAATTATGTTTTTTTATAGACATGATTCATTTATATAAATTTATTATAATTTATATTCAAAATATGGTTTTTGAAATTCAAATAACCTAGTGTAACAGCTTGGTCACAACATCCATGTTAAATAGTAATATAAATACTATAATGTGGTTTGAAAGAATATGGTGTTTCATGTAGATAATGATATATAAGCAATTAAATTTATTCAAAAATAATATTTCCTAAAATCTCTTGGTGTATTTGGATTCTTCTCGTCTACCTCATCCCAACTCATAATTTTCCCCTTACAGGTAAATGATGTGTCTGCCTAGTATATAGTGTGTACTCTCAAATGGGATACCTTGTCATGTACTACACATAGGATGACCATTTCTTCTTACTATAAATGTGTGAAAACATGTAATTTATACAATATAGTGTTTGGTTTTATACCGTACATGACCATGTACAGCTACATGGGGTTTCTGGATTAGAACATGATGATGCCTCTATATTCATACTAAACATCATGTATTCTCATTTATGTTTCAGATAGTCCAAAAATATACTCTCCCCAAAATTAGAAAAATAAAATGAACATTTTCTACAAACCACAATACATGACCATGAGATTTCTTGGATGGAGCCCCTCAAATGGCCTAAAACACATGATTTCTCCCCAAAAGTAAGAGATCAACACCCAGGGTGACCAAAAACCTATTCCTCGCATTAAAACATTTTAAAAAATACAATATATTGTTTTATGGTGAAAAAATGAATGCATTTCAACATAAAGGTAGAAACCACAAATACATCACATCAGATCCTCGATATGAACACATCGAGCCTCGATCTACCTCATGATATGGTCCTCGAAAGGTGGATCCTAATATTTCTCCATCTACACACCCTCTCCATTATCCAAATACAAAAATTGGAATCCCATATGGATGTACATACCAATCCAAAGGGGATAATTCAAAATAAAATTAAAAAAAGGGAAAGGAAAGAAACAAGAAAATAAAAGAAAATAAAAAAGGGAACTTTCCCTCACCTTAGAACCCAGATGAAGGGTATTCCTATCCTAGGAAAAATCACCCATTATAGAATCAAGCTATATGATAGAATATCAATCCAATAATCTATATAAATGATATCATTAAATTAATTTTTTCAAACTAATAAAAATTTAATTAATTAAATATTAAATATTACACGAAAATTAGAATGGATAAAATTTCATGAAAAATCATATCCTACCCCCCCCCCCAATTCTCATACCAACAGAGTGTTCAGTAAAATTATCTAATATCAAGTTAATTTTTAAATAAACATTTTCATCTAAAAATCATTAAAACAAAATTGTTCAACTTTTTCTTCATTTTCACAAGCTATGGTGACACAGATCATCAGAATTTTGATATTACAATATATATTACTGAAATTCATAATTTAATAATTAATTTATAATCTCTATAATATATGTTATATTAATCTGATAAGTTTCAATATATAGTTAATAATCATATTTTATTTTATAATATCAACTAATATATTCCATATAATTGCCATCCTAATTTGAAAACCCCCTTACATAATTAAGAAACACATCAATGTTAGTAATCTTTTACCAGATTCCAATCGATAAAATATATTCCACAAGATAATATTGTTATTTTATAATAAGAATAACTATTCTATTATTATTATGAATATTCAACAAATGTTTACATACTATTTGACAAATTCAGATCCACTAAGTTTGATTCAATTTTTAAATTTATATAATGTGACCTGAGGTGATAAATCATGCTAACTAATTATTTCAACAAAGTAAAAATATATTTTAGTATAAAATATTAATTCTTAACAATATTTAATTGTAAATTTCCCATAAATTGACTTAACAATAATCCATACAAGGTTCAATTTGTGCTATAATATCATGAACAATCAGGCATAACTTCACGAATCCAAATATTGTTTTATACATGTCCTTGTGATGAATGAATACATTTTTTAAAATGGGTCGGTTTAACATGGTACTAAATTAATAAGGCTACATTATCCCTCTTATCCAACCCAATGAGCTTGAATATCAACAATATGACCACCCAGACAACTTAGATATGATGAAACCTAGAAATCCATCTAACCTGCACTACACATCAACCCCCATTCCCTCATTATCCATCCAATCACATAGAAAATATATTCATGTGATCATAGTAAATATTAATAAAACCATGACATGAACCCCTTAACAGTGCTAATGCAACAATCTCATTACAATCTGATCAAATAAATTGAAATCTATGCAATCCTCATCCAATATTCCTAAAATCATCCACACCACAACTAAAATAGAGATGATGTGGGCTACTTTTTATGTTTTGGTGAAGGATTATATATGATATAAACTACATTTGGAGACTATTCATAATCTCTGATTAAAAACCTTGTTTAGTTAACATGATTTACAACCACCAATGATAAATTAAATGAAGTTTATAAAAAAATATTTATCATCTAATTCTATACATATCCTTTTTTATTTGAAATTATTTCATGGTATATGTCAAAAGATTTTGAGAATATTAAATTCATTATGAATTATAATTTTATTTTTTATTGAACAAAAATCATATCAATATGATTATAAATCCATTAAGAGTCTCCATCAGAGAGATTACTTGTCATATGTTGTTTCCACAGCAAATAAATCAGAAGATGGTGCTAATCATCAATTTTTAAAAACATAACAAAAAAATAATTCAAGGATATTTAGAAATATGACAATATTATTTATGTGAACGCAATGGAAATGGATTATTTTGTTAATTATAATATTTATCTAATATTTTTTAAAATTTTAAAATTATAAAATTGAATATAACAGGCAATTTTACAAACAAAAACAATGTCATTATATTTTTTCAAAATCCAAGCATATAATTTATAAAGTTCCTATGAAAGGAATTTTATCATGGAAAGGAGAAAAAAATATAAATTTATTATAATATGAAAAAATATATAATTTTATATTAATAATATAGTATATTAGGCTAAAATAATTGATTTTTTTGATAAAAATAATCATACCTACTTCAATGATCCATTAATCATCCAACCAAGATCCATTGATCTCTAGTTGATCCCCTTACATTAATCATTCCTCCATTAAATTAACACAATATCTACAATCATTTATTAGTAAATTATCTTTTAATTGGATGACCAAGATAAATAATTTAATAAATAAATTATTATTTATTTAAAAGTTTATTTAAAAATCATCACCACTACTACACAAAACTGAAACCATGACAAAAAATTATACAATAATCATCATAGGGGTTACAAATTGTTTCAAACTGAAAAACACAATTCTTTTCCAAATCAAACATTCAAATCAATGTGACCATATTTTTTTATACTTCTTGGTTAAATGTTAATATTAACACTAATTACCATTCACAACAATCAACCTATCCACTAAATAAATTCATTTAAATTTAAATAGTTTTAAAAACACATATCAACAGTAAATAGGGAATCATGATCTAGACAAAGGAAAATTTATTCTCTGTTTGATACATGGAATATTATATTGGAAAATAATATATTTGGTACTATTTACATTTCAAGAAACATTTTGTATAGTGCATGATCATTTTTACTTGCATAATATGTTATAATATCGTTTCGTGGATCTGCAACTAATATTTTGATGAAATGTTTTATAATTATATAACAACATTATGATTATGATTATTACCATATTTTCATCATATCATTAATATATTCCATGATTATTTGTGATGATTTTTTATCTTCTTCTATTAGGACTCATTGTTACCCTTATTGATAATTTTAATATATTATCCTCATGATTGTTCACATTATCCCCTTAATATTATATTTATCAGTCATTTAAAATTATATATTTTTAATGGTATCATATACTGTGATTGGAGTGTGATGAGATAATATATCTTATATATAAAATTGAGATAAAAATTGTATGTATTTTTATTTTAAAAATATTTCATTATATAGAAAATCTCACAATGAAAATAGACACATGCATTCTGGGTGTGTTTAATTTAGTGGTTCTATGAGAAAACTAATTTAATAATATGATAATGTAATTTGGGTAATTATATAGGCAAATAATTAATTTTAAAGATTATAAATCCCATTATTATTGTTCTTATTCTTAAACAAAATTTTCCCCCATAATGTTATCCTCATTACGCAATTTAACAGGGTCTGATTTATTGCAATTTTCAATTTAATTGAGACAGTCATTAATATATTTAACACATCACTCAATCTTTTTATCATTTTAAAAACATAATTTATCTACACATGATTTAACAAATTCCCTAATTCCACGTCTATTGGATTTTAATTTGGGCTTTCAATAATGATGAGAGATTTATTTATTTTAACCCAAATTATTCTCCTTTAAGATGGTGATGGAATTATATCAACTTACCCTGGATCATATAATTCAATGATAGTTTCTCCCACAACTAATTTGTGTTTATGTACTCAAAAATTCATTAATGATCATATTATTCTCCCGGTAACTCCTCCACATTCAATATTGTAGTTTTTGTTCTTTATATATGTTAAACAACTATCTCATCAACAATCTCATTATTATTGTTGCATATATTTTAAAAACATAAAGGGATTAATTTTAGTTTTATTATGAATAATTATTATCTCATTGAAATAATAACTATATATTACCAGTGTCACTACGTGGTTATTTATACAATAGTTTAGTATCCAAATTATAAAATTATTTAGTGATAGTTTCATCTAATTATAAATCTCATTTGAAATAAAATTCTCTCTATTTATTAATAATGGTATATATTTAGTATATATCACAATTTAAACATCATCGTTACACTAATTCCTTTAGATACCAATTTTATATACTTTTCCTTTCATGAAATTATAAAGCAAGAGTTTCTCCTTTTGAATACACTGTTTTTTTTTAGAGTTCTGACTCATAATACAATATGTTCTATTTTATGATTCACTTCTATATAGGTATACTACATTAATTTTTTCGATAATTTAGTTTTACTCATCCTTTTACTTTTATTCTCATATCATTATTATCATAATTTCAAACAATCCATCACTTCCTTCTTTTTTATTTAAATATGATAAAGTCCATCCTATTTTAATCATCATGAAATAATATAAAATAAATTTATCCATTTTTTAATTAATATGTTATGTGACCACAAGAATCTATATGAATAAAATAAATAAGGTGTAAATATATTTTAATAAAAATATTATAGCTTTTTTAATAATATTTCTGCTCAAGAAAGAATCACAATTATTTCCACTATATATATTAAACTTTTGAATATCAATCACCACATAAATATTTGAATTATTTTTCATGTTTTATTAATGTATATAGTCAATTAATTTATTATAAATGTTGTTTTCTTCTTCCACCCCGATGAATCTTGATATTACCTTATAATAAACTTCGTATAGATTCTTTTTAGTACTTATTTCTAACATTGAAACAACATCATTTGTTCATTTAATAATGTATCCCTTCAATTGAATATCAATCAATGATTTTTTACAATTTTGAATTACAACCAATATAATATGCAATTATTCATCCAAAAGGTTTACATAAATAGTTTTTAACTATTATCAAGTTAACATTGCCTTTGGGATTCCCTTTATCTGTAAAGGTCAATAATTTACAAACTAAACTATTCCTCTTATATAATTATTCATTTTATTTATTAAGCTCACAATTCCATCTTTGTATAGTAAACACCCACTAAATATTCATGTATTTATGTTCTTGAAATAAATTAATTTAATTTTTTCCAAAATATATTTATTTATAAAATTCATTTCCATCCATTAAATTCATGGTTGACATGAATAATAATGGGGAACTATACATTTCATACCACATTTGGGGTGATGATATAATTTTCTCCATCATTTATGTTTAATTTATTCTTTAATTGGATAGTTTTTACAAATTATAATTCGATTAAATATATTATACCTTTATTATATACTTTACATTACCTATAATAATATGATTTATTTTCAAAGGTAACACAATTAAAGGAATAACCATATAAATAATTCCTTCTTTTTTCATGAGGATATGTTACCATTCTTCATCATGGACATTGACATTCATCACCATGAATGAAGGAAATTTTCTCATTAAATTTTTTTTAATGTAACCATATTTACCGTAATTCTTTCACTCCATCAATGGATATAGAATGTAACTCCGTTTATATATAAAAATGATTGAATTTTATATTTTTTCAATGGGAATAATGATTGATATTTTCCTTACTCTTTTTCTATACCTTCATCATTGAGAATTCTAGTAATACTTTTTTATAGATTTTGATGTCTCAATGTTGTATCCTTCTCATATATTAACTATGGTATCAGTTCCTTGATTATTTAACCACGTTTTGAATTTTCTAAATCCAACCTCATATCCTTTTTAAGAACTCTCTTCAGAAAAAGGTTTCAAATAGTAACATCATAATATAATATCTATAATACATTAAATATATAATGTTTATATTTAATATATAAACTTATTATAAAATTGTATCAATCATTTTTTTGTTCATCAATATATGAATTATTGGCATTAATTAAATTATCCCATTATTCATTTTAATAATGAAATATGTTTTTTCTTTTTCATTTACTTACACATAAGTTCAATACATTATAACATACTGTATTTGAGTATTTTTCATCATATTTTTTACCAATTTAAATTAATTATTCCTTTAGAATCCTACAGAAATTCTAGTTTCAATGCCATATATTATTTAGATCATTATGTTCACCATCATTTTTTAATTTTATATAAATTAATCCCTTTATATCCCTGTCATATTTATTTTTTATTTGGTGCATTCCCACAATGACCATAATAAAATATTTTGAATCTAATTAAAATCCAATTACTTTTTCATTATTACAGATGTCATAGTTGTTCACTTATTACTCTCATAAATCTTTTAATAAAAATTGATTCTGAATAAATTTCTTAAGACAAATCTTTTTCGTCCATTAAAGTGGATCCTCAATTGATGATTTTGTGGGAAATAAATATCTCATTTATCACCATATTTTTTCATGTCAATTTTTCAGTAGTATAGAGAAGGATTTGACAATTGAAATATGATAATAGAAATTTTCCTTAATAAATACATTGTCTTTCATATTAATTTCTTATTTAAATGTGATAAATATTTACCCGTAATATCATCCTCTCTATCATCCCTACTAAACTATAAAATACAAATATCATTGAATAGAATATCTTTAAATCAGTGACTTTTCATTACATTTAGTTTCTCAAACATCTACTATGACACCAATTTAATTTATATATCATCTACAATTTTTATAAAATATTTCATTTGTTAATCATTGATATATTAATATTATAAAAAAGTGAAATTACTATCATTATAATGTTTATTATATCATCATCCTTGGAATCCATAATCATCATATGTATATGTCAACATTAATGATTTGGATGAATAATCCTTTTATTACATCATTATTATTAATCAAAAAATTATATATATTTTTTAGAAAAAATGAAAATTATTATTCATCAATTTATTGTATGATTTTTAGATATTATATATGTCATCTAGTATATATTTTTAGGAATATTAACTCACCCTAATCATATATATTCTATTATGTATTTCACTAGTTAATTATTTTTATACCATTTATTAAGTATCCAAAAGAAACTAATCGTTTTCATTGAATTACATTATCATGGAATCACTAATACGAGTTAAATGGATCATAATAGGGAAAACATCAATGATTATATATCATAAATGACATCTCTTATGTTTTTTGCATATTTGATAATTTTCATTTTCAAATATTATAACCCCATTCTCATTATCCAGGTTCTGAATATTGAAAAATATTTTTGAATGATTCGTTGGATTGAACATTTAGTCTATGATTCCACGTCTTTCAACCATTTTATTCTCAACAACCCTAATAGGTTGGGGTAATATATAATGTGTATCTTTTCTAGAAAATTAAATAATGTAATTTTGGTAGTAATAAATGAAAATACTATCATAGCAAACAATACAAATATATTATCCTTACATTCTTAAAATTAATAAGATATATATAATTATACAAAACAACATTGTTTAAAAGAAACAAAAATCATTTAACAAAAGAATATTTTAATGTAATTTTAATTTAGGTTTACTACCATTTCCACAAAAAACCACCCAATCATATATCACTACTCATTTCTTCAATATAAATGCACAAACGATTTTTTAAAAGGTCATTATAATAAAATAACTATTATAAATTAGAACACAATGACCATGAAGGCGTTTCTATCCATGTTAATCTAAATTTTTTATCAACATTATTAGATAATAAAATTTTTCCATCTTAATTATCATAAAAACAATTTCATATTCTTATATATTCAAAAATTATAGTTATTTCCATGAATTTAATGTTCTTATTCTTATCATCATATATGGTTTCATGAATTTTCCTCAAAATATATATATATCTGTGTGTGTGTGCTTTTTATGTATGAGTTATTAGAATATTTGAAATATTATACATTATGGTAAATTAATGTATCTTATAAATGAGATATATCATCTTATATTTAAAAAATATTTTTGGATGGAAAACATTCGTAAATATCCCAAAAACATAGGGTTTTTGTGGCAACATGACATATTATTTTATTAACAAAAATCTAATAAAATCATAATATATTGATGATCATGTAATAAAAATAATTCCGTTTTTTAATTTATGTAATACATATGAAGAAATAATTATTTTATGTTAAATTTAAATACATCATTTTTATTACATTTTTATAACCATTACTATTTACCATGTTGTTTTCCTAGTTATGAGTTATTTATCCAAGAACAAATCATTTACATAAAGTCATCTCCAAAACTATTATATAACACACATCATGCATCACATATTATTTTCGACTGATCTGAATAGATCCATTTAAAATGTACATCTTCAACATCACAACCACATATCACGATATTTAAATGAATCTATGTTATATTGTTTTGTCATGAAAAAAAATATATTCCTAACAATTTGTAGTCTATAATACATATTAGACAAAAATGTATTATTAATTCATATAATTTAATCAATCCAATATTCATAAAGTGAGAAATGTGCATAATGTTTTTATATATTATACAATATAGTTTTTTATCACATCAACACACAGTCCTATGAACTTGTCAAAATATATCTGAAACTTCTGTAACATTTGATAATATGAAATTTCATCAATTATATTATATTGACACGAAAATACTATGCCATTAATTGTTTAATAATTTGGTTTATTTTGATCAACATAAGATTAAACATTTTATAAAAATAGACCATCTATTTAGAGTGTTACAATTTCAAGGAATATAGATACTCCTCTTCCAAGACATCATTAATTTCATCATATCTATATTGTGGTTCATTAAATATATTTTTTATCTTGGATATTTTTTTTATGAAAAATTAATAAATAAATAATATATATTTTTATGAAAGAATATTTGAAATAATTTCACGAATTTTGTTGAAATACGATGATTTTTGTTGATGAAAACAATACAATGGTAATATTTCCTTATACCATTCTGAAAAAAGGAAATTTTGAATATTCTAAATTAAATATATTTTATAAAGAAAATATTTTTTTTGTATATGAATGAAATGAAAGATGCTAGTTTTAACATTGATATGTGACCATCTGAGGATCAATTTTTCTTGATGTAATGTGATATTAAAATTACCAATATGAAATGGGGATAGTAGAGAACCATGATGTAACTATATTTGTTTTGAAACATGGCTATATTAAAGTCACTATCTAAAATATCACAGATAATATCCATTTCATTGAAGAGTTCATGATAGAGAATGATATGTTGAATCATAACAATTAAAAATTGGTAATCAGTATGAACATTATTATGGTGGTAGTATTGGTGTAAAAAAATTGAAATAGTGTAGAACTCAAATAATTATCGATCCACCTAGGGATATATATATATTTAAAATAATTTATACAACCATTCCATAGAAGGGGTGAATAATTCCATTGTATAAAATAAGTAAAATCCCTAGATATATTAACATGATTAAGATATTAGAATGGTGAAAAGATCGCATTATGATTTAAAAAACTCAATGCATTGAAAGATATTCCTTTAATTTAGTGACAAGAAAACATGTTGTGATTTGGTTAGTGATAAAAACTAATCTTGATGATTTGTATCTTACAAAAATATTAAAATATTGGTGATGTTATTTGATAATTATACTGAATATTTAATGAGTAATTTAATGGTAATTTTGATGTTTTTAACAATGGATCCAATATGATATAATTAAAAATTTATTAATGTTATATTTTAAATGATTAAGTAAACAAAAATCTATATTTGGTTAATATCATAACAATGTATATAGAATATGAAGGACTTATACATGATGGAGAATATTTTAATGGGAAAATAACATTTTAGTAGAAATTAGTTTCATGAAGATGGAAAATAAATAGTAATTCCCAATGGATAAAGAATATATAGTTCAACAATGAATTGGAATCCAATGTTTAATTGTTTTTTATTAATTAATATGACTATTATAATGGAAATTAGAAAACAATTTATGGGGAAGTTTTTCTTTTAGGTAAAATGAATCTACTAAAATCCCTTGTATTAGAGTAGTAATTACAATGAAATCAAGTGAGAATATAGTTATTTATTCTTTGTCCCTTGAAATATTTTATTAACATATGTGGTAAACTAGACAATGTTTTTATATGAAATATTTTTCATTACATTAATGAGAATATATATATTAAGATAAATCCCATTTCTTTAAATATGTATGTGATCAAGATCTATGAATGTTAATGAATTTTGAAAAATTAATAAATCATATCCATTAGGCCACCAAAACTCATCTTATTTACATTACTATATTATTAATCAGTATCAAAGTGTTAGGTTTCATTATTGCATTATTTTTTATCATTTATAAAAAATAATTATTAAATAAATGAAATAATTATGTATTTCAACCATTGATGGAAGAAATGCAAATAATTTATGAATCTGAGTAATCACAACTTTCAATTTTGGGGAATTGATTAACAAACCATATTGATACATAATATTTATTTTACCGTCAAAGATAATTGACCTCTCATTACGAAATACTTCAATTAGATAGATGTCGATCTAAAAGGACTAAATTCTAATGGGGAGAAATTGCAAACATGATGTATTGAAATTTGATATCATATAAATCAACAAAGGATGTATTGGAGAATATCTTAAATATATTCAGTGGAGATTAAAAACAATTCCTGCTAATCTTTAAGTTGTAATGAGTAAGTGAAAATAATTTAATATTCTCTCAACAATAATGATAAATAATTATTCAGTGAGGTGAATGGAATAGTATATGAATTAATAGGTCTTAATGAATATATTTAAATTTGATAATTGATAGTTAAATTATTTATATATTAATAAAATTGGTCTTATGTGTTTTTAAAAAAAATATTTATTGTGAATATAGAATCGAAGTAAACCCCATACCTTCTCTCACAAGGAGGATGTCAAATCAATAATTATTTTTAATATCATGTAATCTATATTTTCATTTACAAAAATGAAAACTGAGTATTTAATAGTAGGGGTTATATGATTATATGATATGAATATTAGAAATTTGGTATTAAATAAATTGTTGTATTGAAGGTATTTAACTTAGGAATATTTACAATGATATTTTCATCATTATTCCATTAGATATTTTTCTATCATATTCATTAAAAATAGTGAAAATAATTGATATCATTAATCTAAACAGCGTTCACTGTCATCACTTTATTATTAGTAGTACATTATGATACATGATAGTGAAGGTTTAGTTTTCTTAATATTCTTATTGGTATAACTTATCCCTCGATTGAGTTGATCATTCTTTTAAACTTCTTAAAACCCTATTGTTTAAGAGATAAATAACTTACTTTACATTTCATATGATCTTGAAAATACTCCCAAATAATTAATTTAATAATAATAAATAATTTTTGATATGGGGAATAAATTATCATTAATCACATTTAGAAAAGAAAAATAGTGTATGGTGCAATGATATCCTCCTAAATAGGGTTAATAATGAATTATTATATTATAGAATTAATAAAAAAAGACTTCGTTGTATTAAAAACTTAAGAAAAACATCATTGGTTTCTACCACATCTGATAAATATAAATAAAATGTTATATGTGAATGGATTAAGGGATTTCATGTGAAGTAAACAGGAACTCAATATGTAAATCTAAACAATTAATAATTCAAATGAACTAGAACTAAAATCCAGACCCAACTCAAATTTTTTAATATCTTTTTAAAATTTATTTTATAGTTATCTATTATTCCTCATTTATTTAAAATTTTCAAATAAAAATCATAACTTGTACTCATATTCTCCATTGTGTCTTGCTAAACTTCGATATTTTTTTTCATCTTCTAGAAAACTCAATCATCTTTTACCAGGACTTGATTAGTTATCCTCTAACATAATTTGAGTCAGATACATACCAATATCCCTTATCCATAAAAAACGTATCATGATCATTAAGAAAATTACTTATTTTGATTGATAATGAATTGTATAATGTTTACTCACTCCATGAATACATGAATTTATACCGCATATCACTATAAATTCATACATGGATTTAGTTTAGATTCATATAATCTTATTCAATTTTTTTTATTAAACAATAATGTGAAAAATGGGATGCATATATTCTCACTCTTCCTTGTGTTATGATAGTATTGTGTATTTTTTCATTGAATTCTGTGCTATAGTATGTTCATATCATAAATAATTATATAAAATTATTCACTTCATCTATCCTATATATTTTTATAATGAATTCTTATCACAACCCATGATATATAGTTCCACATTATATTTCTCGTCAATATCATCATTTAATATAGTATAACATTTAATATTCATATATATTTATCTAAAATGGTTTCCATTTCATATCATTGACATAAAAATAAAATGTGGTGAATATACTTATATGATAAAAAATAACTTTTCACTACCAATGGTTACCTTCAATCAATATTATTAGAAACTAATATCATGATATCTTAAGAGGTGATTACATTCAGACCACAATTCACAAGAAAAAATGGGATATATAAGGTTGTTTATATCAATGTATCGTAATGTGTGACAATTATGAACTCTTAGATACAAAAATGTTATAAGATTTGTTTTTAATTTCCTTATTGAATATTCGTCTCATTCCATGGGATATAAATGGGTCATCATTATAGACTTTTAGTCATAAATTATGATTTAAAAATATTTGGTTAATCATGATTTTTTAAAAAATGACATGGTTTTGTTTCTTCTCATGATAAATTTTTTCTTCACACCCCATCCCAACCTCTCATTGTGAATTCCCATTTTTCATAAAATATGAAATTATCCAAACTCAAGAAACCCATTAAATTAAAAACCATTCCATTCCAAAAATTGAAATCACCATCAACTAATTAAAAAAATAAATTCATGTTCTTACTAGACAATAAATTCAAAAAATATAAATCAAGTTAAATAATTTTCATATTAATCAATTTATACTTTTAATTTATAATAAAAACAATATATAAAATATTTTGTATATAAACAATATTTATCAATATAATGGGCCATATATTACATTGAAATAAAATAAAAACTATATAAAATATAGTTTCATTCCTCCCTATAAGAACCCAGTTCTTCAGAAGAGGTATGGGTTTCTTCTTTTTCTTTTCTGTTGAGTTAATTTTTGAGAAAAAAAGGAAAATTGGAAAAATGATATGTTTTAGTAGAAAAGTTTTTGTAATCCAATGTACGTGTTGTGTGGTTTGGCCATGTGGGATGGGGATACATAGTGTTTTCTTTTGATGGACATGAAGAGAAGAAAAATCCACTACATGTCGTGTAATTCCTAGTACATGTTGTGTACTCATGTCCGCAAGTTCGGTGTGGGATGTGGAAAGTATGTCAATGAATATATGAACAGTAAAATCATATACATGTTTTGTATACTAACATACATGCCATGTACTACCAAATTTTGTCTTAAAATGGGTAGTATCCTTATTTTCTCTTCTTCTGGATAGAACAACTGCCTGGTGAAGAACAAGGAGCCACATGCGTTGATTTATCTCCCATTTCGTTGGCCAGAACCCGATTCAAGTTTCATCGGTCTTGTTGAATTTCTATAATTAAGATATTTCCTCTATATGATCTATTTTCATATATTTATGTTTTTTATAATATTATTCAAGGTTGAAGGATTTATCTCTTTTTTTAAATCTTCATCGTTCTATGTCGATTCAAGTACTCTCTTCATATTATATCAGTTATACGAATTTGAGGTTGGTTGTCTTGTGCCTCTCGTTAAATCTCTACTTGATTATATGTGCCAAAATGGTAGGAGACAATTTTTGGGTATTTTTTTCTATGGAATTTTAACATGTTGATATCTAATGATATTTACGTTTGTGATTATATGAATTTGAAGCATGTGATTTTTGATCGATTGATTTAGGTACTCCCCAATGGTGTGTTCGTTGTGGTTAGTCATTTGGAAAGAACAAATTTGAATCTTGTGAATGTTTTCCCTTTTTCAGGTTAACTATAATAATATATTGATATATTAAACTCCCACATGATTTTTATGTTTAAAGCCATGTGATATTATAATTCAATTGTGTAGTTTCTGGAATGAAATAATAAATGATTAAAAGAGGTAATTAACCATTAGAGAGACATAGTCTCAGTTAAAATAATAGGTCTGAATCATGTGACTAATTACACCTTGCATAATGTGGGTGAACAATTGTCTCAGTAAAACAGTAATGGGAGAACTCTATAGGTTAATTACATAAGGTCAGTTTCTGACCCATAGTTTTGGTTATAAATCTTTCGGGGTCCTCCTTGTAAATTCCACGAAAATACATGGTCCATTGAGGGATACCTAGGATGAGCTCTATTAGAAAATGATTAAATGAATAAATGATGTAATGCTGGTATTCTTAAATGAAAAATTTTTATGTCACGAGTATATGATTACTTTGGTAAGTAGGGTTGATGGGCCATAGTTGGACATCGATACATTTTTAAACATCACATAACTTGTTAAATGAATGCAATGACTTATGATGTGTCTCCCAATCGAATGAACAATCATTGATTTAGTCTTCAAATTTTATCTAGATGATCTTCTGAGACAGTTTCTTTGTTTACATCTATATGGGGGATTTTCACTCTAGGGACAAATCTAGATATAGTTTAACATAAATTAATATGAACATCTAAATAACATAAACAGAATAAATGTATAGTTACTTGAGTACTTCCTAGTTAGTATTTTTTCACTGCTATTGTAGATATTTCAAGATTATTAGGAATAGATCTTTGGTGGTTGACTACTAGGATTTGTCTCAAACCATGTTTGGTTCATGTTATTGGGACCAAACATAATATATGTTTATTGGTGTAGACAAGGGAAAGCTCCATTATATAGGTACTTGATTTCAACATAGGAGAGGCAGGGCATTGGACCAAGCCAAGGCTTGCGATGCTTCTGAGTTTTATTTATATTTATACACTTTTATAATATTTGTATCTGATTGTAGTGTATCCTATTTTTTATTCTTTCTTAGAACATATAACATGTTGAACTATCGTTAGTATGGTTTGAGAGTTATATATTTATCTATCTGCCTTCTGTGGTTTTACTTCAGTTGAATTATGTTTACTATATCCTTTATTTGTTAAAATTTATTCCGCTATGTTACACTATGCCAATGAAGGAAAATTTTACCCAATATCACACCCAAGGCCCTTGCTGCTAGTTTCCTGCCTCTGGAATTTGAGGAAATTCTCTTGATACTATGTGGCCAACCAGGTATAGGGATCCTTTCAGGGGCATCTGGATCTCTGATGTTACCAAGTTGTATCAGAGGATTTCTTTCTTCTTTGACTTACTATTTGAAGCCTATATACTATATAGGAAGGGAAAATGGATTATTTATTTATTTTTTCTCACAAGTAGCTACCCTACGTACATGTAAAATCTTAATTACCACAAATGAATTATGATTTTCTGGTATTATAGTTTTACATAATTCATTGATAGGTGAATCACTTGATTTCTACTATTACAATTGATGCAATTGTGGGTTCCATTTTAGTTGCAACCTAATCAGATGGGGGTATTCCATCTCCTACATCATATAGACAGTTGTTAAAATCATATTCCAATCATTATGACATGTCATCAAGGATGAATTCGTTGTTGGATGTTGTTGTAATATATGATGTGATAGCTTTGAATACTATTGTGATAGGTGTATTGGTACGTGATATGGTTTGGATGGAATGGATGCCCAACATTGGTTCCAAAGGTGTGTGAGACCTCATGGATTGGAACATGGTGGATCATGATTCAGCTTTTATCTATAATTATATTATGAAATGTTCTAATCGAGTGACAAACAATGATCCGTGTGGAGTATGGGCCCTCATGGATCAAAATTTGGCATCCCGCGGGTTGGTTTTCTATAGAACATTGGTTTTCTATGTAATCTGGATTTTTTGTTCAGAAAAACCCAGTATACAGAGCGTGTAGTATTTCCTATCACACCTTGTGTTCTTCCTTTTCATGGAATAATGTGTTCCATGTTTTTAGGAGAATATGGAATGTGCCTTGTATACAATCTTTGTATTCCTTGACCATGAAACATGCCATATGAGGAGGGAACAGAGGTTGTCAAGCATTGAAAAGGACACACCGTGTAACGTGAGTACACACTATGTAGTAGTCGACCGTGTATCTGGATGTGTGACTAACGACATGGGTGGATGTTAATTTTGATGTACACACCGTGTCTAGTGTGAACATACCATGTAATCCAACACCAGAATAACTATGTAGTTAATGTTGTGTAAGGGTGTCTGGCCAAGAATGGAAATCCAAGTACACAACATGTCCCATGGGGAACAAGATGTGTACATGGGGTGATACACGACCATGTTGGGAAGAAGTACACATCTAAGCAGAGTACTAGGAGAACATGCTTTGTAAGGATTTATACAAGAATGGTACTCCTATTTTGAATACAATGGGTGTTTTTTCTTAGCATTCTCATTTTTCACTTTTGAGTGGCAGTCTTCTTTTCATTAAAACATCTGATGAGGAGTGTGTGCTGGACTTTATAAACCAATTTTTCCATGAAGAATGTGATCAGTGATCCATGCGTATGGTTTTGAGTATACACCTGAGGTGGTAGTCCGTAGGCTACAAATGGACCCTCTAGTTGTTCAATCTGAGGATATAGCCATTATATTAGACAGAGGTGCAGATGCATAATTATGAGAATGGATTCTTAGGTTTATGCAGACTTTCATGGGAGAACCGCAGGCTACCACATCTATGGAATAACTGAACCATATATTCTAGTATCATCATCCACCTACATTTTCTGGGGATGGTAGACCACAAGATATGGAATTGTGTTAGGAATCAATGATTACTATCTTTGAGCATATTTAGGGGCCTCCCTGTATAAGTGTAAAGAATTCAACTTATATGATACATGATTTTGAAAAGAGTTGGAGGGATGTTATCACACCGACCGAGTTCCATCAAAACCTGGAATAGGGATACTTCTCGAGAGTCTTGTGCGGATACTTATTTTTTGATACCTTCAAGGCCTTTCGGGACTGGTGGGTCATGAATATGGAGAATCGTACTATGTCAGTGAGGGACGATTCTACCAACATAACAGATCTTCAGCGATTCAAACCTGTTTTGATTAGTGAAGATGTGTGAGAGATAAGCGCTTTGAGGATGGTATTTGATACGACATAGGATCTCATGTGAACATTTTCATGTTTCCTTCTCTACATTCCATTGTAAATTGGGCACTGATTACTGAGTGAAATCTATGGGAATCAGGGGGTGCGAGTAAGGGAGGTTCGAAACTGAGATCTGGAAACCAGTTGTGGTGCAATCAGTGTGGCAGAGTTTGTCATACTAGACCATAGTTCCCACAAGACCAAGTAGAGTCCTAATCATGCAGCCAGATGGGCCATATATTGAGATTTTACATGATGTTTCCACCAGTGGATATTGATAGAGGTTCTTTATAGACTGGACGTGTGTGAATAGTGTAAGTAGCTTACCACTAGTCTAGAAGCTAGAATATGTTGGGGAATGGAAGCCAAGACGGTGGTGTGGTCATGGTAGTGAGACCAAAAGATCATAGAGACGACAGGGTGGGTCAGCTCAGGTTAGCCATGCTATGTCTTAGAGCTTCAATATAGGTCAAACATATGTAGAGCAATAGACCACACATGAGGAGGATAGTAGACCTTCTACTATCCAAGGTATTATTCTAGTCACCTCTTTTTTATCTTCGGCACTTTTTGATACTGGATCATGTTATAGTTTAATGTATGTGAACATTTTGGAGAGTCTTGGGAAATGCGATTATATATTTGAGAACATTATGATATCAGACACACTGTTAGGGATTAGAATGGAAGATGTGAATCTTTGCAAGGATTCCCCCATGAGATTAGTGGATGCCACTTCTTTTGGGATCCATACATCGCAGAGTTTATGGGGTTCGATGAAATTCCCATAATGAATTGGCCGGTATCATATAATGCATTCATAAACTACTATCGTTGTAGGGTGAGTTTTACGTCACCATTGGGAGAGTCTTTTCTATAGAAGGTAGAATGGGATATCTATGAGTTATGAGATTGACCGAATATCATTGGATGGGTGGGATGACAGCCCATATTTCTTGTTTACATTGGGATTATCAAGGAATATGTCTAGAAGAGTTTCCTTCATTTTTTGACTGTTTCTGGGATATTTAGTCTCCCGACATCTCAGGCTTAACTTCGGATAGGGAGGTGATGATCACTATCGATCTAGTGCCAGATGCTGCACCAGTATCCATTCCTCCTTATAATATGGCTATGATGAAGTTTCAAGAACTGAAGAGGCACTTAGAAGATCTGTAAGCTACGAGTTTTATCTGAACCTATACTTCACCTTGGCATTCACTGATCATTTTCACGAAGAAGGTGGATGGTACTCTCAAACGTTACATGGAATATCAAAAAATGAATGAATTTAGGGTTAAGAACTGATATCCCTTACCAAATATAGATGACTTGTTTGATAAAATCCAAGGAGCATGAGTTATCTCGAAGATTGACATAAGACCATGATTTCACCAGTTTTGTGTTTGACCATCATGCATACCTTGTACAACTATTCATATCATGTATGGTCTCTATGAGTACTTGGTTATTCATTTTGGTCTATTGAACGTGCCAGCTATTTTAGGGAACTGATGAACTAAGTGTCACATCCTTACCTATATTACTTTGGGGTGGTTTTAATAGACGATATCATGGTGTATTCTCATAATAGACAGAACCATGCCAAGGAACATGAGATCATTTTGAACACACTGAGAGATCATTGTTTATATGCTATGCTCAAAAAATTATACTTCTGGTAGTATCAAAGCCGCTACCTGGGTCACGTCGTCTTAGAGACTATAGAATCAGTGGAACTAGGGAATGTGAAAGAATTAGTTAACTTGGAGAAACCCAGGAATGTTATTGATGTACAAAGCTTCTTAGGGCATGCTGGTTACTATAGAAGTTTTAGATAGGACTTCTCATGCTTAGATGCACCGATGATGTGCTTCACTAAGAAATGTGTGATGTATTGATGGTTAGATTATTGTGACCCATCCTTTTAGGAGTTGAAGGGACATTTGAATTTTTCATTGATACTGATATTTCAGGAGGTGGGAAAGAGTTAAATTATGTATTGTGATGCATCAGGTATTAGGTTGGGATCAGTTCTTATATAGGGAGATCAGGTAGTTTTGTACAGGTCTAAGAATTTATGCTACATGAGATAAATTACCCACTG
The DNA here is from genome assembly GCA_963277665.1 of Viscum album. Lineage (NCBI taxonomy): Eukaryota > Viridiplantae > Streptophyta > Magnoliopsida > Santalales > Viscaceae > Viscum > Viscum album. Next base: position 460,984,442 of record OY728141.1, on the reverse strand, counting down.
CAAAATCCCATGTTGGCTCCAGTTGTGCTTGCTTTGAGATATTAGAGACATTATCTTTTCGGAGAGAATATTTTTGTGCACACAGACCACAAAAAGCTCCAATATATCTTTAATCAGAGTGATTTGAATATAAGATAGTGATGGTTGGTGGAATAATTTAATTCATTTGACTTTAAGATTACTGATAAGCCTGGGAAAATGTAATGTAGTGGCTAACACACTATTCAGGTGGACTCAGATACATGCATTTTAGGAGGCCAGTGGTGAGTGGAATCTAATGGATTTGTACTCTCAGATGCATTTGGAGGTGCACAATAGTTAGGGAAAGACTTATCTTCCATCATTAGATATTACCTCCACCCTACTAGACATAGTGAGGATGAGATAACTATCAAATTCCGATGACCGTGTTCTATGGGAGAGTGTTATAGGTGAGGGACCTCCTCTTGGATGGATTATAGGAAAGGATGAAATTCATCATGTCCATGGACGTGTGTGGGTTCTAGGGGATATATGCGAGGAGCTGAGGCGGGGGTTTCATGCTTCAATAATGTGAATTGCATCCCAGAGTCACCATGATATATCAAGATCTACACCAATAGAATTAGTGGCCAGGTATGAATATGGATGTTCCTGGATTTTTTATGAAATGTTCCACCTGTCGGTAGGTGAAGTTGGTGCATCAGTGACCAGAAGGGCTTATACATTAGCTATCCATTCCTGAGTGGAAATGGGATGATGTTACGATGGATTTTGTGATGGGGTTACCAAGGTTACCTAGAAGCAACAATATTTCCTTGGTTAATGTTGACATTCTTACAAATGTCTCTCACTTCATGCTGATCAAGGAGACCTTCAGTTTTGATGATCTAGGAAGGTTATACATCCCAGTGATAGTACACTTTCATGGGGTTCCTCACTCTATCATTTCAGACCGGGATTCATATTTTACTTCTCTTTTCATGAATTCCCAACAAGGGTAACTATGTACACGGGTGATGTTAAGCAAAGATTTACACCATCAAAATGATATTTCGTCAGAGCACATGATTCGGGTTATGGAGGACATGTTGTGGGCATGCGACTAGGATTTTTGGGTTCTTGGGAGAAGCATATACCCCTGGTGGTGTTTGCATAAAATAATAGATTTTAGGATTATATTTATTTGGCTCCATATGAGACTTTTATAGTAGGCCATGACAATGAAAATTGTGTTTGATGGAGGTAGGGGAGGTTTTTATGTTGGGACCTCATCTTGTCAAGGAGACTACATAGTAGGTGGAGTTGATTAAAATGAGGATGGATACTGCACAGTCTCTTAAGAATGCTTATGTCGATCATCATAGAAGAAACATAGAGTTTGAGGTCATGGATTGATTTTTCATATCTGTCACACTAATATTGAGACAGAATAGGATCAGGAGCTATGTAAATATTTCATTATGATATGTTAGACCATTTGAGATTCTGGAATGTGTCGGGTCGTTTTCCTTTCAGTTAGAGTTTTCTCCAAGGTACCATGTCATGCATGAAGTCCTCCACATATCTTAGATGAAATCCAATCACTCATACCAATATCATGTTATTCATCTCATAGAGGTTGAGCTTCAAGTTGATTCATCCTTTGAGGATCATTTTATTTTTATAATTGATAGAAGAACGAAGGTTCTCCGAGGCTAGACAGGTCCTCCCTCATCGGTGATATGGCTGCCCGACCATATACATGACCAGGATTTAGAGAGGGAGGCTGAGGTATGAGCTCAGTGGCTGGATTTATTATAAGATATTCATTCACCACCAATGGAAGGGAAATTCAGGGACAAATTTATTTAACAAGGGATGTTTTTAAGAACTAGATTCTTCATTAGTGGTATGGGTTTCTGCTTTTCCATTTCCATTGTGATTTTTAGAAAACAAGGAAAACTATAAAAATGATAAGTTTTAGTAGAAAATGCCATGTAATCCTATACGCTCACTATATGGTTTGGCCATGAGGGATGAAGATACATAGTGTGTTCTTTAGATGGCCTGGAGGAGAAGTAAAATCCAATACACGTCATTTACATCACAATTCACACCATGTAGTAATGTCGAAAAGTTCATTGTGGGACGTGTAAAGTAAGTTAGGGAATTTATGAATAATAATATGATATACACGTTTTTTATACTGACTTACACACCGTGTAATACTAAATTTTGGCATAAAACGGGTAGTGGCCTCATTTTTTCTTCTCCTAGATAGAACATCCACTAGGTGAATAACAAGGAGTAGTGAGAGTTTATTCTTCTCTCATTTTGTCATTCGGAACCTGATTCATGTGCCTTCGGTTTCATTGAAATACTACGAGTAAGAGATTTATTCTCCTTGACCCATTCATGATTATTTCTATCCATGAGAATGTTATTCTAGGTTTAATGATTTATCTATTTTCTTAGATTTACTCAGTTCAGTCCAATGCAAAGGCCGATGTAAAATTATATCCGTTATATGACTTTAACTTAGGTGGTCTTATGAATTTTGTTAAATATTATTTTGATTATATGTTCCAAAATGGTATGAGCCCATTTTTGGGTATTATTTTGATTATATGTACTTTCACTATTCATTATAAAATCAATATTTTCAGAAAAATATCAAAAGTTCATCCAAAGATACTTTTAATATGATAATTCTAAAAAATTACTAATTATATGACATAAAAATTTAAAAATTTAAAAAACATTTATATGATATTTTCTATCAAAGTGAAATAAATTTTTTAGGAAATAAAAAACGTACGAAAAATTTAACTACGATTAAAATTAAATACATATTTCATTCGAATGAATAAATTTATTATTATTTAGTATTATCATTTTATAAATATAATAACTTAGTATATCATATTCATTATTTTCAATTTAACACCATTGTTATAACAGTCATATTTAAATAATAATAATATATAGTACATTTTAGTTCGGTGTAATGTGTTGTATACACAATCGAACATAATGTCCTTATTTGCATATATTGGGGTGTTATAGACCCCCCTATAATAACATGCATCCTAAAATTTAAATCTTCATATCTATAATCAATGATTGAATATATTAACATTCATTATGAAATCCCACACCATAAAAAAGTTTATGAAAACATACTCATAATGAAAAATAGAAGGAAATATAATGGTCATATATGTTTCCTTGTAGGAAAAAATAGTGGAATGTTAATATATGGACATAAAATAAAAGTGACAGCCAAGGAAAAATAAAGAGTGATAGAGAACTTATTCAATAGAATTTTAACAACCCGAAAAAGAATAAATGATAGATTAAAAGACCATCGATTGGTCAATAAAAAAGTGTATATGACATTATTTTTTATTAAGAATGTTTTTTATAGTAGAGGGATTATATTACTATATTGTGAAAATACACATGTTTTTTTATAAATCATTATGACAATTTTTTCCTTTTTGTTGATCTGTTCAATATATAATATATATCTTACTCCTTGAAATATATATACAAGATGAATTTCATTATTCCTAAAGAACTGAAATAATATCTAAATGGGTCATAAGATCCCATAAACAATGACAAGTCCCATGTGATGCCTCAAAATATTTATCAAATCTAAAAAGATTAGCACATCTTGTATGACACATACATTTCTAAAACCACAAATATAAACCCAATGGTTAAACTGATTCTATTAAAAAGGTAACCTAATTAATCATAAAATAATATTCATATTCAAATTAAAAAACAAAATTTTTTTATTATTTTATCAGAAAATTACTCCCTATATAACATAATGTGTCTCATATGTTTATACACTAACAAGTGAATAACACGATCATATATTCTATTAAACATAATAATAACCTTAATCACCACAAGACCATAATAGAAATATATATTCTCCAAAAAAAAATATAATTATTATTAAACAAATAAAATCATATATTATTGAATATACTCTATAAATACAAAAATCAATCGAACTTCATAAAATATGGCCTAAATATAAATTTCATCAAATCACTAAGAGATTTCATGTTCAGAATTATTTTAATATTAAAAAAACCTCTTTCCCTGATCTAAACATTCCTAACTCAACATTATACATATTTTATGGTTCATCTATCGCTTAAAACTCAATTCCTTGAATTATTAAGATACTAGTAAATCAATTTTATTGGTTATTAGTATCATTAATATATGTTTCAAAATCCTTAAATATTTCTTTGAATAATATTGATTTTTTAGTTTGTTTTATAATATTTATATCATTATTATAGATCATATAATCTACAAATATTTAACCCAAATACAAAAACACATCAATAATTCCACCTCCATATTAATCCATTAATAATGTGTCAACATATTATACCCTAAAACCTCTTTTATACAATATGAAATATGAATTTTTTTAATGATAATAAATTTATATTTATTAACTATTATTAATAAAAACAAATGAAATACAATTAATATATCCCATATTTTTCTTACGTCATTTGTTATCTCTTCATCCTCATCTGAAAAACCATTAATTATAAAACATTGTTGATTATCTTATGGATATTTCCCTAAGTGATTTCTATTTACATAAATCACATAAATTCAAAATATAAAACATTAAATAACATTATATTACATTGGGAGACCAATATTCTTATCCATTGGGTTAATTAGGCATTAAATTTTTTCTCAACAATTAATTATTTTGTGTCCTTTTCCATACTTGATTCATCGTTCCATTCCTCAGATATAGTCACTTGAGTGATTCATCCATCATTAAAAGTATGACAGAATCATAATCATGTTTCCTCTATGGTATTTATAATTATCTATAATTGTCTTATTATGTGTGTTAGGAACATCACCTATGTTTATATTTTTAATCATATAATGAGAAAACACATAAGATGTAATCACATGGTATTAAATTCCATCTCTTATTACACATTATTCTCATGAAGAAAATAATTCAATTAATAATAAACTAAAATATTTAAATGATTCATTCATGTTATATCCATTTAATAAAACCAAAAATCATAATGTGATCAACAATAATAATACTAGGAAACAACATAATCATAAGAAATAATTTATGCAATGTTTTAACCAGGAGACCATCTTTTACATCATATTATGTTTTTCTGAGTTCATCCACTATCATTATTTAACAATTAGGATGTTCTCAAATAGAATATAATTTTCACCAATTTTCTCACTAATGTTTTCTTATCCTTGTCTCCAAATGTTAACTAATCCTTAATGTGGTCCAACTATAGTGATCGATAGTTTTCATATATTGAAGTTACATATTATTAGATAAATAATAATCACAAATATAAATGTCACAATCTATAATTTTATAGCTATTATCTATTTAAAATGGACACATAAATTTTTTTAATAAGATTCCCCCATTAATTCATTCATAAAAACCACTTAAATTATATATATCAACTCTAAAACAATTCTTCATAACCTAGGAAAACAGTACAAAGGAAAAGAATACCTAATATTATTAGTAAGGGTAAACAATGGTGATATTAATGATCAAATAAGGTTATCAATTCCATAATGTTTGATATCATGATCTATACACCATACCCCGCATAAAAATATCATAAAATTGATCAATGGAATAAAGAATGAATGCTTATAAACATTAACAATAAATAATTTAAGTGACATGATCCATGAGAGCATAAATTTTTTATAAGAAAATAAATTACTACATAACAATATAAAAAAATTTACTTAGTTGATAGGAATAGTTTCTAATACTATCATAGTTAATTGTGTTTACTCCACATTGTATCATAATATCTACGGTTTACTCCAAATAATTTCATAGTAAAAAATTCCCTTACTGAACATGGTTTCCCCCCATAATAGTCATATTTACCTCAGGATATATCAGTTATTACTAAATTCATTGGAGGGAAATATAATTTTGGTTCCATGCATCCTCATTTATAATGTAACCACCATCATTATTTTGTAACGTAACTACCATATTTGATTATAATTTAACCCACATCCTTTTTTATAACATAACCACCAAAAATGGTTTATAACAATACTACTAATTAGATAATAAAAATCATATATATATATATATATATATATTAAAATGAAAATAAAACATTCATCATATATTTACATTACAACTCTTAAAATGAAACTGGATATCATAATCATTTCCTCAACTAATCATATCAAATCCCGTGAAAATTAAATGGGTTTGAAAAAAAAATTCAACATAAACATTAACCATCCATAGAAAGAGTATGAAGGGTATCATTGTATCATATCCAAAATAAATCATAAGTATCACCATTTTATGTTATCATTTATAAATTTTCCCTTAAAATATCACTGATATTTTTCATGAGAAAAATATTCTTTTGACTTTTAAAATCAATTTTAAAATTTATATATTTTAAAACATGTATTGAAAAAAAAATTATTGAAAATAAAAATGTAAAAATGTATTGTAATCCTTAAAAAATTTATAAATCATGATTTACTAAAATTATATTCAATTCAAATATGTTAAAAGAAAACATACACTTCACATTTTTGAGAAAAAGTCAAAATGTATTTCATTTGGAAAAGGAGAGAAAGATAAATTTGGAACCATTTAAAAAAATAATAATTGACTGTTTTAAAGGAATGTAATATATAATATTAATATATTAAAAAAAATATTGAATTTTTTTTTACAAAAATTAATAGGGAAGAAAAAATTTCCAGACTAAATAATAAATCATAGTCGACGTTGATTGAAAATACTAATTGAGTTTATTGATTAATTAAGTATAGGTAAACTATAAGAAATAATATATTCCTAAAAACTATAGAAAAATAATCATAATATGAATTAATTTCATATGGAAAATATTATTTACTTATATTCTAATTCCACTATAAACAATCTTGATTAATATAGGATGGAAACAAAAAACCCTTACCTCAATTCTGAATTAATTCATATTTGTTAAAACCCTATTTAAAAGAAATATATATTTATAATAAATGAATTGATGATCCATAATCATATATACCATTTCATATAATTTATAAATATTTTTGTCACCAAATCATTAATTTTTTTTAAAATGACCATTCCTAGTGATAAGTTCTACATTTTTCATGTATGTTTTTCTTTAGTAGTTGCAGTCCTTGTAATTTTTTTATTGTTACATAAAATAAATATATATAATCACTATTTATATATCATATCTATTCAATATATAAAAAATAATAGTCATCTATAAAATTTATAGATATAAAAATGAATTTCAAAATTCATTTAGACGATAGGTCATAACTATACATGAATTATCAATCCATTTTTAGAATAATGGAAAACATTAATGTAAATAATAACAAAAAAATTATTAATAAATAATATTTAAAATAGTTTTTATATATTCATTAAATATATCTTCCTTACCATCAATTTAAAATATAAATTAAAAAACACTTTGTAGAGGTGGTAGTCCACACATACTCATGAATAACGTTATCAATTTCCAACAGTTTAGAAGATAAGAAGATAGGTATGATATTTTACATAAATAATCATAATTAGTGCATAAATAACTTATAAAAAATTATATCCATCATAATATGAATATGGGAATATTGGTGATTAAAAATGAAATTTATTTCCCTTAGGAGAGAGTAAGAGGTACAAAAACAGGAGTGATACATTCATATAACAATTTCTGGAATGAGGGTTAATAATTATGGATTCATAATATTTATAACATTTTAGTATATTTATGGCTCTGTATTTATAATTTTATGAAGAATATAATAGTTTGTGAAGAGAAAAAATAAGAATAAAAGAGAAAGTGATGGGTTAAGGAAATTACATATTTTTGAAACAACTCCTTTATATATCAAATTAAGGGCTCTAGGGAAGACTTTTTTTTAATAAGAAAACCACTAAAATGTATCTAATAGTGTTATATATATATAATGACTCCAAGTGTTGTTAATATTATAAAATTGAGTTTTCCATTTATAATTTACTTGATGGAAACTTGTGGAATTTCAAGAGAATTTATAATATAAAATTGTCATTTTCTTTCCTAAATGATAGTAAATGGCCATGTATATCCTGATATGGGTCTATTGGTTTTAAATACCATGGTCCAATTAAATATTTATATGTTTATATGATTTATTGTAACTTAAATTTTCTTTTCCGACCATTGTATTCCAATTTTAACATTAAGAATGTTAAGAGTATTTTTCACCTTTAAAATACTATACGAAAACATATAAAGCTAAAAATGGCTAACAAATGGATAATGGATATCATTTTAGATAACTTATAATCCACCTTTCCATATTTCATGTATTTTTTATTTATAAAATATTTTAATAAAATATAATTTGGATAAAAACATAATATCAATTTTGACACTATACATTTAATTTGACATAAAGACATATAAAGAGAGTTTAAATTATATTAGAGTCCATTTACACAACATTGTAATGATTTAATTTTCTAGAAAAATATTTCTATAACTATAAATCACTCAAATTATATATATTTAGTATTTTAAAAATAATTTATTTTTTATATTAATTTAATAAACATTGTATCGGCATTGTATAATCAATTAAAGAAAATATTTATTAGAAATTAGAAAGAAATATACATAATTAAAATAATTTGATTAACATAAAAATAAAAATTTTGATTCATTACTTACTTAGTTACCCTATGTGCATATATGCAATATATTTAAAATTGTGATAGTTATGTTGTATAATATTATTTTCTTTAATAAATATGACATTTATTTTCATGGAAAAGTGTACATAAATTATTTTTTTATCATAATGTTCTATATTTTTAATAAAAATAATCAAATAATAATATTTTTGAACTTATTTCATTATTAATTTATGTTTAACTATATTTACTATATTTACTATTTACTAGGGTAATAAAATTTACCAAAATATCTGTTCATATTGAAAAAAGTAAATGGGGGAATATTTAAAAATATTCATCCTTGTAATCCAAATATGGAAACCATTTTATCAAATTCAATACCTATATTTTCCCAAAATTATTATTCAATTTTTTTCACAAAACATGATGAAGCCCGCTTTTAAGAATAAATAAATTTTTTAAATAAAAAATGTTTAATACTTATATCATGATTAGAATAATTATCAAATTATTTTTAAATAGTTTTATTCTATATATAATACAAAAATTTTATTAAGACCACTAAAAATTGTGACCAATTAAATTTATTAAGATAAAAATCAATTCTCACATAAAAATAGTCTCCCATAAAAATTCATTTTGACTTATAAAAATATTTTTATACTAAAATAAATCATAAAATTCATACCAATGAAATCAATTGCATTATTTAAAATATATGAGAACTAATTTCGCTTTTTAATCATTTTAAAATAATAATGTAAGATTTTATATTATTTGAATAAAAATAATTGTTTAAAAAGAATCATTTAATTTAAATATTAATTGGAAAATACATCTTTTCACATAATTAACAAAAAATCATCCAATGATAATATTGACGTGATGATTTAGAAATATTGTAAATTTTATGAAATAAATATTTTAAAAGTTTCATAAATTTATTATAACATTTTCTGAATAAAATAATAGAAAATCTTTTTTTCAATGAAATATAATTTTTTTCATAATATAACATTATAAAAATTAAATTCTTATTTACAAATAATTAATAAATATATTAATACATATTAGAAAATTATTATATAACTAATTATTTAGTAAAACAAATTCATATATTCCAATTTAACAACAAGGTAATAATGGTCCTATGTAAATAATAATGCATCATTGTTCATTAATGTTCAATGTTTCTTGTTGTTTATGCTATAAAATATATTTATGTTCTTTGAAATTATCCATGTTTTACCAAATCAACCCTTCTAAAATGGTATATTATAACATTCCCTAATGAAATAATCATTAACAACCTAATCCAAAGAATGACGAAATTATTAAAAATCAATGAATGTAATAACAATGGGAGAGGAATGGAAGATCAAGCCTAAAATTTACATCCAATAAGAAACATAAAACCCTAAAATAAATGAAATAATAGTCGGAGTTGTCTAATAATTAGGAATATTTTACATGATATCCTCATATAAGAAGAAAAGGGTTACATTACAACAATTTGAATTGAAAAACCTGTTTGAACACCATCACAACCTAACCCCTGGGTTTATGCCATGAATTGGCATGACATAGGGCTCCCTTTATATCCTCTACAACTCATGTTCTTGAAAACTACTGTCATACAGTGAAAAGGATGTTTCAATAATTATTTTTCAGCATTTATACCGAACCATTCTATGATATCTACCTAAAAACACAATCCCTAAACTAAGACTTAAAGAACATCCAATGGAACTATCTTTGAAAGATCTGAATCTAAGAACCTAGGCCTTGTCCTAGTTCTCAAAAATGACTATCCTCTAAATGAAAATTCAAAATACATCGAATTTTCTCACACACATATAGACATAAGATAATATAACATTACCATTGTAAATCTTCTCGATCTCTAGAATCCATAGAAAACATTTAGCCATTATTTTCGACCCATCTTTTTTTTAATTAAAAAAATCTCCATGCTCCAACTATGAAGAGTCAACCATACTTATAAGACAATGTATTGAATTTGAAACACTCAATTTTCCTAAAGTTTCTTAAAATTCTTGCTACCAATTCCAACATCGAGGAAACATGAAAAACATATATATCTCTCCAAATATTCCTCGGTTTATTCAATCAATTGATCATGATTCTCATGGTTCACACAACAATAATACATTACTCTTCAATGATGATTCATAACCATAGTTCTCCCAAGTAAAGAAATTATTAACTAAAAAATCGATCCCAACTATCCATCGAACCACCAACCATGTCCCACATTGATCTCCTAAAATAGTTTTTTCACTCCATATATAATAATCATGTATTATACATGTCATACCTAATTCATATAAATATAATCAAAATGATCATGTACACTCAAGGACGCATCCGAAAATAGAATTCCATCATCTATCTTGTTATTTCAATAAATGCCCCCACATGATGGCCACACTCATACCTAGATAAAGAACAACTAATCTATTTTATTCCCATGTTATTTCACCTCAAATGGAACTGTCAATAAATTTATCACATTATTCTCCCATGAACCATATAATGAAATAGGTTATCACCCCATTAATCTTTTGATAAATTTGTTTCACCAAAAACACACACGGTGAAACTAGTTTTCACCCCTTTAACTAATTCATAAAATAGGGATCCACCCCATAAAACACATCATGAATCTTGGTTCACCCCAGTATTCACCCCTGGGTCTCAGCGAGATCACCTTGATGCCAATTATAATGCAAAGTATAAAAAAAATCCAAATCCAAAAAATCTGGTATTCATCAACAAACATGAATACATCAAATCATATCATATGCTATTACGTTGTTGTCACATAGAGAGTCTTTTAAACAAATTTACCACCCCCTGACCCATCCAAGATGAAATTTATTTAATTTTTATTGATACAACTCTCCCAACTATAGGTGTGTAATTACCATCCACCAGGGATCCAAAATTTTAACACTCTATTTCGACTAATCCAGTAATCAATGAATGTAAATATTGGACATAGTTGTACTAGTCATACCCATGTTCTAACATGATACATAATACCTTCCCACTCCAAACACACAAGAACCACATCTCTATTCGAGAGTAAAAATATCTTAAGATGTTTTAAACTATCAAATACGCAATAGTTCACTATCCACTATATATCCCATGTTAAATCACTCCTTGATTAAGACCTAAAATTGTTCTACTATCATCCTATGTCACTCTTTGTGATTTATAATCAACACATCCCTTAAAAATCCATTATCTCTATACACATACATGGTCTCTGTCATTCAATTAAAACTAATCCTACATGTAACAATGTCTTTTCATTTATCTAATTATAAACAAGGGGTTTTACATTCTCATTATGATTGATCATGAATAATATTTAATGAATCCATGGGCCTAAATTCATCAAATCGTGGATTAACATACTTAATAAATTACCATGGTTTAGGGAATGCCATATCACTTAACTATATCACCCTTTACACAAACTTTTAAATCTTGGAATTTAAATTTTTTGAGTCTAATCAACACATTTATTTTATATATAGAACAATAATAAAACAAAAAACCATCTTCCCATGATTTCATTAAACATATAAAGTGCATATATGGACAATATGACCTTGTACTCAACTAGTCTTACACAAAAAAATTAAATTCTATAAAAAATCACGAACACTCACAGTGCATTTCTCATAATAAAAGTTGGGGAATACAACATACACTTATATCCCATAACTCATTAATGGTGCTCATATGTTTATGTTGACCCATATCATGGGATATGATCATAAAATTACAATTAAAAATCACTTTGAAATTAGTGCGTCAAATAAAAGGGTATATAGGTTTCCAAACATTCCCTAAAACTATATCCTCATGCATGGTAGTACCTCACAATATTACAAATTATTCTATATCGATCAACAAAATGGAACCATAAATTCAAAAATCAACTCCCACTATGGGGGAACTCCTCCTTTTGATTGTATACACTAAAATACTACCCCTTGGTGGATCTAGTAAAATAAACATGAAAACAAATATAATTATCATTTCCCAGTGATGACCCATATAATGGGAAATGTGGTCACTATTATGGATAAATTGATTTTCCTTCAAATCCATATCGTAAAAGTATACATATCTTTACTGAAAAATTAATTTACCCAACCTGAATAATAATAAAACATAATTGGTTAATCATAATGGAATCTAATTCTCACATTAACCTACTATGGTCACATCACCTCTTGTTCATGTGGGTTACTTTACCATCATTGTTGAAAATGTTCATAACACTATAGATAAACAAGGCCTTTTCTTAGAAGAAAATAAATCATATTTTATATGACTGTAATTTTATGCCATGTTATATTGGAAAACAATTTATAGCTATTTAATAAAATTTTAAATAGTTTAACCATATTTGGAATGTGGTAAAATCACTCCCTAGTAGGCCTATGTGTCATATGAATCCCTACATGTTTCGAATGATGCATGATAATTATCTTTCCTTTATGGAAAACAGAAAATTCCATAATAAATCATATATTTTATCACCAAATATAATAATAAAATAGTAAAAATAGAAAACAATAACATCAATACCATCACTGGAAATATGGATTTCCCTTTAGAAATAGTGTCCATGATACCCTTGTCGAGGTACATCAAAATTATCGATACATTAAAATATCAAATTTTATCATATCTAAAATATAAATAGAGATACAAATACCCTTTGACACCTCATCATAAGGTAATTAATTGGGTCACTCTGAGTGGTAACTAGATTGGTGGTACCATGTGATCTCAAGTGCACTTCCCTATATTCTATAGGCTTCTAACGTGAAGCGAGGGTATATGTAATTACCATCAAGAGATTATAAAGCATATGTTAGAGTGTGAAATCAAGAAATAAGAAACTATGAATCATAAACATTCCATAAATTTTTTATTATGTATATTTAACAAAAAAACATTGAATAATACATATAATACTTGAATTGGTATTCAAAAGATATGCCTCCCACTAGGCCAGTCACATGTGAAAATTAACAAAATACTGCATATCTAATATATAATTCATACTAGGATACCTATACAATTAAAATATGTCTCATGTGACTAATCACATTCTCAACCAAACATAAACCTACATAACTCAAGGGTTTTTAGGGTACCAAACATTGATGGCCACATGAGAAAGTTGTGAGTACGTAACTCAGTAGGGAACCACAAATGTGGTCAAATAAATAGCTAGAAAATTTCATGATATGTTTATATAAAAAAATAACAACAAAAATATAAAATAATAAAATGTAAATATAGATACATTTATACCCTTATATTCCTTGGTGATACCTGAGGATAGTTATAGTATTTTTTTCGAGTGCTTTATGTCTCTTCGAAAACCACATAATTACTTAAACCATAGTTTCCTAATAACACCAAAAAAATGAATAACAATAAATTTTATCAATAGGAAAACAACCCATGAAAACCTTCCATTATTCATACATTTTTATTTTTCAAAAATAATATAATGTAGTCTTGTCAACCATAGTTACCAAACTACACTATGTGAATGAAAAATAATCAATGTTATCATTGGGATCACATCCCATGATGACCATTCCTTATTTGGAAAATGTTAGGGTATCTCTAACCATATCAGGGTGACTATTCGAACCAATATAAAAAACTCATGGTCTGATCCACTATGGTGTAAAATTATAGAAATCTATGGTTTTAACACATCATAGTATACATTGAAGGCAACCCCCAACAAATAGGTAGATACTGACAGATAGCAGTCCATGATTCCAACTACAAAACCCATATCAAGATAATATATGAGATTTACATCCACTTCCCAATAGATAGAAAGGTCATAAATTCCTTGGAATATAGAAATACATTTTAAAATAGCAAGTCGTAAACCCCTACCATTAAAACCCCATAGGGACACTACATTCCAATCAACCCCACCAAACATCACTACAATATCCCAGAAGTAAAAACATTTATCCCTAAGTGAATAGTCTATTATACTCTTGATGTATGTCCAATGAATCCTACAGTAAAATGAAAACCTAAAATTTTGTATGAATTTGTCATGAAATAAATACCCTAAGATACATAAATAACTATTTTTGGAATATATATCAGATAGAAAGACATAATATTACATTTTCTAGTAAATATAATATATACATCACTTTAAGAGTTTTTTACATTTATAATTTACAACCAACTCCAACAGTTTTTTTCATTCAACACATAAAGACATATTTTTAGTATCTTGGGACATATCCTATAGAGAATTTATATTCATCCATCTAATATTACAGTTATCTATATGGCCTACATGTTCAGTTTTTCATATGGAGTGACATGAACAACTATTTATAATAAAAAAACACACCATCACACGATAAATCGATCAATGGGGATCCTACTAGTGTCCCTAACATTACTATTGATCCAACGAACCATACATGGAATTATCAAAAAATATCAATATACTCAGTTTTATTATAATCATAACATAGCCTCATGGGACTCATATGCTATGTAACACTATCATTATATTATGGAGATAGAAAAAGGTCTATCTCGTATCTTAATTCATCCCATTAAATGATGGTTATATATAACCCCATTAAGAATATAGAACCATTATAATCGAACCACATACAATTAAACACCTTCCCACATTGTGGTTGTCTATGATTATCTATGAAAGTTTCATTTGAGGCTTTCAGGGTTCAAAAACACTAAATGCCAATCAACTCTTCTTGGAGAAATATAAGGCCCCTATATCAAGATTCTCATCAACAAAAATTTAATTTCATTATAATTACACCCTTTAATGAGTCTTTATTCGTGTTTTCATAACATTCAAATAAGGCCATCACACAAAAATGACCAAGTAAACCAAGATAGATCATGAGTGTTCACATTGGAGCTATTCAACATGCCCACTTCAATTATTCATTCAAATTTCAAATAAGTAAAATAATTTAATTACTAATTTAAATAAAAATATTTATTTATTTTTAATAGGACATTCATCAAATTAATGTAATACTTACCATATTACATATATGACATGAATAAACACTAATAATATATTTCAAGGACCACCTACCTCAATCAATGTGTTCAAATACTTTAGAAGCTCTCTCAATCTTCAACCATCCTGATTCAAGACTTATCTTATCCCATACCCCAAAATTATCTCCCACATCAAGGAATACACCATAACTAATTAATTGTAAATATTATAAATTAATCATGTAGACTAAAAAAATATGGGACAATCATTAAACAACACAAAAATCAACGCTATATAACCAAAACTGTGACTAACCATAAAAAGAGAATCCAAAAAAGACCAACAATACTATCTCAATAAAAACAATTATCATGAGACACGTGATTGATTAGAAATAAAATTTATTTGAACAAAAATAATATTCAAAATCCAAAATTAAAACGTTACTCAGTGAAATAGAATTTCGCAACATGAAAAATATATATTTATACACCCTCTAACCTGGATTTATGAACTCACATTAAAAAGCTAGTTATTTCATAATTCTATGAAGAAATCAACATCAAATTCTAACCTAAAATAGAAGAAATCAGTAAACAACCATCGTAGCAGGAATAGGTGATGGTGAATCACATATATTACCAAAAATTGTTTTTTGATCGCACCCAATATCACTTCAATATGTGCTGATACATAAGAGGGGATGCCTAAATATTGGGCCTCCCACTTGTGAGCTCCTAAAAAATGGAATTGGATGTGGAGGAGTTGTCATGTTTTTTAATTTAAGAAAAACATCCCAAAACCATTCATGGATTGACCCATAGATTCAATTCATAATCCTCCATAAAATATGGATCCCTCCCCCAACCATGAAATCTCTCAAAATTCTCACAATGATAACCTCATGAAAGTAATGCTTCTATAAATTTACAATATACTAGTCACCCAATCCTTCTATGATATCCTCTAGGTCACCAATTACCTGCACTAAATCATATAACATGCCTAATAGAACTGACAATAGATTTTTAAATGGTCTGAACAATGCATAATGTCCTCTTTCACAAAATGGATCATCCATGAAATGAAAATTCAAAACACATTTTAAGTTTACAACCCAATATAGAAACATGATCGTATATACAATACATATTAACAACATCATGATACACTACAACTATCAAGATACAATAATCATGAAATACATTCTCACACAATTATAACTAAAGAAGTAACCTCCCTCAAATTATCATTCTATGTTTGTCAAACATTATATATCACTCTAGAACATGACAACAAATGACATAATCTCATATGAACACAACCACTATATCTACCAACAAAGATTCATAATCATACTGAATCAAATACAATTTAACTATCATTTTAAACATAAATCATCTACCACTAGATACTTATGTATTAATATGTGTCACAAGAAGCTCCTACAATAATCTACCAACACCACAAAATTCTTGAATACTATTTTACCATTATTTTTAAACAATGGGAATAAACATCTATATTAGATATTCATGGGTTATTGAATATATCAAATTCATAATCCTATATATGTTCTACATAACTCTATTATAACATATTTACAACCTACAAATATTATACATATCATAAGCTATTATAAAATATGAAGACCAAGAATTATTCACCAATGAGTTAATTTCTCTAAAATAATAGAGAACAAATATCCAATCTCATCTCACGACCATGGGTGGCATAGTTATGGTCATGGGGATATACCTACCTAGAAACCTATTATAAAACAACCCCTAATGTAATTATAAAATGAAAATGATGATTAAATGCATCAAAATACCCCATAAACATTATTCCCCCCTCTATTAGATAAACAAAAAGTCCTATGGAAAACCTCTCTTCCATGTAGTTGATGTATACTGGACATTGATCAGTGAAAAGGAAATCTTGATTCTTCTATGATGAGGATGTTTCCATAACTATGAATTCAGTGAAATACGTCATGAACATTAAATAATATATTTAATGAATAATGAAACTATTTACCTATACAACATTCATGGGTGATAGACAATATAGAATTACTATAATCTTTAATGAATAAACGTTCACCCCTCCTTAAGACACTTCATACCTAAGGTAGTGCACCTCGTATACCCTAAAACATCCCTTTGGCATCTTACTGTAAATCTATTAGTGTCAACGGACCTCTCAAATAGATATATGGTTCTTAGCATTCTCTTTCTTATATCTAGAGCATATAATGATTTCCTCGATGAACATGACTAAACAAATTACCATCAGCTACTAGAAAATTGAGTTCATGAATCCTAGTAAAATAGATATGACATTTACAAAACCAATTGGAATAATTTTATACTTTAAGTGACCATAGTGACACCTAGATTATGCCATAATGATATCCTCCTCCTTCACCCTCATCTAATGAAATAATGACTATATATCAATCTTTGAAAACAAACTGGATCCATTAAACTATATTAATATATATTTAATCCTTGGAAGATTGTAAAAATTATAGAATGTCAACTGTCTCAACCTAGGGTTGCCTATAAATAATTGTAGACCACCATCTTCTTTCTAATAAAACATAAGCAGATCACCACACAATGACACATTTGGTTGGAGAAAAACTATATACATCATATTTTCAAACAAAATGATAATCATCCGTATCTCGAAAGGTGTCATATAATATGGATCAACTATAATTGTAGAGGTGCCATAATACAAATAGGTCAAAATCATGATATCATGTTTTTGGGGTAAATCAATATCCTCTCTATGAAAACCATCATGATACTCCTCCATAAATAATGGATACTCTGCTCCCTAGACCACCACTAAGCCCAATGAATGTGTTTCAAACTAATACACCAATTACATTAAGAGTATATGAACAATCTAATGCACTATCTCACCAATGAACTCTATAATAATTTCTTATTTATTACCAAATCCAAATCACCCAAAGTACCATTCAATTACAACATAAAAAGAATATTAATATTTTTATGTAATCGATGAAAGTTTATTGTTATCCTCAATGCGTAATGAAATTTCCCGAAAACTAATGCATCCACATTTTCATCACAAAATTTTGAAAAACCTCAAATTGACTCATCTGATCTCAAACTAGCATAGAGAACACTAATAGAACTGGAAGAGACCCTACAATGAATCCCAATGCATGAACCGAGGTTGGTGAAATAAATGAGTGTGATGATACCGAATCAAACTAAACAAAATATACTATTGAATAAGTATAAATAATAAATTGTAAAATTATGTTTCCCTATAAAAATGGAGAATTCATTGAATATATTTTTCCACATTAAACTCAACAATATTATTGTTTATAACCACCTCAACAACCACACATTTACCTATGTACCTAAGGGGGAGTCATGTAAGGAGGATAAAATATATCAAATGCATACCCTATTAGAAGTTCACAGCCCTAAATTCATTGATACTGATACAGAATATGTGAAGGATTACTTTTGGGGGGTTAGAATGTAAACTGACCACTCATACCATGCTCATACCAAATTATTTTTTTGAACTAAATCTGTTGAGGGATTTACCTCTCAAAAGATTAAACACCGTTCCATAGACCCTTATATAATCAGGGTAACTTCTATAACCAAATAAAATCGGGGTTTCAAGTAATTAATACACTGATTCAATAGAAAACATGATGATATTAATACTTTTGATTATTCATATGTATATATACTTCTGGAGGGACCCTGATGGATCTCCTCATGAGATGACCTGGAATGAGAATGCATCCACTCTATTACTTCAAACTTCTTCTACAGCTTTAAATACCTTTGAAAAAAAATTTCTTACTCTATAATGAATCACTAGATATTATGACCCCTCTAAGAACAGATCTATAGGCTTATCTTCTAGAAAAAATTCACAGGTGATGTTAATGAGGCCCTATTGCAAGAACATTATCTCCACCATACTAAGGAACCACTATTGAAGAGGTAATATCATGAGAATATATGACCCTTTATCAAATATGATAATAACCATGTGAATGTTTTTTATCAGAAATTATCTAGAGAAATATCCACCACCTTATGCACCTTGAGATAGAAGATACACATCTACCACAATGGTCCCCACATATTAATAACATCCAAGAGAACCCAATACGCATCCCAATATTGACTAAAAATAAAATATATCCCAAAATACCTTATAAAATAATCTATCTATAAATCAAAGAAACATCCCTCATACATATCCATCCCCAGATTTAGAAACATTTATATCATATTCCTCCAAACCCTCTCATGCTTATATAGGTTAGCCTATTAATAGTTGGTCAGGTTATCCTACTGAATGACACCCTCATGAAACATTAATGGATAATAACAAAACTAACATCTGTACAAAACCAATCGATAAAATACATCATCTGGATTTAATAAATTCATTTAACCAATTCATTTTTTCCTTTCAATTTACAGAAATTTACTCATTTGAAACATATCTGTATTTAAGAAAAATGCATGAACCTATACATGATATCTACCCTTCATGTAACTCCATTTCTCTAGGTAATTTGGTATAATAAAATTTTGTTTTTTGGATCATGGGAATCCTAAAATATTATTTCATAGTTCGTCCCTCGGGCCTATTTCATTCCCCATGATCAACCATTACTTTTTCACTAACAACCCACACAATATTTAATAATTCCATACTCATATCCCCACATAGTATATAAAAAAATCATTGATACTAATCCTATATGATCTTCTTACACTATGACTCCTTCTTGGGAATTCAACAAACATAATAGTCACCCCCCATGACACACCTTCAAAAGGATATGGTTTGGAGATAGACATTGAAGGTATAAAATATTGAAACGTGAGAAATTACCCAAATAATACCAAATAATACTATAAAAAACCATTGATCAAAATCATAATCTTAATAAACCATAATACCCATCAATCAAAAAATGAATTATTCATGTAAAAAATTTTAATTCATTAAAAAAATTAACTTAATGTATGTGATACATCAATATAACCCAAGCTAGATGATTTTACATTCTAACATCATTAAAAACTATCAAAAAAATATAGTAAAATATTATATATATATATATATATACTTGGATGTTCATAATATATTTACATAGTATGAAAATAAAAATATCTCTCATTAAAATTTAGTAAGATAAAACTATCTCATTTTTGAAAAAACAACATAACCAATAATCATCTCTTCAGATAATGGCCACCATGACTCTCCATGGATCAATAAATAAATATCAATTTCATACAATGTAATATAATATCAAATAAAAAAAATACCCCATGGACACTCGCCCAATTTTTTACCCCCTCGTACCTTAATGTCAAAAATCCCATGGCCTTAATCACGTTGACATCCATGATGTGCTAAAAAAGTCTCACACCCCATATAGTAGGGAATTTTGAACAGGAATGAAATTAATTTTATTCCCCTCTAAATAAATTCATTTTCCCAACCAT
This sequence comes from Viscum album, assembly GCA_963277665.1. Taxonomy (NCBI): domain Eukaryota; kingdom Viridiplantae; phylum Streptophyta; class Magnoliopsida; order Santalales; family Viscaceae; genus Viscum; species Viscum album. The sequence continues at coordinate 460,963,105 of OY728141.1, read as the reverse complement.
TTAATATCATCTCAGCAACACCTTGGTGGTTCTACCATCACTCATATTACCTCATCAACAATACACCATAGGGTATTCCTGAAGACCAAAAATAAATAGGTTCATTTCGTACATAACATACCATTATCCTTAAAAATACCACATAGGGAATATGTGTATATTATGTACCAATGAAACCATAACAATCCATGCTCCACACCTAATATGGAGAGAAGAATATGGATTTATCAAAAATCATTTCCCCTAATAACATGGATGTTTGGTGAAAACACTCATAACATATAGCATGTAGGTTCTTGGTAAGGGTATATCTCTCATGTGGGATGTATGTAGATTTCAAAAGTATTATTAAAGTATATATATTCCATATAAATTATAGACTCAATGTTCAACATAAAATAATACTATTATATCCTATTGACATCACCACACTACCACCCCTTTGTGCCGTAATCTCTCCAGACAAAAATATAAAAACAAAACCAAATTCATATATAGAATAAATGAAAAAAAATAATTATATCATTTCTATATTTCTATAACATTTCACCATTTATATATCTAACAATGTCCAAAATGTTTTTTTATTTGATACATTAAATTCAATATTTAATGATAAATCACTCTATAGACAATTAGCAAATTTATTCGTGTTTTTTTTTCATTTCAATCCCCTTAATTAGAAACCTATAGAGAAACTCATTTAAAAATTAGTATTTAACATCAAATTCCATTAATAATAGGAACCAAAAAATTAACCAACTTCCACCCAACATTTTATTATCCCTCAACAACACCAAGGTTTCCTCATTCAAGTTATGGAATGAAAACGAAAACCCCACAACATATTCCAAAACCTCATCTGTATCCCACATCAAGCCTATCTTGGAGAGGAATCCAAATCCAGACTTCTTAATGCTTAAAATCCAATGAATACAATCACTAACATATAAAATTCCCTCAAACTTCCCCACACAACATCATAAGAAAAACATGAAGAAAACAACAGATTCCCATCAACAATACTATAACATCACCATTCTCTTTAAAAACCAAACCATTCCATTATCATACATGAAAAAACTCCAATTATGGTATTTATGAGTTTATCGATTAATTAAAGATAAATCCTACAAATAAATATTGGAATCAAAACACAAGGCTCAAAATAGAAATTTTTTTCAGTAGTAGTTGTGGGAATTAATCATTCTCAAGAATAATAAGATGAAAGAAGGTAATACTGATGATAGAGCCCCCCTTCCAGTAAATATCTTTTGTCTATTTTGTTTAATTTTGGAATTAAATAATCACCCTATAGACAAATTCTAAAAATAATATAATATATAAAATTAAACCGAAACATGGAGAGTAGTTAAATATCATACCGCAATCAATGATATTTGAATCATTATGCAATAAAAAACCAAGTAAATAACTTCAACTAAGTCAATACTTGTACGGAACACCCCATTATACCCAAACAACAACAACCCCTTAAATATTTCTCAGTATATTTTTCAATTCCCACCGTATTAATGGATATAATCTTCATTAGATAAGGAATAAATATGAAATTGAAAGGGAAATAGAGTAAAATTACCTTATATTTACAAAGGTTGACATACCAAGGTCGAAGGGTATATCCACTTAAGTTGGGATTAATGACCTTACAAAACACCACTATATTGTCCCTAGTTCATGTGAGATGGAAAAAAAGTTATGATTTTAAAATGAGTTTCTTAAATAATAACCAATTTATTATTAATGTACTATAATGTACAATTATTTTATATACCATAGTGCTTGAGGTTTCCACCCGATGTTACATTAAAAGACATTAGTTTTTTTTTGTAGTGAGAAAAGGTTAATAAACCTATATAATCCATATAAATAAAATTTCTATATTCACCTTATATCCTAAAAACCTAGAAAAAAATTTGTGCATCAACCTATCCAGCACATCACAACGACCCTTAAATCAATGGAGCCATCAAAATCATCTTCCTAGATTACCAAGCCACAATGATAATATAAAAAACACATAATAAGGATATATAGATAGAAAATATATAAATCAAATAACTATGCAGAAACCTCCATGAAATGTACATTTCCATTGAATCAGACATCCCAGAGATCTATGCTACAAGTCATCTCTACACTAAAGCCATGATAAAATTAATCAATCCACAAAAAACCATCACCCTTATCCTCTACACTATAATCCCAAAAAATATGATTAAATTTCATCCAGTACACTAAAAATAATTATATATGACACAATATTACATCCGGGTTTAATGTAACTCTCCACTACTATAAATGTAAAATAATGTTCGATCGCGTACACAACACCCAACCCTTATTCTAAACAAACTGTGATATACTATTAATTTTTTTTAAATGAATACATTATCGCCAAAATATTGAATTGTTTAGTTTAAGTACTATTATCTATATTATGAAATAAATAAAAAATATGCACTAAATAAAAATTTAGTAATTATTTATTAAGAAATAAATGTTGTATTCTTAGTAATGTCTTTTATGCTTAAACAATTAGTTTCCACCAAACAAGTTTTTATTGATTTTTTTGATAAAATATTACAAAATATATATAGAACCCTTAAAATTTATATTTTATTTAAATAGTTTAATTATTTATATCATAATTTAAAAATTTATTTTACGGTGAATTTTTATGATTTTTTTTTTCAGAATAATGATTTTTGTAATGAATAATGAAAAATATAGAGTTTTATTCAAAATTTATTTTCCTTTAGGGTATTTAGAATATAAATTTTCTATTTAAAATTTTATAAAACTACAATTAGTGACCAAATATTATTAATAATACAATTAAACACATCTAAATCAATTTTATTGTTGAATTTGGTATAAATACATGTTTTATACATAAAAAGGCATTGTTCATAAAAATAATATTTCATTCAGTTTTCCATTTGAATTTTAAATTAAATAAAACTACTTGTGGAAGCTTAATCAGGAAAAATATATTCCAAATTTCTAATCATGATGTTATTAACTAGTAAATATTCCTGATTAATTTATTATATGAATAGTAACTCGACTAAAATTTATCAACTTAGTAAGGGGTAAATTGTGTTAATATTGGTAAAAACAAAGTGATAAGGTTGTTATATTTCATCCTTATTATAATTTGTAGAATTTTATTTTTATCTTATAAACATAAAATAAAAATTTAATTGATTAATATAAAATGTTTCCTAAAAATTACCATCATAATATTGAATTCCAAGAAAGTCGCAAATGGCCATACATTAAGTTTTAAATATCTATTATGTGTTCACATATTGAAATAACTGGAAAATGAATATTAATATATATTTTTATTATAATAAATTTTCTTTAATAAGATTAACTTATTTATATTTTTTATCTTTTAAATGTGTACAATAAATTATTACAAGTCGTCAAAACAATATTTTTTCATTTAGTAGAAAATTCAAATAAGTGATATTAAAAATATTAAATTTTGTGTAATTTATGTAATGTGTGGTGTTACATTATGTAAATTTCTTTATATTAAATAATTTTATTTCTTTAGATAATTATATTTTAATAATAAATTTTTTATTTCTTCTTTATTTCTAAATTAATTGAAAAGTTTAAAAATTGATATTAATGATATTTTATCAATATAATATATTGTTAAATTATTTATAAATAACATAAATAAATAATGAGTTAAAAACAAAGTAATATATAGTATAAAATATTTCTATTCCAATTTTTGAGTAAATATATATATTTTATGTAAAATTATAATCATTTAAGCGTAAAAAATATATTACACCAGTTAAAGATAAAATTGGTTAATAAAAGGGTTATAACAAAATATAAGGATTAATATAATATATAAACGAGTAAATTTTTTTTTATTTTTGATATATTAACAATATAAAATAATATATTATAACAGCTAACATTTTTAGCCATTTTAACTCATGAACGACTTTATTATAAATTAATCTTTTATGATGTTCCAAAAGATCCAATCATGTTAAATTTGAAAGGGCACATACCCCCTAAAATATTTATACCTCTTTGAACAATATAGATAAGACAAACCATATAAATTATAAATTTCAATAAAATTATCAATGTTCTAGAGGTTATATTTATTCTAAAATTCCAACAATATATTTTGTAAGATGAGATATAAAGGATGTCTACAGAAAAAGATGTATTCATCTTTAATGACTCCTACATGACCATTTTTTCACAAATTTCTTATTAATATGTTATACCCATAATAAAAAATAAATAAAATTTAATTACTAAAATTATATTTTACTATTATTTGATAACCATATTCAATAATTTTTCAATCTTACAATAATTGAAGACATCTCTCATGCGGACGTACAGTTTACCATCTCCACATATTGGTGTAAATCATTTTTCATCAAACAATTTCATGGATGGTTACAGTGTTGAAAAAAATTGGTATATATGTAATTAATGAATTTATAATTATTCTAGAACAATAATATTATAAATTTATTTCTTCTTTCCAATAAATAGGAAAATGATAATCTCTCTCACGTGTATCTGTGGAGTACCACCTCCACAAAGAGAGGCGATTAATTTTTCATTTCCATTTTAAATGTATAGTAATAATGATTTATTAAACGAATATTTAATAAATATGTGATAAAATAATTTTTTATGGAGAATTATTAATTAAATTCTTTATTTTCATCCACTGAAATGTGAAAACAATGTCCAAGGATATGTACAGCTTACCGTCTCCATAAACGACATCATTATTTTTTCGATAATTTATTTTTTTGATTACTATAAAAAATAATATAAATAATATATATATCATTTAGTTCATTTTCAAAATTAATTTGATCATAAAATAAATATAAATGTCAAATTAATTAAACTACCAAACTATAACACCAAAGAAAACAAATGAAGTTGTTATTCATTATAGTGATTTTAATAAAAAAAATTACGAAACACATTATAAAATATTATATTCAATAATATATGGGTTTATATATATGGTTATGTCTATATAATATATTTATAAGAATAAATATTTATTAAAATATAATTTCAAACATATTGGAAGGAAATTGGAACTAAAGTATGGGTTGTCTCGTATTATTTTTACTTTCATGAGACACATGAAATATTCATAACATATTTCATTTTTATGGGGTATATACAACCAATATCATGTTTTATTTCATGAATATATATATATATATATGTATATATTCAATTCATTTATATAATAACTTTAAGTTATAACTTTTATGGGGATTTTAATTTAATATTTTCCCAATCAGTAAGGGTTTATTTCACATTGGCATCATTATTTGGGATTTTTTATGTTTAAGTATTGCATTGGGTAAATATATTGTATTTATATATATATTTTATTATATTGTATTATTCTATGTTTATTCCAAACTATTTCAAGTATTAGTAGAATTTAATATGTTTGGTACATAAATATTATGATAAAAATCATTTAAGAAAAACAATCATCATTTTCTCTTTAATAGAATATTCATTCTCTTCTCTATCTATGTTTTCTAAATATAACTTCAATAATTATTATATTATATTACAAGGATTGTATAAATTCATATAACCATGATTTAATTTCTATAAAATATTTTAAGAGGAATATTATTTTATTTTTCCAATGATGAAATTTTTTACAATTTGACAAATATGTGAACTGAATGTTTGTTATCTTATAGAAATTAAAAAAATCACACCATCATGAATAGTTAGTGCATTGATTATTCCAATACAATATTTTATGATTAGTTTCAAATAAAATTTCATCATTAATATTTTGGAAAATCATTATATATTAAATATGTTCTTTCTAAGTGAAAAGGGATATTTTTCTCATGAATGTTTTCAATGAACATATGAAAGTATTTTCTTTATATAATCATTATTTATCGAATATTATTAATTATTGAGGCATTAATCTTAAGATACAAACTGAAATATTAATTATGATGTTTTTTTACAAATTTATAGGTTACTTACTAGTTGATACAATTTTCTCTATTAATATGGATGGTGTTTTATAGTGGTAAACTATTAATATTTAGTATTCTAGTTTTTTAGTATTAATTTTTACATTAATTTTATTTCATCACGTGAATATTAAGAATGAATTATATATAGTATTTTGTAGGAGGGAGTCATTATATCCCATAGATGAATGCGTAGGTTTCATGATATAAACAACAATGATTTTTAATTATATATTTATCCATTTATATAGTGGTCTTAATAGAAGGATTTGATGGTATTTTCAGATGTTTAAGAACAAGGACTCCATGATATGTATGAGTTATATGGAATTATAACTTCCATTATTATGAAAGTAGTTATTTATGTACATGTGATTATTTTTATGAAATTAATGTATAAGTTTTTAACTCATGATATTATTTATATAGATTATTTGATCATCGTCTTTTGATTGCATATTATTTATTCCTTGTCTTCCTCTATTTTCATACCCTCACTGATCATCTGAGCTCACCCCTTTATTATTTTTTATTTTCCTACAATAAGAGGAATAATTTTATGGTGGATATGATTGTTAGTAATAAATGGAATTATGTTTCACACAAAAAAAATATTATGTTGTATTTTAATTTTTTAAATTTATGAGAAATCCAAGTTTGTATATACTTTTTTAAATTAATAAATTATTCAGTATATTGGGATGACATCACATGTATCTTGTGAAAATTTAATAATTTAATTTTTTAATCTAGGTTAATAGGGTCAAGGTTTTTATTGTAGACATTAGTGAAATATTAGTAGATACATTGAGAAAATAATGTAGGAAAATGTTGATTGGATAACATAACAATAATACTTATTTTGATGATAAGTCGAAGTATATGGTAACTTGAATATTTTTTTGATAATGTAGATACTATATGGTGTCTCAAATTGTTTATCTTTTCTCATAAAATTCATTTTATTTAAAAAAATTCCTAAAACTAGGGAGAATCCTAATAACACTGAACGTGACAGAAAATTTAGTGATTATGATAAACCAAAATGGACAATGAATCGAGAGAAATAAAATATAATTATTATAAATAAATTATTATGATATAATATTGAAAACATAAACCATAACGAACTCACTAAATCTCCATTAAAAATAATCATTGTTTTTTATCTATTTTGGTAGTGACCATGGAAGAGAGGATAGTCCATTTCCCTCATGATGGAAATGTTGAAAGAGACATGTGATAGAATGAAACAATGGAATCTGAATATCCTTTATGTGTGGAAAATAAGGTCTCAGATAAAAAAATTCAAAAATAAAATACAAATTTCAATGGATAGATATTATGTTCATTCAATTGTACCATTTTTAGTTCAATGCCTTATTTGTGGAGAATATTTTCATTATCCAAGACAATTCCCTTACTCTAGGGATAACTCAAAAAAATACATAACCATGATATTTTAATAATTAATGTGTTCATATTGGAGTGTTAATGCATCATGATATGGTAGTTAGGCTAAAGAAGTGGTATTATGGATATAAGAATCATGATACATATAATGATTTGTCTACAATATATCTCAAGTATGTATTTGAATACATATGTTGAAATACACTGATAAATAAGAAAATTATATAAGTTATAATGTGACGATTAAAATTGAAGAACTAAATGAGATTATTTTATAACCTAGAAAATGTTTAGTGATTTGATAAAAAATATAATATCCTTGTTAGATTGGAAAAAATTTTATATTTAGGGAATACATTCAATAATAATTTATTTTAATTAAAAATAGGGAATGAGTATATTTTTTGATTCGTGTAATTTTTTATCTTGGTTTTTTGGTAATTTAGGTTATTAATATGATTCAAAATCTATTAAAATATATTTTATGGGATAATTTATATATACGTTATTATATTTGGATAATTAATGTTAATTTGATTTAGTGACAAACAGTCTAGTTTTTTGGATATTTGATTTGGTCATATAAATTTTTGACAGGTCCTAGTGATAAATATTAATTGAAGGAATTTAGGTGAACATTGGGTGTGGTTGGGGATGTTGTAGACATTTATGAAAAATTGGATGAATTGTTTTATATGTTTGTTTTGGAGAATTATAAATGATAGAAAGAATATAATTATATCCTTTTTTGAATTTTTGGATCAATTCGATGTTGTTTTAGTGATTAATACATAAAAACATAATCTTGAATACTCATCATTCAGATAAAAAAATAAAATTTTAGTGGAAATTTTTTTAAGATATAAATTATAACTTTAAAGTAAGTATATTTCATTATTTTATTATTCCTGATGTAAACTAAATTCCTAAAATATAGAAAAAGGATCCTGAAATAAAAAATACAATTCTAATGACTTCGTGATTTTATGGTCGTTAACATTCTATGCTCATTCTCTTTCTTGTCATTAATTATTTGGGTCACAATCCATATTTTTGGAGATGATGATATTATTACACATATATGTTTTGAATTCCTATTAATTTTCTCCAAATTTGAAACCCAAATTTTGAGGAGCTTACTGTTTTAATTTCAATCATTTAAGACGAAGTTTTATTTTCTCTTTTTAAAATGTGTGTTTTCCATAAAAGAATATTCAAATGAAAAACACATGATTATAAAAAATAATTTAAATGTTTGAGGATATCAATTATTGAATAAGGTAAAATGAAACACCATGAGATTTAAAAATAATATCACGTTCAGTTGTGTTTATAGAAGAGAAAAACTGGGCAAAAACTGTGGTATACAAAGAAAATATTATTATTTATTGTAAAAATTATCTCAATACCATTGAATTTTTTGGAGTGAGTTGTAATATCTAATTTTTTAAATTAATATAAATTACCTACTCAATTATAATTACTTGGTTATTAATTAGTAAATTAGTATATAATTTCTAGTGATTTTATTTTATGGTTCATAACTAACTTTTCTCGAGAAATAATTTTATTATATTTTTTAAGAAAATATTATAATAAATTTATAGAAAGTATATAATTTTAATTTTATCAAATTAATATCCATTTTTAACTATCAATTAAAATAATTATGTTTCATTTATTATTTATATTTTTCTAAAATGATTGATTTTCAATTGAATAGGTAGAGAATGCATATTTTTATTAAATTTTCTTCAATGAATTATAAAGATAATTTTTATTTTAAAATAAAATAAAATAAAAAATAGTAATTTTATATTATTTATAATTTAATTTACATCACATTGATAATATTTATTGTTGAATTAGGTATAAAATCAGTTTTGAATCATAAAAGGATTTTTCTCAGGAAAATATCATTTCATTGTGGTTTCCCTTTCAATATTAATTGATCTACTATTACCTAATTAAATTGAATCATAAAAAGTGGATTCCATAATTTGAATTATAAGGTTAACAATTGGTCAATTGGACACTTTTCATTTTTTTTCATTATGAATATTTACCATTTTAAAATTTATAAGTTTTCTAAATGATAAATTGAGAAAATTTAATTTACCAAAAGTTATTAAGTTCATAGTATTTATTATTATTAATAATTGAATGAAATTAAATATATCTTAATCAATATAAGACTTTATGTTATTTATTTAGTTGAAAAATTTCTATTAAAATGATTCATATAATATTCAAATCAAATAATATTACATAATTTCACTCTCATAGTTTTTAATTTATCTTATGTGCACACCTGGAGAAAAACATGTGATAAAGGAATATAAATATGTATTATGATCATAATTAATACATTTAAAAAATGATAATTTATTTATAATTTTAGGTATTACATATTCAAAAATAAATCCAACACAACATCAAAATAGTATTTATTAAAATAATTGAAAATAAAAAAACGATATTAAAAATTTTAAAAGTTATATAATTTTTGGGAGATATGGTGTTATCAAAAAATTATATAGTTGTATTAAATATTATAATAGTTATAAATTATTATATTTTAATCTTTACTTCATCTTTTTTTCATTGATGGAATCTTAATTTAATATTGTCCAAATTGACATCAATGTTATCCTACCAATGTAAAATATTACTAATATATTTAAAAATAGTTGAAATAATGAACTATTGAAAATGGGATAAAATATTGTATCAAATATATTACCTTTTTCTTTAATTGTAAATGTTTACCTTATATATAATATTATAATCTGTTAAGTGTACAAAATATTTTTTTGTGGTTAATGTTAAAGAATTATTTATGGATGGGCTCATAAGGGGAATCGACCATAGGAGCTCCACTCGGAATAGGGTTTCCCTGCGCCGTCATTATCCCTGATTCCCTCCACCCTCATCTCTTTCTATCGATGGTGTGTGATCCTTGTGCTCCACTCAGCATCCTTATCCCAGCTCCTCCTCTTGGATTGCATGTTTCAGAGCCATCGCATAGAGAAATCGGTGGATGGTGTCTCAGATGTGTCTGTGGCCACCGTTGGGTTCTTAGATGGATGGGATATTTGGATCATTTCATGGAAGGTCTATTGTCTTCCTCTCGAGTCATTACGTGGTCACAAATGGAGAATTCAAGACCGCTCAGAGCCGGAGGCACCACTTATCCATTTCTCCTCCCTATCCTTCTGGCCAGTCTTCTCGGATTCTTGGATATTCATCCCCTAGTTCCACATTTGGAGAATTGCTCCCTCATCAAAGGTGTCAGAGGGATTGCAGCATACCGGGTTCTAGCGCTCTTCTGGTTTGGTTTTGTAAGGTTCTTTGTCTTCTCCCAGGACATTACGTGGTCACAGGTGGAGTCATCTGGAAGGCTTGGCTCTGGCGACGTCCTCTTCCCCTCTTTGGTCTATTGGGGGCAGCTATCTGCTTGCATCTGGGTCATTACGAGCTCGCAGAGGGAAACCTTAGGAACAATCGGTTCCAGATTCATTCCCCTTTTCCGTTCTTTTTCACATTCCGTTATACCTAGCTTTGGATAGTACTACCTCTCCCCGGACTCCTCTGCCATTTCACTCTGCCCTGTCGAGCCTGACTATAATTTGGTCAAGCTCGATAGCTCCCATGGCATTTTGGATGGTCTTTGAATCCTTGGTAATGAACATAATGGTCTCGTCCTCTTGTATGGTGTCGTTTCTTTTCGCCTTGAAGGTGCAAATGGAGCACTCCTATTTGGTCATCTTATTCTGGGTGCTTTGGTGACCCTTCCCCTCCCTCAAAGCTCCAATGATCTGGATTCTGGCTCTCAGCATTGTGTTTCATCAATGGTTTGTCATTGGTGCAGTGGTAGTGCATCATCCTAAGGATGGGTAACATGATTGATGGTTTCGAGATGGACTCAGTGTTCGATATTTTGACTTTCTGGCAGTGGTTTTTGGACGGGTTGGCACTGGGTAGTGTTTCTTTGTTATCTAATTTTTTGTTTTTGGTCCATGTTCTGTTTCTCCTTTTGAGCGCATCTGGTCTTTGGAGGGGTGTGAAGATCGTCCCGCTTATGTGTGTCTTTTTTGAATGGTGGTTCTCACTTTTCCATAAAGTGTTTTTATAATATAAAAAAATATTTGGTGTGGTTAATGTTAAAATATGTTAAATAATATGCTATAAAAAGATAATAAATTCGACTAAAACTAGTAAAAATTTATTTTTTTATATTTAAATCATATATTATAATATATTATTATACATATACTTTTGGATGAATTTTATTGATATAGTGAGATATATATAATTTAATCTAGTAAGAAATTCCAAATGTGAAACTCGCCTCATATATAAATGGTCACCTCCTCCGTTACCTATTTGCTACATTTTTGGCCCTCTATACAATCCCAAACCTAAACATTATTCTTATAAAAATATTTATAAAAGTTTTATATGTTTTTTTTTCATTACAAAAGAGAAACATTGTGTACTATAATAAGTGGTTTAAAGTGCATATATTTAATAAGATCTTATCATCTTTATCATCTCTTTCAAGTTCATTTCTTATTTTACTTCCTATTAATGATTTGTACCAATATTAGAAAAAAATATATTATTACAAATATACTCATACAAAATTATGTTTTTGGTGAAACCAAATTCTATATAATATCCATCATATGAAAATATAAAACATCGCTTGTGCGTATATAAAACATACCTTCTCCACATAGCGATGTAATCCATTTTTTCATCACAACATTTCTTGGATAGTTATAATAAATGGAAATAATTATTATATATGATATTTATTACATAAATAATTTTATGTATCTATAATATCATATTAACCTTTTTTAGCTTCTAATTTGTTGGAAAATGATTACATCACTTGTGCGTACATTTGGACTACAACCTCCACATTGTGATTTAATTAATTTTTCAATTATATTTTAAGTTGATGGAATTATGAAAAGATTGGATGTATATATAGGAAATATATTAAAAAATAATTTTTCATTAAATAGTAACTAATTTTTAATTTTGTTCATTCCATCCATCGACTTTTTAAAAATACGTCCATTTGTGTATACCGCATACAATCTCCATGAACTGTGTAATTAATTTTTCTATCTATATATTTTTCAAGGATTATTAAAAATACATAAAAAATGAATATATATATATATATATATATATAATTTATGTAATTTCTTACATTTTGGAAATTATGGAACAATGTGTAAAGTAAATGGATAGAAACTAACAAACTAGGACATACATCAAAAAAAGAAAAAATTATTAAACAGAATAATGATTTTAAAAATGAATTGTTAAAAAAATGGTTTTAAAATATTATAATATATCATATATGGAATGATAGATATTATTATTTTTTGGTATTAGTTCTATGATGAATCTATATTTTTTATACAGTTTTCTTGAACCCAGATGATGGAAATCGGCTCTAGGTTATGTGTTTTCTTGTCTCAAAATTACTAACGTGAGACATATACAATATTCACCAAATTTTTATTTTGTAACGGTAATATAGTACAAATTTCTTATTTAGTATCAGAAAAAAAATTATATTCATGATATTTATGTATTCATTTTATGTTTTTTCTTTGACGGAGATTTTGATTCAAATGTTTTCAAATTGGTAGGGATATATTCATCAATTTTATCATTAATTTCGATTCGTCATGTTTAATAATTTCTTAGGTATGATGTTTCATATTTAGATCATAAAATAAATATATATTATTATATTGTACTTATTTATTAAATTTTCTTATAAAGAACCATTTTACTATATTTGGTATAAAAATCATATTAGAAAATTATTCATAGATTATATGAATTTATTTCAATATTTAGTCAAATGTACATCCTATACTATGTAGATGATTAAAAAAAAGTTTTCATGAATATTTTTAATATTCTCTAATGATTTAATATATTCATCAACACATGAGTAATTTTTTTGAAATTTTTTTAAAAGGAATCATCTTTTTATTTTTGGAATGATGTATTCTTTCACATTTTAATAAAAAAGTGTGAAAGGAATGATTTGTTTACTTATATGTCATGAATGTTAATTAATTATATCATTAAAACTAAATCATTTCATTATTACCATATAATATTTTAATTTTATGGGAATATAAAATTTCTAAATTATTTTTTGGAAACCTTTATATTCTAAATAAATGTTTTCAATTTGATAAGTGATATTTTCAACAATATATTTTCTCACAATGTCTTGAAAGTATTTTCATATATAATAACATTATTTTACAAATATTCATCTTTAAAAGGTAATTAATATTATGATACCATATACAATATTTATATGGATGGTTTATAATCAGTTATTCTATAGATTCTCCCTTTTGATATAATTTTCCAGATTAATCTATATGGATTATGATTATTCCAAAGTATTAACTTCTTGTATGCATGTTTTTCAATATGAATGATTAAATTGATTATGATTCAACCCATTCATATTTGTAATTAATAGGACATAGTATGTTATGATCAGGTACCTTTATATACCACTGATGCATTGATAGGTCTCATTAGGAAAACTAGATTACATTTCAGTTGAGACCTAACCCATTTATGTAGATGACTTAACATAATGACTTAATTGCTTTTTAAGATGTCATTTAATAAGGAATCAATAATAATTTTAGATTTTTTTTACTATGGATTATATAATTAAAAAATTATTTGTTGATATGCATGTGATTATTATTTTTTATGACATCCATAGTTATGTTTATATATCATGAGATTAGTTCTACAACATTGTTTGATCATCAATTATTCTTATCATATTATTTATTCCTAATTTTTTATCAGATATACACATACCCTTACTGAGTGTATATGCTTACACATTTTATACCCTTCCTCTCAATGGGATTTCAGGAAGAGTATTATGATTTATATTAATTGATATATAAAAGGGAATTATGGTGTACTCAATTAAAATAATTTGTTTTTTTATGTTTTCTAATGTTATACAAATTTATAGAATGAATTTTTTTCAGAGAAAATGAAACAATTTTTTATGTTAGGATGTGATAACTAATATCTACTGATATTGAAGAATAAAATCCCCTATATCTAGGATAATAGTTCAAGTTCTTTAAATGGAAATTTAAACTACAACTCTAATGGTTCTCCCCTCAGACTTCCACCATGCATATCCCACATCCAAATCTCACAATATGATTTACATTTATGGTCTAGAACACTTCAGTTTTTTACCCATCGGACCAAGACCAATAATTAGTTCCCCAATTATTGATTAAGTTATTTATGGGTTATAACACATCAGATTAAAAAATGAATACTATAAGTAATCTAAATGAACCAGAATCTGAATAAAAAACACTCAAAACATGGTGTTTCTCTCCTTATATACTTCATCATAAAACTCTCAATAATGCATCAATTTATTACTTCTTCAATAGATATTTTTTTCTATAAAAATAACAGTATATTTGACTCTAAATCTATTTTATTAGATTTTTACATCTTTTAATATATATATATTTTTTTTGCTGAAATCCCTTTTTTTTTCATTTTCAAAAAAAAGTCACTTTTTGGGGGAGTGAGAACCTTACAAAAATCGAAAGACAATTTCAAACATCACACACATAAAACATCATTCCCACAAACCTGATTCCAAAACCCACATTCAAAACAAAAGTTCAAATTCAAAAAATGGAATCCCGGGCAAAGCGTGCCGCCCGAGAAACCCACCATCGAGGAAGACCAAACCGCATCATCACTCGCCGGCACTGTCATCACCGTCACGTCTTCACGTCACCATAGTCATCCACTTCTTCGTCTTCACTGCCGGCCTCATCCGAAGTCCACCGCCTACACCAAACTCCAATCCACCACCGCCATCGGCGTCGCCGATCAAACACCACATCATAGCAACACCACCGCTTCTTCAAGGATTCATAAAAATCACCACTGCTTCTTCAAAAAATCACCACTGCAACACCATCGCACGTTCTTCTCAAAGACCAACGTGAGATCTTCATGATTGCAAAACCCAGAAAACCAGAATCAGAGGGCACCAGAGGTGAAATGCGAAGCTAACAAGCTTCGAATCGCCGACTCCCAGAGGAGCAAAACCAACCGTCGCTAATGAACCCGAAACGAGACTCCAAAACGAAATCAAGAAAACAACAAACAACCAAGCTTCACAGATTTCCAGAGGGCCTTCAATGCGAACCGTCGCGCAGCACGAACAAAAGCATCCGAAACCAAAACAATTGCAAAAAAAAAAAAAAAAAAAAAACGAAAACAGAAATCACCGAAACGCCTTATCCAGCCACCCGAACACCAGCAAGATGAAAGAAAGGCCAGCAGATGCCAGATCCACAGTCCCGCCGCCGCCTCCAAGGTCGCACTCAAAGCCCACAGTAAACCTCCCACCGAACCCACATCAAACACCGATCCGAGGCTGCAACCCACCGAGCCGGGACTCGACCACTGAACACCGCGTCGTCGTGAAGATCCCTCAAAGATGCGAGCCGCAGGCCACGAACCGCTGAACTGGGAGGCCGAGGAGAGGACGCCGCTGAACCGAGACGGAGGAGATTAAGGCGGCGGCAGTGGGAAACCCTCCCTTTCCGGAGCCCCTTACGGGCTCATCCCCAATTCTCATCTTTTAATATATTTAGTCTAACATATAAATAGTTTGGATTAAATAGTCTGTAAATAAATTTGCATTTGATCATTTAAACAATACAATATCTAAATTAAACACTCCATGATGATAAAAAAATCATGAATAATTTATATATGTAATTATACAAGAAATTTATCCTTTTGGTGAATGTATGTTAACCACATGAATCCCTTCATTTATCCACAACTCAAGATAAATTAAAATAATATTATTTCATGTTTTATATTAGTCATTAATGTGCATGATGGGATTCATGGACATTTTGTAAAATTAATTTCGGATATGAAAAATAGCATTATGGGATGTTTTTTTTGATATGATATGTGCATATCATAAATGGAAACAAATTTTAATCTAGTTGAACTATCATATCACATTCGATTATATAAAATTATTATAATTCATCATATAGAGATTTACCCTATAAATATTATCAATATTGTCCTAGAATAAATAAATTATAACCTATTCATTCAATTACATCCACTAATTTCACAATGTCATATCATTTATATTGAAATCGTAATTAGTGACAATAATCGTAACAAAAAACACCAAATATCATAGCCTTGAATAACACACCAACCTCATTTGTATGCTCCAATAACCAAATATTATAAAAGATAAATTCATACACATAACTATTTATAAAAAATGTGAATAACATATTTTTTTTATGTGGATATTTTTAATGTTTAATGTATATTTCATTTATAAATGTATTATTTAATACAAGGGTCATTTTAGTTTTTTTGGTTAATGTAAATTTTTGGATTTTGTCTTTAATTGAAATGTTTCACGAAGGAAAATTAGGTGGTTTCATGTTTGGTTTTACATTTTAAAATCTTTCTAGAGTTCAAATTTTTTCTAGGGTTAGAACTACCTATTTTATAGAATTGTAGGTGGAACGAAGTTCATGGTAAGCTTAGAGGGGAGGGAGTATTCTAGAGGTTATGTGAGTTCCTAATGTAATTGTAATATGCACCTGAATTATGTGTGTCCCATTACTCATATAGTGGTATATTTTTCATTTTCTACAAATCATTTTTACCACATTGATCCCACCTTCTAACCATAATTATTTTTCCTAATTGAGAGATTCTCTAAAGATATCTCTTATTTCTCTCCTCTGTGTTTTCTTTTATTATTGTTCATGAATGTTATAATAATGTTTCTTATTAATAATCCAACAAATAAATCCCGACATATCCGCTTATTCACCTATCTACTATTTAAGGTGGATTTCTATTTCTTCAACTAGATATTTTATGTTATGATTTCATCAAATCCTGGGGAAATCACATTCTAGAACAACGATTCATCTTACACATTTTGATGGATGCACTTATGAGTTTGTTTCATTTCATTCGTCAATATTCTGTTGTGAAGAGAGAGGGGTATAGTCTTTAAACATTAATATTTTTTAGTGGACTTAATGGTTGATAGATGAAGTAAAATAGTGCTTTTAGTTCCTATCTTCTTGGTGTATTTTTTGAGCAACATTCATGTGTTTTTAATAATATTTAGTTATTCCTAAATTCTGGTGAGATCATGATTGATATTATTTGTTTATTGGTTTTCCCTAGGATTAATATAATTATTTTTTTGCATTTAGATTTTATAAATATTATATAAAGATAACCGATCATTATAATATGTGGTCTTGACCCTTTCTATGAATTTTTGAACTATGATTAAGACATGTTTTTCTCTTGATATTCAAAATTTATAAAAATATATAATAAACCATATTTTCATAAATTTAATATCATTAGTTTTCAATAGTTTTTTATATAAATTTTATATAAATAATAATGATTTTTCATTTGAACTATTTGATTTTTTTGACATAAAAATTCCCCATTTATAACCCATGTTTCTAGTTTTTCATAAGTTTTCAATGTAATTTCTTGGTAATTCATATTATATATAACTTTAATGAGTGTTATTTTTCATGAGATTAATGAATTTTTATATTTACCGCATTATAATCATTTTTATATGATTTCATGGGTGGTGTTATAGTTTTTCCACTTACAAATAATGTAGAACGTACATTTTATTCATAGTTGTAGTTTTACATGAACTTGATGTATGATCTTTTGGTCTCTAATAGAACAATATATTATGATTTATTTTATATGAAGTTAATTTATATGGGTTTTTTTAGTTTTTAGGAGTGTGTTATTTATTATTCTAGTTACCTAAATTAATTCCATGTAATAATCTATACATCACCTATAGTTAGTTAATTATATTAGTGTAGAGATATTGGATAGGTTAACCAAATTTGTGGAGATAGTTTGGGCCAATATATTCCATAGTTTTTAAAAGAGAAGATATATTTTTTTATCATAAAATAGTTTTTTTTTATAAATATATGAATTTTGACATACATTTACACAGTAAAATTTATTTCATATAAATTGATTTTGAAATTAACGATTTCATTGAAAATTCACATTCTACATTATTTTTTCCAATGTTTTCCGAATAAAAATTTGATTATATTTTTTTTTTAAAATTAAAATTAAAATTTCTTATTTAATTATAGAAGGGATTAAATTATAAATATATTTTTTAATAATATACATCTTTAGTTAAATGGATTATATTTAAAAAAAATTAGAAAGATATCATAATGATGTGGAGAAAATTAATCAGTTGTTGGTAGTTTCATTGAGATATTTAGAGTCATTTTATATTGGATTCATATTTTAAGTGTATACATTAGTCTTAGCCAACATCATTTTACATGTCTTGTAAATAAAGGATCATCAAGAAGATATTATACCATTTTTAGGCCATGTTCTGCCTATTTTAAAATTTCTTGAATAAATTCAATAATTCGGTACTTATAGATTTCCCATGTAATAAGCAATGTTTATGTAAATCAATGAACCATGCACTATTTTTTTGTTGAATGAAGTTTCCCTAATCATATATATATATATAAGGTTGATATTGACTATGATTGGGTTACATCTTGAGTATGGACACTACATTAATTTTTCAATATTTTTATTATTTTATTCTATTAATCATGTCGATATCAAAAAATTTATTTTTCATACTTAATTTTTTATTTTTATAAATATATATAGTACGTGTATCTCCTCGGATGGGTTGTACTTTCCTGACAGAGTATACACCATATTTTTTCCTCTGGATGAGTAGATTATACCTTGACTCTTGTTACACTATCTCGTTTCCTTGATATGGGTCATATACCTAGAATTATATATTCACCATGACTAGGTGAACTCATAACATTAATAATAGGATCGAATCATGTAATAAAAATCTCAATATATCGAGATTATTGTTATAGACAACATATATTTATTATCATATTTTTAGGATATTTCCATAACCTGTTAAATACCTATAAAAAATATTAATATAATATATAAATGAGAAGTCGGGATTATGTATACAAAACACATTAATTTTGGTGTTGAAACATCATTGGTGGTTCCCAATAGATTTTTTTGATGACACGCTACATGGGAACCTCAGTGAACATATATTTCTTTTTATTTTCATTTATGTATAGTATGATATATTGATAGTGGATTGTATTTAAGGTAATGACAACTCGTGTACATTATTTTTGTTGGTTATATCCTTGGTTGTTTTGATCATGTAGGTAATGTTTGACTGAAAAACATGTTTTGGTGAATCACCTATTAACTTTTTTTTATTTGATATATTTATAGTTATATATGTTTTAGAAAATCCTTTTGCTGGTGTGTAGAACATAAATTGAATTCATTAGTAATAATATTTTACTGTAGATTCTTATGGATTTCTACAAAGAAGGATAAAAAATGATTTTCATAATTAATCTAATTTGATGGATGGGTTTTGATGGTTTTTAAATAAGATGAGAGAAAATGAAAAAATATAAATTAATTAGAATATTAATCTATGAACAATCCATGGATAAGATCATCGGAGGGTATACAATCCCAATATTTATATGATTAATCACTATTCCTTTTTTCAATGATCTATTCCATAATCATTTAATCTTCCATATATGAATGATAATGTTGGTGAGGAATACATAAAATATGATCACCATTTGGAAAATTCTTAATCTTCTATACATGATTAGATATTAAAAAATATATTTGATTTCATTATAATGATCCATAATCTAGTTACATAATATAATCCTAATAAGTTGAAGCCACTATATGTTCCAATCAAATTGTAATATTTTTGTATTGGATATGTTGTAAATATAATGTTGTATTGTCAAACATGAAGTTAATGGTAATGGTTCATTAGGTAATGGTTCATAATGCCAATGAGAATTTTAAAGGTAAATGTTATTATACAATGTTTATAGGATAATGTTTTTACTATATATAGAATGATTATTATATTATGCTGAAGAACTATCTATGATATTATAATTCTATGAACTAAATACTAGAAGATATGTATATTGAATAAGACTGTTGGAGGAATTAAAATTAAATGTAAAACCATGAGATATAAATTTTTGACTCAAGAGTTTTTAAATAAGCTAAGGAAACATTATTTATATAAGATTGGAATGTCTCTATATGAATTCTGTAGGATAGATTAAAAGATTTACTATTGAGTTTCTAAATATGGATATGAAAGTTTCTTTATTAAGTTTCATGATGTTGTTCCAATCTTATAGTTCCTCACATCATTAAAAAAATCATGATATTATATGAGTTTTTACAATGTTTTAACAATTACATTATAGTCATATGAACTATAAATATTCTTACCAGATGGAGGATGGATAAAATAACTCATTCATATGTTTATATAAATTTTTATAAAGTATGACAAATTAATTTTTTAACCTTAATATAATGATGTAACAATAGATGTCATAAAAATAGGCTTGAAGACTAATTACATGAGTTTACCATGTAGGTACACATGATGATTCCATAAACACATCTTCTTTAATCATTAATCAAGATAATAAATATGTAACTTGATATATGAAGACATATGTAGTGATATTAATAAATGTTCATCTAAAGTAATTCCATCTGATCAAGTACATCAGATTAATTTCCATCATAATAAATTATTTTTGATATAGTATTTTTTGATCCAAGTGAAATTAACATCATACAGATATTTAAAAATACAATCAGTCATATATGGGTTAATTTTGAATAGAATGATATGGTCAAAAATATTTCTACAGATGTTTCAGTAATCATATGATGTTCATTCCAAAAATCATCTATAAAGTCATACTGATATGAGATTCATGATGTGAAAAATTAAAATAAAATGATATAATTATTAATAAAACAATATATTTATTTAAAATCAGTATAAATAGTTAATGATTAATTAAATATGGAGTAATAAGATAGAAAAACACAATTTCATCAGACAGATGATTTATCAAAGATGTAAAAAAATGGGTTTCAGTGAATCAAATATAAGTATTTAGCTGACGATTTATGACAAAGTATATAGATTTGAACTGATCAAAAATAAATTTTTAGATAAACCTTGTTGATTCCATCAATTTTTAGAAGCACGTGAAGTTCAGAAAATGAATGTTTTGATATTCGTAGGAATAAAATTGATAAGTCACTGATTGGAGTGTTCTGATGTAATTGGTCAAAACATTTCAACGACAATTTTATATTTTAGTTGTTTTAGATAGATAGATCATGATGGACTATAAATTACAAGTAATGTAAATATCAAAAGTCAAATATATGAGATCCCATCACATTGATAAATGCATTGAATGTCATAAAACAATCAGTTTGGAATTCATTGGACCGAGGAGGCATACGAAGAGAAATGATTGAATTTATAAAAATTTTCTTAGACCAAATCTATTTATCAATGAAACTAATAATGTTAAATGATATATATGTACTATGTAATCATATGGATAAACACTATTAACAATCAACAAATAAAAATGTGTCATAAAAAGATCTAATAATCTTTAAAAATCATTGTAAATCAAATAACAATGATGGAAGTGATGTTGGTAATTTAACATTTCATTATCTTTCTATAGATAAGGAAGGATGGGAAATTTATATAATTGCATGTTTAACATATATTTAGGATATAATATAGGCACAATTTTATCAAGAACATCCCCAATTGTTGTAGAATAATGTAGATGAATCCATTGTATTTGATTTGAGATGGATATTAATATTTTCCATCCTTTGTTTTGTGATAATATATTTCAGTTCCCACCTTTTCACTCAAGTGATAACTTCTATAATGTACTGTAACCTTTTTACAGGTATGATGCACATAATATATATTCATGAAGAAGAAAAGTGTTGATGATTCTATAGCATAATGAGTTTTTAACCAATGAAAAATATTGTCTGAATAAGATCTACATTGGACATAACTATAGATTGAAGAGTCTCCAACCAAAAGAAATGGTCATAGTCACCAGACACATGCTGGATGATTGTAGGGATTCTAAAAATTGATTAATAATTATATACACAAGATATAGGTAGTTTTAATTATAGTACACTAGTCAAAGGAAAAGTGTTTAGAGGCACAAAATATGGGTAATATTGTATAGATATTGAGGTGTACTAGAAAAATTATTAGATAGGGATATTGAGGGGCATCATACGAAGTCATACCATAAGAACAAAAATAAAATAAGAATTTTTTTTCCAATTTTATTCATCAGATAGAGAATTTTTTGCATGATTTTTTTTGTGAGGTATGCATATGTTCTATGTTATAATGATTGAGAACTATAATAAAACATTAACAATAACATGAGTCAGTATAATTATCTATCAAGGGAAATAATATACTTAAATGGTGTTATCTTATTGTATTGACATGATATATAACTAAAATAATATATGTACCAATTAGAGTCATTGTGGTAAGTATGTTGGTTGTCATAATGAGGTATAACCTTGAAAATTAACCAATTGATGTATTTATTATACCATCTATATGGAATAAGGATAATATAATGAGGTTGAGATTCTAAATATACATCTTTCTTAATAGATATTATAGGTTCAATCAACCTTCGGAAATAAGTATTTTAATTTGATGATAATTGGTAAAACATTTTCAATCCTAATACACGTCCCCATCGCCTATTGGGGGTCAATTCCTGATACACATGGGAATCACAATTAGTATAATAGGTATTTTTACCTCAATTTGGATATATAATGGTTTCGTTCCCAATTGTGATTTACTTCATTATTTCATGTAAAGGTATATATATGTTAAAAAATATATTTCCCCAAATGATAAGAACGTCCAACTTGAGATAAATTGTAGAAGAAGTATTTCTAGTTTTATAAATATATATGTTTCAAAAAATCTATTAAATACTATTAGAAGAAAAAATCTCACCCGTACTAAAAGTCAACCACTCATAAATAATAAAAGGATAATCCACCACTATATGATTTTAAAGAATTTTGTAATAATTCTAGTTAACTTAATAAAAAAATCCCTTTAGATAAATCATTTTCAATTTTCACATCATTTTAAAATATTGGAGATTTTTACTAAAAAAATCACACATGAGAATTGTCCCAATAAAAATTATTAAATATATAAATTCATATATCAAGGTGAAACATAATAAAATATCATAGATAAATTTATTACTTAATGGAATAGATAAAATACTATTATACATTCTCATATAATATATATCTCTTACTATACACACCGAAGATAAAAAAAGATAATGTGTTAACTTTTTAATGAAAAGTCAACAACACAGTTGAAATATTCAATAGAAGTTTTTATGGGAATATTGTTATAGAAGAAATTATTCATGAATGATTTCATGCATTATAAATAATTACTGAATATAATAACACTCAATTAGATGATAAATCTAAAAACAAAAAATATCTTAATGAATCACTACACAATCATAGTAAAATGCAAGCAGATATATTTTAGAATAAAAAATTGCGTAATACCCAAATAACATAGATAATATAAGGAATTATCATTAACTTTTTATTATAGAATGCTGGCTGTTTTAGAAGAAACATTACTATGGTGTTTGTGTGAAGAAATTATATTTATAAAAGATTTTATGGAAGAGTTTAATGAACATGATCATACTCAAAATGAAATTGCTGAGGTTAAGAGTTATCAACTGGAGATCAAGAAAAATGATGTATTGTACCATCATCATTAACTAAAATAAGATAGTATGTTTCAGGTATAAAATATACATATGTTAGTTATTTTATTTTAAGATAGTGGGAAAATTCATTAAAGTCATAATAATGCATTAAAATTAAGGTGACTTGAGAATTTCTTGATATTGTGTGATTTGGAAGCTACTGAAAATGAATCTTTACAAAAAGATATGGAATGAATATATAATAGAGTTTAAAAAGAAAAAAATACATTATTAATGAGCCAACAAAATGGTTGGAAAAATGTAAAATCATCGACAACCTATTTTTCAAATGAGATAATGAAATAGGTTACCCCGCATTCCAATTAATCTGTTAGAACAAATTATCATGTTATTAATGTAGTTTATAATTCTGATTAAAAATGAGTAATTAATTTTGGGAATCATAACTCTATATTAATTTGGATTTAAAAACATAGATGTGAAATAATTCCTTAATTTTTTCAAAAAAGAAAACAGATTATCGAAAAAATACATGTTTTGAAAGAGTTTCCTATATTAAATACGAAAACTTAACAAATGAAGAATATAATTTTTGGTTATTATTGGTTATGTGGAATGTTTAGAAATACTTATATTGATTATTGGTTCAATATTCAATGATATACATACTAAATAAGAAAAAAATTTATGGCGATCGAATTAAATGGATGAGGACGAACAAAAATGTAAATCTAAAATTTAAACAATATGAAAAGATTGATACAATATTTTTGCGAGAGTTTTGAAAAAGGTGATCATTATGAAGAGAAGTGTTGGTTTACAATTACAAATCATAACACATTTATGTCTAATGGAACATGTCAAAAAAATATAAATGAATATTTAAGTATTAAATACTATAGGAATAACATGTGGTAAAACAAAAAGAAGAAGATATGAAAATTATAACTAATAATAAATTTATAGAATATTTCATATCCATGAAATGATAATACTTTTGTGGAAGAAACATTCAATTTGTGGAGCGTTTTAATCTTTCAATGAATGTAAAAAATATTGGAAGGAAATATCAGGAGAAAGGGCCAATTAATATCATATTAACATAAGTGTATTGGAGTAGTAGAAGATACTTATTATGAATGAGTATAATATCCCTAGAAGTCATAAATAAATATATACTTACCAGAAGATAATAATATTATGAAAGAAATATGTTGGATTGAAATACTCCAGAAAAATTAAAAAAATTAAAAAAAATTAAAATCTAGTAAACAAAAGTAAAAATGAATTGGAAGTAAAAATTATTGTTGAAATAATTATAATTATAATAATTAATTTTATTTTATTTTAGGGGATTTCATGGTTGTTTGGATTGAACAGTTGGTGGAACTATGATTGTTGGAAGCAGGAGAAAAAAAATAGATTATTCCAATTTAGTTAAATATAAAAATACTCAACTACACAATGTCAATAGAAAATGTGAGATAGAGAAATAAAATTTTCCTCATAATATCAATACCTATATAGATAATGGTAAAAGAATGAAGAAATGTGAAGTGACAGTTTTTGGGTTGGGAAAACATTCTCATGAATGTTGATTTATATGAATTGATAAAGAAGATCCAATTTATTCCCATGAATGTTACATCAATTTTAAATTAAAAATATAAATTCAATGTGTTAATTTTCATGGGTTTATCAGAAGTAGATTTACGATGATTGTTATTATTGAAAATTTAAAATAATAATTATAAATTCATTTCAATCAACCATGTAATTATAAATCAGAATACTTAAATTCTAGTTAATTGGAGTTTGGTTGAATCCTTATGTTGTATTTACTATTCTCCCATTATCATATGAAAGATAAATAAAATTGTGGAAAATTAGATAATTGAATGAAATGTATATATTATCTTTAAAATGTATAGAGAATTATTAATTTCTATACTTGGTTATTTTTTATATATTTTTTATTGAATATTAAGGATATTATGTTGAATGAAAATATGACGAACCTTTCCATAAAATAATATTTTGTTAAATTAGGCATCAATTGAAAAATATCAAGTAAAAATAATTCCTCTGTTAATCATGTTTTTTTTCCACACTAAGAATGGATAAAATTTTGTAATATGTGATTTATTTAAAACATATTTCATAATGAAAAGTGATTTTTTCCTTCTCTCAATAATTTCAAGTTAATATTCTGTTTAATTGTATATAATGATAAGCAGAGGTGGTGTGATTAATTTTTCTCCATCATCTAATATTTCTCAATAAAGGTGTTCAAAATTCAAATAAAAAGGTAGAGATAACATATTTCCCATACATTTGTTCTTGAATGTGGGGTACACATAATTTTTTATCAATAATAGGGAGAAAAAACCCGTTAACATTAATGAAATTTTTTTATTGACCAAAACTCAAAAAGGTTATATTGATGTTAAAATTAGATGCAAATGTCATTGTATTGAATATTATATTAATATATAGTTGTAAATTCAATTTGAATGATCAATGGTAAATGTTACGTTTGTAAATGATGTTAAGGTCAATGAGGATTTTGAAGATAAATATCCATATAGAATATTTGATGGACAATGATTATTCTAGATATAGGATAATTTTCTTAAGATGATTAATTATTTTCTACAATATTTGTAGTTTAAAAACTACGTACCAATAAACAAGTATGTTGGAGAATTTTCTAGAATGAAGTATGCATGAAAGTAAAACCATTGGAAATATAATTGCGATTTTTTATTTTCTATATATTTTAAGGAACCCTACCATACAAAGGATAATAATGTGTCCTCATAACTTACTTATAATGTTATATAAGCCTTCCAAATGACATTTTAAAAAGGATAAGAAAATTTAATTTTTAATATAAGAAATCCCATTTTTATAATCCTATTCCTAATATTATGAATATTGTTATGTGATGTAAGATGCAGTGAATTCAAGGAGTTTACACTTACATGAAAATTTTCATATGATGTCTATCATATTAATATACATTGTTTTGACCTTTTTTTTATAAAGGCCTTACTATTCTAAATAATGATGGGCTAATAAAGATATTTAGAATGATCATTAGGGAGAAAAGTTATGAGTTTGTTTAGATGTATATAGACATTGAAATGTTTTAATGAAGTAGTGCTACTAATATTATATTCCATAATACTATTTTATATGAATTATTACTGATCTAAGGAATTTTTTTTATCAGTCAAAGATAGTGGTTGATATTTGGAGAAATCATTTTTTATTTTTCAAGTCAGGAGTAACAATACAATATCCATCAAATGGGTGAGAATATAATATAGAAACATGATTTCATCAGATAGATGATACTATGACTATGTACCGAAATGAGTTATGTGAACCAATTATAATGTATTAGTGAATGAAGGGTGGCCTAAAATAGATATACATACTATATGGATATAAAATATGAATTAATATTTTCATATCTATAATATAGAGGAAGCATGAATAGTTCACCAAGAATCTTTTTCAATATCATCAAAAAAACTTTGATAAATACATTATTGTTGGGTTGTGATGACATTAGTCAAACATTTATGAATCCCAGACCTTGAAGAATTTTTCCCAGATATATATAACATCAATTCTTTTTAATTTTTGGAATTACAAAGATCATTTTCCAAACATATTAGGCCCCAAATGATAGATAAATGATCATAGGTAAATTATTCCAACATTTATGAACTAACTGGACATATTAGTATATAAATTTTGTATATTGAATTTGTAACGATTTTATCAGAAAGTATCAGTCAATATATTAACATATTTATTTCATCATATGGAGATTTATGATATCATTTTATATAGAATCACATTGAATAGATATTTTATAAACATGTTTATTACAAATTTCATTATAATATTAATAAATATTTGAAAATAAATTAATAATGTTGATACTAGTGTTGGTCATCATACCTTTTTTTATCGTTCAATTTTTATAGAAAGATTAACATATTCATTAATTCAATGTTTTAGATAGTTTGATGAAATGATGTTGATAATAATTTTGAAAGATAATTTATGAAAAATATAAAAAAATTAGTGGTTTCTTGTGATGTTTAGTAGAATGGGAGATTCAAAATTTGAGTTTTGTTCATACAAGAAAAGATATGTGAGTTCATTTCTTTCATACCATTTGAGTAGCTATATAAGTGGGTGATGATTTTGAATGGGTATGGTGTACATTGTTCAAATGAGTGAATAGATAAATTGATAGATCTTTCTCTGTAGTTTTATTTTATAAGAAAAAACACTTTTGGATGACGAATTAGTATAATAAATAGTGACATATCGAGAAGAGTTACTAGATAGATGATTGCTGGTAATTAGGTAAATAGAGAGAGTTTATTGATCAGAGGTATTCGATATTTTTATTTTGAGTTATGGGGTATCTTTCATAGAAAGTAATTTTAGAGGAACATTTGATTGATAAAAATGAATATATATTGAATTGCACTAAATCGAGGCATACCAATAGAATATTTTTGTACATTAGATTGAGTCATATCATAACAATAAAAAGTGACCCTGGTTGAGTTTTTTTAAAAAAAGACATTGGGTAGGGAATTTTTCTCTAAACTATTTTTTGAGTTCTTTACATGATTTATAAAATGTTATATTGAATCTATAAGAATAAATTAAATTCGTGAGGGTATGTGTAATTACATTTTGGAAAATAGAATGAGTTTAAATGGGTTTTGATAATTTAATTCATAATGAATAAATGAGAGAAAATATATGGTCTTATAAGAGTTTCTCGGAAAATCATTTTGGTTCCCACAGTTTAGCGAGACTATTTACTACTAAGTAGTAGATAGAGAAATCCTTTATAATACATAGATGTATTAAAAGAAATATACAATTCACCATCCATGCCTGACAATTTAAATATATAAATGAATTATTGAATAAGAATAGAAAATATTTGTATCAACCAATATAGAAAATGATTCATTAAAATATAAAAAACCAATAGAATAATATAAAATAAAATACCATGCTATGGAGATATGAGGAGAATTAAGTTAAGTTGAGTTTATTAATGATATTTTTAATTGGGCATTACCAAATGGTATCCTCCCTCAATAACAATCACCAAATGTGTTTTCAGATTCTGTGTAACATCCCATGTAATTATATAATATAAATTTTTTATATTTATTAATATTTATGAAATAGATAGTAATTTTACCTTATAAATAATGCTATGTCTAATACCAAATAAACAAACAACATTGAGTGTATATGAAATCTTCTTTTCGTGCAGGACTGGGTTATACAGAAAAATTAATTATGGATTATATTATTATTTTATGTGGTTGTCGCCATGTAGTAATTATATCAATATATATGAATAGGTCTAAAAATGGTAAACTATAAATTATTATTAATTTGTTTTACCTTCATATAATAAATTTTATATGATTAAAATAAATATAAATTCAGTAATAAGAAAAAAATATCCGTATTTTTAAAATGTTATTTTATAGCCTTTTAGTGGAGGCACCCTTTTAATTATAGTATATGAAACATTTCAAATTTTTATGTCAAAATAAAAATTCATTTTTGGATTTGAATAATGAAAATTATTTTCGTGTTATTTATTATTATTTTTTTATGATTTGTCATTTTTTAATAAATATTAAAAAATAATGAATTTTCAATTAAAAAAATTTTCCACCTAATTTATTAATTGGGATATATTTTATTATTAAATATTTTTAATGTTTAATTACATAATTGGTTTTTAAATTAACCTAATTTAGGTAATTTGAATTAATTTTACTTTTAAATATAATATATAATCTTAGAAAGCATTTGAATGGTTTTACTCTAAATACTCCATATAACATCCCATCTGTGGTGATAAATTTAAATTAGTTTCTAACAATTCATTGATTTCAGATTAGAAAAAATTCTTCCATATTTGATATAAAAATTATTTATAATTTTTAATTAGGTATAAATTATTAATTAGCTCAAATATTTTTAAATATTTTAAAATTAATTACTAATATTAAAAGAAAAATTACCATAATCTGGGACTAAACCATAAACATAAAGTACCAAATATAGTAGAAATTTTCCAAAAAAAATTAAGGAAATATTGTGACCCAATACGCTCATTTATCTATGTTTTACGGTTATTGGATCCCTTTGACATGGGAAAAACAAAGTGGGAATTTACATTTCAAAAATTTGCAGGGGTGCCACTCCTCCTCCACTAAAAAAAGCACTCTCCAATCTCAATTTTTCACACACTTAAATCCAATTTTCTAAGCATATATATCCCATTATATCCTCTCAACATACCTCCTCTTATACTAGGACCCTCAACTTGGAAATAAATCCATCAATGGAAGCCCTTTGTTGCATAATTATAGGAGTTACCTGAATAAGATGTGAGACCCTTCCTCAATATATTTTTAATTTAACTCCTTAACCAATTATTTAAATATACTTATTCCATGAATAAATAACAAAATATGTTTCCTAAATATACTGTAATTTATTTCTTTTTTATATCTACCTACACTTACACACACATCTATCTACTGGTCAAGGAACTTACCATTCTAATGTTCCGAAAACTACTGCCTCGCGAAACAATGTTTTTCAATTTTCCTTTTCTAACATTAGTGGTTGGGAATTATGATAGAAAAAATAATATTATTAATGAAATAATTCATATTTATGATTAATTTTTTATTTATTAACAATTTAATAATTCATACCATTAGACATCTCATTTTTTTAATATCCAATAAAATAATTTTTCTGTTTGTCAACTACAGTCTACTCAAAGCATTGTGATACATTTGCACAATACATGTAACATGTTATGAATAAGTTCAATTAACCATTTATGGAATAAATATCATATATATGATATTTATGAAATTATTAAATTTATATAAATATAAGATGTTATTTTATTTAACCCATTTCTATATAGTGAAAATGGGATAATGTCAATCGTGGACTTGTGAACTATCACCTCATCGAAATAATGTGATTCCTTTTACATTAACAAAATTATATATATAAGTATATATTATGAAATGATATTTTTAATAAATTATAATAATCCATATATAATTCAAAATAGTTATTTACTCTCTCCCATAATGATGGTTGAAAAATGAGTATGTAACTCATGCAAATATACAACCTACAATATTAAAGATTGTAACATTGTTTCCATTTTCATAACTATATTTATTTATTTGTTTAAAAATATAATTGATGTATTTAATTTATAGTTACATCATTATTACTAGTTTGTATATGTTCATATGATAATTCATTTTATCATATTTTACCTATCAATTTCCTTTGGACATATAAACCAAATATTATCTAAAAAATTGATTTAAAACTAATTTTTTTGTAGTTATATTAAACAATATAATAGGCGAATTTAATGTAAAAATAAGCATACAAAATGTCCTCAATAATTTTTATAAAAGATACTGATTTATTATTCATGAGGTCAAAGACACATGAGAAAATTCATAAACAATGTATGTAATTTTGTCTTAATATCATTTTGTTGTGTAATTTCATGATTTTATGTACATTTTTTCTTTTATAAGGTGTATATATAGCCCATTTCACATTATATATAAATATTTTATGAATTATCATGTTATTAAGTTATTTATGTAATGCTATTTCGTCATATAGATTATAATTTAAGTGTTCAAAGTTATATGGGGCACTTTGAATATTTAGAGATGTAATCCCTTCATCATGTTGATATTCTAGATAATATTTTTCAGATTTATTTTATATATATATAAAAAGAGATATAAATTAAATTTTATTTATATTTTGAATTTCATTTATATATTTTTCAAAATAAAATTTTTTACATGCTTTATAAGGAATGTTTTGACAAATGACAAAAGAAGTGTCTTATTCTTATCATACAGGACTACAATTAATTCTTCACTATGGAGGGAGTTATATAAAATTTGTATTCCTTTGAAAGATTTCATGTTTTCTAAATTGATAATGGTTATATATTTTTCTATTCGAAATGGTTTTTTAAGATGGATTTCATATTCCAATATTTTGAAATGTTTTCATCTAATTGAAAATTATATTTTTGGAGTGAAATGTTGAAAATGAGAAATCTTTTATGTGTTTTATTATATCATTATACTAGGATATTTGAATGGTGATTCCATAATAAACCATTGATGATTGGTTCCATGATGATCCAACAATATGTGGGTTGATGATAAACCTCCAGTACATTGGGTATGGAAATCATATTTATGGCTACTACATTTTGTAAGAGTTACATGTATGGAAGTAAACCATATGGTTATTCCACTTATAAGAGATACACATTTCATGATTTTCTATGTTACCACTATGTATTCTTTAGGATTATTATGGGTTTTATTGACATATTTTGATTATTAAAAAGTATGAAATTTTCTTATTAAAAAATAAAATTATTTTATACTTATCAACGTGAATATTATAATTTTTTGATAAAAATTAGTTGGTTTTAATGATTAAAATGGTCTACTAGTTTGATTCCATTTATATCCCCTACTGCTATTATTATGTTTATCACATGTTTTTTTAATTTTATGCACCAGATATAGGTATGAGTCATGGATTGGAATAATTCATGTTGCAAGTCATGAAAATTATTCATAATAGAGATGATGTTTAGTTTTTATAAATATTAATATGGTGGAAAATTAGGTTAATGATCAGAAGTGTCAACATTATATTTTATTGTTTTGGTATATATGAGTTATGGACATATTCTATAAAACTGTAAAAATTAAAAAGATCATCAATTTGAAATAATGTAAAATTATTTAATTATCTCAGTATTATTTAATGTTTTATGGACATGTCTTTATATATGGAATCATTGTAACAATGAATCTATAATGGGAAGGCTTCAAGAGTATAATATACTTTTTAATGAGAATTAGGAGATAGTTGGAATTTGATGTGAGATGTTTTTTGTGATGATGGATCAATTAACACATGATATAAACTATGGTGGTTTCCATGAATGGGATTAAAAATATAGATCATATAAGAACATGATGATAGTTGATCATTTTATGCGACAACATACCACATCTTACAGATGATCCACAAAACCATGATGGTTGAAGGATGGATTAAATCCCGAGAAAATATATTCATTTTCATGGGATTTTTGGATAAAACTTGTAACTCTTTTAATTTATAATTTTGAAGGTGAATCCAAATAGTGGGGTTCAATGGTAAATAATATCAGGGAATGTGAATATATTGAATCTTGAAATGTTATTTATTTAGGAATATTTACTATTTGAAATATTTTCATAATGTTGTTAAAATTATTATGGAAATAAATATGGCCATTGGGACAAAAGGAAGAAGATTATGTGGCTACATACAATGTAAACATCACTCAATTGGAGAGGTATGTTCCAATTTTAATCTGAAGTTTCTAGATTATGATTAATTAGTTTTACTCATGATTAATTCAATGACATCAAAGGAAATGTCATTATCCTGATTTCAAGAGTTATGATAAACATTTTTAATTCAATGAGAAGGTAAAAATGGATATCTTTTCAAGGATAACGTGTCCCATGATAACATGAAAAAAATAATTCATGTTGAAATGAAATGGTGAATAATTCATCAAATAATATTAGAGGTAAGAATACAAAATTCCATTATTTAGATAATTGTTGTAAAAATAATCTTACAGAATATCTTTTAATATCTAGTAAGATCTTATAATGTTTAAATATTGGTTATATGGTTCATTAATTCAATGAATATGATAATACAAGAAATCAATGGCCAACGATAAGATGTTTTTTTTTGCAATGAGTTTGGTTATTATGATAATGTTTATCAGAAGTTGATTACCCAGTGCGCAAACTAGCAAAATCGAATAAAAAAGGTACGGTAAAACATTTTTCTTCAATTCTAGTTGATGTTATGTTGTTAAATAAAGTGGGGACAAATATGTTACTTGTTTATTAATTTATTCCCATAATCAGTAGGATTTTTTATCTTCTCGTTCATTTAATTATGAGAAATTATCTATGAAATTAAAGATATCACCTCATGAATTTAATATAGAAAATTTTAAAATAACACTAGGTGGAAGTGTTGAAGAAAACATGATCTAAAGGGAAATTAAATTAAACACTAATGGGATGGTATTTCCTTAAAATCATGTTTTATTTACCATATTAGTGTTTTATATCAAATTATATATTGATATGATTTCAGTTTATCATGCTAAAAGAGATTTAAAATCCAAGAGGGTTTTATTTAAATATTGCATACCATTGAAAAAATACCAATAATATGGAAAATTGGTGAAATAAAGTAGTTAATGTTATCATTTCCATGTTATTGAAAATAATGAAATAGTTTTGATCAGTGACATTGCAGTGCTGAATGGAATTTTAGATATTTTTTCTATGAAATTTACTGGTGTTATTATTGACCGTGAAGTAGAATTTACTATTGATTTATTTCGTGATGCTAAGATTATTCGTAAACCCCCTTATATAATTGATCGAGTAAAAATTATGGAATGGAAAATATAGTTTTAGGAATTTCATGATGAATGTTTGGATTGACCAAGAACTTCACCATGGGTGATCATGAATTTTTAATGAAAAAAATATGGTTACCATATATTTTCCTTTATTATAAATACTTGAATAACATCACTATTAAGAACATGTATCATTTCCCACAAATCAATTACATTTATATCTTCTCTAGGGAGCTCTTTGTTTTTTGAATATTGATCTATGGTATGTGTATCGTTAGATTAACGTGAATGAGGATGACATTATGAAGATAGTTTTTTGATGAGATATGGGAAATTTTAGTTTGTATTTATTGTAATTGGGATAGCTAATTCATCTTCTGTATTTATGAATCTTGTAAATGGATTCTTCTATCATTTTTTGGATCAGTTTGTGGTTCTGTTAAAAGATGATAATTTGATATTATCTAAATACCACAAGGAATTTGAAAGGAACATAAGTGTTTTATTTCAAATAATAAATGAAATGAAACTATTTTTAATGTTTAGTAAGTGTGAATTTTTTATTAATAAAAAAGATTTCATTTATATATTTTTTATAAATAGGTCAAAACAAATAGCCCTTTTAAAACAAATGTTGTTGACGAGTGATGCACACCTATCGTGGGGTGTGGAAAAACAATATTTTATTTACCTAATTATAGTTTAGCAGTTGATCCTAGGTAGTCTCCCGATGAGGAGTTCACAAAAAACATGGTTGTCACTTTTTGTTGGTTTTCTTAAAAAGATTGGTTTTAATAAATTTTAATTACTATGGGAGAAACAAACAACAAAAATTGATTGATTTTAACGAATGATGAATATGGTGATCGTATTGGGTTCCACTAGACTTAGTTTTTTTCCATCATTGTTTCCAAATTTTATCTCTTCTTCTTCCTTAAACTTGAAAGAGAGATGTGATGAGATTTTTCTTTTCTAAAACCTTAGATTGGTCTATCCTCCTTCCAATGTGTTTAGGGTTGTATAAGGTCTCTTGGTTAATTAGAGAAATCCCAGACCTAGAATTGATGTTCCCTATTAAACCAATATTTCGACATACAATCCTACACACGTGCTTGACAACCGTCGAGCAATCACCACCCAACCTTAATCATGTTCTATCGTATACATATTAGAATTGGGTGGAGGGAGATGTGATCATCGAGAAAAGAAATTTATAATTTTAGAATCAAAACCTTAACACAACCACATTCTGAATTAAATAATGAATTAAGAATTGGAACTAGAAGAAGAAGGAAGAACAAATTTTATTCATTTCAAGCACAGAAACTCAAACACAACACAACGTTCCCGCCTCCCCTCTTTCTGATCACTCATATGAAACTACCCCTCCATGGATGGGGTAAGAGAGATAGTGGGGGAGATGAGAGACATTTTAATGTAAAGAAAAATAAAAGAAATAAAATGGAAAACTGAGAAGTTATTCTCCTTGGTGTCCCAGAAGGAATGGGATGGAGAATGGGATGTTTTGAGGAGGAGGAGCTCTCCTCCTTTTATAGCCATATTTTCATCCTGCGAATGTTGTCTCATTTGTTGACCCAATAAATGACCTCTTCACACGGTGATATCTTCTTCAATGTTGTTCTTAATTGTCTTGGCCGTGTCCCCTCAAAATCTCACCGGATTTGGACTGGTATTCCGAGAGTTATGGCCCTTTTACTCTGATCATTTATTCTATCCAGTCAGACTTTCCAAAACGCCAACCCCCAGATTAGGAAGCTTTAATAAACCCTCAAACGGCCGAATCCAGCAGCCTTTCCTTCATAATAGATGTGATAAAACTCCTTTCACGTCTACCCACCAAATATCACAATATTTGGACCCAACATGAATGAGTTATGGATACCACACCAAAACAAAGCATAACTGAAAACATTTTTATTTCTCCCAATTGTGAGCTTCTTTTGAGCTTCCATATGTTTGATTCAACTTTTTGTCCAAACCTAGTAAATGAAGCCCGGGATGTGTGGAATCTGGAAAAGAAAGAATTTTTCAATTTGGAGTAGTGTAGATAATGTTATGGACAAAATACAAAAATATATTAAAACTATTAAAAATACAAAATTGCCAATTTTTACTATTCATCTCAAAATAACACCATTATCATAAAAATGAAACAATTCATCATAGAGGAAAACTTTTGTGGGTTTAAAAAAATGATATTAAATATAAATTAATTGAAAATATTTGCTCTATCAATTCCCCCACACTATGATCTTGGACTCCTGGACAAGTAAAAATCAAATCAAATCAAATCCAAAACACATATCAATGAGATCTATCAAATCAATTCCATGAAATAAAAAGATATCATGCCTCATCAATTTTTTTTTTCAAGTTCTTCATTTTATATTTTAATATATTTCCACTTCATTTATTATCCCATGCACACAAAACACATACCTCACATGAATTTTCTCTCATCTGACAAATGTAAATGTTGAACAAGGATTTTATCATCCATACTCACACAAAAGTCACCATAGGCTTGATAAATTTCTACTTCTCCACCTGATGTGAGTCAAGGACATGTGTTTCTCATGTGGACTTTTCAGGGTTGTTATGCGGCTTCCGGTTGGGTGGATTTAGATGTTAAAAGTTCTGAAGACGAAAAAGGAAGGCTTGTCTCTTATTGAAGAAAAATTGAAAGATTCTAATTTTCACTCAAATATGGTCTCCCTCACTTTCCCGTTGTTGAAAATAGGCTACATCATCATTCAATCATCTTATCAGAAAAAATTTCAAACTTTTCAAACATGATTTTTTTAAAGCTCCTGATAGGAACAACATTCTTTTTACATTGGAAGCTCCAGAAAGGCACAGATTCTGTTGTCATAAAAGCTCCAGAAAAGGGAGAGCTTTCAACAGAATAATTTTTTAGCATCACACACATCTCTTCCACAATTTATTTTCCACCCAATGTATAACCACATGAGGTAGTACACCACAAGAAATCTTCCCCCACACTTAAGTTCAACTAGATCATGCAATTTCACTTCAAGAGAAGGTAGGATAGGGAAAATAGGCTTGTAATTGGGCTAACCTAACAATAAATTCATGGCTACTAGGAGAAACAATGAAGGATAAATGTAAAGGTGGGCCATAATGAAAAGGATTATTTTGAAAAGGGGGATTCAAACCAAATAAATGCCTCAATCATTTAAAACACACGTACCCCAAACCCTCATGTTTTGAAAGGAATAAATCAAATTCTGGTTAAAGTAATCATGGTATGGTTCTCTCAAGAAATGAGGTGAATGAAAAGAATATGAAAAAAATGGTTCAGAAGCCTCACAGGAAAGTGATTTCAATGATATAGATAGTGAAATATGGCATGGGTTTCAAAAATCAGTGTACTTTTCATGAAATTCAAAAATATTTGAACTTGAAAATAAGTTATTTTAGCATTCATTTAACCTCATTTTCATGAAATAGTTTGGTTCACTCATTGAAATGGGTTTCAAAAATGGTATTGATAATCATTTCAGCTCAACAGTTTCAGAAACACACCAAAAATTGAAAAATAAACACACAAAAATTTGAAAACATACAATTTTTTTATTTTTATTTTTTTTGTGAAAACAAACATCAAATGAAAATCCTATAATACAAAGGTTCCCTCCCACACACTTAACTGATGCAGTGTCCTTGATGCATTCAAGTGGATTTTACATGTAAGTAGATTTCTGATTCAATCACAACCGCAAGAAAATGTGAAGGAGAGGTACAACCTGATTTATTCGCAGTGCAACATTGAGTTAACCTCCTAAGTGTTGCACTCTGAAAACCTACAAATAAAATAACAAAAGAAAACATAATATATTTATTGAAAGAATTGAAAATAGAAATAGGATGATAATAGAAGGATAAAACTTGGTTTAATCCCCCAAGTGGGCCCTGGGTTTTGACTGCCTCCAGAGGGGCAGTTCTAATCGGTTATCCCCAATCTAAAGGTGGGTGTGGTTTATTTGAGATGAACCACCACATGTGAATTTTCCCAATTTTCATGAGTAAATACATAATGTAGAGAACCCCAATGTATATAAGAAACTTACCAACCCCCAAGAAAGAAAAAAGATAAAATTTGAGATCAATAGTGAGAGGGAATATAATAGAGGGGTTCTCCCTGTTGACTTTCATGGTGTTATCCTCTATATGGTATGTAAATTTTTGTTGAGGAGGTAGTCGCATGACCACA
This sequence comes from Viscum album, assembly GCA_963277665.1. Taxonomy (NCBI): domain Eukaryota; kingdom Viridiplantae; phylum Streptophyta; class Magnoliopsida; order Santalales; family Viscaceae; genus Viscum; species Viscum album. The sequence continues at coordinate 460,923,895 of OY728141.1, read as the reverse complement.
TGCTTGTATAACTCTTCTTCTTTAATCACCACCACATTGGTAGTCTCTTCTTCAACATCCAAGGACTCTTCCATTTGTGTCGTATCATAAATTTCTATGAAAGGGAAATAAAAAAAATCAACTTGAATAGGATTAAAACACGATGAATTAATAGGTAAATCTTCCCTTTCAAGTAATTCATCTTGTTAATTGATGTCTTCATGAATATACACCTTGATCTCTTCTTGAGATCCCTCTAATAAATGATCAACATGTTTGGGGAGCTTAAGTTGATCCTCTTTACGTTCATCTTTTTTTTCTGTCTTCCTCCAAGGAAATACATGTGTTGGCTGAATCAGAAAAATTAAAATAAGGGGAGGTAATACTCAGTTTTGTTTCAACAAAATCAAAAGATAAAGAGTTAATGGAATGATTATCTCCCTGAGTTTGTACGTCTTAAATCTATTCTTCATTTGAAATCACCTCTTAGAGTTGAGTAGTAGAAGATATAGGCAGGTAGTCAGGCTCCACTATATCATGGATCTCCATTGAAATATCAGGGATGACTAATGGGGGGTCTTATTGGACCATGGAAACATCATAAAATTCTGGAATGTATTGGAATAACTCATTTGGATTTTGAGCCATTGCTTCAAAAACATCTTCGTTCATGTCCTCCCTTAGTCCATTTATGAATTCTTTGAATGTTTTGTAATCATTATTTGTTTTCCAAAATAACCTCACCTGTCTAGCAATTAAAGAATCTCTATAATTGGAAGAAAAGGATGATTCAATAATTGGTTCATTTATTGGTGGGTAATTGTTCCACGAATTAAAGAAATAATAATTTGAAAACAACATGGCAGGTGTTTTTTTAATTTGAAAAGAGACAAATATTTACAATTTGATTGTGGCACTACCTCCCAGGAAACAGCGCCAAGTTTGATGCACTCCTGTCATGGGGAATGGAAAAACAATATTTTATTTACCCATGTATAGTATAGTAGTTGATTCAAGGTAGTCTCCCGAAGAGGAGTGCACACAAAACAAGGTTGTCACTTTTTGTTGGTTTTCATAAAAAAATTTGTTTTAATTAATTTTAATGACTATGAGAGAAAAAAACAACAGAAATTTATTGATTTTAACAAATGATAATGACGGTGATCAGATTGGGTTCGGCTAGACTTAGTGTTGTTCCATCATTGTTTCCAAATTTTATCTCTTCTTCTTCCTTAAACTGGTAAGAGAGATGTGATGAGAATTTTCCTTTCTAAAAAATTAAATTGGTCTATCCTCCTTCCAGTTTGTTTAGGGTTGTAGAAGGTCTCTTGATTAATTAGAGAAATCCCAGACCTAGAATTGTTGTTCCCTAATAAACCAAGATTTCGACATACAATCCTACACACGTGCTTGACTACCATCGTGCAATCACCACCCAACCCTAATCATGTTGCACCGTATACATATTAGAATTGGGTGGAGGGAGATGTGATCATCGACCAAAGAAATTTATAATTTCAGATTCAAAACCTTAACACAACTGCATTCTGAATTTAATACTGAATTAAGAATTAGAACCAGAAGAAGAAGGAAGAACAAATTTTACTCATTTCAAACACAAAAACTCAAACACAACACATAGGTCTAGCCTCCCCTCTTTCTGATCACTCAAATGAAACTCCCCCTCCATGGATGGGGTAAGCGAGATAATGCGGTAGAGGAGAGACATTTTAAAGTAAAGAAAAATAAAATAAATAAAAGGTAAAGCTGATAAGTTCTTCTCCTTGATGTCCTAGAAGGAATGGGATGGAGAATGGGATGTTTTGCGGAGGAGGAGCTCTCCTCCTTTTATAGGAAGATTTCCATCCTCCGAATATTGTCACATTTTTTACCCAATAAATTACATCTTCAAGCATTGATCCCTTCATCAATGTTGTTCATAATTGTATTGGTAGTGTCCCCTAAAATCTCATCGGAGTTGGACAGGTTTTCCAAGAGTTATGGCCCTTTTACACTGATCATTTATTCTGTCCAGTCAGACTCTCCAAAATGCCAACCCCCGAATTAGGAAGATTTAATAGACCCTCAAAAGGCCGAATCTAGCGTCCTTTCATTAATAAAAAATTTGGTGAAACTCATTTCTCATCTACCCACCAAATATCACAACATTTGGACCTAGCATGAATGTGTTATGAATCCCACACCAAAATAAGGCATAACTAAAAACAGTTTTCTTTCTCCCACTTGTGAGCTTCTTTTGAGCTTCCATATGGCTGATTAAACTTTTTTTTCCAAAAAATGTAAATGAAGCCCTAAATGTGTAGAATCTGGAAAAGAAATAATTTTTCAATTTGGATTAGTGTAGATAATTTTATGGCCAAACTACAGAAATAATTTAAAACTGTTAAAAATTCAAAATGGCCAATTTTTACTATTCAGCTCAAAATAACACCATTATCATAAAAATGAAACAATTCATCTTAGAGGAACACTTTTGTGGGTTTAAAACAATGATATTCAATATAAATTAATTGAAAATATTTTCTCTATCATCGAGTTGACAAGACCTAAAAATGTCATTTATATTTTATGATTTAATGCATTAGAAGTTCATTACCAATGTTCAATTGAATTTGATTCCCAATTATCTATCCCATTAATTATGTTAAATCCAAAACAAAATATGTTAATATAGACCAGATAATGTAATGATTATTTTTTGGATCTCAAAAAAAGACTGGATAATGCTTCTATATTTTCTTTGTCTTCAAGAAAAGTTGATTTCATTATCATTAGTGATTACTATTTAAATGTACATGGTTGTGTCCTGATGCAGAATTGGATGTTGATTGATTATTATTAACATTAGTTTAATACTGATGAGTTAATTTATAATACATATTATTTGGAAATAGCTTTTGTTGTTTTTTAATTAAATAAATTGGAATATCATTTTTTTGGAGTTAAATGTGTTTTATATACCTATTAAAAAAATTAGGTATATATTCACCCAAAAAGAGTTGATCACGATATAGAGAAAATAGCAGGAACTAATCAATGATTATGACTCTATGATTCATTATCACCCTAGAAATGAAAAAAAAGTGTCTATGATTTGAGTAAATAATGTAATTCTATATTAAAAATGATATTCATAGTACATAGCCCTTTGGATTATGATATGATGAGCATTGGACTTGATGTTTTGTATATATGGACATCCTTTAAATTTTCTAGTTAAAAAAATCCATCTTGGATATAAACAAATAAGACCATTCTGATGGTGGGTAAATCTATTAAAGTAATTATATATTTTGCTAATAATGGTACATTTATTGAATTTAATATTGTTTTGATTTCTATTTTATGATTTGGGAAGAGATTATGTGTGCCTTGTGACTCAACGTTGTGGAAGGATTAATTGACTAAGGCATAGAGCTCTCCATTATCTATTTATATGAGAAACAGTAAGATGTATATAGATCTTCATAAGTATTTCTGGTTTGATGGAATGAAACGATATAATCTGGAATTCTCCATGATGTTTTTTTAACTTACAATTGGTTAAAACAATTTTATAGTTAATAAATGGGGTGTATCATCCGATTTTGTTGATAGATTGGGAATTGTAGAATATATCAACAGATTTCATTGTGAAATTTGAATATAATTCCAAAAAATAATAATGTGATTTAGGTTATTGTTGGTTGATTGAAAAATTATAAAAATTTTAATCCAAGTTAAGATATATTTTCCTTATATTATCTATGTCTATTGTATCTAAAATTGATTATGAGGTTATATGGATTTCATATCCACACTGTATAAGATTTTGATTCCATGTTCACATCCACATTTTAGAAAGTACGACGGAGTATATTGGGTACAAAATTGAATTTCAATTAATATTTTCATCCTCAATCTATGGTAATTTCTGAGTGGGTGATTCATACATCAGAATATAATTATTTTTCTATATCAATGGATTAAATAAAATTTTTGGGTTGACAACATTTTTAGGTTGAGTTCTCTTAAAATAATAGTTTTTAGTCTAGTATAGTGATTGCACATTTTGAGGAATTATATGTAAATAGTTGTCGAAAACATTTTTTTCTGTAATTTTTTGGAGGAAGGAATTTGATGAAATAAAATATGGTAGAGGAAAAAATTTCTAAAGTTCAGTTAATCTAGTGACACATGAGGAAACATCATAGTAGGATAAAGAGTTGTGCAGATAATTGAATAAAATATTTTTATTTTGATGTATGAGAGAGTGTATTTTTAAATATTTGTCCATGGATAAGTGTGATGTGTTTTTATAAGAAGCAGAATCACTCTCCACAGTTCATTGGAATCTATGAATTCCAATATAAATTTAGAATGGATTCCATTCATGTTTCATTACCTCAGAGTTTATCTCTTTTACACAATATAATTTATGTTTCAATGTTATCAAAACATGTTCTATAATAATCTCACATTTTGATATTTGGATTATTTTAGTTGGAAGAAAATATTTCTTATGAAGAATAATCATTTCAGATTCATGAAAACATAGATCATTTATATCTAAATATGTTAATTCACTAGTTTATTTTTGAAGGGAGAACCATATTCCTGAAGATGGAACATTGGAATATGAAAATTCTATGAGGGAAATATATCCCAACATATTTTGTATGTGTATAAATTTATGAAGATGGAATTTCAAAAAGGAGGAAGGAGGTAAAATCCTAGCTAATCATTGAAAAATTATTTTTCATATGTATTAGTATTTATTAACATGATTCTAATTTTCCATTTAATGTAATTCTATTTCTAATAGCATACCCAATACATAATAATGAGTGTATACAAAATATTTCATTGCATATAGGAATGGTTTATAATGAAAATTAATATATCATTTATATTATTATTGTATGTGGTAGTTATCATCTAGCCTTAATACCAGTGGTAATAAATATTTATTAGTAAATTATTTTTGAAAAGGAATATTAGGTTTTTTATAGTCACCCAATGAATTGGATTGGATTATTGTAATAATAAAATTGATTTTAAGTATAAAAATTATATTAGTTTTCAATGGTAGTTTCCTTTAATTTTTTGGTGAATGTATTTTAAATCAAATTTTGAAACTTTTATTTATTTTATACATCAAAATGAAGTTAATGTATTAAAATGAAAAATAAAATTTTTTTATTTTGAATTTTTTGTAGTTTTCTATAATGATTTAGTTGTTATTTAATATTGATAAATATTGATTTTTATTCAAACATGTTTTTGTATAATTTTGTAATAGTAAAAAATTATAATTTTATATATATTTAACGTTTAATTATATTTTTTATCAATTAACCCATATTAGGTAATTGGATTTAATTTCATATTAAAATTTAATATAAAAACATATAAATCCTATGAACATTTTATCTTTAAAAAACAACAGTCACATCCCATATATGGGGTTAAATGTACATTAATTTCTACCACTTCTAGGATGGAGATTTGGTGAAATAGATTCAATATTTTTAATAATATTAATTTACAACTTCTAATGAGGTAAAAAAATATATTAAAAATATTAGTGGAAGTGATTAAAATTAATTACTATGGCTAAAATAAAAATTATCTTTACAAGGGACTAATCATTAATCATAAAAGAACAATTTCCTAGAAACAATTATAAAATCCATTATATGGAAATATATTAACCATATATTCAGTGGGATTCAATTTTTTACATAAATTTATACACTAGAAATAGGAAAAATGTCTGTGGACTTCCCCTTTCCAAATATTACTGGAGTGTCACTCCCCCTCCACCATAAAAAGTAACCCACCCTAACAAATTCGTCAAACCTCTAAATACAATATGGATTCACCATGATATAAACAAATATCTCTGCAAAACCCATCCCCTAATCCAAGATTCATCACCTTGGTTACAAAGTCATTCATGCAATTTCATTTGTGAAACCCAAAAGGAGTTACCCGAATAATAGGTAACACGCTTCCATAAACTCTTTTATTTTACATTCATTATACAATTCATAAAAAATTTTATTCCATGAATACACAAAAAATTATGTATCACTAGAATAATTTAAATTTTATATGATACAATTTCAACCTATACTAACACACGCATCCATAAAATGGGTAACAAACATATTGTTCTTTTATACGAAGAACAATAGCCTCACGAATTTTTTTTCATTTTTCCTTTACCACCATTAATGGTTTTGAATTATGATATAACTGGTTTTAATTTATGATATAATTGATATATATGATATTTATATGTCTTCATTATTTTGTTACACATTTATAACACAAACTTTAATACATTCTATTTTGTATAAATATGATAACATCATTTGTGGAAGTATGAACTACCTCCTCCTCAAGGTGATGTGATACACTCACACACTATATTGAACAAAATAAGGATGTGTTTAATTGAATATATGATACATGAAGAACTGTTATATGATATTCATGAAATAATTCCTTTTTGGTTTCATAACACAACATTTTATTTGACACTTTTCCACACACTAGAAATTTGATAATGTTGTTCATGGATGTGTGGACAACCGCCTACTTGAAGTGATGTAAATCCATTTACATCAAAATAATTATATGTGTGTGTGTGTGTGTGTGATTTAGTAATTTTTTATATATTATATAATGATCATTATGAAAATTTAATTTTTTATTTACCTTGTTTCCATAATGATCAATAACAAACGAGAAGGATACTCATGCGTATGTAAGGACTACTGTATACACAATTGTAATGTTGGTTCATTTTTAATAACCATATTTCATTATTAGTTTCATTAGAGTAATTTATAAATATATATGATAATTATATCAATATTATTATTCTCTATATGTTCACATATTAACCCCTTTGACCATAATTTACCAACAAAATTCATTTTCACACATTAACTGAATATAGTCAAAACACTCGATGTAATACTAATTGTTTATGTGATTTTATAAAAAATCATTAATAATTAAAATAAAAGGTATAATGAAATTGAAAATATTTATAAATTAATTATATAATTAAAATATTTTCATTTTCATGGAATTTAAAGATGCACGAGAAAATTTGAACCAATGGTATGGAATTTTGTCTCAATATCCTTTTGTTGAGGCATTTCATGATTTTATGAACCTTAAATATTTTATATTGTGTATATAAAAACCCTATTACAATATATATCAATATTTTATTAATTTTAACATTATTAAATGTTTTATTAAATGGTATTATTTCATGTAGATTATTATTTAAATGTTCAAAGAAGAATGTGACACTTTAACTGTTCAGATATGAAATACTTTCCACATGTAGATATTCTAGATATTATTTATCCAAATTAGTTTATATGAATAACATAAGTTATTGAATGGAAATTTTATGTCTTTTTTTAATTACATTCAATTCATTTAGAAATGGTATATATTTTACATGCTTTATATGAAACGTTTTTTCAAAATACTACAGGAGTGGTCTATTCTTAACATACAACATGAAAATTAAATTTCCACCACTATGGGTGTAAAGACTCGTAAAATTCAAGGTAATTTTTTTCTTAATTTTCTTTAGAATTTTACAAGAGCGCGGTTTCTGACGGCGCCTGATTCCGAGGCCCGGTGTGCCCAGAATCAATTTCCGAAGTTTGGCTCGGGTACGTTCAGTGAACGAACGAGCGAGAATTTCTAACTTTTGATCCGGTGCTCGGAATTGAAATCCGAGGACACCGATGAACTCGCAGCGCCGATATTCGCTTAAGAAGACCTTTTCCGAAGTTGCGTTTGCCTAGGAGGAGATGTTTAATTTTCTGGATGAAATGAAGAGTAAAATAAATTTGTGATACAATATTTATTTTATATCTTTAAAGTGGTTATAATCTTTTGTTGGAAGTTGGGTGGTTTAACCACCTAAGAGAGGATTAAGGTGAGGAGGGGCCCACCCGAGCCCCACATTTTCAAATTCCCTAACTCCCCTCTCTCCCTCTTAAAAGCTTGACAACTTAACACTTAATTAATTATACAACTCATGTATAATTAATAAGTGAGTTTAATTTGAGTTTTGAAATTCAAACTCTTTAATTTCAAAGGTTGGGTTGTGTTAATAAATTAAGTGTGAGCTTAATTTATTTTTGGTTAGTTTCTTTGTTACTGGAGAGGTTTGGGAGAATCGTTGAGAGACTTGAAGATCTTCTTCGTCTTCGACGAAGAACGTGAAGAACGGTTCTTCTCCGACAAAGAACATCGATCCCACGACCTTCAAGACTCGGCGTCCTGGATTCTTCCGTCTTCATCTTCCTCCTCGACAAGGGATAAGTCGCCGACCGTGGTGATCATCGCCAACGACAACGTACCTCCCTTCTTCGTCATAGAGACAAGTGAAGAGACGTCGTTTCCTCCTCGGACGCACCCCAACGTCCACGGAATCTACGTCCGACGCCGCGACGCCTTTCTCCGCAATAACCGACGTGCGACGTCAATTTTCAAGGTAGGGGTTGTTGTTAATTGTTTATTTATTTATCCTTGTTCGTGGTTCTAGCATGACTAACGTGAGGATTTTAAATATGTGTTATTGTTTAACGTGAGGGGGCCGGACCGCATGAACACGGCCGAACCCCCTCCACCGTTCTTGTTGATTTATCTTGCGGGTGGAAACAAGGTGGCGTGGTGCCGTCACACCACGCGGATAATCACACGTTTATATTGCGCGGCGCCGTCGCGCCGCACCGTGGAAGAATCATCAAGAACGCGACGCCGTCGCGCCGCATCAAGGGGAATCGAAGGCGCGGCGGAGGGGCGCGGTGCCGTCGCACCGCGCCGAACGACGAACACCGCGGCCGGTACCGGGCCGCGGTGAGACGGGAAGACCGGAGGCAGCCGGGCCGCCGGCGCCGGAGATCAAGAAGGGTCGCGGCCCTACGGCCGTGGCGGAGCAGCCTGGGGCGGCCGGCCTCGCCGGCCGCCGGACTTCAGATGAACCGCGGCTATGGCCGTGGCGGAGAAGGAGAAGGCGTCCGGCTGTGCCGGCCGCCGGTTCGGTCAGAAGGCGGGACCCGCGGGTCCCGTGTGTTTAATAAAAACGGCCGGCAAAAGCCGGCCGTGATCCGAAAAAAGGGGGGGTTTCACCCCCCGCGTGCGGCGCATGCGCGGCACCCTGACCGCGCCGCCACGCCACCACCGGCCGGGCCGGGTCGACCCAGTTCGGGCCGACCCAGGGGGGGGGGGGGTTGGGCCGGGTCGGCCCGGACCCGGACCCCCCGTTTTCGAGACAGTTTCGGTCTTTTGGCCATAACTTGAGCCACAGACCTCCGATTGACGAACCGTCTGCGGCAACACGATCCTTGGATCGAGTCGGTTGTTTCGGTATATCGCACTCAAGGTTTTGGAACACTTTGAGTTCGGCCGGGTTGGTTCGTTCACAAAACCAACCGGGCCTTCGGAGCGGAAACGCTCATATCTTGAGCTACGAACGTCTGATTGATGTGCCGTCAGCTTTGTTGTGTTCCTCTTAGTGAGACGGATCTTTTGGCATACTCCGACCGAGGTTTGGACGCAGGTGGAGTACGGTCGGGTTGGTTTTTCCTTAAAAACCAACTGGGCCCCGGGGACGAAAATGCCAAAACTCTCAGACCGGGCGTCCGATCGACGCGCCGTCTGTTGCGTTGAGTTCCTGTTGACGATATGGAACTTTGGATAAATCAACTCTGGATTTTGTGACAGTTTATGTATCAGCCTCTCGGCTCGTGGAGCAGACCCTCCGAACGATCTTGCTGTGTGCGGGAACCCTAGTGCTGGCTGCGACTGTTACTGTGACTGCTACTTCTACTGCTACTGCTACTGTGACTGCGAAGACGACAGTACAGAGATCTTGTGTGGATTCGACGACGACGACTTCAGCACTCAGCGATCCTACGTGGATCAGTGCTACAGGTCCTGTGTGGGCCCGATCCTGTGTGGGTCCGATCCTGTGTGGGTCTTTGCGCTCAGCGGTCCTGTGTGAACCAGTGCCTACAGGTCCTACGTGGGCCCGATCCTGTGTGGGTCTTTTGCGGGGGTTAGTTACCTATCGATCCTTCGTGGGTCCGACGACTTAGATGGATCAGAGATCATCTTTATCGTCTTTCGAAGAATTATACATGTGTGAGCTGAATCCTGTTGCTTTCCTGTGTGGATTGTGTTGTGCAATCCTGTGTGGATTACGTTTTCCTTTCCTGTGTGGAATACGTTTACTTTTCTGTGTGGACTGAGTTGTACTTGGGCTCGAAGGTTGGTGCGTATTTGAAATTGATGACTTAGGTATATGTATGGGCATATACCTAAGCACTGTCGGTTGTTACTTCGTGATTGTACCTTTCTTCGTGGTTTATCCTTTGTGGATTTGAGAGACCTTCAGGGGTCTCGGGGTCCCTACTGAGTAGCGTATACTCACCCCTGCACGGGCTTTGCCCGCACTACGTTGTGTTGGTTCCAGACGACGGACAACGTTGATCTTAGCTGAGGCTTGCAGAGCAGGACGGTACCTGGAGGTGGACCACTGGGCGGGATGTGCTCGGAGCGGACGGCGGGACCCGTGGAGCAGTGGAGCTATCTGTACCCACCCTTCAGGTGGGATTTCTAGTGGACAGCTCGGTGTAGAGGCTTTTACTTTTTAGTTGCTGTTTTCCCTTTCGAGTTGTACTTTACTTTCAGTTTGGGTTTGTATACTGGCCCATTTACTTTTCCGCACTTTCAGTTGTACTCTGCTTTTTCTTAGTGTTTACTTTCCGCTTGCTTACTCTGTGGTGTTTGTTTACTTTACAACGGCAATGCCTACCCTTTTTACCGGGATTTACGCCTTGGTGCTAGTCTCAAGCCCCTGGCCTATGGAAGGCGGGCTTGGGGTAGTCACCGCACGGACCCCGAGGGCGGGTCGTGACAAATTGGTATCAGAGGAGTTCAGTTCTACTGTGAACTCTGATCTTTTCTATGTGAAGCAATAATGTTTAGCGTATTGAGTGTGGTTATCAGTCCTGGGAGTCCAGTGTTGGTGCAGCGGCCGACGTATCCGTACACCAGGACCCTGACTTCTGATTTCCGACTTAATGCACGAAAACATTGATTGTGTGTATGTTTCAACGTTTTCTTTGTGATTTTCTTGTGTCAGCTCACCAGGTATATTGTTTGAACGTGGAGAACCTGTTTCCTATTCAGGATGGCCCCACGACGGCAGCCAGCTAGGGTTCCGAGAGTCGAGTGTGACGACAGCCCACCGAGCGACGAGGCTTCGGTGTAGGGACCTTTGTAAGCAGTGGCACCGGCGGTAGTTCTACCCGCCGAGCCCCCGATGCTTCCAGCACCAGCCGCTGACGATGCGCGTCGCCTCAGCGCACTGCATGAGTTTCAGCGCCAGTGACCACTCAGGTTTCGCGGGGAGACGGATCCCCAGGCAGCAGAGGACTGGCTGGAGGTCGTGGTACGTGTGTTTAGGCTAGTGAGGACACCAGCAGACCTCATGGTGATCCTCATTGCGAGCCTACTACACGCAGAAGCAGGACGATGGTGGAGCTTGATGCTCCAGGTGCACGATGAGGCATCACTACTTTGGACGGACTTTTAAAACCTCTTCCGCTCGGAGTTCGTCCCAGCCACCCTTCGTGCGGTGCGTATCCAGGAGCTTCTTCAGCTGCGGCAGGGCAGCATGACGATCGCTCAGTACTCGGCAAGATTTACTGATCTATCGCGCTACTCGACCGACATGGTACGAGACCCATTCTTCTGGGCCCGGACCTTCGAGCAGGGTTTGAGACACGAGATCAGGGCATCGCTGATCTCCCTCATCATACCGACTCAGGCAGGAGTATGTGAGCGGGCCCTTTTGATCGAGAGCTTCTTTGCTGAGTCTACACCAGCGCAGCGACCCACCACAGGGCGGCACGTGGCAGAGTCATCTGCAGCTGGCAGTCGACGGATGACTCAGGGGTCCAGACAGACCAGATCTTCAGGCAGAAAACCTCAGGGCACTGGCTCAGTAGTGCAGGGCACACAGCGCAGAGCCAGTCTTTCGAGTGGAAGACAGTGCTATGCATGCGGCGGGCAAGGCCACATGGCTCGTGACTGCCCGACCCGCCATGCATAGGAGCAGCAGACGGTTGAGGAACCACCTAGGCAGAGGCAGAGGTTCGACCGTGGAGGTCCGCAGGGAGGAGGCAGACGAGGCAAAGGAGCTGGTCGAGCAGCAGGTGGTGGGTGACGCTTTGAGGCTCTACCACCACCACCACCAGGAGGTCCACCCCGACCTCAGGGGAGAGCACAGCTTCAGGCAGCTGAAGCTTACGATCATGGAGCTCCGGAAGCGGGTGGACTAGTGCGGGACTAGCTCCAAGCATAGAGGCCTTTGCCCATAATGCCTCTAGCTTGGTAGTTTGTGTTGCTTTGTGTCCTTGTACTTTAAGTTGAAGTAATAAAAGACACTTGCCTTGGTGACTTTTGTTATCTTGTCTTTTGTTTGTTTTTACTAAGAGGTGCCGGTTAAAAACTGTTGACTTGACCCTCACTTGCGAGATTTCTACTGGAGTAAACCCAGTGACCACACACTGATGCCGACAGTGTGACTCAACCCTAGGAGGCGAGAGTAATGGTTGGATCTCTTGGTAGCAGCGTCGAGGCCTTACGACGTCATCCATGCCACGAATTAACTAATCATGATGGGATTGGCTGTATTAGGCAAGGAACGTGGTTCATCCAGGGGATGAGACCGGATTTCACTTTTCGGCAAAGGATAAATCTTTGCAGCTTTTCCATACGTTAAGGAGGAAGGGGAACGTAGTAGCTGATGCCCTCAGCAGGAGGACGGGCATTCAGCTACTTGAGGAGGCGACAGAGCAGCTATCCTCTTTGCAGATATCCTTCGTGGATAGAGATGGATCAGCCTTCCTCCAGTCTCTCACAGTCACCCCTCCACTACTGCAGCGGGTCAGAGAGGCACAGCGTGAGGATGCTGACTATGAGACACGGCGTGCACAGATATCCTCGGGACAGACACCTGATGGTTTCTCCCTTGGAGCAGAGCACGACATCCTTTTAAGAGGACGTACCATGGTACCAGTTGCTTTGCGAGAGGAGGTGCTGAGAGAGTTTCACACTTCTCCTTTGGCGGTACATCTTGGAGTGGCGAAGATGTACCAGGATCTCAGACGACACCACTGGTGGCCGGGCATGAAGAAGGCTGTAGCAGAGTTCGTTTCTCGATGCCTCACCTGCCAGCAGGTGAAGGCAGAGCATCAGGTACCAGCGGGCTTGGTACAGCCCTTGGAGGTTCTGTAGTGGAAGTGGAACGACATATCTATGGACTTCGTGACTGGACTTCCACGCACTTCCAGAGGTCACGACTCCATCTGGGTGATTGTTAACCGACTCACCAAGTCGGCACATTTCTTACCCATCGGAGAGCAGGGCTCAGTGGAGAGCTTGGGACGTCTCTACGTTCAGGAGATTGTGCGGCTCCACGGCGTGCCATCATCTATCGTCTCCGATCGAGATGCACGCTTTACTTCCTGGCTTTGGAAGGGGTTACAGGAGGCGTTCGGGACACAGCTACGTCTGAGCACAGCCTTTCACCCTCAGACGGATGGTCAGACGGAGAGGACCATTCAGACTCTCGATGACATGCTCCGTGCATGTGTCCTCGACTTTGGTCGCAGCTGGGAGGACCACCTACCATTGGTGGAGTTTGCGTACAACAATAGCTACCACTCCACCATCGGGATGAAACCGTATGAGGCGTTGTACGGCCGACCTTGTAAATCTCCTTTGTGCTGGACAGACCCTGGGGAGTCAGCACTGATGGGACCAGAGATGGTCCAGGCCACGACAGAGAAAGTCCAGGTCATCTAGGAGCGGATGAGGACAGCTCAGAGCCGGCAGAATTCATACGCTGACAGGAGACGGAGGCCACTGGAGTTCGAGGATGGCGACCACGTCTTCTTGCAGGTCTCACCTCGACGTGGTATTCGAAGATTTGGCCGAGGCGGCAAGTTATCTCCGCGCTTCATCGGACCCTTCCAGGTCCTCAACAGGATTGGTGAGGTGGCTTATCGCCTGGATCTACCACCTCAGTTGCACCGGGTGCACGACGTCTTCCACGTGTCTCAGCTGAGGAGATACGTGCACGACCCGACGCACATCATTGACCATGGGGAGCTTGACGTTGACGATGGGGCGACTTTTACAGAGGTCCCGGTGGAGATAGAGGATCGACAGGAGCGGGTCCTGCGTGGACGATCGATTCCTCTTGTGCGCATCAGATGGCAGCACGGGAACCTCCAGGAGAGCACATGGGAGCGGGAGGCTCAGATGCGTGCTCAATACCCTCATTTGTTTCCATAGTTTTTGATGTATCTTTACGGGGACGTAAAGCCCTGAGGTGGGAGTAATGTAAAGACCCATAAAATTCAAGGGAATTTTTTTCTTAATTTTCTTTAGAATTTTACAAGAGCGCGGTTTCTGACGGCACCTGATTCTGAGGCCCAGTGTTCCCGGAATCAATTTCCGAAGTTTGGCTCGGGTACGTTCAGTGAACGAACGAGCGGGAATTTCTAACTTTTGATCCGGTGCTCGGAATTGAAATCCGAGGACACCGATGAACTCGCAGCACCGATATTCGCTTAATAAGACCTTTTCCGAAGTTGCGTTTGCCTAGGAGGAGATGTTTAATTTTCTGGATGAAATGAAGAGTAAAATAAATTTGTGATACAATATTTATTTTATATCTTTAAAGTGGTTATAATCTTTTGTTGGAAGTTGGGTGGTTTAACCACCTAAGAGAGGATTAAGGTGAGGAGGGGCCCACCCGAGCCCCACCTTTTCAAATTCCCTAACTCCCCTCTCTCCCTCTTAAAAGCTTGACAACTTAACACTTAATTATTTATACAACTCATGTATAATTAATAAGTGAGTTTAATTTGAGTTTTGAAATTCAAACTCTTGAATTTCAAAAGTTGGGTTGTGTTAATAAATTAAGTGTGAGCTTAATTTATTTTTGGTTAGTTTCTTTGTTACTTGAGAGGTTTGGGAGAATCGTTGAGAGACTTGAAGATCTTATTCGTCTTCGACGAAGAACGTGAAGAACGTTTCTTCTCCGACAAAGAACATCGATCCCACGACCTTCAAGACTCGGCGTCCCGGATTCTTCCGTCTTCAACTTCCTCCTCGACAAGGGAGATGTCGCCGACCATGGTGATCATCGCCAACGACAACGTACATCCCTTCTTTGTCATAGCGACAAGTGAAGAGACGTCGTTTCCTCCTCGGACACACCCCGACGTCCACGGAATCTACGTCTGACGCCGCGACGCCTTTCTCCGCGATAACCGACGTGCGACATCAATTTTCAAGGTAGGGGTTGTTGTTAATTGTTTATTTATTTATCCTTGTTCGTGGTTCTAGCATGACTAACATGAGGATTTTAAATATGTGTTATTGTTTAACGTGAGGGGGCCGGACCGCATGAACACGGCCGAACCCCCTCCATCGTTCTTGTTGATTTATCTTGCGGGTGGAAACAAGGTGGCGTGGTGCCGTCGCACCACGCCGATAATCGCACGTTTATATTGTGTGGCGCCGTCGCGACGCGTCAAGGGGAATCGAAGGCGTGGCGGAGGGGCGCGGTGCCGTCGCATCGCGCCGAACGACGAACACCGCGGCAGGTACCGGGCCACGGCGAGACGGGAAGACCGGCGGCAGCCGGGCCGCCGGCGCCGGAGATCAAGAAGGGCCGTGGCCCTACGGCCGTGGTGGAGCAGCCAGGGGCGGCCGGCCTCACCGGCCGCCGGGGTTCATATGAGCCGCGGCTATGGCCGTGGCGGAGAAGGAGAAGGCGGCCGGCTGTTCCGGCCGCCGGTTCGGTCAGAAGGCGGGACCCGCGGGTCCCGTGTGTTTAATAAAAACGGCCGGCAAAAGCCGACCGTGATCCGAAAAAAGGGGGGGTTTCACCCCCCGCGTGCGGCGCATGCGCGACACCCTAACCGCGCCGCCGTTGGCCGGGCCGCCACCGGCCGGGCCGGGTCGACCCGGTTCGGGCCGACCCGGGGGGGGGGGGGGGGGGGTCGGGCCGGGTCGACCCGGACCCGGACCCCCCGTTTTCGAGACAGTTTCAGTCTTTTGGCCATAACTTGAGCCACGGACCTCCGATTGACAAACCGTCTGCGGAAACGTGATCCTTGGATCGAGACGGTCGTTTCGGTATATTGCACTCAATGTTTCCGAACACTTTGAGTTCGGCCGGGTTGGTTCGTTCACGAAACTAACCGGGCCTTCGGAGCGGAAACGCTCATATCTTGAGCTACGGACGTTCGATTGACGTGCCATCAGCTTTGTTGTGTTCCTCTTAGTGAGACGGATCTTTTGGCATACTCCGCCCGAGGTTTGGACGCAGGTGGAGTACAGTCGGGTTGGTTTTGCCTTAAAAACCAACCGGGCCCCGGGGACGAAAATGCCAATAACTCTCAGACCGGGCGTCCGATCGACGCGCCGTCTGTTGCGTTGAGTTCATGTTGACGATACGGAACTTTGGATACATAAACTCTGGATTTTGTGACAGTTGATGTATCAGCCTCTCGGCTCGTGGAGCAGACCCTCCGAACGAGCTTGCTGTGTGCGGGAACCCTAGTGCTGGCTGCGACTGTTAATGTGACTGCTACTTCTACTGCTACTGCTACTGTGACTGCGACGACGACAGTACAGAGATCCTCTGTGGATTCGACGACGACGACTTCAGCACTCAGCGATCCTACGTGGATTAGTGCTACAGGTCCTGTGTGGGCCCGATCCTGTGTGGGTCTGATCCTGTGTGGGTCTTTGCGCTCAGCAGTCCTGTGTGAACCAGCGCCTACAGGTCCTACGTGGGCCCGATCCTGTCTGGGTCTTTTGCGGGGGTTAGTTACCTATCGATCCTTCGTGGGTCCGACGACTTAGATGGATCAGAGATCATCTTTATCGTCTTTCGAAGAAGTATACCTGTGTGAGATGAATCCTGTTGCTTTCCTGTGTGGATTGTGTTGTGCAATCCTGTGTGGATTACGTTTTGCTTTCCTGTGTGGAATACGTTTACTTTCCTGTGTGGACTGAGTTGTACTTGGGCTCGGAGGTTGGTGCGTATTTTAAATTGATGACTTAGGTATATGTATGGGCATATACCTAAACAGTGTCGGTTGTTACTTCGTGATTGTACCTTTCTTCGTGGTTTATCCTTTGTGGATTTGAGAGACCTTCAGGGGTCTCGGGGTCCCTACTGAGTAGCTTATACTCACCCCTGTACGGGCTTTGCCCGCACTACGTTGTGTTGGTTGCAGACGACAGACAGCGTTGATCTTAGCTGAGGCTTGCAGAGCAGGACGGTACCTGGAGGTGGACCACTGGGCGGGACGTGCTCGGAGCGGACGGCGGGACCCGTGGAGCAGTGGAGCTATCTGTACCCACCCTTCAGGTGAGATTTCCAGTGGACAGCTCGGTGTAGCGGCTTTTACTTTTCAGTTGCTGTTTTCCCTTTCGAGTTGTACTTTACTTTTAGTTTGGGTTTGTATACTGTCCCATTTACTTTTCCGCACTTTCAGTTGTACTCTGCTTTTTCTTAGTGTTTACTTTCCGCTTGCTTACTCTGTGGTGTTTGTTTACTTTACAAAGGCAATGCCTTCCCTTTTTACCGGGATTTACGCCTTGGTGCTAGTCGCCAGCCCCTGGCCTATGGAAGACGGGCTTGGGGTAGTCACGGCACGGACCCCGAGGGCGGGTCGTGACATTGGGAATTATTTTAATTTTTCCTTCCAAGAATGATTTCATGCCATCTTAATTAAAAATACGTCTTTTTACTTCTTTGTAATTTAATAATTCAAAATGGGTTTTATAAAATGGACTGATTATTCCAATATATTGAAATAATCTCTTTTGATTTAAATGAAATTTTACAACTGATATATTTAAAATTGGAATCATTTATGTGTTATGATTATATACATATAATTGGAAATTCGATGGGTAGTTCTATAATAAAGCCATGATGGGTTGTTCTATGATAAACCAATGATGGGGGGTCCATGATATCCATTAACTTCATTGGTTATGGAAGTATGACCTATTACTGTTCCATTTGTAGGAGTGACTATTAGGAAATTAAAATGTATGGTTATTCTAATAATAATATTGGCGTGTATAATGATGTCCCTAGTTAAATTAATCTATTTTCTATGATTCTAATGGGGTTTATGGTAATATTTTATTTTTAGAAAGTATTAAATGTGATTATTATAAATGGAAGTATTTACTTCTTGTCAAAGGTGAAAATTATTAATTTTTTATAATGTTTAATGGATTTTAATGTATATCAACTGACTAATGTTTTCATACATTTTTATATCCCTTACTGAGATTTTTATGCTCATCCTACAGTTTTAAAATTTTATGCGAATTTAGGATGTGTATGTTATATTAATAATTCATGTTGACAATGACTAATACATTTCATAAAATTGTACATTTTTTAGTTTTTAAAATTTATTATATGGATGAAAAATGGATACATATTGGAAGATTCAACTTTATATTTTATGGTCTTGTTATGTTTGAGTTATTTAATAATACTTTAAAAATATAAAAATGAAAATGTTTTCAATCCGAGGAATGTAAAATTATATAATAAACCAAAGATTATGTAATGTTTCAATGATGATTCCTTTTATTATATTTGATAGTTCACAATTATTTAAGTACTATATTTAAATCCTAAGAATAATATATAAAATTGACCACCATAATCCCCCGCTATCACATCCTCAAAATCCTTAATACAGTTGTATATTCCTTCTGTGATTTTAGAGATGATTATAAGTTTAACAAGATTGGTGACATTACATTCCTATGTTATATTGAATAATTTATTTTGATCATGAAATTACATACATATCTAAAATTTCTAGATTAATAGTTTAATTCTTATTTTGTGGATCATATGACATTTGGAAGTAAATTTTCATTATTATTATTTTTTTTTTGAATTTAAATACAAGGAAAGTATCATGACTATAAAAATTTTAATGTTTCTTCTACTATAAAAACAATATTCACAGTTAAATTTCCACATGATCTACTAAAATTCATTTACTCATATATACCATTACATTTTCATGATTTTTCAAAGAGTGGATTCTATGTTATTCTTCCGTATTCACCTATTCCAAATTTCTCCATATAAAAATCCTTACATGGGTGTCCTATGAACTTATATATTGTTATGTATGTTTATGTTATAAATACATGAGTTTTAATTTATTTATATGTATCCATGTGATTATAAAATCAATCATTGAAAACCCTTTGGTATCTCCAATGAAATCTTAAATATTTTTTACTTATTCTTTCAAAAAAATCCATTTATTTTTCAATAACATTTGTGCTGCATTATTTAATCTTATAAGGATTTATTATTTAGTATTTACTTATATTGAGATTAAAATTATTCATATAATTGCTTCACACTTTTTAATTTAATATGACACAATGGATCTATTACTAATTTCAATGTAAAAATGTTTATTTATATTTTTGTGTCTAGTTACTTCTACAGAGTTAGGGTTTCAGTAAATTTACTCTTACATAGATGGTATAAAGAAAATTTTATTATTTCACACATATTGAATTATATTTCATTTCCCTAATAAAATTACAGAAAATTAATAGTATAACATTCATTTTATTCCGAAAAATTATAAATCTAAAAAATTAACAAAATTTATTTAAAATCTAATCAATATTCTAAATCATCATAAAAAAATTACATAAAATCAAAAAAATAATAAATCAAAATTAGTAAATAAATTTAATAAAATAAAATGGACAAAATAACTAAAATAATATAATGGAATAATCTCCTGTATCAATTCCCTCATACTAATTCTATTTTCCTCCTTGATAAGTGATCATAAATATGCTACAAAAGTAAAATTACAAGGATAATCCAAATAAGTTAAACTTTTTATAGCATTTTTATATGAAAATATTATATTTATTAGATGTACATTATTTTACATTCTCAGTAAGAAAAAATAAATTCATTTCCACTTCTTTTGTCCTCCTATAATCAATTATATCATTCTTCTTAGAAAAATTTCCCTCATCACTCAAATAATATATTTGAAACAGATTCTTATTCTGTTCAACATCATGATTGGGTTACCAAAGGATTTTTGTGATTATAATATCTCTAACCAATGGGTCGATTTCTTATGTTTTCATGATATCTTTTACGGTTGTAATTTATAAAATGGATGGTGGGTTTTTTTAACAAATAAAATACATAATGGTGAGTTTTGGATAAATGTGATGTAAAATGCATGATTTATACTTCAAAATCAATAAATGTATCTCCAATAACACTTCGGAGTAATGATTCACCTACAAATAGTTTCTTTCTTATAGTAATTTCATGTAAGTATCATGATGCCTCTAAAAATACTATATTCTGTCAATTAAAATGAGGATATCTAGAATATCATTCAGTATTGTAATGGCAGAGATAATATATATTCAAAAGGTGCTATGGGATTGTTAGTATGTTGGATATTATGATTGTTGTGATTACATTGTTGTCCAATCACAAAATAATTCTAAGGTGAATGATGTTTAAAAATAGGATTCATTAGTGTCATTATCAGGTTTATGTTTAATTTTATCAAAGTTTTATAGTCAATAAAGTAGAAGATATTTCAAATCTATGGGAACTATTATGAATAGAAAGATCCTTGAAAATATTAGAAGTTGCTGAAATAATTTGACTAAATCCAACCCACTATATAAGGTTGGAGAGAGCAGATACTATTTTGGGTGGTGGTCATTGGATATTTTGATATAAATCGATCTCAAAACACAATGACGGTAAAATTTTATCTTCCAAAATTAAAAAATATTAGAATTTCCCTCTACTAGATGTCGGAAAAAGGAAGAACACACATAACCCTTTTTATCATTCATTATTTATTATATCATATTTTATGAATAATTTCTTAATTTGTGGGTGAAAATGATGATGTAAATGAATCTCAATATAATGATTAGGGTTAGGTTATTCATTTTAGGTCTGTTACACTAATGTTTTGATTGTTACTTCAACATCACAATTTTACATTTCTAGTTTCAGTGACATATATTATTATGGTCATATATAGTGTTCAATCCCCAAAAAATAGTTTCAAAATGTAGGGAATCTTTTCATGTTATATTATATGGTCATAGTTTAGTTATCATTATATCATAATTATTTGTATTTTATATTTTATTAGGAGTCACTAATAATGAAAGTGATAGTGATATAAGATAAAAAGTTCCAAATTGAAATATTTGATGATTTATATATATTTTGTATTCTAATGTTGATGTGGTACTATCTCACTAAAAATCCTTTTGATGTTTCATTGAAAGGGGTCAAGCCGTAAACAATGGAGAAATCATAATGGTAATGGATAGATAAAAAACAAGTTTTGGTATGGATTTCATTAGCTTAGAATTTATCCTTGGACTTCTGGGAGAATAATACAAAAAAAATATTTCATTGATTCTATGAAATAAATTTACATGAATCAGACTTCAGAAAAAATTTGTATTTGATGAAATAAATGTTCTTCATGTTTATATTCTAAGGTATGTGTCTAAAATTTCTTGTGATTGATTTCAAAATCATCCAGATCAATATAGAGTTTATGAATCTAACATTCATATTAGATGCTTTGGAAATGATACTATTGTTATCATTAATAGAATCATAGGATATAGCGGTAGATTATATCAGTGGATACTACATAAAAAGTGACTTAAATTTCAAGGAAGTTGAGGACAAGATTTTAAATGAACAACCCTAAATATGGGATATATAAGAACCTTATATAAATGCATTGAATACAGTTGGAATATGGAACTCAACTCAACCAATAAGTAATAGATAGTTAATATAAATTTAAAGATATGGGATTAGAGGTAAATATAAAGGTCTTAGGTCCACATGTAGGAATTAAAAAAAACCATTCATCTAAAAAAGTAGATTTGTGATCAAAAAATAAATTGAAAAAATATATATTCCATGGGAATATGTTTCCTAAAATAAAATTATGAGATTAGTTTCATTATACACATGAGTATCAATACACTAGTGTAATCATGGATCATCAATTCAATAACATCTCTCCACTACACTATTGAAAAGGGGTAAGTTTTGAATTATGTGACCAGAAACCTGAATGAGTATAACTAGTGAATGACAATGATCTTGAAATATTTTGAATGAGAAATGTTATAGTCCATATGTAGAATTTATGTTTCCATGTATTAAGGGATTCCAGGTATATTAAAATTATTTTGAATAATTTAATCATATTTGGACTATTGAATAAAGTCATATATGGAACTAAATTTTTGAATACACACATTACATGTTTAGAAGTAATGTGGGGGAATCTATTCCTTGAAATCAACTAAAAATGTTCAAAATTTTGGATTTACTGCCTTAAGAACTTACAGATGAATTGTATGAATCATTAGTTGAAACAACCATGTTAGATATGGAAAAGATATTGTGTTAATGTTTCAAGAATAACATAATTATTATGTATTAAATAGTCTCTTTCAAAAAAATTGGATAAAAAACATAAATCCTGAAATGATAAAATTTGACATATAAATGTATTGGGAAATTTCCTAGTAAAATATCACAGAGTGTCACAGAAATCTGTTTCATTCAATGGTGATTCCAAAATAAATATAATTTAGTAATTCTTAAATGATTAAATCCGATGTGATTGGAGTGTTTGTTTAGTAAAAATTTTAAGTTGAATAAGACATCAAATGTATATTGATGATTTTGAGATAAAATAGATTAAGGCGAGTTCATCGAATGAACATTTACAAATTTATTCAAGATTAATAGTTCCAGTAATGAAAATTATGTACGTAAAACACCTTATAAAATTTTCCTACATAAAAAGAAAAAATAATAATATAGAATTAACATAGCATGTCACTATATTTCAAAATTACAATGGATTAGCAGGAAAAAGTAGTAGATATACTAGTATAAAAATTCAATATGACCCCCTCATGAATTTTGGTGAATGAAGTACCAAAAACACTGTTGATTGGTGAAATAATATAATAACTAAAAAATGATGTCTTCCTAAGCATAACCTCTATTCATGGGGATTCAAAAGGAAGAGGCAATCTGGAGACTAATTCTCATATATTTGTTTTCATTTGATTTATAGATGAAACAATAATTTTCCAACATTAGGATGGTGACAAATGGAAATTAATGAGAATTTAAAATATTATCTTAATTAATCAAGCCTCTTGTAATGATTAGAACATAAAATAATGGAATTTATAAGTAAATTAATAATTTAAGTTCAATTTGACACAATGGGAAGGTTAAATGGATTAAATAATTATTACAAGTTTAGATGAAGATAAATCTACATGATGATCACATGTTCTAAATGAATGCTTTGTGGGAATAAGAATATAATATATATTTTAAATAGAAAATGCAATTGAAATCATAGGGCTGGAGAGGGTCACAGTATAGTAAAATACTATGATATTCTATATTTTAAAATCAAAAAAGGAATATACCTAATATAAAAATGGTGATTCAACAATAATATATGTTCATTATAAATATATGAATATTACATGAACATATTTCTATTAATGGATTTATGATAACAAGATAGCCTGAAATAAGTAGGTAGCCTCACATATTTCATCATTTGTGAGTTTGGTTGGAATGATGATTTGAGTTCACTTCATCTGACAACACTTCAGAGATAAAATAACTACCACTTAGAAAGAAAAAATTGAAAATATGATTTTTTATCAACTGAAAAATAAGGTATAATAAAGAGATACAAGGATAGGATTATAATGAAAGTTAATCAGTGGAATGAAGGATAATACTTCTTTAAAATATTTTATTTAGTAAAAATGAATTGTACCATTAGATTTGTACTATGTTGGGGTTATTATAGAAGATAAAATCTATAAGAAATGGGATCGAATATAATTTTCTTCCAAGGGGATTGGTAGGAATTAATATATTAAAATAATCTTATTTGTTTTGACTATTATCAAAATTAGGTCTTGATGTGTAAAAAAAGAGGAGTCTCTATTGTTTGAAACAAACAACATAGAAGTGTAACTGGGAGATCAATTACTTTATTGAGTATAAATGTTTTAATATATGAATATAATACAATTTTAATTACTGGTAGATTTATAGTAATTAGGATGTTTGTATTTATTTGATGTATATAAAATGTATGATTATTGTAGGGGTTCTAAAACATTATAATTGAGAGATGGAGAAGGAGATGTTTGAAATTTTTTAGATGTAAAATCAGATAAATTAAATGATAATCATAAGTATGTACATAAAGTGGCATAATAAAGTCCTGAACTTTGTTTCAATCTTCTAAATATATCATATTTAAGGTTATTAAAAGGATTGAGATGAACAAATATAAGTCAATATCAACTCCTCATTTCAAAAAAAATATATTTCATTGGACCAATAACCAAGGATATCAGTAAAATAAAATTACATGGAAAAGGTACCCTATACATCAGTGGTAGAAATCCTAATGTATGATATGATGTGAAATTTTTCAGACATATCTCTTACAGTGGAAGGGGTCATCTGAGAGATAGAGAATATAGAGAATGGACATTAGGAAGTCATAATGTAGATTATTTGGAATCTAAAGAAGAAAAAATATATTACACATTGTTTTTTATTAAATGATATATTATAGGATCATATTTAAATAGACATTGGGGTGACTCAAATTAATAGATGATATCCTCTAGGTAAAATTATAATTTTTGAATAACCATTATTAATTGGATTTTGAGGTGGAATCATGTGATTTTATTTTTCAAAATAGATCTACATTGTATGGACCCAATTGAATTGATCAATGAAATGGTTTAGCTTCAGAATCTTATTGGGGATATTGGAATCATCTATAATAGTGGACTATACTGCCGTGACTTTCGATGTGTAAAGAAATAATTTAAAAATATGGTGGTCTTTGTGAGGATGAATAACATTAACAAAAGGCACCACATTATTTATAATAAACTACATGATGGAGATATGGATTTGAAGATGAATTATGGAAAATAGAATCTATTATATATAATCTTGAAATCATTATTTCATGAGATTTTGGGTTCCCATTATGCCTGATTCAGAATTGAATGAATTGAAAGATGTGGTGGAATTTTGAATAATGTTAGAGAATTTGTTTTTATTTTATTTTAAATTGTTGTAGAATGTTATGGAATTCGTTAAATTTATATTTACATGGTATATTTTATAGTTTCCAACTCCACTTTTACATACTTATTTTGATGAATAAAAAATCGTGAAGATTATTTGGTCTTCTAATGGTGGAGGCAATATGTTTTAATTACTTGTAAAGGGTTGGTTAGAATAAACCATATTTCAATGGATTAAAATTCATCATGTTCAGGTCACAAGACAATTATTCTCAAAATATAATGAACACCAGGATCAATTCCTGTGATCATATGGGACATGTTTTCATTTTCAAAAGGATTTTGTGGTCATTGTAGAGAGCAGGACGATCTCCATGAATATAGGGGGATGATGAATATTTTTGACCATAAAGAACTAATTATATAAAGTGGTCAATACCACTTCTTGGTGTTTATTTTAATCATATTTAGTGGTATTTTTTGTTGTTATCAATGATGGAAATTTTTTATCTTCCATTACAATTAAATGTAAAAATTCTTCTTATAGGGTTGTGGTACTATGTGATCCAAATCCATATCCTTATTTTACGGAATTGTTTTAAATTATATTATTTTTCTATATTCCCCAAAAGGTTTACATTAACCCCCCTTGAATTTTTAAGAAATTTGATGCTTTTGGGAGGCCAGAACATGCCGAATAGTTTGGCTTGATGGTTTCCTAAACCGTCTCGTGAAATTGTGCACATGTGTCTAGGTCATAATTTATTTTATTCCATGTTTTCTCTTTTGTGATTAAATTTAACTCTCCACATTGTCATCCCATTTAACCCTATCATCAATGGATTCTTCACAAGCTCCCTCAATCTCCCTTGGAATCCAATTGTGAAGTTGTTTTTTGTGGTGAAACTTCATGGTCTTTCATGTAAGCCATTCCCTTCTTTCAGTCATTTATTCTCCACAGGTTATCTTCCATTTTTGATTGATTTTCACATATCTATAAGCTATTTCTCTGTACCTAGGGATTTATTTTGGGTGTTTTGGCCCAACCATGTGGATTTAGGTTTGTTTTCACACTATTGTGGTGTTGTGGTGGTGCAGTTTTATTTTCACATAAGGATTTGTGATTTTTTACATATAAGTTATGTGATTCCATGTGTAGAAAATATTTTATAAATTTTTCTTTCTTGTTGAACATTTTTATCATGTTTTCTATCCTTTTTGTGTTATATGAACATAATTTTTGGTAGTGTTGACTGATCATTCAATTAAAAAATTGGATTTTGAAATAATCATAGGTGTTTTAATGTGTATTCTATGTTGTTTAATTTGGGGTCATTTGGTGATCCATGAAATAGTTTGATTAGATGTTGTTTGGGATAAAAAATATGGTTTGGTATGTAATTTCATTACATTTTGCCTTCAAATATGGTTTTTAATTGGGTTTGGGGAGAAAAACATTGTTTTACTATATGAAGTTGTTTTATAAAAAAAAATTGAATGTTTTATTAATTTACAAAAAGTGTGAAAATCAATATTGGGAACTATTAGGTTTCTGTATGTTAGATAAATGGTATTTTTGTGTGATAATGGTTTTATTTATAACGTGAAACATGTTTGATAATAATGAGAGAAACCTGCGTATCTAGGTGCTCGGAGTAGGACTAGTATGTTTGCGATAAATAGTGGTATTGTCCGTATTTAACATTACATGTCTAAAGATGAAAACATAAAATAAACATTGTTGATTTTGGGGCTAACTATGACATTGGTTTTTCCTCACCCAGTGGATCATTCATGAGAAAGATATTGATTATAGATACATTTACAATGAGATAAGATGTACCAAGTGCCCCATAACTGGCTAGTACCTAAGAGTCTTACCATTGTTTATGCTCATCATATATACTGTAATTACTGTCGGTATAAGGTGTTATTTTATGGAAAATACATTTTCTATTATATTTTCTTAAAATTTTTCCATTCACTAATGTTGCTTCCATAAATTCTGTTTTTATTTTATATTGCTTCCCTTTACTATTATTACTTGGATTTCTTATTTATAAGACATGAATGGTTTATTTGTTTTCAAATTTTTATTACATGGAAACGTTTTTCGCTGGAATCATATTGGTATTAGGGTCACACCATACACACACCTTTTCATGTATGTATACTTTATTATGACTGAAATAGGTAAGGGAAAGGTCCTTGGAGATGGTATTTTAGGTTTAACTTCTATCCTTGAATAGGTTTTGTGTAGAATAAATGGGGATGATGGATATTTGCTCTGGGGTGGTTCTAGAGTTAAAGTTTCTACTACTTTGAGTTGTGTACCACATAGGAATTGTCAAAAACCATGTATTTGAGTACTAAATTTTATAATATGTGTATTTCGACTAAATTTTATGATGTAGTTTATTTATTGATTTGGTAATTTAATGATTCTAAACTCGGGTAAACCATTACCAAATCATTATTCATGATACTTGAGCACTTTTTATATCCCGTAGTGATAGGTAATTTTCTTTGGGCCTTTCTATGGGCCGATTCTGGT
The DNA here is from genome assembly GCA_963277665.1 of Viscum album. Classification (NCBI taxonomy): domain Eukaryota; kingdom Viridiplantae; phylum Streptophyta; class Magnoliopsida; order Santalales; family Viscaceae; genus Viscum; species Viscum album. The sequence goes on along the minus strand of OY728141.1, from coordinate 460,896,021 downwards.
GCCGGTTTTTATGGAGACTATATCTGGTTCATGAAAAATGGTATCAAAGCATGGTTAAGGAGATCAGGTTATGTTATTATTTGGTATGAGTCTAGTTAGATAGGATCTATGACTATTTTTGCATAGAGTTATAAATGCATGTATGGTGCCTAGCTTGCTCCTCTCGTGATAGAACTCGTGTCACCATAAGATTTCATTAATGTGTGTTTGACTTTTATTCTAGGGGGAAGTGTGGGTTACAGACTGTACGTATACATTGGGTGGGAATAAGTAGTTTCTTATATAATTATTGTGTTGAGTATGATTTATTTTCATTTTATGATGTTGGTATAATTTATCAGATCACATGTACTAATGTTTTATCTTCTAATTGTTGCATTTTATAGCTACATTCCTCCCCATAATGCTCCCATGCAACCACATGAGGAGGTCTGAGAGAGTTCTCCCTCACCGCTCAATCAATCCTTCATAGAATCTATGGTATGGGATGTGCATGATATTAGGAAAGGATTTGGTCCTACTCCTGCTCCATCCAGAGAAGATTAGTCTGGTCCCAAGAAGGATAAAGCCTAGGAGTTTCTAAATAATGAACTCCCACATTTTGAGTTATCTCAGAACCTCATGATGTAGAGGAGTTGATCGATAAGATAGAATTTATGTTTCAGTTCCTATAAACACCTATGGATGTTAGAGTGAAATGATCCTCATTTCACCTAGAGGGTCCCATACACAGATGCTGGTAATCGATGCTTAAAACTCGAAAGAATGAGAAGATGCAAGGTATGTATTTCAAGAAAAAATTAATTGAGAATTATTTCCATGAGGACTTGACCTATGCAAGATCCCACTAGTTTGTGGATCTTTCCTCAGGAGATCATTTAGTGATAAAATATATAAATTATTTTTTTGATCTACTGAGGCATGCGCCTTAGACTATTTATAATTAGTCATTGAAAGATTCAATGTTTTGGAAGGGGATGAAACCAAAAATTTACTATCATGTAATATTTTTTGAGATGGGTACTTATGCTGAGGTGGTTTGTTATTCATGCATGGTTTATATTGATCTGAAAGAAATGAATGTGTTTATGAAAGGGTGTTTGCTTTGGACAGTGGTATATCATACGAGAAGAAGAGGAAGCAAAGGGGTAGGGGAAGAATGTTGGTTTTCGTTCAAGACATCCTCTCAGATATTTATCATCTATGGATTATGAGGATAGGTCCATTGTGTATGAAAAGTGTGGGAGGACATGGCACTCCCGACCTTTATGTATATCACCGCAGAAACCTTGTTATCTATGAGTAGCAATGGGATACATGCAGTGCTTTTGAAATTTGGCATGCCCACAATAGATTGATGAAAGATTTGTGGCTTCTAGGGGACATCCAATTTAGTCAGATCTATCGAAAATGGGGGATTTTGGTTTGGTGGTCATGGAAGAAGGGTCAGATCATCTTTTGGGAATATCCATCTCATGGCAGAGTTATATGGGAGTGGTTGTTCTCAAGAAGAGGCTATATATCATTATATAGTGGATCTGGCCCTAGTGGGGTCAGATTTATGGACTTCGGTAGTCTGTGGTACCATTTTGAATGGTACTTCTATAGCTACCATTATTTTTGATAATGGTGGTACTATTTATTTAATCACTTCCCCTATTGTGAAACTGCTAAATTTTCCAACATAATTTTTTTCCATTGCGATGGATTGGGTGACATCGTTGGGTAAGAATATGGAAAATGTCCCCATGTTTCTTTCTGGTGTGATTTCCAATTCAGGGGTTGAGATGGAGTGGGACCTCTTGGACATGGATATAGACCATTTTGACTTAATAATCGACATTTATTGGATGGATCCCTTTCAAGTGCACATAGATTTCTATAGGCAGTGTGTGAGTTTCATGGTAGCTAATGGGAGTCCCCAGGGTTTTCAGGGGGAATGGGATCCTTGGTCGAGTTGTGTGGGACCCCCCCTCCAAGGGATACGAAATTATATCTTCTATTTATTATCACTAATGATATAGTATTATGGTCATGCTCTTGAGGGTGGATTACCTCATGTAGCGAATGAGTTCCCGATTCTATTTCTAGAAGGATATTCTGGCATCTCCCAGAGTGGGACAGGGTATTCTCGATTGATTTCACATAGAGAGAAGAACTGATATACCATCCTTCAAATTGTATGACACCCACTGATTTTAGGGAATTAATAATATAGATGGATGATTTGGAATAAAATGGATTCATTTTCCTGATTGTCTCTCCTTTGGCCTCACTTTTTTTTGTAAAGAAGTATGTTGGATCCCGCAAGTTGTGCATTGATTAATGCAATAGGAAGAAAGTTAAATTCGAGAAAAAGTATCATTTCCCTCGAATAGAGGACTTGTTTGACCAGCTAAATGGGGAGTGGTTTTCTAAAATAGACTTGTTCTCGGGTTACCACCATATTTGGGTGAGAGAGGCGGATGCCCCAATGGAAAAATTCTGAAGTAGATAAAATAACAATGATTACATGGAAATTCCATTCGGATTGACCATCACTCTAGTGGTCTTTATGGAAGTCATGAATAAGGTGTTCAAAATGAATCTTGAATCGTTTTTTGGGTATTTGCGGATGACATATTGTGTAATTTTGATCTGATGAAAAGTATAAGCAGCCCTAGTAGACCATTTTTTGCACTCATTGAGATCATTTTCATATGAATAGTTGTCAATGTAAACCATCTAGATCTGAGAAGTGAATTTTCTCGAACACGTGATCTCAATGAATGGGGTTTCAATGGACACTAAGAAAATCAGTGCTATTATTTCATGGGAGCTTCCGTGGAATGTGTTAGAGATCATGAGATTCCTTGGACTGACATGTTAATATAGGAATTTTGTTCGGGATTTATCTCAACATTTTTAACCTATTATCATTCTCACTCGGAAAGGGGTGATGTTTTTATGGGGCCCAAAATTTCCAAAATCCTTCTATGAGTTGACGTAGTGGTTGACTACATCCCCTGTGTTTATCTTTCTAGAATTTGGAAAGGGATATGTGTTGTGTTTTGATGCTTTAGATATGGGTATCATGTGTGTTCTTATGTAGGGTGATCATGTATTGGCGTATTGATCTCTCAAACTCTAACCACACAAAAATAATTACATGTCCCATGACTTAGAGTCTACAGTAGTGATGAATGATTTCATGTCTTAGTGGAACTACCTTTTAGGGAGAAGTTTGTGGACTACTCTAAGTAGAATAGTTTAGCCTACATTTTCCCCCATATGGATTTTAATCAGAGATAACACCATTGGATTGAATATTTACAGGGTTTCAAAATTGATATCATCTATACCTCATGAATGGATATTGTGGTGGCTGAATACATGAGCAAAAGTTTACTAGTGTGGGCATTAAATTTTTCCAGTGATTAGTGGACTCTGATAGGGATCTTCTCTTAGATGCATGTGGAGACCAAAGAGAACAGTGTAGGTGTGTTCTTGGAAATAGTTTAGTTTACTCTATCTATTTTAGTGTTTATTCAGTGATAACATCAATATGATATGAAATGTCATCATTTCATGGAGTTTCTTCATGTTAGGGAGAAGACATCTGATCAGTATTCATCTCCAAAGGGAATATTATGCTTTAAGGTCGATTCGATGGTGCTGATGTATCAGATGAAAGTGGTGATGCATGAGAGACACTAGTCTTAGTGGGCTGTTCATCCTGAAGATACCAAAATGTACAATGATTTTCTTCAGTAGTTCTGGCATCTAGGTATGAGGCTGGATATAGAATATTTTTTGTCGATATGTTATACTAGTCAACTGGGGAATGTAGGGAATGAAATTATATTTGGTTTGTATCATCCATTACCCATTCTCAAATCAAATGGGTATGATGTATCCATAGAAATCATTATCATCATAACTAATAATCATTGGTGTAATAATTCCATTTGGGTAGTGATTGTTCATATAACCAAATCAGTCCACATCATTTCAATCGTAGATTCAACCAAAGTGGATGAGTTGGTTTGATGGTATATTCAAGAGGTGGAAAGGCTTCATGGTGTTCTTTCAGTAGTTGTTTGAGATAGAGACTACCATTTCACCTCTAGTTTTTTGGACTGACATAATAACGATTGGGGTCACATATTTAGATGGTCAAGGCATACCATCCTAAGATATATGGTAAAACAGTGCTAGAAAATTATATTCTAGAATACATGGTTTGTGCATGTGTCATGAACTTCAACAGTTCATGTGATATCCTTTTGGTATTGGTGGAGTTTCTTCTTAATAACAGTTACCAATCATGATCTTTAATGTATACTATTGAGGCCATATACGGTCGGTATTTTCATCCCCCCCCCCCAAATATTTTGGATGAGGTTGGTGAGACATCACTCTTTGGGATAAACCATGTAAAATAGACTTATAAAAATGTCAAGTTGATTAGGAAACACTTATTTATACCTCATATTCACCATAAATCTAATGATGATCAGAGCCGTCAAGATATAAAGTTTTATAAGGGTGATTGGTTATTCTCGATAGTGTCCCCTTGGCTGGGTTACCATCTTTGGGAAAGCATGGAATGATAAAATTGATGTATGTTAGACATTTTGAGATCACTGAGTGGATTGAAAAGGTGGCATAAAGGGTATATTATCCCTCTCTGTTGATATCCATTCAAGAGGTATTCATTGTATCCCAAGTGAAAATGTACAATCTAGATCCGTCTCATGTGCTGAATTGGGATTTCATAGAGATAGAGACCAATTTATCAGTGTTTGAGTGGCTAGTGAGAATAATGGATTCTCAGAAGAAATTGCATCGATGAAAGTATATTCCACCAGTAAGGTTTTGTATGAATATTGTTAATTATGTTCACGAGACCTGGGAGTGAAATTATTTTTTGGATAAAGAGTGTCCATTTTTGTATTACGATCACGATTTGGGTTGAGTTTCTGGGGCAGAATGTTTTCATGGTGGGAAGAATTGGCACCGCCATATACTTCTTTCAAGGTAATGTTTTCACTTCTATTCTTGGACTAACCTCCATCCCTGGTATCCCCTAGTCCCACATTGAATTTGGAAGATATTTTATGGTTTTTGGGTTGCCAAAACATGCCACATAGTTTGTCGACACCGTTTCCTAAACTGTGCCCCCAAATCTTGCATAGTTGTCCAAGTTATAAAAAATCTTATATTATTCCCTATTTTCCCTTCTAGGATTAAACTTAACTCACCCCATTCTACCCCCATTCTACCCTAGAAGACTTACAATCCCCCTCAATCTCCCTACGCCTCGCATGGAATCCAATTTTGAAGAGGGTTTTGTGGTGGAACTTCAAAATATTTCCTCTCTATGATTCTATCTTTTGTTTCATTCATCCTCCTTACGGTTTCTTCCCTCATTCTAGAAGTTCCACATGTCCAATAATAGGGCTTCATACCTAGTGATTCATTTTGGTTTTATTGGTCTAATATTATGTATTTAGGTATGTTTTCACTCCCATATGGTGCTGCAGTGGTGCAATTGAAGTTTCACACAAGGATTTGGGGTTTATTATATACAAGGTAGGTGATTCTGTGTACAGACATTGATGGATGAATTTATCATTTTTGTTTAAACAATATATCATGTTTAATTTATTTTTTCTGTTTGGTAAAAATCATTTTTCATAACATTTATTGAGAATATAATTTTAAAATTTCACGTTGACATTAAAGTATGTATATTTAATGTTGTATCATTTGGTGTAATTTGGTGATCGATGAAATTGTTTTATTAAATGGGTATTGTGCTTCCAATTTTTGTTTTCTATGGTTTTGGTGTACATTTGTCCATGAAACATTGGTTTTAAATGTATTTGGTTTGAAAAACCATGGTTTACTACTTGATGATGTTTTTTGAATATTTTGAATGGCTTGTTGACTTACCAAAATGGTGAAAAGGGTGGTTGGGTACTGTTTTGTGTGTACATGTAACATATATTGGGTTTTTTTAGTGATAATGCTATTATTTGAAATGTGTTAGTTCTTTGATCACAAATAACAAAACCAATGTTTCATGGTGGGAAGAAAAGGACAAATATACTAGATATCTGGATCGGTATCATCCCCCCATCACATAAGAAGATTGACAATGAATACAGTAACTAAAAATAGATGATGTTGGAGAGCACTAGGGAATTACTATTTCCACTCCTAGGGGTACATGCATGAGAAGAATATTTATAATGGATACATTTTAAATGAGATACGAGATTCCTAGGGCCCCACAACTAGCTAGTGACTAGGGGTGTTCCCATGATTAGTGATCATCAAATATGTTGTAATTAACATTGATATAAAATGTGACTTGCTAAAATATTACGTATCTTGGATATTTTATTTTAAATATTTTAAATACATATATATTTATCTTTAGAAACAATTTTTAGTTGATTTTGAATCCTTTTAAATTTATTACTAGCATTTCAGGTTTATAATACTTCAATTTTTTCTTGGTCTTAAAATGTTTATCACATTGAGTCATTTTCGAGGGAATCCAATTGGTCATAGGATATTAGCCTACCTACACCGTTAAATGTAAGTATAATTGGTTATTTTTGACACAAGTAAGGGAATGGTCCTTGGATATAGCGGTTCAGGTTGTTAGCTTTGGTCCTTGATATAGTGTTATGAAGATAGATTGGGGATGATGTACCCTAGCTATTTAGTGGGTATAGAGTTATAGATTCTGTGACATTTGAGATATGGTCCTCCTGGGCTTTGTCTCAAACAATTTATTTCAGTGTTGGATTTTATTATACACTTTTTTGGAGTACATGTTCAGATTTAGTTTATTTATCATTTTGCAGTTGAATGCCTATATACTAGGGTATATCATCTCCAACCCATTATTCATTATACCTGGGCACTTTTCCCAACTCATGGGGATAGTGACCACCCTTCAGGATTTTCCATGGATTGGGTCGGGTGCTTGTTTTGATGATGACCATATCTAGTTAGTGATAATAATTATAAGCCACATGATCCCTCTATGTTCCTTAATGATTTCTTATTTTGATTTATCTGAATTATAGTTGGAGTTTGGGTGAAATTTCTTGATTAAATGCATCTCATTAATGTAATTAGGTTTAATTGAATCTTCATTATAATGATAAATTTTTTTATTGAGATATGATTCAAAATTTTATTTTTTATTTGATGGTAGTGGTAAAGAAAATTATAGTGGTTGAATTTAGTGTGGGATTTTCAGTAATTATCACTTAATGTTCTTCAGTAGTAATAAATATTTCTTCTCTATTATTTATTTAACATTAAAGATTTTATGAATGTATAGATATTTTACTATTGAAGATAGAAAATATTATTTGAACATCAAACTATTTTGTGAAATCCCTATTCAAATTTTGTTGATATTTCCCTTTTCCATTTTTCTAATATAATATTTCTCAATATAACCACTCACAACAAATCTTATCATATAATGTTTTTTACTATGATCATGAACTTGAATCTAGACCTGGGTGGTAAGGAATTTTTCATCTTGTAATGAAGATAAATAACATGGTTATTCATGGATTCATGGGTATAATTCAAAGGTCAGATGTTAAGTTGAGATAGAAGAGATAGTTATTATAAAATGCTTATTTTCTTAATTAATGAATAAATCATTTTCACCATAATTTTCCCAATCTAGAAATTTTTTACCTAGATGTTACTATACATTTTGGTTATTCAATAACAGATTAAGTATCTCGTGAAATTTGGTTATTGTAAAGATGATATAAAAAATGGTTTCCATTTAACATTAATAGTGAATATATAATGGGATGTATGTCATCTTATGAGTTTAAAAAAAGTAGTCTACATTTTTTGAATTTACATAACATTTAAACTCGATCTATATGATTTTTTCAATAATTAATTTTTATATATGTAGATTTAAAATAATTCTTATGAAATGATATATTTTTAAAAATATCATAGGAATTCAAATTTACCTCAAAATATATAAAAACACGTAAAATTTAAAGACAAAGAACATAAAATTGAAAAATGTTTTTTGAAAAAATTCTGCAAATCAACTAAGGATTCTCTATTCCCAATACTTAAATCATGTAGTTCCATCAGAGCATTCTAATAGAAATGAAAATGTTATTCACTTTTTATATCAAGATATAAATCAAAAAAATATATTTAATGTCCCCACATAATGGTTTTATTAAAAAAATTGTTTGATTAGTTAAATATCCTCTAATTGTTCTTAAGGATGTTTTTCAAAAAAATTCTTAATATATGTAATTAACTATGATTGGATTCTTATCATCTAATTTTTTTAACATATTGTTCTCAAGAGAAAAAATTCAAAATTCAAAATTTTTCATCCCATATTGAAAAATTATTAACTAGAAGAAGTTTGAATATTAAATATTATATTAACATGTGTTCTCCAATATTAAAATCAATTTTCTGAATCAATTTTTCATGTGTTACTCTTATCCTTTCCTGGTAATTTTTTTAATTCTAAATGATTTTTTCTAGTTTATTAAATAACTTGTATCTAAGGATTTATATATTTCTTACTCATATGTACTTACATATCCATCTTTGTGAATATCTAATATTAATTTTTTCGAATTACGTAGGTTTATGAAAATTTTCTCATTGATAAATTGGCATGGGATAATTCCAATCATGGCATTGTATGCTATTTTATATAATGATGATAATTCTACCATCCAATTTCTCTAATCATTCATGTTTTCATTAACAATCATTACATTAACTAATTTTATTTTTTAAATATATACTTTAACATTCACATTAATTATGGATGGTATGGGGTTGAAATTTATATTTCACTCCATATATCCTTATCCATGATCCTACGATTCTTTTGAAAAAGTGGGTTCCTTAGTCACACATGATTTCCCTTTTTTACTAAATGTAAAATATAATTTACTCCTAAATTTTTTAGAAAATAAATATATATATGAGTCATCATTTTTGGTAGCATTGTTTTCCAACCATTTTGAAGCATAATCAAAATCATGTTATACAGATAAATATCTATAAAAATGGGAAATGGCCACATAAAATTAATTTCCCATACATCAAAAATGTCAAAAAAATATCATGTGAAATTAAGTGATTTCTTATATTTTTACATAATTCTAGTGAATTCACATTGTTTTCATTCTTTGTAAACATAAGGGTAACCATTAAAATATGTAGGAAAATTTGTAATGATTTAAAATACATTAATAGTAATTAATTTATTACTAAGGATCATCCAAAGGATAATGTAATGAATAATTTTATATACTATGGAACATTAATTTTTGGAAAGAATCTCAAAATAATTTAGTCGGTAAACATTTTTTCCAGACATGAATCATCCCATATGTAAATGTATTATGAACATTGATTATAAAATTTATTTAATTTATAATATATAAGGATAATTTTGATGATACCATAAAATTTACAGTATTTCCATAACATGGTACCTCTACATTTACCATATAAATCTCCACACATGTAATAGAGTCATCTAGTTTTTCATTGATTGGGATCCCTACCTCATCTGTATGAGGAGGTCTAATCATGTGCTCAGTCACTTAATTATCATTCACATTCTAAAATTTTATGAACATTTAAAAATACTATAATTAAAAAATATATCTTACCATACTATTATATTCATATACCAGCATCACATGGAACCTAGAGATTTCATGATCAATGAAAATTATCTTGAGTCCCAAAAAAATATCATTTTAATTTTTCAAAGGTCTACAATACATCTAAAGACTCATTGTTAATGGTGTTATAATTTCTATAAGTAGAATCCAATGTCATTGAAGCATCACAAAATAACTAAAGCACCCTTCCTAATTTATATTTTATATCACTAGTGGAGTGCTAGATGATTACTATAGAGAAAAAAAATAAATCCTAGATGGATAATAAAATATGAATTTCGAAAAAGTTAAAAGTAATAAAGAATTGTGTAAGAAAATATAAATAATATTCATGATTAATTTTCAGAAAAATCCAAATTATCAAAAAAAATTGACAAATAGATTCCCCATAAGATGGGAATCTATTCTATTATAGTGATTTAACTTTTTTACATTTCAACTTCAATAAAATTTTATTATATCCCATCTCTAAGAAAAATTAATCCTTCAAGAATGAAATTATAATTAAAAAATTGATCATATGATCCTTTTTAATAAATGTTTTAGAAATGTAAATTTTATAATAAAATTTCGAATGAATATATAAAAACATTAAATCATTATTGATTAAATCAAGTTATTATTTAATTAAATAAATGAAAATTCATACCATGTGTCTTCGGAATTTAAAGGATAATTTCTTAATCGAAATGCAATCTGACATTATAGGTAATGTTTCTATTAGGATAGATGATGGTTGTTTTTTCTTGGTCCTTAGGTGTAATGCTTTGTTGAAAATATATTGAAAATCCATATAAGAATCAGTAATGGGTCCTTTGTAAAAATATCCATACTAATTTTTCCATGAAGGGTAGTGGAAAATAGTACATCATTGTAAGATAACTAAATTTCATATAATCATTTCACCCACTATATGGGTTATGAACTCCTACAATAATTAGTTTTCTTTCTAACAACTATGAGTCTATAATTTTGTGGTACTCTATGAATATAGATCACTCATAGGAAATATAAAATAGAGAAAATCATTCATGTATCTAAATTTCAATCAGTTTCTGTTTAAATAAATCCATCTCGGTTAGGATATATCTTCTAAGGATACATAATATTTTTTCATCACATTCAATATAATTATATATATATATTGATTATATAACTAAAAATATTAATATATCATAAAAATTTCCATAAAAATTTAACATTCTCCCATAGTTGGTCAATGTTATCATGTTTTAGGATAATATATAATTTGTTACGAAATACTTTTATTGGTGCATAAAAAAATTCATACATCAATTCTAGTGTAAGTATATTGAATTCATTAAATGGAGGATTAATTAATTATATTATTAGAATATGTTCACATAAATTTCTTATTTTATGTTTTTAGAAATATTTGAACTTCCAATTTATCATAAGATAATAAAAAATGTTATCTATTTAATAAATTAGGTTGTACCACATCCGAAAATGGGTTTGTAGTTAGAAATATTTATTGATAAAGTATTTAATATAATTTTAAAATAAAAATTTATTTATAAAAATCAAAATATCTTCTAATAACTCTCTTTTTAAATATGAATTAGATTAATAAAATTGTAGAAGTGTGAAAAATGAGTTTTCATTATTTTTAATGAAATTGAAAAAAAAATAATGTTAACTGTGTAATCCAAACAATCCATTGTTAATGTACCTTCAAAAAATTTATGAATGATTTTATTTTATTATTATAATTTAATATATTATTGGTGACTATGATAGTTTCATTTCTAATACTATTTTCATCAAATACAAATACCCAGAAAATATAAAATTCCAAATATCATACCAAAACTACTTCACGATAATTATTAGAGAATACCATGGAACAATTTTATAGATAGATAAATAACTTTGATGAATTATTTTATTAAATATATAAGGAAAAAACACTTATTAATTAATTACATTAATTGAATATGTAATATTACACAAAACATTAGACACTTACATTCCTCAAATGATTTTGAGATTAGAAAATGTCTTTGTTTCATGATATTTAGTGAAAAGATGTAGATTGATAAATGAGAAAATATTACATAAAAATTCAATCATTCATTTCATTGACGCCTCATTTCATTTTTTAGATTTTTGAATATAATTTAACATATATATAAAACTATTTATGGGATTGAAATATGGGTATATTGATTTTATCAAATATAAATGCTCTATTTTTTTATTTATGAATTTATTCTTTATGAATTATCATTTATTTTACTATTGTTGAGGTAAATTATAGAGAAATTGTTTCCTTTCATATGTGTTATTGTTATTATTTTTATAAATTTATTCTGATTCTTTAAAAAACTCTTACCCAGGTCTTTTCCATTGTTTGTATTAGATTATTAATGATGAATTTTTATAGTGGGATGACTTTTTTTCCTCTTCATTTTGATTCCATTCTAAGAATAACATTGGGATGGGGAAGGCGTTTAGATTACATCATTCTTGTATTTATTTCACCATTTCCACAAGACTGCCAAAATCTAGTTTTAATGCATTTATATGTTTTTTTAAACACGTAAATGATATGATCTTATTTTTTATATAATTTATGATTTGGGATATTTTTTTTTTTTTAATTGAATTTATTTTAAATGGGTTTTATTGGAATTTTTTTTATTATAGTTTCATGAACATTATTTATAAGTGAACAAGTTCATCTAATTTTTTCTACGATGGTCTTCTACCTAGGTTTTATAGATATATAAATCCATATTGGACATTAAATTTATCTCTCCATCCATATATATTCATCGGATGATGAAATTTTATTTTTTGTAGGCAGTTCCATAACTTTTAGTATGATATATTTAATGGATTTGATAGTTAAAATATTTCATGATGAAGAATGTCCAAATACCATCACCAATGTTTTCAATCATTTTATTTCATATGATTCATATTTATGACCAATATGGTTAGTTAAAAATATTTTGATTCATTTATTAGGGATTCTGTAGGCCTTACATCATGAAATCCTTTTATCAGAACACCTTCGCAATTAAATGATGCTGAATTTTATGTTGTCTTCTAAAGTAGTGCATTAGTTTTAACTGGTGAATTTTAAATTCATGTTTCTCTAGATGATGAATATCTAAATTTCATATCACTATCCTGAAGTTCATTATATAAGATGACTAATATATGACATCCCTCTATGTATTAATGTTGAAAAATTGCACATAATTTCACAGATCTCTCCCAGTATTCATTGATGTCCACTCATCTGGATTATCTGATTATATATATATTTCTTTTTTAATTAATTTTTTTCATGGGATTAGATATAAAATTTGTAGAATGATATTTTAATGAACAAAAATTGTTATTATATCCTATTTATAGGTTTAAAACCACTACTTGGACAATCTTTCATGGGAAAAATGAATTTATCTCAACATAACATTCTCATCAGTTACTCCTCTCTGCATCAACATTACAAATACTATTGAGAATTCATCAATTATTTTTTAGGAACTTCTCCAAATCTGATGAGGACATTAAACATAGAATATTTTTAAATTTTTCTAGTTTTATGTTTATAATCAGGTGGCATTGTAGGAATGAAACATCACGCCCCTTCCTTATTGTCTTGAGAGGAGTCTTAATTTTTAGTTACCTTTGGAGAAATCCCAAAGATTAAAAATGTTGGAAATAAATTTATTCGTATTTATTAATATATTTTAGATGTTTTTTTCCTTTTTGAAATAACTAAACCGACCATGATGATCACAAAAAATAATAACTGAATAATTTATGATAACAATGTATAAAAATAAAATTATAACAAATGATAATAAAACACAAATACAACTACAATTACCCTAGTATTTTTTATATATCATTAAATGATTTTGAGAATAATTAAACATTAAATATCAATAAAAGGACCATAATTTATAATTTCATGCATAAATAGGTACATAAAACTAAAAAAAATGGTAAAAAATAAAACATTTCATTATTTATCATTCATTAAGAGCTCTTAACATCAATTGAGTGGTTATCTCATCCTATGATATACGAGGGTATCATGAAAAAATGGATGGTCTAAATAACCAGGTAAGGTAATAAACATTAAAATAAATCATAGTATATGGGTTATAAGGAATAAAAAATTAATATATGAAGGCATGGAAAATGATTAAACATATAGAATCAAAACATTGGATCATACAATCATGGATCCATAGTAATTTTGAAGAAATATAAAACATTAATTTATCATGACTCTCAAGGATTTTCTAACATTTAGAAGCATAATTCAATGAATGTTACACATATTAGAGCATGATCCAAGTCTTGTTACACATAGAGGAGCATTATTTGGGGCTAACCATCTTGACCATTGCACATAACGTCTCATGAGACTGAACATTACCCAATTCATTGGAGCACTATCTAGGTGAAACCATCATAACATGTTCATAAATATGAGTGGAAAATAACTAATCACACTTATGTATTAAAAAATAAAAATAAGGGTGTCCCATGGAAAGAAATGGGTATCATAATCATGTCTTAAACTATAATAAAAAAGAGTATCATAAAATTTTTCATGATAGATCATATTTGAATAATAAATGGAAATTTATAAAGGAAAATACTCATAGATCATTAATAGTTTTCTCAAATTAACTTGAAAACATGAAATATATTATTTAAGAAACATTATACATAAAATATAGTGTGGCTTAATGAAAATATTAATGTAAATTTGAAGAAAAAATGGAATAATCCTATATTAACACAGAAGTGAAAAAAGAAATATTTTATAATAAAATAAAATATATTATAAAAATAATTGTGTCTTAATGTTGATTATATATGGAACTTAAAGCTGGTAAATAATTTAAGAAGTACCATTAAATCGGGCTTGCTTATCTGGAACATATGAGTATAGCAACTTTTGAAAATATATATATCCAAAAAAGAATAATTAAAGGATATATATACAAAAATATAGAATATAAAAAAATTAGAATATTTACATAAAAATAAATTATATTTTCATTTTGATAAAAAGGGAGAAAGATTAAACTGAAAGATTAATAGAGTTTCAGGTAGAATCTTGTGCCTGATGTTGAAAAAATTCTAAAATTGAGTCTAATTTCATAAATATTAAAATTCAACTCATTAATTATTAATTTATAAACCATTAAAACATGTACATGATTTATTATAAACTTATTAATTTAATTTATATTCTTTTAATGGGTTAAGAGATGGAATTTTATCGTTGGGTAGTGTTGATTTCCTTGGTTTTCCTGATTAGGTTACTTGTATATGTTTATGGAAAATCCATTAGAATGAAGATAATATTCTAGAAATAAACATTTATGATATCAAAAAAATATATAATATTAAAATAAAATTTTATTTCGATATGTGTGGATTTTTCATTTGATAAATCATTAAGTGTAATCGTTTAGATTAATTTTTCATTTTTTAATCACAACGATTTCCTTTTTGTTGATAAATTGATATCATCTGTAAATAATGTTACAGAAACATTAAAGAGGATATATATATATATATATATTATAATCTATTTCAAATATAAAATTGGTTTCGTGACCATTCAGGAAGATTGAATTTATAGATGAAAGCACGTCGCCCACAAAGGTTGTAAATCGACACCACACAGACATTATTTTCACTCATAATGTGAAATATAGAGTAGAATATGTTTTATTACTAATTGTTGAATAATTTTTATAATGTTACATTATTTTTATGACAATGGAGTTTTGAATCCATTTGGATGGGGGGTGAAGATAGATAATTAAAAGATATGAATTTGAAAAGAAACTACATGAAAAATAATGATGGTTTTATTTCTTCAGTACTTCTTCTTAAGAACTTCCATAATGGATTGGATTTGTTATATTGTTAATAAAAAAGATATTCGTATTGTTGGAGTCGTTTGGGTTGTTTAGTGTGTAGAATTTGTACAAGGATCAAGGTGTGAGAATTTTGTGTAGAAGAGGTGCTGAGTGATGGTAATTATAGTGTACGAGAGGGGTGTTTCTCATTTTTTTTAACAATATTTTATTATTTTTCTAAATACAAAAATAGTGTTCATTATTTATGAAAACATATAGAAAATAGATCATGTGATTTCAAACCAATTGTGCTTAAATAATCCATGACTCAAAGAATAGTTTATTTAACTTATAATGTATATATCCATAAATTACTATATTTTTTATTTTCAGAAAGTATTCATGTATTTGATAAGGGAACCTAAAATTCACCCATACCATTTTTTTATATATAGAATAAAAAATTGAAATTCATTTTATGAAAAAAAATTATATGTTTTAGAAATATTTTTTTTAATTAAAATTCCCATTTACATAGAAAATATAATTTCCAATATTAAAACTACTTTTATATCACCCTGAAATAATTAATTAATTTCTCATAAAATTTTTATACAATATTAAGAAATAAAACTATTAATTTTGGAATAATTTTTATGAAAATATATTTTTTATTAAATAATTAAAATAATCAAAAAATATATTTATATGTTTATGATCTATAGAAATACCAACTATTGATTACTAATTTGAAAATTTGTATTTATATATAGTATGATATAATTATATCACATTTTCACTTATAATATGGGAAGATTTTATTTATACAATCATGGGAGACGTTACTATTCAATTGTTCAATTTATTATTTTTAAGGGTCACATTACTATTCAAAAGGCCATGTTACTATTTTATCTATATAGGTACCTTGACTTATAAAAATTCTTCTTATTTCATTATTTCATTATTTTTAAATCTATAATTTTGTTGTATTATATGTTTATACCATATTACATAATTATAAGTATGAAATTTCAATTGGTGAATGTTTAGGTCATTACATTCTTCCGGCCTTATAAAATTTCACCCTTGAAATTTTGTTTTATATACTAAGGGGAAAGCATGTGTGGGTAATTTTTATTCATCACTTCCTCTAGTTCAAATGATTCAACTTCGTACATATGGTTCCATCAATGTATTTTGACAGGGTGAGTGGTCTTGTTTCGTAGAACAATATCTCTATGATCAATGATCTTCACTGAATGATCCTTGTACGAAATATCCTTATCCAACTCATTCACATTTGATGTTAATGTATGTGAAGGATCTAATATGTACTTCCATAAAAGGGATATGTGGAATATATTGTGTACTTGATACATGGTTGGTTGAAGTTCTAGTCAATAGAATTTAGCTCTGACATGATTAGTGATCAGTAATGGGATGATGTACCTGCGAAATATATCCCCATTCTACCCGAATCTAATGATCCTATTCTATGGAGATATACGAAAAAATATCAGGTCTCTAACCATTACTTAGGGGTCTTATAAATGATTTTTTACATAGATACTGATTCGACTATGTGCCTCTATGTTGTATTGTTGAATAGTCTTCGCATTATCTTCCATTTAGTCCACCATTTCAGCTTTTATCTACTTATTTTAACCAACATCATGCCAATATGCCGATGTTCTTCACATAATACCATACATGGCTTCATGTGGATCCATTTGTATTTTCATGTGGTAACTATTATCATTAGATAATTCACCAAGTGGTAGATGGTGCTCCTATCCTTATTTTATGTGTATAGACCATTCATTAAACCTGTCTTAAAGTGTATGAGTATTCTCCTTATATTGGCCATCGGTTTGGGATTATTAGGCCATAATTATCATTATCTTAGCACATAAGGAATGTGGGAGACTTATCCAGAATTTAGTGATGAATCCAATATCATGGTCATATACATTAGATAGTGGTAATCCATATAGCCAAACCACTTCATTGATGTATATCCAGGAATGTTGATCAAGTAATAATTCATGTTGAATATATATAAAGTGAGATGTATTTGTAAGATGATCCACAATAACCCATTTAGAATTATATCCTATGGATGTATTTGCGAGTCAAATGAAAACTCCCATGGTGATGATTTCCAATTTCTATATTTTTATCGGTAATGGATACACCATCCCATTAGGATTTTCCCTTGAAACCATCACTTTATGAAATACATTTATCTTTTATGTATATTCATCACGCTCATTTTTCTTATTGATTATCAAAATTATATCACTACGATCTGCTACATCATTTTTCTTTTTAGGGGAATAGAGAAGGTAAAACTACGCGAGTAATTTAGAATCACATTCATTATCTCAAGATTAGATTGTACATATATTTCTGACCCAAATCATACAACTTCATCCTCAAAAATCATGATCACAAAGGATATCCCATTTTAGATATTTTACACTGTTCTATATATTTCCACATAATTTCATTTGACCATATTTTATTTTCTCAAAGTGGACTGATTGAACAATCTTTTTATAATGGATTTATGAGGTTTCTCTCATAATGAATCCCATGTCAATGATTTGTAATCCCAATAAGTTTGGATACTTCTCAATTCACATAATTTATACAAATTCATGATCCTTTCCACATAGAGCATCTACGACCTTATTTTCCTTACTAGGATGGTAGTGTATTGAGAATCAATAATCCTTGATGAGATCTAACCATCATCACAAGGACATATTAATATCATTCATTGAGAATATATATTTGAGACTCTTATGATCAATTTATATCTCACACTTCAACCCATAATTATAACACCTCCATATTTTCAATGAAAAAATTTGATCTGCCAACTCCTGATCATGTATGGAATACTTTTTCTAATTAATTTTAAACTATCTTGTGGTGTAGGATATAACTTTATAATTTTTCATTATTACAAATCCGAATCAATTCATTAAAGAATCGATGTAATCCAATAAGAGTTATCAATTTTTCGGGCATCTAATTACAACTTTAGTGATAAGAATCATTTTGAGCCCTTTAAAATTTTCTCAAATTTCATGAATCTATAAAAAATAACTCTATTTTATGTCATATTATTTATTGGGTTTTAAAATCATGATAAGTTCTTTAAAATTCATCGGTACAACCTGAATTGACCATAAAATTTGTTGATATCTATTGAAGAAGTTAGTGTAACACCCCAAGATTTCATAGTAAGTTATTTTCTTTAAAATAATTCAATAGATTGCACAACATGCAACACTAAGTTTGAGCTCACCACAACTTACCAAACATAGACATTCTAAAGCAGTTATGAATAGTATTAACTGAATATTGAATTTTATATAGTCCATATAATTTTAGAATCCATATTATGTGTTTATTAGACATAATATAAGAACAAATTCATTTTTTAAGATAAAAGAATTGTTTTTTAAAAAACTGAAATTTTACCACAATTAAATGGAAACCCCTTTATGAACCCAATATTTTACACTTTTAAAAATTCAACATAATGATATTAAATTAAATTTTTAAATTGAGACATAAAAATATATTATGGAGAAATTTTTGGTACTTTTCTGATAACTTTCATTTTTTGATGAATACTGAAAAATACTAAATTTTAATTGAAAAAAACCTTTTTAATCGAAATAATTTAATGTCTTAAATTATGAATTTGAGTGGTTTGGAAGTATAATTAGATTATATTTTTATTATTTAATAAAATTTATGTCATTATAAGTAATTTCAAATTTAAATTTGACATAAACACATGTCAATATTTTGATAGTTTTTACTTTTAAAAAACCTACTTTTAGGTTTTGACAACGAGAATTAATTTTAAATTATTTAATGAAACATATATGTTTTGAATTTGTTAAATTAAAATTAATCTTTAAATTTGGAATATCAAAATTATCTTAGGGTAAATTTTTGGTATTTTTATGAAAACATTCAATTTTGATTATTAGGGAAAAACACTGCGTTATAGTTTAAAACCTAATTTTTAAATAAATAATTATTTATTTCATTTAAATTTATTTTAAGTCAAAATAGATATATAATAACTATATATGTTCAATGTATAAAATTTTATTTATCTTTTTACCATCTTTTACCCACCACCTAGGAGCATTTACAAATTTGCATAAAACATTATTTTACAATTTTGTAAGTTGAATTTCGAAAATCTAAGAGACATGGTTAATATTATTATGTAAAATTTGGATCAATAATATGAAAATAATTTTTCGTGAATAGTAACTTCTTACTTTTATTTACCATGGTTAAAAGTAAATAGGGTAATTAATAATAAAAATAATTTTATAATTACCCTAACCCATGTCCTAATTCTATTGGATAAGTATAATTAAACCAAAAACAATATATGGAATAAAATATGATCCTCTTTGGTCCACTTAGATTTGATGAGAACATTTATTATTATTTTATTTAATGAAGTGTTAAAAGTGTTAAATTCAATATTTAATTACTGAACCATATTTAATATAGGGTTACAGATGATATAAAATAGACTATAAATTTTCATTAGAAATATTAAAATATTTATTACATAATGGTATTTTATTTATAATTCTTAGACATTATATAATTTAATTTATTATCGACACAATGGTGATCTAGTAATTGCCTTATTAATGAACATTTCAAATAATTGATGTTATAAATATCCAAATAAATATAAATTGACATTTATGATGAATTACACTAATTTTCTAGGTTAATGTGACATGTTAAGGTTGGTTTAATAAATTTTATTTGCAATGATAATGTATTTTGGGCTTAAAAAAATCAAATACTAAATAGTGTCAAAATTGACATAATTGAGTTTTCAAAACAAATATTATATTATTAATTGATATAATATTCCTAAAAATTTAATTATAACCCAAAGGAAATATATAAGGTTGTATATATTAATAATTAACCACATGGGGTTCGCATAGCTTGTTATAGTATGTTTATTAACCATATATTATCAAAAAACAAAGAGACATGGTAAATGTCAAACTATTTAACTAAGAGTTAAATCTAAAAGATAAGGTTAATAAGAAGACCTAAACCTATCTAAAACCTTATTTTTGGGTAGTTTTAGACCCATACCAACTTTATTTTTTAAATCATTCATTTTGGAGACATTAGAAACAGAAAATTATTTTATTATAAAATAATATTTCAAGCTTTTCTGAAAGTGACCCTCACCTCTCTCATAAAAGGGAACTTCCCATTCACTTAATTTCAAACCTTGAAAGCATTTTTGATTGGCCATACCCACCTCAAATAACCTCCCAAATTTTCTCTATTCATCCTAGTGGCCTTCCTTTGGTCATAAAGAAAACCGATGTATCTTTTGGATCAAATCAACAGGAAGAACCCAAAGAAGAGGTAAATATTTCACCACCTCTTTCAAGTTCAATTCTTCTTCCACTTCCTCTATCTATGTTGTATCCATTCTAAAATAATATCTCCAATATTTTATATAAACTGTGATGTTTTTATAAAAATGGTACAACCATATTCATTATTCTATCCATCTTATAAAGGACAATGTCACTATATGTGCGTACGTACGGATTACCGTCTCCACGTCATGGTGTTGTTTGTTATTAAAACACTACCTTATTTTGGATGGGAACAATAATGAGTATAACCAATGTAATTAATAAATATATAATGTAAACCATTCTGTATATATGATATACCATCCAATTAAATACGATTTCTCTATCAATATAATGATATTTTCACTCGTGCGTACGTACGAATTACCATCTCCAGAAATGAGATTAGATTTAGTCTTCATCATAATAATTTAAAAATAATTTTCATTTAATGATTAAAAAAAAAATTTATGAACTTTATATCATTCTTGATATGAATAAAATATATCCTATCCATAATAAACATGCCTTATGTAACTGATTATAAAAAGGAAAACAGATCAGTTAACACACGAAATGATGATACTACTAAAATATTATTAACAAAGAAATATTAGAGGGTAATATGTGATATCATATTTATTTATATAGTTCTTTTATAATTTAATAACAATTATTTAACTATTATTAAATAGGTTAACTTACCCTTAACCACGGAAAAGTAAAAGTTAATGTGTTTCTTATCTCACTATTATTCCAGTGAGATTTCCATTGTTCGGAAATTATTTATTGCATGTGGTGTATTGTGTACTTCCATTTAATATATATTATCATTATTGTCTTTATTTTCATGCTATTCTGTGATCCATTTAGTGGTTATTAACTTTAGGTCATATGACTCGATTTATTACAACATGGTAAGGGGTTTTCATCTCACTTTATTCCCGTGTGAATCCTACTATATTTTCCACTACTACATTTTGTGTGGTGTATGTGCTACCCATGATTGTATTATTTGCATAATATACTTTAATTTATGGGTATTTACATCATTATTGAATGATCCTTCTTTCATGGGGTGTACGATTCATATGTTACCAAATCGGTAAGGGAATTTCAAATTTAAATTTCCACTCATTCGGTTTTACGCAAACATCTTTGATTACATTACTCCAAAATTATGTGTCAAATCACTATTTATTTACGTATGAAGTAATTTCCACTACCCTTTGTGTGGATATACTTTTTATTCACATAATCAGTCCATTTAAAAATTATTAAGTCATCGATATAAACATGATAGGATTAATTTTTACTCAATTTATATTCATTGAGTTAAACATCCAATATATTGGTGTTGTTTTTACAAGAATATGCATGAATGAATTCTAATTGAAGTACATTGAATATCCAATAATATTGACTGTGTATATATTCTCACAAATAATTGTGTCATTTATTTATCCTTAACCTATTTATATGGTCTTTATAAAGTATTCATCTCAATATATATTCCATTGAGACTTCTTTGTTGTTATGCAACAATTCAATTTTACTTAGTGTATATATTGTACTTTGACATAGTATATCATGAATCCCTTTATTCTCAAGATATTGTTATGTTTTTATTAACTCATTTATTTTTATTCAAGCACCTCTCATTTGGTTATGAACTCTAACAAAAATATCATTTTAAATGTTTTAAACTTTTATTCTTCGAAATCATTATTATTAATGTCCATGTTTTAAAAATGGTTTAATGGTTTTATATATATGGACATTAATGTTCTAAAATTTAAATTACTATTAAATGTATCAATTTTTTATAGGAAAAATTGATTCAAAAATCAATTTTAATCAACTTCTTGATAAATAGTGACACTTTTAAAAGATTTCATGAAAAAGGGATATTTCCCTCCAAGATTTTACCTGATCATTTTCAACTATGTCAACAACCTTTACAGGATATTATTCTTGATCAAAGTTGATTTATTATTATAAAATATTCTATACTGTGTTGAAGTTATTGTGATATTTTTGATGGTGGAAGTGTTATTTTTATACCATTGATGGTTTATGGATAATGAATTGACATTTCGTATGCTAGTTTTAATATGAATGTTTATGTTATGTTTAAACTTTTTCATATGAGGAATTCATTGGTCTTAGTAAGTGACAGGTGGAACCATATCTAGCTCTTCAATGCATCGGTAGGTCTCATGAGACAACAATTGTCTTGGAACAAGGCCTTAAAAAAACCTTATTTGTAGTCTTTGCACAATTCCTTGACTATGTGTTTATGCAATATGGCATTATGAATCCCATCATTATGAAAGTTTCTATAGATACTGCATGTGATTATTCAACTAGTAGAATATAAATGTTAATAATTAAATTGAATTATTTGATTTTATTTATTCCATATTATGATTAAGTTTAAGTTTAAAAGGCCTTTTCTTTTGTCTTAAACATTGAAATAAATGTTAGTCCTTATTTATGAAAATTTCCACTATATTGTTATCCGTAGTGAGCATATGATCTCACCCATTTCTATGTTTTATTTTTCCTTGTATGTGAATATGTATTTTATGGTTGAGCTACAAATATGCTAAGGATATAAGTTTGTTTAAAAAGGGTACAAAATGTTGTTGATGTTTTCATTTCATGATGTAATGTAAAACTTATGAGTGCGTCTAGTACTTCCAAGGCTACTAAACTGGTCGGTCTTTCGGGGTGTTATTCCTTGTTTGATGCCAATGTTGTGTAATAATGCAACAACTTTGGATAACTAGGTCGTAGAATTAAAGTTGGTATTAGAGGATGTTTAGTACAAACCATAGAATCTAGATTTAGTAAAAAAAAATAATTAGAAAACACTACCCTAAGATATATATTGAGGAATAGAATGGAAGAACATCCAAAAACATTGGTGATGTAAATATTATGTGGGTTTTCCAATATATACATCCATTTCTGGATACGAGAAGGTAGATGCGGCTCTGGAACAGATATACATAGGAGTGGAAACTCCGACAAGGAGTTTTTGTCTTCACCCGGGGTATCTTGGTACATGACAATGACCTTGCTCCACACTAGGTTACAATGATCCCTGGGGATATTCTTAGGGAAATTCACATTTTTTTACAAACTGATTTGAAGGATTTTAATATAATATGGGAATAAATAACCTTGATTTATCTTAAGGTGTTTTGGATTGAAAATAATGTATTATGATATTCTTTAAATAATTTTATGACTCACTCTATGCATTCTTGTGTTCTTCAATGGATGGATTCCAAGGAAGTCATAGTAACATTGAACAAGATGTACATGGTTGGAACAATGGTAGAAACGAGAAAAAAAATGTAATGTTGTTGGAGTAAAAGATATCGTGTTAATGCCGAATATTTTTTCCATAAATACTATAAACTACATATATATTATCCAACTCGCAAACTAAACAAATAAGAGAAAGGAGGTGAATGGTAAGAGCCCCAACAGTGGAGACCATGGAGATCAGAATGATCGATTTCCATAATGTATGAAATATGGAAGGAGACACCTTGGGAAGTGTCTCAATGGAACAAATAAAATCATTATGTGTGGGAAATAAGGACATAAAGTAAAGAATTGCCGAGGAAAATGAAGATTAATATTGAAGAAAATAAAAATGATCTCACAAATCCATTTACAGTCATTTTCCATAAATTTAGGGGACCTGGGCATTACCTGAATGAATGTCCTATTCTATAGGACAACCTCTCGGTCATGTAAGAGCCTTTGTGGCAATAAAACGATGGTGAAATGTTTAAAAGTATTAGTGCCCTTTGTTGATGAGATTACTTTGTATGAATTTTCTCTGGTACGTGAACCCCTATAGTTTGAAATGTGAAAATGATATTTTAGGATGATTTGTCTTTTAAAATGTGGATATGGTTATAAATACCCTTTTTGGTTTAAATGATCCTTGAATTTGAGGCAATTACAAGTTATTAAATTTTGGGGTGAAAATTCGAGCTATGAGATACAATTTCTGGTGAAATTATGTTATAGTTATTTTTAGTAATTTATCTTATTTTGGGAACGTAAAAAAATATGGTTTTTGGAAAAGGACAACACGCAGATTTTGTGACAACCCATCACGTCAGACAATGCTATAAGAATCTAACCCACATCCTTATTGCGATTGGGATTTATCTCCTACCACTTGAATACGCGAAGTCCCTGTTTAGTGTGAATAATTATTTTTAATTAAATGATTTTAATGATCAATAATAAGTTTATTTTGGACCTTATGTCTTATCAAATGTATATCCTTAGTATAGGAAAATGATTTGGTGATTAAGTGATAAATGTTATTTTGTTGATAAATTAATATCATCTCCAAAGGATTATACTTATTTGTGATCATATGATCCTGTACTAACCATTTTTGTTTTGGTTAATCTCTAAAGACAATGTAAATATATATATTTTACCCTTTGTGGATTATGTTATTTTATAGAAGTGATTCATGTGCTTCAGGTGTGACCACATCAGCTTGAATACAAATTGATTGAAAAAAAATTGATTTAGTGGTAGAAATTTTATAAAGCATGAATCATTACATAAAAAGTTAATATATATCTTTATGTTCTTAGTCAATCTCATATATAAATTTATCAAATTTATGAAATGGAACTTTTAAAAAATATTATCTGATTAATTTTCCTACTATGAAACTAGTGACCATTTATCCAATCATAAGTATTGGATTTTCTTGTTGTTAACATTCTCCTGATCTTGTTTTCTATCACTCTCCACCAGAACATGACACATAATTTATCATCAATATCCTTGTTTTCCTACCCAGAATCCTAGTATGGGTTATCTCAGGTGACATTTGAACTTCTCTTTCTTACTTTTAAAGAGATGCATTTATTGAATCTTTTTCTGATGTGGTACATTCAATGAAGTTCCAATGACCAATTTTAAAATTATGAGGACACAATTTCCCATTGGGTGGAAGAATGTAACAAACAATGATTTCATTGTATGTTATTTTCTTTAATGTTATTCAATAGCTTGGGCAACATACAACCCCGAGTTCGAGTGCACCACAACTTACCAAAATAGCCATTCAAAAGCTGTTATGAATAGTATTAACTAAATAATGATTTTTATATACTCCATATAATTTTAGAATCCATATTATGTGTTTCTTAGAAATAATATAAGAACAAATTCATTTTTTCAGATAAAAGAAGTATTTTTCAGAAAATGAAATTTTACCAAATTTTAATGGAAACCCCTTTTTAAAACCTATATTTGACAGATTTATATATTCAATTTAATGAAACAAAATTCTTCATCCTAATCAGTACATAAAAAAATTTGGATAAAATTTTTGTGCTTTTCTGAAAATTTTCATATTTTGATGAATACAGAAAAATACTAAATATTAATTAAAAACTAATTTTTTAATATAAAAAATTTATAGTGTTAAATTATGTATTTGAATGAATTAGAATTAGAATTATATTATATTTTTATCATTTAATACAATTTAGTTCATTATAGGTAATTTTAAATTTAAATTTTATATAAACACATGTTGATCTTGTGGTAGTTCTTTCTTTTTAAAAACCCACTATTCAGTTTTGACGACAGGAAATAATTTTAAATTAATTAATAAAACATTTGTGTTTTGAATTTTGTAAAATATAGTTAATTTTGGAATTAGGAATATAAAAATTAGCTTAGGGTAAGGTTTTGGTATTTTTCTTAAAACATTCAATTTTTGATAAATAGATACAAACCCTGTATTATAGTTTAAAACAGACTTTTTATTCAAATAATTTTTTATTTTATTTAAATTTATTTTATGTCAGAAATATATATATAATACCTATATAAGTTCACTATAATTCATTGTATTCATTTTATAACAAAATTAGATATATAAAATTTTGTTGAACGTTTTACCATCTTTTACCCACATCCTATGAGCATCCGCAAATTTGCATAAAACATAATTTTACCACTTCTGTGAGTTTAAATTTGAAAATCTGAGAGACATGGTTAATATCAGTATGTAAAATTTGGTTCCATAAGATGAAAATAATTTTGAGTGAATAGTATCTTTTTACTTTTTTTACCACTGTTAAAAGTAAATTGGGTAATTAAGGCTAAGAATGATATTATAATTATCCTAACACATTTATTAATTTTATTGGTTAAGTATAATTTGACAAAAAACAACCTTACGAATAAAATATGATCCTATTTGGTCAACAGGGATTAAATTAGTACATTTATTATTATTTTATTTAATGAAGAGTTAAACGAGTTAAATTCAATGTTTAATAACTAGACAATTTTTAATATTGGGTTACACACAATATATATTCAACTATAAATATTATTTATAATTATAAATAGATTTCTTACATAATGGTATTTTATTTATAATTTTTAGACATTTTATAGTTTATTTTATTTTTGACACAATGATGATGCTTGATGAAATATTAAAATAATTAATATAATAAAAATCCAAATAAATGTAAATTAAGACTTATGATGAATTACACTATTTTTATAGGTTAATATTACATGTTAGGGTTGGTTAAATAAATTTTATTACAAGTGAAAAAGTTTTTATGGCTTTCAATAAAAATCAATTACTAAATATTGTCAAAATTGACATAATTGAGTTTTTATAACAAATATTATATTATTAATTTATATATTCTTCCTAAATATCTAGGTTTCACCCAAAGGAATTAGATAAGGTTATATATATTTTAATAATGAACCCCATGGGGTTATCTTGGCTTGTTATAGTATGTTTATTAACCATATAATATTAAAATACAAAGGGATAGGGTAAATGTCAAACTATTTAACTAAGAGTTAAATCTAAACGATAAGGATGTTAAGTTGACCTAAACCTATCTAAAACCTATTCGTTGAGAGGTTTTACACCCATATCCACATTATCCTTTAAACACATCATTTTCGGAGCCATTAGAAATTGATGTTTAATTTATTAAAAAATAATATTTCAAGCTTTTCCTAATGTGGAACTCACCTCTCTTATAAAAGGGAACTTCCCCTTATCTTAATTTCACACCTCCAAATCCTTTTGTCTCGGCCAAAACCTGCCCAAATATCATCCCAACATTCCTCCCTTAATCCTTGAGTCCTTACATTGGTCATAATTCCAACTCAATGATCCCTTTCGATCAAATCAAATAGTAGAACCCGAAGAAGAGTAAATATTTCATCACCTCTATCAAGTTATTTTCTTCATCCACATCCTACTTCTTTTTTTATTTATAAAATAATAAATCCAGTATATTCTATATAATTTGAATTTATTATAAAAATTTTACAACCATATTAATTATTCTACCCATCCTATAAATGAAAATGTCACCAAACATGTGTATGTATGGATTACAGTCTCCATGTCGTGGTGTAGTTCGTTTTTCAAACACTTCATTATTTCGGATGTGTATAATAATGAGTATAACTGTTGTAAATAATAAATATAACTTTTTAATGATTATGTATATATTATATACCATCCAATTATCATCAATATAATGTTAATGTCGCTCGTCCTTATGTACAGATTACCGTTTCCACGAAGGCGATGAGATTAATTCCCCATAGTAATCATTCAAATATAATGTTCATTTTATGATTAAAAAAAATTTATGAACTTTATATATTTTAGGATATGAATAAAATAAATCCTATCCATAAAAAACATGCCTTATGTAACCAAGTATATAAAGGATAACTAATTCAGTTAACACCTGAAATGATGATACTACTTAAATATTATTAACAAAGATATATTATAGGATCATATATGATATAATATTTTTGTATATAGTTATTATATAATTTAATAAAAAATATTTAACTATTATACAAGATTTTAACGTACCCTCGACCAAGGAAATGTACAAGGTAAGGGGTTTCATATCTCACTTATATTCCTGTGATATTTCCAATGTTCTCCAATTATTTATTGCATGTGGTGTATTGTGTACTACCATTTGAAATATATTATCATGCTTCTCATTATATTCATGTTATTATATGATTCATTTTGTGTTTATAAACTTTTGGTCATACGAATCGATTGATTACAACATGGTAATGTGTTTTCATCTCACGCTCATTCCAGTGAGATTCCTACTATATTTTCCACTACTACCTTTTGTGTGGTGTATGTACTTCCCATGATTTGATTGTTTGCATAATATAAATTAATTTATGGGTATTCAAATCAATATTCGATGATCCTTCTTTCATGGGGTGTATGTTTCGTAGGTTACCAAATTGGTAAGTGAATTTAAAATTTCAATTTCCATTCATTCAGTTTTACAAAAAATTCATTGATTACATTACTTCAAGAGTATGTGTGAAAGCACAATTTTATTTACTTATTTAGTAATTTACACTCCCCTTTGTGTGGATATAATTTTGATACACTCAATCAATCCATTTATAAATTCCCACGTCATCGATATAAACTCGAAAAGAGTAATTTTTACTCAATTTCTATTCATTGAGTTAAACAAACAAGTCATTGGTGTTTTTTACAAGAATATGTTTGAATGTCCTCTGATTTATTTACACTGAATATCCAATCATATTGAGTGTATTTATATTTTTAAAACATAATTATTACATTTATTTATCCTTAACCAATGGATATGGTCTTTATAAAGGAATTCATCTCAACTTACATTCCATTGAGACTTCTTGGATGTTATGTGTCAATTCACATTTATTTAGTGTATATACTTTACTTTGACATAGTATATCATGAATGAATTTATGCTCATGATTTCAAACTTTTTTCATTACCTCAATTATTTGTATTCAAGACTCTCTAATTTTGTTAGGAACTCAAAATAGAATATCATTTTAAATGTTTTAAAAATTTATTCTTCAAAATATTTCTCATTAATGTCCATGTTTAAAAATGGGTTTAATGTTTTATTTATATGGAAATTAATGTTTTTAAATTGAAATTCCTTTTAAATGTGTCAAAGTGGTATGATACAGTTTGATTAAAAATTATATTTTAGAAAACATCTTGATAAATATAGAGACTATTAAATGTTTTCATCAAAAAGGTATGTTTCCCTCAATGATTTTTTATGATAAATTTCAACTATGTCAACATCCTTTACGGGATAATATTCTAGATCTAGGTGTATTTATTATGATACAAAGCGCATATAATGGGTTGAGGGTTTTGTGATATGTTTGACTGTGGATGTGTAATTTTTATACCATTCATGGTTTATGGATAAATTATTTAAATTTCATATGCTAGTTTTAATACGAATGATTATGTTATATTTAAACTTTTTCATATGAAGAATGAATTGGACTTAATAAGTAACTGGTGGAACTCACTATAGCTCCTCGATGCATCTGTGGGTCACATGAGACAATCTTATGTCTTGGCACAAGGCCTTAAAAAAATCTTATTTGTACTCCTGGACCAAGGCCTTGACTACGTGGTTATGATGTCTGGAATTATTTATGCCATCATTATGAAAGTAGATATTGATATTGCATGTGATTATTCGACTAATATAATATCTATGTGAATAAGTAAATGGAATTATTTGATTTTTTCTTTTCCATATTATGATGAATTTTAGGTTTAAAAGGATTTTTTTTAGTCTTATACATTTCCTTAAATGATTATTCTTATTTATGAAAGTGTCTACTATATTGTTATCCTTACTAAGCATTTGAGATCACCTCTTTTTATGTTTTATTTTTTCCAGGATGTGAAGAAGTATTTTATGGTTGACCTATAGGAATAGGCTAAGGATATAAGTGTGTTTAGAAAGGGAACAATATGTTTTTTTGTGTGATTATTTTATGATGAAATGTAAAACTTATGAGTGTATCTAGTTCTTATAAGCCTACTAAACTAATCGGTCATTCAGGACATGATTCCATGTATCATGCCAATGTTATGTAATAATGCACTGATTCTAGGAAACTAGGATTGGGGCGTTACAGTTAGCCTAGGATATTCTTCGATTATCATTGTCCCGGAAGGGTCTACATATATTCCATTCCTGGTGATAACCTTCCCCAAGAATGATAATTTATCCATCCAAAACTCAATTTTATTATACATCATATATAGTTTATCCCTTCACAATGATTTACTATAGTCTTCATATGCTAATCATGAACCTCCATTATATTTCTTTATATTTGAACATCATCAATAAATAAATTGACAAAATTTTTTGGGTAATATATATAGATTTTATTCATTAAATCAATGAAAATTGTTGGAGCATTAGTCAGTCAAAATGGAATCACTATGAACTCATAGTTTCCATACCTCGTTTTAAATGTATTATGGGGAGTATATTCCCACCTCAATATTAATTGGTGATATCTAGACTGAGGGTCCATCATAGAGAAATAACCAACCCCATGTAATTGATCAAAAACATTATCTAGATGCGGTAATGGATACCTGTTATTTTTTATAATTTAATTTTGATGCTGATAATTGATGATGAGGTGCATTGATCAATCATTATTCGAGAAATAGAGGAATGGAACACTTTGTAGTGAATAAGTCAAGTATATAAAATGGTTGTCCAGATTCTCATGTAACTGGTTCTTTTATTCTTCAAGCTCAATGGTGTCCACTATATATGTTTTCTTTAATATAGTTAGAGATCCAAAATAAAATCCATTGGGAACTCATTGTTTTTTATATGGTGTGTCAATGTAATTGTTCTGGGAATACATTAGTGTAGTTCTTCCAGATTGGCATGCCTTTGATAATGATCATCTCTTTTTTCTCAATCATTTGAGAAAGAAATTTTTACTCATAAGGTAGTAATATTGAAACATGAGATGATTATTATGAAGTAGTTTCATAATCACTAGTACAAAAACCTTTTTTTACATCACCATTTTTCACGTCGATTTTTTAGAACCGACATGAAAATATCTAAAAAAGATTTTTCACGTCGGTTATTATATAACCGATGTCAAAATACATTTTCGCTGATTTTTCATGTCTTTTATATAAGAACAGACGTTAAAAATTAATTTTATCTGATTTTCAGGTCGGTTATTATATAACCGATGTGAAAAATCAATGTACATCACTTTTTTGACGTCAGTTATTAAATAACCGACGTGAAAAATCATTTTCTAGGGAAATATATTAAAATTTTCACTTATTTTTCATGTCGATGTTGGTGATTTTATAACCGATGTGAAAAATGTTTACCAAAATGTAGTTTATTTCTCAAGCTTTAATTTGACAGGTCACGGAGCTCAAACGATGTTTCGGATTAAAAGTAATGGCCTTTAGAATTTGATCACCTCTAAACGATGTCTTAAGGATGTCCAACTTCTGAAGGCCATAAATTTTAATCCGTAACTCCTTTTGAGCTCAATGACCTGTCAAATTAAAGCGTGGAAAATGAACTACATTTTTGTAACCTTTTTTCAAGTCAGTTATTAAATAACCGACGTGAAAAATACCTTGTAACTTCGGTTATTAAATAACCGACGTGAAAGAGTGACGAAGATTGATTTTTCACGTCGGTTTTATCATAACCTATGTGAAAAATAAGTTACAATTTTAATATCTTTTCACATCGGTAATCATAAACCCGGAGTGAATGATATTTTTAATATCCCGCTAACATGAAATTTTAATTTTTTTACATCGCGGCATCGAAATTTTGAATTGCCGCCTAAAACTTTTAATAACGCGTTTTCTCATAGAATCTCAATTATATGTTTCCATTATACAACCATCCTAATTTGACGGTCATTTATTTCAACCATTATCGTTCCCCCAAATCGACTCTTTTTCTCTCGAACGTGAATCAATTATTTCTTCTTTCCACAATCTCGTCAAGGAATATTTAATCATACATCCATGCTTTATGTTTATTATGATTTTTTTCTTAATTGATATACCATTTTATGATCATTTCATTCAACCATCATCGTTCCACCAAATCAAATTGTTTTATCTTCAACGTGAATCAATGAATTCTTATTTCCGCGACCTCGTCAAGGTATTTTTGATTATTTTCCCATGATTTATATTTTCTATGAGTAGTTTTCTTAATTGATATACCATTTAATGATTGTTAATTTATTATAATGATGGATGATTGTTTATATCATGATAAAACTACAAATCCCCCTACAGATTCAAAAATTCCTTCTAATATGAAGCTACGGTTGGCTCATTCAATCTTTCCTCGAAAAAAATATTAAACTTGTAATGGTCATAACTTTTGATCTGTAAATCCGTTTGAGCTCTATGACCTGTCAAATGAAAGATTAGAATATTTTCTACAAGATACTAAACATTTTTTACATCGATTATTTAATAACCGAAGTTAAAAACAACTTTTAACGTTGGTTATTAAATAACCGACGTAAAAATTGACTTATAACGTTGGTTTTTTCAAAAACCGAGGTAAAAAATGGATTCTTATAGCCATTTTCTAGAATGTATTTCACATCGGTTTTTTTAAAAACAGACGTTAAAAACTACATTACCCCATTTTTTAGTTCGGTTATTTAATAACCGACGTAAAAAATCATATTTTTTACGTCGCTCGTAATAATGTTGCCAAAAAACTGACGTTAAAAAGAAAAAAAAGCCGATGTAAAAAAAGGATTTTGTACTACTGAATTCTCCTTACACATGTAATTAATTGGAGGATTCATTAGGATGTGAAGATTGGTATCCCTTTTCCAATAGTTAAGGTCATATATGTTTAAATGTAGCCAATCCATTTTTAATATAGCAGCAAACTCTACCAAAGGAAGTATGAAAATATTTATTTGGATGTTAGGTCCATACCTTAGGGGAGTTATGTACATTTGATGGAATAATTTTCCCATTATATATTCTCATAGAT
The DNA here is from genome assembly GCA_963277665.1 of Viscum album. NCBI lineage: Eukaryota > Viridiplantae > Streptophyta > Magnoliopsida > Santalales > Viscaceae > Viscum > Viscum album. The sequence goes on along the minus strand of OY728141.1, from coordinate 460,862,041 downwards.
AACAAAACCCTCCAAATGTTTATGTGGTGTTTTAATAGTTCCACAAAAAATTAAATATATGAAATAATATATATAATCCGAATAAAATAGTATGTTCTCTTTCATAAATGAATAACCAACATACCAGTCACCGCATCATTATTTGGATACACATCAACAGTAGTGATAGCATAATTCCTTCATTGTTTGATTGTAGATTTTTTATTCCCACCAAAAAACATCAGTTTAGGGAATTGGTTCTCAAAATTCCATTGTACCTCGCCATTAAAAAAATAAAATACTAATAATGCATTGAAATGAACCTTCCATGCTTCTTCCACGTCAGATAGAATCTTCATATCCCTCATAGAGTTCATATCAAGATTCCCCATTATACCACATTTGAATCATTTCTTGGTTCCCTTTAGATAGTTCAGAGGGTGGTTCTTTATAAAATTTTCACACGTGGGATATCCAATCATTTATATTATGTTATTTATTTGCTGACCCTCCCATATTAGACTCCATTTTCTATGTTTATTCATCATAACCATGAGATAATTGAGATTCTCAATCGTCAATATCAACTTTTAGGGAACAACAGACAATCTCCTCATAATTTTCAACCTCTCAAATATCAAATATATTTTATAGACTCTGCTTCAGTTTGCTAATGAAGTGATCTACCTTACATTCAGTGTTCATGAAAAAGACGTTGGAATATTATGAAATCTTTGTAATGTTTTCTTCATATTCCTCGATAAACTCATCCACATTATTCTTATGTCTCAGTAACAATCGTTCCATCTTGAGGTATAGGGTTTGGTGAAATTCTTTTTTGAATTTTTTTTCTCAATTCCTCTATATCAATAAAATATATTTCTTCCATATACATCTTATTTTTTATCATTTTCCACCACTGATCATATTCCCCATAAAAATGACAAAGTTCCAACAAAACATTATCATCTATAGAGCATTGGTGGATAGATAATATATTTTCAATGGAGTTAATCCACATTTCAATTAAGAGGGGATCCGAAGATCCAATAAACATGGTAGGCCTTTGGTACCTGAATTATTTGATGGTAAGTTTCTAGTTCTTTAGAGGAGTAGGGCGTTTCATATGTTTCTAGTTATTTATAACATGATCTATTTGATCATGTACAGTCATGGATTTTTTATCATCTGTTTCTATCATATTTGGAATATCATTACGTCAATCTTAACATTGCATATCACATTCATTATTGTTGCATCTACTTATACATCATGCCTATTACTTAAAAAAATAATGTGCAGTTAGGGGGTCTCAAATACATATACAAATATAATAAAATGGAAAAAATAAACAAAAAAGTATTTAATCCTAAAGGAAAAGTATATCCAGAATTGTGGTTCGATAGGATTCAATCATGGTTATCTATGATATGTTTCCTAACATATATTATTATAGGAATTTTCATTATTCTCTTATTAATGGTTTATAATGAATCTATTAATTTACCAAATCATATCCCCCATAAGTGTCAAATTATGTGAATAGTAAGGCCTATTGTAATATACCATATTTCCCCTAGTCAAGCCTGGAAAACCTTGTCAGAGTTGTTACTCCTGCGCACATCTATTCAAAAACCACACCCATAAATATTATCCATACTTGGATGTTTTTTCTTCATAAACAACATACAAAAAAATGTAACAAGCCATGATTTCATAGTACGTTATTCTTCAATGTAATCCAATAATTTGCACTACACACAATAGTGAGTTCAAGCGCATGATGACCTACCAAGATAGGAATTCAAAATCGGTTACGAATAATATTTAATTAATTTTTAACTTTATATAATCCTTATAACATTATAATCCATATTATGAGTTTCTTGGACATAATGTAATAACAAATCCCTTTTTTTTGGGATAAAAGAATTATTTTTAAAAAAATGCAATTTTAACGCCTTTTAATAGAGAACACTTTTTGAATCCAATATTTGAATATTTTATATATTAAATTAGACAAAATAAACTTATTCATTAGAATCGAGACACAAGAATTTAGTTTCAATAGTTTTTTGTTGTTTTTTCTGATAACTTACATATTTGGTTGAATAGTGAAAAATACTATATTTTTACTAAAAACCACTTTTTTAATCAGAATAATTTATAGTGTTGAATTATACATTTTAATGGGGTGTAAGTATAATTATATTATATTTTTGCAATTTAATCCAATGATGGTCATTGTAAGTAATTTCACTTTAAAATTGGATATAAACAACTGTCAATCTTTTGATAATTTTTATTTCTTAAAAATACGCCTTTTGGATTTAACAATGGGAATAAATGTTAAATTACATAATGCAACATATATTTCTTGAAATTGGTAAAATATTATTCATTTTTGAATTCAGAGTATCAAAATTATATTATGGTGAATTTTTGGTTTTTTTCTGAAAACATTCAATTTTTGATGAATAGTGAAAAACATTGAGTTATACTTTAAAACCGAATTTTTATTTAAATAATTATTTATTTGATTTAAATTTATTTTATGTCAAAATAAATAAATAATACCTATATATGTTTTATATAATTCATTTGATTCAATTTATAATAACTTTAGATATATAAAAATTTTATTGAACTTTTTACCGTCTTTACCCACCTCTTAGGAGCATTTGTAAATTTACATAAAACATAATTTTACCGCTTCTGTGAGTTGAATTTCAAAAATCCAAGAGACATGGTTGATATCAATAAGTAAAATTTGGTTCAATAAGATTAAAATAATTTTGGGTGAATAGTATCTTTTTACTTTTATTTACCACGGTTAAAAGTTAATAGGGTAATTTATGGTAAAAATTATATTATTATTTCCCTTAAACATGTCCTAACTCTATTGGATAAATGTAATGCGACAAAAAACATCCATAGGAATAAAATATGATCCTTTAGATCCACATGTATTAGATTAGTACATTTGTTATTAGTTAATTCAAAAAAGAGATAAAAGAGTTAAAATCAATGTTTTGTAACTAAAACATTTTTAATATAGGGTTACACATGAGACAAATTAGAAAATAAATATTCATTAGAAATATAAAAAGATTTCCTAAATAATGGTATTTTATTTATATTTTTTAGAAATAACATAATTTAATTTATTCATGACACACTTATGATGTAGTAATTACCTCATTAATGAATGATTAAAATAATTGACATTATAAATATCCAAATAATTGTAATTTGAGACTTTTTATGAATTAAACTAATTTTCATGGTTAATATGACATATTAGGGTTGTTTATATGAAAATTGTTGAAGTATTAATGGTTTTATGAATTTAGAAAAAACAAAATACCAAATAGTGTCAAATTTGACATAAAAGAGTTTTTAAAACAAAAATTATATTATTAATTATTATTCTATTCCTAAAAATATAAGGTTCATCCAAAAGACTTATATAATGATAGTTGTATCATTAATGAACCACTTGGGGTTAATATGGAAGTATATAGTATGTTTATTAACCATATAATTTAAAAATACAAAGAGACATTTTAAATGAAAAACTATTTAACTAAGAGTTAAATCTAAAGGATAAAGTTAATATAGTGACCCAAACCTGTCTAAAACCTATTGGTAGAGTGGAGTTAGACCCATCTTCACCATATCTATTAAATAATTCATTTTTTTACCCATTATGATTTTTTTATAAAATAATATTTATAGCTTTTCCAAAGATGCCCCTCACCCCTCTTATAAAAGGGCACTTCCCCTTCTCTCTAATTAACACCTTCAAAGCCATTTGGATCAGCCAACCCCTACCCAAATACCCTATCAATTTTCCTCCCTTCATCCTAGAGAACTTACTTTAGTCATAAATCCAACCTAAGGATCCCTTTTGATCAAATCAAAAGGATGAACCTGAAGAAGAGGAGGTTAACCCACCCTAGACCACGGAAAATTACAATGTAAGGGTTAATTTCACAATATCTTTTCACGAACCTCATACTAAAAGATGAGAGAAGGGATAGAAGATTTCTAGATCCTTCCTTATTCATGTTGAAGTAGAGATAATGACCCCTGAGACCCGCCTTCAATAGGTCCCGGAGTGGCGACTAGCACCAACGGTATAGAATCACACACAAGATGGATGGAATTACCCTTTTTCATTAATAAAATCGGGAGATAAGATAGTAAAACCCAACAACACCAAAACTTGGGGTAAAAGTAAAGCCAATAAAACCATCCCCATATGTATTTTACAAAAGTAAACACCACAAGGTAAAAGGAGACTACAAAGGTAAAGTACCAATGAAAAGAAAAACATCAACGTTAACTGTCCCATTGTCCGAGCTAGTACGGCCCCGAACGATCCCTGATTTCCTCCTGGAAACCTGAAAGACATTTTATATACAAAGGGTGAGCATACAATTATACTCAGTAGGGAAAAACAATTACTCTCGTGCATGAGTTGGGAGGCATTATAATGCCCTGTGGAAAAAAAGACAACCAATGCTCCTAGCAAGGGAAACTGTCCACCCAAGCCTCACCAAGTCACACTCCCCAAATAACGCAAGTCAAGTAATGTATAGAAATTCTACATCAATATTTGGGTACCCTGCTCCACTTTACCACTGGTTATTGAAGACATCCTACACATCGAACCAATCCTGCCATTCTCACCGCAGTCCCACTGCCACTCCCCGCCCGAACACACCTAGGCTACAACCACACATCCCGCCCACAAACACCTGAGCCAAAATCACCATCCCACCCTAAAACACCTGGGCCACAATCACCATATGTAACTATTCCCAAAAACACATGGTCTAGAACAACTACTCCTACGCCCGAAGACACTTTGGCCTCATATAGAATATTATTGGGAAACAACCTGGCCACACACACTTGGGCCAACCACCACAACTACCCTACCCAAAGAATCATGGGCTATAATAGAACTCAGACCGTCATGGCCTTCTCGAAGTGTCTTGGGCTATTGGGAAAGGGAGAAGAAAAAGAGATAATAACCATCCATGCATAGGAGTGTTGGAAAAAACACCCTCCCCCATGAAATGGGGGTGTTCGTCACTTATTTCTCAACTTGAGTGGGGCGTGAATAAAAAACATAAAACTACATTTTTATGTATATGTAGAAATCACTCATCCCAACCTAGGGTTTCCAAATCCATTCTAATCACAAACAACCTTGTTACTATTCATTCATAAAAGAAAATCACAGCACTCACGACCAAGTCATTACTCATTACCAAAACAAATTCCCCATTTAACTCGTTCTTGTTTTCATGTTCAAGAGATCCCATTTAGGAGAATTGTACACTACTGGGAAACTAATAGGAATAACCACAATCCAGAGAAAGGGAAACACCCAAAAAACAAATTAAGAATTCATACCTAGTTCTCTTGTGAAGTCACAACAACAAAGGGATCTGTGAGATCTCTCAAAGTACTGGAACCAAACCATGACTTGAAATATAGCCCCACACAGCTTCAGATTCCAATCTGACAACCATTCCACAACAGAGGATCTCATCCACATCCATGTAACCCCATAGGCATCAAGATGAACAAACAAACATTCCACCAAGACATAACAAGGAATTTTCCAGACTCAAGTACATCATTCACTTTGTTTTCTTCTTTCGGTTTGGTTAACCAGTGTGATCACACAAGGTTTTTTGTTCACTATGCATTCATTTAATCATCCGAGTTTACGTAGTTAACCAAATTCCAATATTGGAGCCATTCAATTATCATTGTAGATAAGGGTTCATTAGTTTGCATGGAAAGACCACCAACGGCCATGTTTTTTAGCGAGCATAGAAAATATAGTTCATAATATATAGAAATTATAAAAGAGTATAGAATAATTTCCGAACGCACCCCGTAATTCTTTAATAGTCTATTTATTATCTTTTTTATTGGTTGGTTTCATCCATTCCCATATAAATATTAGCATACCCACCCCGTATGATACATAGTAAAGAGAGATGAAGGAAAAACCTACCTGGATGTTCAACAATGAAGTCTTTCTCCATGCGCTGAGAACTGAGGATGTGTGACTTGTAAGGGAGGAACTTCGGGGACTCTAAGGACGAGCAGAAGAACTCCAGCACAGGCGCACCACAAGTCTCATGAATGAGGGACTAAAAGCACACAAGGGAGAAGAATAAAATCTAGCCAAGAAGAGGAAGGAAGAAACTCTAGCGTGATATATAGATGAGATCCAATTTATACGAGATATATAAATTAGAATGCTTTAAAGTTGGATCATGGTTTCTTATGAAGTTGGGAGGCTACACATGATGGGATTAATTCTTATTTAATTATTCCCATTAGGGTGGTAGCATAATGGTGGTGTGTTAAACCGTTTCTTTTAAACAGAGGAAAATGTGCAATGCGGGCGGAATTGGAAGGTATGGGGAAAGGGTGTGACATTGAGTAAAAACCACATGTTTTGGTATGTATAAGGTCTGCCCAACTTTTTAGGGATTTCAGATATTATTTATGGGCATTAAATGGCATTGAAAGGGGAATTAAATCATCTTTACATTAAAAGATATGTTACAGGAGCACAAATAGTCAGAAACTGGAAAAAGGGACGAAGACCGCTCGGTGAGGACACGGTGCCACTGTTATGGTGTAACCCATACGGTGCCACCATCATTGTGCCACCCTAACCGGTGTGCGACCGTCACGGTGCCACAGTCACCGGTGGAGCTGTGTTTTGGAAATGTAATGGACCAGGTGGTCCGAGCCATTACATCAGATACCTCTCAAACTATTCTTTCTGTCGAGAATCAAAACAAGACCCGATGAAAAGAGGGGTTTCAAAAAACCACCTCAAAAGATACCTCTCAGGAGTGAACCACGTAGACTCCTAGGAATACCACTTTCTCAAGTAACCAGGAATAATTCAAGGGTCAAACTGTCCATTAATTTGGGATAGGGACTTTCTTCCACCATGTCAAGATACAAACCACATTGGGTGGCACTGACTCACCCACACGGGTTTAATCGCATCCACCTTAATGCGTCTTGATTAGGGATCAGATCCTCCCCTACCCATAGTCAGGACTCTTCACACACATCCATAGAATAAGGAAAATCATACGTTCCATAGTTAACTAGGTAAAGTGTTCCATCACAAATAAGTACAAACAAAATTGAAAAAAACTCAAAACCACTCTAGGTACTGGGTGCGCATCTCCGTCTCCCATTCCCTGGTACGTTCCATAAGCCCGCCATGCCTCCACAACACACAAACCAAAGGAATGGTATGTCCACAAAGCACCTTCTCCTCACAATCCTCGATCCTCACCGGTCTTTCCACAAAAGTCACATCGTCCTCAATATCCACCTTTCCCCGGTCGAGGACGTGTGAATCATCGTGTAGAAATCGTCGGAGCTGAGACACATGGAAGACATCATGTATTCTAAGTAGTGGCAGTGGTAGCGCAAGCTGATAAGACCCTTATCTGACCCTCCGCAACACTTCTAACAGTCTGAAAAACCTGGGAGAAAGCTTACTCCCCCTGTCGAACCTCCGATGTACATGCTGGGGGAAGACCTTCAGGAATAAGTGGTCCCCGACCTCGAACACCAAGGTTCTCCTTCTATTTTCATAAAATGACTTTTTCTAGTCCTGGGCCACCATCATTTTCTCCCATATAAGCTGAACGTTCTCTATCATGCTCTGCACCACTTCCGGGCCAATAACACTTTCTTCCCCAACCTCGGTCCACCACACTGGTGAGCGACAAGGCCTTTTGTACAATGCTTGGAACGGATCCATGTCAATGGTATAGTGATAGATATAATTGTAGGAAAACTCTACCAGAGGCAAGTGTCTCACCCATGATCCCCCAAAATCCAGAATACATGCTCGTAGAATATACTCCAATGTCCGGATGGTGCGCTCTATCTGTCCATCTATCTGAGGATGGAATGAAGTGCTAAGACGTAGCTGGGTGCCAAAAGCATGCTGAAATCCTGTCTAGATTCATGAGGTAAATTGCACATCCCTATCTGAGACTATGGACCTCAGAACTCCATGAAACTGCACCACCGCATTCACGTACCTCTGTGCTAAGGAATCCACTGCATCTGACTCCTTGATAACCAGAAAGTGAGCTGATTTCATCAACTGGTCCACCACTAACCATATAGTGTCGTAGCCTCCGAGAACCTTGGGTATCCATGTGAAAAAATCCATCGAGATGTCATCTTACTTGCACTTGGGACATCTAATGGTTGTAACAGACCACCTAGAACATGGTGTTCTGCCTTCACCTGCTGACACACTAGGCACCTGGCCACAAAGTCTGCCACCTCCCAAATTACCCCGGGCCACCAAAACTGACTCCTCATCCCCTAGTACATCTTGGAAACTCTTGGGTTCACTACTTGGGGTGATTTGTGGAACTCACTAAGAACCCTATCATGCATCTTCTTTGGAACAAACAACTTCCCTCGGAAAAGAATCTAATTCTGACCATCCTACGTCCACCCTTCTGGAGCATCGCCTTGGTTAACACGGTCACACATCACTTCTCTCTCTATGTCTCCCCACTGAGACTCCTCCACATTCTGCAGTAGAGAACACTTCACTGTCATCTGATATAGGCAACCTCTCACACCATCCATCCTCGCATCCAGGTGCAGGGCAGCCAACTCCCCCATCGCCATCCAAGCATCTGCCGACTATTGAACCACATCCTTCTGCGACTTCCTACTCAAGGAATCGACCACCACATTTACCTTTCCTGAGGTGTAATGAATATCAAAGTCGTAGTCCTGACGGAACTCCATCCACCATTGTTTTCGTGAGTTCAGATCCCACTCGGAGAATATATATTTCAAGATTTTGTGATCCTTGAAGACCACGAAGCGCACCCCAATGGGGTAATTCTACCACAACTTCAGTGTGAATATGACCGCAACATGCTTTAGATCGTGGGTGGAATAATTATGCTCATGGGGACGTAACTGTCTAGACCCATTATTGATCACCCCTTGTCATTACATCAGCACACACACGAGTCCTTGTCTTGAAGCATCACCAAACAACTCAAACGTCGCCCCTTCTTTAGGAAACCTCATTATTGGGGCACCTACCAACTTATCCTTTAGATAGATAAAGGCTGTCTCGCACAACCCATTCCATACGAAAGCCTGGTTCTTCTTGGTCAAAGCTGTCAAAGGTGCTGTAACTTGGGAGATGTTGGGAAAGAACCTCCGGTAGTAACCTGCCAGTCCAAGGAAACTATGAACCTCTACCACGTTCATGGGTGTTGCCCAAGAAAAACCCTCCATGACCATCGATGGGTCCACCACTATTCCCTGCTCAGACACCACGTGCCTACGAAAGTGCATTTCTCACATCTAGAACTTGCACTTGGACAACTTCCAATAGAGTTGGTGCTGGTGGAGGACCTCTAAAATCGTTCTCAGGTGTTCAGCGTGATCCTCCTCTGACCTTGATTAGATCACGATGTCGTCAATACACACGACTACAAACCTATCCAGGTATTTCTAGAAGACGGAGTTCATGAGTTCCATAAACACAGCTGGAGTATTCTTAACACCGAATTACATGACCACAAACTCAAAGTGCCCATATTTTCATCTGAAGGCAGTATTCGAGATGTCACCCTCCTTCACCATAAGCTGATGATATCTCGACCACAGGTCAATCTTGGAGAACCACCTTGCCCCTTTTAATTGGTCGAAAAAGAATTTTATCCTTGATAGAGGGTAACAGTTCTTGACCGTTACCTGATTCAGTATCCCGTAGTCTATGCACATCTTGAGACCACTATCTTACTTCTTTACGAATAAGACTGGAGCACCCCATGGCGACAGACTTGGTCGAACAAAACCCTTCTTCATCAGATCATAAATCTGAATCAGCAACTCCTGTAACTCAAGATGTGCCATGTGGTAGGGATAAATTGAAATCTAATGGGAACCAGGTTCCATGTCTATCCTGAACTCAACATCACGTTGAGGGGGTAGAGTCTCCACCTCCGCAAGTAAGATGTCTATACACTCATTGATGATCCCTGGGACATCCACCATTTCTGCATCCACCGACTCCATTGATAGTTCAGCTAACAAAGAAAGGAGGGGCTCCTCTCACCTGCTACTTTTCTATAAGCCCCACTCGCCAATGAATGTTACACATCGGCCTCCCAAATATGAAAACAAGACACTTCCTCGGAAGCAGTCAATGACGAGACATACAAAGAACAACCATTCAATGCCTAGGATGACATCATATGGATGTATCTCAAATAGTAGAAGATCCATGATAGACTGATGGGGCTCTAACATAATTTTACACCCACAACAAATAAGACAAGTTGGTCTAACCTCTGATTGGTATGCTCAGCACCAGGGGCACTGGAAGTCTCCCAGAGTCTAAACCCAGAGAACGGGCCAAACTGGGTGCAAAAATTCAGTGCAAAGCTTATGTATCAAACAACGCATAGGAAAGGGTACCAAATAAGTTGGTCATACCTCGGATGAATTCTGGCCCTACTGGATCTATGGCCTCTATGGCGTGTAAATGTCCACGCCCAGTTCTCCTACCCCTTGCATGTCGGCTGCCTCCCCAACCGCGCCCCCGTCGAGGTCCCTGAGGAGCACCCTAAGGTCAGCCTTTTCCTGCAACGCCTGCCCTGGGAGGAGCGGGAGATTTCTTCTCCTGCTGCTGCTACTGAAAGGGCCTAGCTAGAAACTGATGCTGTTGAGGTGGGTGCTGAACCTACCCACCATTTTTGTACTGCACTCTGTTCGGGTACTGATTCCGAAGGTGCCCATTGTCACGACCCGTCCTCAGGGCCCGTTTCGTGACTACCCCAAGCCCGCCTTCTATAGGATAGGGGTTGGCGACTAGAACCAAAGGCGTAAATCCCGATAAAAAGGGAAGGCTTTTCCTTTACAAAGTAAACAAACACCACAGAGTACGCAAGCTGAGTAAACAATAGTAAACTAAGTACAAAAGTATGTGCTGGAAGGTAAATGAGATTGAAAAACCCAACTGAAAGTAAAGTACAACTGAAATGAAAGTAAAACAACTGTAAAGTAAAGCAGCAAGTCTGAGCCGTCCTCTGGGAATCCCACATGAAGGGTGGGTACAGATAGTCTCCTCTGCTCCTCGGCTCAGGCTGTCCACTCCATGTACGTTATGTCTAGTGATCCACCTCTAGGTACCGTCTAGCTCCATGAGCTCCCACTTCGATCAGCATTGTCTCTCATCTGCATCCAACACAACATAGTGCGGGCATAACCCATGCAGGGGTTATTATACGCTACTCAGTAGGGACCCCAAGACCCCCGTAGGTCTCCCAGAATCGACGAAGGGTAAACCACAAAGGAAAGATACAATCACGAAGTAACAACCAACTCTACTTAGTTATATACCCATACATATACCTAAGTCATCTAATCTAGTTCAGATCCATCACACGAGCCCAAATACAAGTGAGTCCACACAGTAAAGCACAATCCAATCCACATAGGAAAACACAACCCAATCCACATAGGATTGCTAAAAATTTTATCGAAGATAATGATTGAATGTCAAGACTCAACTCACACATTTATACTTCTTCGTAAGATGATAGAGGTGATCAGATGTATCCACTGATTCATCTAAGCTGCGGGACCCGTATAAGATACAAGACCAGCTAAGCTGTCGGACCCACAAAGGATACAAGACTAGCTACACTGTTGGACCCACATAGGATACATGTACAGAGTCAAATACTACGGGACCCACATAGGATACAAGAATAGTACTCAAGTGCTGTCAGACCCACATAGGATACAAGAACAGTATTCATCCCCGTAGAACCCACAGAGGATTAAGTACGGTCGTCGTCACTGCCGAACCCACGGAGGATCCCAGTACAGTCGTCATCGTCGTCGTAGTTGCAGCCAGCTCTAGGGTTCCCACACACAGCATGCTCAATTCTGGGAGGGTCCGCTCCACGATCCAAGGGGGTTGATACATTAACTAACATGATATCCAGATTTTATGTATCCAGAAGTTCTGTCTTGTCAATAGGAACTCAACACGACAGACGACACATCAATCGTACGCCCGGTCTGAGAGTTATTCGCTTTTTCGTCCTAGGGACCATGTTGGTTTTTATGCTAAAACCAACCCGAATATACTCTAGTTGTATCCAAACCTTGAGTGGAGTAATCCAAAAGAACTGTCTCACTAAGAGGAATCCATTAATGTCGGTGGAACATCAACCAGATGTCCGGAGATCAAATTATAAGTGTTTCCGCTCCGAGGGCCCGGTTGGTTTCGTGTTTGAACCAACCCAGACATACAAAAAGTTCTCCTAAACCATTAGTGTAATATACCAAAACGACCATCTTGATCCAAGAATCTCTACAAAACTGACGGTGCGTCGATCGGTGGTCTGTAGCACATGTTATGGGTGCTTGAACGGATCTGTCCGGAAATAGGGGGTTTGGGCCCGGTCTGACCCAGCCCAATACCCCATAGGTTGGCCCGAACTGGGTCGAACTGACCCGGGTCTGGGTCTGGCCCAATTGGGCATGGCCCGGCCCGGCTGGCATGGCCCAACCCTGACGGTGCGGCCCAGACCGACGCCGGGGTCTGGCCCAGCGCGGGCGGCCCGGCCCAACAAGGCGGTCAGGCCTGGCGTGGGCGGTCTGGCCCGGTAGAGCCGCTTCGGCCCGGTGCGGGCACCCATGCGCTGAGCAGACACGTAAGGGGGGGGGGGGGGGGCGATGCCCCCCTGTTTTCTCGAAATGGCGGACCCCTATGGGGTCCGCCCTATGCGCACTAGCTGGGGGTTATAACCCCTAGACTTCCCGAATCGGCCAGCCGTAATGGCCAGCCAGAGTAGTTGTGAGACCTGCTGGTCCCGCCTCCTAGAGAACCGGTGGCCGGCGGAGTCTGGCCACCCTCCTCTGCACCATCGCGGCCTTAGGCCGCGACCCTTGTCTGACATGCGCGGAGCGGTGCCCCTCCACCATGGTCCGCCCCATCCGCGGCCCTCAATGGTGCTCCGGCGCGGTGTGACAACGCCTCACCCCTTCGTCGTGGCCCGACTCTGGCCACAGCCTCTTTCGGCCTCAACAGTGTGGCGCGACGGCTCCGTGCTCCTTCGCCGCGGACCGCACCGGCTGCGGTTCCCTCGCTCCCGCACGGTGTCGTTGCACCGCACCACCTCCGTTCCAAACCACAATGAAGTCCAACAACAAAGGGGGAGGAGGTTCGGCCATGTTCGTGCGGTCTGACCACCTCTTGTTATATAGATATCAAGATTCCAAGAAATTACGAACAATGTCTAATAATAATTCTTGAACCATGAAACAACCCCTACCTCAAAGAAGCTCGAGGAAGCTGGCATCGGGGAATACGGCGTTGCGGGTGAGGCTCCATGTACGTTGACGTTGAACCTTCGTGGAAGAAGAAACGTCTCCCTTTCTTCAACATGGGAAGATGATGAAGAGGTGTGACAACGTTATTCTTCGAGGTAGAGGTGTTCTTCTCCAGGAAGATGATGTTCTTCAAAGTAACGAACTCTCCCTCTGTCAAATCTCCACACAACGAAAACAACCAAAATAAAATAAGGCCCTTTCCTTATTTTATTTACTTTTACAACAATTCAAAACATTAAAAGTTGAATTCACCCAATTAATTAATCTTAAGTTGTCATAATAAATGGTGTGATAAGTTGGCATCATTAATGTGGAAGAGGAGTTAAGGGAATTTGAAGGGGCGGGGCTCGTGTGGGCCCCATCTCACTAATATCCTACCAAGAGGAGTTTAGGATCAACTAGGTCCCAGACCAACTCCCACACATGGGATATAAATACATATAGTGGAAATAAAATTGTAACACATATTTTATTTCACTCTTCAATTTATCCACTTTTTTTAACAACACCTCCCGAGAAAACGGAACTCCAGTACCGGTCTTCTTATGAAAATATCGGCGCTGTAGTTTCATTGGTACCATTGGATTTTGATTCTAAGCACCGGTTTAAGAGTTAGAAAAACCCACTCATTCATTCACTGAACGTACATGAGCTAAACATTCGAAATTGATTCCGGGAACACCGTGCCTCAGAATCAGTCGCCGTCAGAAATTGCGTACTTGAAGAATCCCAAAGAAAACAAGGAAAAAAATTTCATTGAAATTTACGGGTCTTTACATTACTCCCACCTTAGGGATTTACGTCCCAGTAAAGATAGATCACAATCTAGGGGAGCAAATGAGGGTACTGAGCACGCATCTGAGCCTTCTGCTCCCATGTGCACTCCTGGAGGTTCTCGTGCTACCACATGATGTGCACTAGAGGACTCGACCGCCCACGTAGGACCTGCTCTTGTCGATCCTCGATCTCCACTGGGACCTCCACAAAATTTTCCCCGTCATCAATATCTAGCTCCCCATGGTCGATGATATGCATCGTGTCGTGCACGTATCTCCTTAGCTAAGATACGTGGAATACGTCGTGCACCCGGTGCAACTGAGGTGGTAGATCCAAGCGATAAGCCACCTCTCATATCCTTGTGAGAACATAGAATAGTCCAATGAAGCGTGGAGATAACATTTCACCCTGGCCAAATCTCTGTAATCCATGTCGAGGTGAGACCTATAAGAAAACATGGTCACCATCCTCAAACTCTTGTGGTCTCTGCCTCCTGTCAGCATAAGACTTCTGTCAGCTCTGAGCTGTCCTCATCTACTCCTGGATGAACTGGACCTTCTCTATTGTGGCCTATTCTATCTCTAGTCCCACAAGTGCTGACTCCCTAGGGTCTGTCCAGCATAGAGGTGATCTGCAAGGTCGGCCGTAAAATGCCTCATATGGTGCCATCTCGATGGTGGAGTGGTAGTTGTTGTTGTACGCAAACTCCACCAAGGGTAGGTGATCCTCCCAGCTGAGACCAAAGTCGAGGAAAAATGCAGGAAGCATGTCCTCAAGAGTCTTAATGGTCCTCTCCGTCTGACCATCCGTCTAAGGGTGAAAAGTGGTGCTTAGGCATAACTATGTCCCAAAAGCCTCCTGTATCCCCTTCCAAAGTAAGGAAGTAAAGCGAGTGTCATGATCAGAGACGATAGACGAGGTAAAACTATAAAGCTGTATGATCTCCTGATCGTATATGCGTCCCAAGCTCTCCACTGAGCCCTGCACTCTGATGGGTAGGAAGTGGGCCGACTTGGGGAGTCGGTCGGCGATCTCCCAAATGGAGTCGTGTCCTCTGGATGTACGTGGAAGTCTAGTCACGAAATCCATATATATGTCGTCCCACTTCCACTCCGGGACCTCCAAAGGTTGTACTAAGCCTGCTGGTAACTGGTGCTCCGCCTTCACCTGTTGGCACATGAGGCATCAAGAAATGATCTCTACTCCAACCTTTTTCATACCTGGACACCAGTGTTATCGATTGAGATCCTGGTACATCTTCACCACTCCTGGATGTACCGCTAAAGGGGAAGTGTGAAACTCTCTCAGCACCTCCTCCTGTAAAGCAGTTGGTACCATGGTACATCCTTGGAAAAGGACGAAGTGCACTCCTCCTATAGAGAATCCATCATGTGCCTGTCCTGAGTAAATCATTGCACGCCGCGTCTCACAGTCAACATCCCCACGCTATGCCTCTCTGACCCACTGATTAAGTGGAGGAGTGACTGTGAGTGACTGAATAAAGGTTGCTCCATCTCTATCCATGAAGGATATCTGCAAAGCGGCTAGCTTCTCTATCGCCTCTCCAAGTAGCTGAATGCACGTCCTCCTGCTGAGAGCATCGGCTACTACATTACTGTTGACGCTCCTTTCGTCACAGAATCTAAAGGTCGGAAAAGGGAATATCTGATCTCAAAGTGATTCATCCTTTGAAGAAACATCAAAAATCGACAAAGGGATGAACAAGGAGAACATTGCCCATAGGTCGCGCAAGTTCCCTCATGGTCGCGCAAGTACACTTGCGCGCCGCCTAGTGGTCGTGCAAGTACTTGCGCGACACCTTATGGTCGTGCAAGTGACTTGCGCGACCTAAGTGGTAACCGCTCGGTAACCGCCCAGGGCCTTATTTTGCCTATAAATA
Organism: Viscum album; assembly: GCA_963277665.1. Taxonomy (NCBI): domain Eukaryota; kingdom Viridiplantae; phylum Streptophyta; class Magnoliopsida; order Santalales; family Viscaceae; genus Viscum; species Viscum album. The sequence continues at coordinate 460,845,921 of OY728141.1, read as the reverse complement.
GACCCTGTGGGCCCCCCATTCGAGGAGGATCTCTTCCCAGAAACTCGGATCAAAGCTCCCGACGCCCAAGTCTCTTCTCAAAGCTTCCAGAACACTTCTAAGGTAATTTCTTACCTAGAATGGAAGATCTAAAGGGAAGAAGGAAGGCCTAAGTGTTGAAACTTATCAAACACTTGCGCGCCGACTTAATTCCTTCAATATAACTTGCGCGTCCCTCTTCTGGAAGAACCTCAAGAGGATGGGAAAGGGTTTAATAAAGAGTCTCTCAAGTAATTCAACTCTGGTTGAAAATCGCGCAAGTATCCCTTATGTCGCGCAAGTATACTTGCGCGACCAATACTTGCGCGCCGCCACAGGACTTGCGCGACCTTCAATACTTGCGTGCCCCTATCTTTTTGGGTGCCCATCTTGCCCTTTTTCACCCCTCTTAAGCCATTTCACCCTTCCTATTCAAGATTCAGTCTTCAAGATACTCTTCAAAGCCATTTATGGCATGATTTCTTGATTTGACATCCTTATCTGAAAGGAATTATGTGAAATATCTCTCAAAACCTAGTGATTTAAACATCTTTATATCACCAAAGATTGAGAGTTCATTCATTCAACCTCATCCTTTAAGATGAGAGAATCCTAACCTGGGTTTCCTTTTCAGGAATAATCCCCAGTTATAAAACCTTTGATTTAGGCATCTTCCTTAAGAATAAGCCCCAATCAAAGTCCTTTAAACTTGGGCATCCTCCTCAAGAGTAAGCCCCAAACCTTAATCCCTAACCTGGGTCTCCTTTTCAGGAATAAGACTCAGTCATAACCTTGGGCTTCCTTTTCAGGAGTAAGCCCCAAGTCCCCTAACCTAGGCTTCCTTCTCAGGAATAAGTCCTAGTCATAAATCTTGGGCATCTTTCTTAAGAGTAAGCCCCAAGTCTCTTAAAATTTCTCTTAACCAGTCATAAATTTCCTTTGATTTGGGTTTCCTTTTCAGGAATAAAACCCAATCATAAGTCCCCTCCTAACTTGGGCATCCTCCTTAGGAGTAAGCCCCAAGATTAGAGTATTCAAATCTCCATGAAGCACATATAACTTTGTGGACCCTGTTCATGGATTTTCTTCCTAAAAGTAAATCCTAAACCTTCGCCTATCTGGGCAGTCATCTATACATAAGCCCCAAAACAAATTCTTATGATTGCATCTTTTATGGCACAATTGTCTAAATTTTACCAATACCTCTTGTTTCTCACACCGAGCATGACTCACGTGAGCTTAGAGTGTAAAAGTAATTATGACATTCATCTTTGAGCCATCAATCATAAAACATCATATCCCATTCCTCGAACTACGTGGGTTCTGATTCCTTTTTCAAAACAAAGGATACGTAGGTAGCCCATTCATGGGTTCGATCCCAACATTGAAATAATCTCTGTCCTTCTGAATGACGATAAACTTCAAGTGCCCCACTGAGTGGCTTTAAAACCAGCCTGGTTATCAAAATGACCAAGAGACTTTTATATAAATGTTTTGAAGGATACCATTGACCAAGAATCTCTAAACAAATATAGATGATTCTATATTGATGAAGAACCTCGAATACATATAAAAGATTCTCTAAATTTCTTGCATATTTAATCATTGATTGTTAAAACTAAAGGAAAGCTCATTTTATACTTGGTAATGTAATAAGGATTCACGAACTTAACTTAAATCTATAAAGAGAGTCCCGGAGTAGACAATAATTCCCCTCAAAAAGGTGTGATGAGTCCGACCTCCCATCCTCTCGACCAATGCAAATTCCTAAGCCTCATTAGCCCACAAGCTAATGAGCGCCTGCCTTTGGAAAGTAGGTCCAAACGGATGTGGAATCATTGGATGTTTCCGGTTCTACGAACAAACCCGTTAGAAACCGATCGGAACGTTTGAATCTCCCGTCCAGGAGGTCATCCCCGGATTCCGCGCGAAACAAAAAATGGTGAACCCGACGTGAATCCTTAACCAAGTTAAAGTGATGATTCTTCTTATCTGTTAGGCCCTTTGGGCCAACAAGGCAATCATTGACATGTGCTCATCCAAAAGATGTAGTGGCCGGATTCATCTTGATTATGTCTGTTACATGGAACATGCACTCTTTTTTTCAAGATCTTCTACAAAAATGGCTTTCCTTAAATTCACCCCTGTGAATACTGCTGCTGGGAACACCTCTACTGTGAGGTCTGCTGCTGTGAAAACCAATGCTGCTACTCCTGCTGGAACGTCATCCGCTCTGAGGATGACATCACCAACTCAGCGTCTTCAACACTGTGTTTCTAATGCACTGGTTAAGGAGTACCGTCGCAACGGTACTATCCCAACTCTGGAGGCCGCTCGTCAAGCCCTCCAAGTTAACAATTCTACCTAGTTGTCCGGACAAAGGCGACCAGCAATCAAGAAGCAGGCGGTGCTGACTACCGTCTCCAACCGTTTCGGGTCGTTATCCCCGGAACGCAATTTCCATTCACTCCCTTACTCCGAGGAAGTGAATGAGCAGGTCCCGCAGGACCTTAATTCAAAAATACAGGAGTCCTTATCAAGGGCTCCCATCAACAATCGCCGCCAGACTCGTGCGGTAGTGCGCCCTCAACATGATGAGGGTACCGGCTCCAGGCATTCAGCTCAGGTTCCTCGAACCCGAGCAGGCAAGATGAATCACCAGAGACGGAATTCGGTTAATAATAGGCAGGTTGTCATCCCTGCCATCTCCGGAGAAGTCCACCAACCTAACTTGGTGGCAAATAACGAGCAGGCATACACACCTGTTCGTTTTAATCCCGCTGTCCAGCAGACTCGTCTGGCAGCATCAAGCCGATCCCGCCAGGCAATTCCGGCGGAGTACCATAGGCAGGAACATACACCTGCTTATACATCAGCAGTTAGTCACCAGGCTCGTCTGACTACATATGATGGATCTCGTCAACAGCGTTTGGCGAAGTGTAATCAGCAGGCACATACACCTGCTAATACTAATCAAGCCTACCAACAGTCTCGTTTGGTAGCGCACGGAGAAGTCAGTCGGAAAGCCCCGACGACAAACAGGAGGCAGACTAAACTCTCTGCCTCCACACTTGAGTACTGTCAGGATTCACTGACAGGAAAAGGAGGACAGGAGCAGGCACATACACCTACTCCAAGCCCGGAATGGACGTATATCCCTGTTCCGGCGGCTGAAGTCACCAAACATATTTTGTCAATGGTGAAAGAGCAGAAGCAAATTCCTGCTCATATTCTGGATGCTTGCCAGGATATCATAACAGCTTCAGCATCATCTCAGGGACAAACACATAAATCTATCCCTAGCAGTGGAGTGACACATCAACAATTCACTCCGGAACAGACACACACATCTGTTCCAGTCCAAGAGGGTTGTGGGGCCTACTCCACCATATCATATGGACAACCAAGTCAGGCACATACATCTGATTTGAGCGATGATCGTCAGCCTAACCTGACCATCTTTCCTGATCAGGCACATACACCTGCTCAGAGCAATCACTTTCGTCATCAAGTGATTTCTAAAGCGAGTAAGAAGGCATCTAAGAAAAAGATCCGCCCAGCACAGTCAGGAGATCAAAGGCCAATCTGCAACAAGGCCTTGCTCGATGCTGGAGTTCTTGAAGCCCTCAGACATTTATCTGTCGGAATTCAAGATTCTACTCCCTCAGTTCCCAATAACAGGAACATTAATCCCGAAGGTCTTCAACAGACACTTCCTCATGAAGACTTGCTTCATGAAAATTCGGTCAATCTTGAAGTTTCTTCTTCAGATGAGAACCACAGGAACCCTCTGTGTGGTCAGAAGACCAAGGAGCAAGAGATATCATCTTTTGCTGTAACCCATCATGAAGGTCCTCCTCATGGTGATGAACTTCGCTGCGAAAGTCCTCTCCGCAGTAGTGATTCACATTGTCTCGAAAATTCTTCAGAAGGCAATGTAGTGACGAGAAAGCCCTCCTATCTCGAGGCACTTGCAAACATAAAACCAGTCATGTCTGAAGTTTTACTATCGGCAGGTGAAACTCTTTCTCCATCAGAAGATAGCTTGGGGTTCAGGTTATTCTCCGAACCTTCCCTAGGTCATTCATCTTCCAGCATGAATAGTGATTCCTCTACCAATCTTGTTGAATCCGATGAAGCAACAAGGAAACACCAACTCTGGTCCAAACAGGTAGAAGAATCTTCATTTAATGATAAAGAGGAAATGCTGAACATGAGGAAAAAACTGGCAAAAGGTGAAGTACCAGTCATGTTTTGGCCTTTGACTGATTCACAGTATGACATTCCAAAGATGTTGACGGATGATGGAATCCATGATATTCGTCTTAACATATGGAAAACTCTTTGTCAATTAAAGAAGAAGGTATTATCTTACGATGAATATGAAAATCATCTTAAGATAATAGAAGGGTTACAACGCCAGATTGATTTGGCATCTCTATCAGTCTCTCGGTATCCGAAGGCTGAAAAGCAACAGAGAACCCTTCAACGTTCATGCCTTGGCGCGCTGAGAAAATTGCGTCAGTTAATTTCCAATGCTCCATCTAATGTTCATATCAGAGGATGGGGTATTCACGGAGCACTACATTTCACAGTGCTTTCCGGTCAGCAAAGCCCGCCGAAAATGGTCTCATGCAATGTTATTGCCCATGGCCGGCCACAGTCAATGGGCTTTGTTCATAATCAAAATCTTGCTCGAGATCAAGCTTCAACTAGTTCCTCTCAAAATCAAGTATATAGAGAACAGGTTGTTGAATTGCTCCTACATCAAGCAGGCGAGAATATTGCGCAAGCCTCTCGTCTGGAGCAAACACGTCATCAAATGACAGAAGTTTCGGAAATCATCCAACGGTCTGTTGAACCAAGTGATAAAAGTGGATACAGGTTAATGCATCCAGCTAATTTCCGAACTAAGATCCGCAAGATCAAGAGAGATTTCAAGAAGATCTCAGACATAGCATGTCAAGAGACACCCCAGCTTGCCAGACTGGGGACTTCTCTAACCCAACCCTCAGAATCAACGAATGGGATTCGAGGAGTTGAGCAGAAGCAACAGGAACACCCCCAGTCCACCGGACTGGGGACTTTTTCAAATCTTCAATCCCTCCCTCAGAGAAAGTCAGTATTCTCTCGATTAGGGAATAAGCCTCAAGAGGAACGAAGAGCCAAGATGTCAGGAGATTCTCTCCAAGTGACGGTTCACAAAGAAATTCCTGAGGGGTCAAGTCAACGGAATGCCATGTCTTATCATGGACATAAAAGGAGACAATATCATAGAAATGCTGATAGAAAGGATTTCATGAAATATGCATCCATTAATTTCATCACTGCCGTTGCTGCTGATTCACCAGATGAGGCTCAATCAGAGGGATCAGATGAAGAGGTTCCCGCTCAAGAAGTTGCGCACACAGACCTAAATGAAGAAGGTGTGTGCACACGTAATCAAAGGCTTACCCAAAATTTGGGTATTCCTTCAAGTAACCCACTTCCCCCTCTCCGAAAAGGATCCAATAAGGGGAAAGGAAAGAATCAGGTTACTTCTCACCCTTCCTCTGAAGGAGGTCAATCGCTCTCATTAGAGCAAAGGCTTGCACAACAGGAGGAAGAAATGAAAGAATTAAGAAGGTTGAATGCAGAACTACTTCAGAGTAGTCTTCTTCTTAAGAATGCTGAAGTCCGACAGCCGAAGGAATTTGTTGTAACTACTGAGATGGATCAGGAATATCCTCCTTTATCAGTACACCCACAGAGGTCTAATCCTACGGGTCAAACGCAACAACGGTTGGCAGCACTACCATTAGTTGCAGCACCAACCTCCACGGCTGTCCAAGCTCCATTCATTGCACCTACCCAAAACCAAGTTCAACCTGACGTTTCTCAAAAGTTAATAACTACTATTGAGTCATTAACAGCTCGGTTAGAAACTATGGAAGGGAAACAGGCGCAAGTTCAACCTGAAAAGAAAGTTTACCCTGAATGGGTAGATTCAATTTCTCCTCCATCCAGTTTTGGAAACCCTATTTTCCCTACTTTCAATGGATCAGGCGACCCTGAACAACATTTGACGCATTACGTGTCTTGTTGTGATCCTATGATGGGAACTCCAGAACAACAAGAAGCAGTGAAACTCAGATGCTTCGTGCGAACTTTGCAAGGACCAGCTTTTGTCTGGTATACAAGCTTGAAATCCCGGTCAGTCATCGGATGGGAGGATCTTCATCAAAAATTCCTTCTTCAGTTCAGCTCAACTTTGCCAAAAACGACAGTTTTCGATCTTACAAACTGCAAGCAAAGGGAGAATGAAAGAGTCTCTGATTTCATTGCTCGTTGGAAGGGATTAACGTATTCCTTGAGTTTATCACTCCCTCAGGAGGAATTATTGCCAATCTGTGTGGCAAATTTGCGTGACGAATTACGCACGCCATTGATCCCTGTGAAATACACAGGAGGGTTTCGAGACCTTACTTCAATCGCTCAACAGATTGAAGATTCCCTTATGCAGGCTAAGGTTAAATCTCGTGTAATTCCATCAGCTCTAGGAAGAAGAATGGGTAAAGCAGAAACTGCTACAGTTATGCTTAAACAGGCACCTGTACCTATTTCTACTTCAAAACCTTCATCTTCTCGAAGGGCTCCACCTCCTGAACGCCAACAACAAAGGCTGTTTCGTCCAAATGATCAAAAAGATCAACGACGAAAACAATTTGAGGATATGAAGAGTAAAACATACTCTTTCCGAAGTGAGCAAGTTCCTGGTTACTTCATTTCAGCTCTGGAGAATAATTTGGTTCAATTACCAGTACCGAAGAGACCAAACAAGGAAGGAGATGAAGACCGTCCCAATTATTGTCCCTTTCATCAAATGTTGGGACATCCCATCCAGGAGTGTTTTGTCTTTAAAGACCTCCTACAAAAGATGGTTGACTTGGGACAAGTCAAATTGAAGGGTTCTTCAGCTCATGTAGCGTGTATTACCGCTACAGATCCAGAGGAAGGAGGCGAGTGGCAGGAAGTCAAAAGCAAAACTGCGAAAAAATATGATGATTGGATGGTCAGAAAGACAATCAATCGGACTCATTCCATTTTGTGAACACAATTGAAGAAACCAATTGTGTCTCCTACAAAAGCTGCAGTAAAGCCTCCATCAAAGGACAAATCCTCAAAAGGGCAGCGCAATTCAAAGAAGAAAGAGGAATCAGGAGAAGATGAGTATGTATCAAAGCCTAAATTGTCTTTGACTCTGGCAGATTTCATGCCATCTACTTCAAAGCCACGGGCACCGTCCCACCAAACGGCACAGCCTAAACAGGCCAACCAGGCAGAGTCTTTATCAGACGAAGAATTGATCTTTGGTTCTGTTAATATGATTCAATTAACAGATTCATATTCCAGTCTTGATGAGCCTGAATTCCCTGTATCAAATAAAGGAATCCGAGGAAGTTCTAGAGGTTCAGGATATAGGGGAAGACGTGGATCTTTCCGAAGCCACTACTCTAATTCTACCCCTGCTAGCACTGTATATGCAGCAGAAACTCGTGGTAAAGCCCTTCAGCGAGCTCAAAATGAACAAGCAAGTTCTTCTGCTAATGGCCAACTCAGCTTCGGCACAATTATTTTGGAAGACCGATTAAAGGTTCCATCTTCTTTATCTCAGCAAGCAAATGGATCTAATCAGTCTAATTTTCCAAAACCAAAGATGTTGCCAACTTCAATACAAGATGCATCAGCTTCCAAAGCATCTGCTTCCAAGATACCTGCTAAACCACATATTCCTATTGGGAAACGCAGGCCTCTAGATCAAAAGTATGATATATTGAAACACTTGGCCCAAGTACCAGCCAAATTATCAATTTTGGATGCTTTGAATCTATCAAGAGATCTTCGGGAAGCACTCATCGAAGCTTTGTCAAGTCCTCAAGAGTTTGAAGCTGAGATTGCTGCAGCTGAAATTTATCACATAGAGAATAATCCTGCAGAATGCCATGCAGTGATATCTTTTACTGATAAAGATGAGGATGATGTTGTGCATGGGCACATAAAACCTTTGTACTTATCTGGCAAAGTCAATGGTATAGATGTTCGAAGAGCTTTCATTGACAATGGTTCAGGAGTCAACCTCATGCCCATTCGCACACTTCGTCGATTGGGCCTCACAGAATCTGATTTATCTCCTTCTACCATGATGTTGCAAGGATATGATAAAAATGAACAAGAACCACTGGGAGAAGTTACGCTCAGAACTCAGTTTGGAGATCTTGTTTCCAATTCAGATTTCATGATTGTTGATCAAGACTCAGCTTTCAATATCTTGCTTGGAAGACCCTGGTTACATCAGCATGCAGCTATTCCGTCATCATACCATCAATGTCTCAAATACTGTTTCGATGGTCAAGTTGGAACATTATATGGTGATAAGGCCCCGTTCAAAACATGTGAGTCTCAATACATTGAGGCGGAATTTTATCACATGAAGGGAAGAGAAAAATCTACAATGAAGGAAATTACCAAAGTTAATGCTCCATATGGTTTGGAAAAAATTCCAATAAATCCATTTTCACATGTGAGTACAGATTATGTGTTACCTATCAGTCAAATTGACAAAATAGGCCCAAATCAAAATACTCTTATGGAAAGATCCATAATGTCAATTACGGCAATCGAGCCAGACAACATGGGAGAAATTGGTAACTTACCAAGCAATGATGAAAGCATAAGTGGTGACGTTTTCATTTCGTCTGCTGAAATCCAACAAGTCTATACTTCGCTAATCAGGCCAGAAGAAGTTATAGCAACACCAGAGGTGAATGTTGATGTCGATTCTCAATCCATCATCTCCTCTTTATTTCCCAAAGAAGACCCTTTTTCATCAATAGGGACGGAAATGGAAGCTTCTTCTTCAAAATGTGAAAATTTTGACATCTCTTATGATCATGAGAATTTCGTTTTTTCATCTACTTTGCAAGTAGAAACGGAAGATATAACACATGATGAAGAGGAAGAGGAAGATCTTAGAGATGCTCCTCCAGCATTTGAAGAGGGTATCTCTACCACTGTGGATGAACTCAGAGAAGTAAATCTGGGTACAGAGAAAGATCCACGCCCCACTTTAATTAGTGCGGCCATGACCCTTGAAGAACAAGAGATGTATATTTCTTTTCTAAAGCAAAATAAAGATATCTTTGCTTGGAATTATACAGAGATGCCTGGCCTTGATCCTGATGTTGCCACCCATCATTTGGGTTTGCCAAAAGAACATCGAGGATTCAAGCAAGCCGCGAGAAGAACACACCCAACCTATGCTTCCAAAATCGAGGCTGAAGTGGATAAGCTTATTAAAGCTAACTTCGTCAGAGAAGTTCAATATCCCAAGTGGTTGGCTAATATTGTCCCAGTAAAGAAAAAGAACGGACAAATTAGGGTTTGCATCGATTTCAGAGATCTTAATCGGTATTGTCCCAAAGATGATTTTCCAGTTCCGATTACAGAACTCTTAATTGATGCGACGGCTGGCTATGAAGTACTTTCTTTCATGGATGGATATTCTGGATATAATCAGATCCGAATGGCCCCAGAAGATGAGGAATATACAGCCTTCAGAGCTCCTCAAGGTGTGTTTTGTTACCGGGTGATGCCCTTTGGTTTAAAGAATGCAGGTGCAACATATCAACGCGCCATGCATCGTATCTTCAAACCTTTTCTAGGGAAATTTGTTGAATGCTATGTAGATGATTTGGTGGTTAAATCCAAACAACGTTTTGATCACTTGGCTGATTTGGAAATCATATTCCACAAGCTTCGACAACATAATTTGAAGATGAACCCCTTAAAATGTGCTTTTGGGGTAACCTCAGGAAAATTCCTCGGCTTTGTTGTACGCCATCGTGGTATTGAAGTCGATCCTGAGAAGACCAAATCAATCCTTGGTATGTCACCTCCTCAGAATTTGAAAGAATTAAGAGGACTTCAAGGACACTTAGCCTATATTCGGCGTTTCATCGCCAATTTGGCAGGCAAAAGTTTACCTTTTACCAAATTATTGAAGAAAGGAGTCACTTACCAGTGGACTAAAGAATGTCAAGAATCATTTGATGTTCTCAAGAAATACCTCTTAAGTCCACCAGTACTCATGCCACCTGTTGAGGGTAGACCTCTTATCCTCTATGTGACAGCTTTAGAGCGATCATTGGGTGCCTTTCTCGCTCAAAAGAATGATGCTGGGAATGAAAATAGTCTCTACTATCTCAGTAGAACTATGCTTGAAGCAGAAACCCGGTATTCAAGTATTGAAAAATGCTGCCTAGCATTAATCTTTGCAGTTCAGAAACTGAGACACTACCTGCAACATCACGAGGTCCAATTGGTATCTCGTAATAATCCACTCAAATTCATCCTTAGTCGTCCAATGCTTACAGGACGTCTGGCAAGGTGGGCGGTTATTCTACAGCAGTTCGACATTCAATATGTGTCTCAAAAGGCAATTAAGGGCCAAGCTCTGGCTGATTTCCTGGCTGAACACCCTTCAGTGGAAGACACATATTCAGATATCGAACTCCCTGATGAGGAAGTTTTTTCTATTCAAGAGAATCCTCAAACATGGGAAATGTATTTTGATGGTGCTTCTAGAAGTCCAACAGGGAAGAAAATGGAAAATCCTAAATTCAACAAAGTTGGTTTAGGAATTGTGCTCATTTCTCCAGATAAGGCAGTGTTACCTTATTCCTTTTTGTTGTGGGAAGGTGGTACCAATAATGAAGCTGAATACCAAGATCTCATTGCAGGCTTGGAGTTAGCACTTCAAGCACAAGTGAATCACTTAAAGGTGAAAGGTGATTCAGACCTGGTAATCAAACAAGTCAATGGGGATTATGCCATCAGAAAAGAAGAATTAATCCCTTTGTATGATTACGTCAGAGAGTTAATGTCGGAATTCCCTTCAGAACCGACATTTTCTTATGTCCCAAGATCACAAAATGCTCAAGCTGATGCACTGGCTAATATAGCCACAGCTTTAGCAGATCCAAATCGGGACGAGACAACCATCGGTATTGCTCACCGTCGTGCAATTTCACCTTATGTTCAAGTCAGAACAGAGGAAATTAATGAAATTAGTCCCATTCCTGAACCATATGGTCATACTACAGGATGGATGTCACCTATCAGGGAATACCTTCAAAATGGAACACTTCCACCTGATAGAGCCGAGAGAGAACAAATTAGGCGACGTGTGGTCAATTTTACTCTTTATGATGGTCCAAACCACCTCGAGAAAATTCTCTACAAACGTGGTTTTGATGGAGTTCTCTTCAGATGTATTGATGGTGAAGAGACAATGGCTGTCATAAAAGAAGTGCATGCAGGAGTCTGTGGTGCCCACCAGTCTGGACATAGATTGTCTGATCAAATTCGAAGACTTGGATACTTCTGGCCTTCAATGATACAAGATTGTGTTAATTTCACAAAGAAGTGTCATTCATGCCAAGTATATGCCAATTTCATTCATCAACCTCCAGAGTTGCTTCATACAGCTAAATACTCATGGCCATTTTCCACATGGGGAATGGATGTGGTGGGACCTTACCCTTCAGCTACGGCCAAGCAGTTTAAGTACATTCTTACTGCTACTGATTTCTTTTCCAAATGGGCAGAGGCAGTACCTCTCAAAGAAGTCAGTTCTAAATGCATTGTTAGCTTCATCAAGTCTAACATCATTACTAGATTTGGTGTCCCTCATACCATATTGACAGACAACGGCACCAACTTCTGCTCTTCTGAGGTAAAGAGATTGTATCAAGAATACAACATTAAGTCCAACCATTCATCTCGATATCATGCAGCGGCTAATGGCCAGATAGAGGCCTTCAACAAGACTCTTTCAAATATACTGCAAAAGATGGTGGATAAAGATAAGAGGTCATGGCCTGATAAACTCTATCATGCTTTATGGGCTTATCAGACTACCACTCGCAATGCAACGCGGTCTACTCCATATTCATTGGTATATGGAACAGAAGCAGTCTTGCCAATTGAAGTCCAATTGCCCTCACTCAGAATAGCCATTTGTGATCAGTTATCAACAGATGAGCAATCCCAAAAGCGGTTGAATGAATTGGAACAGTTAGATGAGAAAAGATTGTGCACTTTGCACCACTTGGAAATCTATCAGAATCGAATAGCACGAGCTTTTAACAAAAAAGTTCGTCTTCGTTCATTCATTCAGGGAGAATTGGTATTGGTTCTCAGAACACCAATGATACCAGGAAAGAAGCCTCCCAAGCTTGAACCAAAATGGGAAGGACCTTATTCAGTACATAAGGTCTACTCCAATGGAGCGTATTCTCTGATTTCAATGGATGGAGAACACATCACGACTCCAACTAATGCCAGATTTCTGAAGAAGTATTTTGTATAAACACAAAATATTGTTCACAGAACTAAGACTCTTACATTTGGTTCATACAGCAATGGTCCAGTATGACCTTAAACTACAACTACGTCCAGCATGACGATAAACTGTATGGTCCGTGCATATGACCTTAAACTATTCGCACTTATGTCCCTGCAACATGACACTAAACTGTGCAGCACCAATAGTCCTAACTGCAAGACTTTAAACTGCATAGTCCCTGATTTTGTCCTACATGACAATAAACCGTATAGAAGTTCCTATATTTTGTCTGAGATGACATTAAACTATATTTTGTCCTAGCGACATGACATTAAACTGTGTGGCACTTTCATCGTCCAGCATGACGTTAAACTGTGTTAAGTCCCTTATTGTCCTACATGACACTAAACTGTATTCTGTCCGAGATGACATTAAACTATATTGTGTCCTAGCAACATGACATTAAACTGTGTGGCACTTCCAATGTCCAGCATGACGATAAACTGTAAAAAGATCAGAACTGATATCCTCATGTTGATTCACCTTAGTCTTAGCTACATGACTTTAAACTGTACAGCATCAGTTCGTCCTTGCTATATGACGCTAAAACTATACAGCAATGGTCCAGTATGACTTTAAACTGCAACTTCGTCCCACACGACATTAAACTGTGAAAAAGTTCCATAAACAGTCCAGCATGACCTTAAAACTGCATCATTCCTGGTCCATGTATACGACCATAAACTATTTGCAAATATGTCCAGCAAGACGTTAAACTGTGACGTCCTAACTACATGACGCTAAACTGTATAGAAAGTCCCTTTTTTATGTCCTACATGACATTAAACTGTACATCGTTAAGGTTGTTATTACCTCTTGTTTCTCACACCGAGTATGACTCACGTGAGCTTAGAGCGAACATCAACCATAACACTCCCTTTGGGCCACTAACCATGTGTAAGTCCCAACAACATTTTTTTTATTAGATCATTGTCCACAAGAACAACTTGATCATTAATTCATTCTTTAATTGAACTACACAGACTTTGATCCTTGCCCTCCAGGCTGGGTATGTAGGCAACCTCCCAAAGGTTCAAGCCCAAAAACAATCTTTTCACATTGGTTCACCACAATCTCATATGATGATGATTTGTGAAACCACCCTTGGAATCAATATCTTTACATTGATTCACTTTTGTCCTTGTTATATGACGTTAAACTATACAACACTTTTGTCCAGTATGACAATAAACTACAATATTCTTTGATTTCCTCATTTGAGAAGGAACCATTATTAACATTGATTCTTTTTCAATCATGGTTTTCATTTTCAAAAAGACTTCGTACATACATGGTAATGCCTAAACTTTTTATCTTAGGTTAAAACCATCATTGCACTAAAGTCCCTTTTCACCCTTCACATGTACGAACCAAATTTGTACAAAGGGTAGTTTCTAGAACTACGTGGACTTGATTCCCATCCTTATGGGATACGTAGGAACATTCGAGTGTCCCTCGAATCCAGTCCCAAGTCTTTTGGGCCTAACCCCAAATTTCACTTTCAGTCCCTTGGCTGAAAAGTCCTCATGAAAACACACACTGTGTATTCATTATTATGGTCCAAATTCTATGACCCTAAACTAAGATCACTCATCCTTTCGTCCTGCACGACGTTAAACTGCATTTCAAGAACTACATATGGCTTGATTCTCATTCTTATGAGATACGTAGTGAAGTCCAAAATTTCAATTCAGGACCCAGCCACAACATGATTATGGTTATCATTGAGCTATGTATCTCTATATACATTGGACAACAACCATATTTATGTGTTATAATCCTAACTTGAAAATATTTTCAGATCTTCATAACCCTTTTCATGACTTCTAGTCACAAAAATGTCAAACTTCTGAGAATTCTTTTGCCTGACTATGCAGCACGTGCCCATAGGTGGCCTTGCATAAACAGTCCACATAAAAGACTTGTCAGCCAAGAGATGCTATTTTATTTGACCATGCAGCCAATGCCCATAGGTGGCCCTGCATGTTTTCAACCCCCTAACGGGTTTGTTAAATAATAGTAACTTCATTCTTGGGAAGAATGCCTCTTTTGTTCTTATTTGTCTTAAACGACAGTATGTAGGGATCCTCAAAAATAGCCATCCTTAACATATTTGTCCCATATCCTTTTTCATGATCTGAAAGTATTCAAGTCTATGGTTTATTCTTCTTCCCTACGTTTGGGTCAGACCTTCGTAGGAGTGATATTCATCCAGTTCTTCGATATTCTTGTTTGAAAATATCTTCTCCATATTCAAGTACCTCTTTCCATACAACAAACTCTATGCTTTAGAAAATTTGAATCTCCATAAACTTTCACTGGCTTTTAGCACTAGGAAAGTAAATTTATGAGAGTTCTTTTGCCTAACTATGCAGCACGTGCCCATAGGTGGCCTTGCATAAACAGTCCACATAACAGACTTGTCAGCCAAAAGATGCTATTTTATTTGACTATGCAGCCAATGCCCATAGGTGGCCCTGCATATTTCAACCCCCTAACGGGTTTTGTTAAATAATAGTAACTTCATTCTTGGAAACTACTTCTTCTAATGCTATTTAGCTCTTTTTCATATCATTCCTCAGATTCAAATATTCTTAAGTCATAGTTTACATATTTTCTCTCATACTTGAGTATGGTAATTTGTTTTCAGATAAATTATCAAGGAATTGAATCCATTTTAATCCATTTTTCGGTCAAAGCTATTTCGACCTTAAACATTAGCCCCTTTATGTCCGGCTTGCATGAATTTAAACTGCCCGCACAAAAGACAAAGGAACTCTGAATAAAAGTCAAGTTCCAGCACACTTGCGCGCTGCCCTCTGCGCCTTGAAAGACTTGCGTGCACTCCCTTTTCCTTTGGAGGGATTCGATTTCCTCAGAGTCAAATCCTCATTTCTTTCCGGATCCAACTCTGAGGGGGGACTTTTGTTGACGCTCCTTTCGTCACAGAATCTAAAGGTCGGAAAAGGGAATATCTGATCTCAAAGTGATTCATCCTTTGAAGAAACATCAAAAATCGACAAAGGGATGAACAAGGAGAACATTGCCCATAGGTCGCGCAAGTTCCCTCATGGTCGCGCAAGTACACTTGCGCGCCGCCTAGTGGTCGTGCAAGTACTTGCGCGACACCTTATGGTCGTGCAAGTGACTTGCGCGACCTAAGTGGTAACCGCTCGGTAACCGCCCAGGGCCTTATTTTGCCTATAAATAGACCCTGTGGGCCCCCCATTCGAGGAGGATCTCTTCCCAGAAACTCGGATCAAAGCTCCCGACGCCCAAGTCTCTTCTCAAAGCTTCCAGAACACTTCTAAGGTAATTTCTTACCTAGAATGGAAGATCTAAAGGGAAGAAGGAAGGCCTAAGTGTTGAAACTTATCAAACACTTGCGCGCCGACTTAATTCCTTCAATATAACTTGCGCGTCCCTCTTCTGGAAGAACCTCAAGAGGATGGGAAAGGGTTTAATAAAGAGTCGCTCAAGTAATTCAACTCTGGTTGAAAATCGCGCAAGTATCCCTTATGTCGCGCAAGTATACTTGCGCGACCAATACTTGCGCGCCGCCGCAGGACTTGCGCGACCTTCAATACTTGCGCGCCCCTATCTTTTTGGGTGCCCATCTTGCCCTTTTTCACCCCTCTTAAGCCATTTCACCCTTCCTATTCAAGATTCAGTCTTCAAGATACTCTTCAAAGCCATTTATGGCATGATTTCTTGATTTGACATCCTTATCTGAAAGGAATTATGTGAAATATCTCTCAAAACCTAGTGATTTAAACATCTTTATATCACCAAAGATTGAGAGTTCATTCATTCAACCTCATCCTTTAAGATGAGAGAATCCTAACCTGGGTTTCCTTTTCAGGAATAATCCCCAGTTATAAAACCTTTGATTTAGGCATCTTCCTTAAGAATAAGCCCCAATCAAAGTCCTTTAAACTTGGGCATCCTCCTCAAGAGTAAGCCCCAAACCTTAATCCCTAACCTGGGTCTCCTTTTCAGGAATAAGACTCAGTCATAACCTTGGGCTTCCTTTTCAGGAGTAAGCCCCAAGTCCCCTAACCTAGGCTTCCTTCTCAGGAATAAGTCCTAGTCATAAATCTTGGGCATCTTTCTTAAGAGTAAGCCCCAAGTCTCTTAAAATTTCTCTTAACCAGTCATAAATTTCCTTTGATTTGGGTTTCCTTTTCAGGAATAAAACCCAATCATAAGTCCCCTCCTAACTTGGGCATCCTCCTTAGGAGTAAGCCCCAAGATTAGAGTATTCAAATCTCCATGAAGCACATATAACTTTGTGGACCCTGTTCATGGATTTTCTTCCTAAAAGTAAATCCTAAACCTTCGCCTATCTGGGCAGTCATCTATACATAAGCCCCAAAACAAATTCTTATGATTGCATCTTTTATGGCACAATTGTCTAAATTTTACCAATACCTCTTGTTTCTCACACCGAGCATGACTCACGTGAGCTTAGAGTGTAAAAGTAATTATGACATTCATCTTTGAGCCATCAATCATAAAACATCATATCCCATTCCCCGAACTACGTGGGTTCTGATTCCTTTTTCAAAACAAAGGATACGTAGGTAGCCCATTCATGGGTTCGATCCCAACATTGAAATAATCTCTGTCCTTCTGAATGACGATAAACTTCAAGTGCCCCACTGAGTGGCTTTAAAACCAGCCTGGTTATCAAAATGACCAAGAGACTTTTATATAAATGTTTTGAAGGATACCATTGACCAAGAATCTCTAAACAAATATAGATGATTCTATATTGATGAAGAACCTCGAATACATATAAAAGATTCTCTAAATTTCTTGCATATTTAATCATTGATTGTTAAAACTAAAGGAAAGCTCATTTTATACTTGGTAATGTAATAAGGATTCACGAACTTAACTTAAATCTATAAAGAGAGTCCCGGAGTAGACAATAATTCCCCTCAAAAAGGTGTGATGAGTCCGACCTCCCATCCTCTCGACCAATGCAAATTACTAAGCCTCATTATCCCACAAGCTAATGAGCGCCTGCCTTTGGAAAGTAGGTCCAAACGGATGTGGAATCATTGGATGTTTCCGGTTCTACGAACAAACCCGTTAGAAACCGATCGGAACGTTTGAATCTCCCGTCCAGGAGGTCATCCCCGGATTCCGCGCGAAACAATTACCCTTCCCAGGAGTATATACTAGCTCAAAGTCATAGTCTTAGAGGAAGTCGAGCCATCACCGCTATCTCAGGTTCAGGTCATTCTGCGAGAAAATGTACCTGAGACTCTGGTGGTCAGAGTAGACAGTAAAGTGCTCGACCATCAGATAGTGCCGCCACATCTTCAGACCGAAGACCACTACTGCTAACTTCAGGTTGTGGGTAGCGTAGTTCTCCTCGTGCTGCCTCAACTGTCATGATCCATAGGTGATCATTGTACGATCCTTCATCAGGACACACCAGAGCCCATTCCCTGATGCATCGCATTAGACTACGTACCCTACTCCCTCCTCTGGTAGTCTCAAGATAGTTGTGCTGGTCAATCTCTATCTCACCTCCTGGAAGCTCTACTGACAACTATCTGAACACACGAAATGTTTCCCCTTCTTCTTCATAGCTGAAAGCGGTGCCGAAATTCTGGAGAAGTCTGGCACAAATCTCTGGTAGTACCCAGTCAAACCTAGGAATCTCTGCACCTCTGTCACACTCCTGGGTGGCTCCCAATCTAGCACTTCCTCGATCTTCGTAGGATCCACCGCAACTCCCACCTCATAGATGACGTGCCCCAATAAGTGGACCTCAGTTATCTAGAACTAACACTTCGAGAGCTTACCATAAATCTGATGCTCTCGGAGTATATCCAATAAAACCGCAAGTGGTAGGTGTGCTCTACCTCAGTAGTCGAATAAATCAATATTTCATCAATGAAGACCATGAAAAATCGATCAAGGTAAGGCTGGAATATCATGTTCATGAAACTCATGAACATAGCTGGAGTGTTGGTTATGCCGAAAGGCATAACGAAAAACTCATAGTGGCCAAACCGACACCTGAAGGTTGTCTTCTGCAAATCCTCGTCTCGAACTCTGAGCCGATGATAGCCTAACCTGAGGTCTATCTTCGAGAACCATCGTGCTCTCTTGAGTTGATAGAAGAGGTCTTCAATCCTCAAAAGCGGATACTAGTTTTTCACGGTCACCTGATTCAGGCAATGGTAATCAACACATAGTCGCAAGATTCCGTCCGCCTTCTTGGTGAACAAAATTGTGGAATCCCATGGTCAATCACTGGGTCGACTAAATCCCTTGCCCTGAAAGTCCTCCAGCTGTACCCATAGCTCTCGAAGCTCAGTGGGAGCCATCTGATATGATGGAGTAGATATCGGGGCTGTCCCGGGGTACTGGTCAATGTAGATGTATACCTCTCTTCGAGGAGGTAGTCCTGGAACGTTGTCAGGAAAAACGTCTGCATGCTGATCCACCACTACAAGAAAACTCAACCTCCACACGTCCACTGCTCCTAGGATGAGGCTAGCCAACAGATGAGTGATCGGCTGTCCTCTCCTCTGTGTGAGTCCATCCTGTGCTGCAAAGGCCCCCATCTCACCGGTGAAGGTGAACCTGCTCCCATCGGTGCGGAAACCTGCATCTTACGCCTAATACAGTCTATCTAAGCATAAACTATAGATAACCAATCCATGCCCAATATGAAATCATAAGGCCTAGACGCCACTACTAGAAGATCTCAGCTGAAGATCTCGCCACCTAGAGTAAGATAACACTGCCTGTGTGGTCCCTCAACCGTCTTCTGCTCCTCTGCATGGCGGGTCGGGCAGTCACGGGCCATGTGGCCCTGCCCGCCACATGTATAGCACTGTCTGCTCCTCATAAGGATGGATCTGCGCCGTGTTCCCCACTCCACTGAGCCAGTATCCTGAGGTCGTCCGCCTGATGGTCTGGTCTGCTTGGACCCATGTGACATTCGTTGACTTCCAGCTGCAGAAGACTCCTCTACACGCCGCCTTGCGGTAGGTCTCGCTACTGGTGTTGGCTCAGCAAGAAAGCTCTCTACATGAAGGGCTCACTCCAGTACTCCTGCCTGCGTTGGAATGATGAGGGAGATCATTGATGCCCTGATCTCATGCCTCAGTCCCTGCTCGAAGGGCCTGGCCCAGAATAGTGTGTCCCATACCATGTCCGTGGAATAGAGCGAGAGATTAGTAAATCTCTCCGAGTACGAGGCTACCATCATGATGCCCTACCGCAGCTCTAGTAACTCCTAAATGCGCACCGTACAGAGGGTGGATGGAATGAAATCCGAGCGAAAGAGGCTCTCGAAGTCCGAAAAAAGGAGAGAAGCATCGTTGTGCACCTAGAGCATCAGGATCCACCATCTACTTGCTGCCGCGTGCTTGAGACTCGCAACAAGGATCACCATGGGGTCTGCTGGTGTCCCTACTAATATGAAAACTCAAACAACAGCCTCCAGCCAATCCTCTGCTTCCTGAGGGTCCGTCTCCCTATGGGAACTGGGTGGTCTCTGACTCTAAAAATCGTGCAGTGCACTAAGGCGACGTGCACTCTCAGCTGCTGGGGCTGGTGGAATCGGTGGCTCGTCGGGTAGAGGTACTGTCGGTGCCTCCGCTGTAATAGGGCCATGCACCGAGGCCTCATCGCTTAGTGGGATGTCGTCTCACTCAAAGCTCAGAACCCTAGCTGGATACCATCATGGGGCCATCCTGAAAAGAGACAGGTGCACCAAAATCAATATAGTATAGCTGGTGAGATGACTCAAATAATCCTAAAGAAAACATTGAAACACACATGCAATCAATGATTTCATGCACTGAGTCGGAAATCAGAAGTCAGGGTCTTGGTATATGGATACGTTGGCCCCCGCACAAACAATGGACTCCCTGGACTGATAACCACACTCAATACCCTTAACATTATTTCCTCACATAGAAGAGAGATCAGAGTCCTGAGATCTGCGGTAGAACCGAACTCCTCTGATACCAATTTGTCACGACCCGTCCTCGGGGCCCGTTCCGTGACTACCCCAAGCCCGCCTTCCATAGGCCAGGGGATAGTGTCTTGCACCAAAGGTGTTAATACTGATAAAAAATGAATTTCTTGCCTTTACAAAGTAAACTAACACCAAAAAGTACCCAAGTTGAGTAAACACTAGTAAACTGAGTACAAAAGTAAGAGTTGGAATGTAAATGGTCCAGAATACAAACCCAACTGAAAGTAAAGTACAACTGAAATGAAAGTACAGCAACTGTATAAATAAATTAGTGAGTCTGAGCCGTCCTCTGGGAATACCACCTAAAGGGTGGGTACAGATAGTCTCCTCTGCTCCTCGGCTCCGGCTGTCTGCTCATTGTATGTCACGTCCAGTGATCCACCTCCAGGTACCATCCATATCCATGATCTCCCACCTCGATCAGCATTGTCTGTCGTCTGCATCCAACAAAACGTAGTGCAGGCATAACTCTTGTAGGGGTGAGTATACGCTACTCAGTAGGGAACCCCAAGACCCCCTTAGGACTCCCAGAATCGAAGAAGGATAAACCACAAAGGAATGATACAATCATGAAGTAACTGTCATGAACCGAATCAATCGCCACCAAAAATGGCACCAATACCAGCCCGTGACAAGGCCCTAAGGAAGTTCCCGATCCCCACGGGCTGGCACAAGTGCCCGGGTATCATAAAATGAAAATTGGGAACAATTTACCCGAGTTTATAAACATAAAACAACAAAAGAATCCAATGAAAAAAATCTGGATTTTTCAAACCAAACAATCTTTTACAAAGATTCAGAACTGAATTACATAGCTTAAAACCACTCAAAAGGTCTATACCAAAGGTACAAAACCAAATTAGGACAGCCCAAGAACCCTAATGGCAAGGGGCGCCGCCCTCAAGCCACCTCCACAAGACTTCACCACCAAGGACCTGCTAGAAACCCGAACCACTGGAACAAACAAAATTGTACCCAACCTGCGAAAACAAAAATAACCAAGTCTACTTACACCCAAGGGTGTAAGTAGTGTGTGAGACAATTCCCAGTAGGATACCACCAATAAGAGATTCAATTGGATAAACATTTAAAGACGAAAAGCATGCATGTTTTCAAAAACAAGAAAAGCTAGTTACAATTTCTAAAAGATGTAACTTTGAATAAAAACAGTTTTCAAGTGGGATATCATTAAGAATAAACACATTTAAAAGTAATGTCAACACTAGTGAATTTTCCAACCAACTATAACGTATGCCGACGGTAAGTACAAAGTAAATAATGAGCACAAGAAATAGGAAGTAACCCCTAGGCACTAGCTAGCTGTGGGTCCCAGGTACCTCGTATCTCGGTGAGAGTAACCGTAAAAAATATCCATTCTCATGCATGAGCCACTAGTAGGGAACATACCCATAACCTAGTGGTCCCTAATCATCATCATCATAGTTTAGTTAGAGTTGTATGCGTCAATCTTTCTAAGTGAAACTGAGGCCAAACCCCACAGATTCACTAGCATACTAGTACACGTCCACCCACCTAGATACCCAGGTTTTCCCCTTGTGCTCAAAAAAGTTCAACAAGTCATGAAATATACATTGAACATGAAAATATAATTTCCACATCACAAATTCACCAAAAATCCCATATTTATACCACACAAGTCACAAAAATCCATTTTTCATTCAAAATGATTTTGAAATCTGAATCACACCAAAATGGCCCACAACACATTTCACATTTCTTCAACACTTCCACAAAACCGTTAAACAATTTTATAAGACAATTATAAGATATTTAAACTCATATAACAGCCCACACAAATCGAATATAACACTTCATTCATAATCAAAAATTCAGTTTTTCACATCCCACTCACACAAAACACTCCACATCACTTTTACATCACTTTCACTCCTCAATATCTCCTTCAAACAATTTAATAAAATATTTCCAAGATGATACATATCACATAACAGCCTTTTAACAAATGAAATGGACATTTTAAAAATATAATCCTACCAAAATAGTTTGCTGATATAGTTTCACCTATTACACAACCCAATAAACCATTCAAAACTTTCATAAAACAATTACAAAGAGTATACCCAAACTTTGCATATAAAATCCATTTCAAAAACCTATTTTAAAGCCAAAATAACACCAAGACCCTAGAAAAACATAATTGGAAGCCCAATCAACATGTAATAATCCACTTTAATATGTTATATAATCACCTTGAATAATATCACAAAAGATTCCCATGAGAACACACAAATCCATAAAACACATTCAAGGAGTATAACAAGGTTATACAAAATAAAACCATTCAAATACACCCCATTTTTAGGCCCACATGGAACTATATCATTACCCAACCATAACTGTCAGCCCCTTTCAACAACTAATAAATCACTTCCACATTTTACAAAACTACCACAAGAGATAACACATGAAATACATAGGAAAAATACACACTTCAAGAAAAAATGTATCTTTAAAAACAAATGCTTTACTATTGCTACCAAAAATGGTTTTCTAATAATTCACAACACATAAGGATCATGTAAAATTATTTAATCAAGCAAACTAAGTCATCATTAAATGGTTATCCACGGAATCACCTATCGAATCTGTCGAAACCCTCAAATATTGGGGCGAAACATCAACCGCACGACCGCCGCACCTCAAAGAAGTTAAAAGAAACCTAAAACCTCCATATTTCACCCAAAATACAGTAATGTAGAACCTAGGCATGAACCGTAACTTATGGAATTTTTATAATTCAAGAATTAGGGAAGAAACCCAAAGCAATTTCAAAGAGGAAAGAAATAGACTCACCTACTTGAAGTATCATGAATTAATCACTCCATAAACAATAGTTTCTGAAATTGAAAATAGCCAAAATTCAGGGATTGTTTGAAAAATATTTAGTTGGTAATTTAGGAACTGGAATGGAGGGAAAAGAGTAAGAATTGAGAGAGTTACAAGGGATGAAGTTAGCTCTTCAATTCTGGCCGATTTGAGACACCCTATGAAGATCAGCCCTAATTCGAGATTTCAAAGAGCTCCAAGGAGTGGGGGGGAGGAAATGAGAGTGCGCCTGGGTTTCTTAGGGTTGAGAGGGAGGTGGAATCACTGAAAAAACGCAAATAGTTAAGGATATATAAAAAAATAAAAATTATTTTTAATGCAGGAAATGGGCCTCGGGCAGGCCCAATATTTTAAATAAAAACCCATATCCACCATGATTATGGATTTATAAAGGCTCCAAATTTATATTTTGGTGTTAATAGGCCATAGGAGACCATTTAGGAATTGGAATTAAGGAAAAATATTAAAAAATTGAAATGATATAAAGGAATTTTTTTTTTAAATCTAGAATTGGGCTCAAGGTTTGGCCCAATTCATTAAAACTCATCTATTTCTCCATAAAACCATTGGAAACCATCCAAAACAAAGAATTAAAGGAAAATAAATGAAATTTAACTTCAAAATAAGTCATGTATGTGAAAATTCTCCCCACCATGAAAAATTTCCGTCCCCGGAAAGCTACAGAAAGGACATATACGAAAGCGAAACTGAACTGATAAACCAAGATGTACTCCCTTTCCAGGTTTCGCACCCAAAGGCCAAAACACATCCATTGATAAATTAAGGAAGGAATATTTCACAACAAAATAATACACCACTTTCATGAAACAATCAATCAAATTCAGGCTTTATCACAAAGGAAAACTCCTCAAACACTATCCGAACAAGACTCAAGCAATTCACTCAAACGAACAACAACATCAAATAAGGTTACACATACCTTACTATAACTAAACCATTGGGCACTCTCCAATCTCAATGGTTACCCAAGGAAGATTTAGGTAGCCTGATAGATCCGAATGAGACTACCTACCAACAATCCGTGACCATGGATAAGACTAAGTTATTGGTACGAGGGAAAAAAATAGGCTCCCCACCATAAGAACCAACAATCTTAATCGACCAGCATGGGCTGGTACAGAAAGACCCCAAAATATAAAGTATTGGGACGACCACATGGTGAGTCTGCACGGTTTGGGAAACCATGAACTAACAGTGGAGATTCTTCTATATACATGGTTTTTTTGGGGCATGGTCACTACTAACCAAGTGAAAACCGTGTGGTCAACCTATCTATCCAAACTTCATACCATTCTCTAAAGACTTAATGGAAACCAAATTGGGAGGGAATAACAATGGGCGATGACATGGGTACAAGGACCTCCACCTATTTCCATCGAACATGAACAGTAGTAGAAATATAATGACACCATAGTTTTAAACTCTTCTTATATTTCATATTGAGGATATGACTTTGCACTAGGGTTTAAATGACAGTGGGGTTTCCCCTGACTACGTGCCAACTTCTCTCCGGGACCTATGGCTGGAGCTCAAAATATTGAAGCATCTTCAGCCTCGCAGTTAGGCTTTGGAAACCAGCTGAATGAGAATTCTTCTTTCATTGCAAACAACAACTACACCGCAATCCCCAATATGTTTTTCCAAGACATAACACATTCCAAAGTCACATTACCCTAACTCGATATTTCACTGAAACAAGGGATTAGAAGATGTACACACATCACACCTTGTTTGCTCGGGTGAGACCCAATAGAAGTAAATAACACTTATACTGACCTTCCTCTAAAATGGAATATTTTTTTATGTTTTTTCAAGGGAGACATTCTCCCAACATAATAGAGACTCTCAGATGATTTCCCAACATTCGCCTTTACAGTCAATCACGCACATGACATCACTAGGAATCACCGAACATGACCATTGCGACTGATATATAAACAATGAATAGAGAGGTAACGTGTACAACATCCCCAAACAACACACAATTCTAGAAAGTGGCCATAATATCCTCTCATGACCAGATTTCACACACTAGTAGTTTTACATGAACTCCTTCTTTGAAGAGACTATGATGGACCGAGAGTTCCTCTTAGACACTATCCAAATACTCATCCATGCTAACAACCCCAAAACACTTCCACCTTCAAAAAAATTAGGAAACTTAAGAGGCTAAGGTCACTTTCAACCATCCATAATCAATCTCCCACTACAATAGGATGCACAAAACCAATGAAGGAAAGGGTGTATGCTCAATCTAAAAATCTCAAGAAATAGATTCCTTATATTGATCAACTGGAGGATTTTCCAATGGAGAAACAATCTGGGTTGCGCTTCAGTTATGAATTTACCTTTAATGGGGACATACCTTTTCCAATGAGAGAACCCAAGGACCCAAACAATCTGGTCCATTGGTCAAAACAAGCCATAAACCAGCTCCAAACACATGAAGGGAACCACCGTAAAGGCATCCCAAAATTATTTTCAAAAGAGACCACTAACTGTCCCTACAACACAGCTTATCGACCAAACACAAACCCAAAACACAGTTCAAACAGAAGGGGTTCTTGGAATCAAAACATCCCACAACATCAAAATTTTCAAAAACCTATAATACAAACCATACCAAACTATTCATCAAGACATCATTTTTTTCTTTAAAACCAATTCTTTGAAAACAAACAGTTTAACAGTAAGCGTATCCAACAATGGTACCCCATGGGCCTCACACATGCATGTTTTTGTGCCACACCAGACACCCTCATAATAACCATCCCGACACTCATCCAGTCATGCCATCAACCATCCATAATCCCATATAACCCCATGCATGTGGTCTCTAATGGAAATACCAAAGGTTAAAACAAAAATTCTTTCCACTTTTCAAAACAAAAACGGTCAACCAACACATCCTTTTTTCTCATAACCGCTAACCACGAGATCAAAATCCCAACTCACATCTTAATTTTTTTTTCAGAAACTCACAACCATTTATATAATAACTCACTTTCAAGATATTCACATCAATTTCAAAACATCTCATCCCATTAAAACACACTCTTATTGTTTATGAAACTCTATTGGAAACACTTTTCAAAACCAACTTCAATATAGTTCCTGCTTTCAAAGAGGTGAAAGCGCACCATTTTACATTTCAAAACAATTCTGAAAATTCAGTTCTCCAATTTCATAAACCAAACAATTCCCTCTTTATTTGAAAATCATTTCACAAAAACTTTACACTTCTTAAAACCAATGTGCTAATATTTCAAAACCTAAGCAAAAAACAGTGCAAGTGGAAACTAGTTTCAGTGGGTGACTTGGAAATATGGTTGACGGCCATATTCCAATAACTTCACAGTCACAAAGAGTGTTATAGGGAATATCCTTGGCTCTACATGGCTTGCGAGTACTTGCGAGCTCACTAGGACCATTAACCCAACTCTCTTTTCATTTCCCTTAATCATCATCGAACCAAGAAAACCGAAGGACTTAGATAAATCCCGACTTCTCTTGGAAACTTGAATCCCATTATGAGGTGTGGTTATCAGGCACACTACCCATAACAAGAATTCCATGTCGCAACAATCCTAACTCCATACTATCTTGACTCTTCCCCAAATAACATGACCCAAAGAGTTAACCTGAACCTCCTTTGATACCATTTTGTCACGAACTGAATCGATCGATACCAAAAATGGCACCAATCCCAGCCTGTGACAAGGCCCGAAGAGCGTTCCCGATCCCCACGGGCTGGCCCAAGTTCACGGGTATCATAAAAAGAAAATTAGGAACGATTTACCTGAGTTTATAAACATAAAACAACAATAGAATCCAATGAAACAAATCTGGATTTTTCAAACCAAAAAATATTTTACAAAGATTCAGAACTGAATTACATAGCTTAAAACAACTCAAAAGGTCTATACAAAAGTTAAAAAACCAAATAAGGACAGTCCAAGAACCCTCATGGAAAGGGGCACTGCCCTCAAGCAACCTCCACAAGGCTTCACCACCAAGGACCTGCTAGAAACCCGAACCACTGGAACAAAACAAACTGTACCCAACCTGCGACAAAAAAAATGACCAAGTCTACATACACCCAAGGGTGTAGTAGGGTGTCAGACAATGTCCAGTAGGATACCACCACTAAGAGATTCCATGTGATAAACACTTAAAGACAAAAAGCATGCATGTTTTCAAAAACATGAAAAGCTAGTTAGAATTTCTAAAAGATACAACTTTGAATAAAAACAGTTTTCAAGTGGGATATCATTAAGAATAAACACATTTAAAAATAATGTCAACACTAGTGAATTTTCCAGCCAACTATACCATATGCCGATGGTAAGTACAAAGTAAATAATGAGCACAAGAAATAGGAAGTAACCCCTAGGCACTAGCTAGTTGTGGGTCCCAGGTACCTCGTATCTCGGTGAGAGTAACCATCACAAATATCCATTCTCATGCACAAGCCACTAGTAGGGAACATACCCATAACCTAGTGGTCCCCAGTCATCATCATCATAGTTTAGTTAGAGTTGTAAGCGTCAATCTTGCTAAGTGAAACTGAGGCCAAACCCCACGGATTCAATAGCATACTAGTACACGTCCACCCACCTAGATACCCAGGTTTTCCCCTTGTGCTCAATCAAGTTCAACAAGTCATGAAATATACATTGAACATGAAAATATCATTTCCACATCACAAATTCACCAAACACCCATATGTATACCATATAAGTCACAAAAATCCATTTTTCATTCAAAATGATTTTGAAATCCGAATCACACCAAAATAGCCCACAACACATTTCACATTTCTTTAACACTTCCACAAAACCATTAAACAATTTTATAAAACAATTATATGATATTTAAACTCATATAACAGCCCACACACATTGAATATAACACTTCTTTAATAATCAAAAATTCAATTTTTCACATCACACTCACACAAAACACTCCACATCACTTTTACATCACTTTCACTCCTCAATATCTCCTTCAAACAATTTAATAAAATATTTCCAAGATGATACATATCACATAACAGCCTTTTCACAAATGAAATGGACCATTTAAAAATATACTCCTACCAAAAATAGTTTGCTGATATAGTTTCACCTATTACACAACCCAATAAACCATTCAAAACTTTTATAAAACAATTATAAAGAGTATACCCAAACTTTGCATATAAAATCCATTTCAAAAACCTCTTTTTAAGACAAAAGCACACCAAGACCCTACCAAAACAGAATTGGCAGCCCAATCAACATGTAATAATCCACTTTCAAATGTTATATAATCACCTTGAATAATATCACAAAAGATACCCAGGAGAACACACAAATCCAGAAAACAATTTCAAGGAGTATAACAAGGTTATACAAATAAAACCATTCAAATACACCCAATTTTTATGCCCACATGGACCTATATCATTACCCAACCATAATTTTCAGCCCCTTTTAACAACTAATAAATCACTTCCACATTTTACAAAACTACCACAAGAGATTACACATGAAATACATTTGAAAAATACACACTTCAAGAAAAAATGTAACTTTAAAAACAAATGCTTTACTATTGCTACCAAAAATGGTTTTCTCATAATTCACAGCACATAAGGAACATGTAAAATTATTTAATCAAGCAAACTAACTCATCATTAAATGGTTATCCATAGAATCACCTACCGATGTTGTTGAAACCCTCAAATATTGGGGCGAAACATCAACCGCACGACCACTGCACCTCAAGGAAGTTAAAAGAAACCTAAAACTTCAATATTTCACCCAAAATACAGTAATTTAGAACCTAGGCATGAACCCTAACTTCTGGAATTTTTATAATTCAAGAATTAAGGAAGAAAACCTAAGCAATTTGAAAGTGGAAAGAAATAGACTCACCTACTTGAAGTATCCTGAATTAATCTCTCCAAAAAACAATAGTTTCTGAAATTGAAAATAGAAAAAATTTAGGGATTGTTCAAACAATATTTAGGAGGTAATTTAGGAACTGGAATGGAGGGAAAATAGTAATAATTGAGAGAGTTAACAAGGGATAAAGTTACCTCTTCAATTCTGGCCGATTTGAGACACCTTATGAAGATCAGCCCTAATTCGCGCTTTCAAAGAGCTCCAAGGAGGGGGGAAAGGAAATGGGAGCACTACTGGGTTTATTAGGGTCGAGACAGAGGTGGAATCACCAAAAAATGCAAATATTGAAGGAGATATAAAAAAATTAAAAATTATTTTTAATGCAGGAAATGGGCCTTTGGGCAGGCCCAATATCTTAAATAAAAACCCTTATCCACCATGAATATGGATTTATAAAGGCTCCAAATTTATATTTTGGTGTTAATAGGTCAGAGGAGACCATTTAGGAATTAGAATGAGGGACAAATATTAATAAATTAAAAATTTATAAAGGAAGAAAAATTTATTTTTAAATTTAGAATTGGGCTCACGGTTTGGCCCAATTCATTAAAACTCATCTATTTCTCCATAAAACCATTGGAAACCATCCAAAACAAAGAATGAAAGGAAAATAAATGAAATTTAACTTCAAAATAATTCATGTATGTGACAGTAACAACCAACTATACTTAGTTTTTTTCCCATACATATACCTAAGTCATCTATTCCATTTTGGCTTTAGCACATGAGCCCAAATACAACCCAGTCCACACAGAAAAGCACAATCCAATATACATAGGAAAACACAACCTAATCCACACAGGATATCTAAACAATCATATCTAAGATAATGATTGAAATTAAAGACTCATATCCCACAAGTATACTTCATTTTAAGACGATAGAGGTGATCAGATGTAGCCACTGATTCATCTAAGCTGTCTGACCCACATATGATACAAGACCAGCTAAGCAGTCGGACCCACAAAGGATACATGACCAGCTACTCTGTCGGACCAATATAGGATACAGGTACATAGTCAAATACTGCCGGACCCACATAGGATACATGAACAATAGTCAAGTACTGCCCGACCCACATAGGATACAAGAACAGTAGTAATTGCCGTCGAACCCACAGAGGATTCCAATACGGTCGTCGTCGCTGCCGAACCCACAGAGGATCCAAGTACATTCGTCATCGTCGTTGCAGTCACAGCAAGCACAAGGGTTCTCGCACACAGCATGCTCGATTCCAAGAGGGTCCGCTCCATGAGCCAAGGGGGGTCGATAGATCAACTGACACGAAGTCCGGAGTTGATGTATCCCAATGTTCCGTCTCGTCAATAGGAACTCAACGCGAAAGACGGCGTGTCAATCGGACACCCGATCTGAGAGTTATTGGCTTTTTCGTCCCAGGGGCCCGGTTGGTTTTTAAGTTAAAACAAACCCGACCATACACCAGCTTCATCCAAACCTTGAGCGGAGTAATCCAATAGAACCGTCTCACTAAGAGGAATCCCACAATGTTGATGACACGTCAATCGGACGTCCAGAGCCCAAGTTATAAGCGTTTCCGCTCCGAGGGCCCAATTGGTTTTGTGTTAGATCCAACCCAGCCCTACCTAAAGTTCTCTGAAACCTTGATTGTAATATACCAAAACGACTATCTCGATCCAATTATCGCTATGCAACTGATGGTGCATCGATCAGAGGTTCGTATCCCAAGTTATCAGTGTTTGAGCGGATCTGTCCGGAAACAGGGGGTTTGGGCCCGGTACGACCCGACCCAATACCCCCTGGGTCGCCCGGAACAGGGTCGACCCGACACGGGTCCGGGTCCGGCCCGGTGGGGTGCGGTTGGGCCCGGGTGGCACCGCCCGTCCCATCCGGTGCGGCTCTGCCCGGCGCGGGCGTCCGACCCAGCACAGCCAGTTCGGCCTGGTGCGGGCACCCGTATGCTGAGCAGATGCAGAAGGTGGGGGGGGGGGGGGCTCTGCTCCCCGAACTTCCCGAATCGGCCAGCCATAATGGCCTGCCGGAGCCACCGCGGGACCTGCTGGGCCCGCCTCCTGGAGCGCCGACGGCCGACGGAGTCCAGCCGCCCTCCTCTGCACCACCGCGGCCTTAGGCCGTGGCCCGCCCCGGCCACGACCCTCCATGGTGCTCCGGCGCGGCGTGAAGGGGCTGCACCCCTCCCACGCTGCCCGGCTCCGACTGCGGCCTCATTCGGCCTCAACGGCGCGGTGCGACGGCACCGCGCTCCTTCACTGCGGCACGCACTGGCCTCGGTTCCCTCGCTCCCGCACGGTGTCGTCGCACCACCCCGCCTCCGTTCCATACCACACCGAAGTCCAACAACAAAGAGGGATGAGGGTCGGCCATGTTTTTGCGGTCCGACCTCCTCCTATTATATTGATAACAAGCGTCCATGAAATAATAAAGAACGTCTAATAATAATTCTTGAACGATGAAACAACCCCTACCTCAATGAAATTCGAGGAAGCTCGTATCGCGGAATATGGCGTCGCGGGTGAGGCTCCGTGTATGTTGACAGTGAACGTTCGTGGAAGAAGCGACGTCTCCCTTTCTTCGATGTGAGAAGAAGAAGAAAAGGCGTGACCGCGTTCTTCATCGAGGTAGAGATGTTCTTCACCCGGAAGATTATTATCTTAAAAGTAAAGAACTCTCCCTCTCTCAAATCTCCACACAACGAAAACAAAAAAAATAAAATAAGGCCCTTGACTTATTTTATTTACTTTGCCAAAAATTCGAAACATTAAATGTTGAATTCACCCAATTAATTAATCTTAATTTGTCATAATAAATGGTGTGCTATGTTGGCATCAATAATGTGGAAGAGGAGTTATGGAAATATTAAGGGGTGGGGCTCGTGTGGGCCCCACCTCACTAATATCCTACCAAGAGGAGTTTAGGATCATGTGGGTCTCATCCCAACTCCCACACATGGGATATAATTACATAGAGTGGAAATAAAATAGTAACAAATATTTTATATCTCTATTCAATTAATAAACTTTTTTTAACAACACCTCCCGAGAAAACGCTACTCCGGAACAGGTCCTCTTAAGAAAATATTGGCGTTGCGGTTTCATTGGTGCTCTCAGATTTCAATTCTGAGCATCGGTTCAAATGTTAGAAAAACCTGCTCGTTCGTTCACTAAACGTACCTAAGATAAACTCCAGAAATTGATTTCGGGCACACCGGGCCTCGGATTCAGGCGCCGTCAGAAACTGCGTACTTGTAAAATCCAAAAAAAAATAAGGAAAATGTTTCCTTGAAATTTACAGGTCATTACACCCATGGATTCAACAGATGAAGCATCTCGGCCCTGAACCTGAGAGGAAAGGGCGAGGTTCGGGAGATCAGAACTACAAATGCTGAGGCCTGATTCTTACTGGTCGAAACCTAGTGTCCCTGACGCTGGTGGCCTACTAGTGATGGATTTCTCTTTTGACGAGCCCAACTGGATTCCCTCTCGTGACGCACCTCCTAGAATATGCATCCTTTCCACCACTTCAACCTTCTTCTGGACCTCCAAGTTCGTCGGTATGGTGAATGGAGTAAGAGCATACTTGAGAGAAGGTCGAAGTGCCTCCTCCAAACGTCTCACCTGAGACTCCTCATCTAGAAAGAGGTAGGGAGAAAAGTGAAGACGATCCTTGAACTTGATCCACAACTCTCTCATTGACATAATCCCCTATAGGAGGGAGAGTAGTTTCTGCCACTTCTCAGCCTTCATCATGGATGAGAGGAATTCCGCCCAGAACTCCTTCTCAAAGTCATCCCACATAACCTCAGCCTCCCTCTTCTCCCCAAGATAATACGTCCACCACTTACATGCTTTTACACGCATCTAGATTATATCCAGAGGAACCCAGGACTCCGTCAGAGCCAGGATCAAGCTAAAAGTGATCACCAGCTCCTCTAGACAGCTCTCTGTCTCCATGTCTGAGTTTCTACCCTCATACTTCCCGAGGGTCTGCTGCTGAAAGGCACGAAGCATCCTCTTCCACTGATCGTACTCCTCCTCTCAGTCAGCCCTATGCTGATCAGCCAAGTCATCCTCCTGATCCTCGATCACCCGCACTACTCATGGTCGTCTCCCAGTTGCCATAGGTGCAATATAAACAAGGAATTACTAATCCCGAGTAGTATTGAATATTTGTTCTTAAATTTCCATAGAATTCTTATTTATTTTTAATACCAAAAATTCCCATAAAACATAAGAATATAAGTCATTATGATTCATGTACCTTCCCTAGGGTCTCTACCCTACAATCAGTGTAGCCTTACATGGTCGTTCGGTAGGCCCAGAGTCCTTACATCGGATCACAGGGGGCCCTAAAATCCCATGTCCTAGCCGGTCCTCCTTGGCCTATTTCACGTACCAAGATCACCCAACAATATGGGCCTACCATCCCATGAAATCCTCACTGTGCCAAGCTCCAGACTCTATCATATCTTTCATACTTGCCTCTGATACCATTCTGTCACGACCTGCCTTCGCCAAGACGAGAGAAGAGACAACAGATTTCCAGACCCTTCCTTCTTCATGTTGAAGGAGAGATAATGAACCCTGAGACCCACCTTTAATAGGTCCCGAAGTGGCGACTAGAACCAAGGTTATAGAATCACACACATGATAAAATGCATTACCATTTTTCTTTAATAGGATCGGGAGATAAGATAGGAAAACACAACAACACCAAAACTGGGGGTAAAAGTAAATCCAAGAAAACCATCCCCATATGCATGTTATAAAAGTAAATACCACAAATTACAAGGAGAATACAAAGGTAAAGTACCAATGAAAAGAAAAACTGCAACTGCATCTGTCCCAACGTTTGAGCTAGTACGGCCCCACACGATACCTAATGTCTTCCTAGAAACCTGAAAGTAGTTCATATACGTAGGGTGAGAATACATGTATACTTAGTGGGGAAAACCAAAGATTCTCGTGCTTGAGTGGGGAGGCATTCTAATGACCTGTGAGAAAATATACAACCAAAGAACCTAGCAAGGGAAACTATCCACCCAAGCCTCACCAAGGAAAACTCCCCAAATAACAGAAGTCAAGTAATGTATAGTAACAACACATCGATATTTGGGTACTCCATGCCACTCTCCCTCTGGTTATTGAAGACATATTACGCATCGAACGAATCCCTCCATTCTCACCATAGTCCAACTGCCACTCTCCAACTGCACACACATGGGTTACATCCACACATCCAACCTGCAAACACCTGGGCCACAATCACCATCCAGTCTGCAAACACCTGGTCCACAATCACCATACGTAACCACTCCCACAAACACGCAGGCCAGATCAACAACTGCTATGCTCAAAGACACCTAGTCCTCATCCCGATGATTCTTGGGAAACAACCTGCCCGCACACACCTGGGCCAACCACCAAAACTAACCTGCCTGAAGAATCTTGGGCTATAATGGACCTCAGGCCATCACATCCTGCTCGAAGAGACTTGGGATATTCGGGAAAGGGAGAAGAAAAAAAGCTAATAACCATCCACTCATTGGAGTGTTTGGAAAAACACCATCCCCCGTGAAATGTGGGTGTTCGGAACTAAGTTATCAACTTGGGTGGGGCGCGAAAAAGAAACATAACACTACAATTTTATGTATAGTTAACAATAAATCATCCCAAACTATGGTTTCCAAATCCCAACTAAGAAGAAACACACTCGTTAATATTCATTCATAAATGAAAAGCACAACACTCACTGCCAAGTCACAACTCATTCTCAAAACCAAATACCCATTTAAATCATTCTTGTTTTCATGTTCAAGTGATCACATTTAGGTAAATTATACACTACTGGTCAACTAACAGGCATAACCACAAGCTAGAGAAAAGGAAACACCCAAACAACTATTTAAGCATTCACACCCGGTTCTCTTGTGAAGTCACAACAACAAAGAGATCAGTGAGATCCCTCAATTTACTGGGACCAATCCAAGCCTCGAGATATATCCCCACACAGCTTCAGATTCCAAACCAACAGCCGTTCCACAATAGAGGATCCCATCCTCATCCACATCACCCCATAAGCATCGAGCAGAACAAACAAACATGCCACCAAGATAGAATAAGGAAGTTTCCAGACACATGTACATCATTCACTATGTTTTCTTCTTTCTGTTTGGTTAACCAAGTATGATCAGACAAGGTTTTTTGTTCATTGGGCATTCATTTAATTGGTCGAGTTTACATAATTACCCAAATTCTAATGTTGGATCCATTAAATTATCACAAAAGACAAGGGTTCATTAGTGCGCAAAGAAATACCACCAATGAAAATAATTTTCATCAAGCATAGCCCATACAGTTCACAACATATAGAAATTATAAAAGAGTATAGCAGAATTTCCAAACTCACCCCATCATTCTTTAATAGTCTATTTATTATCTTTGCTAAGGTTTGGTTTCATCAATTCCCATATAAACAGTAGCGTACCCACCCCGCATGATACACAGTAAGGAGAGATGAAGCAAACCCCTAGCTTGATGATCAACGATGAAGTGTTTCTCCACGCGCCGAGAACTGAGGATGCACAACTTGAAGGGGATGACCTCCGAGGACTCCAAGGACAAGCAGGAAAACTCCAGCATAGGAGCACCACTAGCCTTTGGAAAGATGGACTCCATGCGCACCGGGGAGAATAAAGATATCCAGTGTAGAAGGGGAAGGAAGAAACTATAGCGTGATATAAAGATGAGATCCCGTTGTTACAGGATATTGAAATTTGAATGAATTAAAGTCGGATTGTGGTTTCCTATGACGTTAGGAGGTTACACATGATGGGATTAATTCTTATTTAATTTTTCCCATAGATTTAGTGGCATAATGGCTGTGCATTAAACTGTTTCTTTTAAATGGAGGAAAACGCGCAACAGGGGCGGAACTTGAAGGTATGGGGAAATGGTGTGACACCGTGGAAAAATCAATCATTTTGGTAAGTTTAAGGTTTACACGACTTTTGGGGGATTATAGATATTATTTATGGGTTTTATATGGCTTTTAAATGGGCATTAAATCATCTTTACTTTAAAAGATATGTTGCGGGAGCGAAAAAAGTCAGAAACTGGAAAAGGGACGTAGACCACTCGGTGAGGACACGATGCCACCGTCACGGTGCCACCCTAACCGGTGGAGCCATGTTTTGGCAAAGTAATGGACCAGGTGGGACTAGGAAATTACTATCTTTATTATTAGAGGATGTTTTTATGTAAGTATATACTGGGACATATTTATTACCCCTGTCTATGTATCATTACAGTGTTTTCAAATGGATTCTTTTAAGGTACTTTTATTACTAAAACATCATTTTAAATGTTTTAAATATTTATTCCTCTAAATCATTCTCATTAATGTCTATGTTTTCAAAATGTTTTTGAAGGATTTATATATATGTAAATGAATGATTTTAAAATGTTAATTCGTTTCAAAAGTTTCAAAGTAGTATGGGACACTTTGATTCACAAATGTC
Organism: Viscum album; assembly: GCA_963277665.1. NCBI lineage: Eukaryota > Viridiplantae > Streptophyta > Magnoliopsida > Santalales > Viscaceae > Viscum > Viscum album. The sequence continues at coordinate 460,809,094 of OY728141.1, read as the reverse complement.
ATTAAATGTCTTCCTTTTTAATCTGTGCAATTTTTAATGTTTTCATGAAAAATGGATATTTCTCTCAAAGAGTTTTACAAATAATTTTCATCTCGGTCAACATCATTTGATGGATTTTAAACTTTTTTTAAGTTGATTAATTATGATACAAATCTTCCATATTGTATTGGAGGATTTTTGATATGTTTGACTGTGGATGTGTTTTTTTATTCCATTCATGGTTTATTGATAATGTATTGACATTTCGTATGCTAGTTTTAATATGAATTTTTATGTTTAAACATTTTCATATGAGGAATGCATTGGACTTAGTAAGTGATCAGTGGAGCCCTATATAGCTCCTCGATGCATCGGTATGTCTCCTAAGACCACTAGATGTGGAATTGGTCGAGGCCTTTCCCAATTTGATATATGGTTTTGGCGAAGTCTTTAATAATTTTTTACGTCTTATTTGATGCCTTGACAAAATGTTTCATAATGTATGACATTATATATTACCTCATTATGAAAATAATATTGATTATTCATGTGGCCATTCAACTAATAGAGTACCCATGTTTTTTGTTTCATTATGGAATTATTTACTCAGCTCATATTCCTGTCATAAAAGTATTCATGATTATTATTGGTAAAGTAATGTGGTTTAAATTATTCAGGATGATCAATATTTATATAATCTTCCACTATATTTCTTACCCTTACTAAGCATTTGATCTCACACCTTTCTTATGTATCATTTTCCAAGGAATTGAAAAAGTTACTTATAAGAGGCTTGTAGGCATAATCTAGGAGTCATGGATGTTTCTAATGGAATAAATTCATCTTGTATTTTTTTATAGTTGTAAAGATGAAGATATTTATGAATCTTGTTCCCAATAATAAAACACTGATCAGTCTTTTGAGACATGATTTCCTTGTGATCATGCTAATGTATTAAAGTAATGCACCGACTCTAGGCTTCGAGGGTCGGCGCGTTACATTTACAAACCAAAATTTTGGGGGTGTATTCTTAGAAATAGCCATATCTCAAAGGATCTAACAAATGTGCTACATTTATAGTCTAAAAAAATAACTAAATCCTCCATATGATAACAACTGTAGAAACCCTATTCTATAACACATATCAGTTCATGATTTTATTAATAAATAGGAATCAAATTACCATCAAGGTATCGTAATGTCCAGTTTCTTAGTAAACTAGGTATAGAAAAATAAAACATCTAACTAAAAAAACATTTCACCATTTATCATCCATTATGATCTTGTAACTTCCATTAAGCAATTATATCTTCACAGAATAAACGACGGATAACATGAACAAAGGGATGAGGTGAAAAGTTTAGTAATGGAATAAACAATAAAATAAATATTCACACATGGGTTAGAAGGTATAAAATAATGATATATAAATTCATTTAGCATGATTACAAAAGTAATAATAACATTTGGTCATGTAATGATGGATTCATAGAATTGTGGATATAACATAAAATGTGACTTTAGAAAGAGTCAATACTCTTTGCACATAGAGAAACATGAGTCAAGGCTAACCACCTTGACCGTTACACATATCTTCTCATGAGACTAAACATTACCAAATGTGTTGGATATATATTTGGTAAAACCCATAAAAACATGGTTATGAATATTTCTTCCACGTAAATAATCATACATAAGTAGTCAAACATAAACATATGGGTGACCATTATAATTAATGGGTATCATAATCAAGCCAAAAATCTTAATAAATTGGTGTATCATAATAGTTACTATGAAATAATGGAATTATATATTATATGAACATTATCTAAGGAAAATATCCATTGATCATGATTATTGATGTCAAACTAAAGTGATATCATGTATAATAGTACTTAATAATCTTTTGAATTAAATCCTTTTAATTCTGTCTAAGGAAAATATTAAAGCTCGTTTAATGTGGAAAAGGTTATAATGTTTTGAATAAAACCAGTAGTGCACAAAAAATGCTTAAAAAATTTAATGAGAAATTTAATAAAAAAAATTGCCTTATAATATATTATAATGTGCACATTAAATTGGGTATGATATCAAGAAGTATCGTTAAATTTGGATTTCTTATAGAGAATAATTGAGTATAAAAACTCTTAAAACGTGTATATACATGAAAATAAATGATTAAAGGATATTCATACATGAATTTGGATCATATTAATATCATTTATTATTTGTAAATATAAATAAAAATGGAATTTTATTTGTGTTAAAAGAGGGAATGAGTAACCTGAATGAATAATGGATGTTTAGTTAGAATCCCTTACCTTATGTCCGAAATTTTTCCACATGATGTTAATATCTGGAATAATCAAATTCGATACATTAATTAAAAATTATAGTACCATTTAAAAATTTATTTTTTTATTATATATTAGTTATGTTTATTTAGGAAATCTTCTATTGTTTAAAAGATTGAATTTCATCATTGGGGACCGTTGATTTCCATAGGTATTATGATTTGTTTACAAGTATATGTGTATAGAAAATCATGTGTAATGATAATATTTTACCCTAAATGAAATTATATGTTAGTAGTGAACATATTTAATAATAAAATACCATTTTATTTTATATTTATGAATGATTAAATAGATAAATTATTGATTATAACCATTTATATTAATTAATTTTTTTTAATAATAAAAAACTCATTTAGATTAATAAATAATAATAATATGTAAAAAAATTTCTCCAGAACATTACATAAGATATAGAACATATATTAAAAACTGGTTTACTGTAGATTTTTTTAATTGCCTGCCTTAAAGAAATAACTTAATGATGAAAGAATGTCGACAAAAATTGTGTTAAATTGACACCTCTTGGATTATGTTTTCATTCATAATGTTAATAACAGAAAAGAAGATAATTGATGAAAAATTATTCCATCAACATGAAAAAATTATTTTATATTTAATATACTAGAGTTTTGATTTTAATTGGATGAGGGGAGGAAATTATAGACAAAGGAAAGAAAGAAACATAAAATGAAATTTAATGAAAATGGAAGAGGGTTTTACATCTTGACTCCTTCTTCTTGAGAACCTCTATAGGTAACAATTTTTTTTGCCTTTTCTTAAGACAAAAAGTTCATAGACATTAGGGAGAGGTTTTTGAGGTTTATTTTCCCAAATTTGTACTAGGCCCATGGCTTTAGAGGTGTGATTGGTGGTATTTATAGTCGGGGATAAAGGTGTTTTCTCATTATTTTACAGAAAATATTTTATTTTTTTTCCAAGGAAAAGAATGATTTTTTATCATTGAGACTAAAAACATTAATTATATCATGTGTTTTCAAAAATATTTTTCATAATCATCCATGAAATAATGAATAGTTTATTTTACATATAACATATATATACCATAAATTACAGTATTTACTATTTATTAAAAATTCATGTAATTTAGAAAAATACGAAAAAACATTATCTGAACAATTTATTGGATGTGTAGAATTAAAAAATGTTATCCATTAAATGAAAATAATTTTTCTAAATATGAGAAAATTATTTTTCAATTAAAATCATCATTTAGTTGAAATATTAAAATTTTAAAATCTAAACTGCTTTTCAAACGCATTGAAAAAAATAATTAAGGTCTCATTAAATTATCATATAATCATAGACATAAAATATTAATTTTTTATTAACATACCAAGTTTCATGAACGATATAATATGTTCAATAAAATACATGATACAATACATCAGGCATAAACGAGAAAATAAATATTATTATTTAAATTTTAGCATTATAACATTGAATTTTGAATGGAATGAATGACCAATATTAAAAGAATTTTGAAAATATGCTTAACACATGTTTATATAATGATTAATTTATTACCATATTATTAGAAATGGAAATAAAAACAAATTGAATACAAAGGATGTGTTTTTATGAAAACCTATTAAAATGAGAATAATTGTGCTGATAAATTCATATCACTCGTTTTTTATTATATTAATGAAATATAAAATCAATGTTATGTTTAAAATTTATGTTATATTTTTTGAAGAAAATATATAATAACAAAATCAATTTTAATAATAAAAGAGGTATTTTTCAAAAAAGGAATTATTACTAATTTTTGATGGGGAACAATTTTGAATTATAATTAATGATTATTTTATTTCTATTTAAAAAAACATTTTAATTGGAATAAGGTAATAAAAAATCATATTTGATTAATTTTGTTATATTTTTGATAAAATCAATTTTTTAAAGAATATGGAAAAATACTCCATTTTAATTCGAAATTTCCTTTTAATATAGTTTTTATATAATGTTATATTTTTTATTTAATTGGTTTAACTTTATAATCATATTATGTATTGATAATTTAAAAAAAATTATTTCATTTGGGGTTATTTTACAATGAAATTTTATTTAAACACATGTAAATCTTTTGATGGTTTTTAATTTTTAAAAACATGTTCTATCACATTGATGATGAGAATTAATTTTAATTTAACAATTACAACTTCTATGTTTTGAACATTGAAAATTGTATTCCAAATTTTAAATCATAAGGTCCGTATTTTTTATGTAAGTCATTTAATTTTTGGAAATGATGAATCATAACTTTAGAAATTATTTTTATTTACCAATGATAAATGGTAAAAATATTATTAAAAATAACTTTTGGACGAAAAAATATTATTATAATAAAAAAATATCATAAAACATTTCTTAATCCTAAAATATTATTATAATATAATAATATCATAAAACTTTTCTTAATCCTATTGTATTGGTTATGTTAAACCAAGAAAATCTTTTGGATGAAAATATTTTCTTTGGAAGCCAGTTGGGTGTTATTATGAAACATATGACTTTTCATTTAATGTAATAGAAAATATGGTATAAATAAATATCAAATTTGAAAAAAATTAATACGGATTTATTTAAGTGATATATTTGACTATAAGTTGTCATTAAAAATATATAAATATTTCATACATCATGTTACTATATATATAATTTTTATAAATTAAATAACTAAATTAATTTATGACATAATCTTGATGTAGTGATTGTTATTTTAATGATGGATGCAAGTAAATGATATTATTAATACTAAAATAAATATTATATGAACTAACATCTGACATAAAAAAATTATAGGTCAATATGATATGTTATAATGATATTAAATGGTTATTTGGGATGTAATATATCCATTTATATTTTATTTAAATTCAATAAAATGAAGAGTGTAAAAACTGACATAATTAATTTATTATAAACATTGTATTTTATTTATTTTTTTAAAAATTCCAAAATATTTAAAATAACTATGTGAATATTATATATAGAATAGAATGTTAATTATGTTCCTAATTTTTGGATATTTACCATATAGAATTTAAATTAATATCCTATTAGTAATTAATATGTTGTTACCACAATTAAAATTTAAAGATAATAATAAATTTTAAATTGAGAAGATAATGATTTAAATAATATAAATAAAAGCCTAAAAATTATTGTCTTAAAGGATTTGGAACTACACTCATCCTATCATAGTAATATTTCATTTTCTAAAATTTTGGTGTAAAATATAATTAATATTAATATAATATTTCAATGACTTCCAAAAGGTGCCCCACCCCTATCCTATAAAAATGTATTCTCTCTTCACTGATACTCACACTTAGATATCATTTTGGTTCATGTAAAGTTTTTCCAATACAATTTATATAATCCCTAAACACATTCTTGTGGTCTTATTTTTGGATTAACACCCTTCAATGGGTGTTTAGGTGTTTTTCAATGGTGATCAATTGAAGAAGAGGTATCCATTTTTTAAGAGTTTCCATTAATTTCTCCTTCCAATTACATTAAATGTTTTTATTAAAAATAGAAATGATAACTAAAGTATAATCAATATACCTAAATGTTATTATGATAATATAATCCCCTAAATCCATCTCTGCTTCCATTGAAACAGAATGGAATTAATCGTTCATGCATACATGTGAACTATCATCCCCACGAACCGATTTAGTTCATTTTCCATTACCGTATATCATGATTGGTCATAATTGTGGAATTAATATTCATATGTGATATTAATGAAATATTTATCATTTTAAATTAGTAATATTTAAATTATGTTCTTTCATTTCACACACATAAAAACAATTATAGTGTCTGTAAGTATGTGTGAACTATCATCTTCACAAAGAGATGCAAATCATTTTTATTCCATGCATCACATGTATGGTATATTTAAGTGTAATTAGAGGATTATAATTTTTATAATAATATTATGATAATTATGGAAATATAATATAATAATTACATTATTTCCATATTGATCAATGAAAAACGAAAACATTACTCAATCGTAAGTATGCCATATCATCTCCATGAATATAACAATGTTCATTTTTCAAAACCATATATAATTGATTGATTTAAAAGTTATGATTAATGTTTAAAAGTAATGATTATTTCATTAATGTAATTTTTAAAATGATGGAATTATGACCACATGAACTAGTGACATCAGAAAAATTGTTCATTTTTGACTCAAGTACCGAATATCAACTAAATGTCCGATATGAACATAGATAATTGTTTTATTTTTATAACGTGGTATTAAGTGATATAAAATTAATAATAAACATGAAAAATGTTCTCAATAAATTATATATTAACCTAATTATTTTATTTTGGAATATAACGATGACACATGATGAGTTGTACTCAAGATAAAGAAATCTTAACTCAATTTCCAATCATTGAGTTAAATAACAATGTCCGTGGTTTTTTACAAGAATATGTGTGAATGATGTTTTATTATTTAATAAATAATATCAACTTCTATTTTTTATATTTATATATTTAACATTTAATTATGTGATTGGTTTATCTTTAATCAAACGATATAATGTTTGTAAGGGACTTCATCTCAATCTCTGTTCATAGATGGATTATTTGATATTATGCACCACTTTCTTTTAAAGGATGTATAATAAACCCCATTTATGTTAAATTTAATTCAAAGGTTTTTTAATGGAATCAATTTCTATGAAGAATATTACTAAATGAAAAAATAAATTTTTTGTAATGTACATAGTAGCAACGACTTTTTCCAAATACCATGACCATTATTTTATATTTGGCATATTCTACAAGCCGTACATTTTTTAAAAGAAAAATAAACACCATATGAACTATTAATGTTGTTTATTATTTAAAATGGTTTTTATAAAGGAGTGATTATGTCAATATCTTGAGCTTATATATTCTAATTGCAATGAGAAAAGGCTATTTTTCCTTTATTCTTGTTTTATGTCTAATGATTATGATCAGGTTCTTTGGAATTGTATGGTATATGGGGGGTTCCATGATAAACTAGGGGTGGGTGATCCCATGATATCTCTCTAATTCCTTATGTAATGAGATGATGGAAAATATTATGTTCTCTCCTATGATATTTAGGGAATATAATAAGATGGTTATTCTTAATGAAACCGAAAAGGTTTCTCCCTAGGTCGTTGTGAAAGCTATAATGTTAGTGTTATATGAATTCCAAAAGATACCTTTATTATTTATGATTTCTAAGATGTTTTTTAGGATTATTATGATTTCATGTGGTATGTTAAAACAATTATGTTTTATGGGTGGAAAGTATAATTTTGAGGAAAAAATCATTGGTTTATAATAGTCATTGACTAATGGTTTTATTCCTTATATTATATTCATTATGATGATTATTATTCTCATCTCATGTTTTTGAAATGTTTTCATCATGTTATAATGATGTGTAAGAGAAAGGTATAATTCAAGAAAACTTTTACAAATATAATTAATCATGTTTATTATTAAAATGGTTTACATTTAGGAAGAAATGGATATGATTTTAGTTTATCCAATTTGTATAAATTTTATTTCCTATTTAATAGTAAAGGTCAAATTCTATAAAACCCTAAACTAGATATTAACCTCATTGTTAATTTTTAACTTGACTCATTATTATGTAATGGTTAAGGTTTAGTCCTTTCTGTTGGTATGAGAGAATGGTTTATAAAATGTTTGAGATTAAATTTTTTTGTAAATAGTTAGGGATATAATCATGTGTTTATAAGATTAAGGTGGATTATAACTTCAATATTAAATAATTTTTTTTGAGGATTTATGATTTAACATTTTAAGCTGACTGATGGTATTTTTGAAGACATTAACCTTTGAGGGAATTATGGGTTATTAGTTTTTGTGATTCTAAATAAGAGCTATGAAATAATGATTGATTTTTGAAACATTTTATGATTATTTTAGAGGTATTTGAAATATTTTTAGATTATTAAAAGAATTATATTGTTTTAGGGAATATTCAACCCATAGGTTGGAAGAATACTCATTGCGTATGACATGTTTATAGGAATCAGACCCACAACCAAAGGGTGAAAATGGTGTATCACCTACAAGTACCCTATGTGATGTCTCTATTAGTATGAATTTTACTTTTTAGTTAATCTGGTTTTAGGAATAAGATTATCATGGTTTTTGTAAATTCTATTTTATTAAATGGAGATCCTTGGTATTAGAAAATTATAAGGATATTGATTGTTACATATTATTCCCAAAGATATTCATTATTTTGGGACCCTATATGACTAATGAAAATAGAATACTATGGGAATTTTATGAAGAATAATGGTTTAAATTTATTTTGCAAGAATCCTTTTTTTATAGAGGACATATGGTGATTTGGATTATTTATGGAATTAATTAACCTATCTTGGAGAAAATTTGATTAGGTTAATTAATTTTTTGTATGATATATTAAGAGTGTTTGATGTCATTTAGAGAAAAATGTTAAATTTTTCTCAGAAGGAAATGATATCAAATCTTTTTAAATTTTTGGTTTCAATCAAATTTTTCATTATTTTGTGAAATTTTATGGAAACTTATTTATTAAATCGTCTTTGTTGAACTTTGGATATTACTATTTAATTTTTGAGTTTAATAGTTGTTTTTCATTATACAATGGTTTATTATTTTAGGGGGAATTATCATATTTTATCTTAACTTTTAGTTTTTTGTTAATACTTCATTACATGATGAATAGATAATTAATCTATTGTGGATTATGTAATTCTATATAAGATGATTCTAGTGCTTAAGGTGTGACCAAGTCCTCATGAATACTCTTTTTTGTAGAAAAGATAAGTCTGTGGTAGAAATTTTTTAAAGGATGAAACTATACTTTATAATGAAGAAGGATTCCTTAGGTTCTTAGTCAAGATCATAAATAAATTTCTCAACTTTATGAAAAGGATATTAAAACAAAAATTTAATCCATTTAATTTCTAAATGTGAAATCAAATATCATTTATCCCATCACAAGTTTATAGTTTTCTAATAGTTAACATTTTCATGATCGTATTTTCTATCACTCTCCACCCAAACATGAAACATAGTTTTTCTTCAATATCCATGTGTTACATCATATAATTCTTGTATGTGTTATCTCAGGAGACATTTTTACAACTTTTTCATTCTTTTAAAGAGGTAGTTTTATGAATCATTTTTCCAAATTAGGACTACAATAAAGATATTTCGAATAGTCATACCCATGTTACTGATCCTGAATTCATATTTCAAGGAAATAATTTATTAGGGGGGATGTAACAACTTTTGTTTAAATAATTTTACAATATGTTCAGTAACGTACTTGATACACTACATCAAGCTTAAACGAACAACTAAATATTATTTTTTCAATGTTACTATTAAAACCATCCATTGGAATGGCATGAATGACTAGTATAAATATAATTATGAAAATATAGTTTAAACAAGTTTATGTAATGATTAATTTGTTACCAATTTATTATAAATTGATATAATATCCAATTGATCAAAAAGGATATGTTTTTTTGAAAATCCTATTTAAATGAGAATAATTGTGTATATAAAAATATCAAACTTTTTGGATTCTATTAATGACATATAAATGCAATGGGATTTGTAAAATTCAAATTACATGTTTTCTATAAAATATTTTACAAAATACTAAATTTTAGGAATAATATAATTATTTTTTTAATAATTTCATTTTTACCCCTTTTGATAAGGAGAAAGTTTTAAATATATTCTATGGCAATTTTTAATGTTCTATTTGAAAAAATAATCATCTTCTCTAGAATTGGGAGATTAATGTTTATTTTGGATGAATTTTGGTATATTTATGATAAAATTTGATTTTTAATGAATAGTGCAAAATAATTCAAATTAATTCCAAACATCCTTATCAACTATTTTTTTTATATAAATTGATTTTCCTTTTAATTATTTTAAAATTTAACTATATTATGTTTTTATCATTTAATCCAATGTAGTTAATATTAGGTAATTTCAAATTCATGTTTTATATAAACCAATGTTAATCTTTTGTTGGTTTTGTACATATAAAAAACAGGTTTTCTCATTTGGACAACATGAACTAATTTTAAATTTATTATGTAAACTAATGTGTTTCGAATTTGAATAAATTAATTCCACATATTTAATGAAATGGTAAAACTTATTTAAATAGGTCCCTTTAATTTTTGTACATGTTGAATAGTAACAATAATAATTATTTTTATTACCACGATTAACGGATAAACTGAGAAAATAAGGTTAAAAATAATACTATAATAATATAAAACTACCCAAACCAATTTCCTAATCCTATTGTATGAGATATGGCCGAGAAAAAAAATTTTGGGATGAAAATCTTTCTTCTCGAAGCCACTTGGGTGTGATTATTATACGTATAACATTTAATTTAAAGTAAATTCAAATATTTTATACACATATATCTTCATACTCAATAAATTTTATTATTGGTTAATATAAGGGATATCATAAACCATAAAAAGTAATTTAATAGATAAAAAAATTTACTAAATCATTTTATTTTTTTATAACTTTTAGACATTAAATAATTAAATTCATTTATGACACAAGGATGATAAAATGATTTCTTTATTAATTAAGTAATCAAATTAATTATATTATAAATACTAAAATAAATATTATGTCATTTAATTTATGTCATCGATGATTTTAATAGGTTAATATTTAATTTTATAACACTATTAAATTGTTTTTTTAAATGTTATCTCTATTTTTATATAAATTTTGTTAATTTCAATTAAATGAAAAGTGTAAACATTTACATAATTGGTGTTTAAAAAAATAGTAATTTACTAAATTATTTGAACACAAAAATTCTAATTTAAAAGGAAATGGTTTGTATTATTAGGCCTAAATTTTAATTATGGGTCCACTTATTGAAAATTGGAACCATATAAGTAAAATTTATGTCCTCTTAATAATTAAAATGTTATTAATACAATAAAAATTAAGAAAGAATAATTAATTGTAAACAAAAAATAAATGGTAAATATAATGTCAATAAATGTATAAAATATATTAGATGAGGGGTTTTATTCCAATAATCATATTATCTTATAAATATTTCAAATTCGAAGGTTTTTTATTAAAAATTAATTTATATGAATTTAATATTTAATTAATTTCCAAGGGTACCCCTCCCTTCTCTAATAAAGACCAACCCTCTCTTCTCTACTACTCACACATAAAATACATTTTGGTTATAAAAATTTATGACCAAACATTTTCCTAGATTCCCTTCACCCATTTTTGAGGTATTATATTAGGCCAATCATCATTCATAGTGGTGTGATGCAGTTCTTCAATGTTGATCAACAGATATAGAGGTATTATTTCTAAGAGTTTCTATTTTATTTCTTCTACCACTTCCTATAAATATTATTATTCCATAATTAAATAATAAATCTAGTAAACTCGATACAATGACATGTTATTATGTTAATATAATTCACTAAATCTATTTATACTTCCATCAAACGGGAATGGAAATAATCAATTTTTTTATATGTGAATCATTACCTCCACAAACCAATTTTGTACGTTTTCAATTTCCTTTTATCAATATTTGTTATAATGATCGAATTAATATTCATATGTGATATTATTGAAACATTTATAATTTTAAAATAATAATATTTCAATTATGTTCTTACCATCCATTCACATAAAAACAAAATTTTCATTCGTGCGTACGTGTGAACTATAAACTCCACAAAGAGATTTGAATCTTTTTTATTCACCACATCACTTGTATGGTACATAAAAGTATTTAAATTTTTATTATTATAGTAAAACTATTATTATAATTCTATACAGATAAAATAATAATTACTTTACTTCCATAATGATCAAGGAAAAATGAAAACGTTAATCATGCATACATATGGCATACCATCTATTTGAATATAATTTTTTCTCATTTTTCATAAACATAATTAATGGTTTGATTTAAAAATTATGACTAATATATATGATTTAAGACTAATTAATGAATACTAATCTTTATATAATGGTATTATAACTATATTTACTATATACATCAAAACTATGTTCATTTTTTACTCATGTAATGAATATATACAAATTGTCAAATATGAACTAATATAATTAAGTAATTTTTAAAACATGATATTAAGTGATATAAAATAATAATTTAAATTATAATTTTTCTCAATCATGTAGAAATTAAAATATTTTTATTATTCAATAATATAACATTTGTAAGTCATGATTCAGACACAAGGAAAGGGGGATCCTAAGTAAATTTTCATTCATTGAGATTAAAATACAGGTAATTGGTTTTGTTTTTTCAAGGATATGTGGGAATAAAATAAGATTGTTTTACAAATAATATACAATTATATTTTCTGTATTTATATTTTTCAATCAATTTTTTTTTCATCTATTTATCTTTAATATAATGATATGATCTTTGTAAGTGACTTTGTCTCAATCTCCATTCATTATGGCATAACTTGATATTATACAACAATTTCATTTATAAATTTTATAATAAGACCCTTCTACTCATAATTTAATTTAATGTTTTCCAAACGTAATATTTTTCTATGAATCATTTTACTAAACGATGAAACTAATGTTCTTAATGTACGTGCTGATAGTGAAATTTTCTACCGCTAAAACAATTATTTTATATTTGGATTCCTCTACAAGTAATAATGGTTTTAAAATAATAATAAATACCATATACCCTTTTCTTGTATTTTGGTATTGAAAATTTGTATGATTAAGGATTTATTATAACAATATTTTTATATAACCTCTTATGATTGCAATGTTTAAATTTTATTTTTTTCATTATACCTGTTTTATGTGTTATGATTATGTTATAGTTATTAGGAATTATTTATGTACATGGATGGTTACATGATAAATAGAGGGTATGTGAGCCTGTGATATCTCACCAATGAATTGTGCAATGAGATGGAGGTATACATTAAGGTCTATCCTATGAGATTTTGTAGATATACTATGATGGGTATTTCAAATGAAACCAAGAAGGTTGCTCCCTATATAGCTGTGAATGATACAGTGTGAGAATGATATGGATTCCAAAAGATTCATTAATTATTTATTATTTTTAATACGTGTATCAAGAAACTTATGATTTCATAAGGTATGTTAAAAAGTTTATTTTTATGGTTAGAAATTATAATGTTGTGGAGATGTTTTCATGGGTTTAAAATATTCTTTGACATTTATTTTTATTCCTTATTTTATATTTTTTACTGATATTATTATTCTCATCCCAAGTAATTGGTAGTTTTTCCCAAGTGAATAAGGATGGGTTAGAGAAAAAAATATCTCAAGAATAATTTTATCACTAAATTAAATCATATTTTTTAAAACAATTATTTATTATAGCAGAATTGTATACAGTTTTAGTTGAATCTAATTTTTACAATTTTTTGTTTTTATTTAACAGTAAATGTATAATTCTCTAAAACACTAAACTTGTAAAAATCCTAAATGTTAATTCATTACAGAACTCAAGATAATGTAAATTTTATGGGTGGGTCCTTACATTATGAAAACATTTTGTGGAAAAAATGATATTTTAAATAATTAAATAAATAAAAATGTGTAATTAAATATTTATGACCTATAAAAATACAAAAAAAAGTTATTAATTTTTAAAATATTTATATATTTATACTATTATATAAAAATATTATAATTTCATTTGTATGATGTATTAATTTTATTTTTACTTTTATTGATTAAGTTACTATTTAATTAGTTGGTTTAACATTCATTAAGGCCTCATTATTATACTAAAGGGTTAGTTACTATTTAATCGTTATAGGTTCCATAACTTCTATAAAGGCCTATTATTACATTCATTAATCATTTATAAATCATGTATGTATATCTATTATGTGTTTGTACCATACATAATAATTATAATATCTGAATTTCCATTAATAAAACATTGGGTCTCTACAAAAATCATGAACTATCTGAGAGTACCATGAATAAACCAAACTAGAATTAGAATTTAATTGGAAGAAAAAACCAATAGTATTCAAGACTCAGAGGTCACCAAATAACCATATTCCAACATTTTCCAAGATCCAACATCACATGACATACCAAATGTATAATGAAGAATCACTAAATAAATGAGATACTTGCCCTTTACTAGTGAATTGATGATCAATATCTCTAAACATAGAAAAGATTCCAGGATGGGGTGAGTAAATAAACTCAATAGGTTTTCCCCAAATGAATTCCCCACTCATTCCATTAGGGCATAACATGTTATTATATTTAAAAAAATAATAATTTATTTAAATTTCATTACAACTATTTAATATTTTATATCAATGCCATGATATTTCACTCCGAAAAAGTATTCTAACCAAACATATTTCTTATGGAATGATACAAAACTATTATTTAAAAACATTTCAAAGAAACCCATTATGAAATAATCTATTAAATATCCAAATAACCAACCATGCATGAAAACTATTTCCTCCCTATATTCAAAAGTGGTGATCCATCCTTTCACCAAGTCTTCACATGGTGAACCATTTTGACGAGGGAATATTATAACATTATCCATCCCATTTTTATGGGGGGAAATTATACCCTTATCCATCCCGTTATATTGACATGGGAATTTTCATACCCTTATCCATTCGATTTTTATAGGTGAAGCATCATACATTTATCTTTCTAATATGAAAATAAACACATTCCAACTAATATACCAAAAACCATTCCCAAACAACCATCCCAAACAATTTCATCAAAAAAATCCATTTATTTAAAAAGTTTATAATAATCTATTTCCATGATATAAATCCAAACAACAGTTTTAAAATAATCATGTTAAAACCATGAATACAATTACACATTAAAAAAAATGACATATTTCCAAATAGTCACAATCCAACACTAAAGACGGTTTATGTCAAGTATCACACATCAATTAAACTATTGAATTCAAGAAATTAAAATAGACTGAAAAAAGCATTATTGTTCTTATAATAGTAGCTAATAGTTAATGTACATACCTTGAAAACTATGATGTTGATGTAGAATGGTGTTAACTATTCAACAAAATAAGTTGAATCTCCAAAAATATTTATTAGATATATTTCCCTAACATCAACGTTACAGTATATCATCAACATTTTCATCAAAAAATATTTATATCTAGCTAATTTTATATATATATATTGATCCATGATTGGGAATAATAAGATATATAAGAATGAAATACCCTAAATAGAGACATACCAAGTCATCCAAGCCTCAACGCCCAAATATTTTCCAACGACCAATCCATGATCAAAGGGAAGCATCTCCATAGCATTTGGGGGGAGTGGAAACCAAGTTAGACAAGTGATATATGAAAAAGAGGGGTAAAGTTTTTAATTTGATTTAGATATTCAATTTTTATAACTATATTTTTTAAGATTCATTGTTGGATCACATGTTTCAGAAAATTGTATTCCCACCCTACACATGGGTCTTCTTTAAGACGCAAGGTGCAAGGTTGTGTCTCATGATTAGACAAAACATGTAGTAAACCTATGTTACAAAAGGAAGGGTTTCTAAAAGGTTTCCAATTGGTTTTGAAAAACTATTCACCTAATTGTGATCCTACCCAGTAGCTTATGTATAACTTTTTATGGATTGATTTATGAGTTTCACAGTTTCTTCATACCACGTTCAAAATATGCACCCAACTTACCCAAAAAATTCCAAAATTCTTCAACTACCATCCTAAAATCCCCCAAAAAATTTATATACATAATATAAACAATGAAATTGTTATTTAAAAAAGATTTTGGGTTTTTAGTTCTCCCCATAATTGAAAATTTTAACCAATGAATGTTGAAGAAAACTAATTACCTAAAAGAGTCTGAGAAATTTCTTGAACAATTCATTTTCTAATTCACAACGTTCTATTATAATTATTCCATGTCACCACAAAACATGTAGTGTAATGATGTATCTCCCACACATGAGATTCTCTTTCCAATCCAAAATCATCATTCGCACATAAAACAATAAAGCATCCATCTTCAGGTCATTGTTATTCAATTGAATAACAAGTTCTGTATCAGGCTAATACTTTTTCAACATCAATACATGAAAAATATTAACTGCTAAACTAAACAATGTTTGAAATATAAACTGATGTCACACATCACCAAGCAATTCATGTATAACAAAAGGTATGATTTTTTGAATAAATAACATATCCATCATCCCAAAATGATGATTTCCAAGCCTTTGATTGATTATCAAGAACACATGGTCACTCAAATCAAAATACAACGACCATCAATGATGATCTACCTATTATTTTTTATGAATCTATATTGTCTTCATCCATTTCTTAATCAATATAATCTTAATTTGTTTCTAAGAAAATTCTCACCCAAACTAGTGAAGTCTCGTATTTTTACACACAAAAAATGTGGAGAATGAAGTGGATGTTAATAAAATGGTTCAAAGGATCCACATGTATCAAGGACTAGTTACTGTTATTATATGATAAATACAAAAATGGAATGTTCTATTCTCTTGATCCACAAAATATAAATCCCCAACCTTAAACCTTACTTAATCTTGAGTTATTACAAGATTACACGTTGAGGATCTTTTTAGGTTTAGAGTTTTAGAGAATTAGATCCTGAAACTTGCATTACATTCCACATTTAAACAAAGTGGTTACATAAAAGATATTATTCATTCTTCCCATCAACGGAAACATATTTAAAATAAAACATGGATTGTTTCTTGACACATCCTTGAAACTATCATCACATCATGTACCTTTCCCTTGACCTGTGAAAAACATTTGAAAAACTTGGGATGAGCATAAAAAGCTCTGTAAGGGTTATAAAAATATGGAAAGGAAACATGAGTTCATATATACATAAGAATGAAGTCATACTTTACCCATAAAACATAGGCACTTTAACATACCTCATTAAATCATGAATAAATCACAGAAGTCATAAGACATAAAGGTAACTTGAGGAATTCATAACATTCTTACGTAGGGTGTAACCCTCTTGGTTACTTTTGGAATACCCATCATAGTATATTCCCTAAATCTCTTCAGAGAAACCTTAACTTTTCACTCCTTCGCGTTACCCAATGCATTGGAGAGCTATATCGGGCTCACCCGCCCTTATTTTATCACAGAACCACCCGTTTTCATAACAATGCCCAAGAACCATAACATAAATGTATCACATAAAACATGCATAAAGGAAACATAAAATTTCCACATTTCAATCACAATATAACATTTTAGTATATTGAAATACTGAATCCATTCAAAAA
Source organism: Viscum album (assembly GCA_963277665.1). Lineage (NCBI taxonomy): Eukaryota > Viridiplantae > Streptophyta > Magnoliopsida > Santalales > Viscaceae > Viscum > Viscum album. The sequence goes on along the minus strand of OY728141.1, from coordinate 460,791,308 downwards.
GAAACCATTTCCAAAACCATTTAAAACATTTAATAAAGAGATTTTTGAATCAAAGTGTCCCATACCACCTTGAATCTTAAAATTTTAAACCATTAATATCCATATAAATAAATCCTTAAAACCATTTTGAAAACATGGATATTAAAAAGAACAAATAATTAAAACATTAAAAACGATATTTTGGTTAAAGGGGTTTTACCAAAATTAGAGACACTTGAATACAATAATTGAGGAATAAAATTTAGTCAGAACATTATAATATCATGAGAATAAATGGATTCATGATATAATACTCCAAAGGACAGTATATACACCATATAAGAGGGAATTGGTGCATAACAACAATGAACCCTCAATAGAAATGTCAAATGTGATGAAATCCCTTACAAAGAAGGTATCCTTAAATTAAGGAAAAATCAATCTCAAAAATATGTGTGAAAAATATAAATACACCCAATATAAGTGGATATTATGTGTAAAACAATAAAAGGTCATTCACACATATTCAATGGATGACATATTCAATGACTACATGTTGAACCCAAAGAAATCGAAATTGGGTTAAAAAGTTCCCTTGACAGCCTAACGGCATCACATCAAAATGAGTTTATGAGAGACAAAAAGTGTATCTCATCACTTGGACATAAAATTTACATTAATAAGGATATATGAGAACATATCCCAACATAACAATATGTAAATTAAAAGACCCAACAAAAGAAGTCTTTTAATTAAAGGAGGGTGAAAGGTTCCCTTACCGACTTGGGTATCTTTCAAAACATACACCCCATGAAAGAAGGACAATAAATAATTGATGTAAATACTCATAAAGGAAATTATATTACACAAAGAGTAGAATAATTTCAGTACATACACCACTCAAAGGAATTTGTGGCAAATGTAGCATAAATATCACGGGAATAAAAGTGAGATGAAAAATCCCTTACGAAAACTCGGTAGCCTAACGGCGCCATATAAAACTTCCGAATATGGATTGATGAGATCAAATAGGGTATCCCATCACATTAAAATAAAATGTACAGCAATAGGAATATAAAATAACATCCCCCAACATTACAAAGAGGATATTAAAAGAAGTGACATAAAGGAGAGTACTTAAAAAGAAAGAGAGAGGTTAGATCTCTTACGAATGTTCGGCAGCCTAACGACGCCACTCAAAACTTCCAAAATGGATTGATGAGAGAGAATAGGGTATGTCATCACATGAACATAAAAATTACAGTAAGTGTAATATAAAATATCATCCCAATAACAAGAAAGATGAGCTTTAAAAGGAATGACATAAAAGTGTGTACTTAAAAAGAAAGAGAGGAGTAGGATCCCTTACCTCGGGTCCGACTTGACTCGATCGTTCTTTAATCTCCTGAATAATAAACTTGAGTTAATTTCTACTTCCTTAAGAATATTTTTCAAGTTCATTATTCCTTTTATATCACTTATTACCATGTCATAAACATTATCTAATCATTTAAGTTAATAATATTTTTTTTCTCGATATTTGGTTCTTAAGTCGAAAGTGGACTTCTTACAATTACATGTTGTTCGTGTGGCCAAATGTTTATTATATCCAGAATTGTATTCATGATGTAGATATAATATATGTAATATATATCCAGTACATGCATGCATTTATAACATTACATAATCATTTAGAGGTAAGAAATGAAATGCACCGTTCATGGAGACGGTAAGCCGTACGTACGCATGAACGCTACTTTCATTTCTATTTCGTATTTTATAGAATGGAATAATAATGATATAAAGGTATATTATAATTCCAGTATAATATCATATATAATATCATAGTTCCATCCTTTATACGTCCCACATATGGTATTTAAGGAATCAAATCACTTTGAGGGGGCGGTAGTCCACACTTCCTTAAATGAAGATATCGCGTTTACCCATAATGGAAACCATAAAGGTATGCCCAAAATGAAAAAAACAGAAGCTTAAGGAAAACATAAATATATTATATATCATATATAAAAATAGTGACATCATAATGGCCACCTTTGAAGGTGTTAAATGAGTATTGAACAATCATCGTTTCGGGAGGCAGAATTTCGCAATCCACGGAAACCGTATATTCTTTAACCATTTGATGTAGTTGTGTGAGAGTTTAGCTCGAATAAATCTTATAAAAACATCCTAGTATATTGAAGATACTGGTGTTGTTACAAAATAAGTAAATAAAAAGAGTTTATGGGGTTGTAGAAGCAAAATAAAACAAATGAACATGAGAGAATGAATTACCTTTAAAAGTGTAACTCCTTTTGATTTGAGTCTAAAGGCTTCCTTTGAAAGGATTATGCCCAAAGGGAATCCTATAGTATGAGGAGAGGGATGTGGAGAGAGTAAATGGGCAGGGGTTGTCCGAGCCAAAGGCTTTAGGAGTGTGTGAAATGAGGTAGAGGTGGGGGCCTTTTATAAGAGGAGAGGAGAGGCACTTTTGGAATGTAAGAAATATTACTTTATTTGAAAATGTGTTTCGGTTTTAAAAGGTCCAAAATTGATAAAATTTGTGGATAATGTGATAAGGGTTCGCAATCCACCCATCCAATAAGTTTTTGACATGTGTAGGTCATAGAGTTTGCATTATCTTCTCATTTTATTTAAATCGTCAGAGAATGATGTCATCGCTGCATCATTATGATGTCATGAATAATTTAATTTTTTTAATGTCTAAAAATTATAAAAAAAATTACTATGATGTAGGAAATCGTTTTATCTTTCCAATTACTATTTATAATAAAAAATACGACTTGTATAACCCAACTTAACAATTGTTTTAGTAAAACATATCATGTTTGTGTCATTCTTACTTTTACATTAAATAAAAAGTTATTTATGTCATTTCCCAACCAAAGTGGCTCCATGGGGTCCCCAAGTTGACCCATGGATTGTCTTGGTCGGTAATTACACATCCAATTAGGTTAGGACATGTGTCAAGTTCATTTAATATTATTAAAACATTATTTTTACCTTAAACTACACTAATTACCTCTAATCGCGATTAAAAACTTAATAAGTTACTATTCACCAAAAAATTATTTTTATCCTATTGAACCAAATTTTACTTCTTAATGACAACCATGTATGTAGGATTTTTTAAATTCAAAACACAAAGATGGAAAAATTTCATTTAAATGGAAAAATCAGTTTTTATAAGTACCACTTAGTGGTTTCACTATTCATCAAAAATTGAAGTTTTTTAGAAAAATCCCAAAAATTCACCCTAAGCTATATTTGATATTCCGATTTCAAAAATGAAGTCTATTTTAAAAAATTCAAAACATATAAGAGACATTAATTAATTTAATAATTAATTTCCACTTTCAGAGCAAATAGCGTGTTTTTAAGAAACAATATGTATCAAAAGATTGACACTAGTTTAAGTCTGATTTCAAAGTGAAATTAATTCCAACGACCTCTATTGGATTAAATGGTAAAAATATATTATAATTTAACTTTAAAACAAATTCAAAAGATAATCTAATCATATAAATAAATTAGATTAAAAATAGGTTTTGAATTAAAATACAACATTTTACACTATTCATTAAAAAAATGAACTTTATCAGAAAGATACCAAAAATTTACACAAAGTAAATTTTGATGTCCCAATTCTTAAGAAGAGTTTTACTTGGTCCAATTGAATGTATAAGAGTGAAAAAAAACTATATTTAATGATGGTTTTCCATCAAAAGGCGATAAGTGACCCTTTATTGAAAACCATGGCATATACGCCTAAAATCGAATTCTTTCCGTATTTTAAGCCTTTATATTTTATTGGATAAATGTAAAAACATTTAAAAACATATATAATCATATTTTAGTTATTTCTATCCATTCCCGCCATTACAATGGCTACATGTTAACTACCATTTAAGATAATATTATTTTATTATTAGAGTGCAACGTAAGATTCCCAAGAAACTCGTTGTTGCATGTTGGGTACGCCATCTAGCATAGCATCCCCTTTAAAGTCATATCAATATTTTATTCACAAATATGGATAAATATGAAAATGTCATATTCTTTATTTAACTGGGGTGTTACATCCTTCCCCCCTTTTGGGAATTGCATCCTCGCAATTTTTAAAATTGAGCTTGGAAACATCCTTGAAAGTCCCACATCGGAACAAGAGTCGGTAAAACAACCACTATAAAATAAAGAAATATAAGTACAAAGGTCACACGAGTTAACCCATACTAGGATTCCATGTAGATAAACATGGACATGGAAGAAAAAGCGAAGGGTCATGTTCTTGAGGGAGAGTGATAGTAATCATGTATAAGAGAAAGTTAACAGTGAGAAAATCACAAACATGTGATGGGTTAAACGGTATTCGATTCCCCCTTAGGAAAATCTAATAGACAACATTTTTGTTTTAAGTTACTTTTTATTGAGGAATTTATTCATAAGGAAACATAATCACTTATAATGTTGACTTTCAACTTTTACTAGATTCCTTAATCAAACTCATATTTTTTTTCAAAAAGACGAGTATTTAGGGAGACTTGTTCGCATTAAGAGTGCTATAATCAACTTTTAGAGAATCACCTAATCCACCAAAATGAACTATATACATCCCATATCTTTAGACCTTAACCAAAACCAAAAATGTTAGTACAAGGTCAGATAATCCAGAAAAGGATAACCCTTTAAAAAGAAAATATATGCTTAATCTCCAAAATTTGTCCAACAAAACCCAAAGTTCAAACTGGACCATCCGATAAAAAATTTGTCCATAAAATTATTCAAAGTAAACCAATATAAGATTGAAACCCAAATATTTGAAAGATTTAGTCACATAGTCTTCCAAGTTAAATCGTAACATTTATCTCCAAACAACATTAGTTGCTCCTAAAGTCTCGTATTGAAATGTAATTAACCTAATCATATATCCTCTATGATAGGTTAATAATTTTCATAAATAACCCAAAATCAACTTACTCTTAAAAAAAAGAATTAGTCAAACTAACCAGGGACTTCACATAGTCCAGTGGTAGGCGATAAATACCAGTTGCACTTTGATTGTGGGTTCGATTCCCGCAGCTTTGTCCGACGCGACGGGTAGTCACACGGTCTACGTGTTTTCCTTTTTCCAAAACAATATAATTCTGAAATCATTCCCCAAAAAGGTATAAAATCATCAAAAATAACCATAACATAATTTATCCTCAATTTTATCTCATGCCTTTCACTTCAATTATAACATATAGTAACCCATAATTACCTCAAAAGTAAGGATCATATAAACCCAAATGGTTCTTTATAACTATTTCCACAAAATAAAAGATAACTATTACTTGAATAAAATTTGCCTATATTAAACATCAGGGTTACACATAATATAAAAAGTCTTCTAATGTAACCCCATCATCAAAAGAGACTTAATACTCTTAAGAATTTCACCACAACTCTTGAAGCCCTTATATGTTGACATCATACTCATTCAACATTCTTCATGATCCATTATCCATTCCTTTCCAACTTATTCCGAAATACCTCTTTCCTACAAACACAATCATGAATCATATCCTAAGATTCCAAAATAGGAAAACAATAGTCATGAAATAGTACATACCTTTGATTGGTCATTGTCATTTTCTTCATCCTTAATCGGAATGGCATTAGGTATTGGTAAACGAATATTGGTACGCTCTTGGTGACCCAATTCACGAAACTTCTTCATAGGACATGTGTTTGCAAAATGACCATGCACACCACATTTAAAACATTCAATTGATCCCTCAGAAAGAACTTCTTTCCCTTTCCTCGAGTTAACTGGATGCTTCCTTTTTCCATGGCAGGTTCTTGCTTTATGACCTTCATTTCCACATCTATAGCATAAATCTGTCCCTTTGAAACATTTTCCTAGGTGTTTCTTTCTACATCTTTGACACATAGGTTTTTGAACACACTTACCTTTATTGTTATTACCTGTACTTCCGTAGGGATTTGTTTCTTTCATATATGATGACTTAGAGAAATCTCCAAGTTTTAGGTGGTCAATCATGACTCCAGATAGTTGGTTGAGGATAATCACAAGAGTTCTCATTGCAGCTCCCATATCATTCAGTTGCTTGCTCAAAAAATTATCACAGTTTCCCTCACATCCACTATTACTTTGGTGCCTGCTAGATCCAGCCATTTACTAAAACCAAAAAGGTCAGTGTGAGTATATCAAAAAAACCATCATGTACTAATGAGTAAGATAAACACTAAGATATACTTACTAATTCACTTTATCTAAAACTAGGACTCTTTCTGAAATCCTAACCATTATGGTAATGTCACTTATGCTTAAGGAATACCCTAACCTCTAAAGTTATCTAAACCGACCTCTGATACCAACTATAAAGCCCCAGCCTTAAACCTTACTTAATCTTGAGTTATTACAAGATTACACATTGAGGATCTTTTCAGGTTTAGAGTTTTAGAGAATTAGATCATGAAACTTTCATTACATTCCACATTTAAACAAAGTGGTTACATAAAAGACAGTATTCATTCTTCCCATCAACGGAAACATATTTAAAATAAAACATGGATTCTTTCTTGACACATCCTTGAAACTATCATCACATCATATACCTTTTCCTTGACCTGTGAAAAACATTTCAAAAACTTGGGATGATCATAAAAAGCTCAGTAAGGGTTATAAAAATATGGAATGGAAACATGAGTTCATATATACACAAGAATGAATTCATAATTTACCCATAAAACATAGGCACTTTAACATACCTCATCAAATCATGAATAAATCATAGAAGTCATAAGACATAAACATAACTTGAGGCATTCATAACATTCTTACGTAGGGAGTAACCCTCTTGGTTACGTTTGGAATACCCATCACAGTATATTCCCTAAATCTCTTCGGATAAACCTTAACGTTTCACTCCTTCACGTTACCCAATTCATTGGAGAGCTATATCGGGATCACCCGCCCTTAGTTTATCACGGAACCACCCGTTTTCAAAACAATGCCCAAGAACCATAACATAAATGTATCACATAAAACATGCATAAAGGAAACATAACATTTCCACATTTCAATCACAATATAACATTTTAGTATATTTAAATAATGAATCCATTCAAAAAGAAACCATCTCCAAAACCATTTAAAACATTTAATAAAGATATTTTTGAATCAAAGTGTCCCATACCACCTTGAATATTAAAATTTTAAACTATTAATATACATATAAATAAATCCTTAAAACCATTTTGAAAACATGGATATTAATAAGAACAAATAATAAAAACATTTAAAACGATATTTTGGTTAAAGGGGTTTTACCAAAATTAGAGACACTTGAATACAATAATTGAGGAATAACATTTAGTCAGAACTTTATAATATCATGAGAATAAATGGATTCATGATATAATACTCCAAAGTACAGTATATACACCATATAAGAGGAAATTGGTGCATAACAACAATGAACCCTCAATAGAAATGTCAAATGTGATGAAATCCCTTACAAAGAAGGTATCCTTAAATTAAGGACAAATCAATCTAAAAAATATGTGTGACAAATATAAATACACCCAATATAAGTGGATATTAGGTGTGAAACAATAAAAGGTCATTCACACATATTCAATGGATGACATATTCAATGACTACATGTTGAACCCAAAGAAATCAAAATTGGGTTAAAAAGTTCCCTTGACAGCCTAACGACATCACATCAAAATGAGTTGATGAGAGATAAAAAGTGTATCTCATCACTTGGACATAAAATTTACATCAATAAGGATATATTAGAACATATCCCAACATAACAATATGTAAATTAAAATACCCAACAAAAGAAGTCTTTTAAAAAAGAGGAGGGTGAAAGGTTCCCTTACCGACTTGGGTATCTTTCAAAACATACACCCCATGAAAGAAGGACAATAAATCATTGATGTAAATACTCATAAAGGAAAGTATATTACACAAAGAGTAGAATAATGGCAGTACATACACAACTCAAAGTAATTTGTGGCAAATGTAGCATAAATCTCACGGGAATAAAAGTGAGATGAAAAATCCCTTACGAAAACTCGGCAGCCTAACGGCGCCACATAAAACATCCGAATATGGATTGATGAGATCAAATAGGGTATCCCATCACATTATAATAAAATTTTCAGAAATAGTAATATAAAAGAACATCCCCCAACATTACAAAGAGGAGCTTAAAAGAAGTGACATAAAGGAGAGTACTTAAAAAGAAAGAGAGAGGTTAGATCTCTTACGAATGTTCGGCAGCCTAACGACGCCACTCAAAACTTCCAAAATGGATTGATGAGAGAGATTAGGGACTCTCATCACATGAACATAAAAATTACAGTAAATGTAATATAAAATATCATCCCAATAACAAGAAAGATGAGCTTTAAAAGCAATGACATAAAAGTGTGTACTTAAAAAGAAAGAGAGGAGTAGGATCCCTTACCCCGGGTCCGACTTGACTCGATCGTTATTTAATCTCCTGAATAATAAACTTGAGTTAATTTATACTTCCTTAAGAACCTATTTCAAGGTTATTATTCCTTTTATATCACTTATTACCATGTCATAAACATTATGTAATCATTTAAGTTAATAATATTTGTTTTGCCGATATTTGGTTCTTAAGTCGAAAGTGGACTTCTTACAATTACATGTTGTTCATGTGGCAAAATGTTTATTATATCCAGAATTGTATTCATGATGTAGATATAATATATGTAATATATATCCAGTACATGCATGCATTTATAATATTACATAATCATTTAGAGGTAAGAAATGAAATGCACCGTTCATGGAGACGGTAAGCCGTACGTACGCATGAACGCTACTTTCATTTCTATTTCGTATTTTATAGAATGGACTAATAATGATATAATGGTATATTATAATTCCAGTATAATATAATATATAATATCATAGTTATATCCTTTATACGTCCCACATATGGTATTTAACGAATCAAATCACTTTGAGGGGGCGGTAGTCTGCACTTCCTTAAATGAAGATATCGCGTTTACCCATAATGGAAACCATAAAGGTATGCCCAAAATGAAAAAAACAGAAGCTTAAGGAAAACATAAACATATTATATATCATATATAAAAATAGTGACATCATAATGGCCACCTTTGAAGGTGTTAAATGAGTATTGAATAATCATCGTTTCGAGAGGCGTGATTTCTCCATACACGGAAACCGTATGTTATTTAACCATTTTATGTAGTTTTATGAGAGTGTAGCTCGAATAAATCTTATAAAAACATCCTAGTATATTTAAGATACTGGTTTTGTTACAAAAGAAGTAAATAAAAAGAGTTTAGGGGGTTGGAGAAGCAAAATAAAACAAATTAACATGAGAAAATGAATTACCTTTAAAAGTGTAACTCCTTTTGATTTGAGCCTAAAGGCTTCCTTTGAAAGGATTATCCCCAAAGAGAATCATCTAGGATGAGGAGAGGGATGTGGAGAGAGTAAATGGGCAGGGGTTGGCCGAGTCAAAGTCTTGAGGAGTGTGTGAAATGAGGTAGAGGTGGGGGTCATTTATAAGAGAAGAGGAGGGGCACTTTTGGAAAGTAAGAAATATTACTTTATTTGAAAATGTGTTTCGGTTTTAAAAGGTCCCCCATTGATATAATTCGTGGATAAGGTGATAAGGGTTCGCAATCAACCCATCCAATAAGTTTTTGACATGTTTAGGTCATAGATTTTGCATTATCTTCTCATTTAATTTAAATCATCAGATAATGATGTCATCGCTGCATCATTATGATGTAATAAATAATTTAATTTATTTAATGTCTAAAAATTATAAAAAAATTACTATGATGTATGAAATCTTTTTATATTTCCAATAACTATTTATAATAAAAAATCTGACTTGTATTACCCCACTTAAATTTTTTTTTGTAAAACATATCATGTTTGTGTCATTCTTACTTTTACATTAAATAAAAAGTTATTTATGTCATTTCCCAACCAAAGTGGCTCCATGGGGTCCCCAAGTTGACCCATGACTTTTATTGGTCGGACATTACACATAAAATGAGGTTAGGACACGTGTCAAGTTCATTTCATATTATTAAAACATTATTTTTACCTTAAACTACACTAATTACCTCTAATCGCGATTAAAAACTTAATAAGTTTCTATTAACCAAAAAATTATTTTAATCCCATTGAACCAAATTTTAATTCTTAATGACAAACATGTATGTCGGATTTTTGAAATTCAAAACACAAAGATGGAAAAATTTCATTTAAACGGAAAAATCAGTTTTTATAAGTACCACTTAGTGGTTTCACTATTCATCAAAAATTGAAGTTTTTCAGAAAAATCCCAAAAATTCACCCTAAGCTATATTTGATATTCCGATTTCAAATATGAAGTCTATTTTACAAAATTCAAAACATATAAGTCACATTAATTAATATAATAATTAATTCCTGATGTAAGAGCAAATAGCGTGTTTTTATGAAACAATATGTATCAAAAGATTGACACTAGTTTAAGTCTGATTTCAAAGTGAAATAAATTCAAACGACCACTATTGGATTAAATGGTAAAAATATATTATAATTTCACTTTAAAACCAATTCAAAAGTTAATCTAATCATAAATAAATTAGATTAAAAATAGGTTTTGAATTAAAATACAACATTTTACACTATTCATTAAAAAAATGAACTTTATCAGAAAGATACCAAAAATTTACACAAAGTAAATTTTGATGTCCCAATTCATAAGAAGAGTTTTATTTGGTCCAATTGAATGTATAAGAGTGAAAAAAACTATATTTAATGACGGTTCGCAATCAAAAGGCGATAAGTGACCATTTAGTGAAAACCAGGGCATATACGCCTAAAATCGAATTCTTTCCGTATTTTAAGCCTTTATTTTTTATTGGATAAATGTAAAAACATTTAAAAACATATATAATCATATTTTAGTTATTTCTATCCATTCCCGCCATTACAACGGCTACATGTTAAGTACCATTTAAAATAATATTATTTTATTATTTGAGTGCAACAAATGATTCCCAAGAAACTCGTTGTTGCGTGTTGGGTACGCCATTGAGCATAGCGTCCCCTTTAAAGTCATATCAATATTTTATTCACAAATATGGATAAATATGAAAATGTCATATTCTTTATTTACCTGGGGTGTTACACAAAATCCATCCCAAAATGAAATATATTTTCTTCCAACTTTTTTAGCATCTATTTGGATTACCTATACATAATATGGAGATAATCCATACATAGAGTCAACTGAGTCATGCAGGATTACTATATATATTTCCAAAAGAAAAATATAAACCTCATATCTCGGTCTAATTATATCATAATTGGTACACCGTGACTCTTTACCACTTCTCAGATATATATTTTAAACATGTACTCCATTGTATATGATTCACAAATAGGGAGGAAATTGGATAAATTTGTCAGCCGATATATTATCACCAATATAGAAAAGAGTTATTGAACTATACTTGCAGTACCTATTATATAATACTAAGCTATATTCTCCCATTAGCAAATATTAATAGGTCCAAACATCAAAATAACTTCTCTTCACTGATGTTATACATTAGCATTCTGACAATTTAAGCATATATAGATAAACTCATCCACCTTTATTTTCATAAAAATCCACCAAAAATGTGCCTTTATTCCATATAAATCATCTATAAGTCAGGATGAAAATCATATCTTCATTGGTGCTAAGCATGGAGAATTATATTCTAACAATTCGTAGGAACAAACAATCAATTTGAAACTAGAATATTGAACTACCATCTACATTTCATCCCTTAGTGTTCACCCAACCAATGAGTTTCAACCCCAAAGAAACAAATTAGCACTCGGATGTGTGTGGATCTTTATCTGTTTCAACAAAATTAGTTACAAACGAAACTTGAAAGAAAATAGCAACACAACCTCGGTCTTCACATTCTCTGTGCATATTTTCTATCACCAATATTAACTACCACTGATCTAGATCCTCTTTTTCCAATTGAACCTATATATGTTTTCTTAAAACAGATTACATTGAATTTTTTTAGCTTGGGGATACATATAGTAAAGTCATGAATTTAGAGATACTCCATCAATTTCATTATCTCAGGTTCAAATCTCATTGTGAATGAATATTTTTCAAACTCTTATGATATGTAAACAGAATAAATGTCACACCAAATAGGTAATGAAACTATTCTACAAATCATGGAATAAGTCAGGTTGATCTAAATCGTGTGTTGTTTAGTTCTTCCCATACAAATATAATTTAGTTGAATAATAATTAACAAAATTATATCCCTTCATGAAAATTCATCCAAACCAAGATCCTAAAGTATCATAGTACACCACAAACCCTTGTCATATTTCTAGAAATAATAATATTAGTGTTAATGTAAGAAGAACACTTATCTCATGAAAATAATTATGAAATTCATAATTTGATTGAAATGAGTTTTTTCTTGTCAATGATTTCATAATGGAATCTAGTTGTTAAAAAATGAAAAATACAACATTGGAAATAACCATCCAGGCTAAGGAAACTGTGTATCTCAATAAAATTCTTTGGAGAATTCCATGAGGCAATAAGCTCTATCATTTAAGGATATATAGAAACACTTATTTCAGATATTTCATGGCCATGTAAATGTACCTCTTTCATAAAAATTCACAAATTGAAATTTTGGAATACAGATGATGAAACCCCAAAATTTCCAACATTGTCTCCATGAGTTTCTCATACGCATACCTTGTCCCAGAATACACTACTATTTCATCAAAATAGACCACACCAATGAATATATATATCTTATTAATATCGATATCGTCAATTAAATTATTATATATGGATAATTTATAATATATAAAGGTATAACCACATAATAATAGTGTATATAATTACTCCTAAAAGTATCCTTTGAAATATTCCCCTTCCGAACTAATAATTGGTGATATCGTAATCAAAATTAAATTTTAAATAACCATTGGGGTCCCATAAATTTATAATAATTTAATCAATGAATGTATGTGGATATATATTCTCTATCATAAAATGGATTGGAATAGGATAATCCACACACAATAGAATAGTTTCATCCAACATTTAGAAATCAAGACTATTTCTACACATAGATACATGCTATTCTTAATGAACCATATTCATTAAAACTATTCCAATAATACTCTCAATTACCTTAATTATTGTTGTGACATTTTACAATATAGAAGTGAGAGATTAATGGTCCTTGAAAAGAGATCAAATGTAAACATCACTTCTCTTATGGGTGGAATCCTTGTGAAATTTTCTATAAAAACATCTAAAAACTAATCACCAACTTTTGTAAAACTATTATTCTCAATATTCTCCAAACATAAAAATTTCAACATCACCAAATGGTATGATATAGTTATAACTGATAGATCTAAAAAGTTTTTTATGGCTACCAAGATATTTTTTTCTATAAAAATATTCTAGATGCCATATCCAGTCATAAAACTAATCCTATAGGTATAACATTTGATGAGATCTCTGTGCGTTTTCAACCAATCCATACCCAGTGTTATGTCATTTACATCCATATAAAGAATTTAGATATCACATATTAACTCCCCTATATCATGATTTATTGAACATTCTCTACACAAAGCCTCAAAATTCTCTTGGACGAAGAGAAGACATTTGATTCAATATATAATGCATAATATCAACATGAAAATGAAAAAATTCAACATAATGAGAATAAAAATAATAATGGTATGCACACATAACATTTTTTTCATAACGGCATAATTAAAAATAATTATACCTCTCACCATCGGTGGTACATATTGATCACCAAAAATCACATTATTGGCTCCATTTAAATTCTTACATGTTTCACTTTGTTCATTGTTTCCCTTTTGAGAATTCACATTATGTGGAGTCATGGCAATCTAAGGGTAACCATGGATTTCTCGGATCTACTTAAGATAGGTATTATGAAACCCTAAACCTGTCGAACCATACAACGTCTATAAAACATGAGATGTGTCCTGAGCACACATCCTTAGATAACTGTAAAAAAAGAATTGAAGATTCCCCATCTATTTGAAATTGTAGTATACTTTTGGTGGTGTGGTAGAATCTCACTTCATGCATTCAAAATAACCACATTAGAAAATCCTATATTTTCCTTTTAATTTTGTGGTGTGATTCATTAAACTTGTAGTTTTATTCTAATAAATTCCACTACCATGGAAATATGAGTCCTCTTCCACTTGTTCCTCACAATTGAGTTCCCACCAATAAATGTGGGCATCAACATGGTTTCTCCCACAATACTATCCAATATGTACCATTCATCCACCATCTATTTAATGATAATATAAGATTAAATTCCTATAAAAAGAACATATATATTCATGTGAATCCCTTTTCTCCTCCCTATTTCCAATGCATGGGCCTTCAAGGATGCACTATCATAATGTTCCGGTGTAAATAATATTAATTTCACAAATTTTACTATATAAGTTGTCACCGATATGTTTTATTACTTCATGATTAATAAAATTTTTCATTCCTATAATCATGAATGTTTGAGGATTGAATTGATTAATGAACAATTATTCAATATCCTTTTATATAATTCCTTGTTATAATTTATACTAAACTACTAAATCCCACCAATATAATTATTGATTGTCCCAAATATAAATTTCTAACATGACATTAAACTCTACTGGTGTTCTATATAAATCGAATTTTTAATTAATCATACTCACCTACACATCTTGCTTCATGGGTACTGAATCAACCCAAAATATGAGTGGATTATAAATCTAGAATTAAAAAAATGATCCATTTTCCATGGTTCATTCCTTGGGATCCCATGATTTAGAGCTTTAAGATGAGGAACTGTACTACAAAATAGCTATTGGTTCGCATATGGTTTAGGTGCAACCACATTCTCAACAAAATCTTCTGGATGGTTTATATGAAACCCTTGAGTTCTATTTTCTCTAATGAATAAAATTACGTATGTATCACTTTCACAAAGTATAATGATTAAAAAATTTTAATTTACCATACCACAACTATAACAACAATTATTTCTAAAAATTTAACATTTTTTCCCATTTTTGAAAATTCCAGCATTCTATTGAAAATCATACCATTTTAAAATTATAACTATCATTTCAGATAGAACACTTCAAATTGGAAACCATTTTTAATAACTTATAAAAAATCATCCCTTTTTCACAAACATCATAAATAATTAATTCAAATGAAAAATGGGCTCCTCTAAGAAGACCATTTGTATGAATACATATTTGTCTCTTCTCTTTGGATAATGAAATAAAATTGAGGTAACACTCTAATAACTATCTAAAAAAATATGTAACAATATCTCGGGTTACTTGAAGTTCAACAAAAATATATTACCTATTCCTTTTTATGATCTATATTTCTTGTAGAAAAAATGAATATCCTTACTGCCATCCCAACTCAAGGACTAAACTAGAATGAATTATACACTCCTAGACTAACGTAAATGATACCCAATGATCGAACCAACTTATACCACTTGTAACAGTCCATCCATTCTTATTATCTTCAAATGAGGTATAATTTCTATTTTTCTATTGGTAAAATCCCCATTATTCAAAACAATAACAACAAATGTTGAGGAAATCATTATCCTTTAAATGATGATTTTACCATGTTAAAATAAAACAACAAAACAATATGGATAAAAAAATAAACACTAATTAATGTTTCATAGAAATATCTACAACTTAATTTTTAACATCTAATAATGAAACACAACTAAAATCATGAACCATATCAGAGTACAAAGTGTAAACAAGACTACAATCAGAATAAAAGTGGAAGATTAAATAGAAAAAAATAGAAAATATTAAGCCACCCTTTTTATAGCTCCCAACATGTCAAATATCAAAATAGACATGAAATACCTAATGTATCACAAGTAATTACTAAAGAAATGGGACACTGTACCATTTCTAGTGTCTCAATATAAAATAATAGAAAATGCACTAAGGTGACCTAGTAGGCGTGAGAAATGAAATATAGTAGGTTTTCCCAAATTGACATCCCCGATCAGGCTAGTAGTATAGAACATATTGTTAAATTTATATCAAAAAATTTATATAAATCACTTTAAAATAGGTTAACATTTTATTTCAAATTACAGAAGTTCCTCGCCAAAATAGTTTATCAAGGAAGTAAACCCAATAATTCTTTAAAATCATTTCACATAACCCATATTGGAGTAATGGATTCCATTACCCAAATACACACATCTAACTAGTCCTGAAACCTTGGAAATCCCTATACATGCACGTGGTGATTCATCCTTCCAACAAGTCGTCACATGGTGGATCGTTTTGATGGGTAAAATTTTAATTCCCTTATACATACAATTTCAATGGGAGGAATTTCATACGCTTATCCAACCCATTATTTTTATTGCGGATAGTTTATACCCTTATATTTCCCATTTTAATGTGGTGAAACTTATTACCCTTATAAGTCCCATATGAACACAAACCAACCAATATTCCAAAACAATGCCAAAATAACCATACCAAACCATTTTAATATATCATTTATCTTATTTAAAACATTTATATAAAACATTTCCAATAATAAAAACCATCCGAAAATTTAAAATTCATCATTTTAAAATAATGAAACCAATTTCACAATCCACAAAACAACTAATTTCCAGAAATTCCCCAATGACCCTAAAGGGGGTTCCTAGTAGGCTTTGAACATCAATTCCAAAATTCAATCGATGAAATGAAAAAAAAATTAATCTAATAATACTTGATCCATTATGAGGAGTCGATAGTGCGGACAACTATTGTAGAGACTGTGATTAAAATTAAGAACAATAATAATTCAACAAAAAATCTTGTTGAAACTCAAAAACCCAACCTTAGATATATTTCCCTAACATCAACACACAAACATATTAGTATGATTGGAATAAATAAAACATATATCTATTTCCAAAAAACTATATTTATATACCAAATATAAGGAACTATAGGAGATCTCATAAAAACAACAAATAATGGAGACTTAACTTTGAATCTAGGCTTCATCGCACTGTGATTTGATATTTTTTGAGTTTTGAGTTCAAAATAATCTTATAAAGAAAGAATAACAATCTATTAGTTTTTATTAGGAATATAAGATCCATAAATATAATAAAATGTTTTGTTATATTATTTACATAGTATCTATCATTAGAATCAGGGAATCCGCTTTATGTTTTTCTTAAATCTATATATTTGGATTTTATATATTTAACATACCTTATATCCCTATTTATTAAAAAATCATTCATCTATTTATGGATAAAGATGGATTATATTGTCATTGTGGGATCAAATATTGAAGGAAAAAATTTCAATAAAATAATATAAAATAATGAGAAGATGATTAGATGATTTTTGTAGGGATGGGATCAATAGTTGGTATGCTATCCAAATATTAAATTGACCAATCCTTAAATAGTTATAGATCATTGAGAGAATACATATTAATTTATCTCTTATCAAGGTTACATAGTAAATGTGATACCTAATGATTCAGTGATCACTACATGAATTATGATCTATCATTTATAAAGGGAAATATATTACAAAAATAACACGATTTTATTGTAATGAATTGAGTGCTAGTAACTCAGAAAAATCATATTTCTGGGAAGGATCAACTTATAAAGAGAGGGATAAATGCATTAAATTTCATGCATGGATGAAAAATATAGATAATATGAACCGCACAATGAGTCCAATTTCAAAAAATATAATAATGATAATCTAGAGTGATAAAATTCCATTATGAATCTAAGAAAAAATTGTGCATAAAAAAATAAATAATAACAAATTTTCATCCAATAAAATGGCATAGTACTTAGATCTTATTCCAAAAAATGAATGAATAATTAATAAATGAAATTTAATCTCAATTAAAACCAAAGGGTATCCACCGATTATATTCATAACCAAATGTTTTTTAAACCACCATGTGACAGGTCAGATCTATGTAATATCTATATACAAAACCATAATATAAATTGGAAAAATGTCTACTCAATACCCACACCATTACAGCTTTAGGATAATTTTAGTTGAATCTCCATTACTTCATTTATTTTAGTAATTATTATAAGTATAAAAATATTTATCATATTTCTTAAATGAATAATTTTGAATTATTACATTTAGATAATGAATTTCCTTGAGGATATTTGATTCCTAATTTCTTAATTTTAATATTATTTCCTTGATAGTATTAAACACCAAAATAGAGCTTCCATCATTACTAATTTGGTTAGGAATTTCTATTTTATTATCTCATCCTAGTAACCTCATAATTTTAGTGTTCCACGTTGTATTTTAATTATCTTCATGGAAAATGATTATCAAGATTTATTGAAATGAATTTCACTCTTACATGAAATTCCATTCTCTTAATTTTGAAAATCTTTGGATCATGATTTATTCTTCCCTATGTTCTAATCCAAATTTTTACAAGTAACAATAAATTTTTATGTTTCCTTATATCTATGTTATTATCATATAAGTGTAGAATATTCAGAAATGTTTTATCATGTATACTTATTTTTCCTTCTATAACTCCAAGTAAATCATAAAAAGAAATTCATGGATGTCTAATTTATTATAGCACATCATTCATTTATTCTTAAAAAAAATCAATCAATCCTTGAATAGGTTCCATTTTTTCTTATATATAATCTATTTTGACTAGGTAAATGTTATGTTAGATTTAGGATTATTATTTTACATCTTCATAGAGTGAAGCCATTAATACATTGGTTTCAAATTTAGGAGTTTAATCTTATAGAGTAACTACACAACTAGTTTCCATTAAAATATTTTTATTCATACATGGTTGACCAATTACTCTTATTTAGTATGGGTTTTGGTAGTTTTTATCTTTTATATCTAGTGTAAAACCCATTTTATTCTTATGTATAGTTAGACAAATTTTCATTTTCCTTCATGAAAACAAATTTTTAGATCATAATTAGTTTTACATTAATTTCATTCATTGATATATATAATTTAAATAAATTCACCATTTGGGTGAAATCAGTAAGTATTCACATAAAATAATGAAATTACGTGTTAAACAAGAAAATTCATAAGATAACATTGAATAATAAATTATAGAGATGAAATAAAATAAATAACATCAAAATTTAAAAAAATATATTTTCCCTACAAATATTATTATTATAGTATGTATATTAATATATAATTATATATATTGTCTTACTCCATATAGTTATTTCATGTGTGTTCATATATTATCACCAAATTACTACATTATGTTAGTCATTTCTTTTTGGAAACATCTAAAACATGGATGAGTCACACTGATACTATAGTAGATTTTTTTGGGAATTATTATATAAATTATAATGTGTAATTTCTTCCAAAATTATATATTTATACTTGTGATACTAGTTTCTATACCATGGGGATCAAAAATATACCTGGGTTAACAGAAAATTGATTCACATTGAATTCAGTTATTCAATGTTAGTGTTGTAACATTAGACCATCAATTTAGGTTTCTATATGAATTTTCATTTATAGATAAGTTATAAGATAAAATTTATTATAATGTAACCCATAAATAGTTTTATCCATAAAAATTATGTTAGAAGTATGTGTTAATAGAAAATGTACATGTGTTCGGTCTGCAGACTATAGGAACAAGTGAGGTACAACTTAAATCATCTCCAAAGGGAATTTGATAATTTTTTTGAAGGAAAATATACGTATGAACCAAGATCCACTAATTGTATTAGTTCACAGGCCAAATGGTATAGTGTAACATGAGGTCATATGTATTTCATTTATATTTCAATCATTTAATGCGAATGTACTTTTATAATTAAAAACTAGTACTAAAATCAGTGATTTATGAAATAACTTATTTGTTGCTATATATTTAAATATATTCACTCACATATACACTTGTTTTGAGATTAATGATATAAATAAAATTTAATAATACATTGTAGAACCAATAAATAATTTAAATTTAGGATAATTATTTTTATTTCTATATATGGTTTCAATTTTGATCATGTTAAAATTTGAATGTTATATTTTATATTAACGAAAGTATTATATATTATATATTTATATGCGTTATCCATTCATTATTTCATATGATATTATTGATAATGATATTTGAAATTAAATACCATGTTTTGGATACATTTATTTTAGATGTTTAAGGGATCATTTTAGTTTTCCTATGAAAATGAATTATTTGGAAAAAATATATTTTAAAGGTAAAATAATTTTTAAATAGGGTGGACATAAGAATGCCTGTCATTTTTTATCAAGTCAAAATTTGGAAAAGGAGTTCTTGAATAAGGTTTCTAAAGGAATGTTTTCAAAGAATATAATTTTCGTGAAAATTTATTATTTTCAGATTTTTTTTGAATAAGAACTTTTTTTAGAAAACTATTTAAAAATTTAATGTAATGAATGAAATGAAAAAATGTTCTTTGAATTGGATATTTTATACATGATAGATAATTAAATCCTTATTTTTTTAATTATATTATATTAGTTATTTGAAAATGAAATTTTATTTCCTATTAAACACTTCCAAAATGATAAATACCTTGTGATATATGAAAATAGTTATTGGGAAGAAAAATATAAATTTAAAATGACTCTTATAGTTTGGATAAAAATTAAATTAATTTTAGTATATATGATGATGTTATAAGTATCTTATGAATCTTTTTGAGATATTGATATTATAAATTTTTTTGGTATATTAGGGTTTTAGTTGATTTTTTAGATCATGTGTTTGATGTTTTGGAAATGCATATAATATTTATTAATGCTTTATCGGTGCATTTATTTTGGTTGTTATAATTTTCTATAATTTAAATGTTTATGGTGTTTAGTAAAATATGAATTATAAATTTATAAGAGTTTGGGTTGTTTATTACTGTGATACTGGTTATTATGCCTTGTGGGTAGTATAATTCTGATACTTTGGTTGATTTTTCTAGGATTCATGATTCCCTCATTGGAATCATAGTGTTTTTTGGTTTATGTAGTGTGATGTGTTTTACATATTGGTAGTTATTTGATGTATGTAATTTTTAATTAAGTCCTATTTGGATTTTTAGGGTTAAAAATTTCATAGTAATACAGGATATAAATACCAATTTTTTAGTTGATCTATTTATTGTATACTTCATATTTATTTAAGAAAATTATTTTTGAAAACACATGAATTTAGATCTAAAGATCCTTCTGAGAGGTCAACATTAATTTTGAGATTCAATACGTTATTAAAATGTTTTATATTGGAATCCCATGTCGTTTCGAGTATCAATTGAGTTTTCATATACGCTTTTGGAATTTAGATGTGGTTTATAGTGGTTTCCACATGGGGTTTAGAAATGTAGGTGGAACTATAAATCTAGTTAAAGGTATTGGGTTCATGGTGAGAGATGATGATGTTGTGGTAATTTGTTTGGGCCATTAGGTTCTCGGTGGAATTATAGTTGGAACCCAGTAGTCATAGATTCAATTTTATGTAATGAAATTGTATCATTTTAAACCAAATCCTATTAATACCTTAGATCATTTATACAATAATTATTTATATACATTAGATGACATCTTTTCCATGGATCTCTATTATTCTTATCCTTCCCGTTGTTTTACCCCATTACTTAAGGAATATTTATAGTGGTTTCTCAGTCCAAATTAATAGTAATCATTACCCCTTCTTATATTAATCCCTTATTAATATTTTGGTTTTACATTATTTGGTTCATATATGATATTTCCATTTCCTCAAATCAACATAAAATCACATTTTACTAAGCAACATTTCTTCCCTTAATTAATAAAATATATTTTGAGTATTTTTCCTCTAATTTATAACAATTTTGATTCAAAAATAATGGTGTATGGTATTCTATAGTTTTTTCATTTTTTATGGTGAATGTTAAGTGTGATAATTTAATGCTAATATTTATTTATTTATATTATTAATTTTATTTTAGAAATTATTTTACTATATATTTCCTTGGATTTATCCATTCATTATTTATGGTGATTATTTGTTTGATCAAACTAATTTATGGTTTTTTTATTTTAATATTTTATTTTTATATTGTATTTTATTTACATGTTATTTGGTTATTATGGAAGTGATATAGCTGTCTAATCATTAAAATAGGTTTTCTTAGTCCTAATATTGAAATTTTAGGCTATATTTGTTACATTACTTCCACATGGTTTTCTAAATTAATAATAATAAAGTAGAAAACCATATTTTTAAGAATTTTAATTTATAATATTTTAATATTTTATTAGTATAAACATTTAAAAATTCTCAATGATTATTTATTTGAACTATTTGTTATTGTTTATTTATTCATTCCCCTTCAATGAACATTATTCAATTTTTTTTATAAATATTATTCAATGAATGTTTTTGATCATTCATTTTTGAGATAACATTAATTATTGGACTTTATAAATCAATTGATTGTTTTAAGTATACACCCATTATAATCCTTCAGGATAATATTTCATTCATTTAAAGTTTTTACACTTATAAAGAATTTAGAACATTCTTTATTGTCTTACTTTTACTTTTACAAAATTGTGGAGTATGAATATATATTCTTTATTAGTACAATACACATTTTAAATTAAAGAACTTATTTTTTAAATATTAAGTTATTTTTTTGGAGTGGTTTCATTTCCTCCTATAATAGCTAGAATGAATTATAAGTCATGATCTACATTTAAAATATAGTGAAGTAATAAATAGATGAATATTTAATAGTTGGGTTATACATGAGAAAAAAACGTGTTTACATGCTAAACATACTTATTATTTAAATGAAAAAATATAATATTGTTAACTAACTATTATCAAAATCTAAAATGTGTATTTTGGACATAAACATTCACAAGGAAATTAATTTTTTAAAATTTATATTCTAATAAATGTTTTCAATAAAAATTACCCTTCTTCGAGATTTTTTTATCAATTTCTTATTTTTTGAAATATATGTATATATAAGTATTCAATATAAATTTAATGTGATTCATTTAAATTTGTAACAATTAAAACTGTTCGATAATTATTTTAAAAAATTCTTCACAACGTTAATTTTATTCAAAATAGTAAGTTTAATTAATAAAGTGAAATTAAGTAAATAACATTACACATTAGTTGGTAAATTAAATTTTATATTTAAGAATAATTTTATTATAGTTTTATGATATATTAATAATATTTATTTTTTATAGAGGGAATTTTTAGTGACCTTCCTAATCTACTACCAAATCACATATATTTTTATTTATACAATTCTTAGTGTCTTTATGAAATGGAATAAATGAATCAAGGGATTATTTATATAACATAGTTCTATTTTGACATGAATTCATACTATAACATCACTAAGGAGATATTATTATTTAATTTATTCCATGTTCTTTATAGATCATTTATTATTGTTATAATTATATTATTTTTTACCTATGGATTACCCATGTAAAATTTCACATTTATGTGTAACACTGATTCATACTATATTGATGTGTTAATTGATATTTCTAGAAAAAAATGTTTCATTATTTCAATGAACATGATAGTTACTATGACCATGTTACTACTTGATTATGTAAAATGGATTAATATATTGATTATTTTATGGTTTTCTTTTATAAATAATGTGGATATGTATAGATTATTTAGTCATTCTATAATTGATATTATTATTAATTATAAATGAAGGTACATCTCATTTAATGAGTTCTCATAATCATGATGATTATGAACCTTCCCCTTTCATGGAAATAGTCCAATAGTACATAGAAATTAGTTTACAACTTCCCCCTTCCTTTGGATAGGTCTTATACATTGACTTCCTTATGCTAAATTTTTTTGGAATGCTCATCATGATTTCATCACAAGTTCAAAACATATACTGATCAATTTTATTAAAGTAGGTGTTAAATGTATGGGTCATACTAGTATAAATTGTTAATTATTCTAGTAATCGTACATATTTTATATTATATTCTTATTGTTTAATTAACATGTTTACTTGTAAAAAAATAATTTTAGTATATTTTGTAAATGAGAAAGCACATTCGTGCATACACATTCTTATTCATGGTTTTTTGAGATATAATTGGTTGTTCTATATGAGTTATTTATTCTCACACCAAACATAGATACCCCAGTGGAAAAGAAGTCCCACTTAGTACATTTTAGGAAATTTATTTTATATTGATCATTATTTAATTATTAATGGATTAAATTGTATCATATATCATATGAGGTGCTTGTGTCATTGGGTGTTAAGAAATTAGAAGTCATTATTTTTTGGAAATTAGGTTTGGGTACATCACAAACTTTCTTTCACCTTTCATGTGTCTTTATGTAATACATTTTCTTGACCAAAAATTTAAATTCACATGTTATCATTTTTATTTTCTTCAAACACACACATATATATATAAATAAATTTGGTGGTAATATGTAGTCTTCTATATAACTGAGGAATTAGGGTTTATATCTTTGGATAATTTTCTAGTATATGGATTAGTCACAATGAGCTTTTGGGATAATTTAACTACCAGTAATCATATACAATAATGTGGATGAATAATTTCCTAATATGACATTGAATATTTCAATACGAGTCTCTAACTATAAGGTTATTATATCCTCCTTGGGGTTGTGGGGTCCTAATTCAAGTATGATTTCAGTATTCTAAGTCAAGGATGTTGTAAAAGGTATAAGCATAGAATTTCAGGGATTTATAGTGTGATGTTTGGTCATTTAAATTTAATTTATATTATTATCCTTATTTGTGAACTTATATAATTATTTAAATAAAACCCAATAATTTTTCCTTCATTTTAACGAAAGAAATATTTGTAGTTATCTAATTAATTAAAACCACTCAAAAACATTTGTTGAGATTGGTAATATAGTCCATATTTATTATCGCATTATATAGTCAATATAAATATAAGAAATTAATGACCAAGATACTTTTTTTGTTATTGTTTTTGTAATGCCTGGACACCAGTTACCTAGAGTCAGTGCATTAATACATAACATTGGCATGATCACAGGGGATCAAATCTCAAATATTCTATCAGTATAATAGCCTTGGAAGTATTCAAAACAAATATAAGTTTTACATTACATTGTTAAATTAAAAACAAAAACATTTTGTCTCCTTTTAACACAATCATCTACCTTAGAATATCCCAAAAGGTCAGTCATAAAATATTTCTTTGTATCCTGAGAAAAATAAAACATAGAAAGGGGTGAGATCAAGTGCTCAGTAAGGATAACCATATAGCTGAAACTTTTATAAAAAAGAATAATCATTTAATGAAATGTATAAAACTAAAACACAATACTTTTAAACAGAATATTATTTATTTTATAGGGAAGAAAAATCATATAATTCTATTTACTTATTCACATCAATATTTGAATAATCACATTTAATATTGATATCCACTTTTCAATAAAATGTAATATCAATATCCAATTTAATAATGATGGAATGCATAATGCCAGACATCATAACAACATAGTCAAGGCTACATACCCAGACTATAAATAAGATCTTGTTAAGGTCTTTTTCTAAGAAATTATATTGTCTATTGAGACATACTGATGCTTCGAGGAGCTATATCGGGCTTGACTCGTCACTTACTAAGTCCAATGCATTCTTCATATGAAATGGTTGAAACATAACATAAACATTACTATTAAAACTAGCATATGAAATTTCAATACATTAACCATAAACCATGACTGGTTTAATGATATCACATCAACATCCAAACATATAACAACCCCTTTAATAAAAAATGGAAGACTGTATCATAATAAATCAACAACAAACCATCATAAATCCAACAAACGATGTTGAGATAAATGAAATCAAAACTATTTGACAGAAATATATATTTCTATTTTGAAATCATTTAAAAGTCCTATAAATTTACAGGAAAAAATTTATTTTTAAAATATTTTTATAAGATTTTATGGGAGGCTTAGAAGGTGTTATAAAGGAGGAAAATAGCCGCACTCACCATATAGGTAAAAAATAATTTTTTCATAATTTTTATAAAGGTCGTAAAAGAAATCATTTGGAAAATAAATAAAAGATTCATTTTATAAACATCTTATAAAAATTATCAAAAGGGTATAAACGAATTTAACCAACATTATAGTAAATAGTAAAAAAAATTGAAATAATGTTTTATGAAACATGGATTTGGAGGATAAAGAGGCCACGGTAGATACTCATCAATAAACAACCTCGGATAATAAAGAGATTGTATAATTAACCATTACCTAGTACATTTCCTTGATTGATGGTACGTTAACCTCCTTTATAAGAGTTAAATCATTTCTATTAAATTATACAAGAACAACATATATAAATATGATATTGTATATGATCTTTTAATATTTCATTGTTAATAAGATTTTAGTAGCCTCATTGTTTCAGGTGTTAACTAATTTGTTTTACATTATATTATTGGTTACACAAGCCATGTTTTTTCATAGATAATATGTAATTTATTCATATCCAGAATGATATTATGTTCTTAAAATATATTTTTAATCATAAAGTAAAAATTATTCTTGATTGGTTCTGATGGGGAATGAATTTCATCGCGTTCGTGGAGACTGTAGTCTTTAAATACGCACGAGCGAAAATATCATTCTATTGGTGGTGAAACAATATGTAATTTGATGGTATATCATATTTATAAATCATTAAGATGTTATATTTATTTTTTACATCATTTATACTAATTATTTTACCCATAAAAATAAATAATTGTTTGAATAACAAACTACAACATGACGTGGAGATGGTAAGATGTACGTACGCACATATGGTGACTTGAAATTTATAGGATGGATTTAATAATGAATATGGTTATACCATATTTATAACAAAACCACAGTATGTATATGGTTTTGGAGTTGTTATTTTATTATGGGAAAAATAATGAAATAGAAAGTGGAAGAAAAAAGAACTTCGAAAGATGTGGTGAAATTATTACTACTTTTTATGGTGTTCCCTTTTGACTTGATCAAAGGGGCCCCATAGGTTGGCTTTCTAATCAATGTTAGGACTCTAGGTCGAATTGAGCATAGTTGGGAGGATACATTATAAGGGTTTGGCCAAGACAAATGGCTTTGGAGGTTGATTTTTAGAGAAGGGGTGCACCTTTTTATAAGAGAGATGAGGGTCATGTTAGGAAAAGTGTGAAATTGTTTTTATTATACAATCATATTCGGTTTAAAATGGATCCAAAATGATTTATTTCGAGGATAAGGTAGGTTTGGGTTGAAAACATTTCATCCAATATGTTTTAGGCAGGTTTAGGTCACCCTATTGACCTTATTTTTTTTATTTAACACTTAGTTAAATAGTTTAACTTTTAACAAGAACTCTTGAATTTTTATAATAAATGGTTAATAAACATAAAATAAAAATAAAAGATAAAAAAAGTGATTCATTATTGATATGTATATCCTTATCTATTTTTTTCAAAAACATAAATTTTTAGGAATATTTTATCAATTAATAATATATTATTTGTTTTAAAAATTCATTTATGACAATTTTGACAGTATTAGGTATTTTGTTTTTCTGAAAGTCATAATAACATTATCAATTCGAAATAAATTTATTTAATCAACCCTA
This sequence comes from Viscum album, assembly GCA_963277665.1. Taxonomy (NCBI): domain Eukaryota; kingdom Viridiplantae; phylum Streptophyta; class Magnoliopsida; order Santalales; family Viscaceae; genus Viscum; species Viscum album. The sequence continues at coordinate 460,763,432 of OY728141.1, read as the reverse complement.
ACAAGTTATATTAACCTATAAAATTAGTGTAATTCATCATAAGTTTCAATTTTTATTTATTTGGATATTTATTATATCAATAATTTTAATCATTCCTTAATAAGGTAATTACTTCATCACCATTGTATCATAAATAAATTTAATTATTTAATGTCGAAAAATTAAAAATAAAATACCATTAGGTAAGAATTTTTTTTCTTTCAAATGAATATTTATAGTCTAATTTATCTTATGTACAACCCTATATTAAAAATGATTTAGTTATTAAACATTTAATTTAACATGTTTTATCATATTCAAACAAAATAATAATAAAGGTCCAAATCTATACCATGTGGAAAAAATCAATCATATATTATTCCTAAGGTATATTTTTGTCAAAATAGACTTATCCTATACAATTAAGTCATGTGTTAGGGTAATTTTAATATTATTTTTTATCTTTAATTGCCCAATTTACTTGTAACCTTGATACATAAAAGTGAAAAGTTACTATTCAGAAAAAAAATATTTTCATCTTATTGAACCACATTTTACATATTTATGTCAATTGTCTCACTCATATTTTTGAAATTTAATTCACAGAAGTGTTAAAATAACATTTTTCTGCAAATTTTTAAATGCCCCTTGAAGGTGGGTAAAAGACTGTAAAAAGTTCAATAATATTGCATATATCTAATATTATTATAAAATGACTCTAATGAATTATATTAGACATATAGAGGTATTATATAACTATATTTACCTAATATAACATTAAATGAAATTACTAATTAAATAAATAAAAATCCACTTTTAAACAATAACGCAGAGTTTTTCACTATTCATTAAAAATTGAATGTTTTCAGATAAATTACCAAAAATTCACCCTAAGATATTTTTGATATTTTGAATCCAAAAATTAAGTCCATTTTGAAAAATAAAATTTATAAAATTTTAAAAAGTGGTAATTACTATTCATAATAGCTAGTTTGATTGGTCATGGTGTGTTAGAACTCGAAGTAGCGTACAACGCATGCTATTGTATTATTCTAAAAGAATCATACCATGGATGCTTGGGGTGTTACACTTTCCGTCCTTCAAATAATTTTGTACTTGAAATTTATAGAATATTACAACCTAAATATAATTGGTTTTTTCTTCATCATTAGTTCCTTGGGTTCCCAAGTCACCTCTTCTATCTTAAGGTTTCTCCATAGAACATTCACCAAACGAGCCATCTGGTTTCTCAACACTTGTTCTGCGGTATCAAGATTCTTAATAGTCTCTTCATAATAAGAAAGATTGGGTTCTAGTTCTGTTTTATCATAGGTGATTACATGCGTTGTCCCATGCATGTATTTTCTTAACAGTGATATGTGGAACATATCTTGAAAAATGGAGAGACTTGACAACATTTCCAACCAATAATCTACAACTAAAATTTGTTCTATAATTTTGAAAGTTCTGATGTACATGTGTCATAATTTAACATTATTACAGAATAATATAACACCCTTCCAGGGAGATACCTTCAAGAAAACATGATCTTTTACTTGAAATAACAAATCATTCCTTCAGTTATAGGCATAGAAATTTTCTTACTTTGATCAGATTTGATGTGGGTTTGGATAATCTTCACATTTTCCACTGTTTCCTCAACAAGTACTAGGCCTACATGTTTTCTTTCACCAACATCTTCCCAAAAAGTTGGTGTGCAACATCTCTTTCTATATGATGCTTCATATGGTTCTTTCTGAATACTTGAATGGATACTATTGATATAGGAAAATTCTACGAGAGGTAAATATTTATCACACATACTGCGAATGGAAAGTGAGCAAGATATCCCCATTTCATCTTTGGTTTGAGTAGTCTGTTATGATTTTCCATCAGTTTGAGGGTGGTAGGTAGTGTTCAAATGGTGTTCAGCATCCAAGGCCTTCTGAATACTTTTCCATAATCATTATATAAAACCGAGATCACTATTAGAAATAATTGGTATGGGTACTTCATGAAGCATTGAAACTTCATTAATATATAGTCTTACTAGATGTTCAAGTGGTAGATCTTCTCTAATAGTAAGAATATGCGCTGACTTGGTAAGATGATCAATAATGTCCCATATTGCATCATTAATTCTAGGAGTATTTTGTATTCCCATGACAATGTACATCATAATATCATCCTATTTACACATTGGTATGGGAAGAGGATTCAAGACTCCTCCAGGATGTTGTCGTCCAGCCTTAACCTATTGAAAAACCATACATATTGACACATAATCAGCAATCTCCCTCTTCATGTTGTCCCACAAAAAATGATCCCTCAAATCACTATACATCTTTGAGAAACTAGGGTGTTTAGAGAAATTGTAGATATGTGCATCATCCAATAATTTCAATTTTAGATCATGTGTATCAAGAACACAAAGTCTCTTTTCAAATTTCATAATTCTATCTTCATATACGAAGTCAATCAATCTCTCATCATTCACAGTATTAATTTTCTTTTTAAAATCCTCATCATCTGGGTGAGAACATTTTATCCTTTCTACTAATGATTGTTTGGAAACAATTTGAAAAATTATTGATGTTTCAGCTTCTAGGATTATTCCCATATCCATCTTTACTAAATGTATAGAGATTGGATCCCTTTCAACTATCATCTTGTTAAAAACTCTATTATCATTTCTACTCAAAGCATATGTCACTTTATTTTATTTCCCCGGGTGGTAGTGTATTGTGAAATGAGAATCTTTGAGTAGTTCAAGACATCGTATGTGCCACATTTTGAGTTCTTTTTAAAAGAAAATATACTTCAAAATATTGTGATCAGTATATATATATATATATATCATATTTTCCCCATAGAGATTGTGTCTCTATATCTTCAAAGCAATGATTACAACTGCTAACTCGTAATCATAAGTGGGATAGTTTTGTTCATGAATTTTTAACATTCGTGGTTCATAGGAAATAACCCTATAACTGTTATAAGGACACAACTAAGTCCTTTCTTTGATGCATCACTATAAATAACAAAACCATAATTCCCCGATGATAGAGTCAAGATAGGAGAAATTTCTAATCTTCTATTTAGTTCTTCAAAACATTATTCACACACTTTTTTCCAAAAAAAATTTAATCACTTTACATGTGATTTTGGATAATGGGTTAGCCCATCATGAAAAATCTAGGACAAAATGATGACAATAACCTGTTAAACCAATAAAACTGTGTACCTTAGTTATAGTCATTGGTGTTGTACCTTCTTTTATTGCTATTGTATTAGAAGGATAAATATATATTTAATCTTTATAGACTATATGTCCAAGTAATGAATTCTCCATAAGCCATAATTCACACATACTAAACTTCCCATATAATTCGTTTCTTCTAAGAGTTTTTAGAATAGTGTGTAAGTTATTTTCATGATCTTTGTTCATTTAGAGTTAACCGAGATATCATTAAAAAATTACACCATAGTGTCATCAAGTAATTCATTGAAATCTCTATTCTTTAGATCCTTTAAAATATAGGGTGCATTAGTCAGTCCAAAAGGCATTACTGTAAACATGTAATTGCTATAACTGGTAATAAATGTTGTCTCTGGAATGTCTTCCTTCTTCATACACAACTAATGATATCCAGATCAAAGGTTAATATTTCAAAAATATTGATCTCCATGAAGTTGATCTAATAAATTATCATTAAGAGGTAGGGATACGTGTTCTTTATTATTATAGAATTGATCTCCTTGTTGTCAATGCACAACCTCATAGATTTATTTTTCTACTTAAGAAAAAGTACATGGGACCTCCATGGAGAAACCCTAGGGATAATAAATCCTTTATTACTCAATTCTGCTAGTTGTTTCCATAGTTTCACTAATTCCACAATGGACATTCTATAAGGTGTCTTCAATATCGGCCTCAACTAAGAATTAAATCAACGGAATGCTCAATTTATGGTTATAGAGGATGTACAGATAAATCCCTTAGAAACACATCAACATATTCTTGCACAATAGGTACATCCTCTATTTTAAAATTCAATTCATCACCCATAGTTATATCATTCTCTTTCTCCCCAATAATTGAATTTACTAGAGCCACTGGGGGTGGATCTAATTAAGATTAGGTTTGTGACATTTCTACCCTAAGGATAAGGTACTCCTTATCATCATCAAAAATTGTAACCTCCTTTTTCCTATAATTAATTTTTTCACAATTTTCTGAAATCCAATCTATAATGGGGATTATATCAAATTCAATCATGGTTATGATGAAGAGATCAACATATAAAGTACATTTATAGTACCCAATGGGGACAGATTCACAAAACATTGTTGTAATGATACCTCCCTTAAGAGTTTTGACTGACAACACCAATGTTAAATCAAAACGGAAATATCTAATTTTCATAGCATACTGGGACGATATTAAACAACGTGATGATCCAGAAACAAATAATGCATTGGATAAATTTCAGGAAACCATTAAATTACATGCCACCCAATAACTTGGAGATTCAACCTCAGCAGTAGTGATTACATAAGATTGGCCTTTCTCCCACGGCCTTTTATAAGATATGTTTCCCTAGAGATTCGAAACATCATTTGCATAATTCCCCATTTCAAAACAATTGTAGCATTTAACATTGATATCCTCTTTAATTCCTTTATAATAATGAGATTTGTGGCCTTTTTCACCTCACATGTAATAGACATATATTCCAATCAGGCTAGTACCATGGTGTTTCTTCCAACATTTACCATAGTATAGAAATTCAACTTTTCCCTTCTTCCCATTATTTCCATTTCCAGATTGTTCAATAGATCACTTATTCTCCTTCCTTTCATTAATGTCGTATGACATAGATAATTAATTTACTGTCCTGATGGCACATGAGACAATTTCTTCGTATGATGAGAATGATTCTGAGACTAATGCTCGAGTGATAAATGGTTTTAACCGATCTAAGAATAAATCAATATTACTCCTTGGGTTATGTATATAATCTTCTTCATTCCTTTCTATCCTTGTAAAGCTATCCACACACATTACGACATTGTCATCCTCCTTTTTCCTCTGACATATAAATTGATTTTCCATATCCGCTCGATGGTCTTGAAGAATGTATTTTTCTATGAAAATATCTTTAAACACCCTTCATTACATATTTGATACTTATTCATCTTCCTTTGTGTTTCAAATTAATAACCTCCCTTTATCTGCATCTCTCATGAGGCGATAAACTGCCCTGAGAACTTTTTCTCTTTCATTATTCCCCATGGCATGAAATATTTTCTCTAAGGAACATAAACATTTCTCAAATACAAATTGATTTGTAGTCCCATTGAATATTGGTTGTTGTTTCCACAAGAAGCGGTCTAACATTGATCCTTCGTGTTGTGGATTATGGTTCTCTATATGGGTAAGGTTATTATTCATAACCTGAGTGTATTTCCCCAATATGATGATAACCTGATCATCACTAGTTTTATCACAAGATCCAATATAATTATCTTGAGTTGGAGGGAAATTCCTACATGGATTACATTAATTGATATGGTTTCTATTCCATCTCGTAGGTGCCATTTATAAACAATGGCATACACTAGATTGGTTTATGAATTTCAATACATAATTCCTAACTCAAAAACACATAACATAAATTAAACAATTTATAGTTATAATAAATTATCATAAAAAATGTTTTTTTTGAGATGTTATATACTCATAAATCCTTCATAATTGTCTTCAAATAAAATGAGAATTATCCCAAGAATATCTCCCTAGAGTGTTGTAACCAAGAGTGTAGTAGGGCCCATTGTCGTGTACCAAGATACCAAGGTCAAGAGTAGAACTCCTTGTTGGAGTTTTCACTCCTACGTACATTTGTCCCAGAGCTCCCTCTACCTGCTCATATCCAAATAGAGATTTATTTCTTGGAAAACTCACAAAATCTCTACATTACCAAAATTTTATGAAGTTCTTCTATACTAATCCTCAATTTTTATCTTAGGGTAATGTTTTCTAATCATAGTTTTTCTAAATATAGCTTCCAAGGTTTGTACTAAATATCCTATAATACCAACTATAACGCACCGACCCCAGTTACCCCTTGTTGGTGCATTAATACATAACATTGGCATGATCACAAAGGATCAAATACAGAAAGGCTGGTCAGTTTTGTAGCTTTGGACGTACTTTATACAATCATATGTTTTACATTATATTGTGAAATGAAAAAAAGCAACATTTTTTCTCCTTTTAAAACATAAATTTCCTTTAGACTATACCTACAGGTCAGCCATAATATACTTCTTCACATCCTTGGAAATGTAAAACATTGAAAGGGGTGAACTCATGTCCTCAGTAAGGATAACAATATTGGGGAAATTTTTATAAATAAACATAATCATTTAAGGCAATCTATAAAACTAAAATATGAGTCTTTTAAACATATACTTTAGCATTATATGGAAATGATAAGTCAAATAATTCAATTTACTTATTCACATAGATATTCTACTAGTCGAATAATCACATGTAATATCAATAGCCAATTTCATAATGATGGAATGCATAATGCTGGACATTATAACCACATAGTCAAGGCATCTTTCCATAACTACAAATAAGATTTTGTCTTGTCCTTGTGCCTAGACACTAGTTTTTCTCATGAGATCTACTGATCAATCTAGGATCAATAGTAGGATCCACCTATCAGTTACTTAGTCTAATACATTCCTCATATGAAAATGTTAAATCATAACATAAACAATCGTATTAAAACTAGCATATGAAATATCTATACGTTAACCGTAAACCATGAATGGTATAAAAATATCACATCCATAGTCAAACATATCACAAAACATTCAATATAATATGGATGATTTTATCATAATAAATCAACTTCTAACAAGCATAAAATCTAACAAAGTATATTGACATAGTTGAAATGAAAACTATTTAAAAGAAATATATCATTAAATTATGAAATCATTTAAAAGTCTTGTAATTTTAAAAGAAAAAAATTATTTTTAATATATTATTATAATCACGTATGGGAGGTTTTGATGGTTTTATAATGGAAGAAAATAGTCGCACCTACCGTATAAGTTAAAAAAAATTCTTTTCATAATTTTGTCAAAAAGGTCGCAATGGACCTTGTTTGGAAAATGACGGAAAGATTTTTTATAAGCATATTATATAAATTAAAAAAAGGTATTAATGTATTTAAATAATATTCAAGGAAATAGTAAACATATTTTGAAATACATTTTTAAGAAACATGGATGTTGATGATAAAGATCTCCTACTAGATACTCACGTATAAACAACCTCAGATAATGAAGAGATTGTAGAATTAAACATTACCTTGTACTTTTTATAGATCAAGGGTATGTTGAACACCTGTATTATAGTAATATAATTTTTAATAATTTATACAATAACCAAATACATAAATATTATATCATATATGATCTTCTAATATTTCTTTTTTTAATAATATTTAAGTAGTATCATTGTTTTGGGTGTTAACAGATTCGTTTTCCTATATATGCTTACTTACATGAGCCATTTCCATTGTGATAAAATGTATTTGATTCATTGATAGAATTATATTAAGTTCATAAACATTATTTTTAATCATAAAAATAAAATTATTCTTTAATTTTTATAATGCGGAATGAATTTCATCTCGTTCGTGGATACAGTAAACTGTAGGTACGAACTAGCCACAATATCATTATATTTATAGTGAAATAATATATAACTTAATGAAATATCATATATATATATATATAATAATTAAAAATATATATATATTATTTATATCAGATATAATCATTATTATACCCATCCAAATAATGAAGTGTGGGAATAAGTAACTAATCCACGACGTGAAGACTGTATGTCATACGTACGCATGTATGGTGACTTGTAATTCATAGTATAGATAGAATAATGAATATATTTGTACCATATGTATAATAAAATAATAGTATTAATAAGGTACTCATGTTATTATTTTATTATTGAAACAACAAAGAAAGAAGAAGTGGAAGAAGAAAAGATCTTCGAAAGAGGTGGTGAAATTATTACCTCTTCTTCGAGTGTTTTCATTTCAAATGATCAAAAGGGTTGTGTAGGTGGGTTTTATGATCAATTTAAGGACCCTAGGTCTATGTTTGGGTTGTCATGAGAATATTTGAGCTAGGTTTGGATGAGAAAAATTTATTTGGTGGTGTGGATTTGAGATAAGGGGAAGTATCCTTTTATAAAAGAGACGAGGGTCACTTTAGGAAAAGCTTGAAATAATATTTTATTATACAATCGTATTCAATTTATAATGGCTCCAAAATGATTTATTTCTAGGATAAGGCGATGATGGGTCACAAAAATCTCAACTAATAGATTTTTTATATGTGTATGTTACCATATTAACAATATCTATTAGATTTACCTATTTGTTAAATAGTTTAACTTTTACCATGTATTCTTATAATATTATTATAAATTGTTAATAAACATACAATAAAAAGCCAAGAGAACCCAAAAATGTTCACTATTTATATATATAATCTTATTTAAAACTTTTAGAATAACCTTATATTTTTAGGAATCTGATATCCATTAATAATATAGTATTTGTTTTAAAAACTCATTTATGTCAATTTTGACACTATTTGGTATTTTGTTATTGAGAAAGACAAAACAACATTATAACTTCGAAAAAATTAATTTAATCAACCCTAACCTATCATATTAACCTATAAAATTAGTTGGATTCATCAGAGGTCTGAATTTTAATTTACTTGGACATTTATAATACCAATTATTATAATACTTAATTAATTAGAGAATTACTACATCATCATTATGTCATAAATAAATTTCATTATCTAATGTATGAAAATAAAAAATAAAATACAATTCGGTAGATAATATTATTAGATTTATAATAAATATTTATTGTCAAATTTATCATATGTATAACTCTATATTAAAAATGGATTATTTATTAAACATTAAATTTTCATCTTTTAACTCTTCTTTAAATAAAATAATAATAAATGTCCTAATAAAATAAAACTGAACTGAAAGGATCATATATTATTCTTAAGGTTGATTTTGGTCGAAATAAACATATAAAATAGAATTGTGACATGATTTCGGTTAATTTTAATATCATTTTCACCTTTAATTACCCTATTTACTTTAAACGTGGTAAATAAAAGTCGAATGTTACTATTCACCAAATGATACTTTCATCTTATTGAACCACATTGTTCATTCTAATTTCAACTGTATCTCTTGAAATATAAAAATTTAATTCACAGAAGCGGTAAAATTGTGTTTTATGCTAAATTGAAAATGCGCCTATATGGTCGGAAAAAGACTGTAAAAAGTTCGATAAAATTTTATATATCTAATATTATTAGTAAATGACTCCAATTATTTATATTGAAAATATATAGGTATTATTTATATATTTTTTATAATATAAATTTAAATAAAATAATTATTATTTAAATAAAATTTTGGTTTTAAAAAATAACGCAGTGTTTTTCACTATTCATCGGAAATTGAATGTTTTCAGAAAAATACCAAATATTCACCCTAAAAAAACTTTATTTCTCCAAATCCAAAAATTAAATCAATTTTGAAAATTAAAATATATAATATTTTAAAAAGTTGGTTTTACTATTCATAATGGCAAGTTTGATTGGTTGTGGTGAGTTAGAACGCGAAGTTGCGTAAAACAGATGTTGTTGTATTATTCAAAAAGAAGCGTATCGTGGATTCATGGGGTGATCCCATTTTATTATTATCATTATACTATATTTTTTGGAATATATATTGTTTCAATTAAATTTTATTGTATTTTAATGTATTTAGTATATTATTGGATTACTTATCTATTCCAGATCATGTTATTTGATATCATATATCATGATTTTATGAATGGTTTGTGTCATTATATGTGATCAATTTCATGAGTATTTTTATTTTTTATATTGTAAAATAAAATTATTTTCTATATATATGTTTCAAAGGAGATATTATTTTAAAAAGGGTGGGTAATTTGAGAATCAATTATTTCATTCCTTGTAAAAATGGGGTCATTTTTTCATAATTAAAATTTGCAAAAAATGATTTATAGACTTCTTGTTTTGTTCAAATGTTTTTTATGTGACTTGGGGATTATAATTTTTTTCAAAATTTCTATTTGAATATTTATTGTATTGACTAAACTGAAAAAATTATATTTAAAAAGGATAATTAATATTGGATTCTTAAAATAAAATGTCATGGAAATAAAATTGACATGTGATTATAAAATGAAAACTGACTCTATAAATATATTTTAATTTTTTTTGGAAAGACAAGAACATAGTGACAGGGAAGGCATAGATAAAAATAGGACAACTCTTATGGTTGGGTAAATAATAAGACATGGATTGGTTTAGTGGATGATGTTATAAGGATCATGGTAATCATATTGAGATTTTGATATTTTAAATTTCCAGGTGTATAATGTTTTCTAGATAATTTTTGTAGATCATATATCAAATAATGGTTGAATATTTAAAATATATATTTGTTCTATATAGTAATAATAACTTTTTTGTGTTATAATTTTTTAGTATATAATAGTTCATTATTTTTTGTTAAATTGTGCATCGAGAACATGATAATATCATGGAATCCCTATTTTTTATATTGGATTGTATTCCATGTGGGTAGTCATATATTCATGTTCAATTGTTCTTATTTGGACTCGTGACCCATGAAATAGATGTATGGTGAGTGGGATCCATTTTTATTGTTTTTGTTCTAGTCAAGAGTTTGTTTTTAATTTTTGGATTTAGTGATGCATTTGGATGTTTTAGGATAGATTCCTAGGTGGTATCAGGCATTGTTTTAATATTGTTAGGGGATTGAGAGTTCAAGTGTTGTCCAGAGGTGGTACCACCAATAATATAAAATTGTAGGTTTCGACAAGTAACTACTATAGGCTACTAGGAACCCATTGAACTGAGAAAATTAAGTGATATTTTAGTTGGTTCTAGGTAAAAATATGCATCATAATAATAATAACCTAGTATCCAATGATTATGATTTTCATAAAGGCGTATTTCTTTAATTTCAACCAAATATTTTTAACCCCCTTAACCCCTCCTTCAACCCACATTTATTTTTGATGATCATGATCATCCCATTATGTCTACATTATACTTATCATCCTCATTCATGTTCCAATTTGATTCAAGGATGATCTAACATGGATTTTCATTATTAATAAATTTTCATCATTATATAATATCATACTGTTACTTTTTCAACTCACATATATTGATTTCACTTTATTTTATTGGGTATTTTATATAATAATTTCACCAAAGGATGTTGAAATAAAATACTTAATTAGAAATTCTCATTCCCTTGTTTAATAGAAACTGTTATGGGTTGTATTCCTCTCATTTATCATTTTTTATGTGACTAATTTTTTTTTGTAGTTTTCTCTAGGCTTTTCATAACGGTACAACCTAATTTAATATAGAGATGATAGAATTATGTAGGGATTTTTATTATTATGTTTTTGGTTTAGTTTAGTAGTAATTAACTTAGTTTTTTTCTTTATATTTACTCAGACATGAATTTTTGTGAGTAGGAGATTAATAATTTTTATTATGTTTTTTCTTGAACTGGTGACCTATATATGTTTTTACTAGTTGTTAAGATGTGACATGGAGATCATAGATGTGATAGATATCTCTAATAATTATTGCGGGGTATCTCAACCCTTTAGGAGAGTTTTCAAGAAATACATACTACATGGTTATGACTTTATTTTCTAAATTAATAGTAATAATTAATAAAAAAATCAAAATTATCAATAAAGAATATTTGAATATGAATTTACAATGATATGTTAACCATTGCCTATGAGTTTTTATTTTTAATATATTTTATTGATCATTTATTCATTCTCATTTTGTACACCTTATTTCTATTTTTATATAAATTATATTCAATGAAATGTTTTAGTAATTCATATTGTAGTTAACATGAGTGGTTGTACATAGTAATTCACTTGATTTTTTAAAATATTTTCCACTATATAATCATGCATGATATGATTTCATGCAATTATTTGTAATTGTTCCTATTTATAAATAATTTATAAATGAACATGTTTTCTTTGTATTAGTTTTACATCAATAGGAAGCATGTTAATATATTTTCTAGTGGTACAACAATGTTTTTTTCATTTATAAAAACACATATTATTGATCTTATGATATATTTTGGGAGTTGCGTTATTTTTTCATATAATAAATGGATTGGGTTATAGGTCATGATCTATAAAAAACCTATGGTTATGTGATTATATCAACACCAAGACAATAAAAGGGCTGGGTATGTGCATAGACATTATTTAGCCCACAATTTGTGATTCCTAGACCAAACTACAGGATTTGTATCTATAAATAAATACATCTATTTTAATACATGAAATTTATTATACTTTCACACATCTTGGAATCATTATTTTATGTGTCTTCATAAAATAAGACATAGTACGTGGAAAATAATACATAAACATAAATATTAAACATACCATGGATATAAATCTCAAACTATATTATGTATATCTTATGAAATATACTTATCATCCAGTGGTAGTGGGAGAACATAACAAATGGGTGAGATCAAATTCTCAATAAGGGTAAAAATAAACATTGAATAATGTTAAGGTAGATACCAATATAAATCAAGGATTAATCCCATTATATGGCATGATACATAAGTAGATTATGATATATATGGAGTTCATGGTATCAAAATAATGAATGTATACTTGAATATCATAAAAATGGTGTCTAGTAACACAGAAATGTTTTCTACCACCAAATCCAACATATTTTAATTACAGTAATAGAAAGTCTAGACTCAAATACCATGAATTCATAATCATTCCATTCATAATGTTTTATGATGGATTTTATTCAAGGGATACTCCCCAAGTCATGATATCATAATCTTCCATTTACATGGTATCTTGAGGGAACCCATTATAATGATTCCACTAAGACATAACATAATAATCTTGAAATTTACAATATATATTTGGATATTAAAAATTTAACAATGTATAATATGTTTATATAATCAGTCTTAACAATATGATAAAAACAATAAATTCAATATATAACTTGACATCCATAAATTATAATATAAATATGAATCATTCATAAGTAAAACATTATTATGTTCAACCCATGAGTAAGGGATGTGAGTGTAAATATAGAATTTCCACATCCAATAAATTTGTTTGGATATCTATTCGAATATTGTTGAATCAGAATAATGAAGTATAATATATTCCAACCATATAAAGTGAATGGGTATACAATCGTATTCCTCTATATGTAGTAATACGGATACATAATGGAAATATTCTTCATGTGTAACGGTAGTGTTCATCCAGGTATGGGTAAAATAATTTCCAAGAAGCATATGTAAGAGTATTGGATTCATTTCATAAGGGTATTGTATTTAATGCATAATGAAACTAGGCTACATAAGTTTATGAGTGAATTTTTAATATGGGTTCTTGTGAGAGTCATATATGGGTACTGATATCATTGATTGTGTAGTCTCTCACATATGGGTATATATGTAAGATTATCCACACACGTATGTGTATATTCATAAAGGTATATGTTAAATACGTATGTGTAGATCCATTACATATTTTATGGTTACCAAAATAATTTATGATGTAGGTATTATTGTCAGATTATAGTCCTATAGTAATTGAGATTCACATTCCACAAAATTATCCGTACATTAAAGAATGTCTTTATTCCCCATAAAAATATAAATAAAGATCATATTGGATATGATATAGAAATATTATTATTCACCTTGGAACATATTTCGATAAAAATATGGTGATTTTATAACTATAATAGAATAAACCATGTCACAGTTCAATGAACATTTCATCCTTAGGATAATATTTATGCCACATATATGAGGATGGATTATTATTGGTAATATATGTTTTGAGGTGTCCACACTGTAGCTTGGAAGAAACAATTTAGATTTCATTTTTTATCATATAATTCACTGCAATGTGAATGTTTTGGATATGATATGGTGTCCAATCGTTATTACAAAAAATATTTAAACTGTCTCCTAAATAATTATTGATAGAGGAGTATGTGTTGATATTGTAACACCCTGAGGATTATGAATATTTTTTTTGAATAAATAAAACTTCTTGGATAGTTTATATTTAATTAAAAACAACGTTCATGTTATTTTATACACAAAAACATCTGAATCATTCAATACATGAAACACTTTATTAGCTTTTGTTGCAAATCACACACTGTTTTAAAAAAACAACCATATATTATAAATATATGGATTTAAAATCCGCCCTTATAACCTTGATGATAAAATTAATAATATGAATAGTAATGTATAATTTTTATTTATTTTTCTATATTTTATTTATATAATGAAAATATATTTTTAATATAATACTTATCTTTTTGTAAACCCTATATTTTTCTAAAATAAAATTTTATCATAAAAAGAACTTTATGTTTTTTATACGGCACTAAATTTAAACTATCAGTCATTTAGAAAATTAATTTGATATAATTAGGATTATTTTATAATTTCATAATTTCAAAACAAACTTAGGGAGAATTTATTGGATTTTTCTGAAAAGGTTTTTTTATTAATAATAAAAACTAATATATTTTAGTTTAAAATCATCTTTTCATCTAAATTACATAAATATTTATATTATATTGTAATTTGATTTAATGTAGAATTAATAAAATAAAATATATGTTAATACATTTTATGTAATTGGAATCAATTTCATATTGAAATTGAATATAAAAACATTTTAATCAGTTGATCATTTTTTTAAACAAGTTTATCGACATGACTACATGATTGGTTTTAAATTGAAAATTTTCAACATATATGATTTGAATTTCAAAAAATGGATTCAATATTTAGATCAAAATAAATAATAATTTCTAATAATGTCATATAAATTTTGGAACAAAATTAAAATTAAATGTATTAAAAATTAATTATTCCGGTGAATCTAAAAATGGGTTCTCATTGAGTTAAAAACAAATAATGATCGTATTTATTTATAAAAAATTTTAAAAAATATTTTATATCAATATTTAGACCCTATAATGTCTAATTTTTGTATTTTATCCTTTTTGACCCTCATTCCATATGAAAAATTTAGGAGCACTCAATTCATTTAAAAAATACCATGTATGTCCTCTCCCACTTATAAATGGACACTCTCTATCCTCCCTTATTCACATCAA
The DNA here is from genome assembly GCA_963277665.1 of Viscum album. Taxonomy (NCBI): domain Eukaryota; kingdom Viridiplantae; phylum Streptophyta; class Magnoliopsida; order Santalales; family Viscaceae; genus Viscum; species Viscum album. The sequence continues at coordinate 460,748,054 of OY728141.1, read as the reverse complement.
AATCATTATTTTTTTAAAATGATTGTATAAATAAAATTAAAAATTGTATCCCTTCAGCCTAGAATTATTATTTTTAATAAACATATCCAATTATTGTATTCAACACAATCCTAAGGAGGATACTCGTTGAATAGGTAATGTTCATTAATGATTATCTTTATTTTATTTCACCACCACCAAATGTAATTATTTTAATTTCATTATAATATAAGAGAAATAAAAATATATTATATTATAATATGTTTTAATTTTATTCTCATGAACTAAATCCATGCACACATTCCTCAAATGGGTTATGAAATATACGTTCTTGTGTATGTCACACTACATCCTTATGAACTAATGTCATTTGTTTTTATTTTTCCAACAATAAATGATTATATTATATATTTATTTAATATATATATATATAGGACATTACTTGTTTTATTAATATTTTTGAATTTATTTATCAAACATACCTTCATTATCTCAATTTTTCTAGAATACGATTAAGTCTTTAATGTGTACGGAGGACTACCACCTCACAAAGCGATGTGATTCACTCACACCTTAAATGGAATGTAATCAAGATTGTTTTAATGATAATATGATATATATATATATAATTAAATTAATTCTGGAAAGTTAATATATATTACTTAATTTTCTTTCCTTAAATTCAATAAGAAATTGAAATAGCATTCATGGGTTAGTATGACCTTCATTCTCCATGAAGGGTATATAACATTTTTAATCACAAAATAATATGGAATCATATAAATTATTCCATCAAATATATATGATATTTATAAATTTTTTTATATTCATTAGATTATGAATTCAAGGTCAATTTTTGAGGATATAAAATATAAATAGTCGAAACATATATGTAAAATTAAGTGATTAATACACAAAACATAAAATTAACACGGAATAGTTAATAAAAATGTCATAAAAAGTAATAATAAAATATAATATGGTATGATATATAATAATATTATAATATTTTTATGTATATAATAAACATATATTTATTATATAAGAGGTTTGAAGAAGTCTGATGTTAATCAAAACATAAGGTAAGAGATTTTTATTTTTACTACCATTAGACACATATCATATTCAACACATATTTATTTCATGTGGTGTATTTTCATCAGAAAAATTAATGATATGATGATTCGACTGAAAAAATATTTTTTCTAAATATTTATTTTGGGATCAATATTTCATGGGGTTTATTATAATAAAATTTACAAATTGTTATGGGATTTCTTTCACGATTTACCATATTTGGGACATTGTCTATGTTATGAACATGTATTATTTATTGAGGTGTATATACAGCCCATTTGATATTTAATATCATGAATATAATCATTGTAATTATTTTTTAATATTCATTTCATGTTATTATTTTATGGTACATATGATACAATGTGTCCAATATGGTAAATATTTAATGTTACAATCTAGTAATTTATCAGGATTATTTATGATTAAGGATACAATGATGAAATATTTTGATATAACTATCAATAATTCTCACAAAAATTATTATCATCTTATTATCCATCATATATTTATGTGAATGAAAAAATTTCCCACACTTTTTATTTAAAATAAATAAAAAAATGAAATAAAATATGTCTTCAATTATTTTCATCCATTAGAAACCAATTTCCATCCAAAACCATGATTTTCAAAAAAAATGTGTCAATATTTTTTCAATGTAAATATTACTTCTAAAATATTTTTGAAATTTTTTTCTATTTTTAGAAAGAATTTTTAAATATAATCGTCATGTAATTTTTAAAACAAATACACATTTTAATTTACCCTAAACGTGAAAGGAATGTAAATTTGAATGTGTATGACATGAGAAAAATTCCTTGATTCCCTGGAATATCATTTATTCAAAGTTTTTATTATATGATATAAATTTTATTTTCAATGAATATAGTTTTTAATATTTTTTATTTTTTAAGAAGTATTATTTCAAAATGAAAAATATATTTTCCTCAATAAATGTTTTTGATTATTTATCAAAATAATTTTCTATCAATGTTTTCATCCATTAATGTAACAAATTACTTAATAGATATATGATATAAGGATTACATTATTATTATTTCTCTAAATAGATTTTTTTTTGATGAAATGATTTTTATGATTTTTTTCTATTTTAGGTTAAAAAATAAATAAATTCTTATTTCAGCTGAATTATTTCAATGGTTGTTGAATGTTGAAATGATTTTTAAAACTATCTCTTTTATATAGGTTATGAGTTGAGGAAATGTTTATGAAACCCATTTCATGTATTGGATAATGATATGAAAAATTATTATTATAATGTGGAACAAATATGGTTGATTTAATTACGTTATGGGTGTGAAATATATCACCCAATAATGTGTTATGTAAAGATTTTCATGTTATGATATTGAAATAACTATAGAGGGAAGTGGACCCAAATTATTATGAATGTTATGGAAGGGGGAGTGAACCTGGTTTAGTAAGATAGTGTTCGAATATATAGTGATCCGAGTTCAATAATATAAGGATGGAATGGGGAGTGAACCCCATTACGTTGAAGAAATTTTATATTCTGATGGTTTTGGCAATGATTATTAAGTAACATGGAAATAATTTTCTGTTTTTATGTATATGACAAAAAATTCCATGTACCACAAAAATTTGGGGCTCTAATGGATAATTTTTATAGATTTCTTTATGATATTTCTATTTTTAACTACCAGTAACTATAATATGACTCATGAATATGGTCTTTGATTAAGAAGTTATGGTTTTCATGTGTTTTTATTTTGTTATCATAACCTTATGTTCTTGTTATGCTTATGTATCTTCCTAGTTTACCATTACTGAGAATCTTACATCACACCATTTATATGTTCCTATTCCCCATTTTATGAAGATATGTATAATGTATAATATGTCAGATAAGGATTCTAGTTTTTAAGATTATAGGTTAGTGGCATAGATTGCTTATGGATAATATTTTAATGTTTACGTGTATCAAAGAGAAACTAAACTAATACTATCATCAACAATATGTTTGGTAAATGTGATGAATATTCATCAATATGGATGTGATATCTATGTATGAAAATCATCGGACTCCATATATTTTATAAAAGGATGATTTTTATTATCCTTTTGAAACTGGGATGGGAAAACCACACTGAGATTCCTCAGGGGATGTCTAAGTATAAGTAGACAGATTAGAAAATGTATATGAAAATGTGTATGAATTTGGTTAAAGGAATTGGTGAGTGGTATCCAAAAAACTACAATCATATATAGATACTCATTTTGGATGTGAATCTATAACATATTTACCTCTGGGTAAGAACCCTGAAAACCCGTATTGATTTGGACACGATCACAAAATTTTGAATGAAAACAATCCTTCTTTCACCTCTGGCTTGACAGTCACATGGGATATTATTTGGGAATTGAAAAACACATTATGACCCATAAAAAAATTTAAAAAAATATGGCTAACAATGTACTAGGAAATATTAAGGTTTTATAGATTAAATAATAATGTTTCATGATTAAGGAATTAAATAAGTTATTTTTCTTGGTATTGTGGTTCCTAGATATGATTAGTGTAGCTTAAAATATAATTTCTTATGTTAATTTTTGTATCCCAACAATAGAACATTAGCTCTATGTATGATGGATAATGCAATGATTGTCCAATTGAGAATTCCAATGTTATGGGAGACAAAATATACAATATCACTTCTATTATCACACAACATTATGAAGATATTAATCATGTGGGACTTCCAAATTAATAATGTAGGGAAGATAATCCTATTTATTTAATACTAATGAAATTCCCACCTTATGTTATTAGATCTATTGATCATCTTGTTTCTATGAAAGACATCAACATCAATGAAATGGTATTTTTGATTCTCCAATGACAATAAAATGAAAAATTAATTTTGGACATCTAGAATTTGGAAGGTGAAGTAGACCAATTGTGAAATATTATCAACAATGTGATAAAAATAATGAAATTGAATCCATGGTTTGGTATCAGTTCAATAAATTATTTTCCAATAAGTTATTCCCATATATTCTTTAATCCATGATAGTGAACATGTTCTATGAGCTAATGAAAAATGATTATTAATCTTTAGGATCCCATGAGGAAAACTATTCATGACATTCATTGTACACTTCTGGTATTATTGTCTAAACTGAAATTAAGAATGATAAATTAATCATTATCTTAAATCCATATACATGAATGGAATTATCCATATTAGTCCCCATTAGTTGTGAATAAATTTCATGATATTCTATCAATATGGAAATGTATTGTGGAGTTATATATCAATATCATGGTTTTGAAAAGAAAATGATTTTTTAATTTAAATTAATGATTAAAAACTATTGGAAAAAAATATGATATTTCCTTCATTGTCAATTTTTTGGAAAAATCATGGATTAAATTTCCTTTGGGGACTTTTAAATTATTTATTTATGGAATGCAAGGTCATCAACAAATTAATTTTTGATGTGATGGGAAGTAGATAGATAATAATGTGAATAGAAAGAATGCTTCACGAAATGAATCTCTTCAATATTATGATTCAATTATATGGATTGTCATAATTATTCTAATTAGTTCCTGAACCAAATGGTTATTGATGATTATCGAATTATGATACCTCTAATGTTTAGGGTCGTGGGAAAATATCGCGAGATCTTTATTTCTGATGAGGAGTATGAAAATTTCAGGGTGAATGGTTCACTTACCATCCACTGTAGTACTGCTGATGTCTTATTTTAATCCTTATCAAGCCACATTTCATATCAAAATAACATTATTTTCATATTTGGATTCCAAAAAATTATTAGGTTTGGAATTAGGAGAGAAAACCCCTAATGGTACCATGATCATGTCAAATGTCATGGATTCCTTTCTTATTGATTCTAGTGGAAAAATTCATCATGATAAAATTATCATTATTATTCTTCTTGAATTTTATATAATACTATTAATTAATTGGATTTATCTACATAAATATCACAGCTATTGTCAAGGAAGGGAAGTCACATTTTATATTCCAAACCAAAAAAAATTCAATTAATGTTATGATATGTATGAAACATTTAGGAATATTACAATCATTTTATATGTTCTTATTCTCATTCAAAAGGGGTTTATATATCAAATGTTCGGGGAGAAAGATCACATCAAGGATATTACTATTGTGTCATAATTTTCTGATGTCTTTACAGAATAGTTTATTAGTCTTCCACAAAAACATGAAGTCGAGTTATTAATTGGACTCATATATTGTGCCACAACAATTTCAATTAAATGATATATAATTTCCATGATTGAGTTGTAGTAACTAAAGAATCATGTCCTTGAAATCATTGATAAGCGATTAATTAATCCAACTTTCTCACCTTGGGGAAAACATGTTATTTTTTAAAGATAGTGTTGGATCGATGTTATTATGCATTTATTATCGGGACATGAACAAGATCACATTTGGAACAAGTGTCCCCGTCCTCATATTGATGCTCTTTTGATAAAAAACATAGATCTCAACACTTCTAAAAGACTAAAAATTTTCTATGATATCATCAGTTAAGGTAAATGAAGGATGATATACCCTAAACGACATTTCGTAAAAGGAATGAGTACTATGTGTATATAATGATCCCATTCTTTCTTTATAATTAAATTTATATATTAATGGATTTAATAAATTGAATCATTAGGTAATACCTTGATTGGTTTGTGGTAGTCTCTATAGAATATATTCTTATCAACTCAAGTTCAAAGAAATATCATTAAGACAACAAAAGAATTGAAGTGATGATACTCATTAAAAAAAGAAACTATATGAGAAATATAAAAATTTTGATTTTTTGCCGACAAAATGTTTTATTTTGGGGACATTTAATCTCATCTGAGGATATATTGTTATATATACCTTTATATTTCCAAGACCAACCACATTTACCGAGACACACTATTTTCTTTCTTTAACATGATATTATTAATGGTTTGTATAAAAGTTATCATGACCATTTAATCCTTTCCCCTTTTTTACTCGAAATGAATCCATGTTAATACGGGTAGAGGAATGTGAGGAAAATTGAAGGATCTATAGGGAATATTAGTTGAAACCCCTCTTATTAAATTATCTTGTAGTAGAGAATGGTTTATAATGTAAATTAGTTCATATAATAATTTCTTCGGATGTGTTATAATGTATAATGACATGGTCATAGAATATTCCTCACAAAATCTATTGATTCATGATCAAAATTACCAAACTTGTGATTTTTAGTTTTATGTAAAAAAAATTCATTAATGATATGATTCATTATCTATATGAATATAATTTATATATATAGGGACAAAAATATTTAAATTTTTCTATTCACATAAATGGAGATGAACATTCCCCAAATAAGATGGTTAGAGATGATTAAAGACTATGGCTATCAAATACTATTCCACCCTAGGACAAAAACAATGGTGGTTGATGCTTTGAGTTGATGTGATCATGCAATAATACATGTGATGAGCATAAAAAAATATACAAAATTTCATGAATCTCAAAGAGATTATCTAGAAAACATTACGATTGTAGAAAAAACATATATGTTTTAATTGAATTTCCAAGAATTTATACAAAAAAATATTATATATGTTCATTAGTGTAAAGTACAGTTAAAAATTAAGTTTATAAGTATTAATGACATTAACCATGATCATGATGGAGTGATAAGTTTTTGGATCCATTTTTGTGTTTCAACCACACTATAAACGAGGAGAGTGTTTTTAAATTAAGTTAATAGTTTTGTATTCCCTATTCTTACATTATGTAAGAATATGTATAAATATTTGAAATAAAACATTTGTAGGGATGGCATGAAGAGAGATATAAAAGTGTTTTTATCTCATTTCTCACTTTGTCCACAAGTTAATGATGAAATAAAAAGTTATAAGGGGATGTTACATCCTTTACCCATACAAGAATGAAAATGGGAGAAAATCAGCTTTGATTTTTTATTGGATTTCCCTAAATGTATAAAGGTAATTAAATATATGTGTTATATTTTATATCCTTAGTAATATAAAAAAAATCATCTATATTAAATAATAATAATTTTTGTATCACATTTCATGGATATAAATGAAGGATGTTTTAAATATTCTTATAGTACAACATTTTAATTTGTCCGATTGGGTTTTGAGGTTTACAAAAATGTTTTAGCGAAGTATTTTGAAATCTCTAGATAAGGAGTTGAGTTGTAGAATTTCGTATCACTCCCAAACATATTTTACAAATTAAAAAATTATGAAAAACCTATAAGATATATAGAAATATTGTTATTAGTATTTCAAGTATCGTAGGTATCATAACCATCCTTATGTAGAGTTTTCCTACAACAATAACATTCCCTAATCAATTATTATTGATCCTTATGATGCCCTATATAAAAAGAAATGTTATGATCTAAAGTAATCGAATGATGTTTGTGAAATAATGTTATTGGGAAAAGATATAGATGATAAAATGGAATATAAGGTTAGACCCATTTAGGAACATATCTTGGCATCTCAACGTTGGCATAAAATTTATGGTGACAATCACTAGTGTGATCTAGAATTTTATGTCGGTGATTTAGTGTTTGTAATAATTTCTACATTCAATAAGATTATGATATTCTACTATAAATGGAAACTAATCCCATGTGATATATGTCCCATTAAAATTAATGATCATATCAGGATTGTGCCCTATCTCATGGTTCTAAACCAAATCATATATCCACAATGACATCCACAGGTCTCTCGTAAAGAATTATATACAGGACCCTTCACATTTAATGAATTCGAAAGTCATATATTTGGTGCATTATATTTCTGATGAGGAAAATGTGGGGTGATTCTGGACCACACAGATAATGTTCCACAATAATATAAAACTCACCTTGTCAAATTTTTATAAAGAAACCACCATTTGTAGGAATTTATATGGTAACATGAGGATACAATTATATCAAAGTATCCTGATTTTATCATCATAATGATGAATTTGGGGGGAGAAATTAATTATTAATGAGTATATAATGTAAAAATAATATATTATATGAATCTTTTACAAAGAAATTAAATATCATTTATGGATTTCATTTCATGAAAGACACATTTAATCACCTGTCATAAGTAATAACAAGGTATTCATTCTCAACAACCAATTTCAACTTATCTTTTGTTTCATGAAACACAGAGTATTAAAAAAAGAAGGATATATTAGTAATATAGTAATTTTTTCTTATCATTTATAAAAATTATGTTAAAATAGGTTTTATGGATCGTAAAACATAATTTTTTAATTCGTAATTATACTTGTTTAATAAAAAAGATAACATATTGATAATAGAATAAATATATTTTTGATAACTTCTTTTTATTTTTCAAAATTTATATTATATGAAATATAAATATGTTATTTTTAAAAAAAACAAAAAAAATTATTACACATTTAGAAAATTGATTTGTCAAAATAATCATCAATGTTCATTTCTTAATTTTTTAATTATATTACAGTTAATTTTTCATAATTTTTTTATAAGTTTATTTTTTGATGAATAGTGAGAAATACTAAATCTATATTGAAAACTAACATTTCAAAAAAAATTATTACCTAGTAAAATTATATTTCAAATTGGTTTAAAAATATAATAATTTTAATTATACATCTATTAATCTAATTAGGTTAATTTTAATAATTTTTATATTTAAATTGAAAATAAACGCATTGTAAACATTTGATCATTGTTGCTCTAAAATCCAGTTTTATCGAAACAATAGTTGAATTTATTTTAAATTATGTTTTTCGCCATATATTAATGAAATTTTGAAAAATTTATAGCATGATTAAAATTAAAATTATTAGAATATCAAAAAATTTCCAAATATTTGTTTACAAAAAATAACAGTGAATGCATTAAAAATTAATTAATTTGGTTAAGGTAATAATCTGATTACTAGGGGTTTAAACTAAACATATAAGGGACTTATTTACATATTAAAATATAATTTTTTTGTGTGCATATACTTATACATTTCCATATCTAAGTATATAATTTGACCAATTTTTACCCTTTTCCATACGAAATATGTGGGATCAAACAATTATTTTATAAATTACAATGTGTTAATGATCCCACTCATATAGATGGTTTCCCCCTTACATACCAACATAAGAAATTAAAAAAATTATCAACCAACCCCTACCAAAATAACTATAGAATTTTAATCCCCTTATATAACAAGCCTTATTGTGGGCTTGATTCCATACGAAAAAGGCTATTACTGTAAACCTAAGGAGGGTAACCTAAGAAGAGGTAATGTTCATCAATGAGTGTAATTTTTTTTCATCCTTCTAAACCATTGAGTATTTATATATTATTATTATATAATAAACTTGGAATATTATTTATACTAGAAATGTTTATTATAATGTAATTATCGACACCCATCTCCACTTACAATAAATGGGTTACAAAATCATTGATCATGCGTAAGGATGACTACCTCATTGTGAACAAAATCCATTTTTTCCATTACCATTAACCAATTATATTAATAATGATGGAATTATTTTATATATATTATATTTATGATTTTATTAATTTTTTTCAATTTTTATATAATATGTACCTTCTTCATTTCCATTTTATTGGAATATGATAATGTCGTTCATGTGAACAACAGACAAACGCCTAAAAAAGAAATGGGATTCATAAACATGTTACATTATAGGTATTAAGGATGTGATTAATGATATTTTTTAATATAAATTACATAAATATATTCTATATTTATAATAGATATCAATTACTTTTATTTCATTCAATCCTATAATTGAATAGAAATGACATTCCTTGGTATATATGTCATATCGCATCCATGAACGATACATTTCATTTTCTATGAGAAAATAATATTGATTATTATTAATAAATATGTAATATAATATATATGATATTTATATCATGGATGAAATTATAGAGATGATACAACAATTATGAAAATAATAGGACCAAAAAATTATAACAAATCAGAACATATATGAATAATATTTCAATTTTTACGCAAAATGTAACATTAAAATGGAATTGTTAATAAATGAAAAATAATATTATAGATACAAAATAATATATGTTATGGTATATAAGAATATTTACATGTAATATGTATAAAAATAACCTTAAATTCAATATATAGTAGGTTTGAACGAGTGTGATGGAAGTCGGTAATGAATGTAAAGGACTTCCATCTCACCTTTACTTTCGTGAGACACATGTCTTATTCACCACCTATTTATTTTATATGGTTTTTATATTTCCCATGAATTTTATATATGATTATAATACCAAATGATATTAGGAGTTACTTTTCCATTTTAGGAACTCCAATTCAATGTGTTTAGGAATCAAATGTTTAAAAATTTGTAAGATATTATAGTCTTAATTTTCATTATTTGGGATCAATGTTAAATTATGCACCAATATCCATTCATGATGTGTTTATATATATAATTTGACATGTAAGATCCTGAATTTATTCATCATTGTGATATTTAATGTTTTGTTTTATTTTATTACTTTGTGGTTCTTACTATTCAATGTTAGCAAACCGGTAATTATTTTATGTTACAAAATAATTATTTATCAGAATTTTTATTTTTATGTATTCAATGTTAAAATATCATGAACTAAATCTAAAAAATTATAAATAATTTTATCCTCTTCTATTAATTCATGATATATTCATGTAATGATATCTTTTTTACCACTCTTTGGTAGTTATAATTATTATAAAATTATTTTTGAAAAGTGTAACATTATTTCTCTCTTCGCTCTAATATTTTTTTTCATCAAAAACAATCTTTTAAAATAATATAAACTATTATGTTATTATATTATGGTTTTTGGAATAAAGTTATGCCGATATTTTACATTTATAAAAACTATTTGTAATGAAATATTCATGTCATTTTCTAAACAATTCCCATTTATATTTTAAAGAAAACGTGAAAGTAATATTTTTTTATCATATATAGAATGGATGATTTTTTTATTACAGGAAATATAATTTTATTGAGAATTTCTTTATAAGTATTCATAGTTATTTTCAATGAAAATTATATTCAAAATTTTCTTATTTCAATATTTTTTCCTTCAAAACAAAAAGGAAAATATATTCATGTAATGATTTAAAGGATATTTTAAAACCATTTTCCCACTTTGATTTCATCTTTTCTTGTTAAATATTCCTTAATGGGGATATTTTTCAAGTATACCATTCTTATTGTTTAACTTAATGTTTTACATTAATTAGAATATGTTTTTTATGAATCTCGTTTCACTTCTATGGGTGAAACCTTGAAGAAATTATTATGAGATACTATATAATTCATGGGTTATCGTATAATGAAATTAATATAAAACCTATCTATTTTACATAAGTTATGATTTGATGAAATATTTATGATACCCATTTAATTTCAAGGGTTATGATATAATGAATGTTTTTTATGTTGTGTCACAAATATGTATGATTTCATTATGTGATGGGTGGGACATGTATATACCTCCAATTAATTTGGTTATGATTTATATCTTATGATATATATTGGATTGTATTTGGAATTATATATTGTTCATTAAGATAAGGATAGAATGGGGAGTGGGCATTGTTCAGTAAGGTGGGGCTGTAATGGGAAGTGGACCCAGTTATGTAAGCCCGATCTGGAATTAGGATTCAGCCCAGTTTAGTAAATTACTTTTTCCATTAAGATGGTATTGCTAGTAAGACATAGCTATTATGGAAATAGATTTCTATACTTATGTGTATTCCCTAAATTCCATGTTTTATTCAAATTGTTTTCTCTAAAGACTTATGTCATTTTATTCCATTATGATTCATTTCAAAAAAACTGGCAGTATCTAAACCATGACTTATGATTATGACCATTGATATGTATTGAATTGTTTTCAAATGTTATTCAATATTAATCATACCCATGTGTTCTTGTTGTTCTAACTTAACCCCATTGTTTAACCTTATTAATAATTTTATATCAACCCAATTGTAATTTCAAGAAATTTCTAGGTACAGTTTTTAAAAATTATATGGATTATTTTCTAGGTTATGTTCTAAGAAGTTGTGTGATTTTGAGGCCCAATGTGAAAAAAATAAACGATTTAAATATATTAAATATATTAAATAGAACATATAAATATTTTTCAAGAAAATGTAGATTAATTTCTAAATGTGTTCCAATATTAAAAATCTACAGGTAAAGTTGAACTCATAATGTGAGGTTTACCCCAGGAGCAACATAACATTAGTCAGATCAGGTTGTTTGAAGAAAATTCGTCACAGAAGTAGAAATGAATAAAATAGTTTTAATATATAAATTTATTACAAAATGTATGATGACAAAAGGGGTATGTATTTAAATATACTATTATGATGAAATTCCAGGGTTATCCATAAAAACCAGAAGCTATTGGAATAACATTTGAGAGAGCCTTGAGGAATCCTTTCATGAAAATGATGACAATGTTTTGAATCGAAGATTGACACACCTTGGATTCGACAATATTTTACAATGATGAGGAAAATCCATTTCTCTTTTTCAGTGTTGGAACTAAATCTACATATGAATTTTGTTTTTATTTTCATATTTCTTGTTCATTATTCATATTACAAACATGAAGCAACTGACGAATGGATTGATTCATGGTTTCTACATATTGTAGGATGGGAATTATATTTTTTGAGTTTTAAGGGAGAATTTATTACTTTATTATTTATTTCGTCATTTTTATTAAAAACATAAATAAACTGATATATACATGAACATTGATCAAGGTATGTTCCTATTAATTGATTTTTGTGTCTATCCCCCTATTCGTTTTTCATCAAAGTTGTTCTCTGTTTTTCCTATAGCTTGATAAATCTCAATCAATAAATTTTTGCACAATTGTTTCTTGTAAAAATTATCTAAAATCATATATTTGGGATTACTATGTTTTTAATGAGGTGTGAAGATTGAGAAAGAGTGATTCAAATGATTGTGGATTCCCAATTATTCATTCTTTGGTATTTTTCATCATGTAATAATTAATGATAAAAAGATCAATTTATCAAATTGATTAGAAACAATATTCGATTATTCGAGTGATAAAAATGCTTTAATGATATGATATTTGGCTACTAGTATGAGTGGAGATGTATTCTAAAGCGTCGGTGGTGGAGTCGTAATTATGAGGAAGAATAAAGGATTCTAAAAACCTAATAAAAACTGAATATATCCCTTGTCTACGTGGAATGTTAACCCCTTTGAATGAATAAATTCATACTTTATGTGGTGCAGAGACATGGGGTGGAGTCCACAATTTTCCTACATAGAGTGTACTCCCCCACACGATAAGGCCTTGATCAAGTACACATGTAACATCATCTACTGGTACACAAGAACAAGTACATGGTTTGATGTCATGCTCTGGATCAAAGCAGAAGTACAGAAACGATACTCCGTATGCAAGAAACCGATGTGTAACCCTTCTAGTCACCATTTACTCCTCTATAATATGAGGACATTATTTTAATGAAATGGGATGTTAACATGACCAGAACCTAGATTCAAGGGACACAACGTGTATCCCCTCTCCACACAGTGTAAACTTTCATATATGGATTAGACCACTTTTCATCCCTTTATTGGACATGATTCTTTTGGGTTAATTCCCCATATCACATCCATATAGATTGGTATTAATCAATTCCATTTGTTTGGATTATGATCCCTTCACCATCACTTCCCATATAATGTCATCATATCCCCCCATGAAGCATGGTGTTGGATCCTCTATCCATATTCATGACCTAGGAAATGTCCAGGGTATCGACATGACCAGTCCTTCTAGTCATTTATCCTCTACTTAGAAAATTAATCTAGATTGTGTTTTTGGTATAACCACATGGACCTAGCTATAATCCCCATATATGTATCGTAGTCTATTCACATTACTTTGTTTGTATTATCTCTTGGGAAGAAACCAGATGATAAGTACCTCTCAGAGAGACATCATCGTTACTATCAGACTCGGGAATGTGTTATCCTATACGAGTGCATTGTGAAATTATCAAACATAAATCCTAAGAGGCTATATTACGGGTGTTTTTAGCTCTATATTGCGTGTAATAGATCAAATATACATGTATATACATGTTATATGTTTTATATAAATATACCTTTTGTATAGATGACTATAATTCCCATTATTATATTCTTTGTTCTTTTTGATTTGTTCTGGAATATATTGTTATACTCATCCCTATATGGGCATTTCTTGCACATGTCATGTCTTGTGAAAATGATCGACCTCTTGATAGAGTCCTAGGTGGGTCTAGACCAGATGGTGCTATGTGAGACTTTACAGACCGAGTCATGTTCATGTGGATTTCAGATGGTTGTACAAGTACATTTAAATTTATGTTGGACTTGTCTTACAGATTTATTTTATATTGGATTGTATTTGTCCATGTAACACCCCATGACTTTTTGAAATAATTTTTTTTCAAATTAATTTATTCTTTTACATATTTTTAACTTAACATAACACTAAAAATGTTTTATTTTATAAAATAACTATGTTTTCCATCAGTTATATAAAACCACAAGTTAATCATGAACTATACAAAATATAATTCTTTAATTTTTTTACACAAAATAATTACTTATTTAATGTTACAAACAACACCTTAATGTCGTACGTTACACACAATAATGAGTTTCTATGAAAAAACATTTCATTTTTTGTAATTAATTAAATGTGATTATTATTAAATTTCCATTAAAATTAGTATTATAATTAATAATAACTAAATTTAATATAATTTTTTAAATTTATTTATATAAATAAATCATAGTGATAATGAATGATAATTTTGTTCATTAATGTCCTTAAATGCCTAAAAACACTCTTTTCTCAAATCAATTTCTTTTAATGTTCATATATGAAAAATAATAATATTAATTTTAGAAACACTTATAATATAAATTTTAAAAAATAAACTTCATTTTTTAAATTATAATTTCTCAATTGGTTTAGGTTGAATTTATGGTTTTTTTATGATAATGTTCATTTTTGGTTGAATAGTGAAAAATTCAAATTTTAATTCAAAACTACTTTTTCATTAAAAATGTTAAATTAAATTATGATTTATTATAAAATTATATTTAGATCATATTCATATCAATACAGTCAATTTTGGTCATTAGAATCATTTTCACTATGAAATTGAATATAAATAATAGCAAACATTTGAACATTTATACTTTAAAAAATACATTGTCGACCCGATTACAGGATTGAATGTAAATTAATTTCTAAAACATAGGAGATATTAGTTTCTAAAAATTAATACCATATTTTTAGCATTAATATTTTAAAATTTCTTATAATTTCAACATATTTTATACCAAAAATATTAGTAAAATTTAATATAAGTTATTTACAATGATTAAGGGAAACATGATCTTACTAAGGGACTAAAAATTATTCTTAAGGAGCCAACAGTTCTCGATACTTTTCCAATTTCCATTTCCTAGACACATAAAACCATATAATACTATGGATATGTTTTTTTTCCATTACAGGATCCATATGAAATGATATAAACATGGATGGAGTTCCTTTTCCAAAATTTTCAAGAGTGCCACTCCTCGTCCAATATAAAAATAACTCTTCTCTTACAACATCATCACAACTCTAAAGAAAATTTTTCAAGAACAATGGAAATAAAAATATCTCCTTAAAATAACTCCCCCATCCTATAATTCTCTCCTTGGTTATCAAGAAACCAAAAAAATCCCTTTGGTGCAATCCAAAAGGAGTTACCGAAATAAAAAGGTAACATTCTTCCCAGATTTCTTTTAAATAATTTCTTATCTCCACCTCCTAAAATATTAATATTCCGTTATTTTATGAAAAAAAATTGTAATAAATATAATTTGATTTCTTTATGATAACATTTTTAACTACACTTACACTTACCTTCATGTAATGGGTAACAAACATATTTTTTTGTGTTTAGTGAATTGACGCCTCAGAAAATAATGATTGTTCGTTCTTCCTTTACCACAACTCATGGAGGGAATTATGATGGAATTTTTTATATAATATATATGATATATATTATTTTTATTATATTATTTAACTATTTTACAAAAAAATATCATTATATATTTCAATTTTTATAAATAAAATAATTTCTTTGAGGGAAGTGTGGACTATATCCCTCTCAAAGTGCTGTGATTCACTCACACGCTACATGAAATATCTTAAAGAATTTTTTACTGAAATTATATTATATATATGATATAATAATATTAATAGAATAATTATATACTTATACATATATTCCATTTACAATATTTTTTTTCAATATAACAATAAACTGGAAACATGGTCCATGCATATATACGGTCTACCGTCTCCATGAGTGGTGTATTCTATTTTTTACTTATTTATTATATTGATTATTATAATACAAATATATGGTATATGAATGATTTTTTTATCAGGGATTACATTCATTGAGTCATTATATTTTTATAATGAAAAAATAAATAACCAATTAAGACGCAAAATAGCTCTTATATTACCTGAAGTGAAACATGAACATAGAATTATTAACAAGATGGAAATATAATGCCATAATAAAATTAAAACTATTATTATATATAATACTATGATTCTTAAAAACATTTATAATAATCTTTTTTATACATGAATCTTATACCTGTAAAAATAGGTTCATTATATAATGTAAGGGTATTTCATCTCACTTTTTCATTTAGTGAGACACTTGTCATTTTCACCACTTTTTCCTTTTGCAGGGCATATATACTACCCATGAATGTTAAAAATGTTTATTATTCATAAATTTATGTTTATTACATATCCATTCTATGATCTTTAATTCATGGTGTTTATGTTTAAATTGTTTCCAAATCACTATGATAGTTTTGTCTCAATAATCCTTTATTAAGACAAATTCCATGATATGAAACAATATTTTTATATTAGGTGTAGATAATGATTTTTATATATTATATCATTAATAGAATCCTTTATTTATATTTTATGATTCAGGTAATTTCACTTCCATAAATGGTGTGTCGGTTTTATTATTACAAAGTAATAATCGTTTAATGATACAATCCCATCACTTTTTGAGATTTTATATTCTTATACTTCCATCATTGAAATATTATAATCTATATACCAAGAAAATTGATCAATTTTCATCACCACTGGTTATCCATGATATATTCATGTATTGGTATAATTTTTCAAATAATTGGAACATAATATATTTAATAAAGTGTTTTTAGGAAAGAAAAACATTACCCTCTATTCGTTCAGAAATCAATGTTCCTTCAAAAACATGTTTTCTAAAAATGGTATCCAAGAATATTGTAATATTCAAAAAATTTCCCATTTTTTCTTTAACCAATGTTTTTAAATAAATCTTCTAATTTCTTTCTGAATAAGGAATAATTCTATCCATTTACCATGAAAAAATGAATGTTCTTCTTAACATGTATGGAATTCACAATTTTACCCACTATCAGTTCTGTGAATAATCCTTTGCATGTTTAATTTAGTAAATTTTATAAATATTCATTTAAAATGTAATGTTAAAACTAATGGTTTTAAAATCTTTTTTTATTTCATTATTAGTTTAAAATTTATCTTTCAAGGAAAGTGTTTTCAAAATGTTTATTATGATTAATTTATAATGCTTTATATAATTTTTTTAAAATAATTTCAAAGGATACATTATATATTTAAAATAAAAATGTTTCGAAAATGTTTTCAAGAATCAATTATAGGTTTTCATGGAAAATTATGTTATATATTATTTTAATTTTCATTAGTATGTATTATGGATAACAATTTAATAATAAATCAGTACTTATAATATGCTTTAAACATGTTTCCAATGAAATTATATTCCTTACATTTTCATGATTCTTTTATATGTTATCAAAGAAATTGGTTTTCAATGTGTTTTCAAGATATATTTACATTATTTCAAAAAAAGGATTCAAAAAGTTTTAAAATATAGTATTATATGTGTTCATGATTATTATCTAGAAAATGGTTTTCTAATTCTTTTTATGTACTAATAGCCTTTATCAAAGAAGAAAGGATATTATCTAGAAGAAATTTTTTAAAAATATATTTCAAGTATATTTTTTATCTATGATGACATATTTTAATCTTTCTAATTCCCATATAGGATATTATCCAAATGATCAATTCATATTTTTTCTTGAATGGTTTATGTTTTGATAGAATGATGTTTATAACACCTCTTCCTCTTCCACGGGATATATACTTTTGAATCCTACTTCTTTTCACAGGTTGTTTTTTAATGAAATTATTATAACACATGTATAATTTTCCCCATGGTATTATATGATTACATGTTTATGACAACCATTCACTTTCAGGGATTTTTATATGATTTTTATTAACTTTCAGAACATGGTTGATTTATTTTATTATGATATGGGATGGGACCTATATATCTCCAATATTAATTGTGTAACAATTTGTATCTCATTAAAGAAACATGGATGGAATGTGAAATGAACATAGATTAGTATTTAAGAGATGGAATGGGGAGTGAAATCAGTTTAGTAATATAGGTATGAACGATGTGTGAATCTGGTTTAGTAAAAGTCATTACCCACTAAGATGACCATTTCCAAAATGAACTAACAAATGTGTAAATCATTATATATTATTAAGTTTCTGTAAAATTCCATGTTTTATTACTATGTTATTCTTTCATGGCTTATATAATTTATTTATTTATGATTTATGTGTTATGAACTATTAAGATTTATTATAGGATACATGTTTATATCTTTTGATATTCATGGTATGATCTTCTATTTTCATGGTCATGTTCTCATACCATAGTAGGTGAAAACCTTAGTAAGAACCCCAAGGGAATGTTAATGGAAAAGACTGTGGATAAGGAAATGTAAAAGAAATATTTAGTAGAATTTTAGTAAAGGATAGAGTGATTGGATTCATAGAAATGAATCCCTATTTTGTATTCTATAATTTGATGTGCCTCTAGAATAAATGTACCTAGGGGTAAAAACTATGAAAAGGTTTTCAGGCCTGACTTGGGGTAATTTTTTAAACAATAATAGGCCTTATTGCACACCAGGTTTGACAATCCTAGTGGATATGATTTGGGAATTACCAAACTATTCATGAACCATATAGAAGGATTTAAATATATTTTGTCTATGAATATTCAAGGATGATGTTAGAGTGTAATTCATTAAGGATGGTTTCATGATTTAGAAATCATATATGTTATTATTTTTATAACTATATGGTTTTCTGCTATGATAAAAAATTCTCACACTATGATCCCAATTTTTGTCAATGGTGAGTGCGGGAAGGAACAAGTTTTACATTAAATGTGTTGGATTACTTGATGATGATCAATTAAGTGTGATGATCACTAGAGTGAATGATTTTGTTACCATGCCTAAAATTGTTTCATGTAAGAAGATTAAAAACATGTCTCTTAAACAAATATCAGACTCACTAAGACATAAAAGGAAGGAGTTTACAAAGAGTTCGGGTAACAGAGAACATGGATAGAAAAAATATTATTTCATTTATGTCATGAATGTGGAAGGAATAACAAAATTTAATGTCTTATAAGAACAAGAATTGTTTTTATTGTGGAAAAGAAGGACAAAAATGAAGTGACTCTGAGGTAAAAATGACGAGTACAGCTAATGGCATGGATGAAAATACTGGCCTCCCTAATGAATCATCGAAGGTTAATTGTCATGTGTGTGGAATAAATAGTCATTATGAAACTCAAAATCCCAAGAGGAAAGATCCAATAGATAATTAGAAAGGGGGTTCAAGGAATGGTCATATTATTGAAGATTATGAGACTACATATGAAATGTGAATGGAGAGAGGTATTATGAAATTTGATGAGGTAGCCTTCTAATGGATTATATATGAAGTGAAATAATAGTTGTTATTATATATTTTAGATTTAGAAATTAGGTATTATGGATAGTGAAATAAACAAGGATGTACATATTTAGGTATTTTATCGATTTAAAAGATTATGATGAGTGTTTCAAATGAAATAGAAATTTGATTTAATGACAATGTTATATTTTTAATAACAGATGATAACCCCTAATATGTTACATATGTTATGATATTATTTATTTCAAAATGATATTTGGATATGAATAAGTAAATTTGAAGGTATTAATTACAATAGAACACGTTAAGTCTTTTTGACATGTAGATTATGTAATCCTAGTTGAATTTTACAACTTATAGAATGCAAGGAATATATACAATAATATATGGAATAAAGAATCATGCATGTTTTAAAATTTCATTAATGGTAACATAGGTTGTTAACAAGATCCAAGATTGTTTTTCGTGAGGGTATTAACATTTTCTGAATGTTACAACCAACAAATACATTGTGTTGTATTATGGATCAATTTTAATCTAATTTCAAGAAAATATATGTAAATATTTTGATTTTCATAAATCAATAGTATTATAAGGTTAACCTCTCATGAATATATTAAATTAAACATTGGATGAAGTATTTATGTATTGATAATGTACTAATAACATTAGTAAAAATACTTCTTAGTGATTAACCATATTTTAAGGATTCACCTCTTATATATTTTTTAAATTATATTATAGTGGTTTTAGAAAAGGAAATCATGTATGTCGGGTGAAAACCATTCAAATCTACTAATTATATGGTTCTTGAACCCAAGACCATAGGATGATAATTTTTCATTCCTACCACAAGCGAATGTGATTTCCGAGTTAATGGATAATTAATTTAGGTGAATAATTATTTTTAATCAAATAGTAGTGTTATTATGGATGCATAGAGATTGATATATCAACCATATAGATTTTAAATAATGTTTATAGATAAATAGTTTAAATTTTTAATCTTTTTTGGAAAATAATATCTGATAAATTTTTATTTTAGTGCATTATGCATCAATGTTTATTTCTGGACATACATTTCATGAAGTAATAGATGAATTTAAAATATTTTGAATAACATAAGTAGAATGGAATTTTATTTATATAAATATATCTAATATAAATATTTAATTATATTATTGGTAAATAGAAGATTTAATCAATGATAGGATAATGAATATGAAAAATTCGTCATAATATAATAATTTATGTTAAACCGATGATCATTTAAATCATCACATATTAATGAATTTTTGTCCACAAACTTCTCTTTGATTATTAACTTGTTTTTGGTTAGTGATGTCAGTCACTCCCTATAAATATTTTTGTATTACCTCAATTTCCAATTTCATATCCCAACCTAGGTTCTCTCGTGTGGAACCATAGTTACATGTTACTTTGGGTATCTTTTATTGTTCCAACATTCCCATTTTATGGGATGTTTTAGTATTCATTATTAAAATCTGGGTTTCCATAAATTAAACATTAAAAAATTAATCATTTGATAACCCAGCTGAATTTCGAGGAAGAAACTAATTTTAATGGATTAAAAATATAACATGACATGATTATATAAAATATATGTTTTTGGATTAATTTAATATTATTGAAAATTTTCAATTTAAATAAATCTAAAAAAATATAATTTAATCAAATCATTATGTTTGTCTTGAGTTATAAGTAACACCATGTTAAACATTCACTACACACATAACAAACTTTATCTTGTTTTATAGTGAACATTGACTTGACATTTGTCAAATATAACACCGACTTTGCGTACGTTACACGCAACACTTAGTTTCTAGAAAATATCATTTTATCAAAATAATTACATAAACGAGATATTATAACCTATACACTAAACATAGTAATATGAATAGTAATAACTACATTTAATATATATTTCATTACTGTTTTATATAATTAAATCATTTTGATAATGAATGACATATTTTTTGGTTTGGTCCTTCTTTAACTAAAAATAATATCTTCTAAAATGAACTTATTTTAATGTCCTTCTGTGAAATATAAAAAAATATTATTATAGAAACAATTATAAATTTAATTTTATAATATAAACATATTTTTTTAATTAATAATTTTGTAATTTTATTAGGGTAACTTTATGGTGTTTTTCTATGAAACGCCTTTATTAGCTAAATAGTGAAAATACTGAATTTCAATTCAAAATGAAATTTTCAACTAATTTAATTATAAGTTCCAAATACTTTTTAACTTGGTATATAATTTTAATTAAATAATATTTTTATATAAATCTAATTTGGGTTATTGGATTCAATTTCACTTTGAAATTAAATATAAATACATAGCCAACTTGGGAATATTTTTACATCAAAAAACATGCATTATCGACCCAACAATGAGATTAAATTTCAATTAATTTCTAACAATTATGTCATTTTAGTTTGGAATAATTTATTAAATATTTATTATAAGAAAAATTTATTATTTTTAATAATCGTTACTTAGTTTTTGAGAAAAGATATCAGTGAAATTGCTTAAAATTAGGTACATTGACTAAGGTAAAATTAGGTTTATCAATGGAGTAAACAATAATATTAAGGGCCCAAAAACCATGAAAAACGTTTAAGACACATTTAATATCCATATTGATACTCTATACAAACATTTAGAAAATTTGGACCATTAATGGATCCATATGACTAGGAAATATTGTGGATTTAAATCAATTTCATAAATATACTACAGTGACACTTCTCTTAAGCAATAAAAAGGCCTCGTTTCATCCCACTTGCTAACACAATTCAAGGATATTTTCCCAACAATTAAAATCCCAAATAGATCTTAAAAATAATCCCAATCATCCTATAATCTTCTCCTTATATAGAGATAAATCAAAGGTTGCCTTTTTGTGCAAACGAAAAGGGGTTACCCAAATAAGTGGGCACATTCATTCTCAAGTTATTTGATTTTATTTCATTTCTCCACCACCTATAATATTTTGATCAAAGGCTTTGATAAAATCCCCAGAATAATATATATAATAATATGTTTTATGATAATTGATATACCTACCCTTACACCCACATCCATCTCATGGATATGGAACATACTATTTATGTATACGATGAACTACTGCCTCACAGAACAATGACTCTTCATTTTTAATTTAACACCTATCATGTTGGGAATTATGAAAGAATATATATTTATATATAATATATAATATATTTATAATTTATTTAATATTATTATATTATTACACAAATTATATTTATACATTAAATAATGTGTAAATATGATAATTTCTTTTGTGGGTGTATGAACTACAGCTCAATCCGAGTGATGGGATTTGTTTACACAATCCCTAGAATGTACTAAGGATGTATTTAGTGAAAATATATGATATATATATTATATAATAATTATACTATAATAATTATATATATCTACATATATTAAAATAAATACGGTTTTTCTAAAACAATAATAAACGTAAACATCATTCATAAGTACGTATGACCTACTGTCTCCCATTACGATGTATTCCATTTTATATATCTATATTATAATGATTATTAAAAAACATAAATAATGAATATAAAATATATTTATATTTTGTTTTACATTCTTTAAATCATGATATATATATAAGGACCGAATATATTAAAAATTATGAAATTAGATAATAATGAAGCCGATATAACCTGAAGTGAAATCTTAAAATAGAATTGTTAGAAAGAGGGAAATATAATGTCAAAATAAAACCATTTGTGATATTAAATATAATAGTATTATTTTGTAAATTAATAATACTAAAATTATATTTATTATAGTGTAATTTTGTATGAGTATGAAGTGGATCAAGACAAGAGGTGTGGGAATTTCATCTCACTTTTTATTTTCTTAAGAACCATTCCATGATACAAGTTAATCATTTACTATAGTGTATATAATTACCATTAATTATTATGGAATTATTATTTAAAAATTTATGGGTAACAACATTTCCACTCTATTATTGAAAATTCGTGGGGTTTATGTTTGAAATGATAAAAAATTAGTAAGATTATTTTTTCTCAACATACCTTTTTGAGACACATGCCATGTAATACACCTATATTTTTAAATAAGGATTACAAAATTCCATTGACTTATTATATTATTAATAAAATTCCATTAATGATATTTTATCCTTCATTAAATCTCAGTTGCTTACATTTTTATTATTATTCAATGTTACTATGTAATTAGAGTTTTTTGAACAAATCACATCACCTTTTGAGATTGTGTATTATTATACATCCTTTGATGAATTATTTTAATACAACTCTTAAGAACATTAATAAATTTAATTATATATATTTATTAGATTCTTTAATGTATTTTTACTATTTATTACTCCTCATTATAGAAGATAGTTGAGAAATTTTTTTTATGAAATATTGATTTTACCATTTCTTCAGTCTGAAATTTTTGTGACTTCAAAAAAATTAAAAAAAAATCCCAAATAAAATTATACTATTATAAAATAATATTTAAATGAATTTTTTTCCCTTTTTGTATTTAACTATTGTTTTAATAGGAATATTCTTATTTCTTTCCCAACAAGTAATTTTTTTACCATTATCGTGAAAAAGTAATGTGCTTATTACCTCAAATGGAATGTACAGATTTACTCATTTTAATTTCAATAATGATTACTTTTCATGTTTAATATAAAAAATATTACATAATTTTTACTTCAAAAATAATATTCCATTAGAAGGGTTTCAAAAGGTTTTCACTGTTTATTTATATATTTTCAAATCATTTTTAAAGGAATGTTTTTTAAAATAGTTTTTATGTTTACCTTATGTGTTTTATACAAAAAGAAGTTTTCAAAATGTTTTTAAAGAATAATTTATATGTTTTCAAGGAATATAGATTTTAAAAATTTTCCAGGTTTCTATTATAATTTATCAAGTAATAAACAATACAACATGTTTTCAATAATCTTTTATATGTTTTCAAGGAAAAAAAATTCAAAATGATTTCCAACAGTAATTCTATGATAGAAAAGTATCTTCAATGAAATGGTTTTCAAAATATTTTAATGCTCCTTTTATATTATTTCATGAAAAACGTTTTTTTACAAAAATTTAAATTTATCTTATAGTTTTTTTAATGAAAAAGTATTTGAAATGTATTTCAAAGCTATCTTTATAATATTTTATATTTATTTTCAAAAAAAATTGTTTTCAAAAGTATTTATGTTTTAATTTTCCTTTTTCAAATAAGAATTTATATTTTCCTAATGAAATGTTTTCATACTAGCATTCCATGTTATTTTTTATTTAATATGACATATTTTGATGTTAATCACTCCCATATATGAAATTGTCCAAAGGATCCATTAAGGTTCTTTTTCATGAATTGTTTATATATTGATGGAATGACTCTTATGACCACCATTTCTCTCCTATAGGTTAAATTCATTTGAAATCCACTTCGGCTCACATGTTTTTATTTTTAGGAAATCATAATGAAAAATATATCTTTTTCTATAGTTTATGTTAACATTATATGTCTATGGTTCCAATTTCATTTCATGGTTTGTGATATGATTTTTTTTATCTTGTGGATCGTGTTTAAAAGTATTTATTATGAGGTTGGCGGGACCTATATTTCACTCTAATTCATTGGGTAATGATTACTAACTAATGAGATTGAAATGGATAGAATAAGAAATGTGCGGGAATAAATATTATATGTTTAGAATGAGGAGTGATCTTAGTTAAGCAATAAAGGGATGGAAGGGGTGTGAATCCTTTTTAGTAAATGAATTTTTCCACTATGATTTCCTTAGCATCAATACCTCCACTACTAAGAAAAAATTTATTGATAATTTTGTGTCTTACACAATTCCATGTTTCATTCTTATGTTTTACATTCATGTCTTATTTTAATTATTTGACTATTATTCATGTATAATGAACAACTATGATTTATTTCTTGATTCAGGTTTATAATCATTGATATTCCTAGAATGGTCTACAATATTCCAGATCATGTTCTCATACCCTTATTATCATGATAATGAGTATGTATATCCCTTTTTACCCTCATTGATTATATGATCTCTCCTATTTTTATGTTTCCTTACCCAAAGTAATGAAGATATGTGTCATGTTTGATGAGTCTATGAAGTGTGGAAGTCATGAAAAACCTATTGAGGAATGATGTAGCTCAATTATGTACCAGGTTTTATGTTTCCATGTTTCCAAAGGCACTATAATAGTATGGTCTTTGGTAAACTGTTTTAATAATGTTTTATGTATTACACAATACAGATGTAATGATAATTTAAAAGAAAACATAGGGTCTCTATAGTCCTTCATTAAATTATTTAAATCTTATAATACTCTGATTTTGGTATATAGATATCTGTATATATTGGTTGTAATGTTGTTTCAAAATTTCAACATTTTTTCGTAAAGGATATGTTTGAAAATGTAGAGATACATTGTAAATTCCTCCCATGATAGGGATATTCCAACTTGGTGTAGTCACTAGCACTAGTCCTATTAGATTTGGGCTTATTGGATCCTGTAACAATCCTCAATCAGACGGTTCATGACCGAGTTGTATTAGAGGGGTTAGTTATTATTTAGGACCAGGAGTCTGTGAGATTGGTTTTGATAAATAATTCTATGTGTTTCAATTGTGGATTTTAGGCCAGGGACACTAGTTTTGGTGTGTCAGCTAACGTATCCATACCGTAGGACATTGATAACATGATTTTTGACATGATACATGAGAACAATTCATGTAGGGTAACCAATGGTACATGTTTTATACAGGAATGGTTTGTGGTTTCATGTCCTTCTTATGTCAACTCTCCATATATAATCATTCACCATGGTACACATTGTTTGTTTCTTGATTTCCCCAAAATGTATTCCATAAAAGATTCAATAGAATGATCATGAGGATGATCGTATCACTAGTGATTATTCGATAAATGGAGCAGTTCCTTATATTTTACCTCTAGGTGGTTCGCCAGACAAACAACCACCACTATAGTATCATGTGGTAACCACAACAACAGTTGATGAGAGGCGTTGTATGAGCGCATTTCAAGACTCTTTGTGGAAGATACCCCTTATGTTATGAGGTTATATTTACCCACTAGTGGCTGAGGACTGGCATGCGGTGGGACTAAATATTTCCAACTAGTGATGACACAATCAGATCCGCCAGTGGTCTTAAATATGAGACATATTCCTAGATTAGTAGGGTGATGGTGGGGTTTAGTTACTATATTTCATAATGTGAATACTCCATCATGGATAGAGTTTGAGCTTCTATTTAGGGAGGATTTATCACCATATAAACTAATGTTTATATGTATCTACGTTCTTTTTCAGCTCCATAAGGGTATAATGAGAGTAACTTTTTATTCATCAAGGATGGCAATCTCATAAAGGTACATGATGTATATGGTACGATATCAACTCTTTGTGGTTCATACAATCTAGTGTGGTCTATGTAGGGACATCTGACACAAAATTATAAATCTATTCATTACTACATATGTTGGGGAGCTAGAGATATCTTTGGATATCAAGAATTTATTTTATTAGAAGTTACATCAAGCGGTTTTCAGCACTAGGAAGAATAAGTACGTACCCCAAGGGATTGAATGTGATGTTAGTATTAGAGACCTGGACATGGGATTCTATTGAGTAAGAGGAATGGGGGAAAATGATTTGTAGAACATGGTTCTCATGGTTTTTCCAGTAATCCTAGAGAGAGGCATTGATACTAATGTGATAGTTGGGGATATATTTGCTGAGATTATTTGTCCCATCGTATAGTTTAAAGAGTATCTGTGGATGGGCTACCGAGTGTAAGACATCAATTGGATCAAGTTAACCTACATGGTGGTTGAAATAATAGAGGTGCTAAGAGATTTGTAGGAGGCGGTTAACATTTCAAATTATTACCACCAGAACCCCATGGTGGTAAACAGCAGACTCATGGTTCTGGAGGACATGGGAGGGGATAAATGCAGGTTGTTAGGGATTACAACCCAAGGGAACCATGAATAATTCAAGGTATGATCTATATCATTTGTAACTTAGATGTAGGATTTATGGACACATTTCATAAGATGTTCTTTTTCTTATCACGTATGTTGTTCGAGATTTATTGATTCTAGTTAAGATGTTGACTACACAGTAATTATTAGAGTCTCTTACTAGATAAGACTCAATGATCACATGCTTTTTCTAAACTTTTTATCTGCCCCTTGGAGGTAATATTTTCAGTTGGAATCTCTTGGTTGTAGCATCGAGTTCTTACGACCTCATTCATGGTATATATTAGTTATCTATATTAAATTCCTATAATGGAAATTTTATGATAAGGGTAAATTGGGTTCTTAGTGATGGTGTTATTTTTTCCTCTGTGGGTGGAAAAGAAACCTAGATATCATAGGATGTACTCTTTCTTATGCAGGAGCATATTATTATTCAACAGTCAGCTATCATTACCCTTAGTGTAGTGGATGTTATGATTTTCCAATTTATATTAGTGATGGTGGAGTATGAGTACATATTCTTTGATTATGATCCATGACTACCTACCAACCGAGTGATAGACTTCTATATTGATCTACTCCCCATGAAAACACCAATATCTTCACCAAAAAATAGAATGGTTCCCACAGACCTTCATGAACTGGCGATGTTCTGGAAAGACTTATTGAGGAATGGATTTTTTTGAACTATCTTTTCAATCATTATAGCCCTTGGTTTATTTTAAGAAGGAATATGGGATATTTAGGTTTCTTGTGGACTACCAGCACTAGAATTAGTGTAACATTGAGAACAATGATCAACTATCTAGGATTGATGACCTCTTTGATTATCTAAGATGGGAACATTTTTTCTTGAAGGTTTACCTCGTATTAGGGTGTAAACTATTGGAATTGTGGGATGAGGATATAAAAATATGGAATTAAGATGTTTTTATTGCCACTATGAGTACATGGTGATGCCCTTTTCTCTAATTAATTCCCTATTAGTGTTCACAGAACTCATGGACCATTTTGTATAGCCTTTTCTAGACCCGTTTTTGGTGTTCTTCATCAATGATATCCTAATTTACTGAGTGTCTAAGGAGTACTCAATACACATTATTATGGTTCTAGATGTACTGTAGGAGAACTAGCCTCAGAAAATGATATCAAATTGTCAGTTCAAGATTTGAGAAATCCACTTTTTTAGAAACAATATCTATGTAGGTGTAGTTGCATTGGACGCAGTCATAGTTGAGGCAGTGTTATCATGGGATCCAACAAAAAAAGCGATAGAGGTTCACAACTTCCTTATGTTGGTAGACTATTAACTGAGATTCATACCTGATTTCACTAGGATATCTTCATCCACAAAATCATTTATTTTAAATAGATAACCATTCATGTGGACTAATAATATCCATAAGGCATTCGAGTTGTGGAGATTGAGTTTGAAGATTGTTCTAATTTTTAGATAGTAGGAGGGTATCGAGTATGTTGTGTTATAAGATACATCAGAAATCGATCTATGTTGAGTTATGATGTAGAGGAAATTAGTGGTTTTCTATGGTTCACACAAGTTGATACCTGATGAGAAGTAATATACGACTCATGGTCTTGAGTTAGTAGCAATAGTCTTCTCATTGTAGATATTGAAACACCTGCTATTGAGAAATCTATTTATCATATTATCTGATCATAAGTGGCCCATGTATATCTTATATTATAAGGATATCAACATGAGATAATGGATATTGCTAGGTTTCCTCAAGTAATATGTGTATTAATGTTTTTATACTTATAGGAAGGGGGACATGGTCAGATTTTATCTTAGTAAGAGATCCTGTTGGCAGTTGCTGAAAGAGGAGTTGGAGCAGTTGTCCTCACTAAATTTATCCTTTTGGGATGGAGAGAGAGTGGCTTACCTATAATGTATGGTTGTTACCCTTCTACTCTTACTGCTGGTAAGAGAGGCACATCATGAAGATATTGACTATGGGACCCAATGTGAGCATATATCTACAAACAATACTTTTGAGTGAATTTCTAAAGATGGGGAGCACATTGTTCTTTTTAGCAGATACACAATTATTCCTGGGATGTTTTAGAAAGAGGTTATGAGAGGGTTTCACACTTATCCTTTAGTGGAACATATAGGCATGTAAATGATGTAACATGACCACCAATGTTTGTTTTTGTTTAATGGGATAAAGAAATGAGTTGAATAATTCATCTCTTTATGCCTTAATTGTTGGAAAATGAAGGCTGTGAACCATATTGTAGTAGGTTTTCCACAACCCCTTGATTTTATAAAATGGATGTGGGATGGGATATCTATGGACATTGTGATGGACCTACCACATACAATCATGGGACATGATTCTATCTGGGGGATCATATTATGGTTAACCAATTCTTAGCTATATGAGGGAAGAGTTCGGTTGTGATCTTGGGAAACCTCTATGTAAAAGAGATAGCTTGACTCCATGGGATCCCATCAATGAACGCTTTTGATCATGATTTTCACTTTACATCCTATATCTGGAAGGGATTGTTGTAGGCCATTGTGACCTAGTTACACTTGATCCAAGCATTTCACTCCCAAACTGACAGCTAGATAGAAAGATCAATTTAGGTTTTGGAGGACATGTTGGGAGATTTCAAGATTGATTTTGTCCATGGATCCATGGATTGCCAAATGATAGTGGATTTTGCGTACTAAAAATCATCCATTCCACAATAAGTATGGCCCCATTTGAGGATTTATATGGGTGATCCTACATGTCACCACATTGTTGGACTGAACTTGGAGAGTCAGCACTCACGGGCCAAGAGATGGTGCGAGCTATGAAAGAGAAGGTGTAGATTTTTGTGAAGTAGATGAAGAATACATAAGGACATCATAAGACATATTTTGATAGGAAATAAACTCCCTAACTATTCTAGGACAAAGTCAATATTTTCTTATAGGTTTCAAATCAATGTTGAATATTGATATTTTTCAATGGTTGAAATCTATCCTTGTGGTTAATCATCCCTTTCTCTATACTTTGTAGAGTTAGTGAGGTGGAGTGAAACTCTTCTCTACCACCTACATAAGATAGGGTACACAAAATATTTTATGTCTCGCAATTGAGGAGGTATGTTTATATCCCATGAAACATTATCTTCTAGGGATATGTTGACATTGAAGATGGAGAAATACCTATTGAGTGCATAGTTGAGATCGTCGATCGGTTTTTGTAGATC
Source organism: Viscum album (assembly GCA_963277665.1). Taxonomy (NCBI): domain Eukaryota; kingdom Viridiplantae; phylum Streptophyta; class Magnoliopsida; order Santalales; family Viscaceae; genus Viscum; species Viscum album. The sequence continues at coordinate 460,716,586 of OY728141.1, read as the reverse complement.
CTTTATGGGAGAAATATTCCTTTGGTGTGTTCTTGGTTTGACCATGAGATATTTTCAGGAAACGAGACGGCGGAGGTCTCCCGATGAATCCCCTCTGTAGGTGACGACGGCGGCCTCTGTGCCGATCCCTCCCCCTTCGATGGGGGAGGGAGAGTCTTCGTATCTTAGGAGGTCGAGGGCCTTCCAACCTTTCTCTAACCCAGAGTTTCTCCCTTCCTTCCCGAATGTGGCTTTAAACCCTAAGGTCCCGGATCTGGTAGACGGGGTCCTGAATCTTCCTTTATCCTCGACGGAGTTTTCTGAGTCGAACAACCTATTGAATCTCACTCTTGTTGCCCGCTTCAAGGACAAGAGGCCCTCGGTTGATGATTTTGATCATTTCTTTTTCGGTTCGTGGGATCTCCATGAACGAGCGGTGGTGGGTTTACTCGACAATAGGCAGATAATGGTTCGCTTCGAGACGGAGGCTGATTTGATAAAAGCATGGTCAAGCGCACCTCGTTTTTACAAGGGATCCCGTTTTCTGCTGCTGCGGTGGTCTTTCGACCTGCACATGAAAAGGGACTCACCTTCAATCGCAGTTTGGGTAAGTTTTCCCAAGCTTCCCCTACCGTTCCAGAACCCTGCAATTATCCTAATGCTTGGAAATATGGTAGGTAGATTCCTTTGCGCGGATAGTCGAACTGAAGCGCTCTGTCATCCAGTGAATCCTCGCGTTTGTGTTGAGATAGACGCATCTAGATCTCCCTTTGAGTATGTTTTTGTCACGATCGGTGAAGAGTACCGCTGTAAACAACGGGTGATTTATGAAGATTGGATTGATTTTTGTGGGTCTTGCAGGAGGTTAGGGCACTCGACCGAGGTCTACCGTAGGGGACTTCCTCCTCGGTCGATCAAGGGAGATGGTAAAAGGAAATATATCCCGCCATCCATGAAGGGGAATAACTATTTGCAGGTTGAGGAGGGTTCTCACTCGAGAACGATGGAGCCGGCTACCAGAGGAGAATGCTCTGGGGTGGCTTTGATGACACTGGATGGGGAATCAGTTAGGACTGGTAAGGCAATTATGGAGGGTGATTCAGGTATTGGTTCTTTGGATGGGAAGGGGCCAGGTAGTCATCCGAATTTGGATTGTTCGAAGGATTCCAGGGTATTGGATCCTGTGGCTCCCCCCTTTATACCTTTGAGTAATAGATTCTCTATCATTGCTGAGGATGGTCGATCTGAATGCCTAGAAGAGAATGATTTTGCAGGTAAGGAGAATGGTGACAGGGCCTTAGAGGATCAGTTGGCTGGAGGTTTGTAGACTGAAGTTGGCTTTGTCAGAATGGAGGCTATGGTGGTTATGCAAGAGGGTGACATGGGACTAGGGTTGGAGGGATCATCCTTGGCTGTTTGCACGGAAACCAGAAACTCCAATGTGGTGGGAACTGATGAGGGCCAGGTTGAGCAGGGCCTGAAAGCAGTTCTTGCGACAACAGTGGATGAATGTGTTTCAGTGGGGGTGCTTTTGTCGGTGATGGAGAACCCTACTACGGGTCAGGATGATAAAGGAAGGGAGTTCCCTTTGGGAGGGACAGAGAAGGTGAGCGGAACAGGTGACCGCTTGTTCAGTGAGGTGGTACAGAGTGAGCAAACCTCTTTTCCAGTCGGAGGGCCTGGTTCACCCACAATAAGACGTCGGTCAAGGAAGGATTACTCCTGTCTCCCGCGGCCTATGCAGACTCGTTCAGCATCTAGGAAGAAAGGCAAGGTAGCTGTGTCTTTTGTGAACAACATTGTGATTGAGAGGATTTCACCAGACCCTATTCTGGAACTTCTCAGGAATTGGGTGCAAAGTCCTCAGTATTGGCGGACACCAGGTTGGCAAACAGCCTCGGCCACTGGAGAAGATGAGTCTGGAAGGGGATGCGAAGAGGAGTATGCATTTGATGATTTTTACTGATGTTTTTAGTGTGTTGATTGTTGTTTCTGGGTTTATGTTGTGGTTGTATGCTTGGGCACTGGAACCCATTAAACCGGCTATTGAAAATAAAAAAAGGATTTCCAGGTTTGACCATGAGATTCTTTTTTAGATTAAATGAGTGAGGGAGACACAGATTCATTCCCAATATCTTCACCTTTTTATGTAGCCCATGATTTAGATTTTTTGGGACATAAATATTCATGTTAGGGATAATATATTGTATCATATTTTTCATGTATTATTTTTAAAAAATTTATGGATTATTTACATGCCCAAGAGTTGAGACGAAGTCCCATTATAAGGACCAATGTGCTCAGAATAAATGTTTGAAATATATTAAATATAATAAATAACAAGTCTATAAAATTATATTGATGAAGTAGAATAAAATCTAAACATGTTTGAATATCATATATTTGAGGTTATCGTTGATATTAGAAGATGAGGTTTACCCTAGGTGAAAATTAACACTAGTTGGAATGGATCATTTGTGTAAATGTCATTGTGAGAATAGAAATGATCAGAATAATTTAAATAAATTATTTCTTATCAAATGGTTGATATAGAAATAAGTTATTATTTATATATACTATTATGAAGAAACCAAGTGTTATCCAAATAAACTTAGATCCATTTGGGGATAATTGGAGTGAGACATATAGAATCCCCTTAGGAGAAAGATGATGATGTTTCAAATCGATGATTAACAAACATTTTAATCAATAGATATTTCCAATGATGATGAAAAAAAATGATTCTTAGATAGAGATCAAAAAAATCAATGTAGGACATATTTTAATTTTATTATTCTCCATTCATTATTTCTATGATGAATGTGAGTCAATCGACAAATGCATTGATTCAGGGATCATGCGTATTTGGGGATTGTAATTAGACATGTCAATTTTGAGGACATAATTTCTATCATGATGATTAGTTGATTTTATTATTTTTCTAATGAATATTAATCATGATCAATATTAAAAAATATTATTGTCTAATATTCTTGATTGATTTTTTCTTTTCTCCCCCAATTCATCATTCCTTGTGGGTATTCTTCCTTTCTGTCGTTGTACAAAAATTCTCAATCAATCGAAAATTTCACACATGTTTCTAGGAGAAATGATTTGAAATTGTAGATATAGGATTTTAATGAAATGAAGAATGTATGAAGACAGAGTGAGATTGATTCATATGATGCTAGATTCTTGATATCTTATTCTTCTATACATAATGAATAATTTTCAACAAATTATTTTATTTAATGGATTAGACCCTATAATCTATTGTTCGTGTGACAGATAGTATAGAATGATATGATCATAGGATATTGTATGTATTGGAGATAGATTCCAAATAGATGATGATATAGATGCAAGCATGAAGAATAATAAAGGGTTTATGAAAAAAACCCAATACTCACAGCATGAAACCCATTATTACACTTCATGTTTCCCCCATTTAATGAATTCGGGTATACCAAGAGAAATACATGGACACAGGGTGGGGTAAATGGGTTTCTTACAATTGTTTACTCCCCCACACAAATGTCATGGATCATGTACATTGGCTTCCACATGTACTGGTACATTGGAATTAGCGAACGACCTAATTTCATGTACTAGAACATGACTAGAGTACATGGATGTGAAACTGTGTTCAAGGACATGACATGTAACACCTTTACATTTCATGTACTCCTATACACTAAAAGTATAGGATGTTAATGACATGGTATGTTTACATAGGCAGAACGCATGGTTGAGGGATGAAGCATGCACCCTTTCTATATGTCATGTACTCATTCATACACTGATTAGATATCTTACCATCTATATCATGGGTATTATTTTTAGGATTCATTCCCCTTATCATTTTCCTAAATAATGGTAAGGATGTTTCTTTATCTAATGATTATGATCCCTTGAGCATGAATTCCTAGATAGAGTCATTGTAATCCTTCATATGATGCTCAATGTGGGATCCTATATTCATCTATGTTTCCTAGATAGTGTCCCTTGGATCGACTTGAAAAATACTACAAGGCTATGATCCTCCAAAAACTATGTTAATCTATATGGAGTTTTTTGTATTACCCCAAGGAAATAGATATGATCCTCTGATGTGTATTGTATTCTCATCATATCAGTCCTAATATATTCCCTCTCATAATGAGACTCGATGAGTAGTACATCTTAGACATATGACATCAATTATATCAGACACAAGATTCTATTATCTAGGATGAGTGCTTTTTGAAATCATCGGGCTTGAATCCTAGGATGTTATACTACTGGTGTCCCTGACCTATACACATTGTGACTTGGATTGATTATATATGGTTATTCTTGTTATATATTCTTTATAAATATTCATATTTATCAATGACTATAAATTTCATTATTATATGTCTTATGGTATTTTGTGGATTTATAATCAGTATTGTTATACTAAATCATTCACTACATTATTTCATACATGTAATGCCTTGTGCATACAATTGAACATTAGATGGATTCTTATATTGAAAAGACTATATGATTCTTTATTATTTATGATAGACCTATGTGTGTTCTTGTGTCTTTTAAAAATCAGTACCAGTAACTTTTCTTTCAGTTTATATTGGTGATGCAAATTTCATTTTTATGGCCTTGTATTTTTACATGTTTACCTTATTTTTTTCATGTCGTACACTAATTGTGTGATATATATGTATGCATACATCAGTTTTTCTATTGTTTTTACATTTCATTATTTTCTGGTCCTAGAGATATATGCATGTGTATAGGTACATCAGCAAGGCCTCCCATATTATAGATAATCAAACTCAGTGCAAGTCACCATCTGTTGGACTATTGGAGGAGGCTTGGGGGTCGTAGCATAAGATCCACTAGGATGGGTCAAGACAACATTATTATCTTTACATTCCCCCTGGATTTAATATTTTTATTATGTATTATATCAATAAGAGGGTTTTTTTATTTTTAACAATCTATTTGGTGATGATGTAACTAAATTATGTACTAGTCATTATGCTTCCAACATTCCAAAGGCACTAAACTATTACTATCGTTAAGTGTGTGTTTTGGAAATCTAACACCTCGAGATTTTATGAAAAATATTCTTTTTAATTTCATTAATGTATTGTGTTGTACGCTACACCAAAAGGAACTTTCACAACATGCATCCCTGACTTGTCTTGTATTACACACAATAAAGACCTTCCTCGATAGCGTGTGTAGTACGCAATACTGAGTTTCACTAAACGATATATTATTATAATATTATTATGAACTAGCCATTATGAATAGTAATACCCACATTTTAAAATTTTATAAATTTTATCTTTCAAAATCGACTTCGTTTTTGGATTCGGAATATCGAAATTTGCTTAGGGTGAAATTTTGGTACTTTTCGGGTAACTATCATATTCTGATGAATAGTGAAAATTACTAAATTTTAATTAAAAACAACTTTTTTAATCAAAATAATTAATGGTGATAAATTATTAATTTTAGTGGTTTTAAATTATATTTATAATATATTTTTACCATTTAATACAATGTTGGTCATTGGATGTAATTTCACATTCAAACCAGACATAAACATGTGTCAATCTTTTGATAGTTACTATCTCTTAAAAACATGCTATTTGTTTTGACGAAGAGAATTAATTTTTAAATTAATTAATGCAACTGATATGTCTTGAATTTGGTAAAAAAAAAATCATTTTTTAATTCATAATATCAAATATAGCTTAGGCCTAATTTTTGGTATTTTTCTGGAAACATTCATTTTTTGATGAATAGTGAAACCACTAAGTGGTAGTTAAAAAACTGAATTTTTCATAAAACATAATTTTACCGCTTCTGTGAATGGAATTTCAAAAATCTGAGAGGCACGTTTAATATCAAGGACTAAAATTTGGTTCAATGAGATGAAAATATTTTTTGGTGAATAGTAACTTTTTACTTTTATTTACCATGGTTAAAAGTAAATAGGATAATTAAGGGTAAAAATGATATTATTATTACCCTAACACATGTCTTAATTCTATTGGATAAGATTAATTAGACCCAAAACAACCTTAGGAATAAAATATGACCATTTAGGCCCAATTGGATTAGATTTTGAGATTTATTATTAATTTATTTAAAGAAGGGTTAAAATAGTTAAAATCAATGTTTAATAAGTAAATCATTTTTAATATAGGGTTATACATAAGATAAATTCGACAATAAATATTAATTAGAAATATAAAAAGATCTAAGACATAATTTTATTTTATTTTAATTTTTAAACATTAAATAATTTAATTTATTTATGACACAATGATGATGCAGTAATTATCTTATTAATCAAATATTGACATAATTGATGTTATAAATACCCAAATAAATGTAATTTTAGACTTTTTATGAATTACAATAATTTTATAGGTTAATATTACATATTATTACTGATTTAATTATCTTTTTTCTAACTAATCTTTCTGTTATGATTTTCACAAAAAATCAATTACCAAATAGTGTCAAAATTGACATAAAATTGTTTTTAAAAAAATATTATATTATTAATTTTTATTTTATTCCTAAAAATATAAGGTTAGGCCAAATTAATTAGATAAGGTTATATATATTAATAATAAACAACTTGGGGTTCTTTTGGCTTGTTATAGTAAGTTTATTAACCTTATAGTGTAAGAAAACAAGAAGACACGGTAAAAGTAAAATTATTTAACTTAAAGATAAATCTAAATGATAAGGTTAAAATAGATACCTAACCTTGTCTAAATTCTATTGGATGAGAGGATTTCGACCCGTCCCCACCTTATCTTCTAAATAAATCAATTTGGAGCTATTAAAATCCAAATATGACTTTATAATAAAATAATATTTTTGGTTTTTCCAAAGGTGCCCCTCTCCTCCCTTATAAAAGGGAACCTCCTCCCTCTCTTCCTCACACCACATTAAGCCATCAATATCGTCCAACCCCTGACAAATTCTCTTCTCCACTTCCCTAGAAACATCCTAGAGGTCCAGGTATTCTTCAAAGACCAATTTTAGTGCCCTAAGAGGAGATCTCAAAGAGGCGCTTCAAAGAAGAGGTAATGTCTGTTACCGATTCTTTCAACTTTATTTCTTATTCCACTTATTCTTGTTTAGTTGTTTCATTATGAAGTAATAAAATCAGTACCAATCATATACTGATATGATATTATAAGTATGAAACAACCATATTTCACCATCTACCTATCCTATGGAAAACGAAATCACCGTGCGTGCGTACGTATGGAATACCGCCTCCACGCCATGGTGTAATCTATTTTTCACCACCACCTTACTTGGATGGGTATAATGGTGAATGTAATGAATATATATGATTATTGTAAAGTTATATTGATTATGTAACATTATACATACACTTTAATACAATTCTACGATCATGGGAATGATATCATTGATCGTGCGTATGTAGGGAATACCATCTCCACGACGCGATGAGATTCACTCTCCATGATAACCATTCAAGAATGATTATAAAGTATATATAATAAGTAATCATGAAATATATGACATAATAATGATACTTGATTTATTTATATATTTATTTATTTCATCTACTTAATTCCATTCAATTCAATAAGGATACGAAAATAGCGTTCATGCGTACATATGGCCTACTGTCTCAATGAATGGTGTATTTATTTCCATTTATCGATCCATTATATATATGTATATTCTGACTATATATTATATATAAGTCATGTTTTACATTCTAGATGTAATTAATCAGTATCTTAGTAATCATATGAATAATTACAAGTTAAAACACGTATGAAAAATGAGACGATTTTACCCAAAACGCTACTTTAACATGAATTTACAAAAGAACGGGTAATATAAAGGCATAAGTGAACCATATATGATATAATAACAATGACTATGAATCTGTAATAAGTCAATGACATTATTTAAATCATTATACAGGAGGTTTGGATACGTATGAAGCATATCGGACCTAAGGTAAGGGATAATTATTCCAATCTCATTCTTATCCGAGATTGTTTATTCGTAAGTATTTACTGGGGTTATTGTTATCATCCATTTCCATGTTTCATAAAAATGGTTTCATATATGTTTAATGTCCTTCTTACCCATTTTTGACTTTTACTACATGGTATGAATGGAATCTTTCTTTTACGAGGTACTTTTTGACTTTTCAGGCAAAAGTACGAGAAGAATGTTTTTTAACTTATACGGAACGAATGGATTTTTTACAGTTTTATAAAGCCTTATTTTCAAGAAGCTTCCTCCAAAATATTTCATGACTATTTTCCACAAATTCCTTTTCTTTTAAAATTGAATTACATTTTGTGAAAAGAGAATGATTTTGATGAAGAAAGGATATTTTCATCAAGAATTCATTTCAAGTGTTTTATCAAAACCATTTTTCATCTAAGATGACATTATTTCATATGTGTATGTTTCAAGTATCATGTATCTATTATTTACATGGTTTCAATTTTCTTATTATGAAATGATATCCATTTCTTTTATATGGATTATGTGATGATGGGATGATGTTAATGAAACCCATTTTATTTATTGGGTTATGTAGGTTTATTTTGTGGTAGAAGTATGAATTATTTCATTATGAGATGGGTGGGACCTATATCTCCCTCCAATGAATTGGGTAAATATTTATATCTCATGAGATAGACATGGCTGGAACAGTATGTTAATCCGGATCAGTGTTACAGGACTGGAACGAGGAGTGAACTCGATTCAGAAAGGGACTTTGTCCACTAGGATGGTCTTGGCAGCAATGCCTTGGCTGTTATGGAAGTCATATCATGTGCTTAATGGTTGACACAATTACATGTTTTATTCCCATGCTATTTTATCATGATTGATGTTCCTTTATGATCTTTGCCTTACGTACTTCCATTTTTTATGTCATTGCTCAATCTTTTGATGTTTAAACATTATGTTCATGTTTTTAAGTTCAAATGTATATGATTTGTTTTATTTTATCCATGATTACCCTTACTGAGCATTTGAGCTCACCCTTTTTACGTTTTCTTTTCCGCAAGATATATGGAAAGGTTTTAGGTAAGAAAAAAAGGGAAGATCTTTATGGGAGATGTTGAGGATCTTTCACCAAGATTAGAAGATTATGATCCAAGTTTCCAAAGGAACTAAACTATTACGGTCCTTGTGTGTCTATTTTTGTTATGTATTGATTATTACGAAAAAGTAATATAATGTCCATGTACGTCAAGATTTGGGTCTCTACAGTTGGTATCATAGAAAAGGTTTAGTCAACCTTTGGAAACTAGGATGCGAAAACGTTAGTGAGATCCCTAGAGATATTTCTAAGGTATGTCTAGGGATGTATGTAAGGATAAGTATACGTATAGGATATAGTCCTAGAACTACGGTAACGATCTTAGAATTTAACCTAAGATGTTAGATATTGAGGGTACTCTCCCTTTACTATGTTGTTTTCCCTAGCATGATTTTTTCCTCTCACACTATTCTTTTTGGGTTTTAGAAAGTGGCTGGAAACAGGATGATTCACGATAATGGAGGATATGATGGACAATGGAATGATATTCTTCATGAGAAACCAAATGAAATGGGACTTGGAAGTCCAAACATCATTATTATGTCAAATCAGCAATCTCATAATATGATCAATAAACTCAAATTTGGTAAGTTTCCTGACTTGGCGAAAAAGAGAAAGATGGAGTTTCATGATGATCATAGAGTAAAGAAAGTTCAATTTCCCCTATGTAAATCATGTGGGAAGAGGCATCAAGGAGAATGTTTCATAGGAACTGGAAGATGCTTTGGGTGTAGAAAATAAGGATATAAAGCCAGTAAGTGCAAACGAAAAGGTTCAGTTAACACCATGGATGAAGATAATGGTATTGCTACGACATCAACAATGGATAAATGTCTTAAATGTGGAATGTATGGGCATTATGCAAACCAATTCCCTAAGGGAAAGTCTCATGAAGAGAATCAGTATGGTTTTATGGGTAATATTGATGTTGACGATGATGAAGAGACTACAAATGATATGTGAGATGAAAGAATTGTTGAAGCTCGATCAATGGTTTAAGAATGTAGTGGAATGATTACATTTTTATCAAGTGTAATGTTGTATAAGTAATCTCATGGTACTATGGAATAAAGAGACATATAAGTATTGTTACACTATTGTATTTCTTTATGTTTTGAAAGTGTGTGATGAATGGTACCAGTATTTTTGGAAAGTAGATGATATGCGCATAATGAAGGGATAATGAGAAAATGAAATGTTTGACATTATTCATGAGCTCATGACTAATATAAGGAAATAGTTATATCATGGTTTGAGTATATAGAATTTTGGGGTTTTGGTATATGGAAGGAGTTAACTTTTGACAGCACTTATGTTTTCACTAAGATTCAATGGGTATTCATTTTTCAAGAGAATACATGATTAAGGTATTCACATGATTGGAATGTAAACAATAAGATAATGGGGGATAAATGATGGTTTGTTGATGACATTTCAAGTAATCGTTTTCTTTATACTATGAGCTTGGACCGAAGTATTTTAGATAAAGATTGGAATGGATTATGTTAGACATATGATAGTTTTGTTTAAGGAGAGAACTTTTTTCGACACTATTGATAGGATGTTATAGTAATGTAGTTTTAGAAAGAGGAAAACCTGCAGGACGGGCAATAGCCCATCGCGTCGGACAAGGCGGTGGGAATCGAACCCGCAACCGAAGTACGACTGGCCTTTATCGCCTACCACTGGCCTACAGGAAGTCCCTGTTTAGTAGAAAATAGTTTTATTATATTAAGCAGTATGATATATGAATTATAAGTCCATTTTAGGAACCATATATGATTAATGTCACTATAGATATACATAGGTATATTTAATAACTTTTTCTAACCTTTTGATTGAGATAGATGGAATGACCCGTCCTTCTATCACATGATCTGCTAACACTTCATAAATAACAAATTAAACTTCATTTCTTTAAGAGATGAAGTGTAAATTGTTCAAGGCACGAACAACAGTGAGATTGTACCAAAATAAAGTAAGTATTTATTCTAATTCAAATTCTTCAACTTTAGGGAAATGATCTTGAAAACAAAATTTTTTGTCTTAGTGCCCTTATATCCGATGAATCAGATGGTACCCTAGATCACCAAAAATTTATGGCTTTGTGATTGTTGGATTTTTCATATCCATGTTCTCTACCAATCTCAATCAGAACTTGATGGTTAGATTTTTCTTCCATATCCATATTTTCACCTATGTTCTCTTTCGTGAAAACCCAGTGATGAGTTAATTTGGGTAACAGTTACGTTTCATACTTTATTTTTTAAAGCCATGTTTTGGTATTCCTTTTTACGATGTCAGTTTCTATTAAAGAAACTTTTGATTAGTAAACCATTTATAACCCTGGTGAATTTCAAGGGTGAAATTCATTTTAAGGGGGGTAGAATGTAACACCCGAAGATTTTATGAAAAATATTCTTTTTAATTTCATTAATGTCTTGTGTTGTACGCTACACCAAAAGGATCTTTCACAACATGCATCCTCGACTTGGCTTTCATTACACGCAATAAAGACCTTCCTCGATAGCGTGTGTAGTACGCAATACCGAGTTTCACTAAACGAGATATTATTATAATATTATTATGAACTAGCCGTTATGAATAGTAATAACCAACGTTTGAAATCTTATAAATTTTATCATTCAAAATTGAATTTATTTTTGGATTGGGAATATCGAAATTAGCTTAGGGTGAAATTTTGGTACTTTTTGGATAACTTTCATATTATGATGAATAGTGAAAATTACTAAATTTTAATTAAAAACAACTATTTTAATCGAAATAATTAATAGTTATAAATTATTAATTTTAGTGGTTTTAAAGTATATTTAGAATATATTTTAATATTTAATACAATGTTGGTCATTTGATGTAATTTCACATTTAAACCAAACATAAACAAGTGTCAATCTTTTGATAGTTATTATTTCTTAAAAACACGCTATTTGTTTTGACAATGAGAATTAATTTTTAAATTAATTAATTCAACTGATATGTTTTGAATTTGGTAAAATAGAAATAATTTTTTAATTCATAATATCAAATATATCTTAGGCCTAATTTTTGGTATTTTTCAGGAAACATTCATTTTTTGATGAATAGTGAAACCACTAAGTGGTATTTAAAAAACTGTATTTTTCATAAAACATAATTTTACAGCTTCTGTGAGTGGAATTTCGAAAATCCTAAAGACACAGTAAATATCAAGGAATAAAATGTGGTTCAATGAGGTGATAATATTTTTTTGGTGAATAGTAACTTTTTCTTTTTATTTACCACGGTTAAAAGTAAATAGAATACTTAAGGGTAAAAATGATATTATTATTACCCTAACACATGTACTAATTGTATTGGATAAGAGTAATTAGACCAAAAACAGCCATAGGAATAAAATATGAACATTTAGACCCACTTGGATTTTATTAGTACATTTATTATTAATTTATTTAAAGAAGGTTTAAAATAGTTAAAATCAAAGATTAATAAGTAAATCATTTTTAATATAGGGTTATTCATAAGATAAATTCGACTATAAATATTCATTAGAAATATAAAACGATTTCATAAATAATGGTATTTTATTTATAATTTTTAGACCTTAAATAATTTAATTTATTTATGACACAATGATGATGCAGTAATTATCTCATTAATGAAATATTGACATAATTGATGTTATAAATACCCAAATAAATGTAATTTGAGACTTTTTTTGAATTCCAATAATTTTATATGTTAATATTACATATTAGTACTGATTTAATTAACTTTTTTAGAACTAATATTTCTGTCATGATTTTCACAAAAATCAATTACCAAATAGTGTCAAAATTGACATAAAATTGTTATTAAAACAAATATTATATTATTAATTGTTATTTTATTCCTAAAAATATAATGTTCGGCCACATGACTTATATAAGGTTATATATGTTAATAATAAAAAATTTGGGGTTCTTTTGTCTTGTTATAGTAAGTCTATTAACCTTATAGTGTAAGAAAACAAGAAGACACGGTAAAAGTAAAATTATATAACTTAAAGTTAAATCTAAATGATAAGGTTACAATAGATACCTAAACTTGTATAAATTCTATTGGCTGAGATTATTTTGACCCATCCCAACCGTATCTTGAAAATAAATCAATTTGGAGCTATTGAAAACCGAATCTGACATTATAATAAAACAATATTTTTACTTTTTCCAAAGGTTCCCCTCTCCTCCCTTATAAAAGGGCACCTCCTCCCTCTCTTACTCACACCACATTGAGCCTTCAAGATCGTCCAACCCCTGCCAAATTATCTTCTCCACTTCCCTAGAAACATCCTAGAGGTCCTGGTCTTCTTCAAAGACCAATTTTAGTGCCCAAAGAGGAGGTCTCAAAATGGTGCTTCAAAGAAGAGGTAATGTCTGTTACCGATTCTTTAAACTTTATTTATTCTTCCAATTCTACTCCTTTAGTTGTTTCATTATGAAGTAATAACATCAGTATCACTCATATACTGATATGTTATTATATGTATGAAACAACCATATTTCACCATCTATCCATCCTACGGAAAACGAAATCACCGCGCGTGCGTACGTACGGAATACCGTCTCCACGCCACGGTGTAATCTATTTTCCACCACCACCTTACTTGGATGGGTATAATGATGAAAGTAATGAATATATATGATTATCGTAAAGTGATATTGATTATGAAATATTATACATACATTTTAATACAATTCGACGATCATGGGAATGATATCATTGCTCGTGCGTACGTACGGAATACCGTCTCCACGACGCGATGAGATTCACTCTCCTTGATAACCATTCAAGAATGATTATAAAGTATATATAATAAGTAATAATGAAATATATGACATAATAATTCTACTGGATTTATGTATATATATATTTATGTCATCTACTTAATTCCATTCAATTAAATAAGGAAACGAAAATAGCGTTCATGTGTATGTACGACCTACCGTCTCTATGAACGGTGTATTTAATTCCATTTATTGATCCATTATATATATGTATATTCTGAATATATATTATATATAAATCATGTTTTAAATTATGTATGTAAGTAATCATGATCTAAGTAATCATATGAATAATTACAAGTTAAAACACGAATGACAAATGATACGATTTTACCCAAAACACTACTTTAACATGAATTTACCAAAGAACGGGTATTATAAAGGCATAAGTGAACCACATATGATATAATAACAATGAATATGATTCTTTAATAAGTCAATGACATTATTTAAATCATTATGAAGGAGGTTTGGATATGTATGAAGCATATCGAACCTAAGGTAAGGGATAATTATTCCAATCTCATTCTTATCTGAAATTTTTTATTCGTAGGTATTTACTGGGGTTATTGTTATCATCCATTTCCATGTTTCATAAAAATGGTTCCATATATGTTTAATTACCTTTCTACCCATTTTTGACTTTTACTACATGATATGTATGGAATCTTTCTTTTACGAGGTACTTTTTGACTTTTATGGAAAAATTACGAGAAGAATGTTTTTTTAACTTATACGGCACGAACGTATTTTTTACGGTTTTATAAAGCCTTATTTTCATGAAGCTTCCTCCAAAATATTTCCTGACTATTTTCAACAAAATCCTTTACTTTTAAAATTGCATGGCATTTTTTGAAAAGTCAATGATTTTGAAGAAGAAAGGATATTTTCATCAAGAATTCATTTCAAGAGTTTTATCAAAACCATTTATCATCTAAGATGAAATTATTTCATATGTGTATGTTTCAAGTATCATGTCTCTATGATTTACATGGTTTCAATTTTCTTATTATGAAATGATATCCATTTCTTTTATATGGATTATGTGATTATGGGATGATGTTTATGAAACCCATTTTATTTTTTGGGTTATGTATGTTTATTTTGTGGCACAAGTAAGAATGATTTCATTATGAGATGGGTGGGACATATATCTCCCTCCAATGCATTGGGTAATGATTTATATCTCATGAGATAGACATGGCTGGAATGGTAAGTTAATCCAGTTCAGTATTACAGGACTGGAAGAGGAGTGAACTCGATTCAAAAAGGGACATTTTCCACTAAGATGGTCTTGGAAGAAATGCCTTGGCTACTATGGAAATAATATCATGTGCTTAATGTTTTCCACAATTACATGTTTTATTCCCATGCTATTTTATCATGATTGATGTTACTTTATGATCTATGCCTTACGTACTTCCATGTTTTATGGCATTTCTCAAGCTTTTGATGTTTAAACATTATGTTCATGTTTTTAAGTCCAAATGTATATGATTTGTTTTATTTTATCCATGCTTACCCTTACTAAGCATTTGAGCTCACCCTTTTTGTGTTGTCTTTTCCCCAGGATATAAGGAAAAGTTTAGGTAAGAAAAAAAGGAAAGACCTTTATTGGAGATGTTGAGGATCTTTCACCAAGATTAGAAGATTATGTTCCATGTTTCCAAAGGCACTAAACTATTACGGTCCTTGTGTGTCTGTTTTTGTTATGTATTAAGTATTCCGCAAAAGTAATGTAATGTCCATGAATGTCAAGATTTGGGTCTCTACAGGAAATATATCACATTTTCATAAATATAGAATGATATCTATGTATGATAGTCATATCCCTATATAGTTATTCATAATTGGATTTTCAACCACATTTTTATGATTTACTTATGATCTTGGTTCTATGGTTTAATGGTTTTCCATATTTATATATTTTGAAAACATTTATGTTGATAGAGAGGTTATTCTATTATGTTACATCCTTAAATTGTTGAAAATTTACTTACAATTACAACCCAATAGACATCGTTAATTTAAGATTATATTTATGGTGAATAATAATATTATTACAACAAATGTAATAATATAATCATATTTTTTAGAGATCTCTATCATATTATACATCTCCATGAAAAATAAATAGAGATATATGTATATAGAGATAATTCAATTATGTTTTCTCATGTATCATCAAGAATAATAATGTTGAAAAGGGTTTTATTCTTGGATACCCAATTTCACTATTATTAAATATTTATGTTGTTTATGATAAATACCATCAGTAATTTGTGAAACATCCTCATGTGATGAAGGAATGTTTTAACAATGTGATGATTGAGTTATTTATTGAAAGGGAGTTTTTATTTTTACAGTTGTTAATGGGAAAAACCAAGAGGATAAAAAAACCACGTAATTTTTTTTAAAATAAATGAAATGTTTAGTTAATATTTAACTTTTAAAATTTGTATAAGTCACCTTAGACATATCCTAGTGCAGGTGAACAAAGTAAAACATATTATATTGTTTACTTCTTTTATCTACCATTAATGTAAAATGAATATAGGAATATATGTGTCCATAAAGGTGAGAGAACATGATTCTCACTCAATTATGAATCATTATAAACATCAAAACCATTACCCCCCCCACCAAGGGTGTAATCCTAAATAGTGATACAACATTTGGTATAAGAAGAATGATAATTTTGATTCCCTATTTCATTTAGGGAAACAAATATCAATGATAATGTTATGACCATCATCCACATAACAAACTTTTAATTCATGAAAAATTGGATGAATCCTTATTTAGAATATATGGTCATATTGGATATTTATGGACTCAATGCTAATATTTACATTGGATCTATGAAAGTGGTAGATAAAAGTGATTTTTATATAGATACTAAAATAATAAATGTATAGGTTAGTGATCTTTCAAATCTCATTTTCAAAAAATCAGTTTCCTCCAAAACCAATCATGTTGCGTGGTAAATATTATAAATATTATTAAATGATATTATATGTTTTGGGAGTAGATGTTATAGGTTATGATGGAAAAATATA
Source organism: Viscum album (assembly GCA_963277665.1). Taxonomy (NCBI): domain Eukaryota; kingdom Viridiplantae; phylum Streptophyta; class Magnoliopsida; order Santalales; family Viscaceae; genus Viscum; species Viscum album. The sequence goes on along the minus strand of OY728141.1, from coordinate 460,699,607 downwards.
ATGATTTGACATTTTATTTAAATGAGATTATAGATTCCTTCTTTTATCAGCTATCTGTTCTTATTGAAGATTCTTGAGGTCTCACTGAAGAACTCAAAATATGAGAATATAATAATGAATAACATGAGAATATTTGATACTAAGTTAATGAAAAAGGTGTTTGTTATAGAATAAAATGAACTAAATATATTTTTCGTTATGGTTTTCTTATTACTCTTGTGACTTATTTGATTATAAAAAATAATTTGGGTCAAGAATTAAGAAATGTACTTTTCATGGGGAAATTATTTCTATGAATATTCTCTTAACCAAGAAGAATATATAAATTTAAAAAAAATAATGTTGTTATATAATTTATATCCTCTAATATTAAGAGATAAAAATGTATTGTTTGAATGTAATATTCTCTTATCTTTCTTCAAATGTTGAATAGTCGGACATCTAATCACTAATTTTTCAAACAAATATCAACATAATGATGAATTATATAGAAATACCATTACAATGAAAAATGAAGATCAATAAACTCTTAATGGAGTTCCTACAATAGAAAAAACATTAAAAAAGCAAATTTGTTTTGGGGAATGTAATGCATACGAAGATGGAAATTATAAAGATGAATGTGTGTTGATCGATATTGAAAACAATACAAGAAACATTAATATTGATGATGATAATGAAGAATATTTTTTTTATTATCTAAAAAAATAACATGAGGCAAGAATTTAATAAAATGAATTTTTTAGGGAAAAGTCAAAAAAGGGCAATGATGTCATGGGTGATTCTAAGATCTACATGAGTCAATGGGATGAATAAAGTTATAATTGATGCTTCCGATTGAAAAATTAAATATTGAAATTCAGTAAACCAAGGGAAGGAAGTAAAACTGAAACTCAGAATTAAATAAATAATATGAATCATTGATGGTTTCAATAAAACCATCAAGGAAATTTTGATAAAAATTTAGTAAATTAAAAGAGAATATATGAAGTGGCGTCTTATGTGTAAATATCACGAATAATCATTACAACCTAGATTGATAATGGTAAAAAAAAATTATCATCCTCAGGTCAATCCAAAAAAGTTTTTTTGGAAGAACACAACCTAATTATTCATGTTCATCATCTAAAAATTAATGGAAAATATATTTTTTTTTCAATGCCTCGTACATTGACATCGCGAAATGAGGTATAACATTACAAGATTTTAAATCCAATTAACCATGTGGTAAAGGAAATCGTATTGATTCATGTGTTAGATGTCTTTCTGTAAAAATATCGGACACACGTAATATTTTTCTCAATTTCATGGTGTTCATCTTAGGATCAACACCAATCCAACATGTTGTGTTTCAAATAATTCTATTTTCACAATGTATACTATTTTTCTAATAAAAGAATTAGGATTAAGGAGATAATTTATGAATCAAGATTGAACAAAATAATCAATTATGAGTCCAAGTGGAATAAATAAAAATACATATCCTTAATCCCAAATAAAAGTAATTTTTCAGGAAGAATAATTGTTCATATATCTACAATATGAATAAGAACATTCATCATCATCATTGGTAATGTACGGTAGTTCAAAGTATGCAAATGTTACTTTGATTGTCATTAGATAAATGAAAAATTAAATCTTATAGAAATTCAAAAAACATATTATCATCACATATTCATGATAATAAATAATAGGTTGTGGTTTTCAATAATAACAAATATTGATTCATGGGATATAGTAATTGTGAGGGTATCAATATTTTTGGGAGTGAAAAAACAATGATTTGAGGAAAGTGCATTATGTGGGATGATATTTCATGGTTGATGAGAAAGGACATAATTTTATCAGTTCTCTTTAATTTATTAATTATAGATATGAAATTGAGTTTAGTCCACATGAATATAATTTTGAAGCTAAATATAGTTCACCTATTATTCTGATAAAATAACCAATGTAAATCGATACCTTTTTGTAAATTTTTTTGTTCGTTGTCCAATGTGAATGAGGATGGGATTTTCCATTTGAAGATTTTCCATATTATCCAACAAATAACTGGTGAGTTTTTAATGATAATTGAATCTTTTGATATTCCCTATTTCAATTATGATCAAAATCATTTATGTGATTCATTTATAAAGGGGAATATCATTCATAAGTCTTATAATCTGTAGAATATACAGGAATAATGGTTGTTTGAGAATGATAACATTGTTGTTTTTTAGATAATTTCACCCATATAAATGGATCGAAATAGATATTATGTGTTGATATATCATTACATTATAAAAATATCACATATAATTCCAATCACAAACAAGATTTAGGTGTACTGATATATGACAACATATTATAGGAGAGACGACCTGATTATTTGTATAAAGATTCAAATATTATGTAATGAAAATGGGACCAATTTTACAAATCATCATGTTGAATAATATGTTAAGTTACATGGAATTAAACATCATGTTATATCTATTCGAAAACCTTGCGAAAAAATGGGTTTTGGATATAAGGAATTTTGTAATCAGTATCAGGGCATGGAAAATGTTTAATAAGAAGTCAATTATATAATTTTACATCAATTAAGTTTTTCTTGTATTGATATACATCTCTAATAAATATTTTTGGGTTCAAATTAAGTGGTAAGTCTACATAAATGTTTTTCTATAAAGAAATTAATACATGATTACATCTATTATTTTGGTTGTAAATGATTAATTCTCAATAATATAAAGAGATAAAATATTAATATCATGGATATGAAGGAATATTTCTTAGATACACAATGAATATTAAATCTTATAGATATCTTAATAAGAGACTTGAAAATTTGATTTTGAGGAATGATGTTTTGGTTGTAGAATGTTGTAAAATTATAGTTGCACGTGAGATGATATCACATGATAACAAACAAATTTATAATCCTAAAATTGATGAAAAATAATTATGTTAATAGTGGATTTTAATGAATTGAGATAACATTAATAATGACTCAGATTGTGAATAATGTGTAAAAATTCTATAATTCTCCTGGGAAAAAACCTATTGATCTAAAATCATGGAATGAAACAATACTTGGGAATGGAAATTCCAAGATCAATCCAAAATAATGAATAAATGGAAGTGGTTATTTATTATCATTGTTCAGAAAAATATCTTTCAATAATGTTTTTAATGATGATAATTGGATTATTTATATGAAGGAAGATCTTGAAAAATAGTGAAATCAAACATACAAAGTTGTTTTATGGAAATGTGATTATAATTTCATTAGAACGTAGTGGGGCTCTGAATAAATCAAAATTTATACTAGGAGGTGATTTTAATCATGAAAAAACCTATTTGTTATGGTTATTTCTAATTTTAATGAATAGATTTTGATGAGACAAATAAATGCTTAGCACTATTAAGAAAATATGGTTATTATTATCCGTGGATTTTTAGAAGGGGTTCAAAATAAATCAAATGAGAATAAAGTATACCTTCAATAGCTGTTTCCATCGATAGGAAGTGTAAATTAAGAAATATTATTGATTTCTCATTGTTGAATATCAAGGAAAAGTATTTTGAATAAAAATAGATTTATATTTCCTCAAAAAATCCTAGTGGACATGGTATTCTTGGTCAAGCCAGTGTTTCAGGAATCATGATTTTTATATAGGAGGCGTTGATCACCACCTATATCTCAAAAAAGAATATGAGTAGGGGTAAATTGCTCATTCCAATGTTGATGACATAATGTTTTGAGTCTAGAGTCACAATCAATGTTTATAGATCTCAAAACTAATATGGTGTGATTTTGATATGTCTCTAGTTTTGAAAATGTCTTATCATCTCAGAATATAAGTTATTCATGAAGCGAATGGATTTTTATCTTAGAAAAAAATATTCAAAATATATTTATGGAATATTTCAAATGTTTTACTCAAGGTCTATTGAAATATTAGAATATAAAATACTTAAAATATCAATAGATGAGTTGAAAAATAATTTTTATGTGACCTTATATTAGAAAACCATTTGGATATTAATATTTTTTTCAATAACTCAACCATATATTATTTTTCCCCCTTTGATGGAACTAATTTTCAATTTTATACCAATTAAATCCCCATTAAGTATATAAAAAATTTACATTGATATATACATAGTATAATGTACTATGTGTTGTTATATTATAGTGTTTCATGGTATAATTTGAAGGGATTTACATATGAAAATTGAGATGGTTTTCTGGATGATCAAAAATAAAAATGTGGTGGTGATTTTTATATTGATAACTAATGTATGTCCTAGAAATGTAAGAAGCCTGAAAACATATCATTGATCACTAAATAAGTTTGGTAGAGTACTGCAACTAAAAATAGAACCTAGTTAATATGGGTGAATCAACAACATCATTATGTGGGTGTTGATGTTATTTATTCTATTCCAATCATGTTTGAAAATTAAATGGGGATAAATATCAACAGAAACATTATTCAATATTCATTTAAAGAAGAACATTGATATCAAATATCCTTTAATTATAGAGGAGGTGGAGCAAGGAATTGTGGTATTGTAGTACATGTTAATACATATTGAAGTATTTAATATATTGAAAACAGAACAACATGAAGAGGTGTTAAAAAATACTTTGGCTCTAGTAGTTCAATTATATCCTCCTAGATAATTGATTCTATATTTTATATCCCTCTCCCTATTTTCAGTATGAATTTCATCCGGTAGTGAATAGTTATATAATTTAGTGGGAGATATGATCCATGTGGTTTATTTTCTTAATAAAGTACATGTGATTGGAGCTAAAAATAATACTCGAAGTTGTGAGTTATATAAAAACCATATATGAGTTAGCTACCTCTCTTATTTAATACATAAAGACAATGTTAAATATTCTTAGATGATTGGTTGACATCTATCATAATATGTTGAAATTTATTTCACTATAATTCCTGTGAAAGGGAACATTGTTGCATTAATTTTGATTTCCCTAAAGAATATTTAATTCTAATAGAGTATAATTTCAATGAATATCTCAATGTATACTATTTAAAATAAGTGGGATAAGTGAAAATATATGTTTTTAATGTTATTATTGTGGAAACAAATTGGATTATTTCAACCAAATCCTAGGGAGGGATTTTTTAATCAAAAATAATTTTTGGAGTGTATTTTTTGGAAAGTGTATGTGTTGTCTATATGAATTTTGTTTTTTAGAATTAAAAGTGTTATAAATTATAGAATATATAGAGAAACATAATCGTATATGATGGAGGGTACAACCTATGAATATGTAACTCCCATCAAGATTAAATGTAAATTGGTTAAATAATTGATCACATAAGGGTTTATGGATACTAGTGTATTGGTTGTTGTAAATTAATAAACAAAATAATGGTAGTTAGGAAATGTAAAGGTAGATTTATCCATGGATAAGTGTTTTATGTATCTGTATAAGGGGAAATTATTATCATGGAAACACATGTATGTGTATATATTGTGTTTTATAAGGGTACTATCTGTGTTATGTAATTGTATTAGGCTAGATAACGGTACGATAAGTAGCTATGAAAGGGAACCAGATAGAGACATGTATGGTTATAAAAACTAGTGTTAGGGTATTGGTTAACATAAGGGTACCTACTTAAGTATGTCCTCTCATGTACGGGTACCTATGTAGGGATAAATAGGCTCTCATAAGGGTAAAAGAAACCTTTGAAATGGTATCTCCATTATATGACTAGGGGATAATAAATGCATGTAATGCCCAATGGTGGTTTTTAAGTCATAGTCCAATTTCTTTTGAGATATACATGTCATAATATTCACTGCACATAATGGAATTTGAAATTTTCTCGATGATAAATATTCAGGATTTTTCGAGATATTCCATAAATATATAAATTTTGACCAAGGAATATGTTTGGGAGGAATTATTTTTAAGGTTTATCCATATAGTAATAATATATAACACATATGAAGGATTATTACACCATTATATTAATATATTCATGAAAAATATGAATGTACCCTCTTTTATGTATACTTCCATCGGATATGTGTCCATGATGTCAGAAATAATCTATTTGATATAGTTAGTTTGGTTTTGGAACATGGAAGACACTTCACAGTGGATGTATTGGATATGTTGAGGTATCAAAGAGTTATTACTATAGTTATTTAGAGACTCTCTTAAATATATAATGATATAGGAATGTGTGAAGTTATTCTTAATCATAAGTTCAGCTACATCTTGGTGAAGGATTTATGATTCTGGTGTTTTCAATCTATATTTTTATATATTTATAGATTTTTAATTAATGGTATTTGATTTATTGGTTCTCTTGAGTAGTTTTATCATTCAAATACGCAATTATTAGATACAGTTAAAATCCAAGTCTCATGGATAATTTAGGATTCGTTTTAGGATTCATAAAATGATTTTTATTGAACATTTGATAACAACATCATAAGATAATGAGGTCAATATAATATGATATATCACCATGATGATTATTTGAGGATAGGGATGTGAATATGGATAATTCCATGTAGTTTTACTAGATCATATTCTAAGTATTAATGGTTTATTATGGTGTTATTCAAGGAGTTCCTTTCTTAATATAATTATACATATTATATTCTAATGAGAAACACCATTGTTAGTGTATCCATTATCTATATATGAAGAAGTAATGTTTAAATAAATGTAGTAGTGATTTCACCAATTCATAATGGTATCAAATGCAGATAGTTATCATGACCTCTCCAAATTATACTCAAATCAAGCGTAGTTTTGGAAAACATCAATCATAGGTTCATTTTCTATGAATACACCATGGATTTTTCCTAGTGCTATTGGGATATATAAAATCTCTTTTCCTTTGTACTATTTTCATCACTAATTGAGGTGAATGGAATACCTAAATCAATGAGTTCATAAAAGAGAGAGAATCATAACCTCCCTCAATGATGAATTACTATAAACATCATTACATTGATTCATCCCCCACTCCTTCACTATGTTATCCTTTATGTCGATCTATTGGGTCACTATCATGCCATGGTTAATGTGGTAATCTCATTTCGAGCGTCAAAATATTTTTTCAAGCCATATATACCTAGATAGGTATAAGATATTTGTATGAAATTTATATTATAAATATATAGAATATTTAATTGTGTTTTAATCATTTATTATGATTTTTATGGTCAATGGTATGATTTAAAGTATGTAATAATTTTGTGTTTATCTTTGATTACAAATAATCAATCCATATAATTATTAGGATTGGTTTGTATTTTCTTAAAATGAAAAATATTATGGTTTTGTAATGTTTTTTAGAAATTATTTACTATCCTGATATATATGTATATTGAATAAGGTCATCAGATAGAGATGATTGGATAAATTTAAATGAATAGAGACCACTATTTTAAAGTTTATTCAGGTAAACCGATTTGGATTTGTCATGTTATAGGGTCCACCAGACAAACAATCAATAGAAGAATCCTAGTAGACATAGTTCCATAAGGATTATTTTATGTGGGTTAAAACTCAGTGTCGGGACTACAACAACGATCACCAAAATATGGATGTTTCATTAGATCATTAAATAGTGTATGGATAGTTAACCAGGTCAATGAGAGGTTGAACATGAATAATTTAAGGTAGTGGAATATATTGACTTGATGAAGACCATTATCAGTAGAGGTGGTTTTCTATCTCTGAGGGAAATTATATTCTCATTATAAGATGAGATTACATTATGAATTAAATTTATGATAATTTCTATAATTAAATTAATTTCATTGATGTTTTTTTATTTATATTTTATATCCTTACTAAAAATCAACTCATATGTTTTTCAATTAAAGTAAGATGATTTTATAAACCTTTTACATTTTATTTTTAAATTTTAATTCCTATTTACTTTAACATTGTTCATTATTTATTTAGTGATTGTGTGGGTTTCTCATGATAGTTCAAGTGCATGTATCAGAGAGGATAAGATAACTAGAAAATTCAGTATATAGTTGAAGTTGATTGTTTTATAGTTAATTTGACCAGATTATTTGATAGAGGTTTCCATATGGTGTATTTTATCCGCATTGTATATGTTCATTGTCACAGACATGGTAATATTGAAGGCCATGTTTCTAAATAAGTTTTATGAAATGGTTTGTTTTACATAACTCTTAGTATTAAGGTTTCGAATTTGTTTGAATTTCAAGTTATTTTATATCATTTTTTTTACCATTATCTATAATAATTACTTCAAATGAAGTGAAGAGAGATATTGATAATATCCATGGGATGGACTTTTCCTTGTATGGAATAAAAATGGATTATCTTTTGATATAAAAATATATGTACACTAATTCTTCTAGTGATTATCTTGAGAATATGGACATAAAATACTTTTTTTGGTTGGATATGAAGTCCTTACCCTTGATAAAGAAGTCACTCACTCATAATTCTACATTCAACATTAGATATAAAAAAATTTTCTAGGTTGTAAAATAATTTGTTAAAATTTATGAGAAGTCAATGGATCTCAACAATTTTTTTTGATCTGGAGTGTTTTATTCATAGGTTTATTAGATGTAATTCTTATAGTGGACCAATATAATTATATCAATATGATTCCTTGGAAGCTTGAATCCGTGATGTAACTTTAACATATGATGTATGTGATTTGGTTCTTGATTCTTCTATTTTGGAAATCTTGTATTCCATTATGATATTAGTGGAATACTTTTGGGGGAAGACATGTATTATGTTTGATGAATTTTAAAACATGATCATGAATGATGAGGTGAGGAAATAATAATTTGTATCTTTGTCTACAAGATCTCCAAAAAAACAATTTTGGATAGTCACATCAATGGAAGCACTATCAAAGGAAGAAGTTTTAAGATGATGGGCCCTAGATAATAAACCATGGTAAATCAAAATTTCTGGGTCCTACATGTTGTCTTATTCATAGGAAGGGATAAATTAAGAATGATTTTTATAATCGGTTGGAGGCTTTAACTTTATAACAAATGAATTTTTTTAGTTTAATGGATGATGGTGGAAGTCTAAAACTGGTGGTGATTATTCAAAAAGAGCCATGGGTCATTGACTATGGTTCTTATTTTCATTCATCTTTTGTGTGAGTGGGAAATATAAGTAATATTCTAGGATGAATTGGATGTGTATATATTTCTAATGATGAATATGTGTATATTAATAATAATTGAAATTTTAATATTTGAATGAAAAATTGATGTATCATCCGATAAAAAGATGTTATAGATAATATAGTTCTCCAAGAAAACTAATATTAGTTTTACAACATTATAACAACGGTTTTGGAATAAATTATTTTTATTTTGTGTATGTAATTAATATAATTATGATGGTGATGGATCAGATATTAAAAAACCATATTCTTTACCAGATGAAAGCATGATGTAGAAATGTTTGTAAGAACATCAATGAATGTTCTTGAATAGTGGAACTATATATTTTTCAATACAGCGAAATGAATTTTAAGGATCTATATGAAATGTGAATATGTAATATTGATCACACAAACCATGGAATATCTGAGAATTTTATGATGTGTAAATATAAAATAGTTATCTTTAACATGGTTGTTATAATGATAAGGAATCATATTCTCAAACTGGTTCATTTTGTAATATTGGGACTTCCCCTTGTTCAATCCATTCATGGATCAGTGTACATTTGGAATTCATAGAATATTCCACTCAAAATTTCTAGTTTTACCTTATAAAAATATATAATTTGTTTCGTGTTTTTTTACTAGAATTTTTTTTTGATGAAAAATAGTGTGAAAAAAATATTTTGTCTCTCTAGATAGATAAAATTTGTGAGTACATCGGGAACTAATTTTATGATTATTTAAAGAAGAAATTTTCCAGGTATGAGAAGAATGTTCAAGGAACTCCGCAAAAATAATGTAGTATATTGATATATGAATTATAAAATTTAATAGATATATTAGTGTGTGAGTGTTCAATTTGGAGTACTAAAGGGAATTTTTTAAGAGGATGTAAATATAGTATCATATTTAGTGCTCAAAACATCATCTTCAGTTGTGGGTTATGAAATCTGGACATACATTGTTATGGTAACAGACTAGAGGTGAACCATCTCAAACAATATTTAGGTATCTTGTATGATTATATTTATGATAAAGATATTGATATGTTGGATTTGAAATCAAAGGTGTAATTTAACCTTGGATATGGTGATTAAACAGTTAGATATTATTTGTGGGACGATGAAAAGACTAAAAAAATACAGATAAGGGTTACTGTATTCAATGATTGACTTTTAAGGAAATTATTTATCGTGGATAAGAATGTAGTTGTGGTTAGATCATCTATTGATGTCCATGGTGATAAGACTAAGGTTATATTGTGGAAGCTATATCCAGAGACATCTGGGGAAACATCATAGGATGAAATTATAGTAATTTGTTTAATATATGTATAATGTTTTAACATAAAATTACTTGATAGAGAAGGTATGAATGGAAGAATAATGAATATAGTTGTTTCATCGGGTAAACAAAAGGTTGTATTGAGAAGGTACACTCATATCAAAAAAATAGTTTAGAGGTTTAAAGATGATATAAACGTTATACGTATAATGAATACCTAGTGACCATAATATCTAAATGTATGAAACTACTATTATAGCATAATATTATATGTAGTGAACCATATAAGTGTAAATTAACTCATTAATCCTCAACAATAAAATAAAGATAATTGAAATTGTAGGAGGTAAATGACTTTGTAAAACAAATGGGTTTTCAATTTAAAAGAAGAAGATGGTGGAAGTCAGATATACAGTGAATTGTTTGTGATGAAGTAGTTTTATTAAAAATAATCCATTTTATTTTTTAGAAAATATTCAAACAGTTTAAAGCACCAAACCAATACAATAGTTCACCAAATTGTGGAATCTTATTCTCAACCATTAGAGTAAATGTAGGTAATTAAAAATTTTCATGTGGATTTGGGGGAATATTTTATCATTGTCTCTCACAATGCTTTTTATGTTCATCAAAACAAGGATCTGATTATCAATTTAAAATGTGGTATTTATGGATATTATTAATCTCCATGAGAGCATAATAAAAATTTTACAATTTTATATATACCTAGGCACAATTTACCACTGATATTGGCTGAATTAGTGGTTTAAACATATGAATTATTTTCCGTTGAATTCATCACATTTAACTCGATGAGGTTCTTGATATAATCGATGATACCTCACTATATCATCATGTATGAAAAAACGATATGATAGAGAACACCACATGATGTTTACAAGATTTAGTATAATGTCCTACCACTTTCCATGTTAGTTAACCCCATATCATGGATTCTATAAAATTGTATTGTCATTTCTTATAGAGGTTTGGGAAAATTTGGTTATACACCCCAGTAGTCAATCCTACAATTTATCCTATTTATACCCCCAACAATCCAACTCTTCTGATTTGTTTATATTATCCAACCATCGTATTTTATCTCATATCCAACTGATAGGCTTCTTTTTTGTTGCAGCACTAACTGAAAGTTTTACTATACTCCTAGCTCAAACTGAGAGACTTCTCCTACTTCCAACACCATCCAACACTCATCAATTGGTTCTAACACTAACCAAAGTACATTATCACTTTATTTAGGGATGACCAATTATTGGATGTTATCATTATCTTCCTTAAAGATCTTTTATCATATGAAATTCTCATATTAAAAATTCATGTACTATCAAAACCCATTATTTAGGTATTTTGGCCTTTATCAATATTTATAATAACCTGTCTATGATCGATTTACTTTGTGAAGAAATTGTCAATATTGAATTATCCCTCCTTCATATTAATTCTTAACCTCACTTATTTGTTTAGAAGGGGTGAAAAAAAATATATTTAGATATTATTTTATATAATAAAAATAACATTCACAATATCATTAAATAGTCTTCTTAAATTATCAACTTCATTATATCATATAAACTACATACAGGGTGTGTTGAATGTGGGGTCCTAGATCATTCATTTATATTTTCTATATGATTACTATTAAATTCTAGTTAATGTAACACAATTGTTTAAGAATACATATATGTTTTTCATGAATGTAATCATCCTATATTTTTATATACATTATATTGTTTTTTAGTGTTATTTATGAAAAAATATCTATGTATAGAGTCTCATGAGTTATATAGAATACTATCATTTAATACTATCCGCTTTTCTGAAAGTAATCTAGTAATACAACATGTCCTATTTAAGACCACTTTTTTTCCAGAATGGGATTTGCATTAATGGAACGGTATGTTGCACAATCTTTAATTTCTTCACATAAGGATATCTTGAAAATGTCTTAGATTCCATAGGACTAAAGTGAATTTATAAAAAATTCTCCACATGAAATAGTGGAATTTACAAACTCTATATTACTTCCTGACAATGAGATAAATTCTCTAACACAAGGCACATACACACCTTGTAATGATGAAAACATTTTATAGTCAAGACTCACCAAAATTGATCAAAATATCATGAGAAATAAATAATCCCACAAATATACCATGACATATACATTTTACCTCACCCAAATCATTCCACATTTCAAATATTATGCATTGAGAATCATGGAATCTTCTCAATTAACACCTCACATACATGTGATAATAGTCATGTGATTAGTTATTTAGAAGATAAAATACATTTATGTAAATCATAATCTCAAAATAACTAAAAAAAATTATACTTTTCATTCTCCAGTAGTACACTCTTCAGATAACCACATGCATGAAATAAAAATATTTTATTCATGTAAACTAATCAAATTCTTTTTGAGATATTAATCATATAATAGTCTTGACCTAGGACCCAATCATAAAAGATCTCAATAAGATGAACTATGGTGGTGTATATTCTCCCAACCTGATTTAGGTAGAAGATGAAGTCTTATTGATGATCAGATAGTCGATTTCAAATTGATCATAATAATTTCATTTTATCCATATATTTTAAAGGAAGATAAACAAAATCGTCAATTTCACAAAACAAATATAAAATCATAATGGTGGAGTGTTTCCTTATAAGATAACTACTTCTATGAACCTAATAGATTTTAGTATCCCAGTGTTAGCTCCTATAACAACATTTGACACTCCATGGTATTCAAAAACTATGTCTCCCTACATTGGCCCACCAACTCACCATCAGAATTACTCATCTTCTTGCATCCTATGGGTGATATGAGTTGGCCCTATCTCATACTACCGTATTGGCACTTCTTGATTTATCGTCTATGTAGAATATTCCTCCACCCAATTGTGTGGGATTGAGATAAACCTTTTTTCTTGTATAGTTGTATAATCTTTCCCAATCACATTGAATGTGTCTAAGTGAACATTTCATTACTTAATTAAAAAAACCAGAAGAAAACTCATTTTTTTATAAAATATTCTTTATCAACCAAATTATTTATCATGTTCATATAACATGTTATAAAAACTCCAATTTTTTATACCCATATTCATCTCCTATTATTAATATGGTTGTACACAATGTTCCATCACTAACAAAAATATTTATTATTATATTTCATCACATAAATTTTCCTAATTCCAGAGATAATTTCTTTAACATGGAATTTTATTCAATTAAATTAGTCCATAATAATTCATCAATAATCACCACTTGACACCCACATATTTCGTAAATCATTTATGAAAATGAAAAAATCGGGCTTAATAATCATAGAAATTATATATTTTTTGTCAATATCATCACATGCCATAAAAATAAATATATTTTGAAAACATTCATCCCATTATTGGAAATACAAATTAAATGTAATGAGGGTTATTAATATATTAAATTTCTTCTTAAAAAATATTATCCCTCATTTTATGATTTTTTTTGTTGAACACTTATGAGAGAGTCGTTATATTACAAAATTATCTTAGTAAGGATCCTTTTATTCATAAAATACAAGTCAACATGGTTTATCCCATGAGAAAAATAAATATAGATATAAATAATGTTGTATATGTTTTCATGAATCTACCAATCATGTGAAATGATGCTAAAAATTTCAATTCTCATTTAAGGGTTCATTAATATAAAAAAAAATTAACCTCGACCATCAGAAGTACCAAGATCCCCAAAAAAATTATATTTCTATGAAATAAACTCTAATAGCCTAATTTCACAACTTTTATCCCCCTAAAGGGATTTATTATTCTTATTTCATTACATGGATGTTAGTAAAGTTAACGAAGGAAAACATCAATATGTTGTTTGTATTGATATCCTCAAATTTCACATTCAATTATCTAGATGCTATATAAAAAACGATAAAATAATTAAAAATAAAATGGAACCTCTTGGATTCTCAAAAATAATATACAGACCATGTGATCCCTCTAAATTGAGTTTACCCGTTACTTCCTAAATCATTATTTCCATTGTGTGAAATCATTTTTTTTCCATTATATACATTTCATAACATGAGGCATCAAGTTCTTTCTTATTATTTTTAGACAACTCAAACAATATTAGATGGAATATAATGTATTTTTTGGTTCTATGTCTTCAATTATTGCAACTTTGACATAATATACTAGCCATATTATTTTATGTATCCAATTTTTTCTATTAATATTAACATGTTTTTCGTATTCCATGATTTTTTATCATATTTCAACTGAATTTTCCATACAAATATGCATTCATTCCAAAAATTATTTTTCTTCTCATTATCATTGCATAACTTAGAACTAATTATCAATTTTTCCCATCTTTTTATAAAAACATTCTGAAAACCTCATAGTATTTTAATCATGAAATTATCATATATATGAAATTGATACATACATCTTCTAAAAAAATCATCTCACGATTCATATTGTTTTTTGAATTTGTATCTTTTATGGTTTTCTGGTCACAACATTTTTTTAGAGACACTTTGTTTAACAAACATCATCTTTTATTCTATTCTCATAATGAGCATTCCACATTTTTTAACAATGACCTTCCCTTTTTATAGGTTTATCTTACCATTATTAGATTATTTGTGAATGGTTGCTACATACCATCTGTCTTCATAATAGTAACCACTATAGTTATTTTCATTGATTTCCATGTTCTTCCGAAATTCTAGTTCCTTATTCCCAAAATTCTAGTAAAACTATCAATTGATTATAAATATTGTTCTCTTATTTTTCATGTTTCATATATAATGATTTCAAATACAAGGAAACATTCATTTTTTATGTAGAATGCCTTCCCTTATGAACACTTGGTAGGGAATAACCCTTCACGTAACTTTTCTCATCTACCCTTGATGTGGTGGGTTTATCAGTATCTTTGACCATATATATTTTACCATAGTTAGGTTTAAAACCTATATAAACAATTAAAACATTAGAACTACATAAAATAGTATTTGGGTTGCGGGATACCTTCTTTTTAGAGGAAGTTTAAGTTTTATTGGATGATAATTCAATAATCTTATGGGATTAATGATCATTAATGAATAATTTTTTTGGAAGAATATGTTTTATCAAATATTTTTGATTTTCTAGCATGTGGTGATTCTTGATTCTTCATACTCACCTCCATTTACAAAATTTCCATGTTGAGGTTGTTCTTATCATCATAATCTATTTTTATCTTTTCATTTATTCCTTATTATTCTTTGTATTTCATCTTTATGAATTTTACATGTTTATTTCACAGTAGTTTAAATATATTTGAGCTCAGTTACATTATCCATTACTAGAGGATCATTTTATCATTACGAATATTTAGTTATTTTTGAAATTCATGTATATATTTTTAATGTTTTTATCTCAAACAAACCATTATCTCATTAATTTCAATAAAATTATTCAATACCATCAAAATTTAATTCATTAAAAAGTCAAATTATTCCATCCATTTCTTTTTTAACTTCTATTAGAGTGTTTAATATCTCAACCCTTTTATCCATTTTGAAATCCATTTCATTTTTCTTTTCTTTTATTTGTATCATTTATTCTTGAATACCATAGATGCCACCAAAAATACATTTTACCAATTATTTGATGATGTTTTTAATATTATATTTGAATTATATATAAGTAATAATAAATTTTATATCATCATCATATTTTTTTGAATTACATTAATGATTATAAAATAAGAAACATATTAAAAATTATACCATCTATATTACATTTATTGTGGAATCTCTCCATTTTATAGAATATTTTGATTCATCTATTTTTCATATGTATTGTTCATGATCTTCAAAGTCCTCGTATAAATATCATGATAATTATCCCCAATAATAAAATTATTTTTCTCAATTTTTGATATCACATAATTTCTTGAATTCTATACATCATAATAACTCATTCATATCTTTATAGTGAAGTAAGAATTTATAGAACATGATGGGACCAATTAGAGATAGATCATTAATATAGGCTGAATCGATGTCTAACTAGTATGAATTATTCTAATTTAAAATCAACGTATTGAATTTTATGGGTTCTCAATCCACCGAATGATATATCAGAACCTCAATACATATGAATATATGATATAATATAGAACAACAGATGGTGTTTACAAAGTTGGTAAAAATACATACTTCTTATCATGTTGGTTATTTCCCCAAACAAGGATTCTCCACTATAATATTATCATTAACTACAGAAGTTTTTGTAGAACCTCTTAATACATCCCTAGTCATTTTTCATCTATTTCATAAGGATTGTAACCCCATGAATAATAATCTTCAATTATGGTTTTTTATTCCCCCAACCATCTTCTCTTCAACCTTTTCAAACTAACAGACCTATTCTACATCCATCTCTAACTGAATGTATTCCACTGATTCTATGTCCAATTGATCAATTTACCTTAAATTAGAACAAATAAAACCAATTATTTTCTTCTTTAACCAATTTAATGTCTTATTTCATTTATTTAGGATTCATGAATTGTATGATGATTTATTGATCTTCTTATATGACCTTTCAGGATCAAAATTAATGATGTACTCTTTCATGTACATTCAACCACCACTAATTAGGTATGTCGGTCATGATCAATAATTATGATCAATGTTATATAATTTGTTTAATCATTTAAACAATATATATTCTTTAACTCATCCAACTATATTTTAATTCATGGCCTCACTAATATGTGTGAAGGTGGTGAACAAAACATAGTCATGTATTATATTTTTCAATAATAAATATTTTCTAATCTCATTACACATTCATATTTGATTCTCAACCTAAGTAGTTCATATTCACAAGATGTATGTTGAATGTCATGTGATATCCAAGAACGTTAATTTATATTTATTATTAGTTTATGTGTTATCATTACATCTATTTTGAGTATCTCAATTATTAAATCACACATATAATTACATTACATAGGTAACATTGTAGAATATTTTGTTCATAATGTACTGTGTCTTATATGATTATTCTAACACATAGATATCTAATTTGGGACTTCTGAGTTATACCCAAGAGTATCTTTATTCACGATCCTAATTTTTGAAATTAAACCCCTAACATAACCTACATTCTTCAATCCTACTGCTTCCAAGAAAGGATAATTTCCTCTTCATATCAGCATGTTATGAAAACCAAAATATCGTCACATTATTGAATCATCCTAATGTCTCAGTTTCTTCATGAAACACATTCAGTGTGTGTTATAAATTTTTATGGTCATTATTATATTCATCATGACCATAGTGTTTTGAGGAAACCATATGGCCACAAGATAGTGGATTTCATAGAAGCTATGTTTTTTTGAAAATGAGCTTTAATCCTACACATTGTAAATATCTTCTCATCATCTTGGTGATATAATTTTATAGATAAACCTCACCTCCTTCAACATTTGATCCTACCACATCTAGGATCTTGTGAAATATTTCATGTCTTGCATATTATATCTCACCATAGTTTCCCATAATTTCTCAAAAATTCACTATGAATCATGGAATCTTCATTATGAACATGTCACAGTAAATGTAACATAAATTATGTGCTTCTACATTTTTAGAAGCCTGAATGAATCTATGCATTTTGGAAACATGAAATACCTCGTTCAAATCTATTTTAATTTAATGCGGACTTGTTCATTGAATTACTGAATTCATGAACGATGAAGATTTCATGCCTCATAACTCATCCTCTTATTCTAATGATATTGATCATAAAACACTATCGAGCTAAGATCTAGTCTTAAAACCTCATGGCATGAAAAAATCAATTGATGTGGTAACCATTGCCGTTCTTGGGGTAGAATTTTATCACAATGATATTATCATATGTTTGATATCAAATAGAAGAGAAAACATTAATTATATACATATGATTTAAATAAAGTTGAATAGTACTGTTATTCACCCATCCTACATCAAAAATATTCTTGGTAGAATGATTCCTTATAATATAAATGCTTCAATGAGTTCGAAAAATTTCATTAGATTGGGGTCCACTCCGAATACTACACTAGACATAGCTTGGTCTTCACACGATTCCCCTGTCCAAATTCGACCACCAATCCATCTCCATTACACTCATCATTGCAAATCCAATAATAGATATGCCCTGCATTACTCACCAAGCACATTAAAAGATCTTTTGGGGTGCCTATGAAATGTCGTAAACTCCTTCCCACACATGTGTTGGATTGAGATGGTCCCATTCTATTATGTGGTTGGACCATTTTTTATTCCAATAATATAGATAGTATACATGTTAAAATGTCACCATTTCAATTAAAATTCCAAACCAAACTCCATTTATAAGAATATTAATCATGTAAAATATAATTATTTTTCATTATATTATTACTCCTTATATAATAATGAATTTTATAAAGGACATATTTAACTCCTCTTCTTCATCTAGTTATATAAAATGTGTCATCATTGGCATAAGTATTTGTTAAAAAATCATATCGAACATAATAGGTTGAAGTTGAATTACTCAAGCATGGATTTCGATGCAATTAATTGAGTCCATAATAATTATCTAATAATGACTACTTCACCATAAAATATTAGTTGATTCCTTTTAAAAAAATAAATAAATGGGGATAAAAACATTCATGAATGAGGAAAGATCATTAAATATGATTTTGATCATTATTATTTTAAAAAAATGGTAGTATTGAACATATAAAATAATACTGTTATATATTTGTGATTTTTTTATTGTAGGTCTAGATTTCTATCAGATTGATGAACTAGAGAGGTATTTTTTCAGAAATGTTATAGATAAATAACATCAATTAAAAAATAATATCTTGAGGATTAGAATGTATAGGTATTGCAAAAAAAAATACATATTGTTTTATACTAAATGGAATACATCATGATGTTCATTGAAATAATTAGTATGACCAGTCTTAATCCAATAAATATAATTATTTCTTGAATGTTCAAACCATTTAATTCATAGGCACCCTCTTGAAAAATATAATTTCATGACTTGGGTATGGTTCCTTTTTTATTTTGGAATGTTTTATGCATTAAATTGTTTTAATAAGAATAAATAATCTTTTGATATGGGATTTTTTATCCATTTCCCTTAATATCAAAGAATAAATTATGAGTAAACTATTAAATGGATCATTAAGTACTATAAGGGTCATTGGATGTAGCATTATATTTTCATGATGATTATTATTTGAATGTATATATATATATATATATATATATATTCAGATATATGGATTCAGTGAAGAGTACTAGAGGATTTATGTTTACTTTTAGTGGAAGAATGGTATGACCTATATATTGGATTAATCAAGATGGATCTTTATCTAGAATGGATGATGCGAATATTTCTACTAAAAATCATTATATGATTTTCTATTATCAATGAACATGTAATGGTAAATCAAAAAAGTATCATATAGAATAACGTTACTTGTAGATTTTCATATTTCTATACATTTTTTCTATAATCTAGTTGTTTATTAAATAATGAAACACTTTGATCATAAATGTCAATTTATATGAATTCTAGTAGAATATAGTTAGTAATAGTAGTAGAATATTTTTTAGATATATAATCCTACATATATACTCATAATTGAGATATTCTAATTAGTTATGATGTAATATTATGACACAACTAGATGAAGATAAATATTTTTAGAGGAAAACAATGCTTTCATTCAATAGAATTTGTTCTCTGGTTGATGATTTTAGGATGATTAAATCACAATATAATGTTATAGTGGGAGATTGTTGGTTTTTTAATTATTCAGTATCACTATATCAGATTTTCATGATGGAATTTATAATAATGGAAAAATTGGATTAATATAATTGGATAGAGACAACTAGGTGCATGATATTTATCTTAAAAATTTTTATATCATTAACGATGAAATGTTTTTAGAGACAAAACTGCATTAGAAAGAGTCCATAATACTGATCCCATCAGATGGTGTTCCCATTAGATTATTTCACTAATGTGGAAACTAAATGATTTGGTGGAAATAATTGTCAAAATACAATGGAAGTTTCATAAGATGGATAAATTATATATTTTAGGATAGCCTAGTAAAAACTATTTGATCATTAATATTTGATGGTAGTGAAACTGGTTGACCATATGATGACCTCTATAAATAGATATATTGTCCCAACAATGAAGGGACGTAAATTATAAATCTAATATGATTGACTTAATGACATTAACATATAAAAAAATTCAAATTTTAGTGAATGTGAGTGATAATATGTGTATACACATGTATCTCTATAATGAAAATTGTCTATAGTGTTTTCATGTTGATGTAT
Organism: Viscum album; assembly: GCA_963277665.1. Lineage (NCBI taxonomy): Eukaryota > Viridiplantae > Streptophyta > Magnoliopsida > Santalales > Viscaceae > Viscum > Viscum album. Next base: position 460,678,712 of record OY728141.1, on the reverse strand, counting down.
AAATTGTTTTATAACAATGCATATCCTAATTTTCGTTTTTTTTTCTCATTTTTTGAAGTTTCATCAGTACGTTTTTTGGTGATAAGGTGGGTATCTCATCCTAGTTTAGGTAAAAAAACCTAAGAGGAGGAAGATATTTAAAACCCATTTTCATTTGGTATTTAGAGTAGTTTTGTAGTGTATGCCAACATGACTGGATACACACCTCGGTCTGGTGTATGATATTCTTTCTATATATGTGTGGTGTAGTTCAACTAGGTATCCCAAATGCCACATTTCCATATAGATTTTACCCTAAAAACAATAATGGTACTAGATTTTCCCCTATTTTCATAATAATGAAACTACATTATATTTTAATAAAATAAAGAATCATTTTCTATCAACATAAAAATTCATTGATTATTAATATCATGTTAAGAAAGAAATCCAGTGCATGCATTAAATAAAAAAGGTTCTTCCCTTATTAGTCAACCATTGTAGTTCACTTGTGGGGTTACTCATTGATTAACATCAACTCAATTTAGGGATATCAATTAATTCTCATGTACCCAAATTTATTGTACAACCACATTGATGGTGTCACCCAACACTATTGAATTTCCATAGTTCCTCCAGGTTCTCTTATTTTTCTAACCCACATAGGACTTTTGAATCTCTTATTCTTCTTATATATTTTTTTATATTAAGAGGATCAATTAATTGTACGAGTGTTTTGAAAAAATTATATAATATTTAAATTACATATAAATGATATGTAATTACTTATTTATTTTAATTTGTAATATAGGGATTCATTAATTATAAAATTTTAAAAGTTTCTTAAAAAATATTTAACATTACTAGTTAATATTAAATACCGCTTCAATTTTATGTGGCATAATTTATTGATTGAAAATAAATAAATTCATTTACTATTTATAAGGAGTCATTTATAAAGTGTTATAAATTAAAAATTATGATATAATATAAAGAGTTTATATTTAATAATATTATGTGTTGTACATAATAATTGCAATTGTACATATTAATAATACTCTTTAATTAAAAAATTATTTCATCCTCACGAAAAGTTGTTCTGTTAAAATGAAATGATCAAAGGATTAAATTTTGATAACATTAACTATTTAGGATATGTATAATGTTTTAATACTTTAAAATTGAAATATAAAATATTTTTAATTCTTAAAATGTCATAAATATGAAATTATAATTCAATATAGTGAAAAATATGGAATTTTCATATTATGGAATGAATATAAATTTTATGTATTTAAGATTAAAGAGGTTATATGATGTTGAATTTATTTAAATAATACATAATTTTAGTTCTTTTCATTTTTTAAAAATTATTCTCAAATGAATAATCATGTTAAGTTTTTATTTATTTAAAGGTGGTTTCCTGGTATATTCTTCAATAATTTAAATTATTTATATGTGTTGAATATGCATATTATTTAGTTAAACTTGTTTATAACTATTATCTAAAATTATTAATCCATGTATTACCTTAGAGGTAATTATACATATGATTATGTTATTATCTACATTAAAATTATATTTTTACGGAAGTTAGGTACTTGAATTTAGTATTTGAATATAGTTTATACATTTTAAAAACTAAATTTATAATTAATTTTATTAACTCTTGAGAAAATTATCTATGGGGAGAGGGACTTGGTGTTGAAGTAACCACCAACCTAGAATCTTATGAATTATTCTAGAATGTTGAGGGTTTTGATATCTTTCACTTCATGATCAATAATGTGAAGATTGTTAAACTCATATATTTATAATCAAATAAATTAAATTTTGTTATAAATTAAGAATTAAATATATTTGAAAATTTATAATTATATTTGTTGTATTTTTTCATGAGTAGTAATAAATTTGTGTTGTGTAAAGAGTAAAAATTGAAAAAGATTGAACATGTTTATTTGATGAATGGAATAGGATTCCAAACACTAATAAAACGTGATAATATAGTGGGAATAGATACCATTTACATAATAAGTGTTAAATTCATAGTGATTTAGCATCCCCACACTTTATCTTGGATGTCCTTACCTATTTGCAGCTATTACATATTGTTTTATGACACTATTTGCTTACGGTTGCATGATTATCCGTATGTAACATTTTCACATGGTATAAAATCAGCCGAGTAGGGTTTTATATATGTGGTTGAACCAATATAGGTGGAGTTATGGGTTTATATGTTCATCTAACCAGATTTTTTTTTATTCATTAGGTGACATAGGGACCATCCATCTGAGAAATTGGACACTTGGGGTGGTGATCGAGATAAATGATTTAGTGGCAAATGTGATGAATTTTTTGGGTTGTTATTAATTTTTATTCATATTGTTACTTGTTTATTGGTGAGTTTTGTGACCTCCTTTGGGTGTGTTTGGGTGGTTCCAGGTACTCTGATGTGACCACACTTGAGTGTGTATAAAAGGATTGGTGTACAGGATGTGGCCTCTAAAGAGTTATTAGGGATTGGTTTGTGTTCTTTATGTTACCTAACTTCAGTGATAAGGGATGGTTATGGGTTCTTCATGAGGTCATGACCTAAGTGATAATGAAAACAACTTATTTCTTATTTGTTTTTGAGGTTCTGGGACACAATCATACTATCATTGGACCAATACATGTATGATTGAGGATTAATGGTGTAGTAGTTAATGAATGATGACACAATGAGTTTTTTTTCATATTTATTTATTAATTTAAATGCACCAACCTTTATATTGTTGTTTCATTTATGATATGATCTCATTACTGGTTTCATACTTTTTCATCAATACACCCCACATGGGTATTTCAATATGTCTAAATACTAAATTACTAGGGATCCATCTAAGGGAATGATCCCTATTAATAATGTTGAGTTTAATATTGTGGTCCATGATATATGCAATAGTAGGAAACACCCTGAGATCTTTTACAGTGATTCCACTTTTATCCTTTAATTCTATAATTATTTTATATTTAGATCCACCGTATGTGGGGTTCTTTTTTGACCTGATGTATTATATATTGTATACCATTTATATTTCTTGTTTTCTCTCCCTTATTATTCATATTAATATTTATCCAGTATATTTGTTGTAGGGGTTTACTGTAACAAGAAATCTGGTTAAGAGCTAATAGTCTCCCCATTATTTCATTCAAGCTCTCAACACTTGCAGAGAGACACTTATAGATGTATATGTACAAATGGAACCATGTTATAGTATGAAGTGGATAAGGTGATTCAGGCTATTGGGATAAAAAATGGAATGAGAGCCCCTTTTCATTGACTTTCTATTAGGGCTTGGTTGAATGTAGATATTTTATACTAGTTTCAGATAGGGTTATTAGGCCTATGCATAGATAGTACAAAAATAGTGAACCTCATAATTATGGGGATGTGGGATTGTATTTATTTGTTTTTATAATAAGGTTTGATATTTTTCTTGGGTTTCATAATGTATATATAGTTTATGATATTTTATCTTATCCCAATTGTAATGAGTGAGTATCTTCTTCTATCATGTATAGGAAAGTAGGTTCACATGACATGACCATATTTTCTAAAGAATAAAAAATGTTTAAATTATTTAAATTATAGAAATAATATATTACATGATTTCTGAAATATATCCTTGATGAATTTATTTAATTTAACTTTTTAATATCTATGTTTTTGTTTCATATGACATTAACTAATATGTAGGTACCCTAATATGGGGTTAATCCATCGGTATATCTAAGTGGGATCTGCCCAGTGGTTGTTGATATCTATTGGGTGTGTTTCCTATGATCATTTTGTGCATGCATGAAACTGTTAATTTCTGAAGTGCATTAATATTTGAGTTATTGAGATTTTTTATGAATATTTATTTTTTCATTTCAAAATATTCCTAATTATTGATGTCTCAGGGTGATGTTGAGGGTATAGAGTGAGGAAATTAACAATGTAGTGAATATTCATATAGTATCTCTATTTATTTAGTAGATTCAAAAAGGACATTCCCCTAGTGATACATCTATAGTCAAGATCAGAGGACCTATTAAACATAGTGATTCTATATTCTAATTATGGGAGGTAAATTTTCCCTTCTTAGAGTGCCTTCTTGGTGGACTTTGATTTGGATTCCGAGATATAGAACCCTCCAGCCTTCCATGGATTTGGTGATCCTCATGATTCCAAATACAAAATCCAGATCATTGAAGGGACCATTGTTCTCAAAGAGGGACATAATGGTCATTAGGTAAAAGTGGCAGAAATTCTGCTATATATACTTCGATATTGGTTGTGGGGAATGATTATCTATTCTATGAGACATAATTGTCTAACATATAGAGATTTCCAAGACTAATTTATTTATAATTTCAGTCCAAATATAACGAGGTTGGATCAGACTAAAAATCTAATTGTGCATTAGTAGGGTAAACCCCTATGAAATAATGTGAAACCCATTATGGGGATATGATCTATTTTTCTCTATTTCTGGAAATAAGATGAGGTTTATAAAGATGGGATTTTTGAGATTATTCATTGTTCAGAGGAGCGGTGTCAGGTTTGGAAATTTTACCTGACTTCATACATGGATATGGTTCATAGGTTATTTTAAATTGAGAAGGGATTAGTATAGGATAGTGAAATTGGGATTTATCACTCTTTTAATGGTGGATTTTCATGTAGATTTATGGGGTATTCTTCTAGCAGGTAGGAATATAATATCTGAGAAGATAGATATAGTTGGAAATAGTATGTTTGTACAAGGTATAACAACATCTCTTCAAACCCTATGTTATACTCCCCACTGGTGATTTTATAATGGGTAACATATAAATTACCAAGAAAGGTATACTAGTTAGATGATGGATTTTTATTATTGTCTAAGAATATGAAATATCTTTGTCTTTTGTTAAAGGAATTCATAGTCAGGTGTTGGAAGGGGGGCTGGATAGAATTACGCCCTGAGGTCTTGGTCAGGTGCACACTAGTTAGATAGAAGGTCTACATCTTGTTGATAGTTCTATGGATATGGTTGAGGGTCTCAAGAGGCACTATAAAAGACACCTCAAGGTTCACTTATCTACTAATTCTTGGATCCCGAGTATTGGTATATTGATATATTGTTGTGGGTGTTTAAGCGTTGGATTATACTCAATTATATTGTTTATATAACCCATTAATGGTTACAGGTAAAATTTTTAGTTTGTAAACGTAATCAACTAATTTTATCATTATATAATCATTTATTTTTTATTTTTTTCATTTCATGTTTTAACATCTTTAGAGTTCTTATTAATATTATCCCCTAGGTTGTTTTTCCTTGATAAAAATCTTCAGATTTTTGTAGATCTCATTTAGTGGTTACCATTATGTTTAATAGTAATTATTGGGATATATAAATCTATATGATTTTATATTTTATGTAACCCCATTATTTATGTTATTTTTGGAATGTAATGGAGGATGCGATTCAAACCATGCATAATGTGTTGTCAAAATGGTTTGATTTCCACTCTACTAAGTGAGATGAGTAATTTCATAACATATAATTCGATCTAGAGTTAGGTAGATCATGAAAAGCTATTTATCAAATTACGTACTTTAAAACTCATGTTGATTGTATGGTTCTCATAGTTGTCCCGGTGATAGTACCATCCATTATTTCTCATTTAGTGGATCATTACTGGGCTATTTTTTCATGGTATATCTAGAATCCCTCATAAAAGGTGTATTTAGTTTGAAATGATACCTATTTACAGTGAAAATATTATATTGATTCCTACATAGATTATTGAACCAGATTAGTTAACAATGATCCAAGTATAAATTGATGAATACTATTTGATGGGATTTATTTTTCTAAATACCTCCCCTTTGGAAGATCTATATTTATTAACATTAATGAGGATGATCACCTTCAATAATGAATTTATTTATAAAATTTGAATAATATCATGTTGAAAATTATTTATCCCCTACATTGTATTGATCTTTTTTATTAATCAATGTAAAATTGATGCATTGAATTGATTTATTAGTGTTTTGAGTAAAATCAGTTATTTTTTAAAGATGAGGATATTTTAAATATGAAATTATATAGTGGGTATGGGTTATGTGATTATAATTTCATTCCATTCGGTATTACGATTTCCCAAGTGGTGTTAATGGCTGTCACCAAATGAGTTGTTCATCCTTAAAATGACTAGTTTACCATTGTATAGATTAATTATATATTGGCATATTAATAGACCCCATATTTACATATTGATATTAATGAAATCATTTTGAGCCAAATTTGAGCACATTATTGTTATGAAATGTTCTCAAAGTGAATATTTTGTATCCTAGAGGTATGTATCCAAAGAAACATGATTTCTTATGTGGGAATATTTGTTGATCTAGGGATGCTAGAGGTTTCTATGTTGATTGTACAGAGTAAAAACATGTTTACTGTTCAGATTATTCTATATTTTAATAAATATTATAATATATTTTTCATGATGTTTTTCTCATAGTTGCATCTATTACTAGTCTTACAAACAAGGGACTGATTTTTTTATTGGTGGGTATTTGTGAGGAATCCATCCAATATTTAAAGTGGATGATAAAATCTACTCCAATCCCAATTCTTCCACATTCATGGATTGGGTATACATTATACAGAAAATATTTTGGAGTATTTGGGGGTAATAATTAATTATGTACATTGGGTAGTCTCTTATGGATCTCAACATAAAAAATAACGTGATAAAAACAACCCAAATCATTACATAGATCATGCATCCTATATTCATAATTTTTTGTTTTGGAACCATCATCACTTCAAATATATTTTGTATCTACACTAACAATAATAACTGGTGATAGAGAGTTTCTTCATGATACAAGGACCTAGAATGGATACATTGGGTTAAGTATATAAATATGTTTGATTTTTTTGAATGAATATTCCCCAACCAGGGTATTGTTTCATGTCATAACCTTATAATTAATCATATAAAAAAGTTACATAAATATTATAGAAATATTTTAAGCTTAGGATATTTCTTGAGAATTATAAAATGAGTAAATATATGGACCATATTACACTAACCATCACTCCAATTACTAGTTCATCCTCATTATTTAAATGAGAGAACATCATCTCAATGTTTGATTTATACTGTTTAGGGATGATAGAGTGTTTGGATGGAGATTATCTTATTTTATGATGTCCCTTAGAGAGTAATTTAATGCATCATGTACATTTAAGGGTAGTGGTTTCTAAATCATTGTGGGAATAGTTGATGAGAAAATTAAATGCCTCATAGTGGTTGATACATTTAGGATCTACCAATAATTCACTATGATATGAATTACAATTTTTGGTGGTGGGTTATGAAGAAATTAGATATGGTGTTTTTAACTCAATACCATACTAGTCAGAGGGATTTGGTTGATTACTAGTGACATCATGTTTTTCGTCATCCTATTCCAATTACATTAATGAAGTGGGTCGAGGTAGTTTCATTCAAGAAATCATGAAGGAATTTCATTATTTATATTTTTGTTCCAATATCATTTTCAAAGAAATTAATTCCAGTAAAATGAGGTGCATAGGGTTTCTTCAAGGGGTTTATGGTATGAATGAAAGGGATATTGTGCCCACCTAGGCAAGGGACACAGTTGGTACAGGGTTATTTAAATATTGCAGCCTACCTTGGAAAATCATGAATCCTTGGAAAGTTTTATATAATATGGTTGGTGCATTGTTTGTAATTTGTGAAATATCCCCTATAAAAATGTGTTCCCCAATTCCATTGAATATCGTCTTTCACATTTTTTGTTTATGGTTTTTAAAACTATGTGGGTAAACTGTGCGCCCCATTAAAAGTTGTAAAAAAATTAATGTATTTCCATTTATAGATTCTAAGACCATCACTTGAATTTCTCCTCAATTTTTTCCATTGAACCCATTGAGATGATATCAAGTGTCCCAATCATCAAAAAATTGATCTTCCTCATTAATAGCCTATTCAGAGTGTTGTTGGTTGTTAATTTATGCTCTATGTAAGACTATTCTACCCTTCTTATATATTTTCTAGATTGGGGATTGTGGCTTGGGAAATATTCTTCTGAAACCCTATACAAGTTTTTCAATGGTGGTTTTTAGGTTGAATCATCATGATTTAATAGAATCTAGATCTATAGTGATGAATATGAGTGAATTCATCATCAGATTTCAAGTAGGTGGTTTATAATTTATGTCTCATCATTTTTATATTGTTATGTGTATATGAGATTTTGTTCATGTATTTCCCTTTCTATGTTCTTGGTCCCATTTGTGTGATTTAAAAAATTGGGAGTATGAATAATAGTTTCAACCCCACATTATCCTCATGGGATTCATGAAGGATGACTTGTCCAATTTAGGGCCACCCATTGGATTTTCTGAACTTTCCTAAAATAGTTAATTGGATTGTTAAGTGTGATAATCTACTTTTGATTATGTAAATCCCATAACAAATTATGTAAATCAATTAATGTGATTATTAATAATGGATTATTATATTTTGTATCTATATGTGGAATATGGATAAGGGATTTTCTTTCTTGACATGACATATGGTTAAATGAGATTAATGAGAATGTGCCCAATGGATTGTGAATTTAAATTGACATGTAAATGTGGGGTTATTGCATGGTAATGTTGAAGGGGTTATGTGAGTTGACGTATACGAACTTTTAAACAAGTTAAATTACTTATTATTTGGGAATTAGTGTATATTCATTGGATTTTAGGTACATGAAATTGTAATTGGGATAACAACATTGTAATATAAATGGAAAGTGTGTTAATGGGTCATAATATAATATTAATTCAGATACTGACTATTTATTATTTTTTGTTTTTAATTATGATGGTTTTGTTCGGTTGTGATATGGTATATGTGTGGTGAATGGATTATTAATCATGTTCACATGGAATTATGGTGGGATAATGGATTTTAGCACTAACCATGGGCTGGGATGGACTGATGAACTATCCTCAGCCAATAATGCATGGTTTTGGGATTCAGAAATATGATTTATGAGCATAATGGTTTCATTCAATGAAACTACCTATAATGAGTCTCTTTGTATGTGAGATTTATTTTTTATGAAATGTTTATCCCTAGTGAGATATGTTCTTGACTTATTTATTTATGGAATGTAATGAATGTCTTGAACCCTGGTGCAGATGATGTAAAATCTTAACCCATGGAACACATTTTGATAATGAAATTTGTAATGAAGATGATGAAAATATGAATTTGGTATTTAGGTTAGTAGTGTATAAGGTAAATATTTCTAACTAATGAATCCCAAACTATGTTTTATTTATTTCAAATTCATTTAGTACATTCATTCACTATATTTTTAAACTAAATATTTTTTTGACACCCTTTTTATTGGACTACTATGTTGTACTCAAACCCTTCTTAGGCTGTCGTTGGGTACCCGAGTATATTTTATGATTTCATGTTATGATAATGGAATGGATACATGCTCAGGAGTTGATTTATGGTGGGGATGTACATGGATTATGTTCCAAAATTGGGGTCATTACAATTTTAGGGATTCAACTTTTTTTCATTATTTTTGGTTTTATACACATTGCACTATTATAATGAAATCACTTATTTACCAATGGATATGGTTTGTACCCAGTATTAGATGATGGGTTTTTGTGAATGTTCATTATTTAGTACTTGTTTTTTCCACTATTTAATTTCATTTCTACTATATCTCACTCTGTTAAAGAAGGTATAGTCTCTCTATGTGACATTTTTGACCCTCGTTACTTATCAGAAAACTCTGGCATACATGGAGGTGTTCTTCACTTCAGGATTAAAATAAACTTAGGGCACTGATCTTATAGCTATTAGGACTTGGACATTACAAGGTGGTATCAGAGAGTTCATTTCTATGAATTATTATTTTTGTAAAATATATAAGAGATTTATAAGGTGTTGGGCCTTATAAATGATCTCATTCATGGGAGTATCCAACCCATGTATGAGGGAAAACCCATGTCACTGAAGATAAGAATTTTTTTTCTTTTTGTGAGTTGTTATATTTAATGATATTTAAAAATTTGGTGATGCAATTATTTTGGATGTCATAGTTTAATGTTAAATTCCTCATCTTCGTAAATGCCTGAGGTTGTGCATCCATGCATCATTTTAGGCCCCTAAATATATATGTTACATGCATCATGGTAGGAACATACACTTGAAAAGTGTATAGAAAATAATGGGTAGCATGCAATTGAATTTTTGAAGATTAAAAATAATGCGGTCTAATAAAATGATGTGAATATGTAAATAGAGAAATACAATGTAATGAATTGTTAAATAATTATTCTTAAAGAAGGTTCCCAAAGGGTCAAAATGATAGTTTCATCAGGATGAAAAAGGTGAAACGTTTCTAGGGTTAATGATTTACATGGTATGTATGGAAAATGCTTCGTAATGGTAACCAATGTATAAATTGTAACCATTTAATCATGTTTTCCCAAGTTTCCATGGACATTGGTAGGGATAGTTAGTGGCTGTGTTTGGAATGTGATAATGAAATTTTGGATACTGTATTCAATGAGTTTTTATGACCATTATATATATTTCTTTTCAATTAACTATGAAAACATATTGGTATGTGTTCTAATAATAATTTTTGTCATAGTAGGAAAATTCCTCTATGAAAATGTGTTTTAATTGAGCAATAAGAGGATGTTGCTAAAAATTCCCCTCCATAAGTGTAACAAGAGAACTTTGTGATTCAGGGAACCATAGGAGAAGAGAAAAACTATGATAACATTTCTCATTTCGGGAAGATGTTGGAAAGAGAACTAAGGAATTTGTGCTGGGCATAATTGATAAGAACTGGTCAATTCAGTTATAACACCCTTTAGTGTATAATGGCGTGGGTGGACCCAAGGCCACAAAATTCTAGATATTATCTATTCATATTATTTTGGATTACATGGAGACCCCTTCAAGGAATTTTTTCATGATTGAAACATATATATTGTGAGACCATGTAAAGATCTAGTAGGATGTTGACATTATTAATACTTCCTTGACTTATTATTTACTCCCTTCACTGATTTCATATGAAATTTGCATAATTTGTGTGAAATATTAATTTTTTAATATTAAGTATAATTTTTGATCATTTTTAAAAGTAGTCCAATTGAGTCAGTTTACTATTTTATTTACAACTATCACCCTGATGATCCAAATTGTTTGGTTATTGTTTCGTAGGATTCCTATTTCAATATAAAACATTTCATTAGAAGGGATCATGAGACAATTCTGCCATTTTAAGGGTCATATGGACCACACAAGAAGGTCCATTGAATCTATAAACAAACCGGACTAGCCTTGAAGATTGATTTACTGGGATAAATAAAGAAGTCCAAATTCCATTATTCTCCACCATAGTTCTAGGGAGACTTTAAGGTGTCTATTAAAAAAATTTCAAGGCCTAAAAATAAAAAATGGGTCCAAATGAGGCATTGAAATCCAGCCCACCATTCTGGATGATAAATAAAAGTAGCACACAAATATTGACATTTCTCTTGATGTGGACATCTATTAGAGCTGATATTTTGCATTGTGAAAGTGGAGATATGGCCAAAAAACTCTTTTTAAGAAATTATTTTTATTTGAGGGAATCCTCATATTCCAAAAACCATTCAAATTATGATCTTTGAAAAAGTCTGGATTGAAATGGACAGTTTTTGAATGAAAACATCCAACAACCTTTGGGCAATAAATACTCTCCCCTTATCTCCATGAGAGGGGTCGGCATTTTATAAGAAAGGAGATAATATTGGCACGAACAAATCCTTTCCAAAAGCTTGGGTGGACCTTCCATACTCATGTTTTCATTTGAGAGACCTCTCCTCCTCTCTTTGTTTTCATTTACTTTTATGTTCTTCATTGATGTAATTTTGTAAGTCCTTTCTTTTGTAATTCTGTTTTAATTTAAATTTCTTCTTCAATATCCCTTATTATCATCCTACTTATGTAGTTTAATATTAATGTTCTTATAATATTTTAAATTCAGTTGAATCCCCTTCCCTTATTTTTCTTCCTCATTCAATCGAAAATCCATTTTTAATTATCATCATTGTTCGTGTGTGTGTGTCTGTTCGACATAACACTCTTTTCTTATCCCTTTCTTTTTCATATCTTATTAGATTATAATAATAATAATTATAACCAGATTATTAAAAACCCGAATGGATCAGTAAATCTCTCATTGGGGTGACTTATAATATAGGTATGTTACGTGATTGAGAGTTTTTGCCTGATGAATATTTTTTGAATTAACATTGTGTATGTTGGACTAAAAATGTCATGGATTAATGACATATTTTGTTTAACATGTGGTATCCATGGATTATTGGAACCATTAATAAACTACCATAAAAAATTAATGGTAATGATTAGAAACCTATGTTAAGTTAAGGCTTGGATTAAAGCCTTAACACTTAGGAATTCCAATCAACATTATCTTGTGACATGGGTGTTAATTTAATGCAATATAAAAGCAAAGCTCAAGGATATCACAAGCTTAACTACCTAAAGATGAAATCACCCCAATATTTATCAATTTTTAAATCAATTATAGTCAATCAATCATTTCAATTAATCTCTTCAAACAAACCCCCCTAATAAAAATACATTCAACTAATAACAAACGACTATTACAAAGTATTATCGTCGAGGATTCAACCCGAGTGATGCTATACACATTAGCAGAGCACCAGAACATTGACCGGTCGATAGGCGAAAATCATGCATGGGTTTCAAATGGTGCCATTTCTAGGGATGGTGATTTATGTAGTTATTAGTTTTTGGTTATTGTAAAGAAAACCCAGAAAAAAAAACAATGTATAAAAAAATTAAAAAAACACAATGAAAAACTGGCCTTCTCATAAAAATCATAAACAAAAAACAAACAAAGAAAAACACGTCTTCCTCTTTCATTTAAAATATCTTTGAATGCCCCGTAACCTCCCAAACAATCCCTTGTATTTTTTTGACCCTGAAATTAAGCGAACACTTCACCAGCTTAGGAGGAACATAAGAGATAATCAAATAATTCAAGAACCAGTCCTTGTCCAACTAGTTGAATTACAAATGGCCAATCCTAGGGAACAAAACCGTAAATAACATGCTACCCCTGATATGAATTACCAACCTCTTGGTATTCAATATCCAAACATAGAGGCTGACTTCGATCTCAAATCGGGTTTGATTCATCTTCTTCCTCATTTCCACATGCTAGCCGGTGAGGATCCACATCTCCACCTTAAACAGTTCCAAGTGGTGTGCTCTATCATGAAGCCTCAAGGGGTTTCTAAGGAATAAATAAAACTCCTAGAATTCCTTTTATCCCTGGATAACACTGCTAAGTCATGGATTTACTACCTCCCTCCTGGTTCCATAACCACGTGGAATGCCACGAAGTTAATTTTCATAGAAAAATTCATTCCTGCTTCTCGTACTGCTCTTATCCTAAAGGAAATAAGTGGTTTTCGTCAGTTCCAAAGTGAATCACTCCATGAGTACTGGGAGAGGTTCAAAAAGCATGTTGCAACCTTCCCACACCACTAAATCCTTGACCCACTCTTGATCTAATACTTATATGAGGGGTTATTGGCTATGGAGAGAACTCTCATTGGTGCCGCAAGTGGTGGTGCTCTTGTTGGTAAAACTCCTGTAGCAGCAAGAGATCTCATAAGTAACATGGCCGAAAACACACAACAATTCCATACTCGAGCACATGATCAAGTCAAACAAACCCAATATAATCAATCAATTGAACTGAACAGGATGACCATGTGGATGAGTGAACTTACAGGTCTTGTGTGACAACTAGATGTGGCTACCAAATCTCCAACCTCATCTTCTCCACAGTCAATGTTTCTTGGACCTGTCAAATACTGTGGAATCTTCAACTCTCCATCTCATCCAACTAACAGATGTCCACAACTTCAATAGGATTAATCTGATTCCTCTGGACCAATGGAGATCAATGCAACATATGCTCAGCGGAACACCAATCATCAACTATCAGGTCAGTTTGTTAGAAACTTCATCCAACCTCACTCTGAGCCCTTCTATTCTTCCTATAACCAAGTCCATAGGTATGGTAATCCCATATATAATCCTCCTCAATTCCCTCCTCAAATCCCAAACCAGTATCAATATGGTCAAGGTGTTGGTAACTTCCAACAACCTTATCATTTTATACCTCAACAACAAAAGCAAAATCCTTCTCTTGGATTCCATTATCCTAGTGAGCCTTCCCAATTCCAAAACCAATACAATCGCTTTACCAAGAACCAAAATCTAGGTAATACATATCTGAGACAAGCCTCTTATTCCAAGAAACCATGGGAATGTGCAGTGGAAGATCATTCCTCCTTCAGCCGTTCATGCCTCAAGAACATTGAAACCCAAATTGGTCAACTTGCGTCCCACCTTAGTCAGCAGCAACCATCCAATTCTTCACAACTCCCAGATCAACCATTACCCAACCCCAAGGGTAATGTAAGTTCAATTGCACTTATATCAGGAAAGCAAATTTATATGCTTCAAGATAATTCCTCCAACCCTACATTGAATTTTGACCTAGAAAATGAAATGAAAAAGAAAATTGAAAATGTATCTTAATCCATTCCATTACCTCCTTCTATTCCACTTACGAATCCATTTCCTTTTCCTCAAGCTGTTTCTAAGCCAAGGAAGTCCTTTGAACATGATCCTGAAATGCTCGACATGTTTAGATGTGTTGAAGTCAACATTCCCGTCTTAGATTCCATAAAAAAAAGTCTTAAGTATGCCAAGATTCTCAAGGATTTGTGTACCCACAAGAGGAAACTTAGGACCTTCGAAAATGTATCCACCTAGAAGTATATTCCCATAAAGTGCAAGGATCTAGGGACCTTTACGGTTCCATGCCAAAATGGAAGTTCCAACATTGATGATGCACTCATAGACCTAGGATCCTCAATTAATGTCATGCATAAATCCATCTTCTCTAACCTTGGTCTAGGTCCCTTACATCCAATGGGTGTTGTTATTCAATTAGCTAATCAAAGCACAACCAGTCATGAGGGTATAATTGAGGATGTCCATGTCTGAGTCAATGATCTTATCTTTCCTATTGATTTTTATATCCTTGACATGTAATGTGAGATGAACTCTTCTCAATCTCACCTAATTCTAGGAAGACCATTCCTCATGACTGCTAGAACCAAGAATGGTGTCCATTCAGGAATCTTATTCATGGAATTTGGTGACCAACTAGTCATGTTCAACATTTTCCAAGCCATGTGATACCCATCTTAGGATCAATCTATATTCTCAATCCATGCTTCCAAGGAAACTTCTTTGATTCAATTGAACCCCATTCTATCTTGTCATTCTTGTTCTACTGATAGGGGAGTTTTTGAATATTTCATCATCATTAACCAAGTCATAAATGTAGAAGTTGATGTTGACATTACAAATACAAACTCCATTGATCTAAAGGATCTTGAAAAATATTTAGAATCTCATCTTGCCTTTGACATCCACTTCTCCAGCTTGGATGATAATGAGGAAAACGAACTAGAATTATCACATGTTGATTCATATCATTTTATCCAAAATTCATCATTTCGTATCTGTGATTCTAAAAATTCTGTTATATGTGAGGTTAACCCTAAAAAAATGTGTTTATCATGTCCTAATGATAGTGAAGGTTGTGTGATTTGTTCTGTAATTAATAAAGTGATCACTGATGAGGTTGAAATTGACCATTCTTTGGCGAACAACATTGAAATAAAGGATATTGAAAATCTTATTCAGTATTATGACTCCACTGATCCCCGTTACTCTACATCGGTAAGTGATGAAATAAATGAGTCAAAAACAATTGGGATCACTTCTTGTGGTTTTCTATTATCTGATCCATACATAAATGAACCATCATAATTGATCCATCTTCTTAAATTTCCAAGAGTAGAAAACCAGCACTTTGCGGATAACATAATTCCTCAGGTTGAAGACCAAAGCGAGGATATAAATATTCTCTCCCCCCCCATTGAATTGAAAGCACACCAATAAGGTTGGGACGAAATTATCCAATTATTCCTTAGGACTCCCAAAGAAAAAGATTTTTTGGAAGCACACTGGAGTTGAGAAAATACGATGGCCACCATCAGTCTATGGGTAGTCCACTGCAACTTTCTAGCTATAGACAAATAAATGCAGTGATTCTTGGGAGGCAACCCATGTTTTATTTTAATTTTATGAAATTTTAATTTTTTTTTAGTTTTTCATTAGATGAATAATGAATTTTCTTTTTTAGGTAACTTCCCAAGGTCCTGGAACCACCTTGACTTCCATCGGATCCCCAACTTCTTCAGTTGACCCACCACTAGATGGAGATGGCATCCCGCCAAATCCAAAACAAGGGGCACCTCTTTCCCTTTAACTCGCTATCTATCAATGTTCCTCTCTCTACCTATTTCTTCTCTATCCTCTCTCTTTAATTTTTTACCACTTTATTTTTCAAAACAATTATTTTTACCTTTCCCTTTTGTGAAAGTATGACTTTATTAAAAACTAAAAAAACAAACAAAAAAGAATCATGACAAAATAATAATAATAATAAACAAGAGTCATACTTACTTACCATTGAGTTATGAAAATTTTCCAACCTTTTTGGGGAGTTAACATGCATGTTTTCATCTCAAAAATTTTGTATTTTCATCATAACTTTAGATTAATAATTTTGTGTAAAAATTAAAAGATTTTGAATGATCAATTTTTTATTTAGAAAATTATTTTCCCAAACCATGAGGAACAACATATGTTTTCATTCCAAGGCCACATATGGCCATCTTTTCAAAATGTTTGTTTTCACCCCTATTTGTGAGTCTTGAGTTTGTGGCCCTTCGAGCTGAATTTCCAACTTTAGTGTGCATGAATATGATATGGGCATTTTCTGAACCACATGAGAATCACAATAACCAAATAGCCTCCCATTTCCCTTACATTAATCCTATTTTTGAAAGCCCCTTCGAGCCTATGAAAACTTTTACATTGATAGCCACATCAGAAGCCCCATACCTTTTCCCACCCAATATCAACATGGATTTTCATTTCATATTTTTTTGAAATTTAAGTGTGGGGGGAATGGATTTCATTGTTTGGGTACCCTATTATTGATTTTCAATGAGTTATCATCTGCTTGAGGGAAAGCATCCATTTCAGTGTGGGGGAGATCTTGGCATTCAGTGTGTTTTGGGGAATATAATATACTTCTATTTAGGTAATTTTTTAAATGTTATTGACAAGTGTTCAAAACAAATCTCAAAAATGATGAAAAAAAATCAAAAAAATGGGTTGTGTCTTGGGTAGGTCAAAAATAACTCTTCCTCAACCTTTGATCTGGTTATTACTATTACAATTAGTTTCTTGAGGAGATCAATCATGGGCTGGGATATGAGTTGGAGATATATTTCATGGTCAACTTTCGAAAAAACAAAGAAAGAAAAGGAAAAGAAAAAAAAGAACACTTGCATTATATTATTATGTCATTTGGAGAAGTTCTGTGGACTGTAAATATTGCATCTTCTCATTACCTTCATGTTTTCTTCCTCTATTTTGTCTTTCTTCACACAATCATTCCCCTATAAATATGTTTTTTCATTTCTATCTGTGTTTTATTTCAAAAAAAATGTGCATTTCTTTTTCTATGATGGTGTTTTACCCCCCGTTTTCTATCTTCTGGATATCATCTTCCTACCGTCCCATAGCCACAGAAAAACCCCTTAAAATACCTCTTGATTCTTTAGAACATTGGATAGGGATTGAATGTTGAGAGCTCTTTCAAACTCTAAGATTTTTACTTTTGGTCGGTGAATGAGTGAACCTCCATAAATGAATTTTATCATCTTGAGAGGTGTGAGTTTTGAGTGTCCACATTTTCCATTTCAAAATTTATCATGAAAAAAATGAATTAGTTTTGGAAAATTATTTCTATAAAAACTTGTGGTGGAATTCAAAATGGATGAGTGAAATAGTCTAAGCCTCCCCTCATTGTAGAAAAAAAAATTTTAATATTTGTTGGTGAGTTAAAATGATTTTATCAGGTTTTTATATTTGTTGCACATGAGGACATGCACAGAACTAAGTGTGGGGGAGTTGATGTTATTAACATTTTCATGACTTATTATATACTTCATTCACTGATTTTATATGAAATGTGCATAATTTGTGTCAAATATTAATGTTTTAATATTAAGTATAATTTGTGAGCATATTTAGAAGTTGTCCAATTGAGTCAGTTTATTATTATTTTTCATAAATATCTCCCTGATGATCAAAATTTTTTGGTTCCTATTTTTTTTGGATTATTAATTCAATATAGAACATTTCATTATAAGGGATCATGATACAATTCTGCCATTTTAAGGTTCATATAAACCACACAAAAGGCCCATTGAATCTGTGAACAAACCGGACCACCCTTGAAGATTGATTTACTGGTATAAATAAAGAATTACAAATTTCATTATTATCCACCATAGTTTGGGGGACAATTTGAGGATTCTAGGATAAAAGTTTCAAGGCCTAATGATAAAAAATGGGCCCAAATGATTCATTAAAATCCATCCCACCATTCTCGCTGATAGATAAAAGCAGCACTAAAATATTGAAATTTCTCCTGATGTGGACATCTATTAGAGCTTATATTTTTCATTGTGGAAGGGGAGATATGGCCGGAAAACTCTTTGCAAGAAATTATTTTTATTTTAGGGCATATTCCTATTCCAAAACCCATTCATATTATGATCTTTGAAAATGTCTGGATTGAAATGGACATTTTTGGAATGCAAACAGCCTACAACCTTGGGCTATAAATATCCTCCCCTTCTCTCCTTGAGAGGGGTTGGAATTTCAGAAGAGAGGAGATCATATTGGCATGACCAAAGCCTTTCCAAACGCATGGGAGGACCTTCCATACTCATCTATTCACTTGAGATACCTTTCCTCTTCTCTTTGTTTTCATTTACTTTTATGTTCTTCATTGTTGTAATTTTGTAAGTCCTTTCTTTTGTAATTCTTTTTTAATGTAAATTTATTCTCTAGTATCTCTTTTTCTTATCCACCTTATGTAGATTAATTTTAATGTTCTTAAAATGGTTTAAATTCAGTTGAATCCCCTTCCCTTCTATTTCTGCCTCATTTAATAAAAAATTCGTTTTTAATTATCATCATTGTTCGTGTGTGTGTGTTAGACATACCACTCTTTTCTTATCCCTATATTTTTCTTCTCTTATTAATTTATAATCATAATAATTATAACCAGATTATTAAACACCCAAATGGCTGAGTAAATCTCTCATTGGGGTGAGTTATAATTTAGTTATTTTAAGTGATTGAGAGCTTTTGCTCGATGAATATTCTTTGAATTAACATTGTGTATGTTGGACTTAACATGTCAAGGATTAATGACATATTTTATTTAAAATGTGGTTTCCATGGATTAGTGGAACCATAAATAATTAATGGTAATGATTAGAAACCTATGATATGTTAAGTCTTGGATTAAAGCCTTAACGCTTAGGAATTCCAATCAATGTTATCTTGTGACATGGGTGTCAATTTAATGCAATATAAAGCAAAGCAAAAGGATATCACAAGCATAACTACCTAATGATGAACTCACCCCAATCTTTATCAATTTGTTAAATAAATTATAGTCAATAAATCATTTCAATTAAGATCTTAAAAACCCCCTAATCAAAATACAATCAACTAAAAACAAACGACTATTACAAAGTATCATTGTCGAGGATTAGACCCGAGTGCTTCTATACAAATTAGAAAGAGCATCGGAACATTGACCAGTCGATAGGCGAAAATCGACCTTGAATTTCAGATGTCCTCAGTCAAAACCATCCAGCTAATGGAATGGGTTGGAAGGATATTCAATATAATTTAATGGGACACTGTTATCCTAAAAAATTAAGGTGGGAAAATGAAAAAGAGGTAATTAGTTTGAACAGGGGGTCTTTGATAGTAATTTAATATGTTAGTCATTTCACTAAATTGAAACATTTTTTAGCCTTGGTTGGGGATGTGGTGACAATGAAAAAAATATTCCATGATGGACTGATGTATGAGAACAAGCCTTTAGTTAATATCATTTTCTATAAATGGTTTTATTTAGTGGAGAATTGACCCCTAATATCAGAATAAAATACTAAGGAGGCATTCGAAAGTGGCCATGTGGTTCTAGTTGGAAGAACCCGTTGTGAGACATCTGATAGTAGGAAGTTCCACATATATAATTTCAACCATTGTGGTGGTGGAAAGGTAATAAATAAAAAGGAACTAGTTCTCATTTTAGTGAATGAGTTTCCTAATCTCATTGTCATAGGCTAGGAATTGTGCATATTCAATATCCCTAACCACCAAATGAGTGTCTATTGGGTGGAATGTTGGTACATCTATAGAGATTCTAAACAAACCTATAGCTGAAGGGAAATGATGGATGTCAAAGGATAGTTCAGAATATAGGTAGGGGTTTTGTTACCCCGTTCCAGGTAGGTCATTAGAAATCAATTGGTTGTATGTGTAGGGGTAGTGGACATGTTACTATGGGGAAGATCATTCATAATACTTGGAATGAGTAGTTCTAGGCACCAAGGCTGGAGTCCAGTGTAGTGGGATAGGTTTAGCTTCACGTAGTTTTTTCTACACTTGGTGGTGGCTAGGATAGACCATCTAGAGTCCGATTTACTCTTATTATAGATTCACATATCACAAGTGCGTTATTTTACGCAATTTCAACACACTATATTATTTATGTTTGTATTGTAATTTTGGTGGGCCTACCGGTAGAATTTATCTATGGGTTATGTCAATTGGTACTCTATTGGGGGGTATGAACTGAGGATATCAAAATATTTAAACGTTGTGCTATGGAGGTTGGTGGGTACCATTTTTTATGGTAGTTGTTCATCCATGAGATGATATGTTTTATTCTAATATTGGGTTTGTATTGGTCATTGTAATACAAGGCCCATATAGGCTTCTACCATTGTTGTATAATGATCAAGTGTCATTAGGGAGAACCAAATGTCCCTTGAGGTGAAATGGTTTATTCGAGTGAGCAATGTTGGTTATGTATGACAATAGTTCATTGAAATCACCTACCATATGGATTGTCTTGTCATGGACGATGAAGGAGTTGAAATGCATAGCATTAATCCTATGATGGATTAGTTTAAGGATGTGTTTCTTCTGGGTTTATTGGGGATTCCACATAATTGGGGCATTATGTTTATGATAGAGTTTCAACTGGGAGTGGATCCAGTATCCATTGCGCTATATGTAATTGAATGGGAAGAACTATATGAACATAAACCTCTAAAAGATTATTTGTAGAATAAATGGATTATCAAACCTAGTATATACCCTTGGTAGTCTCCCAGGTTGTTTGCTAATAAGGCACTAATATTGTTTACGTTATGTGTTTACTTCAGAAAGATGAATCTAAATAATGTCAGGAATAGGTACCCACATCCATTAATTGATGTTCTATTTGCCATTATGGTGGGATATTCAATGTTATCTATGATCGATATGATATTGACATATCACTGTCCTAGGATGAGGACTTCTCATATACTATGGTCAGCCTTCTAGAGTAGGTAGATTTTATATGACTTTGTGTTGATGTTTTTTGGGTTTACAAATGCACATTCACTCTTTTTTGATTTAATGAACTGAATATTTCACTCATATATGGATCAGTTTGTATTTGTCATTGTTCATGGAATTTTTTCCTACTCTATAATGCTTTATTACCATGAAAAACACCTTGAAATCATCCCAAGTACACTAATAGATCATAGGTTTCTAACCAATCTACCAAAATTTCATTAATTGATTGATATAGTTAATTTTCGGGTAACTTCAACTTTTTTGGTAGGCATGTCAGTGGATCCAAATTTGTTGTATGATTATGTGTCTTTGGAGCATACAAGGGGGGTTTATAATTTTTGTAGTTTTCTAGGATTTTTTTGTTATTAATGATGGTTTATTAAGAATTTCATCTATTTTTATGTGCTTGTTTTAGGCTGATCCAACAATATATTTAATTTTTAATGGCATGATGAATTAAATAATTATTTTTCAATAATTGATTAAGCTATTGACAACCGCTCCTTTAATTAACTTACCAAATCCACATAAGATGTAAAACATTTTATGTTATGCAACTAGTGTTAGAAATGACACATTTTTTTTGAAACATGATGGAGTTATAGAATATGGGTCATGACAGTTGAGTCCTCATAACATAAATTACTATGATCAAGAATATGAGTTGGCCTTTATTTTTTATGCCTTAATGTGTTGGAGGCATTACATGTTGGGAGATAGGTTCATGGTATTTATATGTCATAAATTTCGTAATTACATCTTATCTCATCATGATTTGAATATTTAGTAGTGAATATGGGATGAAATCATGAAGTATTATGAGTTATAATGGGTTTACACACCCTGAAGAGTGAGTAGTGTAGTGGATGATCTAAGCTGAAAACCCTAGAATCCAATGGTACACAAATCAAAAATTGATTTGAGAATGATGGGATAGTTTATTCATATGCACATATAGGTTCAGATGGTCATGGGTAGACAAACCATGTGTTTGTACCTGTTTAGTCCATGCTTTTGATCCGGATCAAGTAGAGTCAGGTAGAGGATCCATAGTGTTTGGATATAAAGGAATTTCATAAAGGTGGGGGTCACATTCTAGTTGAGTTGTCGGTGATTATGGAATTGTTTGTGTTCACAGCTGTTTTTGTTTGTTCCATTAGATGTGTGAGTAGATTTGATGTATGTAACCCATTTATTATGGTGGGATTTGCATCCTAGTTTTACTAAAATGTAACATGATAGTCATTGGTATCATTTTTTGGATGGTAATGAAGATAGATGTTGTGGGTTTTGTGGCGCAATGCCTTATTTTTATCATGTGAAGGATAATCATCAGTTCACATGTGGTCTGTAATAGACATTTCTGATTAGAAAATTTAATTGGGATTATGTAATAATGTCTTTTTTGAGAGGGATTTGAAGGACACAATGCCTTAAAAGGATGATTAAATCTAGTTGGTTGTGGATCTATTAACTGATGTTTCTAAATTATGGTCCATCCAAGACACATTCACCATTGATAATTTTTGTAATATTTATTTTTATGAAATAGCATGGTTTCATTTATTAGCATAGATCTTTGATTCATATCGTGATCTATCATTCAAATCACTCTTCTCGCAGGGACTATAGAAAGAACATGGTACTCTGGTGTTTTTTAGTACATTATTTCTACCGTAGATGAATGTGTAGTCAGAGTGTACAATCAAGGTGTAGGAAGATGTGTTGGCGGCATGTTTCCTAGATTTTAGGGGATTGTGGAAAATGAAATTATCACTAGTTTATTATGCCTATAATAATAGTTATTAGGATATGAATTAGATAGAACCTTTTGAGGAACTCTATGGGAGACCATTTAGTTCTCCATTTTCTAGGTTTGAAGATATGGAGACTATGTTTTTTAGACCAAATATCAAGAAATATATAATGGAAGAGGTAGAAATTATTAAAAAATTCATTGAAACATTTTTGAGTAGGAAAAAGTCTCACACATATCAGAGTCATAGACCTATTGAATAAAAGTTTGGTGATAAAGTATTTCTTCAGTTTTTTTGAATGTTGCAGCACGTTCGGATTTGTAAACAAGGAATGTTGGCACCAAGGAATAAGGTTTCATTTGAGATTGTGGAAAGGATCTGACTACTGGCATAGCAATTGGATCTCCCCCATTGGTATGGTGGAGTGAAAAATGTTTTTTTTCATTTTCCAATGCTTCAATAGTATAAACCTGATCCATATCATGTGATTATGCTTGAGGATTTATAGCATCAGAATGATGACTCATTTAAGGAGAGTACAATTTTTATCGTAGATGATTGTGATAATGTCATGGGGAGAAATAAATTTCCATTAGTTCAAGTTTTATTTCAATATGTAAATGCTCGGGATGAAATGTGGGATATAGAGTCATATATATAGGGTTAAATTCCCCATATCATTTCATATAAAACTAAATTGTTCATGGGAGTGAGGCTGAATGTGGATCCATTACTAGGTGTGGAGATTTTATGATCCCGAACATCACATAGATATTCCCTTATTTACACTACAGTTTTAAATATATTTTTTTGGATAATTAAATTATTTTTTGGAGAGTTTGGGGAATCCGGGGTGTTATAGTAGGTTGGTAAATAACAGGAAGGTAATGTAGTCCAGTGTGTAAAGGTACATAGTAGTCACACGATTAAGTAATGCATGTGGCCTTCTCATGAAAATTATTCATGTAACATCCCATGATTTTAAAAGGAAACACTATGTGCCTAAATAAATTATTGAATACTGTGAGGCATTTATAAAGTAACCATTAAACAAAATTTTGACGATTCTCTGTTTTAAATTTCAAACATATAACATACACAATTGGGATAAATAAGTTATTTGGAGTTTAATAACACAAACATTATTGTTGGTGAATAGAAACCTACCATTATGAATAGTAACCTAACCTTATGAATAGTAACTATACATATGATATTAAATATCTAATATTTAATTGAAAGTATGATATACCATTATCATATAGTATGTAACTAAATGAATTTAAATCATTATTTTTTTCAATTAAACTATTATTTAATTTCAAAATTTATTTTAACATATTTTTTATATACTTTTTGACAAATGGAGTTTATTTTTGTATTCCACACATCAGAAAATGGTCATTGAGAATTTTTTGGATTTTCATGAAATACGTGAATATTTGGTGAATAATAAAAAATGATAATTTACTATAAATGATAAATATATGAATTATTATTTCATCAGATGATGTATGGATAATTTAAGGCCATTATCATGAACTGAAATGCACTTATTACTATTCATGATCATGGAATCATCACTGTTTGATTTCTTGTTAGAAAATAATAAATTAATTAATATAATATTGTGAAAACCCCTATCCCCATCACTTTCAATACCACCCTTCACACCCACATTTCCTCACACCAATAATGCTTCAATTTGTGTCTAAACTCTACCCGGATAAATTTCCAATCCCCTCCACCACATACATTAGCTTATGGTCTCATAGAAATCCCAATCCAAGGTTCCTTAATGTTGATTCAAGAGGCAATTCCTCTCTCTCTTTTCCTTTATTTTCCGTAAAATTTCAGGCACTTTTCTTAAACCCTCCCCACCTCCCCTAAACCAGATAGTATGGTAACTATAGTGTCGTACATATACTAGAATGTTATAATACTAATGGTATAATATATCATCCCACCTGTTTCTCCTCTTCCTTTTAATTTATTACAGAAAATGTTCTTTGCGGGGTGTTAATTTATCACCTTCAAGAATGACAACTTTTCAATTTCCTTTTCCACCTTCAGATCTTGTCATGAAGCCATTTTTTGTTTGAAACAGATTATTTTATATGTATTATATCTTTTTTAATGTTCTATAACTAAATTTTTTACATATTACTAAAAAATTAAACAAAAAAAGTTGATTGTGGTCAAAAAACCACCCAAACTAACCCAAATGGTCATCATTAAATTCTTATATTATGATTCATCCACATGGTATATAACATAATTCATTATAAAAAAAAGTAAACTTCTATAATATCATTAATAATGTGAAATATCATATCTTTATGTTTTCCCATGTTCTACAAGAAATTCTATTCAAGAATACGAGTGAGCTGTTTAAGAAAATTATAAAAACGAACATTACCGAACAATGAATTTAAACATAATAACTCTTCCAAAAGACCATAAATGAACATAATAAATCTTTAATGAATCGTATTAATGTTTACAATGATCTGGAATTATTAATTAATGAATCAAATGTGGATATACATAACATTATTGTTAATACATCGTTCAAATACAAGGTAAGGGGAAATTCTCGATACTAACTCTCATACATTGGGGTTTCCCTCTTTCAACACATTTTCAGTATGTGTATGACTTAAAAATCATTCTTTCATCCTCATATCACCTTTTCTTGGATATACATTTTTTAAATTGGCTTTATGAAAAATCAAATGTTCTTCCAAATAAACTCTTATTACAAATAAACACCCTCTTTTAACATCCCAAAGATTGTTTCTACATAACTCATAGTTGATTATTCTATGTCAAGAATGTTATACACTCTTTATTTTGGGAGAAAAATTATTATGACTGTATTATTTATGATTTAAACCACATTTCTTTCTATGGTTTATTTTAGGTTTAATTTTTTGATTTATTCAATGTGGTATGCATGATAATGTAAATGTTATGATGTGATGAGTGGTCCTAGAATTATATAGCACTCCAATTAATTGGGTAAATTAATGGATTTCTTGAGTTAAAGGTAATTGATGTGTGAACATGATGATATCATTTTTAGCTACTATTTTTCGTAGTTAACCACTATGACAAGATGTTTCATTTTTATGCATTGCCACATTCCAAGTCTACTCTTTATGATTCCTCTAATGATTATGATCACATGACTATGTTATGATGATAATTATTGTACTCATCCCATGTAATGTTTATTCATGATATTATATATCCACATAATAGTCTTTTAGCTCACCCCTTTTTGATGTATTTCTTAGGTGACTATATGTAATAAAGAGAGGTCAATATCTAATAAGAAGCTGGAGAAGAATGGACTAAATAAATGTTTACATTTTATGTTGTAAAATTTATGTATGGTTTGTCTAAACATCCAGAACACAGACCAAAAAATTGTTTTTAAAATGTATAATATACCATTTATTTTTCTATTATCATTTCTAAAAAAATTACACAGCATGTTTTAGTAATGAATCTAAAACTACAGGTTCTATCATTTAGAGTTGGTATATGAGGAATGGTCTACACAACATTGGAGATTAGATGTTGCCATTTTTTTTGAGAAAACTTTACATGATAGTGTTTACTTTTAAATTTATAGTAAATTAATTACACATAATAAAATATTTTTTTTCATAATTATCGATATGTAAATTCATTAATATATGTTCAATGATTGAATGTCCTGGGAAATAATCATTTAAAGATGGATAATGTAACATCAAGAGATTTTAAAAAGAAAAAATATGTGGTTAAATAAACTACCAAATACTACGTGACCCTTATAATGTAACCAGTGAACATAATTTTGTCACTTCGAAATATTGAATTTAAAAAATATGACATACATGGCTGTAATGAATAAGTTATTTGGAGTATGACAAGATAATCATGAATTTCAGTGAATATTACCATAACCTTGTAAATAGTGACATAATATTATGAATATTAACCTTCCCTTATGAACAGTAATCTTATATGTTATAGTATAATATACAATCTAATTGATTATATGATATACCTATATTATAGAGTATGTAAATAAATGGATTTAAGTTGTATGTTTTTTAAAAAAACTATTATTTTATATCAAAATTTAATTTAACATATTTACATTTTTTTGAAAAATGGAGGTCATTTGTGGAATATACATATCAAAACATGGTTAATTTGATTTTTTGTGATTTCGGTGAAATATATTATTTTTTTGTGAATATAAAAATATGATAATTTAAAATAAATTCTAAATACATGAATTATGATGTCATCAGAGGATGTATGACTTATTTAAGGCCACTATCTCAAGCCCAAATTCCCTTATTACTATTATTGGTCATGGAATCATCACTATTTCATGTCTTGATAAGAAATAATAAATTAAAGAATATAATATTGGGAAAAACCCTCTCCCCTCCATTATAAATAACATCCTTCACACCCTCATTTCATCTCACCTTATATTATTCAATCCATGTATAAAATCTATAGAAAAATCATCCAAAGCCCCTTCCCCACATCCACGAGCTTCTGTTCTCATTAAAAGACCATCCCAAGGTGCATTTAGTAGGATTCAAGAGGCAATTCCTATATCTCTTTTCATTTTATTTCCATTCAATTTCATGTTCTTTTCTTAATCTATCACCACATATCCTCATCTATATGGTATTAAAAACACATTATCATAAATATAATAGAATTTTATGATTATAATGGGATAATATATCATCTGACTACTTCTTCGATTCCATTTATTTTAGAATGGAAATTGTTGTTTGTGAGGTGTTAATTTATCACCATCAGGAACGACTTGTTTTCATTTTCCTTGTCCTCCTTCAGATCTTGTCATAAAGGAATTTTCATGTTTGAAAAATATTTTTGTTTATCTATTTTATTATATTAAATGTTCTGGAACAAACATATAAAAATATTACTAAATGAATAAACAAAACGAGTTTGTTGAGGTTGAAAACCCTCTCTAATTATCCCAAAAAATCATCATTAAATATTTATTAAATGATTCATCCACATGGTATATAACATAATTCATTATAAGACCATTTGAAACTCCTGTAATATCATTAATAATAGAAAATATTAGTTTTTGATGTTTTCCATGTTCAACATGAACTTTCCATCAAGAATACTAGTGAACTGTTCCAAAAATCATTTAAAAAAACATATCCAAACAATGAATTTAAATTCTATGTCTAATAAAAAAGCCTATAAATTAACTTAATAAACCATAATTAATATTATTAATGTATAAAAGGTTCTTAAATTTTTAGTTAATGAATCAAATGTAGTTATACGATCCATTAATGTGAGGAAAGCATTCTGATATAAGGTAAGGGTAAATTCTCGAACCCAACTCTCATACATTGGTTTTTCCATCATTCTACCCTTTATTATGTATATGACTTAGTAATAATTCCATCATCCTCATCTCACATATTTTGGGAAATACATTATTTCTAATAGATTATTGGACTAAACCAAGTTCCACCACAAGGACTCTTCTTACAAATTATTACCATCTATTTACATCTCTAATATTGTTTCTAATTTACTCATCATTGATTGTTATATGTCAATAATGTTATCCAATATTTATATTTTGATACAAATGTTTACGAATTTTTTATTTATTATATGAAACCCCTTCCATTCCGTGTGATAATTTATGTTTATATTTGATTTATGTTCTATGTGGAATCCATGATAATTTAAAAGTTATGATGTGACGGGTGTGCCTGGAATTATACAGCACACTGACACATTGGATAAAGTGATGAAACTGACGAGTTACGGGAAAATGAGGCAGAAAAATGATGATGTCATTGTTCACAACGATGTGTTTTAGTTGACCACTAATACACGATGTTTCATTGTTTATTCGTTTCCACATTCCAATTCTTCTCATAATTCGTCATCTCAAGATTACAATCATATGCCAATGTTATGATGATAATGAATATTATCATCCCATATTATGTTGTTTCATGTTATTATTTATCCATGTAGTGGGATTTTAGCTCATCCCTTTTTAATGTATATCCTCTAGTGACTACATGTACTAAAGAGAGGTCAAGTGTCAATAAGAGGTTGGAGAATAATGGACTAAATAAATGAGTACATTTTATATTGTAAAAGATATTTATCGATTGTATAATAATCCAAAACCAAGACTGGATAAGGTCCTAGAATGTATAATATAATGTGTATTTTTAATTTATCCTCTATAAAAAATACTCAATTTTTTTTAGTACTGAATCCGGAAGTCCGGGATCAGGGATTTAGAGTGAAACCTTAGAAATTTGTATATCGCACAGCTAAAAAATAGTTTTTATACCATTTGGGTATCCACTGGTAACCATGAGGCCCAAAGATCCATGGAAAATGGATTGGTAATGGTATGAAAAAACATGCAAGTTAAATGTGTGTTCCTTTAAAAATTTTCAAAATTAAATTTTTCGCATAGCTGGATTTTAAGACCATCACCCAAATTTCAAACCCATTTCCACCATTGAAACTACAAGAATGAACTCAAGAAACAAAATATTCCTCATGACTAATTTCCCATTTTTCATATCCAGTTGGAGCATCATTGGTTTCATATCGATTCTTCAGGTAAGCATAGTCTTCTCCTATATTTTATTCTCATGATTATGGCTTGTATCATTGGAGAACATCTTCTAAATCCATAAAACACTATTTTTATGTTGGTATTCATGATTAAGTATCAAAGGGGTTTTATTCAAACTATAAGGAAACAAATATTCATTAATTCAAAATATTATTTTAGGTAGGAGTTCTATATGTCATATAACATGGTTATTATAAAGATATGTTTATATGAGATTGTGTTGTTATTTTTCCATTATTATGTTCATGGTTTTTTTAGTGAGATTTTGTAAAATGGGTGTATAAAAGTCATGTTGATACCCTTATGATCCACATGGGTTTCATGAGAAATTATAAGATCAATTTAGGGCCACCAATGGAGTTCACTTACCTTTGTGAACATGGTTAGAAAAAATGTTAATTATAAAATTTACTTCTGGTGGAGTATAGACTATGAAAATACTGTAAAATACGGTAATGTGATGATAAATAATGGATAATGGATAGTTCTATCTCAATTTGGAATATGGATAAGGTATTTTTGTGTTTGGAATGAATTCTGGTTAAAGGATATTAATATTAATGTGCCAAATATATTGTGACTATTACGTGAAATTTAAATGTGGGTTTATTACACATGAATGATGAAGGAGGCTAAGTGAGTTAACATATAGATGTTTTTGAACATGTAAATTGGTATAATATATGGAAATTATGTAATATGATTATGATGTTAGGAATATTAAATGGGAATTTTGATAACGAAATTATAATGTAAATGGAAATTCCGTTAATGGGTTATGGAATAATATTAATTGCCATATATATTATTTTGGACTATGATTGTTAATTGTGATGGTTTTTGTGTTGTGATATGGTATATGTATGGTGAATTTATTAATAAGAATGTGAATATGGCATGGTTGTGGGATAAAGGACTGAGGCTCCTCCCATGGGTTGGATTTTGTTAATGCTCTAACCCCACCTTAGAATTCACGGGTTAAGGGGTCAGACTGATGATATGTGTACATAATGGTTTCATTCAAGGAACCAACCTAGAATGAGTATCCAAGATATGTTATATTTATTGATTGTAAAAATATTATTCCAATTTAGATGGGTACATGACGTATTCCCTTATGAAATGTGATGACCTCCTTGAACCCCTGTGTGAATTATGTAAATTTCTAACCCATTGAACTCATGTTGATACTGAATTAAGTAATAAAGATGATGCAAATGTGATTTTTTTAGTAAGGATAATAATGGATGAGGTAATTTTTGATAAATATTATCACTCAAATTTTCTATTATTTATGTTTAATTCTTGTAGTACTTGCATGCAAAAAAAATTTATACTGGAAATTTTTTAGGCACTGTTACTGGTAGCTTATGGATGTTTACTCACACCCTTCTTCTGCTGCCATTGGGTTCCCAATGATATTTCATTCTTGTATGAAATGATAATGTAAATAACCCCATTCTTGGGAGTATATTCATCCTTGTGATGTACAAGGATATGTTGATGGGTTAGATGTTATCACTATTTTGGGTATTCCTCTATTTGTATTTATTTTCACTTTTGTTCACATTGCAATGTTAGTATGACATGACATATTTCCAATGGCAATAGTTTTTACCATGTTTTGGTGGATGGTTTTTTATTCATCTTCATTGACCATTTCATGTTTTTACGCATCTATATATACTTTTATGTTTTGTCTATCTGTATTAATTATGGTATATACTCCCATCATGGCCTTTTAGTCCCTCCCTTCTAGTACGAATCCTCTAGAGTACAAGAAGAATGAATGTCTTCATGTTCACCCCCACTTGATGAACCAATTTAGTGGGTCTCAGTTCAGGGACATTACATAGGTTATAATTGAAACTATATATAGGATACCTCAGACTCAAAAATTAAATGTTATATGTGGGGGTGGTTGATCAACTAAAAATGTTTTCAAATTTTATTCAATTATGGAGTCTGATTTCTTTGATGTGTTGTATGGGATTTATGTATAGGAAATTGTATAGATTCAAGGAGTTCCTATAAGAATTGTTTTATATCATGATCTATATTTTAATTCACCTTTTTCACATGTCCTACATAAGAGAATGAGATCATAGATAAATTTCAAGAAAAATATATCACCCACAAAGAGATGAATATTCTGAGACTGTGAGCTCTATCCTAGAGGACATGCTCTGATCATGATTACATGATTTTGGTGGGTCATGATATGCTCATATTGCAAGAGTATAATTTTTTTATTAATATTAACATTAAATTTTATATTTATATGTATCCTTTTGAGGATCTTTATTGAAGACCATTTCATTTCTGGTTGTGTTATATTATGGTAGGTTAGTTGATAACGATCAGGTCATGCCTGGTACAAGATACATATACATCATTCCAGTTCATTTATAATTGTTTGGTTAGAACTTATAGTATGTAGTGTTCATATTCCTACTAGGGTAGATGAATCTAAGATATCACTATGGAATTCAAGGTGTCCTTACGAAATTCACCAGAGTAGTGGCATCAATGATTATATAAGTATGGGAAACATTCATCATGGTTTATTGGTTTATTCATGATTATGGACTGGATGTTGATTCTAGACTATCATTTGTATCTTCCAATATTATGTTAAGGTATACATGATTTATTATAGGATTCATAACTCTAAAATTATAAGCTGTATGCAGTGAATACAATTTATGGTGAGTATTTGGAGATGTTGTTACTTAATTTAATTTTAGAGCATCCATTATATATCATATACCAATGTGAAAATGTAATATGAGAGATTATTGGGCCTTTTGATCATGTTTATTTAGTATATGTATAACTATTAAGAAACATGGGAGTGAGAGTTTTAATCCCAAACACATTTCCCAAATTTTCTCATTGGATACCTATATATAAATAATTGTGGATGATAATTCCTTATATGGTGGGTTTATAATGCACTGCATGTTTTAGGTATGATAAAATATATTATTTTTTAAAAATTAATGTTGTTTTTGATTATTTTTTATGATGGAGGAGTCAGGAGTGGAATAGAGGATTGTTTTTTGGAAATAGATAAACCTATATTAGAAATGATTCTCCTAAAATTTGTTCATGGAATGGAACATATTTCACATCATGAATTCATTGAAGTAGAGATGTATAGCTCCAACTTATTTTGGTTCATTAAATTAAACATTTTGTCTTGTTTTAAATGATTCATGGGTAATTTTTTAATGGTTAAAAGGTATATATCCCCTTATAACCCAATATAGACCCTCAACCATTCATTAACCCTATTTATGAGATTTTATTGTGTTTGAATCACTTTTTTATGGATTTGGATCCCTCCACATCATTTATTCACTCATTCAACTATTGTTTATGGATGGTTTCTTTTGGAAAGTATAACTACATTCTAGAAATATATATTTATATATTCTTGTTTCATATGCTATCCCAATTTTATATCCCTAAAAATGAAATTTGGGGTCGATTTTAGGAATTCATTGTGGTTTGATTAATTTAGGAGGCGATTTTTAGTGATTTAGATTCACCTTTTTAATGGTCAAAATTCCCTACTATTTTATGACTATTTTTATAAATTTTAACCTCTTTATATTCAAGTATGTTCATGTGTATTTTTTTTGATAATTATACATTTGGTCTTAAGTAAACTGGGTATGTATGGTATAAATGAGTTCGAGATAATTTGGATTGAATAGTTTTGTCTCGGAGGATTTTTCATGGAGTTGGTTGAGGGTCTTAGTAACTATTATAGAAATCACATTAGGGTTCAGTCCCATATAGAAGTTAGGGATCACCGAGGTAGGTATATACATCCAAGTTCAGTTATCTATTCAAATTTTATGAAGAAAAAATAAATATTACAAAGGAAAAATATAGGGCCAGATACATTGTTTAGTTTACATCAACACTCTCTAGTTTATTGTTGGATTTAATGCGATAGTTTTTACAATATTTTTTCATAAATTGTTTCCATTATAGATTTTTTGGGGGTGTTCTTCCCAAATATATTTCACATAACTCATCTTTTATAAAGATATCAGATCATATTTATATTTTTATATAGTGTCATTTACTAGATTCACTCTACATACATTTGTTGTATTTTATGATTTCACAGATGAGTAGTTTTCGTGTAATCTTTTTCTAGGATTTTTTAAATATTTTTGGAGATCTCATCATTTTTTATAAGGGAATGCTGAGTTTACCACCTTTATCCACTATAGGATATGATTATATACATACTAAAAATAGAATATAGAGTCCAATATATTTGGATCCTACCACAGTCATATGGGGTCCCATACAACACTGGTGGTGGGTATGTTTCTTGTAGTAGACGAGATAATGGTTAATGATTATTTTCCACTAATGGAGGATCATTAAAAGGACTTGTTTTTGGAATATTTATGATGAATACCTTCTTAAAATGGGATTTAGCATAGAAAAATCTCTTTTTGGTTGCATTACCTTTTTTGATTCCTACATATTATAAGGTACCCCTTAGGTTGAGATAGCTCGAGGAGTTTCATGATGGATTTTAGATAAAGGAATGTATTATCTTGATCACATAATGTTGTGGTTCTCAAGATTTAAATGAAAATCAGAAAATAGTTGCCTGTGATTATGTGAGAATTTTTGGTAGATGGATCATGTCACGAGAAAAAATATGTATCCATTGTAGTGGATTGATGATTTGATTCATTATTAGAAGTTATCATAATGATTCTCCATTATTGATCTATAATATGGATTCCATTAACTAAATTTCATGGTCAGGGTTTTAAAAAAATATGTCATTGATGATTTTTATGGGTTTTTTAGTTTATTTTGATACTATTTGGCATAATGATCGTGATAGTTCTGTTCGTGGATCTCATGAACTGAGTTTTCACACATACCTGGTCTCATATATTAGGGACTCCATTGATGGTATTTGTGTGTATTCGTGGAGCCCAAATTTACAAACCAAGAATTCTAAAAAAATTTAGCACCCTCCAATCTTTTAAGAAATATGCCACATTCTTGAAGTGTCATTTATGGAACCTAGAGTTACTTTACTATGACAACATTACTTTTTAATATATAATTATAATTAATTTCAAGAATGTGGAGTTGGTGTTATCAAAGCTACCAAAAAGAAATGTTTTTTGGTTTAGAGTTTTCCAAGGTTTGGCTGGGAATTATAGGTGATTCATCCTAGATGTTTTTCACTTATTATCCCATATGAATATTCGTTCTAGGTAGGGAGTGATATTCATATATATGGATTAGTGTGAGGATTCCTTACAAGATTTATAGAGTATTTTAAGTCCTTTATATTTGTAATTAGTGTATTCCTATGTACTGAATATATGATATATTGTGACCCTATTGGTTTTTTGGTTGTTGTTGTCTATGTGAAATTGTTTATGGGTCTGATCATATGTGACCAGATGAGTAGAACTATCCAATTCCTTACCTAGAAACAATATGATTTGTTAACGATCTGAAGTGTTATAACCATTACGAATTCATAGATTGATATCTAATATACACTATCCACACTATCTTGTTTTTTTATCATTTCTTAGAGAGACTTAAACCAACAATAATAATATTGGGTTGAGTAAATGAAGGAATTATGTTTTCAGTTTGAATATTCACTAGAAAAGGGATGGGTTTTTAGGGATTCCCTCATATATAAGTCGTAGGAACTATAAACACAAACATTATATGAAAATTGTAAACTTATGAGCTTGTGGGAGGATTGGAAATTCTGTGTATCTATGGACATGGTGATTGTGATCACCACTTCCATGATCACTTCTTCTACATTAGTGGATCAATTAAAGCCTATCAAGTGGTGTTATTTGGATTTATTGGTGTTGTGATAATGGTTCGAAGGATATGATCCTATTTTATTTAGGCTATTGTATAAGAATGGCATAAGTCATGTACATAGAGGTTTAGAGGGTGCATTGGTCAATATAAATGGAATTATTGTAAACTCGTTACGTTAATACTTCATCTGAAAAGTTGTATTCGGAATGTCTTCCATTATCACTCATAAAGTGTGATACCGAGAATGAATATCAATCATTTAAAAATTTTGGGATCTATGATGTTGATCAAACATGTAATCAATGAAAGTTAAAGGATACTTTACTTTATTATAATGTAATTCACTTCCATATAACCAACAAAAAACCTCACGGGTCGATATTTCTTTTTAACAGAGGAAAGGGTCTCCCCATGGTGAAACACAAGGGATAATAAATCATTTATTACTCAAATCCCCTAGTTGAGTTATTCAAATCCACTAATACCATAGTGTCTATTCAATGGGATGCCTTTTATATTATCCTTGCATCACATATTATATCAATTGAAAATTCCACATCACACTATGGGGGATGTCCTGGTAAATTCACTTGGAAATACCTCAATATATTCCTTCAAAAGTGGTGAAACAAAAATTTAATGATTAAAATTTTCTTCAGTAGACATTATTTTCTCTTCTTCCCCAACAATTTCATTCAGTAGATATAACACCTAGATGTTTTTATGAAACATGATTTCTATATAATTTTAATTCATTAATAGAACTAATTTCATTAAATCATGAGATTAAATGAAATATGAAGTTCCCTTAGTAAAAAATGACCATTTTAACCTATACATTAGGTTAGCCAGAAAAAAATACAACTAACTATTGAAATTTTCTGGTGAAGTCATTTACATAAAATTAGTTATGAAATATATTAATAAATTCTATATTTTGATTTTTATATTGATAAATTTAGTTAAGTACTATTATTAAATGAAATTAATTACATATATATTTTATATAATTAATAAAATAGTTTTGATATTTATCCAATTGATATTTTTTTCATAGGGTAAGAATATACCATATTTGTTGTATAAAAACCAATATTTTATTAAATGGTAATTTTCCACCATTTAATGATGAACCAATATTAAATTATTATTTTGAAACACTAAGAAATTTCATATGACAACAGAAACATGTTATTTGGAATATAGATCAAAAACATTACCTAGAATGAATTGTGTATATTTTTTTGATAACTTTCAAATTTTGATGAATAGTTAAAATAAAATAAATTTAATTTGAAAACATATTTTTATATTGAAATAATTAATATGGGTAAATTATAATATTGAATGGTATTAAAGTATAAATAAAATTCATTTCTATCATTTATTATAATTTATGTCATTATCATTAATTTTTCATTGATTTTATATGTAATAACATTACAAGCATTTGCATTGTTTTAGAATTTAAAACTAGTTCTCTATTTCCAACAATGTGATTAATATTAAATTAATTCCCAGAAGTTCTATGTTTTGAATTTTAAAAATAGGATTCCATATTTGGAATCAGTTGGTCCAAATTATGTATAGAGTATTGTTTTATTTTTGGGCATTATGAATAATATCATTGGTAATTTTTATTAACACTGTAAAAGGCTAAATCAGGTAATTATGTGTAACAATAATATTATAAACATACCCTAACAGTTGTCATAATTTATTAAAATAGTGAGTTTTTATATATATCATCCTTATGTATAAATGTTTTCCTTTGGAAACCACGTGGTTGAAATTAAAACATTTATTTTATTTTTATTGGAGGAAAAGTTAAATACGTGTCACTCAAAATTTAATTACTATACTATTATTAATATATGGTTATATAGATTGTAAATTAGATTTTAAATAACGATTTTAATGATAATTTTATTTATTTATCATGTTAATTTATATGTAATTGTGAGAAATAAATTATTACATTGATGACTTATACATTTATGATGTAAACATTAACTAATTTTGGAGAACTCATTAAAAAATTATTAAATTTAAGATAATCATAAGAGTCCCAAACAATTAATATATCATATGGTTAAATTATATCTCAACCATAAACATCTATGTGTAGAGTTAGTGAGAAATTGGATATTTTTTGTATAGATTGTGACACAAATATTTTCTATTTAAAGTGATGTTAAAGTTGTCACATTGATATTTTAATAATTATAACATTTAAAATGTTTTATTTCCCAAATGGAAAATTCAACAACAAATAATTTTCTAAAATATATTATAATTATATTTATCATATTGTTTTTAATATTTATTAAACAAATAAATATATTAAAAATATACGATAATTGATGTAGTAATTATTTTATTAATAGAAAGAACACATTAATGTTATAAAAAACACTAAAATAAATAAAAAGAAATATATTTAATATAAATAATGAGTTTTCTAAATTTCCCTGACCTTGTATAAATTTAATAAAATGATTTTTTGATGGTAACTTTTTATCATAATATTATTAATATTCAATTAATTGAATAGGGTCAAAATATACTCTATTTATTTTATGTCAAAATACTTATTTATTAAATTATTTAAAAATAATAAATTCTTTATAGAAATATATAACAATTATTCTTTTTTTGAAAACTTTCTATTGAATTTTTTTATTGTCTAATTGAAATAAAACATGTAAATACGGAACCCTTTTAAAATTTTTGTATTTATTTCCCCAGTTTAAAATTAAATAAGCTAGCAGAGTGTTAATTAAAATGATATCATTTAAATAGATAGAAAAAAATTTCTAGAATATAATTTTTTAAGAGTTTACAACACTATATCATCTTATATTTGAAATTTGTAAAAATTTTAGGTTTTTATGGTTTTTTATTTTATTATAAATTAATAACTTTTAAGATCCAAAATGTTTCCCCACCTCCATTATTAAAGGGAACATCCTACCTCACCTCATCACTAAACATTGAACCTTAAATATCATCCACCCCCTTCCATTTTCCTATATCAAATTCCATAGTTACGTTGTAGATGATTATATCTTCTTTAAAATCCAACTGATGTGCTCTATTTGGTGATTGAGAGGAAACACGTCGAAGAAGAGTTAATCTCCTCTATGAATTATTTCAAACATTATTCTTCTTATAATTCCTACTAATAAGATGTATAATAATATAGTTATAAATTTAGTATCAAATATATAATTTGATGTTATTATGATTATGGATCAACAAAATTCCACTTTCTGTCCATCCTACGAAAAATGAAATCACCACGCCTGCAAATGTACAACTTACTGTCTCCATGTCATGGGGTAATCTATTTTTCACCACCACCATACATGGATGGGTATTATGGTGGAAATAATAACTAAATAATATTATTATAACATGATATTTATTCGGATTTAATAGACATAATTCAAAATTATGTAAATGATATATTCGCTCATGCGTTTGTATGGTCAACCCTATCCATGGTGTGATGTGATACATTTTACATGATCTCTATTAAAGGATTATTATATAAATTTATTGAATGGGTTAATTTTATTTATATGATTTTAATTTAATTTTGGAATGATATAATTGTGGCGTCTAAAGTAGAACCATATATTTATTGATAAAAGATCCATTAGAAAATGAAGTAGTTAATTCACGAATGACATGTAATAATGAAATGCTATTAAAAACAGATGATTATATTATCATATATGATATCATAAAAATTTATATGATTATGAAATAAGTTAATTATATTATTTAAATAATTATATAGGATTTTGGGATATATACAATGGAAATTAGACATATGTTAAGGGATAAATTTGTAATCTAATTATAATCTGACGTCTTTTATAGATAGGTATTTTCTGGGGTATATTTATCATTCACATCCATATTTCCTAAATATGTAAAATTATTTCTATTAATATTCAATTTTTTAATTCAATTTTACTCTTTGGTTAATTTTTATTAAATGCTATGAAATTTATATTTTATCAATATTTTAGACAAGTTACTCCTTATCTTTTTCGAAAAATGTCTGAGGAGAATGTTGTTTTTAACTTATACGACATGAATGGATTTTTACATCTTTATAAAAAAAATTATTACTATGAAGCATACTATACACAATTTCATGTTTATTTTAAAAAAGATTAATTTCTTTTAAAATTTTGATGCATTTTTATAAAATGAAAAAAAAATTAGGAAGAAAGGATATTTTCTTCAAGAAATAATTTCATGTGTTATATCGAGATTATATTACAATGAATATGAAATTATTAAATAAGGTTATATTTATGGATTAATATCCATATTTTTATTATGAATTTATTGTGTTTATGATGGAATTTAATTTATAAAATACATTTTTTACATGGATTGTGATATGGTGGAATGATTTTTTAAGAAACCAATTTTATTCTATGTGTTATGATGAATGATTAATGTTATTGTGGAACCCGTAAAAATTATTTTAATATGCGATGGTTGGTACCTTTTATCACTAAAATAAATTGGAAATGTATTTATATATCATGGTATAAACATGGATTGAATGGTAAATTATATTTTTTCAGTAATACATGGCTAGAACAAGGAGTGAACTCAA
The DNA here is from genome assembly GCA_963277665.1 of Viscum album. Taxonomy (NCBI): domain Eukaryota; kingdom Viridiplantae; phylum Streptophyta; class Magnoliopsida; order Santalales; family Viscaceae; genus Viscum; species Viscum album. Next base: position 460,638,010 of record OY728141.1, on the reverse strand, counting down.
TTCAGTGTTGGAATTTTTACACTATGATGGCATTGACAATGAAACATGACAAATATGAAATAATTTTTTTATGAATATGTGTATTAAAAAAAACTCCATATCTTATTTTATGCATTTTTGTATTATTTTCATTGACTCAAATGAACATTCAGGCTTTATCTCATGTCATGAAATCATGATCATTCATTTGTTGGATATGATTTTCAAATTTTTTGTTCTTATATATTATGATTACAACAAGATTAATATATCCTTTGTTTTCCTTTACTAAGAATCTGATATCACCCATTCATATATTATTTTTCCCCTGATCATGAAGATGGGAATTAAGTAATACATTTCAAAAAGGTGTCTAGTTATGACGAAATAAGTGGGAGACCATGATGATGTCTTATATACCAGTTGTTTATATTTCACAGTTTCTAAATACACTACACCTATATGTTAATATCACATCTATATTATAGTTTGAAATGAATTTTCATCAACATTGAATTAATATCAATGTATGTAAATTATTGGGCATTATAGTTGTCATCATAGGATGAAAATTGTAATGATAAAACCCTTGTAAGAACTCAAAGGACATGTGCAAGTATATGTTACATTCATAGATCTTTATAAATGATCATGAATAAACTAGGATAAATCACAATGTGAACTAAATTAAAATATTATAATTTATTTTGTGGTCTTCCCATTATGGTTACTGTTTCTCACAATATACTTCTTGGATTCAGTCAATCTCTTGAACCCGAAGGAAACACATTAATGCTAAATATGATGGGAAAAATGAACGTCCTTGTGACCAACCAAATGGTATGGGAGCTAGAATGAAAAATCATGTAGCCATGATCAAAAAATTTCTCATGCTAAGAATCATGTAAGACTTCAAAACATGAAATGGAGGTAACAACATTTTTTGAGTCCTTCATGAGGTATATTCCATTAGTTGGTATTTTGATCCATTTGTTTTATAACAATGAATCAGTACCACTGAAATATATTTTGAGTCCTCTAATGTTCAGAACAAGATATTGTAATCTTAGTAGTCTTTTGTTTTGAAACTCAAGTTGATCCACTGAGTAACTTTATCAATAATATGATTCAAATATATAAAATTGAATCTATGTAATGGGGTGAGTTCATGAACTTATTTTTCAGTAATTACATTCCTCATACTTTTTGAATAAAGATAGATATGTATTTCCTTTAACATTAGAAAAGGGATTATGAATCTTTTGGAACAGACAAAGAAAATATTTCTAGACATTCAAGGAACGATATTTTAATTATTATCCTACCTGAGAGTAAAATTGGTCAATTCATTAGTGGATTAAAACCAATTCTCTAAATTAAATTAGACATAAGGGACTTCTGGGGAAACAATGAAAATGTTCTAGGTTCCCTCAAGGTTGAGATTTATATTGGAATAACCCATTAGTTTAATGGGTTTGATTAGAAGAAAAAAATGGAATTCAATGGGAAATATAAATACCAAACTATAATGAAGAATAGTTTTCCCTTATGCTTGAATTGTGGAAAGAAACACGGATGAAATTTTCATAATGGTGTTAGTCAATGTATTATGAGTGAACAAGGTGGTTATTGTGTACTTGAATTATGAATAGATGGGAAAATTATTTCCAATAATTAAAATCAATAAAAAGATAAACAGAATGCACCTCATACCCTTCAATGTTATAATTGACTGTAAATGGGGAACTATTCCAATCCATTCTTTAACCCATGGGTTATTGATGATGATCTAAATCAACAAAAGCTTATGGATAATGACAAATCCATGTCAAATGATATCATTATTAGTGATTTGGTGTATGGTAATGAATTGTTGAAAGGTACACATACTATCCTTTCTAAAGTAGAATTATTTTTATTTGTTCTCATATCCACCCAATCTTTTATTTTGAAAGAAATATCTACGTGTATCATGGTATTGAATCAAAAATTAGATGTCAAGTTATATATGATAAATACCAATTGAAAAATAGTCAAATCAAAATATTATAATTATTCTTGAGATGAATGTTGTGGTAAAGTGCTTCCTACAAATATTTTTATCCTTTATATTATGTAATTTATTGGGATTGCTATAATGTATTGGAGTTCCCGGTATGGATTTCATATCAATTTCCAATGAAGGGAAGTCACATATCATATTTCATATCTATCTATGCTCACATACTAATGCAAGGATGAGTATCACCCTACAATGAAAATTTATTCAATTTTATGCGTCTTGATTCATATAAAAGAAGGTTATCAATCTCAATTGGTTGGGGGTAAAATCAAAATTAAGATTACACACATATTATGGGAGTTTGATGACCTCTTTCCATAATAATTACTCGGTCTTCCACAAAATCGTGAAGTATAGTATTCAATATAACTCATATCAAGTTCTATTTCTTTTTCAATGACACCTTATTTAATAGACCCCTTTGGGTTTCATGAATCGAATAAGGAACTCCAAGATCATCTTGAAAAAGGATTCATATGTTGTAGTTCATTTCCATGGAGTGAAAATATTCTATTTATTAAAAAGAGTGGTGGATCAATGAGACTTTGAACTGATTATAATGAATGTACCAAGATCACATTAAATAAAAATATCATATTCCCTATGTTGATGACTCATTCAACCAACTACATTGAGATCAATAAATATCCCTGATTGATCTTCAATCTGGATGTCATCCATTACAGTTTAAGATGTAGGATATACCAAAGAAGACATTCTTTACAGGGTATGGAAACTATGAATTTATTTTGATTCCTTTTGGTCTTACTAGTAACGGCACTATATTCTTGGATATAACGAATATAGACTTTTAAGACTATCTTGATCACTTTTAATTAGTACTCATGGATGATATTCTTATCTAATCAAAGGGAAAGGAAGAATATAAAGTTCACATAAAAATTTTACCAAATACCCTAATAAAGTAGAATATTTTTAAGAACCCTGTGTTTTCTATAAAAGACTTTGGAATATTCTTGATGTTATTCCAGAGCAGCACCTTCAGACGGCGTGCGATTCCGAGCCCCGATGTAGCCAGAAATAAATTTTCAGTGTGTTCACACTGGCCACGCCAAATAAATGGGATAACTCCTCAACGTTTCTCTGGATTAGAAATATGAGTGTATGGATGGGTCCGAAATGGGTTGTTTACCCTAGGAACGACATAAATCATGTCGGCGTGGGATGTTGGGACCCCTCACCCGTTACCGGAACATTAAATGGATAAATAAAACAATTAATTTATTCGTTTAATGGTTAAACTCAGCTATCTCTTAAACGGTTGCTCAGATGGGAAAACCGAGGGAACCGTTGAGTCCAGAATGTGCCTTTTACCCTAAGAGGGGTGTAACTTTTGCTGGTTTGGGCCTTCTGTGAAAAATGACAGTAGGGGAGTTTTCTTAATTTAGCGGTTTTGGACGTTAAATTCTATAACTAATGAATGGAGGATCAGATTAAAATTTTGAGACCATCGTTGTGCTCAAGAGGTGGGTTTTACCCTAGTGGAGGCTTAACCTCGACCCCGTCGAGAGTTTCAGATGTGGGGTAAATTGGGAGTTTAAATTTATTAAACTTTTTAATTTATTTTTTTTCCATTATTTAAACCAACCCACCACTCTCCCTTCTCCCATTTGGCGGTAGGAGATATCAAGGGAAACACACGTCCTCTCCCGTCTCCTCAAGACTTCCTCTCCATGGTGGTTGCAGATCTGACTTCGGCAGATCGACGACGAAGCTCTGGGCTACGCCCAACAAGTTAAGAGATCGTTGTTTTGTTTTTAATTTCAAATCACTCCTTTGAACCTATATTGTAGCATATAAATGTTGTTTGATATTCTAACAAAGACAATGTCTGCGTAGTATTTATCCCAAGCTTTCCAATGGTTGTTATGGATTTATAATCTGAGTCCCGATGCGTTCGCAAACATTTGGCAAAGTTCACAGGGTTTTTTATGTTTTTTGGCGAGGATCCAGCCTTCCGGGCGGCGGCGGTCCGAGGTACCAGCGGCGGCCCGAGTCAGCATCACAACCGGAGTTCAGCGGAGGCGGCTGGGACTCACGATCGAGCGGAGCAAGCGGCTCCACGGCGGGTCAGCGTGGGTGAGGCAGCACGGAGGAGGCCGGGGTCATGCGACGCTGTCGAGCTGCGGGCGATGGCAGTCCGCAGCGAGGTGCATCGGTGCGATGCAGGGGGCGCCGGCCGCCGTGGTCGAGGGGGGGCGATGCATAGCCTCGGGCGTGCGGAGGAAGCAAGACCTTCGGGTCCTGCTGGAGTGCTAAGAAAGATAGGCCGCTTGGCCGGTCTGCTGGGAGATGAGGACCCGTGAAACGCGGGTCCTGCTGGCGGTGTGCGGAAGAAGACCGGCCATCCTGGCCGGTCTAGTTTAAAAAAAAAAAATAATAACATTATTATTATTGTTATTGTTATTATGAAAATGATTTTAAATAATAAATCATCCATTGGGTGTCCGATTTGGGCGCTGACTGCAGAGATGTGATCCTTGGATTGAGACAAACTTTTTGAGATGGTCATGGGAATTTTTAATTCCCGAAACGAGTGGCCTCGGAGGCGTGACACGCCTTTAAGTAGTTTGACGTTTTCTGGGGGTTTTTGTTTTGGGCGGCGTGGACACATCCGATGTCCGTTTTGTGTGTCGTCAGTGGTGTTGTTACCCTAGCATCAAGATGAATATTGCCAAAGGGTTTTTAGGCATTGAAACTGGAGGTGAGGCATGGGCCCCATGACCCGTCTTTCGAGCTTCGTGTAGTGCTTTACAACTTTTTCATCAGACGTCCTTTCGGGGCGTGCGACCAGTTGATTTTGGGTGTTTTTTTGTGGGCATTGCAATGGCACAATCTACCTACTTTAATTCCGCACGGTGGTGCGGGCCCCATTAGGGCCATTTTGGGAGTTGGTTGTGATTTCCATCTTTATCACTAGGTGTCCATTTTGCACATGTGAATAGTCAATATGGTATACTTTTTCGAGAGTATCGCAATAGTGCAATCCATTCGTTGTGCTTCGGGACCGGAATGCGGGTCCCATGAAGCACTACTCGTGTGTGGTATGACGGAATGCATCCTTTTCTCCGGGAATCCATCCCACGCAAGTAATCAGTCTTTTTAAAGTGTCTTTCCGAGGAGATCGCAATGGTGCAATGTGATCGACTGTTTTCGAGGATGATGTTCGGGACCAAGAGACGTTGTTCGGGCATAAAGCATTGTTGAATGACTATTCCGTCGGATATCCGTTTGAGGAAAGTAAGTAGTCTATATCACGTTTTTTTTTGCACGAGGATTACAATGGTGTAATCTATTCAGCCCAGCAGAGCCTCTTATGTGTTCTTATTAAATGTGAAAATATGAGAGGTGTACCGGTGGTGGTTACTTCCAGAGTGTTTGCAGAGAACCCTTAGCGTGTGATCGCGTGCAATCCCGTGTGAGTAAAGTAAATGCTTGAAGAGATGTGGCTGGCTATGCCTCAGCCGTTGAGGTGGAAATTTGGAGTTCTTACGTTAATGCCCTTCGTGTTGACGTTGGATGTCATGTGCATGATATCCTTTGGGCTGGAAAAGTGATATACTATGGGAGTATACAGGAATGCTTGGAGGTACATGTGGTTGTTTGTACCTGATAACGTTTGTGTGCTTGGTTGGAGTTGACTTGGGGAACAAATCGTGTGGGCCCCATGTTGTGCATTGTTCTTATTTGCGTACTCTTAAGCTCTCGCAACATAGAGGGTCCCTCTATTCTCGATTGTTTGACAAGTATGGTTGAGTTCTCCCCTAGTTCTATTCTTGTTTGTTTGACCAGCAGGGTTGAGTTTCCCCTGGTTCTGTTCTCGTTTGCTTGACCAGCAGGGTTGAGTGGGTCCCCCATGTTCTTGTTCATGATGGTTTCGACCAGTAGGGTTGAGTGGTTTTCCTCTGGTTCTGTTCTCGATGGTTTGGCCGGCAGAGCTGCTTCGCGTTCCCTGGTAGAGTTCTTGTTGATTCGGTGTGACCAACGCATTACGCGGGCACTGATCCTCTACCTAGGAGGTTGTTTCCAGCAGGGCTGGCCAAGAGGTTGTACGGTCCAGCAGGGATGGCAAGTGGGTTACCATCCAGCCGGGATGGCCAGTGGGTTACCATCCAGCATGGATGGCTAGTGTTTTACCATCTAGCAGGGATGGCAAGAGCGGTTTCGAGTTTACCTCCAGCGGGGTTGGGAAGTGGTTTCTGATACAGGGTTTACCTCTAGCTGGGCTAGGAAGTGGTCTCTACTGACGGTTCCGAGCCTCCCTCCAGTGGAGTACCCTTTTACGGGACTGGGAATAGGGACTATTCGAATAATTTTTTCGGGTCTCCCTCTAGTGGATTACCCTTTTACAGGACTGGGCAGTATGACACCCGTCAACTTTTGTCGGGTCTCCCTCTAGTGGGAACCCGTCAACTTCCTGGGAATACCCTCCAGCGGGCCTGGGCAGGGGGTCTCCTGTCATCTTTGAGGAGACCTCTCGACTACGGGGCAGTGATGAGGTGTGTCATGACGTTCCCCTAGAACTCTCAAGTACGAGGGGTGCTTTCCCCACCGAGACGCGTCCTTATGACACAACCTAAAACCATGAGGGTGAGTCAGTTCTGCCCAAAGAGTATAGTATCAAGGTGCGGTGATTTGAGCCTCTTGAGTTGCAGTTCAGGGCAGACATGTTGGATACTAGGCATCAATGGTGTTTACTTCTGAGATTGTTGGATACTCACATTCTTGGGCTGAGAAATAGGATGAAGATCCCCTTACAATATTGTTTGGGTTTCTTTACAGAGCATATATATATGTATACCTTGTTCTAGTACCCACTTCTTGGGTTTTGTTTACTCTTCTTCTAGGAGAGGCGAAGACGCTCGGGGTAATCCACGTGATTTCCGTGTCTAGATTCTCGTGGTTTGACGAGTCTACTCTCCTGATATAGTTAGCGAAAACTCGATGATAAGTTCATCTTCTCACGGTTTCTAGCTTCTTGTGTTTGGACGAGTCTACTTCCTTCTTCTTGTTGGGTTGAGTTGTACTATTTACTCCACATTCGGTTGTTCTCCTTTACTTTTACATGTTTGATCTAATGCTCACCTCTTCAGTACCTCCTTTGTTGCTCCCTCGAGCCTTTGGGGTATCTAACTAAGTATTTTTATACTCACCCCTGCTTGGGCTTTGCCCACACATGGTGTGACCTTGTAGATGACAGGCAGGTTGTTCATGACCTCAGTGGAGCTTAAGAGTATGGGAGCTTGGACCGCGTGCAGTGGTCGTAGTCGGGTTCTAGGTGTGGGACTCTCCTAGGTGTTTTCTTTTGTTTACCTGTTTCTGGGTTGTGGCACTTTTCTTGGTTTGGTGGGTGGTTTTTTCTTTTCATTTTAGTTTACCTTCAGCTCTTTCTTGGTACTGTTTAGAGGTTGATGCGCTTTGTGGTTTATTTATAGCAGTTGGTACATTAATTTTTCTTTTACTATGCAGTTTTGAATTGAGTGTGTTGCGTGTGTGTGTCTACGTACTCAGGAAATGGCCTCCCCGAGTTTTTTAGCCTTCAGCGCTTGTCTCCAGCCCCTGGCCTATAAAGGTGGGCTTGGGGTAGTTGCGGCTCGAGCCCGGGTAGGGTCGGGTCATGAAAATATTTATTAAGGATTTTCCATGTGTGAATTTTGGCATCATAATGTTTCAATTTTGGGTCATATAAGCTCAAAATAGGGGATATCTATGGATCCTGCCAAAACATATGTTATTGAATGTTAAAAGAGACCAATAATAGAAATATATATCCATTTTTTTCTTGTTTTGGATGGATATTATCAACGTTTAGTGAATTATAATTCATTATTATCTAATCAACTCACAAGGTTTACTCGGAAAGTATTTAAGATCATCTGGATATGTGAATGTGAAGTCAATTTGAAAGAGCTCAAAAGAAGGTTTTCTACTACACCTATGCTCACACTGCCCTGTAGTATAGAATGGTTTGTGATCTACAATGATGCATCCAAAAAGGGTATGGGAAGTTTGATCGTGAAAATGATATGGTTAAATATTATACCTCACAAAACATAAATATCCATACAAAAAATAACCCAACTCATGATTTAGAGTTAGTTGTAGTAATCATTGCATTAATAATATGAAGGCACTACCATTATGGTAAATGGTGAGATATTTATACTGATAATAAAATTTTAAAATATATTTTCACACAAATAGAGTTTAATAGGCTTCGAAGAAGATTTTTGGAGATGAGGAATTATTATTTAATCTCAATATATTACCACCTTGGGAATCGGAACAAGGAGGAATATGATTTGAGTCAAAAGGAACCTACTAGCCTCTCCATAATGAGGATCATAATTGATCCAATCTATATATATTTTCAAATTATGGATCCTTAACTTTTAATGGAAGAGGATAAAATATATATTTCTCAAATTAATGTTCAATCAACTATAAAATTAACAATATATGATGGGAAAAAGGAATATAAAGAGAAAAAAACATGATAAATTGTAACGTCTTGGTTCCAGGAGCCGCCTAGTGGTGCCCCTTACTTTGTTGGTAACATGGCCTCATGTGAATTTCCCTATATTCCAGAGGTTGGTAACTAGTAGTGAGGGCCTTGGGTGTGATATTGGAGAAAGTATGCCATCATTGACAGAGTAACCTATCAGAAGTAAAATAGATAACAATAGAGGAAGCAGTTAAACATGCAATAGATAAATAGCAGAAGTTATAAAAAATTGGAGCACACACACCGATATATATATATATAGGATGAAAGATACCTATGTCTAAGAAAGTATCCAAATTAGTCACAATGATGGAATACAATACTAAACCATTGTACAACAAAAAATAGATGAAAAACTCCACAACATCGTAAGCCTTATCTTGGTCCCATGCTCCCCAGCTCTGCATCAATCAAATTCTTAAAGTAGAAGGGCGCTTTCTCTTATCTAAACCTGAACCAATATAATTTTTTTGGGCCCAAATGTATGACGCCAATAGGGTGTGAGACTAAATTACAGTAGGCAACCACCTAATGATCGATGCCTAATTGTCAATGAATATATATGGCAGACTATAATCAAAATGATGTAGTAAACAAGGAAGTACTGAAAAGTAAATAATCATCAAGTTTCAAGTGAATATAATTATCAGATATCAAGTAAGAAGCTAATCATTACTAGGGAACCCTCTAGGAAGTACTCGCAGCCTAACCACTCTGGTCTAACCAAAACAAACACAAGTAACCCTCTAGGATGTGCACAAAGTCTAACCCCTCTTGTTTATCTTTTACACAGACTCTCTGAGGAAGCACTCCCCATTAATTCATCATATAGTATCATATCAGTAACTAAAAGGTGCTCTGGGGAAGCACTAAACATTCAATTCCCCCAATGGTTATCATAGAGGAACTACAGACACTCTGAGGAAGCACTTAAATCCATTCCCCTGATGGACTAGCATCGTAACAGTAAACAGACACTCTGGAGAATCCCTCAACATCCATTCTCCCTATGGTCTACTACACTAGGTTCTCAAGACCTAGTGTAAGTAAATCAAGCACTGTCATATGTAACATCCAAATTATACGTCAAGAACTACTTGTCTAAACAGACTACAACATAACAACATGTTAGATAAATAAAATTACCCCATCCTATCATCACTAGGAATGGAAAGCAAGCAGCCTAATAGGCTAAGCAAGACCAAATGGTCTTAATAAAAACAAGCTTGGAAAACACTTCAATAGAATTAAAATTAACCTTATTCACATTCAATTGACCTCTACTCAACCATATAAATAATAGTAGGCAACAACTGTGTTAGAACCGTAAACACGCAATACCCCGAATGGGGTTTTGGGGACTCTTGCACATATAACTCAAAGACTATCTACATAATGTCACAATCCACCTACCTTGACACTCTATGATCGATATACTCCCACGCCGGCCCTTGGATTTTCCTAGAACGTGGTAGGTCTACAAAAACGTAAATGACCTTCAACTGAGGATAACTCACAAGAGAAGAGAAATCAAGAAACGAGGATCAAGATGAACAAATAAATAATAGATTTGATTCCAATTCAAGACACATAGTTCGATTTTGGTAAAGGATGCTCAATTGGGGGATGGGGGAAGGATCAGCACCGTACGGATGATCTCAGTCAAAGAAGGAAAATAAGAAGATACTGATGCCAATTAGATGCGACCTCAGTTCATTTAATGAAATAAAAAGAAAGTACATGGGGTGTATTTATAGGTACATGACCTTTACATGGTTTAACCAACACCCACATTAGGCAGTCTCTAGGTCAGCACACATATCCATGTGCATGGCCGTTACACATCCAGTCCACGGCTACCTACGGTTACCGAGTACACGGTGTGTACATATAAAGTAGACGACGTGTACTTATGAAATTTCAAGAAAAATCCTCCATTTCTCAAAAACATAAGAAAAATGAAAACATACATGAAAATAAGATCAATGATCTCACAAACATCCCCCCTTAAAAAATTCATCCCGGAATTTCCCTAGCAAGTGGGCGTAGAAGAAGAAACCTCTAATAGCTCCGGCCAATGGGATCGTACATTGGCCTCCGCCTCCCATGTCTCGTCTTGTACTCACCCGTTCTTCTATAGAACTTGTACCGAAGGAACAGAATGGACACATAGAACCTTCACACATATATCAACAATCCATATAAGATGATCCTCAAATGAGGTGTCCACCTCTACCTCAACCTCCTCGTGTTGAAAAACATGAGATGGGTCTGAGAAGTAATGTTGAAGCTGTGAAACATGGAAGACGTCATGAAAAGCCTGATACCTCTGAGGTAACTAAAACTGATAGGCAACAAGACCAACTCTCTCTAACACCTCAAACATCTCGATGTACCTCAGTGAAAACTTTCCCTGCCTCCTAATTATCTCGTATCCCATCCACAAAGTGACATGCACGAAAACATGATCTCTGAACTCGAAATCCAAAGGTCTTCTCTATCGATCAACATAAGACTTATATCATGACTGAGTAGTGTCCATCCTCTTTCGAATCAACTCTACCTGCTCTGTGGTATCCTGTACAAGAAGAGGTCCCAACATAGCTGCCTCTCCTACCTCCAGCCAACAAAAGGGTGATGGACATGCCCTACCGTACAAAGCCCCATAAGTTTCCATCTAAATATTTACGTGAAAACAATTTTTGTTGGAAAACTCCATAAGAGGTATGTTATTCTCCCAATAACCTCCATAATCTAGGATTCATACTCGAAATATTCCCTGAAGAACCTAAATCATATGCTCAGACAGGCCATCTGTCTGGAGATGGTATGTTGTACTCAGAAGTACCTGTGTACCGAAAGCCCTATGATGTCCCTGCTAGACCCAAGAAGTAAAAGTGACATCCCTATATGAAACAATGGAGTGTGTAACCCCATGTATGAGTAAAATATCTCGGATGTATAACTTTCCCAGATCATCAACACTGAAGGTCTCTATGATTGTTATGAAGTGAGAAACCGTTATGAGTCAGTCAATGACAACCCATACTGCATCATTCCATTGAGGTGACCTCAGCAAACCTATCATGAAATCCACCATGACATTATTCCAATTCCACTCGAGAATGGGTTATTGCTGCAAAATACATGCTGGTCATTGATGTGTTGCCTTCACCTACTCATAGATTGAGCACCTCATGAAGAAACTGGAAACATCTCTGTTAATACCTAGCCACCAATACTGATGGTGTAGATCAAAATACATCTTAGGGATGCTTGGATGAACTTCCCAAACTAAGTAATGAATGTACCACATCAGCTTCTCATGTACGTCTTCTGGAACCCATACGCGACTATCAAAACACAAGATCTCATCCTTGCTTACGGTCCATCCAGGAATAGGGCCCTCTCCTAACACGCATTCCTGTAGGACCAGGCCTTCTGAACCAAATAGCTTCCTTATTCGAACATGATCAAGTAGAGTCTAGGTAACAACAATAAGAAAAAGAAATGTCTTCCCTTACCTATCGTGCACCTCCAGATGCATGTCATAGAACAGAGGCATAAGATGCCAGTCACTGTTGGCCACCTGAACTGCCCGTATTGGAGTCCTGCAGATCAAGGAATCAGCCACAACATTGCCCTTCCCAGGAATGTAAGAAATCTCAATGTCAAAGGACTTAAGTTAGTCATCCCACATTCACTTTCAATAATTCAGGTCGTGCTATGTGAAGATATATAGGAGTATTTTTTGGTCGGTGAAAACCACGAAATCCTCTCCTAGAAGATAATGTCTCCAACATCGTAAATCATGAACATCTGCAGCCAACTCAAGATCATGCGTCAGGTAATTACTATCTTGTGGCCTCAACTGCTGAGATATGAATGCAAGAACCCCATATCCCTACCTAAGCACTGCTCCCAGCCCTATACTTGATGCATAAAAGTACATAGTATAGCTTTTTCCCTACTCTATAAATACTAGTATCGATGCTGAAATCAACCTCCCTTTAAGCTCTTGAAAGGCTGACTCGCAAGAATCTAACCATAAGAACATTTCACCGTTCTTAGTCAGGAACGTCAGTGGTGCTGATAAGCATGAAAAGTCATGTATGAAACTTATATAGTATCTGACCAGCCCTAGAAAAATTCATACCTCAATGAAAATTTTCAGCTGCTCCTAGGAAACTACGGGACTCACATTCTTTGGGTCTACTAATACTCATGTCTTTGAGATAATGTGACCTAAAAAGTGAGTATGGTCTATCCAAAAGTGTAATTTTGAGATCTTAGAATATAACTTATGATCCCTCAGTGACCTCAAAACGATCTCAAGATGGGTAACATGGTTGTGTCGAATGTGAGAGTACACTAAGACATCATCCACGAAGACTACCATGAAAGAATCTAAGTATGGATGGAATCTCGGTTCATCAGTTCCATGAAGACCGCATGAACTTTAATGAGACTAAAAATCCTAACCCCATAATCATATAGATCATACATGCTCTGAAAAGCTACAAGAGGTATATCAGATGGTCTAACACGCAACTATTGGTAGCCAGATCTCATGTCAATTTTCGAGAACACCTGGTCTCCATGAAGAAGATCAATGAGATCATCAATCCTCGAAAAGGGATATAATTTCATGAAAATCAAATGGTTCAACTTATAATAATCCACAAAAAGTCTGAGGGTACCATCCACCTTCTTTGCAAACAGTACAGGCGAACCCCAAGGAGTAGTACTAGGTCGCCTGAACACCTTAGCCTATAACTCCACCAAATTCTTCTTAATCTCCTATATCTCTAGTGTCACCGTATAATAGGGAGGAATGGACACTAGTGCCACTCTTGGAATGTGATCAAAAGAAAATTCGACCTCTCACTCCAGAGGTAAACCTAAAAACTTTTTTGGAATGTAATCCCCGAAACGATACACCACTGGATGAATGTATATCTATAAAGTCCTTTGTAATTCTGATATAGACTAGAAATCTAGTATATAACTTCTCCCAACCCATGATTCTAGGGTCCCTCTCTACTCCCCTAGACATCCCATTCACCCTTGTGATGAAATGATCTACCCTCTGATGGTGTAAAACTCACCCTACAATGATAGCAATCGACATCTTTCTGAAAGGGAACTAACTTGTCCATTCAATGAATGAAATCATTTCCTCTCATCTATATGACATAAAGGTCCCATAGTAAGTGACACCCACCAACCTCTTGATGGAACTCCTGACACTATCATACACTAGTTGTTTTTCCCCAATGGAGTGTCTAACGTCATGATATCAACAAATTAATGATACATATCCCAAGGATCTTTACTACAACAACCGATATAATGATATGGGAAGCCCCTATATCAAAAATAGAAGAAGCTAAAACTGAGGCAATAAGGATTTTACATTAAACTGTAGAGGTCCTAGGGTCCTGCGCTATACGGTTCCGCTACATTTCAAAATTCTGACTTGCACTACAGCCCTGCGACCCTAGCTGACCAATCTGAGCTGATCAATCTTGTTGTCGTTGAAATCTTGGTGAATGTCTACCACGACCATGACCTCCATCTCGGACTGAACGGTTGTATGAACTCTAGGTCCTAGGTAGGTGGGAAACCAGTGGAGATGCTCCAAAATGAGGACTCATAAAAGAACCTATGTTTCCAGCTGCTTGTGAGAAGAAGTGACAGAATCACTGAAGATGGCCCATCCTTTCATAAGATTAGAACTCCACTGGGCCTCTCGAGAAATGTGACGTCATATGCCCTGTCTTGTCGCACTGGTAACAAACCACCTAGCTACAAGAAGAAATGTCTCACCTCCCCAAATCACCATGCGTAGACTCCATGTGGTGCTTTATATTTTTAGATGGAGTTTTACCCAACTTTGGATGTCAGGACGCCCAGGCTCATATCTCTAGAATCACTCAGATTGTGCACTGTGATCAGAGCCTGGTTGACTAAAGAAGTGTTGGAAGTAAAACTCATGATTTTCACATGAGATCATATGTCCTTCCAAAAACAATCCTCAATCTTCCATTCCAGGAATAACTCATCACCTCTAGGAATGGGTGTAAAGCACAACATCACTATAAAGAGAGAATAATAGTCCATAAAAGAAAGAGTACCCTACTCCAGACTCATGAACTCCCAATCATGATCATCCCTCAAGATCTCCATGTAGAAGTTGTCGTAGAAGGCATAGTAGAACTCATCCCAAGACAAAACATTTAGAAGTCCCGCTAGTGAGATCACATTCAACAATCTCTTCTTGGAGTCCTGAAGCATATAAGTAGCAAGTTTTAGCCACCTCATTAGAGGTGTCTCTAGATGAGAGAAGATAGAATGCATGGCTTCTAACCATGACTCTACCGCCTGATGTATTCCTTCCCCTATGAAGGTGGGAGGATGCTACTACTGGAAAATCTGTGTCAAATCTGCCAGAGAAGGGGAAAGATGCGGTATTCTATGGATGGTCTGCATGAACCACATAATGCTCTCTCATAAATGTGTCTCAGAACCTGTGTTCAGAAAGACGACTTGTGCCAAGACTGGCAAAATTGGAGGATCAGCTGGTAGTCCATGATCATCCAAATTCGGTATCTGTTCACTGCCCTATAATTGGAGCACAACCGGAGGACGTCCCGATGGCATGACTCGACAAGGTCAAGAGCACACCTTAGGTCATGATTAACAAGGGATGAAACTAGAAGTGTAATAATGGAATAGAATAAAGAAGAATTCATGGTTTTTAAAACATGGATACACGACGTGTTTAATGCCTACACGACATGTATAATGCCTACATGGAATTTTCCCTTAAGCCTTCACAGGGGCGTGTACATGAACCAACCCAAGATGTGTAACACCCCTTACACACGACGTGTACTTGAATCCTCTTCCCCTAACTTTGTTCTTCTATATGGATAAGCCACACAATTCTCCTAGAACAAGACTACATGGCGTGTTAGTGAAAGACACAAAATTTACTAGACGGACTTCACCAACATGTGTTGTTAGCTGCATGGCTAGTTACACGACTCACTCTACATGGCATGTTTGTTACTAACTCGGCATGTACTAGAAAGTTTTCACCGACCCGTGTTGTTCTCTACATGGTCGGATACAAAGGTTACCCTAGACGGTGTGTTCATGAATGACACGACGTGTACAACTTATTTTTTATCCATCTGTGTCGTTAGTCACATAGGTGGACACATGGTCTACGCAACAACGCATGTACATCTGGTACATGGTTTATCACACCACAGATTCCCCAACCCCGTGTTTCATCCCACATAGTCAGTAACACAGTTAGAGACTACATGGAATTTATATAAAGTACATGACATATACTCAAGAAAAAAAGTTCCTTCCTGAACAGAAGGACACATGGCATGTATTCACCATTACACGCCGTGTTTTCTGGGTTTTTCCAAACAGTAAGCCTCAGAAACTACTCCGGATCTATGAAAACAATAAAATGAACATTAAGGTTCCAAATTAAAATCTGTATGGCCCATACTCCCTGGAAATCATAACATGGAATCTTATATATGTTATATAAAAACATAACAGATCAATTATCCACCTAATTCAGGTCCATGAGGGCCCGCAACACCTCAAAAACCAATGTTTGGTGTTAATTAAAATGAAACCTCAAATAATTAAATTCCCTATGAAAAGCAGGTATTCTATCAAGGAATCTATCATAACAGAATGCGTATCTCGCACAATATCTTTCAAAACAACATGAATATCGCTAATTAAACCTAAATGGAATGGAAAGAATGCATGACATGTGATCTCTATTAAGTTACTATATGATGCATGAGATGGAATACCCTCATATAATCAGGTAGAAAAAAGAAATAGAACCTCAATAACATCAACAATAAAAACAAAATTTATGTGAATCACCCAATGTTGAAACCAAATACACTATAAAATTATAATACTAGATATATTGTGATAACAAGGTAGATTGTATTTTCCATGTACTTGGGTCAACTACTCCCAGGAACAGCTAATTACATAGAACATACTCATTCCAATCACTGGCTATAGGATCCAAATAGTAATTCAAGAAAAAAGAATCCCCTATGATACCACTTTGTAACATCCCGATTCTGGGAGCTGCCCAGAGGTGCCCCGTACCCAGTTGGTCATGTGGCCTCAAGCGCATTTCCTTGAATTCTAGAGGTAGCTGACTAGCAGTGGGGGCCATGGGTGTGATAGTGGGGAAACTATGCCATCATTAGATGAGTAAAATAGTGGAAGTAAAACTCATTTCAATAGTAGAAGCATGAGAACATGCAATAGGTAAACATCAATAGTAAAAAAAAAAATTTATCACACACACACACATATATATATGATGAAAGATACATATGTCTAAGAATACAGCCAAACAAGTCAAAATGCTGGAATAAAATAATAACCCATTTACAATAGAAAATATAAAAAAAATGCATAACATTGCAAGCCTCAGCTTGGTCCCTCTAAAGACCTGTAATTTCCGTCGAATTGTTTTTCTTAAATACATGGGAATTTTACCAGTTGTTAAAAACTGATGAAGCATGATTCTGAGGCTCGGTGTTCTCAGAATCAATTTCTGAATTTTTCTTCGGGTAAGTTCAGTAAACGTATGAGAGGGTTTTTATAACTTTTGAACCAGTGCATGGAATTCACATCTGAGGGAACCATCGAACTCATAGCTCCGGTATTCGCTTAAGAATACATTTACCTCGACGTTAGTTGGTCAAGAATGAATGTTAGTTTTTGGGATTTAGGTGGGAATAATAAAATAATTTAAGGGAATGTCTTAATTTATTTTATTTGTTATATCCACCATGTGGAAGTTGTGGTGGGGACAACCCGGGATTTAAACCCCTTGAAACACCCATTAATGAAGAAACTCTCAAACATCCAGTAAGTGTAGGGGAGCCTCTTTAACTCCCCTAACACTTAATGTGCTTTATCCACCTAGTTAATTAATTTATCCAACACATTAAATTAATTAATTTAAACTATTTTAATTTTATGCCAACAATTTATTAGTATGTCATAATCTATTATTTTGTATGGAACTTGACTCTTTGGTGGAGTTAGGGAAAAGGAGAGAACTTGGAAGAACTATTTCTCTCCAACGAAGAACTCTTTATCCTCCAGCGACAGATATCTTCTTCTTTGATCTTCAACCGGAACAAGGGAGGAAGAGCCATCCCTGAAGAACATCGAAGATGTCATCCTCGAATTCTTCATCTTCATTTCCAATGACAACGAATCTGATGTAGGGGTTCAAGCATTATTAAATTTTTGTGTGTTCTTTATTTTACTTCGTGGTTTAGAATTCGAAGCATCAAGATATCACCCTAACGCGGAGGGCGCGGGCTGAACAAACATTGCCCGACCCCTCCTCCATTCTTATTGATTTTGATTCCCAACACAGCATGAGTCTGGGTTGAGCATTTATCATCACCATCGGTTGTGGATCGACGGAGACATCCTAAGGAGAGTGAGACTTCTTCCGGAATGAGAAACACGCCACCCGAACTCATCTGGTGACCCGCGAAAGATTCGCCGGTGGTCGGAACTGGAGAACGTCACCAGCAATGAAGAGAAGGGAGGCTGGCGATCTGGCCTGCCACAGGGACAGCGGCGGTGCAACCGTGCCGCCGAAGGCGAAGGTTGCGGCTGATGGGCCATGGCATTGCAGGGGCGGCCAGCGGCCCGAGCCGCCGGGTCGCTGGAGGTGGGGTGGGGCAATAGCGCTGTGCAGGAGTCGGTTGGCCGCTCGGCCATCCGGGCGGAGCGGGACCTAGCGCTGGGTCATGCGTGATGCAGACTAGAACCACTTTGTGCCAGTTGTGTCCCACCTAAACGTCTTATCCGTTCAGGAACCCCGGGGGGTGCAGCCTCCCCCTGGACACAGCTAGGGCGTAACCCACGAGCTAGAGGGCTGCCAGCCACGTGGGCCGCGAGCCGTGCGGGCTGCCGAGCCAGACCCAGTGCGGTCCGGGCCACCCCCGAAGACTAGGAAGGACCCGCAGACTGGTTCAGACCCCAGTCCGGACCCGGGTCCGGCCTAGTCAGTCCGACTCGGCCGGACTGGACACAGACCCGTTTTGGCCAGTTTCCACTCTTTTTTCTGTAACTTGAGCTACAGGCGTCCGATTGATGAATCGTCTACAGCGAATTAAACCTTTGGAGGAGAAGGTTCATTTGGTATACCCCGCTCATGGTTTGGATATATTTGGGTTATGTCCAGGTTGGATCAAACATAAATCCAACCGGGCCCTCAGAACAGAAATTCCAATAACTCTCAGACTGGGCGTCTGATTGACGCACCGTCTATCGAGTTGAGTTTGTTATGGTAAGACAAATAATTTGAATACATAAAATATGGTATTCGTGGATGTTTATGTATCGACACTTGGATTCAGGTGCGTACACTCCCGGAATCAATCATACTTTGTACGAAACACTATGGATGGCTGTGCTCTGACGAATGTTCCTGGATCCTGTGTGGGTTCGATAGTACTGAACACTATTCCTAGATCTCGTACAGATTCGATAGCTCTGACTACTATTCTTGGATCCTGTGGGGGTTCGACTGAATAATTGTTCCTGGTTTTTGTGTGGGTTCGACATTTCTGATTTCTGTTCATGGATCTTGTGTGGGTTCGATAGAATAGATGATTTAGTGGCTACAACTGATCATCTCTATCTCTCTACATAAGTTTTATACATGTGTGAGCTATGTTAGTACCTTGTGTTTTCCTTATGATTGAGATGGATTACTAGATAACTTAGGTATATGTATGGACATATACTTATGTGGGGTTATCTGTTGATTTCATATGTTTTGGTTTATCCTTGATGAATTTTGTGATAACTTGAGGGTCTCGGGGTCCCTACTGAGTATCGTTATACTCACCCCTGCACGAGCTATGCCCACACCTCATTGTGTTGGATGTAGAGGATGGCCAGCTCTGACCGAGGATGAGAGTACGAGGACTGGATGGTACCCGGAGGTGTACCTCAATACGAGTCGGTACCCGGAGGAGACTGACAGATGTGGAGTGCTGAGAAGGATATCTATACCTACCCTTCAGGTAGGATCCATGGTGGATGATCTAGGTGATTCTTTTCACCATTCATCTATTTTTGTCCCTTTTTGGTTGTACTTGTACTTTTAGTTGGGCTTGTATTTCCAACCCCTTTACGTTTCAGCACTCTCTTGTTATACATTTTTACTTAGTGTTATGTATCTAGTTGTGTACACTATTGTGGGTGTTTTCAGTTATGAAGGCAATTCCTTCCTTGTTTAGGGATTTATTCCTTTGGTGCTAGTCGCCAGCCCCTAGCCTATGGAAGGCGGGCATGGGGTTGTCACGGCACGGGCCCCGGGGGACGGGTCTTGACAATTTGGTATCAGAGGAGTCTGTTCTACCACAGAACATAGGACTCTTACCTTTTTCGTGAAGCAATAGTGTTAAGGGTACTGAGTGTGGTTTTCAGTTCAGGGAGTCCAGTGTTGGTGCGGCGATTGACGTATCCATACACCTGGACCCTGACTTCTGATTTCTAACTCAGTGGATGAAAACACTGACTGCGAGTGTGTTTCAAGAGTTTTATTTGTGATCTATTTTAGTCATCTCACCAGGTATAACTTATTGACCGTGGTGGACCTATTTCCTTATAGGACTCCTGCACACAGACATCCATCTAGGGTTCTGAGAGTTGTATGAGATGGTAGCCCACCGATCAATGAGGCCTCGTTGTAGGGGGCCCTTTTACAGTGGAGTCTCAAGCGATACCACTACCAGTTGGTCCACCGATGGCACAAGCCACATCAGCATAGAGTGCACGCCACCTGATCGCATTTCATGAGTTCCATCTCAAGAGGACGCCCAGGTTCAGGGTTGAGATGGACCCGCATGCATCTGAGGGTTGGCTGGAGGCTGTGGTGAGAGTCTTCAGACAGGTAGGGACACCAGCGGACCTTATGATGATCCTTACTGCGAGTCTCCTTATGGAAGCAGTAGGAAGATGGTGGAGCCTGATGCTTCAGGTGCATGACGAGACGACACTAATCTAGGAAGACTTCAAGAGAATGTTTCGGGAAGAGTTTTTCCCAGCCACCCTACGTGCGATGCGGATACAGGAGCTACTACATCTACAACAAGGTATCATGACATTGGAAAAGTACTCGGTGAGGTTCACTGACCTGTCATGCTACTCAACAGATATGGTGTGGGACCCATTCATTAGGGCCTGTACCTTCGAGAAGGGGTTCTAACAAGAGATAAGGGCTTAAATGATCTCCCTCCCCATTCTGAAGCATGCGAGGGTGTTAGAGCGAGCCCTCTTAGTGGAGTATTTCATGGCTGAGCAGTCACCAACAGTGAGACCTGCCACCAGGCTTCACATAGTGGAGTTTTCTATAGCTGGAAGTAGACAGATGTCGCAGAGGTCCTATCAGAGCAGAAAATCTTGTAGACGACCTAAGGACTCAGGTTCAGTTGTGCGAGGCACATGAGATAGAGCCAATCATTCAAGGGACATGCAGTGTTTCACATGCGGTGGGAAGGGTCACATGGCTCATGACTATATGATCCCCCATATGGATGATCAATAGACAGTTGAGGGACCTCCCAGGTAGAGGCAGAGTTTTGATCGAGGCGATCTTCATGGTTCAGGTGGACATGGAAGAGGATCAGGTCATTTAGCTAGCGGTGGATGGCGTTACGAGGTGTTACCACCACCACCACTAGAGGGTCCACCCCAATGACATGGAACTGGTGGAATGGGGAGATCTCAACTCCATGCAGGTGAGGCTTACGATCAAGAGACTCTAGAGATGATTCGAGGTACAATTTGTGTCTACTCCACCATGGCTGCAGTTCTTATAGACATAGGTTCCAATCACTCTTTCATTCCACCACCCTCGTTCGGGCCTCAGAGATTCTGACGGAGTTGTTGGCTCGATCCTTACGGCTAGAGACTCCCACGGGAACATAATTGACGATCAGGAACTGGTTTCGATAGTGTGAGATTACTCTAGGAGGAAAGAGCTTCACCTGGGATCTCCTCGTAGTGGCGTCGCAGCCTTACGATATCATCTTGGGAATGGACTGGTTGTCTATAGTTCATTCTCAGATCGACTGTATTAGGAACAAGTGCGGTTTGTCCGCATAGACGGGACCGGGTTCACCTTCACCGGGGAGAAGGGATCCTTTGCAGCCCATGAAGGACTTACTCAGAGGAGGGTGTAGCCGATCACTCATCATTTGGCCTACCTTACCCTCAGAGTAGTTGATGTGGAGAGTCCGAGCTGTCCTAAAGTGGCGGACCAGTACCCATATGTTTTTCCTGATGAAATCCCAGGTCTACCTCCTCATAGTGAGGTGAACTTATACATTGATATGTACCCCAGGATGACACCAATATACACACCAGCATAATGGATGGCTCCTGTTGAGCTTCGTGAGTTGTAGGTACAACTGGATGACTTTTAGGGGAAGGGATTCATCCGGCTCAGTGTTTCTCCCTAGGCAGCCTCGATTATTCTCTCCAAGAAGGTAGATGGGAGCATGAGGTTGTGTGTTGACTACCATCGCCTGAACCAAGTCACCATGAAAAACAAGTACCCACTTCCGAGGATTGACGACCTCTTTGATCCGCTAAAGGGAGCATGGTGGTTCTCCATGATAGACCTCAAGTCAAGATATCACCAGATCAGAGTTCGATACGGTGATATGCAGAAGATTTCCTTTAGATGCTAGTACAACCATAATGAGTTCCTGGTTATTTCATTCGGTGTAACCAATGATCCAGTAGTGTTCATGCGACTCATAAACAGGATCATCAAGCCATACCACTATCACTTTTTCATAGACTTCATCGACGACATTCTGATCTACTTGACTACCGAGGAGGAGCATTCCTACCATTTGGAGGTAGTACTGGACACACTCTAAGAGAACCAACTTTATGGTAAACTCTCAAAGTGACAGTTTTTGATTCGAGAGGTTCACATATTGGGACACGTCATCTAGGAGACTGCATTTGTAGTAGATCTAGTGAAGATTGAGGTGGTACATGCTTTGGAGCCACCCAGGTGTGTGACAGATGTTCGGAGTTTCTTGGGTTTGGCTGGTTATTACCAGAGGTTTGTACAAGACTTCTCCAGAGTTGCAGCACCAGTATCAAGCTTGAAAAATAAGGGGCATCCCTTTGTGTGGTCAGAGAGATACCAGCTATGCTTTTAGGATATGAGACAGAGACTGAATAGTTCCCCCATCTTAAGGCTTCCAGAGGAGGGTGTAGGTTATGTAGTCTACTGCGATGCATCAGAGATCATACTAGGGTGTGTCCTGATGTAGGAGCGAGTAGTGATCGTTTATGGTTCTCGTCGGCTGAGACAGAACGAGCAGAACTACACCACCAATGAGCTGGATTAGTAGCAGTGGTCTTCGCCTCGATGATGTGGCAGCACTATCTGATGGGCAAACGTTTTACCATGTACTCTGATCGTAAGAGTATCAGGTATATCTTCACACAGAAGTACCTGAACCTGAGGCATCGTTGATGAATTTATTTCCTCTAAGACTATGAATAAGAGATATCCTATACTCTTGGGATGGGGAACGTTGTTGCATATGCACATAGGAGATGATCTGGTATACAACTACTAGGCATGGCGACAGAGCATTTGGCTGCCTTACAGATATCCTTTGTGGATAGAGATGGAGCATCCTTCCTCCAATCTCTTATAGTCACTCCTACACTTCTTCAGAGAGTTAAGAGGGCACTACTATGAGACGTTAACTGCAAGACACAATGTGCTCATGTATCCACAGGGCAAGCACCTGATGGATTTTCTAAAGGAGGGGAGCATTCCGTCATCTTCCGAGGACTTACTGGGGTTACAGTGTCACTTCAAAAGGAATTGTTGATGGAGTTTCACACATCCCCTCTTGAGGTACATCCAGGAGTGGCGAAGATGTACCAGGACATTCGATTACAGCACCGATGGCCTGGTATGAAGAAGGCAATAGCGGATTTTTTCTCTCGATGCCTCACTTGTCAACAAGTGAAGGTGGAGCATTATGTACAAGAAAGATGGGTTCAGCCTTTAGAGTTCCCATAGTGGATGTAGGATGTGATATCCGTAGACTTCGTGACGGGTCTTCCACATACGTCTAAGGGACATGACACTATCTGGGTGATCATCGACTGACTCACCAAGTTGGCCCACTTCCTACTGATTAGAGAGAAGGGTTCAGTAGAGAGATTGGGATGCCTCTATGTGTATGAAATTGTGAACATATATGGAGTACCTTCTTCTCTTGTCTCCGATCACGATGCATGATTTACTTACCGACTATGGAAGGGGTTTCCAGAGTCTATCGGGATGTAGCTTCATCTGAGAACTGCCTTCAATCCTCATATAGATGGCCAGACCGAGCGGACCATTCAGACCCTCAGGGACATGTTGCGTGCATGTGTCTTCGACTTCGGTAATAGATTGGAGGATCACTTACATTTTTTGGAGTTTTCATACAACAATAGCTATCACTCAACCATCAGGATTACACCTTTTTAGGCCTTGTATTGTTGACCTTGCAGATCGTCATTGTGCTGGACAGACCCAGGGGAGTCAGTACTTGTAGGACCATAGATGGTACGAGCTACCACGGAGAAGGTACAGATCATCTAGGAGTAGATAAATATTTCAAAGAGCAGACATAAGTCGTGTGTTGACAGGAGACAGAGACCTCTAGAGTTCGAGGATGGCGACCAAATCTTTCTACAAGTCTCACCCCGATGAGGTTTACGGAGATTTGGACGAGACGACAAGTTATATCTGAGATTCATCGGACCTTTCCAGGTCCTCATAAAAGTAGGAGAGGTGGATTATCGCATGATTCTTCCACCTCAATTGCACTGGGTGCATGCCGTCTTCCAAGTATCCTGGATGAGTAGATATCTGCACGACCCTTCTCACATCATCGACCCTGGGGAGCTGGACGTCTATGATGGGGAGACTTTTACGGAGGTTCCAGTGGAGATTGAGGATCGGGATCAGGGGTCCTTCGTGGATGTTTGATACATCTGGAGTGCATTCATTGGAAGCACAATGACCTCCAGAAGAACACATGGGAGCGGGAGGCTCAGATGCATGCTCAGTATACCCATTTGTTCCCTTAGTTCGAGTTGTAGAATACGGGGATGTAAATCCCTGAGGTGGGGAGAATTTAAAGACATGGAATTTCCGTGGGAATTTTTTTCTTAAATATAAGGGAATTTTACAAGTCCTTGAAAACTAATGGGTCATAATTTCAAGGCCCGGTGAGCCCAGAATCAATTTATGATGTTTTGTTTGAGTATGTTCAGTAAACATACGAGAGGGTTTTTATAACATTTGAAACAGTGCACGGAATTGAAAACTGAGAGCATTGTTGAACTCACAGCGCCAGTATTCTCTTCTGATGACATTCACCTCCATGGTATTTGGTCGATAATGAATGTTAGTTTTTGGGTTTTATGTAGGAATAATAAAATAATTTAAGTGCATGTCTTAATTTTTTTTTATATCCACCACATGGAAGTTGTGGTGGGGACCACCCCGGATTTAAACCCCTTGAAACACCCCATTAATGGAGAAACACTCAAACTTCCATTAAGTGTCGGGGATCCCCTTCACCTACCCTAACACTTAACATGCTTTTCCCCTAATGTTAATTAATTGAGCCAAAACCTTTAATTAATTAATTTAAACAATATGAATTTTATAACAACAATTTAATAGGATGTCATAATCTTTTAATTTTGTTGGAATTTGTCTCTTTGGTGGAGTTTGGGAAGAGGAAAGAACTTGGATAAACTATTTCCCTATGACGAAAAACTCTCCATCCTCCAATGATGGATATATTCTTCTTTGATCTTCAAAAGAAACAAGGGAGGAAGCACCGTCCTTGAAGAACGAAGACGTCGTCATCCTCGACTTCTTTATCTTCATTTCGAACAACAAAGAATCCAAGGTAGGGGTTCAGGATTTGTTAAATTGTTGTGTCTTCTTCATTTTCTATCATGGTTTAGAATTCAAAGCCACTTCATGTCACCATAATGTGGAAGGCGCGAGCCGAACAAACACGAATCGACCCCTTCGCCTTTCTTATGTATTTGACGCCCAATGCGACATGAGTACAGGTTGAGAGTTTCTCATCAACATCAGTTGTGGATCGAAGGAAAAGTCCCGAGGAGAGTTCGACTTATTCCGGAACGAGAAAAGGGACAATGGAACTCGTCCGGTGACCTGAAAATTATTTGTATGTGGTCAGAACCGTCTAACGTCACCGATAACAAAGAGAAGGGTGGTCAGCGCTCCGGATGGACACATGGACAGCGGCGGTGCAACTGCGTCACCAGAGGAGAAGCCCACAGCTAACAGGACGTGATGGTGTCGTGGCGGCCAGCACAGCACCGACCGCGAAAGAAGCTGGCGGCCCGCGCCGCCAGGTCCTCGGAGGGGGCGCGGCACAACGGCGACGCGCGGGAGTCGACTGGCTGGTCGACCAGCTGGGAGGAGCGGGACTCAGCGCTGGGTGCCACGGGACACGGACCATCACTACGTGGTGCCAATTGACTCCCAACTGAATGGATTAGTTGTTCATGAACCCCAGGGGGCACGACCTCCCCCCAGGACGCGGCTAGGGTAGACCCCACTGGCCGCAGGGCCGGCAGTCGCGTGGGGCCCTGGGCCGGGCCCGACAGGCGTCGGACCGAGTGTGGGTCGGGCCGCCCCCATGGGCCGGGCCACTCACATGGACCAGGTCGGACCCGCAGATCAGGTCGGTCCGACTGGGCCAGACCGGACCTGGACCTGTTTTGGCCAGTTTCCACTCTTTTCCCCATAACTAGAGCTATGGGCATCCGATTGACGAACCATCTACGACGACATAAACTTTTTAGAGGAGGTTGTTATTTTGGTATAACCCACTCAAGGTTTGGACATAGATCGAGTACGGTCAGGTTGGATCGAACGTTAATCCTATTGGGCCCTCAGAACAGAAATGTCAATAACTCCTAGACCGAGCATCCGAAAGACACACCATCTGTCGCGTTGTGTTTCCTATGGAAAGACGAATATTTTGGATACATCAACTTTGGTCTTCGTGGAAGTTGATGTATAAACACTTGTATTGAGGAGCGAACAGTCTCGGAATCAAGCATAGGTTGTACAGAAGCCTGTGGCTGGCTGCGCTCTGACAACAGTTCCTGGATCCTATGTGGGTTCGACAACACTGACGACTATTCCTAGATCCTGTATGGATCCAGTAGCTCTAACTACTTTTCCTCGATCTTGTGTGGGTTCGAATGTTCTGACTTCTATTCCTGGATCCTGTGTGGGTTCGATAAGAATAACTGTTTGTGGATCCTGTGTGTGATCGACTGTTCTAATTTCTATTCTTGGATCCTATGTGGGTTTGACAGAATAGATGATTCATTTTCTACATCTTATCATATCTATATCTCTACAAAAGTTGTATACCTGTGTGACCTAAGTCAGTAACATTTTTTCCTCACGATTGAGATCGATTAATATATAACTTAGGTATATGTATGGGCATATACCTAAGTGGGTTGTATGTTGATTTCATACATTGTGGTATATCATTATTGGATTTGGTGAAACCATGAGGGTATCGGGGTCCCTACTGAGTATCGTTATACTCAACCTTGCATGGGATATGCCAGCACCTCGTTGTGTTGGATGCTGATGACATACAGTGCTGACTGAGGCTGAGTGTACAAGGACTGGACAATAACCGGAGGTGGACGTCACGACGAGTCAGTACCCAAAGGAGACTGACGGATGTGGAGGGCTGAAGAGGCAATCTGTAACTACCCTTCAGGTTGGATCCCTGGTGGACGATACATGAGATTCTTTTCTCCTTTCATCTATTTTTGTCCCTTTTCAGTTGTACATGTACTTCTATTTGGGCCTGTATTTCCGGCCCCTTTACATTTGAACACTCTCTTGTTATACAGTTTTAATTGGAGTTTTGTATCCAGTTGTGTACTCTATTGTGTGTGTTTCCAATTATAAAGGAAATGTCTTCCCAGTTTAGGGATTTACGACCTTGGTACTAGTCTCTAGCCATTGGCCTATGGAAGGTGGGCTTGGGGTACTCACGATATGGGCTCTGGGGGATGAGTCCTGACAGTCCCATGCTCCCAACCTCAGCAGCAATCAAGTACCTGAAATAGAACGATGCTTTCCATTATATAAAACAGCAGAAATATAATATCTTGGGGCCCAAAATCATGACCCAAAAAGGGTGTGAGACTTATTCTCAATTGAAAACCACCCATTGATATGTTCCTAACAGTCAGTGAATATTTATGGCACGCTATGATCAAAATGAAGTAGTGGATAATGAAGTACTCGAAAGTAACAATCATACTATTTCAAATGCATTCAATTATTATATATAAAGTAAGTTGATAATCTTCATTAGGGAACCCTCTGGGAAGTACTCACAGTATAACCCCTCTAGTCCAACCAAAACAAAAATAAGCAACCCTCTAGGATGCACCCACATTCTAACCCCTATGGTTCACCTTTTATAGAGACTCCCTGAAGAAGAACTCCCTGTCAATTCCCCATATAGTCTCGTATCAGTAACTAAAAGGCACCCTAGGGAAGTAATCAACGTCCAAGTCCCCATATGGCCTGCATCGAGGAACTATATACACTCTAAGGAAGAAATTACATCCACTCCCCCTATGTTCTCGCATCATAACAGTAAAGAAATACTCTGGAGAAGCCCACAATGTCCGTTCTCCTTATGGTCTACTACACCATGTTCTCATGGCCAAAGTAAACAAAACAAACATATAAATCCTAGAAATGCTTGGGTAAACAACCAACAATATATAACGGCCAATGTAAACCGCAAGAACTACTTGGATAAACAGCCTGCAACATAGTAGCTTGTCCGATAAATATCATTACTCCATACTATCAACACAAGGAATGGAAAGCAAGCAGCCTACAAGGCTAAGAAAGACCAAATGGTCTTAAACAAAACAAACTTAAGAAGCAAATCCATAGCATAGTCATTAACCGTATTCACATTCAATTTACCTCTACACAAGCATTTAAATCCTAGAAGGAAATAGCAGGGATAAAACTGTAAACACGGCATACCCCAAATTGGGTATTGGGAACTCTTGAACATATAACTCAAAAACTATCTACAGAAAGGCACAAACCAGTTACCTAAACATTTTATGATTAATATACTTTGTCGTCGGCCCTTGGATTGAACTAGAATGTCGTAGATCTACAAAAACGTCAAAACAATTCTACTAAGGATTACTCATGAGAGAAGAGAAATTAGGAAATGAGGTTCAAGAAGAAGAGATAACTCACTGATGTGATTCCAACGCAACTATACAGATGCTCTCAGTTGAATAATGTTAATGAGAAGACACTTATTACCATTAAACGCAACCCTAGTTCATTTAATTAAAAAAAATGACACAATGTGTACTTTATAAGTACACAGCATGTACTTTATTTAACTGTCCCCTATATAAGGCGATCTCTAGGTCACCACACACGGTCGTGTGCATGGCTGTTACACCGCCAACCCACGACTTCCTGTGGTAGCTGAGTACACAACCTATACTTATAAATTAAATGGCGTGTACTTAAGAAATTTAAAAGAAAATACTATTTTTCTCAAAAACACCAGAAAAATGAAAACATACCTAAAAATAAGATCTGAGTTCTTACATAAATTCTCCTAAATTCAACCATGGTTATGATAGAATAATAAGGTTACAGAATCATGTTATTATTCTTCCCATTGTAGAATAATATATAGATCTATTTGAAGAGGGTCATAGATATTAATTATCTATTTACCCTTGAAGTAAAAATATTTATAGGGACATGAAATAGTGTTTTTAGTGGGATGCCATGAAAAAATATGTAGCCGAATAAGTCTCTCAGTTTTTGTTTTGACAGAAAGTTAAGGCTAGGATAAGGAAGACTAAGAGGTTGTTACAACCATTATCGATACCTAATTGAAATGGTTAATCAACCCTATGGAATTTTTATATGGACTTACCAAAATATCTCAAGGCCATAATGAAATATTTGTATATTTTATAACCTTACGAATTCGACACACATCATTGATATTTCAGAGTATTTCTCTTAGGATCTTCTTGATAGAAAAAATTTAAAGGCAGTGGTATTATTTCATAGATTTTCACTTTCCATTATATCTGATCTGTATCAAAGTATTGCCTTTATGGTCATGTGAATTATTTAGTATACTCAAGATATAAATATATGTTTGTACACTACTTATCTTCCTCTTATAGATGGTCAGTCAGAGAGGAAAATTCAAACTCTAAATGACATGGTGGTATCTTGCTATATGGATTTCAAAGCTTTTTGTAATTACATCTACCTTTTTTGAATTTTATTACAACAATACCATTCTCTCTTGTATTAATATGACTCATTTTGAATACATCTTTATAAAAAAGTGCATAACTCTAACTTTTTGAGATGAATTTGGGGAAATAAATCTATTAGTACCTAATCTTGTTGATGAAATGGAAGAAAAGGTTAGATCTATTCAAAAACACATTATAGAATCACATATTTAGAAAAAAAATCTATGATGAAAACTAAAAAAAATACAAAAAATTTATGTTGGTGAAATGGTGATTTTATGAATATCTCCATGGAATAGGTTAATGAGATTTAGAAATAATGTCATGCTAATCCCAAGGTATATTGTTCTTATTGAAATTTTGGATTGTTTGGTGATGGTAAGATATGAATTGGCACCTCCACTAAATATCTCTCAAGTTCAGGATGTGTTCCATGTGTCTCAACTGCAAAAGTACATACCTGATCCTTCAGATGTACTATACTCATAATTTATAACACTAGAGAAATATCTTTATTATGAATAACAACCAATAGAGATTCTTGATGGTAGGGAAAATCTTTTTCGAAACAAGACCACTCACTTGATTAATGTTCAGTTGAAGAAACCCCAATTTGAGGAATATAACAGAAAATACATTACTTATAAATATTAATTCATCATTTGAGAATATTTATTATGAAAGATATCGAAAACCACACAAAGAACGTATAGGTTTAGGTTTATTATAAACTGTGATACAAATACAACTAGTTCATAAAACATCAATATTGCATCCCGCTTATTTCTTCGTAACTACATTTCTTTATGACATATATTTATTAGTACCTTTATTCATTACATGGGAAAAAGAAACATATGAATGGGAGAGATGAAATTATTAGTAAGGGTAAAAAAGGGAAATATCAATAATATCATAATCATAAGAACATGACATTTGAAAATCATCTCATGAAAATAAAAGATCATAATATCACGTCACTTGATAAATCCTAAAAGTTAAATGTAATCCCAATAGTCAAAAAATAAAACATTAAATTTAGTGGAATACACACATAAGCATATAAAATTATGTAATATTAGTGATGTAATGTCTCCAAGACCATCATAGCAGGAAAATCCCATTACTGGGCCGAGTTCACTCATTATTATAGTCTTGTATTACTAAACTAGATGTAACTACCATTCTTATAAAGTCTATATCATGATATATAAATATTTAACTAATTCATTGTAGGGAGATATATGTGAAACCATATCATAATGAAATAATTCTTGAATGTTCCACAAAACGTAAACCATTCACCATAGTATAACCCAAGGAACTACAAATAATGGGTTTCTGAAACATCATTCCATTATAACATATTTCATTTAAGATAAATGGATTTCATAAAAATAATTAAATCTTAAACACAATAAAATCAATGTAATCATATGGATATAATCACAATATTTTGTCATCTTATATGGAAAATAATTTTGATAAAACACATGAGCTTAATTCCTAGGTAAAATATCATTTCTTCTTCAAAAAAAATTTCATTGCTCAATATGCCTCCCTATTTTATAAGAAAAAATGTAATGTTAAAATAAATAGGTAATATTGTAGGTGAATATTCGTGTAAATATGGAATTATGAAAGTGTAAAAATCCATTCATTATGTACTAGTTAAAAGCACATCTTCTTTTACTTTTGCTGGGGTAGTCAAATGGTACATCGTATCAAAAATGAAAAAAAATTCCATTATACCATTTATTAAAAATTAACCAATTGGTAAAATTTTCTTTTAAAAATTATTGAGGGATATAAATATTATTTTTAAATTTATATTTTGGAAACAAGGTTATTGATGAAAAAAATAACGTACTAAATACATACGAATAAACAATCTTAGACAAAAATCAGATTTGAAAAATTATTAGTTACCTACGGTCTAATGTGATTCGTATGTATCAGAAAAAATGTATAGTGATTTAAATAATTTTATTGATTTATTCCAGAATCATAATAATTTAAATGATAAAATTTATGATCATATTTTCATATGTTTTTATTAATATTTCACTGTTATGTGTTATTCTTTTATTAACAGCTTTATGTTCTAATGTCTGTTTTGATAGATATTATATTATTCTGATTTCTAGGTTATAGTTATATCATTTACAATATTTTATAAGAATTATATATATAATATTTATTTATTCCACTTATTTATATAATCAGGCTTTGATGAATATTATGTAGAATAAATCACAACGTAATGTGGAGACGGTATGCGATATGTACACACGAGCGATGATATCGTTCCTGTAATTGTTGAATAGTATTGAATTAGATGTTTTATAATATCTCAGAATAAATATAATTTTATATTTAACATATAAATTTTTTTTAATTCCATCATTATACCCATACATGTAAGATAATGGTGAAAACTGATTACACCACAACATGGAGACGGTAAGTCTTACGTAAGCACGCGTGGTGGTTTAATTTTTCATAAGATTTGTATAAGGTGTACAATGGTTGTTTAATAATCATAATAATCTTTCAAAATTTATTTAATACAATATTTATTACTTTACTATTAAACAACTCATGAGGTGGAAGTAGAAGAATAAATATGATTGATTGAATCGATAAATGATATTACATCTTCTCTAGCGTGGCTCCTCTAAAATTACTTGTAGGGCACTAGAGTGGGACATTGAAGAAACACATTTCCTATAGAATGTTTATAGGTAATTATATAAGAGAAATGGTAAGGGGATGTCCTATATTGAAGTCTCAAAATGATGTTCATAGTTGATGGGGAAGTTCCCTTTTATAATTGAGGATATGGGCACTTTTGGAAACCTCAGAAATATTAATTAATAATAAAACAAAACCCTTCATAAAAACATAAAAAAATTTCCAATTTAAATGATGTGATGAGATAGTGTAGAAATATCATCCTCTAATAAATTTTATATATCTTTTTATTTAAATGTATGCATTATCATTTTAATTAAAATGAATTTCTTTTATTTAATTTTTAACTAGGGTAACACATATTTCAATATTAAAATGGTAAAATATTGAATTATTAGAAGTAAATTAGACCATAAGTGAATTATTTATACTATTTTATAAAATATCATTATAATTCTAATTTTTTTAAAATTTTTATTATTTTTAAATAATTTATTAAAACTTATTTTGACAAAATATCAATAGTGTCAATTTTGATACTATTTAATTCATGGAGTTTTAAAAATATAAAAAAAGAAGTGAGATTCATCCCAAATATTTTATTATATCCCTACGTGGTAGATGGAATCTATAAAATTCATTTAACATCATAGTTATACAAAATAATATTTATTAAAATATTTCTAATAACATTTATTTTATCACTTCATTAAAAAATAATTACTACCTAAATTTTTTATAATTATTCAATATACTTATTTGTTGAATATAATTAAAATAATAATAATATGAAGATAAATCCATTATTTTCATAATAATACTTGTAGTGGCTTTTATAATAAAAAACCGAACTTTAGAAATGAAATACTATTTTAAAAAATTTATGTGACAAATTTATCTTCAATTTAACTAAAATAATATAAGTGTCATAATCTATTCTATAAGTCTAAAAATAGACAAAAAGTATACCCTTGGATTATTATGGGAGATATATACCCACCCAATATGGTTTCTTCAATTTTATGAACATTTTTAGAGTTATAAATAATTTAATAAAAATTGATTTATTGATTTCTCATAAATTCATTAAATTTTTTCATCATACAAGTATTATCCATTTGGGTAATGTTTTATTTACTAAAAATTACAAATAAATTTTAATGATCAAAAAATGATTATAGATTTCATTTTATTATTTATAAAAGTATTTTTAATCTATATAACATTACATTAAAAATAAATTAATTATTAATGTTTGATTGAGACATATTTCTCTTTTCTTTAAATAAAATAAATTAAATGTCATAAAATCATCCAAGTGGGTTTTAATGGATATAATTTGAACTCAAATATGTTTTAGGGAAAATTATAATCATCCAGTTATATTACGACAAGTGATTGAGTAATTTTATAATATTATTTTTACCCTTAATTACCATATTTACCCTTTTCCCTTATTAATTTTTTTTCTGAAGTTACTATTAATATTACACAAAAATAAAATAAATAATTTTACATAATTTGGACATAAGGATTCAAAATATGGAATTAAATTTTCAAATTTTAAAGCATATAAGTCATAGTAATTAATTTTAAATTAATCTTGTTGTTCAAATAATAAAAAATAGTTTTAAAAGTTAAAATATTGTAAAAGATTTAAATGTTTTTACATATGAATTTAATGTATAATTAATTCCAACGACCTAAATTATATTAAATGGTAAAAATATATTCTCTTTACACTTTGAAATAATTTAATAAAATAATTTAACTACATAAATTATTTCAATGAAATAATTTATTTTCAATTAAAATTTATCATGTTTTTAATATTCATCAAAACATAAAAGTTTTAAGAAAAATAGCATAAATTCATCAAATGTAAATTTTAATATCCTTATTAAAAATAAAATTTAAATTTTTCATATAAAAATTAGTAATGTGTTAAAATCATAATTTAAAAAAGTCTTTATCATTCAAAGGTGTAAAGTTAATGTATTTTTTTTAATAAAAATATGTTTTTAAACCTGAAATAGTGTTATATTCATACCCTTTGACTAAAATAACCATTGGTTAAATATAAAAAATATTTTATTATGTATATAACACATGTATATCTCATTAATTTCATTATTAAAATTAATCCTCTAAAAAATAACAATATCTAACTAATTTATATTTTTCAAAAATAATTGATAGCCAATGAATTCCCACTGAATTTTAATATGTCAGTTATAATTATACCACCAAACATAACAACAAGGATACATCAGTAATTTTATAATAATGGAATATCATAGTTCATTTAATCTCATGATGGAGTGCAAAGCAAGCTACTGAAAAATAAAAAAAATTAAAAAATATTTGGGTGTAACATTCTATCCCCCCCCCCCTAAATGGGATTTCAACATCAAAATTAATCACATGGAAACAAATAGACGAGGATACCTCTCCCTAATCATATCCTCAATTTCCCATGTAGAGTCATCAAATTGGTGGATCCTCTATAATAATTTAACCAAGAAAGTGGTATTGTTTTGTATAACTTGTTCTCTACGATCCAGAATCACTATAAGTTGTTATTCATAAGAATGATCTTTCTCATGCGGTCTGAATTCTTGGCTTAGTAAATTTGAAGGATCGAGTTTGTACATTATTAGGAGAGATAAATTGAACACATCATGTGATTGAGATATATTTGGTGGCAGTGTTAATCAGTAAGCTATCTTCCCAACACAATCCAAATGAACGATATACCTAGGGTTCACCATTCCCTTGTTTCCAAATCTCTGCACTCTCTTCTAGGGAGATATTCATAAAACCACCTTATCACCCAATTCATACTATAGGTATTTTCTTCAGTTGTTAGTGTAACATGTTTGTTGGCACTGAGGTGCTATTATGTGTTGTTGAATAGATGTGACCTTTATTACATTTCATAAAACAAGATCAGGTCCAAATAGTTTTCTTTCCCAAACATCATCCCAACAAGTTAGAGTTCTGCACATCTTTCCATAATGGGTTTAATAAAAAGCCCTATAAATATTGGATTGAAATATATTTTCGAAACAAAATTTCACAAAAGGTAGGTGTTGATCACAACCATCTTTGAAATCCAGATAAAAATATCTCAACATGTCTTCTACTGAATTAATTGTCCTCTCAGACTTACCATATATCTGAGGATGATAAGTAGTGATAAAACATAACTCTCTATCCATAGCATGCTAAAGACATCTCTATAACTTCGAGGAAAACCTCAGATCCCAATCATATATAATCGAAAGTAGTAGTTACTCCAATATTAACACTTACATTACATATATCCTAGAAAGAAGATCAAGAGATAAATCATCTCTAAAAACAATGATGTGTTATGACTATGTATGCAGATCAACTATAACCCATTAAACATTATGTCCTTTAGATTTTTTTTGTGATTTCTGAAAAATCAATTCCATAGTGATGTTTTCCCATTTCAATTATAGTATATGTAACAGTTTTAACATCCCCTTAGACTTCTATCTCATAGCCTTATCATGCTGAGAAACCAAGCATCGAGAGACATATTTGGTGACTTAACAGTTCATACCATCCCACCAAAAATAATCTTTCAGGTCCCATTACATATTTGTGCTTCTAGGATAAATAGATAATGAAGAACTATGAGCCTCAGCCAATAGCTCTTTCATTAATTATAGTATGGGAGGAATAAAAACCATGTTCCTAAACCTTGTTATTTAATCATAATCAAGGATGAATTCTAGAGAATTTATCATATTCTTTTGTAGTTATTCATCTTTCTTTGGGGACTCCTAAATCTTCACTTGTATATATGGTTGAACATTCATTTTCTAAGAATATGGTTTCCCCCATTCCATTAAAATTTAACGATCCAGACTTTTACAATCCATAAATATTGGTTCTTTTGTTATCGTCATCATAGATGGGGTAGCATGCTAGTCAAAGAATATTCCACCTAGTTTGATTTCCCCAAGTAGTAATGTATTGACAATTCATAATCATTAATAAACACCGACCATATTCATTGGATCCTATTCACCTACTTTTGTGTGAAAATAAACTTTAATATTTTATGATCAGTATAAATATTACACTTTCACCATAAAGATAATACCTCCATATCATGAATGATTATATTACCACATTTAACTCCTAATCATGAGTTGGGTAATTATTCTCATGTCTTTTCAACTTCATTGAGGCATCATCTATCACCATATCATTTTTCATGAGAAACCTTCCAAGACCCATCTTAGATGAATCATTATAGATCAGAACCCATTCTACACGACAAGCGATTGTGAACACAAGTGTGCTAGCTATCCTAAATTTCAGCTATTTGAAAATCTCTTCACATCCCTCTGTCCAAATGAACATTAACTCATTTTAGAGTTAACTAGGTGGGTGGACTAGATTCTCATGAAAAATAATTCACAAAATATCGATGATCTCCATCCAACCCAATAATGCTTTATATCTCAGTTACCATTGTTCGTCTCAACCATCATTAAATAACCTCTATTTTCTTGCATAAAAAGATATCCCCCCTATTGAGATTATGTGACCAAAAAATGAATCTCTATAAAGCCACAATTAAAACATGCTAATTTTTTCAAAATGAATCAATTTTCTTAGGTTCTTCGGTACAATTCTCAAGTAGTGATCATTAGGTTCTTCCAATCTCTTTGAATTGACATGGATATCATTTATAAATACTACCACAAACTGATCAAGATAGTCTCTAAATAAAATATTCATTAGATCCATGATGATAATGGGGTAATTAGTAAGACAAAAAAGAATCACTATAATATCAAAGTGTCCATATCTTATAAGGATTGTCGTCATTGGTATATCTTCTATTGTTTCCCTTAATTTATGATATTCTGAAGGAAGATAAATCATGGAAAAGGATTGAGCTCCATGTAGTTGGTCAAATAAGTCATCAATGTGGGGAACAAGATATTTTTTCTTGATAGTGATATTGTTATTTTCTCGATAATAAATTCAGAGTCTCATTGATCAATATTTCTTCTTAACAAATTGAATAGTTTCTCTCTAAGGTGATGCGCAACGGTGTGTGAATCCCTTATCAACATTCACATTAATTTTATTCTTCAATTACAATATCGCAATTTGGGTAATTCTATAATGTGTCTTTGAAATAATCATATCCCTTGGTATAAATTCAATTGAAAACTAAACTTCATGATTTAATGGAAGACCTTGAAGTTCCTTTGGAAATACATCATAAAAATCTCGTACAACTGGTTTATCCTTAATCATGATTTTATCCACTATCATTTGAGATTAATAAATTTTATTTATAGATATAAAGACTCATAAGATGGAAGATATTTCTAATGGATGGTTATATACATACATACATTGATATATGGTCATGAATTGATATAGAATGTGATATGTGACTTCCATTCCTTGGAAATTGATTTTAGATCCATATAGAGAAAGAAAATCAATTCTAATAATTGTGTCAAATTACACTATAGGAAGGATAACAATATTTGCGTGAAGCACATTCCCACAATTGTCAATCAAAGAATAATTATAAACATTTTTATGACCATTGTGCCATTATGATTTGTCACAATTAACACAACAACTATATTTTGAGGTAATATCATGATACCCTTATAAAAATCCTTAGAAACAAAAGGGAGGGTGATCCCGAATAAAATAAAACATTTTATACTTTAGAGTGGATGGTAAATGTACCTTTTAACAATTCATTATCATAATCCATTTCATCGATAGTGATTTCATGTGACATACATTTGTATTTGGATTTAATTTTTTTTATTTTTATCATAATAAAAAACCATTGGATTAGGGCATTGATTTCCATAATTACTGATTTCCTTGCACTTCTAACATTGATGTGTAGGAGGTGCATTATGTGTTGTATTTTAGTTTTTTCATCATTAGACATATTTTTCCTATTACTTCTGCATTTAACTTCCAGATGACCTTCTTTAACACTCGTAAAACATTTACTATTACCATTAATACAATTCCATACTTGTTTCATTCCACATCTTGTTAATAAGGGAAAACTCATCTAATTTTCATATTTGTCTTTATATTTTCATTTGAATTCTATTTTCCCCTTCTTATCAAATCCATATGACTGATGGGTTAATCCAATCTCCCTCTAAATTTGTAGAGCACATCGAACAATTTTCTCTTAGCTATTGAAGTCACTTATGATTAATGACTATTAGAGAATTGGTTTTAAGCCGCTAATTAATCGATCAATTTTACTCTCATGTTAGATATTAATTCAGAAGTGTACCTTGCATGTCTTGAAAAAATTTCTTTGAATGTACCAACAAATTCTTTATCATTTTACTTATGTTCAAGGAACTCCTTCTCCATCTATGTTCGAAGAATACGAGGAAGGTACTTATGGAAAAATATTATATTGAACTCATTATATTCCATAGACTCAATTTCACCTCTTTGCCTTGTATTTTTTTATAAGATCCACCATTGATCAGCTTCACCTTCCAAACAATATAGTTCTATGATGACATTGTCATATTTAGAAAATAGTAGAACAGAAAATATATTATCAATGGTACTGACCCATTGTTCAGCCACTAATGGATAAAAAGTCTTTCTAAATAATGGTGGATGCTTCTTCATGAAGGATTCTATATAATGTCGCTCCTTCCATTCCTTCTTTGGAGGTCCTACATGATTAATAGCTTGGAAAATATAAGTGATCATGGATAAAAGAGTTTCATTCCATATCCCATAAAATTTTGTTTCTGAGGGGGAAAATCATTGCATTTCTCTTTGCATTCACCATTAACATTGTTCCTTCAGGTTCTATCCATTGACTAAACAAATGAAGCATAATGTTAGAAACACTTTTCATAATAGGAAAAGCACATAATTCACGCGTAAAATTTCAATTTATGACACTTCAGGTTTTATCCTTGGTTATTCAGGACTATATCTAAACCACTAGGATATAATTGTAACCTATAATTAGTCATATCCTCAGGGTCTTTATTAATATTCTATTATCATAGTTTTCAAATGTAACTATACCTTTTCCCTAATACCAACTATAACAAACCATACATTAAAAATAGATATTACATCGATGATGAAGAATATTTATTATATAACAAAACAAAAACCACATCAATATATTATTTTTTTAAGTGTCTTCAGAAACTAGGAAACATAAACAATTGGTTCATAAAACATCCACGTTGTCTCCCTCTTATTTCTTTATAAATAGACTACTTTTGAAATATGTTTTATAATACACTCCTTCATGAAATGGGGAA
Organism: Viscum album; assembly: GCA_963277665.1. Taxonomy (NCBI): domain Eukaryota; kingdom Viridiplantae; phylum Streptophyta; class Magnoliopsida; order Santalales; family Viscaceae; genus Viscum; species Viscum album. The sequence continues at coordinate 460,597,905 of OY728141.1, read as the reverse complement.
AAGAAAAATATGAAAGGGTGAACTCAAATTTCAAGTAAGGATAATCAGGGTAAATAATAATCATATTGTAATCATATGAACATAAAATCTAAAAAATTGTATCCTATATATATAAGATCACAATATCATGTCCTAGGATAATTCACAAAAATGTAATGTAATCCAAATATTCATAAAATAAGACATTAAATTTCTTTTATTACACACACAATCATTGAAAATAATTTCATATTAATCAATTCTCTTTCTGAAGACTATCGTAGAAGAAAAAGTTGATTTTTTAACTGAGTTCAGTCACCATTGATGTCTTGTATGACTGGATCAGATTTACCATCCATTCCAGTCATGACTATCTCATGAAATATAAATCATTACTCAATTTTTATGAGATATAGATAGGTTTAAACCCTCTAATAATGAAATAATTACTACATGTTTCACAAAACCTAAGTCATTCGCCATAGCATAACCCAATGAATAAGAAAATGGGTTTCTTAAACATAATTCCATCATAAAATAATTCATATAAGTTAAATGGATTTCATAAAAATTATTCCATAATAAACAAATTAAAATAAAATTAACAATATTTATAGAAACATAAAACCTTTTCATCATTTATGTAAAATAATATTTATAATACACGTGAGCTTAATTTCGATTGAAAATATCCTTTTTCTTCAAAAAAACGTTTTCCTTTCTCAAAATGCCTCCCAATTTTAGAAGAAATAATTTTATTTCAAAATAAATGTCTTATATTATATTTCATTATTCAAGGAAATAAGAAATTATGAATTCATAAAATTCCACTCATGCGGTGTAAGTTAAAATAACATTATTATCATAATTTTGTCGAAAAAGTCTAAAAGTACAACGTAGCAAAAAAGAAGTTTATATTAATAATATTTTCTAAAAATTCACCAATTAGTAAAATTTACATTAAAATTATATATAGGGATTTAAATAATATTTTGGAATAAATAATTTGAAAACATGTACATGGATGATAATTATAATCTTGTAAATACTTACAAATATAAAATCTCAGATAAAAACAAGATTTAAAAAGTATCCCTTACCTTAGGTCGGATATGCTTCTTATGTATCTGAACCTTATGTAAAATGATATAAATAATATTAATTATTTATTCAATAATATTAATAATTTTTATGAAAAAATTTATAATAATAGTTTTATCCGTTTGTTAGTAACATTTCATCATTTCTCGTCATTCGGGTATTAACTGTTTTTTGTTCTTATACATGATTTGTAAGATACGTTTTCATTCCTCTTTATAGGTTATAGTTATATCACTTAAATAATGGAATTAGTGATATATATTTCATATATATTAATTCAATTTATTTAAATAATCATGATTTAATGAACATTTTTTAACGAATCACATCACATTGTGGAGACGGTATGCCCTACAAAAACACGAGCGACGATATAGTTTCCATAATTGTTTAATGGAATCTAAGTGGGTGGTATATAGTATCTCAGATTAAATATCGTTTTCTAGAAATTATATATAAGTTAATTTCATCATTATAATGAACCATATAAGGTGGTGGTGAATAATAGATTTCACCACATCGTGGAGACGTTAAGTCATATGTACACAAGCGTGGTGATTTCATTTTTAATATGATGGGTTGAATTTGGAATATGAATGTTTTAAATTCATAGTATCATCTATGTATATAAGTACTTCTGGAGTTATTAATTTATATGAAACTACTCATGATGTGGATGTAGAATAAGAATTTTTTTTAATGAATTGTTATATTATATTACCTCCTCTTCAACGTGCCTCCTTTAAAAATCCCCTTTGTGAACAAGAGTTGGTCATTGAAGAAGACACGGGTATCATAAATTTTTCTAGGGATACTGAGATGTGGAATGGCCAGGGGATGGTTGAGCATTAATTCTCAATATAAAGTGATGATTTGAGGGAGGAAGTTCCCTTTTATAATTGAGGTGAGGGGTAATTTTGGAATCCTAAAAAAGATTGATTTATAGAAAATCCAAACCCCCCATAAAAACTAACAAAATCACCCTATTTATAATATGAGATAAGATAGAGATTTAATATCATCATAAAATCAATTTCATAAAAGTGTTTATGTCAATTTAATCATTATCATTTTATTTAATACTTTGTTATTTTATTTAACTTTTAACTAGCGTAACAAATATTTCAATTTTAAAATGGTGAAATAATTAATTATTTGAAGTCAATTATATAATTAATAATTTATTTAGAAAAATTTAGACCATATCATAATTAATTTTTATTTTAAAAAATATTTTATGATTTTTCAATAATTTATGAAAACCTTATTTTGACCAAATATCAATAGTGTCAATTTTGACACTTTTTATTTCATGTATTTATTAAAATATAAAAATAAGTGGTGATCCTCAATCCAAATATTTTCATATATCCATAAGGTGTAAAGTTAATCTATAAAATTCATTTCAAAAAATAATTATCCCTAGTTATATTTATTGAAATATTTTTACCATCATTTATTTGATCTATTTTTCAATAAAATTATTACTATCTAAATATTTTGTAATAATTTAATATACTTATTTGATGAATAAAAACATTAAACAAAATAATATGATGAATATAAATCTATTATATTTTAGTTGAATTTATCTTCTAGAAAACACTTCATTAGAAAAGAAATAATCTTTTAAAACATGAATGTGACAAATTTATCTTCACATTAAATAAAATAATAAAAGTTTCATAATCTATTTTATAAGTTACCAAATAGTAAATAAGTTGAACCATGGATGATTATGGTATATATATACTAGAAAAATAAGGGTTTTCCTTTTTTTGGTCATATTTATGGTTATTAATATTTTAATAAAATTTATTTTATTGATTTTTTGTCAATTAATTATTGGTTTTACTCATCCAAGTTTAAGTCTTCAAGGTAATTATTTATTTCTCAAAAGTTACAAAACATTTTCATGAGGAACCAAAACATTTTATCAATAAAATAAGTATTTACAATATAATTTCTCTTCTCAATAATTTTATATTTAAAACAATTTAAATATTAATGTTTGAGTGAAACATATTTCACTTTTCTTTAAATAAATTAAATTAAATGTCCTAATATCATTCAATTGTCTTCCAATAGATACCATTTCGACCCAAGTATGTTTTAGAGAATATTATAATCCTACAATTATATCATGATAATTTTTACAGTAATATTATAATATTAATTTTACCCTTTAATACATGATTTACCATTTCACTGTGTTAATAATTTTTACCGAAATTACTATTCATATTTCCCAAAAACAAAATAAAACTATTTACATATTTTAGACATATTTATAAAAAATATGGAATCAATTTTTCAAAATTCAAAACACAAAAGTTGCATAAATTAATTTAAAATTAATATCTTTTTGAAATGAGAAAAATAGTTTTAAATGTTAAAATATTGCAAATGATTGAAATGTTTTTTCATCTGAATTTAATGTCAAAGTAATTATGATAACATACATTATATTAAATAAATAAAATATATTCTATTTATAATTTTAAAACATTAATAATATAATTTTATTATTTAATTTATTTCAATGAAAAAATATATCTTAAATCAAAATTAATGTATTTTTACTATTAATCAAAACATAAAATTTGTCATAGAAATATCAGAAATTCATAAAAAATAAATTTTAATAACCCCTTCAAAATAAATTTTTTTGCTGTCATATATAAAATAATATTGTGTCAAAATATTAATTTAAAAGGGGTTCTTCCTTCAATGTTGTAAAATAAAACTTCTTTAAAAAAATTGGTTTTTATACATAAAACATGGTTTTATTCATACCCCATGACAAAAATATCCATTGGACTAATATATTTAATAGTTTATTAAGTATATAAAATTTATATATCTTATTAATATCGTTACAGAAACTAATTTACTAAGAAATTAAAATATCTAATTGATTTTTATATATCCAAAATAATTGATATCCAATGAAATCACATTTCATTTTCATAAGAGAGTAATAAATATTCACGCTACCCTAAAAGTTAGGCTATAATTATAATTTTATTATAAGTACATCTAATGGTTTTTTAACTCATTATTGCCTGTAAAGATAACTATTAAATGTTAAAAACTATTGAATGAAAATATTTCATAAAAAACATCAAAGTGTTACAAGGAAGCTATATTGTAACTTGATAAGATTATGAGAGATAAATATCTTAATAAATTTTAATCCATGTGATGAATTTTGAGGGAGAAATTCATTTCATGAGAGCATAAAGTAACCCCCTAATGTTTTTTTTGATATTTTTTTCTAAATAATTTAAATTATTCAATAACATTCATTTCACTCACTCATGAGTTTAAATGAACAATGAGTTTCCCTTAGTATTAAATGATAACTTTAACCTATATTTTAGGTTAGAAGGAATAGATTTAACTAACTTAATGAAATGTGTGGTGAAGTATTTCATTACCAATTATTTTTGAAAAATACAATTCAGTTATATATTTGTATTTATGTATTAATAAATTGAGTGAATTACTATTGTTAAATTAAATTAAATAAATATATTTATTTATTTACATATTTAATTTTATTTGATATTAATAAAATGCAGATTTTTGAAAGGGTATGAATAAACCCAATTCGATGCATAAAAACCAATATTTTTCAAAAGGCAAATTTTCCCCCTATTAATGTTGAGTCCCCATTAAATTAAGATATTGACACCTTTATTTTTATTATATTACTTAATAAACATATGTTTTTAATTTTTATATAAAAATTTACATTCGACAAATTTTTTATATTTTTCAGATAACATTAAAATTGGATGAATAGTAAAAATTAACTAAATTTAAATTGAAAATATTTTTTTAAACAAAATAAATAATATGGTTAAATTATAATATTTAATTGTTTCAAAGTATAAATATAATATATTTTAATAATTATATAAAAATGTATGTCATTATCATTAATTTTACAATGAATTAAGATGTAAAAACATTTCAATCTTTTTCAATGTTTTAACTTGAAAAGTCATTATCTCTTTCAATCAATGTAATTAATTTTTAATTACTACTAAAAATTATGTGTTTTGAATTTTTGAAAATTTATTCCAGATTTGGAATCATTAGGTCCATATTATGTCAAATTCACTATTTATGTTTTGGGTATTAAGAATAGTAACTTCGACAATTTTTTTTAATACGGTAAAAGGGTAAATTAGGTTATTATGTTTAAGAATACAGTTATTAAGTCATCCTAACACTTGTCTTAATATAATTAGATTAGTGTTTTTCAATCTAAATTAACCTTTGGTCTAAATTGTTTCCTTCAGAATCTATTTGAATGGGATTTGGACATTTAATGTAATTTTTTTAATCACAAATATGTCTCACTCATATTTTAATAACAATATAATTTTTTATATAAATTTATATAGAAGAGAAATATGATTATAAATAATAATTTTAATTCTAAAATGTTTTTATTTATCATGGTAATTTATTTTAAAATTTATCAATTAAATAATTACATTATTAACATATAAATTGATGGTGTCAAAATTAATTAATTGATGAAAAATAAATAAAACAATATTTATTAAAATTAATATGACTATCAAAAGACCCAATCACTAGAATAAATATTACTATTCAAGTATATATCAACCATAACCATCCGAGGGGTGAGTAAGTGACCATTTTTAAGAATTTATAATAGTGTGTGACAATTATATTATATTATTTAAATTCATGTTATTGTTTCCACATTCGTATTTAATAATTATAACATTTTAATTGTTAGATTTTCTAAACAAAAAATTACACATAAAATAATCCTCTCAAATCTTTTATATTTATATTTATCATATTATTTTATTATAAATCATAATTCAAATTATAATAATTTTTAATATTTAAACAAAATTGATGTAGTATTTATTTAATTAAAAAAGTAACATATGATGGTTGTTATTTTTTAAAATAAATATAATTTAAGTTAATTAATATTTGAAATTAATTTTATATATGATGTTGGCCTATTAAGAATATAACAATATATTTTATTTTAACATGCTATCTTGATATTTTTTAATATCAATTAATGTAATAGTGTCAAAATCTACACGGTTGATTACTTATAAAAATAATGTACTATTATATTAGATAAAAATAATATTTTAAAAAAAAATTATATAATAATTAATATATTGTGGAAAAAATTATAAGATATTTATTTATGGTCAAATTAAATTCAAATAGGTAAATATAGAACCCTTTTAATATTGAAATATTTGTTACCTTAGTTAAAAAATAAATATGATAAATCATTGTTAATTAAAATGATAACTTATAAATTGAAATAAAACATATCTAAAATATATTGGTTGATTATATTAATACTCTATCTCATCTCGCATTCAATGTTGGGACATTTTAGAGGTTATTGGATGTGATTGGAATTTACTATAAATTAAATTTTTTAAAGATCCCAAAAGTGTCTATCACCTCAGTTATAAAAGGGACCCTTATCCCTCACCTATTAACTTTAATTTGATCCTTAAATCTATTTCATTCCCTAAATCTTCCCCTTATACAATTATCTAGTAACATTTTATAGATTCTAGTCTTCTACAAAGTCCATCTATAGTGCTATAACTGGAGATTCCAATGATGCACGTTGAAGAATAGGTAATCTCCTCCAATGATTCTCTAAAACTTCTTTCTTATTTTACTTCATCATAATTACTTGTTTCATTATTAAGTAATAAATTCAGTATAAAATATATATTGTTATGTTATAATGATTATGGAAAAATAATATTCAACTTTCTATCCATCTTACAAAAAATGAAATCATCACACGTGCATATATATGGATTACCGTCTCCACACTGTGGTGTAATCTGTCGTTAACCACCACCTTACATGGATTGGTAAAATTATGGTAATAATAAGATAATATTGTTATTATAACATAATATTGATTCTGAAATATTATACACCACTCACTTCATCACCATTCAATAATTATGGGTATAATATCATCGCTTGTGCATACGTAAAACCTACCATCTTCGTGATGCGAAGTGAATAATTCGACATTATATTCATTAAAACATGAATGTATAAATGTATTTAATGAATAAATATGATATATATTATGTAAATATAATTTTTTAATTATATATATATGACCTATGAATGAGAACTAGAACTCATTGGATGAAACAGTCATAAGCATATAAAGTAGTTATTACACGAATAAAAATTAATAAAGTAATGTTATTAAAAAAATTTGATACTAGGATCATATATTATCTCATAAATATGATAATTATTCAAAAATAGTTAAAATAAAATATTTAAATCATTATATAAAATTTTCAAATACATACAATGGAAATCCAAACTAAGTTAAGGGATAATTTCTTAATCTCTTTATTATTTGAGATTGTTTATACATAAGTATTTATTGGCGTATATTTATCATCTAAATATATGTTTCCTAAATATTTCAAAATATTTCTAATTTAAAAAAAATTAATTCATTTTTACCCGTTGGTGAATTTTTTTCACCTTATGAATGGAATCATTTTTTATTATTCGATATGTGGTAATTTTTTACATTCCTGGTAAAAGTATGTGGAGAATGTTGTTTTTGACATATATGACATGAACATATTTTTATGTATTAATAACACATTTTTTACCTGAAGCATCCTCTACACGATTTCATGATAATTTTTAATAAATTATTTTCTATAAAAAATGAGTACCATTTTGAGAAAAAATATTTTTTGGAGAAGAAATGATATTTTCGTCCATAATTAATTTCAACTGTTATATTAGAATTGTTTTCCATATAAGATGGAGTTATTTAATAGGTTTATGTCTCATAAATAATATACTTATTGTTAGAGTAAATTTTTTATGATATAGTTCTATATTTTATACCCACTTTTTTACGTGGATTATGTTATGGTGGAATTATGTTTAAAGAAACCCATTTTATTCCTTGGGATATGATGAATGATTAATGATATCATGGAACATGTGAGAATGATTTCATTATTTGATGGGAGAGACCTATATCTACCATAATTATATTGGTTAATTATTTTTATCCCACGAGATAGACATGTATATAATAGGGAAGTGATCTTGGTTCGAAAATACTCGGTTGAATGAGGAGTGAACATGGTCCAGTAATGTACTATTTCCGTTATGATTTTCTTGTCAATAAGCCTTAAATAATATGAAATTATTTTCTAAGATTAAGTTTATTCCCCAAAAATCTCGGAATTATGTTATGATAAATGGTATTATATTCCTTGATTATTATAAACAATCCTAATTTATCACATTGCATGATATCAAGATCTTTCATTAATAGGATATGATTTTCAAATGTTATGTTCTTGTAACTTATGAATAATATATGATTTATTTTTTATTTTGTTTAACCTAACTGAGAATCTAAGGTGACCCTTTCATATGTTTATTTCTCTCATGTTGTAAAGAAGGGTATTAAGTATGATCATTCAAAAGGGGGTATTGTTATGATTATATAAGTGGGGGACAATGAAAACGTCTTACAAACTAGTTGTTAATGGTTTCTAGTTTCTAAAAAATGAAATTTATATGGTTCTGTCATTTATTTATTATATTTTTAATAAATATTAAAATTATTTGATGTAATATCATTGTTGTTAAATTATGGGGTGTTATAATAAATGTTCTGATTGTGGATCTCAGTAAGAATATGGTGAGGATGATTCTACACTAAAGATAAGGTATTCTAGATATTCCACACATATTTTAATTTTCATCCTCTTAAAATAAATTTTGGCATCATATTTCACCAGATAGACAATATTTAGAATAATATAAATGTCAAAAATAATAAATTATAACATGTTCAACACAGAAATATAATTTCTGTGTCATAATTGGGGCTACACGACACTACATTTTCATAATAGTAATTCTCATAAGAGTTTTGTTAGAAAACTGCATTATTAAATAAAAATTGAAATGAATTATATTTTTACAATGATAACTAGATATAAAAGAGTGAGAGGATGTAGAATAAAATAATCCATAAAATAAATTTGAATATAGGATTAATTAACCTTACACCATATCATTGGGTACTTTTACCGCTGTTGTAGTTATCAGAAATACATGGAATCCCTACTTAGCCTCTTCTATAGAATATTTCCTAGACTCATAGGGAATTTTATTGAATATAAACCCATATATTTACAATTTTAGAACTATACACAATTTATTATATTTATTCCATTTAATTCATGGTCATGGTGTCCCATAACTTCACATTTAATTTAAACACCCAATCCCTTCAAACATTTCCTTGGGTTATTTTTCCTATAATTTTTACATGATGTTAGTAAGTCATGATTATTAATACTTTTTTATGAATTCCCTTTTTAATGGTTTTAATATGCCCTCGTATTGTCTTGTGTTCCCATTAGTATAATTATTCTACAAAATTCTTTCTCAATTTCATGGAATATAAAACCATCTCTTTATATGAAGATAAATTTTAGGACAGTAGTGCCCTATAGTGAATTTTATTCATACTTTCAATGATGTGGTCAATCTAACAATTAATGTGGAATATATAATCTGTATCATACATGTATTTCTTGGTAAATGTAGCTTCATAATCCTCAAAACTATCATATTCTATTTTAATTAATCCAATGAACATCCACTTCTACTCAATATATTGATCACGAGGGAATTATATATCAATCAATGTATCCTTAAAAGTCCTCCATTGTAGGAGTTTAATTTCATATTTCTCCCAAGTATTCTGGATCATGGAACACTACTGAAAAACATCCCCTCGAAGAAAATAGACTAGATGTGTAACTTTTTCATTTTTATTGCATTCCAAGGATATAAATATCTTCTTGAGATAAATAATTTCATTAATAGATAAAATTGGACTAGAGGTCTCAAAAAATGATGGTGGCTGCTACCATTTACAGTGATCTAGCACAAGATATTATCATATTGGTATTGGTTACTCTTTTCGACCAAGGTTATTTTTCATAACCTCGTTATGTTTTTCTAGTATCTATATTATTTTATCTATTCCAGCAACAACTGTATCGGTTTCCTTAGTTGGGATATCATAGCATTTTCCATGATTATTTACACCATTCTTCCTTCCATGTGTCATTTCTAAACAATGCAAAACACTGGATTAACTCAAGATATATAATTCCGAATATGATATATCCCATAAAATTAATTTATGCATCATAAATCAAATTATCCTAAACATTGTCACATTGGGGGAGTATTTACTTTTAAAAAATTAATAATGATAGGTAAATAAAATATGAATTATCCTAATTATAGCCAACAAGAGTGTCAAACTAGGTGTGTAGTAAGTCATATTGTCCTATACAAGGTTTCCCTAATTTAGGGATGAATCACCATGTCATAGATTTCACTCCATGTAAATTCTATTACAGAATCACATCCCCTTGTAGAATCAATACATGGATGTATTACATTGAATACCCCTGTAATATCAAAATTACCTAAATTCTTGGATTTTATTAAATAATTATCCTCAATGTCTATCTAAGGGTTTTTATTCCTAATTTATTCCTTATAAATATTGTTTCTATGTTTTGTCCTTAAATTCTATTGATTCAAACTGTAACCCACCAACAACAGAATCATGATGTTGATACATTATTTTATTATATTTTCATGTTTAAAAGGAACAAAATCCTGAAGGACCAATCAGTTTACCAGTTTTGGAAATCTATATTACATATATGACAAATATAATATATTTTAAAATAGTAAATATAGACATGATACAAAAAAATAAATTACATCCATAAAAATTACTCATATATTTAAAATTCATAACCTGGGGAAATGAAACATAATAAGGGTGAGCTCAAATGATTAGTAAGGGTTTGTAATGTGGAATAAATAATGAAACAATGAGAATAAATCAACAAAAAAATTTATTAATTGAAAACACATTCCATTAAATAACTAGATATGAAAAATCATTATAGAAAGATAATAAACAGAAACACATTCCATTTTATTAATGAACTAAAAAGTAATTGAATCCATTGATTTTTCAAAAAAGTTTGCATGGATGAATACTAATTGAAATAAATGAGGGAAATTATTTATTTATGGATCTCATTTCTGAGGCACATGAAAACCTACTCCATTAAGACCTTTCATAATATGGTTTAAAACTACATATAGAAAACCATTTTATTTTCCCAACTTATTTGTCTAATGAGAATCTGTCAATACATCGAGGATATATATAATATCTAGGAACCTCCTTTCATTTCATGTCCAAATAATTACTCATATTGATTAGTGTGAATTTATAATAGTCTTTATCAAATATATGTATTAAATTAAGAATATGGAATTATCAATATTTCCTCAAATAATAAAATAATTGTCATAATATACATCGCATGTGAAATGATATACGATATGGGAAATAATAATATCCATTGTATGAGAATATGGATATTTATATATATTTACAATCAATTATTATTAAAATAATAATAATTTTTAATATATATATATATAATAGAAGGAAGTGATTGATAATATAATCATTAACAACATTCTTGAGGATCATAATATTTAAACATTCCAAAGTGCCCCATACAAGATTAAAACATTTGAATCATAATATCCTAAATTTTATGACTTTAAATGAAACATATAAAATAATTTTAATAAGGTTATTCAAGATGAAATAAGAAAATTTTATTATATACCCCAAATAAAAGTGAATTTCTGCATAATAACAAATAAGTCATAATTAAATGTAAATTGAGATGAATTACACATACCTTATCCTTCCTTTTTGTTTTGTGGTCATTTAGAACCTATATACTTGATTAATTAAAGATTCTAACAAATATCACAAAAATAAAAAGTTTATAATACCATATATTAACATCTTATAATATCTCATTACCCATTTTCTAACAAAAAATCATTAATTTCACAATTACAAGGTTTAATTTCCTAGTTTTCTCGAGTATGTTCTAACATGTTTTTAGTTGTTATAATTAAATATATAAAGGATTAATCATATATATAATTTAAACCATTAATTAATTATCAAATATAATTACAATATATTAATTTATATTAATCCATAATAATTGGAAATTTTAAATGATGTGAACCATTCATGGAGACAGTATACAACACATATTAATATATAGATAATTAATTTCTTTATCATATTAAAAGTCTAAAAAATACTTTTTACAGATGAATATTTTAATTTTTATATCATAACTTTTTTATATATGCCACAGATGTTTATTATAACCATCATTTATATGTTCTTTGTAGGAAATGATCATGTCATATTGTTTTCAGGGGGCAGAATTCCACACATCCTCAAATGAAATTATCATCTTTACACAAGATGGAAATCATAAATTAATATGCTAAATAAAATTTAATGAAGCATAAAGACATTATAAATATCATAAATATCATATATAAATACATTTACTATCATAATACCAATAATGATAGGTGTTAATGTTTAAAATGAACAATTACGCTTTCGTGAGTCTGTAGTTCACCTTGCACCGAAACAATATGTCCATTGCCCATTAGATGGAGGTGTCTGTAAATGTAAGATGAAACCTTATCCTAAATAAATATAAGTATACTAGCGATAATGATTTCTTTTACATGATAATTGAATAATAATATTTTATGTGGTGGATAATAGAAATAAAACTAAAGAGATTGATAGAATATGTTACTTCTAAATCATGTATCCACACTTTGTTTGAAACAATGTCATCCTTGGAAGGCTTACTTTTCAATGGAAGGCATCAAGGTATAGTGTAGGGTTGTTTGGAATATATATAAAAAGATCTTGTAAAATCTTATTTGGATATTTTTCTTTTAGTAATTTGGGTATTGGGTGTCCTATTATAAGGTAGGAAAAAGAATCACATGGTATTTTTGAAAAGATGATGGTTGTACACTTTTTTACCAAATAAACTCTGAAAAAGCCAACCCATATAAACAATGTGACATTAATGGAAAAATAATGTCCATAAAATTGGTATTAAATATATTTCTTTGTCATTTTTTCCCTTATGTTAATGGTTTAGTCCTTTATTGAGATTAATTATACCTTAATAAATTTAATTAATCTATATTTATTTCAATATTCATTTGGGTAAAAAAACACATTTTGTCTTATTTGAAATTATAAATTATACATATTAAAAATAAGGAATAAATTTTTAAAAATTATAATCATATAATTTCCATAAATATATTTAAAATTAATCCAGTATATGGGATGACAATGCATGTTTTTTAATTAAAAATGATCAAAAGGATGATAAATTTTACCTTCAATTTCAAATTTAAATTGATACAAATGACCAAAATTTTATTTATAGATATTATTAAGATATAAATTATATTTTTAACCAATTAAATTTATATTTAAATCTTATAAATAAATTATATGAAAATGCATCAGTGAAATAAAATAAATAATTTTTCACTATTTGTTAAAAAATTTAATCGTCAAATTAAAATACATAAAATTATCAACAAGATAATTTTTATGTTTATTTTAAATATAAGATTTTTATTTTTACATATTATATTTTCAAAATTGTCAAAAATTAGATTAATAATTGGTTCTCTATTAAAAGGTGACAAAGCCACCTTTATAAAAATATAGTATTCAATATGTAATATTTTGTTTCTTCTTATATTATCCTTGTCTAAAATATATTTGACAATTGTAAAAATATTCAGTTTGTTATATAATATATAAATTTATGATAAAAACATAAAAAATTGTTATAATTTAATTGACTATGAAAAATATGAATAGAGAATGTTTTGTCTAAATCATCTGTTGTGTGTATTGAAAATATATCAAAAATATATATATGAAATTTGGTCATGTTTTGGGGTGCTACACGTGTCTCTGGGCTGAGGATAGTATATAAGTATTTCAGAATGTTCCTATGGACCTAGCTGAGTAGATAATAATTTCTCCAATTGTCTACATGCATTTCATATAGTATACTCATTTTAGTATGTCTCAAGGTATAACTCAGTATATAAGCATCTCATCAAGTAAACACAACCAACAACCCAAATATATACATTTCATCATTTTACTCAGAACAGATGTAATATAAGAAAAAAAAACCAAATATCACACACCAACATCAACAGTTAATCATGAAAATTTCAATTTTCCTTTCAATTACATATTTCATTTAACATTTTTACATAACCAATAACATGCCGGTAATCTAAATAAACTAGAAAAGACAAGGTAAATTTAAAAAAAGAAAACTCTCAACACCCATGTCAAGGTAAAGAAACCATTATCCAAAAAAAATTTAAAATCATGGTTTCCCTAACACAAATGATATCTAGAAGACATGTTAATAACCAATTCGATCCCAAGGGACACTGAGGATTAATACAGTTCATCATTTATTTAATTTAGGACAATGAAATGAGGCCATAATTAAAATATTTCAAATACATGGAAATGATCAAACAAAAGTGTTATGTTTTAGACCCCTACCCTTAACTAGTGAAGAACACAACACTCCTAGTGATATTCTTCTACAAGGATGAAGGTATATATGATATCATGAAGGTTACTAGATCACAACTGATCATGATTAAAACCAACATTGCACACAGTCAAGAGCTTAAACCCCAATTTTAGACAACAATGAAAATATAAGTTTAAAACCATCTAAAACTAGTTAAAATGGATGAATCATGTGTTTGGAATGTACGAAATCATGAAAGGAACTTCAAAATCAATTGGACTCCACCCTAGGTATGAAAGGAATGAGATTCATATGAGGTTAATAAAAAATTAGTTACACAAAACCCTTTAAAAAACAGGCTTCGGAAATTAAATGGTGTGGAATACAGTTTCACATAATATAATTATTTTTAGATAGATACTATAAAAATACCATCATATTAGATTATAATTTATTATGATAAAAAATTACATGATGTGTCATATTATTATACAATGTGTAACCTTATTATAAAAAATGTACTCTCATCATTTCATCAATCATTTCACGGCCTATAATCATTCACAAGATGTGTTTGAAAATCAATTAAAAATATCGATCAGAGATACAAGATAGGTAACAATTATTGAATGACAATTCAATCCCATTTTACTTTTTTAAACATGAACCTAATTGTAAGAATCTCAAAATACCAAGAACACTTGATAACTCTTCACTAAATTTACCGAGAATCAAATAATTCAAAAAAAAATTATGAATTGGTACCTATATGGATCCTCACTAGTTTTATCAGGTTTCCTCAGAAACTGAGTCTATTATTCATTAATAAATAATAAATTAATGATGAAACATGAATACCAATTATTATTGATGATTAAATACTCAACTTAAATAATTATAATGAAAAAGTATAGAAAGACGTATGAATAAAAAGATGTTATTTTAATTTGATATGTTCTATTATTTAATGATAACATTTGGTATAATTACTAGATTACTGTGACACTTGATAGACTGGATAGAATCACTTATACTATTTTACATGTACACTGACTATATCTACACACCAATTCAGATTATATTCACATATCAGAACTGTTACAGACACCATGGATGGTGGTATGCGAAGTGTTATCACACACCAATACTAAAAAAAGACAATTAACAATGATAAAAATGTCCTTAATTAGTATAATAGAAGCTAAGACTATTGTATCATTCTTAAGAGCACTATGATTTTATCAGCTCTAGAAAATAACTCATAAAGGGGTCCTTATCATTTCTAAAAACCAATGATAAAGGGGTCCATTATCAAAACTTTTATAAGCAATGATATAAGACCCCATTTATCATCACATTTATTTAACTCTAATATTGGTCCCCAATTATCTGCATATTTAATATAACGAATACTTGAACCTTTTATCAGCTCATCTATTAGTACTTATAAAGGTGATTACAATAATATTATGTGACAATACACTACAACACTACTGTAGTGTGATGTAACATGACACTAAAACACCAAAAATAACATACAAATCAATTAACCATTTAGATATTAAATTAAATTAAATTTAAAACCAAAACAAAATAATAATCACTATATTATATTATTTTCATCATTTTTTTAATCAATTTCCCTATTAAGTAAATATTATTACATACATTCAAAAACATCAATGTTCCATTAAAATTTTCCTCAGACCCTGACTCCTTCAAATTGTGAACCAACCACCCCTACCAATTAAATATAACACACCTATATAAGAAAGTAATACTTATTTTAGTAATAATATAATAAAAATGATTAAAAAATAGTGTTAATTTCAAACTAAATGTTGATTCACAAAAAGAACACTATGTATCAGGTTGATTTTTGATCACTTCATTCATTTGACACCATTTCATGTTAATATTCAAGAATTATCTCTATGATTATAATATAAATAAGTATAAGATTAAAATTATGAGAAAATTAATTATGTAATATAAAATAGAAATATGAAAAAATAATGCAGTATTATTAACTCATTTTTTTGTGATGGGATGTTCGCTTTAATAAAATATGAAACTTATTAAATAAAAAGATACACATGGATTCATACATGTTACAACATTCAACATATTGAGGTGATTCTCATTACCATATGTACAAAATTTATTATATAATATTTTCCTATGGTATCAAAACAATACTAACGTGTTTTCTCAGTTTTGAGTGTTTCACTTTTATTTTAATCTAAAATTTCATTTTGTGCAGGAAACATTTTTCATTGATTCATACTGGTGACATCTTGTGTTTTCATGATTTGTGACAAATTACTACACATCAAAAATGACTTATGAATAGTTTTTAATAACTATCTAGACAATCCAAATGTGATTTATTGGTTTTTAGTGAGTTTCACTTTATGAAAAAAAATGTCAAATTTTAAAATGATAATTGTAAAATTTATTCTTATTTGTAATATATTATATTCCATTGAGGTTAATTATATTCCTATATGTCATAAATTACATATGTAATTTTTTAATGTATCAATAAAATGAAACATCATTTTCGTGATTTTATGTATGTCAGTTATCTTTTTTACAAAAATGAATGGCAATTTGAAATAAAAATACACACTTGGATTCATAATAGTCACACCATGCATGAGATTGAGGTGTGGATAATATATACACATACCGAATGATATATGAATTATTTTACTAAATTATCAAAACAATTGAAATGTGTATTCATATTTTTGATTACGCCACATGCCTTTTTTTATTAAAATTTCATTTTAAACTGCAAACACATACATTCAGTCATAGCGGTCTGATATTGGGGTTTTTTTATGTGATAATATTTCATAATGATTAAATATAAATTAAGAAATATTTTCCTAAATTATTGAGACAATATGGGTGGGTTTTAATTGTTTTTATTGAGTGACATGTTTTGAAAAAAATGTCAATGCTAAAAATTTAATGGACACTTTGAGTCATGTTTTGCACATCATGTATCATATTGTGGTATTTATAATTACAACATGTAAAAATGACTTATGGATCCTTTTTATATTGTAACACAACAATCTGAATGTGTTTGTCTAGTTTGGAGAATTATAATTGCATTTTTAGTAAAATTAATTTAAATAAAAAATAAAAATTCGCACATGGAGTCATGTTGGTCCCATTATTCATAAAATAGATGTGTAAGTCATTAATGCAAATCACAAATGACTTATGGATCATTTTGAAAAATTATCAAATAAATACATTTGTTTTTTTCTCAGTTTTTGATATATCACATCTTTTTAAAAAATGACATTTCAAACTACAGACAGAAATATTGAGCCATATCGATCACATAGTGTGTTGGTTTTATATGATACTTATTAAAACATGTACAAAATGAATTATAAAATTTTTCCTAATTTAGATAGACAATGAGAGTGAGTATTCATAGTTTTTAGTTACTGGAACGTTTTGAACTAAAATGTCATTTTTCGACTGATAACATACACTTTGAGTCATACAAGGATCATCATGTATCCTATTACGATGATGAAGATTCTTACACATAAAAATTAATTATAGATCATTTTACTAAAGTATCATAATAATTGGAATGTTTTTTCTCTGTTTTGATTATGTTAGTTATCTTTTTTACCTAAATTAATGTTCATTTAAAATCAAAAGATGCACTTGGTATCAAACCAGTAACATCATGCATCATATTGATTTTAGGAAGAATCCTCCATGTAATAATGACATATTGATCAAATTTCAATCGTATTATAAAAAATTGAATCCATTTTATTGTTTTTGGGTATGCCACATTATTATTTTACTAAAATTTCATTATATATTAGAAACATTCACTTTGAGTCATACTGATCTCATCTTGTGTCGGTTAGATATGAGACGGATTCAAACATGTCACATATGACATATGAATAATTTCCCCATTTTATAATACAATCCTAATTCATTTTCTTGGTTTCCAGTGAGTGACTGTTTTTTAAGAAAAAATTAGACTGATAATGGACACTATAAATTATATCAGGAAAATCGTGTATCAGATTGAGGTATAGTTGATTCATACACATCATAAAGGACTTATTGGTAATTTTATTATAGTTTTAAAATTATCAATTTTTTTCTTATGTTTTGTTATGCCATTTTTATTTTTTTTACAAAAATAATGTAATTTTAAAATAATAATTCATACATGGAATCATACAAGTCACAACTTGCATCGTATAGGGGTCAGGATGAATGATACAGATCAAAAATAACATATCGATCATTTTCATTAGTTTCAAAACCATATAAATAAATTTTCTATGTTTTCAATACATCACATGTATTTTTTCCTAAAGTTTCATTATAACTGGAAACATGTAAATTGAGTCATACTAGTCAGATCTTATCAGTTTGATATGAGAACGATTCTTATATTCCATACATAGGGAAATTTCGGAATTATTAATGGTATTTTAAAAATAATATTTAATCATTTGGACATGTATTTATTTATTTAGATATTATTCCCATTGAACATATCATTTGTTTAATGTCATAGGTTTGAAATGGATGTTAATTTTCTTCTACAGACATATCATTTAGAAGAACAATTAGTTCTCCAAAATTAATTTTGCACCATTTACTAATAGATTTAAAATTATATAACATCAATACACCTAAGAATGGTGTCTATTTAAAAAACCTAGTAAAAAATAGTAACCTATAATAACTATTTGGATTATAAAAAACATTGTATAATCATAATGGACTTATTTAGTTTCGATCATTACTTCTTCCATGAAATTCTATCATCATATACAATGTTATTCATATCAAATGGTCTAGAAACTACAGTATCATCCCAATATTTGTGGAAATTAAGTTTTCCCCACCTTTAGTACAAAATTTCTTTCTCTAATCCATTCAATGAAAAAAAAATATTCTTCCAACTCTTTTGGAAAATTTTTTCATGAATAAAAATAGTGTAAACATGGACAATGTATTTGATATGGGTAATATGAATTCACATTTAGAATCTTGATGAGCTCTATGTCTCCATCTTCACAATATTCTCTTAAATGATTATAATACATATATTTTGGATTCATATACATCATATTAGAATCATAAAATATACATTTTTATAATAAATAGATAAATAAATATGAGAAATTCATCATAAATGGTTAATGATATAGAAAATTTTATAATGGGAGACCAAAATTTAATTGTTTCAAATATTAATAGTATGCTTTGTATGAAATGGATAATTCAATTGGAGGAATAAATTACTCAACTACAACAGCTTTTATCCTCTAAATTCATCCAAATATGAAAGTAATAGACAACTGTCATCCTCTTCAGCTTCATCTCCTAAATAGTTATTATAGTATTTTCATTCATGAGACGTATCCCTCATATGTTGTTGACATCCACAATTGATTCCTAAACTACTCTAACCAGAATCCATCCAATAATAAGTAATGGGGATAATTTTGGATGATTATTTCTTATTGTAGTTCAATAAATGTAGATGAGACGGGCGATGAGTCTCATGAAACAAATTGGGATAATAACTATTTTTGAGATGATACTGATGAGAATTAAACAAAATCCTTTGAATCATTAATAATGGGTTCTCTTAGAATTTTTCCTATTTTCTATTCCTAAAAAACTACAAATGAAAAACAAAAATTATAGAGTTTTTTTATATAAAAATGTAATGACCTGCATTTTCCATGTAAATTATTTCTAAATATATGGGACTATTTTGAGGCGGTAAATTTTGACGAGACATGATTCTGAGGCCAAATGTGCCCAGAATGAATTTTTTAACTTTTTTTAGGTACATTGAGTAAACACATGAGTGATGTTTTCTAACATATAAACCAGTGATCGGATTAAAAATATGAGGGAACAGTTGAATATGTATAGCCAGGACTCGCATAAGGGATGCTTCACATTGACAAGAGTAGTTCTAGAGAAACCGATAATTTTTTGAAATTTATAACAATAGAAAATAACAATGTTATTTTTTCCTATTTTTTTCTTTTCCTCCAACAGACGAGAAGTACTGGAGGGACCAAAAACACGTCAAGCCATTAAATTTCTTGACACCCCTATATTCTTGGAACCATTCCATTAGAATTTAGATGGTTCATAAATTAAATGAACTGCATTAATTACACGTGCGTTACGCTCCCTCCACCTCTCCTATTTATAGCGATATCATGGTGGAGTGTTGGCACGACATCACAAAGAGATGAAGCTATGGAAATGTACCACGACACCAATCACTTGGAGGACAAGACCAGTTTCAGTGAGCGGTGACGGGCGGCATCAAATCATGTACCATATTCAATGTTGAAGGAGATTCTGCCGATCAATGTTAGCGGACATCTAATCAAGGGAGTGATTTTATTTCATTTCATTTTAAAATAATTGTTGAATCTTATTGTTCCCTCACGTTATCAATCTAACGCGGAGGGTGTGGGACAAAAAAACAAGGCTGGGACCCTCCATTACTTTGTTGATCTATGCGTTCTTCATGGAATTTTTATTTGGGTTGGATGGAACCCAGAACGGAGAGTCAAATGGAGAATAGGGTATCCTAGGGATGTCGTTGATACCTATGGATGAAAAAACAGGTCATCAGTGCTCACTCGGTGATCCGCGGAAGACCGTCGGTGCAACACCAACATGGCAGTGCCGACATTCGGTGTTGGTGGGGGTGATGGTAGAGGCTAGTACTGGCCAGCTTCAAAGAACATGATGACGCACCCTCATGAACCACCTTTGAAGAGGGCCATGACATATAGTTGCGGAAGATAGTGGTGGATGACACCAGCCTACTGCAGGTAGAGGCGACCAGCTCATCGTCACATGCCACTAAAGATGATCGTAGCTCATAATCCCTGAAGGAGGGCTGACACCCCTTCCCTATTGGTCTTGCAGGAAACATGGAGGCACCACATGAAACCGCTGCTCCGCCATCCGAATGGGGGGAGCCCCCCCCCCCCAACGTGAGCTAGGGTGGGTCCCATCGAATGGGCCACGCCACGCCTCCATGCGGGTCAGGTCAGACCACGGCCCAGTAGGCCAATCCCACCATGGCCCATCCCAGTCGAGTCAGACCCAGACTCAGTTAGTTTGGCTTAGACCGGGTCTAACAGGGTCGGTCTGACCGCGTTGGACCAGAGCCGGTCCCAACCAAGTATAGTCTAGCTTAAAGATCCATAACTTATGAACCAGGCGCCTGTTTGATAAACTGTCAGTGGATATAGGATCATTGG
The DNA here is from genome assembly GCA_963277665.1 of Viscum album. NCBI lineage: Eukaryota > Viridiplantae > Streptophyta > Magnoliopsida > Santalales > Viscaceae > Viscum > Viscum album. The sequence goes on along the minus strand of OY728141.1, from coordinate 460,575,920 downwards.
AGTGATATGGTCATTTTGGTATACTCCACTTGAGTTTTGTAGAATGTTGGACTATGGCCGGTTTGGATCGAACACAAATCTAACTGGGCCCTTGACATTAAAATGCTTATAACATAAAGACCGAGGGCCAGATTGATGTGTGGTCAGTTTCATTGGAGGCCTTACAATATAGATATCCTTTAGGATACTTCTTCCTTTAACTTTGTGGCTATCTAAGTATGACTGATGGGTTGAGGAGAATATCCTCCCTAAATAAAGAATGGTTAGTGTAGGAATCTAGTGGCTGGCTGTAACGTGAATAAAGAACATAAATCCTATGTGGGAGAGCATCTATCGATCCTATATGGGACAACATCTATCAATCCTATATGGGCAAGTGCTCAGTGATCATGAGTGGGTTAGTGCTCACTAATCCTATTTGGGTTAGCATCTACCGATTCTGTGTGGGTCTGCAACAGATTCCCTTAACAGAATAAGATCATCTGGTGATACGTCTAATCATATGTACTTCTATACTTATGTTATACCTAGTGGTAACTGAGTCTTTACCTTCATTGTACTTTTACCTTAATGGTGATTCTATTGTGGTGTTTTCTTTTTTGGTATACTCTTCTAGTGGATCTATTGTGGAAATGTCTTTAAATTTGTAGACTTATGTTTCCTCCAGAATGAGACTAGTATATTTTGAGATCTTTGGTATATGTATGGGAATATACCTAAGTATATTTGAAGACTGCTTCGTGACTTGTGATTGAGGTATTTCATTATGGGTTTTCCTTTTTGAAATTTGGAAGACCTTCCAGGGTCTCCAGGTCCCCACTGTGTATTTTCATACTCACCCATGAATGGGCTTCGCCCGCACCTCGTTGGGTCTTGTACAGATGATGAGTGGCTAGGATGAGACTTGGGATGCCAGGACCATGTGGTACATGGAGAAGATGGGCTGACTTGGAGTGCTTTAGAGATGATCTGTACATTCCCTTCATATAAGATCCTTGGTGGATGATACATGATAAGTTTTCTCTTTTCAATTAAACTTGTACTTTTCAGTTGGGCTTGTATTCTGGCCCTTTTAATTTCAATTCACTTTTTACTACAGTAGTTACATTGTGGTTGATTTTTGTTGTGTTTTTGGATGGTTTATTTTTACAGGTTTAAAGGAAATGCCTTCCCGTTATTGGGATATGCCTTTTAGTTCTAGTCACCAACCTCTGGCCTATGGATGGTAGGCTTAGGGTAGCCATATCATGGGCCCCGGGGGTTGGGTCCTCACAAAGTGGTATCAGAGGTGTCAGTTCTACTGATGAACTAGGACTCTGAACTTTTCAACGTTGCAATAGTGTAAACTTCTATGACTGTGGTTTTCAATTTGGGTAATCTAATGTTGGTGCGGCGGCCGACGCATCCGTACATTAGAACCCTGAATTCTGATTTCTGACTCAGTGCACGAAAACACTAATTGCATGTGTTTTGAAATGTATTTCTTATGATCTCTTTGAGTCAGCTCACCCATTATAACATATTGATCATGGGGTATCTATTTAAATTCATGATTCCACCACATAGAAATCCAGCTAGGGTTCCAGGAAGATAACACAATAATAGCGCACCGAGTGATGAGGCCTCGGTGCATGGCCCTTTTACGGCATTAGCACCTTCGGGTGGTGTACTAGCAGCACTACTACCCATTGGGTAGTCGTTTCCACTGGCCACACTAGTAGATGGTGCACTACTACTGAGCACGTTGCATGAGTTTCAGCGGAAGAGGACCCCGAGGTTCCGAGGCGAGACGGATTCGCAGGCAGCAGAGGACTGGCTAGAGGCTATTGCAAGACTTTTCAACCTAGTTGGGACACCAGCCAACCAGATTGTGATCCTAGATGCAATCCTTTTTCAGGGAGCAGTAGAGAGATAGTGGAGCCTGACACTCCATATACATGATGAGGTGACCCTCACCTGGGGTAGAGTTCAAGTGCATTTTCATGGTGGAGTTTTTCCCAGTTACTCTATGCTATGTGTGCATACGGGATCCACTACACTTACAGTAGAGTAGGATGATCGTGGCCAAGTACTCTGCAAGGTTCATTGATCTCTCCTTCTACACCACCGATATGGTATGAGACCCTTTATTTAGGGCCCTGAACATTGAGTAGGGTCTCTGATGGGAGATCACAACATCGATGATTTTTCTCATCATTCTGACATAGGTTGGGGTTCAAGAGCGAGCACATTTGGTAGAGAGCTTCCTAGTTGAGCAGGCACCGACAACAATGAGCCTCCACCAGATGTCAGGTTGTAGGGTCATCTAGAGAAGGCACTAGACAGATGATGTAGAGGCCCAAGAAGGCTAGACCATCTAGTGGAGGACCATAGGATATAGGGTTGGTGGTTTGGGGCTCACGGGACAGAGGAGTACAGATGAGGAGCAGGCAGTGCTACTCGTGCAGCGAGCAAGGTCAACTTGCTCGCGACTACCCAACCCGCCATACAGACGATGAAAATATAGTTGAGGGATCACTAAGGCAGTGGAAGAGATTCGATCTAGAATGTGTGAAGGAAGAAAGAGTATTTGGTAGAGGAGTTGGTCAAGCAACATGTGGTGGGTGGTGATTCGAGGTTCTATCACCACCACCTCTAGGTGGTCCACCCCGGCCATAGAGAGTAGAAGGTCATGGAAGACCTCAGCTCCAGGTAGATGAGGCCTAAGACCACAACACCCCAGTTAAGATTTGAGGTATGATCTGTGTCTAATCCACCCTAGTTGCAGAATTTATAGACACAGGTTCTAGCCACACTTTTTTTCCCACGACCCTCGTTCGGAGCTTGGAGATTCTGGTTGAGATGTTGGCGTGATTATCAAGGATAGAGACTCCTAGGGGAGGGGATTCGACGCTTACACACTGGTGCCGAATGTGTAAGCTTACGCTAGTAGGTGACAGCTTTGATTGGGATCTTCCTGTAGCAGCGTCGAGGCCTTACAACATTATCTTGGGTATGGACTTGTTATCTATAGTCAATGCTTAGATTTACTGCATTAGGCACAAAGTGCAGTGTGTCATTGAGGTTGGGACTCGGTTTTCCTTCACTGATGATAAGGGAACCTTTTTAGCACAAGATGGACTTACCCAAAGGAGGGTGCAGCTGATCACACATCAGTTGGTTGGCCTTACCCTCAGGGAAGTTGATGTTGATAGTCCGATATTTCTTGTACTACTGGACTAGTATGCCAGTGTCTTCCCTGATGATGATCCAAGACTACCACATCATAGATAGGTGAACTTATACATCAACATGTACCCCAGAATTACTCCAATATCAACACCAAAATATTAAATGGCTCCCTATGAGCATTGTGAGTTACCGGTACAGCTGGAGGACTTGCAGAGGTAGGGGTTCATAACGCCCAGTGTTTCTCAATGGGCATCCCCAATTTTCTTCTCCCAGAAGGAAGATGAGATTTTGAGGCTATGTATGGATTGTTGATGTCTGAGCTAGGTGAATATGAAGAACAATTATCCACTTCTTATGAATGATGAAATTTTCAATCAGGTGAAGGGAGCTCAATGGTTTGCGAAGATAGACCTCAGATAAAGAAATCATCATCTTAGGGTATGATATGAGGATGTGCAGAAGACGGTCTTTAGATGTCGAAATGGACACTATGTGTTCTTGGTTATTCCATTTTGTGTGAAAAATACTCTACAGTTTTTATATGGCTCATAAACAAGATCTTCTAACCTTACTTCTATCGCTTTGTGGTGTTCTTCATCGACAACGGCTTGGTGTACTCAGTGAAGGAGGAGGGGCATTCCTATCATCTGCAGATAGTACTGGATACACTCTGAGAGCACCAGCTTTATGGTAAAATCTTATTGCTCTAGTTCTGGGTACAAGACGTCGACTTTCTGGGACACGTTATCTCATATGCTGGAGTTGCAGTGGATCTCAAAATGATAGAGGTTGTGCTAGGTTGGGAGACACCAAGGGGTGTGACTGAGGTTTGGAGTTTCCTAGGTTTTTTTGTGGAACTACCAAATATTCATACATGACTTTTCTAGAGTTGTGAAACTATTTCCAGCATTGACTGAGAAGATATAGACCTTCGTATGGATGGAGAGATGTCGGCAGTGTTTTTCGAAGCTGAAGTAGTGACTGACGAGTGCCCCCATCTTGAGGATACCAGAAGCGGGTGTTGGGTCTGTAGTCTATTCTAACACGTCCAGGAATAGACATGGATATGTCCACATATAGGAACGAGCAGTGATCACTTATAGTTCATGATATCTAAGGAAAAATGAGTAATATTGCTCTACCCATGACCGGGAGTTAGCAGCAGTGGTCTTCACCTTGATGATTTTGAAACACTACATGATGGGAGGACGTTTAACCGTCTACTCTAATAACAAGAGTCTCATGTATATATTTTCACATAAGGACCTGAACCTGAGACATCGATGATGGTTAGAGTTCCTACAGGTCTATGAAATAGCGATAGTATATACTCCCAGGAAGGGGAATGTAGTGGAAAACACACTCAGTATGAGTTATATTAAACAACTAATGAGTGGGGCGATAGAGCACCTTGCCACATTACAGATATCCTTTGTGGATATAGATGGAGTAGCTTACCTCTAGTCTATGACTGTCACTCCACCACTTTTTTAGAGTGTTTGGGAGGCACATCATGGGGACATTGACTATGGGGCTCAACGTGCTCAGATATCCTTAGGAGAGTCACCTTATTGATTTTATAAATATGGGGACCACATTATCCGCTTTAGACGATGCTTCATGGTCACAGTGGCACTATGGGAGGAGGTGTTGAGGGAGCTCCATATGTCACCTATGGTAGTATATCCTGGTTTAGAGAATATGTACTTGGACCATCGGCATACGCAATAGTGGCTCGGTATGATAAAATACGTGGCAGAGTTTTTTCATGATGCATCACTTATCAGCAAGTGAACTCCAAGAATTAGGTTCCAACATGATTAGCAGTGCCACTAGAGGTACTAGAGTGGAAGTGGGATGATATCTACATGGACATCATGAAGGGGATACGAAGAATGTCGAGGGGACAAGATTCCATCTCGGTGATAGTTGAACGACTCACCAATTCGGCCCACTTCCTACACATCAGATAGTAGAGATCAGTAGAGGGAATGGGATGCCTTTATGTAATGGAGCTTATATATCCTCATGGGGTATAATTGAAAATAATATCTGATCATGACACACATTTTACATCTTGGTTCTGGAAGGGAATACATGAGGTGTTCAGGACTTTGCTATGTTTGAGCACCACCTTTCATCCACAGACAGATGGTCAGATAGAGCAGACCATTCAGACGCTGGAGTACATGCTTCATGCTTGCGTCTTAGATTTTGTCTGTTTTTAGGATGATCACATGCCCTTAGAGGAGTTCGTGTAGAATAATTGTTATCACTCCATCATCGGTATGACACCATTTGAGGCCATTTATGGTCAACCGTATAGATCATGTCTATGATTTAAAGTCCTTGGGGAGTCACCACTTATGGGTCCAGAGTTGGTCTGGGCTACCACTGAGGAGGTGTAGATCATCTAGGTGTGGATGAGAACTACACAGAGAAAGTTTATGTCTTAGGCTGATAGGATATGGAGACCTTTGGAGTCCAAAGAGGAAGACCATGCCTTTCTAAGGGTCTCACCTCGATGAGGTTTGCAAAGATTTGTTTGGGGAAGAATACATTCTTGAAACGCATGGCCGATTTTCACATATCAACTTATCAAAGTTCCAATTCTCTACTAATGTGTATAGAAGCACTCGGGTCGAATCCTCAGTGATGATACTTTTTAATTTCCGTTTGTTTTTAGTTTATTGTATTTTGTTTTGGGAGTTTGTTTGTAGAGTTTAATTGAAATAATTTATGGATGATTTTATATTTAACAAAATGATAAATATTGGGGTGAGTTCATTATTGGGAATTTAGGATTATTATATCCTTGAGCATTGGTTTATATTGCATTAAATTAATACCCACTTCACAAGATGATTTTTATCAGAATTCCCAAGTGTTAAAGCTTTAATCAAAGATGTAACATAAATTAAGGATATAATAATTACCATTAATTTTTTATGGTAGTGTATTTGTGGTTCCAATAATCCATGTAATCCACATATTAGAAAAAACAGTTCATTAATCCATGACATATAAAGTTCAACATACACAATATTAACTCAGAGAATACTCATCGAGGAAAGGCTCTCAATCACTTAATATCCCCAAATTATAACTCATCCTAATGGTAGATTTACTCAGCCATTTAAATTATTATTAATATGGTTATAATTATTATGATGATTAATTAATAAGATAAAAAATGGATAAAAAAGAGTGGTGCATTGAGCACACACACAAACGATGATGGTAATTAAATACCGACTTTATATTAAATTAGAAAGAAAAAGAATGGAAGCAGATTCAACTATATTTAAACAATTTTAAGATCATTAATATTATTCTATAGAAGTTGTATGATAATAATATATATTTAATATGAAAATAGAATTAAAGCAGAATTACAAATAAAGAGACTTACAAGCTTACAAAAATGAAGAACACAAAAGTAAATGAAAACAAAGAGATGAGGAAGGGTATATCAATTGGAAACATGAGTATGGAAGATCCTTCAAATCCTTTGGAAAAGATTTTTTCATGCCAATATGTGCTCCTATCTTCTGGAATTCCAACTCATTTCAAGGAGAGGAGGGGGATGTATTTATTGCCCAATGTTGGGGGTTGTTTGCATTCCAAAACTGCCCATAAATTTGCATCGCCAATTTGGTATAATAGTCAGGTGAAATTCTAGATATGATCTTCTTACAAGTTTTAGATCAATATCTCCCTTGTCTACTCTGAAAATTTGGCGGGAATTGGACTTAAGTAGCCCATGTTATGGCCAGTTGATTAAACTAAGTAAATCTGTCCATTTCATTCCAAACCTTTTGAAGTCCAAAATGTGAACGGCTTTCAGAATACAAAGATGCCTTCAAAACAGAATTCTTTATTCAAAAACATAATCCACCTATATCTTCTCCTTCACAATGAAAAATCACATACTTATTTGAATATTACATCATGAGATATGTCATGAATAGTGTCAGGATTTTAATTCCCGAACAGAATTGTGGGATGGACTTAAAAGATATAGTTTAGCCCCTTGTTCATAGATTTGGGACCTGAAATTTGTATCCTTTACTCCATTAAATTTTATACAAATGTTTGAGAAGAATTAAGGAATTTTAATTTCTAGATTGATCCTAGTAATTCAATCTTCATGGATTGACCAGTTTCCTCACAAATTTTGTAGTCCCTCTTGTGTGATCCATATGAGCCTTCAAATAAAAGAATTGGCCCATGATCTCTAATAAGGAAATTTTGTATATGAAATTAGGAATACTAAAAAATAAGAACCACACTATTTGGATTAGTAGGTTTATTATTATAAATAAAATAGTAAACTGTCTCAGTTGGACTACTTCTAAAAATGCTCAAAAATTATTCTTAGTATTAAAACATTAATATTTCACACAAATTATGAACATTTAATATAAAATGAAAAAATGGAGAATATAATAATTTATGAAAATATTAATACATAAACTCCACCACACATAGTATTGTGAATTACCTCATGTGCAACAAATATAAAAACATGACAAAATCATTTTCACTCAACAAAAAAATATTAAAATTTTGTTTTCTCCTATCAGGGGAGGTTTGGAAAATTTCACTCTTCCTTGTTGAATTAAACCTCAAAATTTTATAAAAACAATGTTCCAAAAAAAAATCTTTTTTCTTGCTCAAATTTTGAAATGGAAAATGTGGACACTCAAAACTCACACCTCTCAGGATGATAAAATTCATTGGTGGTGGTTCTCTCTTTCACGAACCGAAAGTGAAAATAATATAGTTTGAAAGAGATATCAGCTTCCAATCTCTATCAAAAGTGCACAAGAAACAAAAGGTCTTTTTATGGGGTTTTCTATGGCTATGGTATGGTAGGAATATAATGTCCAAGAGAGAGAAGAAGAGGGGTAAACCACCAACATGAAAAAATCAATGCAATTTTTTTTAAATGAGACAAGAAATGAAATGGAAACACATATGTACAAGGGAATAAAAATGTGAAATAATTCACAAAAGTGGAAGATAATATGAATGGAATGAGAAGATGGAATATTTACAAAACAAAAAACCTTCTCCAAATTACATATGAATACAATGCAAGTGTTCTTTTTTTTTCTTCTTTTTTTCGAAATTTGAACTTGAAATTGATCTCACACTCATCTCCTAACCCATTATTGATCTCCTCCCAACACTAATTGTAATAGTTATAACAAGATAAAAGGTTGAGGAAGAGTGATTTATAACCAACCCAAGACACAACCCATTTTTTTATTTCTTTGAAACACATGTCAATATAGTTTACAAAATTACATAAATGAAAGTACATTACATTCCCCAAAACACACTGAATGACAACCTCTCCCCCGCACTATAATGGATGCTTGTCCTCAAGCATATGAAAATATTGTGAAACCAACAAAGGGTTCCCAAAATAAAATCCATCCCCCACACTTAAAATTCAAAAAATTATACAATGAAAATTCATGTTGATATAGGGTGGGAAAATGTATTGGTCTTGAATGTGGCTATCAATGAAATGGTTTTCATGGGCTCAAAGGGGCTTTCAAAAGGAGGATTAATGTATGGTTAATGGTTGTCTGTTTGGCTATTATAATTCTCATATGGTTCAGAAAATGTATCTATCATATTAGTGAACAATAATGTAGGAAATTCAGCTCGAAGGTCCAAAAACTCAAGACTCACAAAAGGTGGTTAAAAACACACATTTTGAAAATATGTACATAGGTACCCTTGGTATCAAAGAAGAGGGTTGTCCTCATAGGTGGGGAAAGTCATTTTCCAAATAAAAAAGTGAGAATTATAAATTTCTTGGGTTTGAAACAATATTCTTTATCCAAATATATGATGAAAACATAATATTGTTGAGATGAAACCATGTCTTTTGACTCCCCAAAATGGTTCAACCAAATTTGAAAATTGATGGTGAGTAAGTATGACACTTTTTTTTAACTTTTTTTTATATTTTAGTTTTTTAGTGTTTTTTAAATACACACCAACACAAAAGAGAAAGAGAAAAAGAAAGGGGGTTATTTTTTAAAGTGGGTAAAAAAGAAAGAGATAGTAAGAATAAGAAAGAGTGAGAGAGGGGAAGATATATAGAGAGAGTTAAAGGGAAAGTGGTGCCCCTAGTTTGGATTTGGTGGGTGGACATCTCCATTCAGTGGTGGGTCAACTACAATAGTTGGGGATCCGATGGATGTTAATGTTGTTATATTATTGTGGGATATTACCTAAAAAAGAAAAATCATTATTCATATAATAAAAAAATAAAAAGTAAATAAAATTTCATAAAATTAAACGAAGATAGGGGTTTTCTCCCAAGAAGTGCAACATTTATTTGTCTACATCTAGACAGATGTAGTTGACTACCCATAGTCCGATGGTGGACATAGTATTTTCTCAACTCCATAGTGATTCCAGAAAAACTTCTCCGTTGGGATTCTTGAATGTTCATTGGATAAATTATCCCCTTCCTTGATTGTGTTCTTGCAATTCAATGAGGGAGGAAAAATAATATGACTAACCTCCCTTTGGTCTTAAATGTGAGGAATTATTTTACCAACAAAGTGATGGTTTTCTATACTTGGAAATTCAGGAATATGTCTCAATTATGATGGTTCATTTATATAAGGATCAGATAACACAAAACCATAGTATGAGATCCCAATTGTTTTGGACTCATTTATTTCATCAGTTAATGATGTAGAGTAATTAGGATTAGTGGAGTTATAAGACTGAATAAAATTTTCAATATCCTTTATTTCAATGTTTTTCACCAATGAATGGTCAATTTCATCCTCACCAGTTATCACTTTATTAATTAGTGAACAAATCGCACAACCTTCACTCTCATTGGGAAAAGATAAACACATTTTTTTAGGGTTAACCTCACATATAACATAATTTTCAGAATAACAGATTGCAAATGATGAATGTTGGATAAACTGATCTCGATCAACAAATGAGTATTCTAGTTCATTTTCTTCATTATCATCCATGATGGAGAATTGGAGGTCAAAGGCATGATGATATTATAATGATTATTCAAGATCCTTTAGATGAATGGAGTTTTCATTTGTAATGTCAATATCAACTTCTCCATTTATGAATTATTTAATAAGGGCGCAATATTCACAAACTCCTCTATCAGTAGAACAATAAGGACTTCATGGATTGGGATTCAACACACACTCAGTGAGAGTTTCCTTAGAAAGGATAGATAATGAAGATTCATTCTCTGATTGGTATCACATGGGTTGATAAATATTGACCTTGACCAATTTTTCACCAAATTCCATGGATAAGATGCCAGCTTGGACATCAATTTTGGTTTCCGATGTCATGAGGAAATATCTTACTAAAATCAGTGGATATTGGAAAGATGTTATTTCACCATCCATGTCAAGGACATAGAAGTCAGCTGGGAAGATAAGATTATTGACACGAACAAGGACATCCTCAATTATTCTCTCAGGACTGGTTGTGCTTCAATTGGATAATTTAATGACGACACCCTTTCGATGTATGGGACCTAGACCAATATTGGAGAAGATGGATCTGGTTATGAAGTTTATTGAGGCTCCTAGGTCTATGAGTGCATCGTCAAAGATATCACTTCCAATTTGTCATGGAATTGTAAAGGTCCCTAGATCATTACCCTTTATGGGAATAGAATGCTAGGTGGAAACATTTTCGAAGGTCCTATGTTGAATCTTTTGGGTGAAAAATTCCATAAGATACATGGCCTACATAGGGATTTTTTTTATGTCATCTAAGAGGGGAATGTCGACTTCAACACGTCTAAACATGTTGAGAATTTCAGGATTTGGTTTAAATGGATTCTTTGGCATAGAAATGGATTGAGGAAAAGGAATTGAATTATTAAGTGGAATGGAAGGTGGTGAGGGAATGGTTTCAGGTTCCTTTTCATATTCCTTTTTCTCTTCATTTTCTAGGTCAACATTTAAAGGGGGTTAGAGTTCTTATCATGAGGCATAGAAATTTTCTTTCCCGGTCTAAGTGAAACTTCACTTACATTACCCTTGTGTTTGGGTAATGGTTGAGCCGGATGTTGGGAAGAATTGGATGGTTTCTGCTGACTAAGGTTGAATGCAAGTTAACCTATTTGGGTTTCAATGTTTTTTAGGCTGGAATGGGTGAATGAGGTGAGATCTTCCACTGAACTTTACCATGGATTCATTGAATAAGAGGCTTGTCCCGAATTGGTATTACCTAGATTTTGGTTCTTGGGAAAACGATTGTATTGGTTTGGGAATTGGGAAGGCTCCCTTGGATAGTGGAATCTAGGAGGAGGATTTATTGTTTGATGTTGAGGAAAAAAAGTTTAAGGTTGTTGGATGCTTCCAACACCTTGAACATATTTAAACTAGTTTCGGTTTTTATGAGGGAATTGAGGAGAATGAGATATAGGGTTATCATACATTAGTCCTTGGTTATAAGAAGAATAGAAGGCTCGGAGTGAGGTTGGTGGATGTTTCAAATGAACTGACCTGATAGTTGATGTTTGGTGTTCCGCTAAGCATATGATACATTCAGATCCATTGGTCCATATGAATTGGATTGATCCTCATGTAGTTGTGGAGATTTGTCATTTGGATGAGATGGAGACTTGCAGATTCCACAGTTTTTGACAGGTCCCAAAAACATTGACACTGGAGAAGATGAAGTTGTTGCTTCGGTAGCCACAACTAGTAGTTGCACAAGACCTATAAGTTCACTCATCCACTATATCATCTTGTTCGGCTCTATTGATTGATTATCTTGGGCTTTTTTGACTTGAGAATGTGCTCGAGTATGAAATTGTTGTGTGTTCACAACCATGTTGTTTATAAGATTTCTTGCAGCTACTGGATTTTGATCAACAAGAGCACCGCCACTTACCTCATCAAAGAGGGTTATCTCCATTGCTAATAACCCCTCATATAAGTATTGGATCATGGGTTTTATAAGGGATTTGGGGGTGTGGGCAAGTTTCAACATGATTTTTAATCCTCTCCCACTACTCATGGAGTGATTCATTTTGGAATAGACGAATACCACTTATTTCATTTCTGATAGAAGCAGTATTAGAAGAAATAATGAATTTCTCTAAAAATAGTTGCTTCATGTCAATCCATGTGGTTATGGAACTAGGAGGGAGGTAGTAATGCCATGACTTGATAGTGTCAGCTAGGGAGTAGGGGAATGCTCAGAGTTGGATTTGTTATTCAGAAACCCCTTGAGGCTTCATTGTAGAGAAAAATACTTGGAACTCTTTAAGATGAATATGTGGATCCTCATCGGCTATCCCATGGAAATGAGGAAGAATATGAATCAAACCCGATTGAAGTTCAAAGTCAGCCTCTATTTTTGGATATTGATTACCAAGAGGTTGGTAATTCATATCAAGGGAAGAATGTTTTTTATGTTTTTGTTCCCTAGGATTGGCCATATCTAATTCAATTGGTTGGACATGGACTGGTTCTTCAATTATTTGATTATCTCTTATGTTCCTCCTATGTTGCTGAATTGTTCGCTCAATTTCAAGGTCAAAAAAATCTCAGAGATTGTTTGGGAGGCTATGGGGCATTCAGAGAGATTTTGGAAGATTGAGGAAGATGGTTCTTTTCATTTTGTGCTTTTCTTTTATGAATTTTATGTGAAAGGTGGGTTTTTCATTGTGTTTTTTTCAATTTTGTTTAAATTATGTTTTTAGAGAGTTTTTAAAATAAATAGAAACTAATGAATACCTAAAGCACCATCCCTAGAAATAGCGCCATTTGAAATGCTCAACCGACTATCACCAATCGACCGGTCAAAGTTCTGATTCTCTGTTAATGTGTATTGCAGCACTCAGGTCGAATCCTCGGGGATGATACTTTTTAATAGTCGTTTGTTTTTTGTTGGTTGTATTTTGATTGGGGGTTTCATTTTAGAGCTTACATGAAATAATAAATGAATTATGTTTGATTTAAAAAATTGATAATGATTGGGGTGAGTTCATTATTGGGGATTTAATGTTATAATATCATTTACCTTTGCTTTATATTGCATTAAATTCATACACACTTCACAATATGAATTTTATTTGAATTCCCAAGTGTTAAACATTTATTCCAATATGTAACATGACTTAGGGTTCTAATAATTACCATTACATGTTTATGGTATTGTATTTGTGGTTCCTATAATCCATGTAATCTACATATTAAACAAAACATGTCATTAATCCATGAAATATAAAGTTCAACATACACAATATTAACTCAAAGAATACTCATCGAGCGAAGGCCCTCAATCACTTAATATTTCAAAATTATAACTCACCCAAATTGTAGATTTACTCAGAAATTTATATGATTAGTAATCTGGTTATAATTATTATGATGATACATTAAGAATATAAGAAAAATAAAGGGATAATAAAAGAGTGGTGCGTCGAACACACACACCAAAGATGAAGGAAATAAAATACCGACTTTAGATTGAATGAGAAAGAAAAAGAAGGGAATGTGATTCCACTGTATTTAATCTATTTTAAGAACAGTAATATTGATATATATATTTTAGTTGAGAATAAGAGATATTAAAGAAGTAACTTTCATTTAAACAGAATTACAAAGAAAGAGACTAACAAGATTTCAAAAATGAAGAACACAAAAGTAAATGAAAACAAAGAGAGGAGGAAAGGTCTATAAAGTAAAAACATGAGTATGGAAGGTCCTCCCAAGCCTTTTTCAAGGATTTGGTCGTTCAAATATGTGCTTCTATCTTCTGAAATGCCAACTCATTACAATGATAGGAGGGTGATGTATTTATAGCCCAATGTTGTCGGCTATTTTCATTCCATAACTACCCCTCCAATTTCATCGCCAATATGATAAATTAGACAGCTGAATATAGAGATATGATCTTTTCACAAGTTTTATATAAATACCTCCTCTGTATACTCTGAATATTTTGTGGCCATTGGACTTAAGGAGCCAATGTTATGGCTGGTTGATTAAACAAAGTTAATATGTCAATTTCAATCCAAACTTTTTGAAGTCGAAAATGTGAATGGGTTTTTGAATAGAAATATGCATTCAAATACGAAAGTTTTATTCATAAAAGTTGGCCACCTATATCTCCTCTTTCACACTGAAAAACCTCAGATTTATTTGATGATTCCATAATGAGATATGTCATTAATAGGGTACGTATTTTAATTTTCGTCCACAATTGTGGACTGGATTTCAATGCATTAGTTGGGCCCCTTATTGTTGGAGTTGGACCCTGAAAGATTTATACATTACACCCTGCATTGGAATCCAATTATTTGAGGAGATTTAAAGAATTTTAAATCTTTATTGAGCCTAGTAATTCAATCTTTATGGATGGTCCAGTTTCCTCACATATTTTGTAGGCCCTATTGTGTGGTCTATATGATACTTCAAATGGAAGAATTGACCCATGATCCCTTATAATGAAATGTTGTATATTGAATTAGAAATCCCAAAAAATAGGAACCACCAAAATAGGTCTAGTAGGGTGATTGATATAAATTAAATAGTACGCTGACTCAATTGTACTACTTCTAAAAATGTTCAAAAATAATATCTAGAATTAAAACATTAATATTTCACAAAAATTATTCACATTTCATATGAAATAAGTAAATGAAGTATATAATAAGTCGTGAAAATGTTAATAACATCATATCTCCATGGTTCATTGGACACTTTCAGGTTCTCAACAATTATAGTGAGGTGGCGTATTCCTTGATCATTCTCCACAGATGCATCGGGTTAATGACATTTTCCATGTGTCGCAACTAAGAATGTATGTGCATGATGTCTCACAAGTTATCGATGGAGGAGAGATGGACATTGATGATGGGGGGGGGGGACATTTACAGAGGTTCCAGTTATGATTGAGGATTGATAGGAGCGGTTCCTTCAAGAATGATCAATTCCTCTGGTGTGCATTTTCTGGTAGCACAGGAACCTCCAGGAGAATAAATTGGAGCGGGAGGATTAGATTTGTGCTATGTACCCCAATTTGTTCCATTAGTCCATGTTGTGGATTTTGGGGATGGAAAACCCTAAGGTGGGGAGAATGTAAAGACCATGATTTTGCATGTAATTTTTTTTAATTATATTAAACTATTCTGAGTCTCCAAATTTTGATGGCGTGTGATTCTGAGGCCAGGTTTTCTAAGAATGAATTTCTAATAATTTTTTATGTACTCTCATTAAACGGGAGAGTGAAATTTTCTATCTTTTGAACGAGGTCTCAGAGTAATAATCTGGGGGCACCGTTGATTCCACAGCATTGGGATTTGCTTAAAGGAGGCTTCACTTCGACCGCAGTTTGTCTAGAGAAAAGATTATTCTTGGACATTTAAATGAATAATAAAATAACAATGTCATATTATTTATAATTTTTTCCTTCCCTCCAGTGGAGAGGAGGTGACGGCGAGACCAACAACACGTCAAGTCATTAAGTATATAAAGTCCCATTTATTGATGAAACCGCACCAGTGGAATTTGGATGGTTCATAAATTAAATGAACCCCATGAATTCCACATGTGTTACACACCCTTCACCTGTCCTACTTATATGGAGATTAGGGAGGAGTGTTGGCACCGCTTCAATAAGTGACGAACCTCTAGAAAAGTAATGTGACACCAACCACTTGGAGGACGAGCCTAGTTATAGCGTGCATTGATGGGTGCCACTGAATCACAAACTGAAAACAACGATGAACGAGGATCCATCTATAGTTGTTAGTATATGTCTAATCCCTATAAGGATTTTATTTGGTTTAGTTTTTAAATAAATATTTTATCTTATTCTTTCCTCATGATTTCAAGATAACACAGCGGGCACTTGCGAAATGAAATAGTCTTGAACCCTCCGCTACTTTGTTGATCTATTCATTTTTTGCGGACTTTTTCTTCAGGTTGTATGGAACCCAAAATGGAGGTTCATGCATGAAATAGGGCATCCCACGGTGGCCATTGATACCTTCGGATAGAAAACGAGTCACTGGAGCTCATCCGGTGACCGAAGGAAGACTATCAGCACAGCACCGGCAGGGCGGTGCCGGTAACCGGTGCCGGAAGGGGTGATGGTGGTGGCCGGTAATGGATAGACGCGAAGGAGGTGGGGGGCATGTCGTTGCATGACACCAGTGAGGATGGATGAGAAAAAAATCCACTTTGGGAAGTGGTAGCTGGAGCCGAGCGGCGCGCTTCTATAGATGGGCACGGCTCAGAAGCCGTGGCGGAGGGTTAGGACCCGCTCCCTAAGAGTGACATGGCAGCACCACATGGCACCGCCACTCCACCTTCCAAATAAGGGGAGCCATCCTCCCCACCCCCGCACCAGCATGGGTGGACCCCCAACCAGTGGATCGCACCCTCCACGGGTTGGGCCAACAGAGCCCACGAGCCGTTCCCTCGGTATGATGGGTCGTGCGAGCCTAGCGGGCCGTGCCCTTCATGAGTCGGGTCGTGCGCCCCTGCGGTCTAGGCCACACCCCCTTGTGGTCTGGGTCACACCCCCTGCATGTCGGGATGGACCATAGCTCTAATGGCATGTAACACTCTGGTATATTCCTTTTTGAAAATATGGTGTCTGATGTGTTCTGGGAGGTCAAGGTGACTTCTCCCCAACACATTACCAAATTTCTAATTCTATGAAGAGTGCAATGGAAAATTTAGGTGAAAAGTTTCATCAATAGCCTTATGTGAAGAGTTCAGCAGTAAGCTTATGTGAACAGTTTCATTGGTATCCTTATGTGAACAGTGTAATGGTAACCTTATGTGAATAATGTCATCGGTAGGTTTATCTGAATAGTGCAACGGTAACATTTTTGTGAATAGTGTTTCCAATACCGTGAGGTTCAATGGTAGACTTTATTTCCTTTTCCAAATTTTCAGTTTAAGAAAAACGATTAATGAATGGTGAGGTCCAATGTTAGCCTCTTTCATTTGCCAAATTTTGAGTTCATTAACAGTGTTTCCAGAACGGTGAGGTTCTAACGACAAAATATTTCCTTTGCCAAATTTTGAGTTCATGAACAGTGTTTCAAGAATTGTGAGGTTCTAAAGGTAGATTCATTCTTTTTCTATGTTTTGAGTTCATGAATAGTGTATCTAGAATAGTGATCTTCCAATAGTAGCCTCTTCGTCAAATTTTGATTTCATGAATAGTGTTTCCAGAATGGTGAGGTTCCAATGGTAGCCTCTTTCCTTAAACAAAATTCAGCTTCATTAATAGTGTTTCTAGAATGATGTGGTCCAAATGGTAGCCTCTTTCCTTTTCCAAATTTTGAGTTCATGAATAGCGTTTCCAAAATTGTAATTTTCCAACGATATCCTCTTCCCTTTTCCAAATTTTGAGTTCATGAACAGTGTTTCCAGAACATCATGGTTCCAACGGTAGCCTCGTTCCATCACCAATTTTTGAGATCTGGAATTGTGTTTCTATAATGGTGAGGTTCTAATGGTATTCTTTTTCCTTTTAAAAATTTTTATTTCATGAACATTGTTTCTCGAATTGCGTGGTTCCAACGGTAGACACTTTCCTTTTACAAATTTGGAGTTCATGAGTAGCTTTTTCAGAATGGTGAGGTTTCAACTATATCCACTTTCCTCTGCCAAATTTTGAGTTTTTGAACACTGCTTTCTGAGTGGTGAGGTTCCAAAGATATCCTCTTTCAATTAAAAAATTTTTAGGTCATGAACAGTGTTTACAGAATGTTGAGGTTTAAATGGTAGCCTCTTTCTTTTTCAAAATTTTGAGCTCTTGAACAGTGTATATAGCGACCTACAGTTTCACCACATTGACGTTTCCTTTGAAGGAAAATGCATTTAATGAATTTTTTTAAGGACTCTATGGCCAATTTAACGGTTTTATCTCCTATATTATTTTTATTAAGACTCGAGATGTTTTTACTTGTTTAACACGTGTGGTTTAATGTGATCCTCTTTTAGTGGAAAATCCAGTGTATCTTAAACCGCTGCTCTGTTAAATATTATAAAGGGAAGAGATATCTTCCTCCCAAATTCATCCTCCTTGTTCTAATCATTGAGATGATTTAACCATTCATTCCATCTCGTAGGAGTTGTGAAATCAATATTTCTTCCTTAGATTGGTTCCCCTCTGTTTTGATGCCGCCATGTAGTATCGATCAATCTTTGATATAAGGTATGATCTATCATTATTATTTTAGGTTCATATCCGTATATTTCTACTTTACATTTTATGGAATGCAATCTCCGTGTTCCAAATGGGCTTTTCTTGGGGGTTGACCAGTGTGTTGGTGTCTCTATAGCCTCAGGTGGATACAATTATCGTGGGGGGAGAATATCATAACCCATTGTGTGGTACGTTCTCGTATAAATACCATCAAGAACCATTTGAGGTTTGGGGATTCGTTTCTTCTCTTTTATTTTACATGAAACTATAGAGATAGCATGATTTAGGAACTAGATCACAATGAATTTGACATATTAAATATTTCAGCCAGATAAATAAAATTATGTCGATCGTATGTTGTTGCCTATTGTTTTGCTAGATAGTGTGATATCTATTATTACTTTGTTTAGATTTTTTTTCTTGAGGTAAATTGGTAAAAAATGTAAATTTGGAATTTATTAATAATTTTTTGGCTAAAGATAAAAATCCTTGTGAATGAATCCTATTTTTGTTTTTGTAATTTGAAGTTAATCAATGGACGCAGTAAGCTTGTTTAATCAGTTTGTGATAGCTTACTATTTGGGTTTCCTGAAGATGGAACCTAAGATTAATAAATCATTCAATCCAAGATGGACTGAAAAAAATATTGTTTAATAAAAGATAATATCTTGTGGGGTTCTGGGTTACCCTCTTGCTTGTTTAATGGCCAAGATCCCAACTGATGGTATCCTGGATGGCACACCAGGGATGATGAAATGGGTCGGATATGATTGTTTGGATGTTTTCATATTTTTATTGGTTGTTTATCTACATTACATTCCCTACGGCTCAGTGTAGATGGTCTTTCATACCTTTCATCTGAAAGGGGCGAAGAGTCATGGGGTATGCCACGTGCTTTCATTGTCTAGATTCTCAAGGGAGGATGGGTCTACACTCTTTCTGGAGGCGGAAATGACTCAACGGGTAGTTCATATACTCACAGCATTGATCCCCCTTGTGTTTAGTAGCGTAGAATGTTTTTCTAGGATGTATGGGATTATAGGAAGGTAATATTGTAAATAATTAATTGAATAAATGATGTAAACATATGGGGTTGGAGCTTCCTACGGTGCAATGCTGAGGTGGTAATTTGGAGGAACAATGTACTTTGGGTGTGATTCTAATGAAATATAATGATGAAATTATTTATGGTTAATTAATGTTTAATGTATTAATTAATGTAAAGTTAAATTGATAAAAAGGGAATGAAGTAATTTATTAAATCTCTTTAAATGGTTGTGTGCCTGTAGGATACCTAGTCTTATAAGTGGAATCCAGGTTTATGAGAGATGTTAGCTGTAGTTGAGTCTAGGACTAGGTTATTCCCATAGTGTGTGTAACAACCCGATATTTTATGATAAGTATTCTCTTTAATTTATTTGATGTCATGTGTTTTATGCTACAACAAGATTATCGTGTGCTATACGCCACACTGTGTTAACTTGAAGTATACACAACAATATTCTTAGATTGTGTTACACACAATTTCAAGTTCGTTTTATAATAGTCATTCTACGAAACATTGAGTGTATATATATATTCAATGTATAAATGAAATATGGTTGGAATCTGTTATACGAAACAACGAAGGATTCTTTCACAACACGAAACCCTGACTTGGCTTAAATTACACGCAATCACGACTTTCCTCGATAGCGTGTGTTGTACGCAATATCAGGTTTCACTAAACAATGATATATGGTAATAATATTATTACGAACAAGCCTTTCAGAATACTATTAACTTAATTTTGAATGTTAAAACATTATTATTTCATCTTACACATTTTATAGAACATGGTATGTGAACAAAATAAATTTTTCGGGTAAAATAAGTATTTTTCAGAAAATGCATTTTTTCCGCCTTTTGATGGCACACCCACTTTAAATATAGTTTTTGACATGTTTATAAGTTCAATTTTACAAAATAAACTTCTTCATTTGAATCAGGATATAAAAATTTACATTGGATAAAGTTTTGATATTTTTCTGATAACTTTCATATTTTAATTAATAGTAAAAACATGCTATATTTTAATTAAAAACAAATTTTTTTCATCGTATTAATTTATATGGTTAAATTATGATATTGAATGGTTTTAAAGTATAAATATAATATATTTTTACAATTTAATATAATGTATGTCATTAGCATTGATTTTACCTTGAAATCGTAGGTTAAATCAATTCAATCTTTTGCAATGTTTTAACTTTTAAAACATGTTTCCATAACAATAGGATTAATTTTAAATTAATTACTGCAACTTATATGTTTTGAATTTTGAAAAATGATTCCATATTTGGAATCAGTGGGTCTAAATTATGTAAATAGGTTACTTTTTTTTGATATTATGAATAGTAACTATGATAATTTTTATTTACTACGGTTAAAGGTATATAGGGTAATTCAATGTTAAACGATTATTATAATAATTTAAAATTTCCTTGAAACTTGTAATAACCTTATTGAATGAGTATTGGCCGACCATGGTCATCCTTGGGTCAATTTTGGGACCCCATTGAGCCACCTGGTAGTGATAATGACAATTTGGATTAATTAATTTAATGTAAAGACAAAATTGACATCAACAAAAATATTTTAGTAATTAATTCTTATAAGGGGTTACATAAATTATATTTTCGACTATAAATATCCATTAGAAATATAAAAAGATTTCATACATAATGGTATTTTATTTGTAATTTTTAGACAATAAATAATTTAAGTTATTTATGACACAATGATGATGCAGTAATTATCTTATTAATGAAATATTGAAATAATTGATGTTATAAATACCCAAATAAATGTAATTTGAGAATTTTTATGAATTCAATTAATTTTATAAGTTCATTTGACAGGTTATTATTGATTATTTTTCTTTTTTCGAACTAATCATTCTGTTATGATTTTCACAAAAATCAATTACCAAATAGTGTCAAAATTGACATAAAATAGTTTTTATAACAAATAATATATTATTAATTGTTATTATATTTATAAAAATCTATGTTTCGTCCAAGATACTTATATCATGATAGGTGTATCATTAATGGACCACTTGGGGGACGCTTGGATGTATATGGTTAGTTTATTAACTATATAATATATAAATACAAAGTGACATGGTAAATGTCAATCTAATTAACTAAGAGTTAAAACTAAAAGATAAGGATAATATAATGACATAAACTTGTCTAAATTATATTTGATGAGAGTATTTAGACCCATCCCCACCTTAGCTTCGAAATAAATCAATTTGGAGCTATTAAAAACTGAATATGACTTTATAATAAAATAATATTTTTAGTTTTTCCAAAGGTTCCCCTCCCCTCCCTTATAAAAGGGCACCTCCTCCCTCTCCTCCTCACACCAATTTGAGCCTTCAAGCTCGACCAAACCCTGCCCATTTCACTTCTCCACTTACCTAGAGACATCCTAGAGTTTCTGGTCTTCTTCAAAGACCAATCTTAGTTCCCTAAGAGGAGGTTTCAAAAAGGCGTGTCGAAAGAAGGGGTAATATCCGTTACCGATTATTTCAACTTTATTTCTTCTTCTACTTCTTCTTCTTTAGTTGTTTCATTATGAAATAATAACATAAGTATCATTAATATACTGATATGTTATTATAAGTATTAAACAACCCTATTTCACCATCTATCCATCCTACGGAAAATGAAACCACCGCGCGTGCGTGCGTACGGAATACCGTCTCCACGCCGTGGTGTAATCTATTTTCCACCACCACCTTACATGGATGGGTATAATGGTGTAAATAATAACTATATATGGTTATTGTAAAGTGATATTGATTCTGTAATATTATACATACACTTCAATAAAATTCCACGATCATGGGAACGATATCATCGCTCGAGCGTACGTACGGAATACCGTATCCATGACGCGATGAGATTCAATATCAATGATTAACCATTCATAAATGATTATAAAGTATATTCAATAAGTAATCATGAAATATATGACATAATAATGATACTAGATTAATTTATATATATGTATTTCATCCAATTAATTCCATTCAATTCAATGAGGAAATGAAAACAACGTTCATGCGTACGTACGGCCTACCGTCTCCATGAACGGTGTATTTCATTCCATTTATCGATTTATAATATATATTCTGAATATATATTATATATAAATCATGTTTTATATTCTGGAATTATGAAATCATGATCTAAGTAATCATATGAATAATTACAATTCAAAACACGGATGACAAATGAAACGATTTTACCCAAAACGCTCTTTAACATTGAATTTACAAAAGAACGGGTAATATAAATTCATAAGTGAACTATATATGATACCATAACAATGAATATGATTCTTTAATAAGTCAATAAAATTATTTAAATCATTATACAGAAGTTTCGGACACTTATGAAGAAAATCGGACCTAAGGTAAGGGAAAATATCACAATCTCATTTTTATCCGAGATTGTTTGTACTTTGGTATTTACCGGGGAGTATTTTATCATCCACATCCATGTTTCCTCAATATTTAATACTATTTCCATCCCCCAAAAATTTTTTAATTCCAATTTTACCCTTCGGTGAGATTTTAGTAAAAGATATGAAAGGAATCTTTTGTCGTTTTTCGTACGAGGTACTTTTTGACTTTTCCGAAAAAAGTACGAGAAGAATTTTTTTTAACTTATATGGCATGAATGAATTTTTAAAACATTATTTACAAGAATCTTACTTTAAAAGTTTTCATGTTTATTTTTAATCAACTTCTTTTAGATTAAAATTTTATGACATGTTAAGAAAGGAAATATGTTTTTGAAGTAGAAAGAATATTTTCCTCAAGAATGGAGTTCAAGTGTTTTATCAAAATTATTTTCCATCTAAGATAATATAGGGTTATGTTTATATCCCTATTGATATGATTATGTTGTGATGGAAATATTTTTATGAATTCATTTATCTTATATGAATTGTTTTATGTTATTTAAGATACCCATTTTTATTACATGGGTTATGCAATGATGTATGGTTTATGATTTTGTGGCACACATAAGAATGGTATCATTATGAGATGGGTGGGACCTATATCTCCATAAAATTCATTGGGTAAAGATTTTGTATATCATGATATAGAAATGGCTGGAACGGTAAGTTAAACCGGTTCAGTAATACAGGATTGGAACGAAGAGTGAACTCGATTCAGAAAGGGACTTTGTCCACTAAGATGGTCTCGGCAGCAATGCCTTGGCTAATATGGAAATCATATCATGTGCTTAATGGTTTCCACAATAAAATGTTTTATTTCCATGCTATTTTATCATTCTTAATGTTTCTTTACGATCTATGCCTTACGTACTTCCATGTTTTATGTCATTGCTGAAGATCCTGATGTTTAAATATTATGTTCATGTTTTTAAGTTCAAATGTATATGGTTTGTTTTATTTTCTCAATTCTTACCCTGACTGAGAATTTGAGCTCACCATTTTTATGTTTTCTTTTCCCCAGGGATTAAAAGAAAGGTTTTATGTAAGGAAACAAAAAGGGGAAGATCTTTATGGGAGATGTTGAAGATCTTTCACCACGATTAAAAGATTACGTTCCAAGTTTCCAAAGACACTAGAGTATTATGGTCCTTGTGTGTCTGTTTTTGTTATGTACTAAGTATTCTGCAAAAGTAATGTAATGTCTATGTACGTCAAGCTTTGGGTCTCTATAGTTGGTATCAAGGGAAAGGTTTAGTAAACCTTTAGAAACTAGGATGTGAAAACGTTAGTGAGATCCCTAGAGATATTTCTATGGTATGTCTAGGGATATCCCTAAGGATAAGTATACGTATAGGATATAGTCCTAGAACATTGTTAATGATCATAGAATTTAACCTAAGATGTTAGATATTTATGGTACTCCCCCTTTACTATGTTGTTTTCCCTAGCATGATTTTTTCATCTCACACTATTCTTTTTGGGTTTTAGGAAATGGCTGGAAAATGGAAGATTCACGATAATGGAGGATATGGCGGACAATGGAAGGATATTCTTCATGAGAAACCAAATGAAATGGGATTTGGAAGTCCAAACATCGTTATTATACCTAATCAGAAATCTCATAATATGATCAATAATCTCAACTTTGGAAAGTTTCCCGACTTAGATAATAAGAGAAATATGGAGTTTCATGATGATCATAGAGAAAAGAAAGATCAATTTCCCTCATGTAAATCATGTGGGAAGAGGCATCACGGAGACTATTTCAAAGGAACTGGAAGATGATTTGGCTGTGGAAAAGGACACAAAGCCAGTAACTATAAAGGAAAAGGTTTAGTTAACACAATGGATAAGGATAATGGTATTTCTACAAAATCAACAATGATTAGATGTTTTAAATGTGGAATGTATTGGCATTATGCAAACCAATTCCCTAAGGGAAAATATCATGAAGAGAATCAGCATGGTCATATGAGTAGTATTTATGTGGATGATAATGAAGAGACTACAAATGAAATATGAGATGAATGAAATGATGAAGCTCAGTCAGTGGTTTATGAAGTTAGTGGAATGATATTACGTTTATAAAGAATAATGTATGTTACTATGGAATAAATAATCAACTAAGGATTGTTACACTATTGTTTTTCCTAAGGTATTTTAAAGTATATGTTGAATGGTACCAGTAACCATGAAAAGTGATTCAAATATTTTGGAAAGCAGATGATATGCGCATAATGAAGGGATAAGAAGATAATGAGATGTTTGATTGTATTCATGAGCTCATAATTGATATAAGGACTAAGTGATTTCATGGTTTGAGTATATTGAATTTTGAGGATTTTGGTATGTGGAAAGAGTTAACTTTTGACAGCACTCATGTTTCCACTAAGATTCAATGGGTATTCATTTTTTTCAAGAGATTGCATGATTAAGGCCTTCGAATGTTTGGAATGTGACCAACAAGACAGATCTTATGATATATGGGGATCAAAGATAGTATTAACTTGCCTGTTATATAAAATCTCTGGTAATCATTTTCACTATAATATGAGAGTGGACTGCAGTATTATGGATAAGCATAAAGATTGGAATGGATTATATTGGACATAAGTTAGTATTGTTTATGGATAAAATCTTTTTCGATATTATTGATGGGATGTTATAGTAATGTAGTTTTAGAAAAAGGATAACATGTAGGACGGGCGACAACCCATCGCGTCGGACAAGGCTGTCGGAATCAAACCCACAACTGAAGTGCGACTGACCTTTTTCGCCTACTACTGGCCTACAAGAAGTCCCTGTTTAGCAGAAACTAGTTTTATTATATTCAGCAGTATGATATATGAAGTATAAGTCCATTTTAGGAACCATATATGATTAATCTCACCATAGATGGACTTATATATATTTGATAAATTTTTCTAACCTTTTGTTTAAAATAGATGGAATGACCCATCATTCTATCACATGATATGTTAACACTTCACGAATAACAAATTCAACTTCATTTATTTAAGATATGATATGGAAATTGTTCAAAGCATGAACAATAGTGAGATTGTACCAAAATCAAGCAAGTATTTCTTTGAATTCAAAATTTTCAACTTTAGGGAAGTGATATTGAAAACCAAAAATGTTTTCCTAGTTTTCTTATATCTGATAAATCAGATGGTACCTTAGATCATCATAAATTTATGTCTTTGTGATTGATGGATTTTTCATAGCCATGTTCTCTACCACTCTCCATCAGAACATGATGGTTAGATTTTTCTTCCATATCCATATTTTCACCTATGTTCTCCTATATAGAAACCCAGTGATGAGTTACTTTGGGTAATCGTTACGTTTCATACTTTAGTTTTTAAAATTAAGTTTCAGTATTCCTTTTTACAATGTGGGTTTCTATGAATAGTAAATGATTTATAACCCCGACGAATTTCGAGGGTGAAATTCATTTTAAGGGGGGTAGAATGTAACAACCCGATATTTTATGATATGTATTCTATTTAATTTATTTGATGTCATGTGTTTTATTCTACAACAAGATTATCTTGTGCGATACTCCACACTGTATTAACTTGAAGTATACACAACACTATTCTTAGATTGTGTTACACAGAATTTCAAGTTCGTTTTATAATAGTCATTCTACGCAACATTGAGTATATATATATATATATATATATTCAATGTATAAATGAAATATGGTTGTATTCTGTTATACGAAACAATGAAGGATTATTTCACAACACGCAACCCTGACTTGGCTTGCATTACACGCAATCACGACTTTCCTCGATAGCGTGTGTTGTACGCAATATCAGGTTTCACTAGACAATGATATATGGTTATAATATTATTACGAACTAGCCTTTTGAATAGTATTAACTATATTTTGAATGTTATAACATTATTATTTCATCTTACACATTTTCGAGAACATAGTATGTGAACAAAATAAATTTTTCGGGTAAAATAAGCATTTTTAAAAAAATGCATTTTTGCCACCTTTTGATGGTGCACCCACATTAAATCTAGTTTTTGACATGTTTATAAGATCAATTTTACAAAATATACTTCTTCTTTTGAATCAGGATATAAAAATTTACATTAGATAATGTTTTGATATTTTTCTGATAAATTTCATATTTTAATGAATAGTAAAAACATGTTATATTTTAATTAAAAACAAATTTTTTCATCGTATTAATTTATATGGTTAAATTATGATATTGAATGGTTTTAAAGTATAAATATAATATATTTTTACAATTTAATATAATGTATGTAATTAGCATTGATTTTACCTTGAAATCGTAGGTTAAATCAATTCAATCTTTGGCAATGTTTTAACTTTTAAAACGCGTTTTCTTAACAACGAGATTAATTTTAAATTAATTAATGCAACTTCTGTGTTTTGAATTTTGAAAAATGGATTCCATATTTGGAATCAGTGGTTCTAAATTATGTTAACAGTTTACTTTTATTTTTTTGATATTATGAATAGTAACTACGGTAATTTTTATTTAATACGGTTAAAGGTAAATAGGGTAATTCAATGATAAAAGAATATTATAATAATTCAAAATTAGCTTGAAACTTGTCCTAACCTTAATTAATGAGTAGTGGCCGACCATGGGAATCCTTGGGTAAATTTTGGGACCCCATTGAGCCACTTGGTAGTGACAATGACCATTTGGATTAATTAATTTAATGTAAAGACAAAATTGACATTAACAAAAATCTTTTAGTAATTAATTATTATAAGGGGTTACATAGATTATATTTTCAATTATAAATATTCATTAGAAATATAAAAATATTTCCTACATAATGGTTGTTTATTTGTAATTTTAGACAATAAATAATTTAAATTATTTATGAGACAATGATGATGCAGTAATTATCTTATTAATGAAATATTGACATAATTGATGTTATAATTACCCAAATAAATGGAATTTGAGAATTTTTATGAATTACAATAATTTTCTATGTTAATATGATATGTTAGTATTGATTTAATTAACTTTTTTGAACTAATAATTCTTTTATGATTTTCACAAAAATCAATTACCAAATAGTGTCAAAATTAACATAAAATAGTTTTTAAAAAATATATTATATTATTAATTGTTATTATATTCCTAAAAATATAAGGTTCAGCCATGTCACTTATACCATGATAGGTGTATCATTAATGGACCACTTGGGGGATGCTTGGATGTATATGATAAGTTTAATAACTATATAATATAAAAATACAAAGTGATATGGTAAATGTCAATCTAATTAACTAAGAGTTAAAACTAAAAGATAAGGTTAATATAATGACCTAAACTTGTCTAAATTATATTGGATGAGATGATTTCGACCCATCGCCCCCTTTTCTTAGAAATAAATCAATTTGGATCTATTAAAAACCCAATATGACTTTATAATAAAATAATATTTTTAGTTTTCCCAAAGGTGCCCCTCCCCTCCATTATTAATGGGAACCTCCTCCCTCTCTTACTCACACCAATTTCAGCCTTCAAGATCGGCCAAACCCTGCCCATTTAACTTCTCCAATTCCCTAGAAACATCCTAGAAGTTCTGGTCTTCTTCAAAGACAAATATTAGTGCCCTAAGAGGAGGTTTCAAAAAGGCGTGTTGAAAGAAGAGGTAATATCCGTTACCGATTCATTCAACTTTATTTATTCTTCTACTTCTTCTTCTTTAGTTTTTTCATTATGAATTAATAACATAAGTATCACTCATATACTGATATGTTATTATAAGTATGAAACAGGCCTATTTCACCATCTATCCATCCTACAGAAAACGAAATCACCGCGCGTGCGTACGTACGGAATACCGTCTCCATGCCGTGGTGTAATATATTTTCCAACACCACCGTACGTGGATGGGTATAATGGTGTAAATAATAACTATTTATGATTATTGGAAATTGATATTGATTCTTTAATAGTATACATACACTTCAATAAAATTCCACGATCATGGGAACAATATCATCGCTCGAGCGTACGTAAGGAATACCGTATCCACGACGTGATGAGATTCAATCTCAATGATTAACCATTAATAAATGATTATAAAGTATATAAAATAATTAATCATGAAATATATGACATAATAATGATACTGGATTCATTTATATATATGTATTTCATCCAATTAAATCCATTCAATTCAATGAGGAAACGAAAACAACGTTAATGCGTACGTACGGCCTACCGTCTCCATGAACGGTGTATCTCTTTCCATTTATTGATATATTATATATATTCTGAATATATATTATATATAAATCATGTTTTATATTCTGGAGTTAAGACACCATGATCTAAGTAATCATATGAAAAATTACAAGTCAAAACACGGATGATAAATGAAAAGATTTTACCAAAAACGCTCTTTATCATGGAATTTACAAAAGAATGGGTAATATAAAGTCATAAGTGAACCATATATGTTATCATAACATTGAATATGATTCTGTAATAAGTTGATAACATTATTTAAATCATTATATAGGAATTTCAGACACTTACGATGCAAATCGGACCTAAGGTAAGGGAAAATATCACAATCTCATTTGTATCCAAAATTGTTTATACATTGGTATTTACTGGGGTGTATTTTTTCATCCACATCCATGTTTACTCAATATGTAATATTATTTCCATCCAACTACAATTGTTTATATCAAATTTTACCCTTCAGTGAGTTTTTAGTAAAAGATATGAAAGGAATCTTTTGTCAATTTTCGTATGAGGTACTTTTTGACTTTTCCGACAAAAGTACGAGAAGAATGTTTTTTTTAACTTATACGGCATGAATGGATTTTTAAAACATTATTTCCAAGAATATTCCTTTACAATTTTTCAAGTTTATTTTTAATCAACTTCTTTTAGATTAAAATTGTATGACATGTTAAGAATGGATAAATGTTTTTGAAGTAGAAAGAATATTTTCCTCAAGAATGGAGTTCAATTGTTTTATCAAAATTATTTTCAATATAAGATAATATAGGGTTCTGTTTATATCCCTATTGATATGATTATGTTGTGATGGAAATGTTTTTATGAATTCATTTTTCTTATATGAATTTTTTTATGATGTGTAAGATTCCCATTTTTATTACATGGGTTATGCTATGATGTATGGTTTATGATT
Source organism: Viscum album (assembly GCA_963277665.1). NCBI lineage: Eukaryota > Viridiplantae > Streptophyta > Magnoliopsida > Santalales > Viscaceae > Viscum > Viscum album. The sequence goes on along the minus strand of OY728141.1, from coordinate 460,545,836 downwards.
TTGTGGAAAACATAAGAATGGTATCATTATGAGATGGTTGGGACCTATATCTCCCTCTAATGTATTGGGTAAAGATTTTATATCTCATGAGATAGACATGGCTGGAACGGCATGTTAAACTGGTTAAGTAATACTGGACTGGAACGAGGAGTGAACTTGATTCAGAAAGGGACTTTGTCCACTAAGATGGTCTTGGCAGCAATGCCATGGCTAATATGGAAATCATATCATGTGCTTAATGGATTCCACAATTACATGTTTTATTTCCATGCTATTTTATCATTATTAATGTTTCTTTATGATCAATGCCTTACGTACTTCCATGTTTTATGTCATTGCTCAAGATCTTGATGTTTAAAAATTATGTTCATGTTTTTCAGTTCAAATGTATATGGTTTGTTTTATTTTCTCCATGCTTACCCTTACTGAGCATTTGAGCTCACCCTTTTTATGTTTTCTTTTCCCCCAGGATTAAAATAAAGTTTTTAGGTAAGGAAACAAAAAGGGGAAAATCTTTATGGGAGATGTTTAAGATCTTTCACCACGATTAGAAGATTACGTTCCAAGTTTCCAAAGACACTAAACTATTACGGTCCTTGTGTGTCTGTTTTTGTTATGTACTAAGTATTCCGCAAAAAAAATGTAATGTCTATGTACTTCAAGCTTCGGGTCTCTATAGTGTGGTTATGAAAAATATTATATTCTATACTTCTTGTGTTTCTTTATGGCACTCTACCACTTCAGTTAGGGAAACTGACACCACGGGGATTCTAATCCCTAGGGGTGTTTCCCCCAACATTCTTGTGGGAGGATAGATTGATGACTATCCCCTTGGGCCCTACTCTCTTCTCTTGGTAGTTAATTGTGCTGGTTGGAAAAGCGGTTAGTTTTCCTCATATATGTGTGTAGAGGGCATTAATGGCTTGCTGTTATTCTCACACAGATATTATGAATATTGTTTCATATGAACTACTATAGGTGTAACATGTATAAGATGTGATGGCTTGAGGATCCATACTAAATGGATGGGCTTTAATGGGATTAGGTATAAAACCTGACGTATGATACACATTAGTTGAGTTATGGTGGCACCTAGAAACTACTTGCTTACTTTCTTACATGGATGAGGCTGTTTTTCCACATGAGGTTCATGTTGTGGTGCATTGCCCATGTGTATGCGGTAAAGCCTATTTGGAGAGATATTCTTAGGATGTGCGACCTTGGGGAAAAGCGAAAAACTAGTGGGGAAGTATTAGCAGGGTACCCGGAATATTATTTGTTATATTAAATACTCTTGTATGCATTACATAGTGAGAGTATCCTGGGTGAGGCATGGGACTTAGTATTCCTATGTAGGTGATGAGTATGTTTCACTTGATTTTCACAGTGCTTTAGCATGCATTAATTAATTTTTCACGAGAGTCTATGAGGTGGATCCTACAAATTATACTATTATACTCACCCTATTTATATATAAAACGTTTTTAGGTCACTTGGAGTAGGATAAAGATCGGTTTGGTATCTACGATCTTGGGGTCACAGGATTTGTTTGGGATTTGTGGTCAATAATGTTTTAACATTCTTTTTGGGTACTTGTAGTTTTTCCTTTTTCAGTTGTACTAGTTTTTCATGACATTACATATGTGTACATTGAATTTAGTTTATATTATTGACTGATTTAGAGTTGGTTGGTGTCTATATTATCTCGTGCTTTAACATGTGTTCTCTTGGAGGGTAATGCCTCCCATTAGTGCATTTACTTTTCCCTCAGTGCTAGTCACCAACCCAGGGTCTACTAGAGATGAGACTCGGGGGTCATTATCTCCCTTCACACATTGTGAGCCCATGAAAAGAACACCTTGTGGGGAGGGGGTCATGATAGAGTGGTATCAGTTGTATTGTTGAGGGATATGCCTATGTTTTGTGTTAGGCATAGGTGAGGTTTCAAGGGTTGGTAGGGAAACAGTTTCATTCATGTTTAGCAAGGGATGTAAACACTAGCGACCGTCTATGAAATATGCATTTTGTGCCCCCTATGATCTGATGCATGGAACTTTCTATTTACAATGGATAATAATCCTAGTGATACTAGTTGCTGGATAGATACCTAATAATGTATCATGAATCATTCTTCATTGTGCATATGTTTTAATGGGTATACCTTGGTATAGGTTAAACTAAAATGAATAAAAGAAAAAAAATTAATTAACTACTATTGAGACATCCATATTCTAGGTCTAGGAGCTCTAAATATTTGTTATTTTACAGGTTTGGCTCTAGGTTGACGTTATCATCAGGATTACATAGAAGTTTTCCTACAAGTTGTGCCAGAATATCGCTTCAGGGTAGAGGTGGACGATGACGAACCATGGAGGAAGACACTATAAGAGTTTACACACTAGATTTTGTATATGTATGAAAACTACATTTCAGATTCATTTACATAAGACTGGTTGGAGGAGGCCATGATAGGATTCAATTCAATTCATGCTCAGAAGGAGCACTAGGTTTCCTTGTTTGTGATGATTCTTGGTGGAGGAGAGAGGTTGCGGTGGTTCTGGTTCATTGGGGATTGCAAGAATTTAGCGATCTCATGAGAGGAGTTCTGATACATGTTTAGAGTTGGGTTTCTTTCTTTGACCGTGGAGTAATCTAGTCGCCAAGAGCTTCATACCCTGCGATAGGGGAGCTCCATTATAAGTGAGTTTGGAATAAATTTCAGGAATATTTTACGATATGCTTCATGCCTTTTGCCAGATGAGGAGGCCAGTGCGAGGCATTTCAAGGAGGCTTTGCATCCATAGATCTTGAACTAGGTCAGCCCATTTATGTTGAAGACATATCTTGAGGTTCCGGAAAGGGTCAAGGTCATCGAGATGAAATTGGCCAAAATAGGATCATCACAATAGAGGAGTCATCATGATTCCTCACAAAGCAGAGCTGTGGACCTGGGTTCCTGATATTCCTGGAAAAAGAGTTTTCGTTCAGCCGGGGGTAGGTCTCAGCCCTCAGAATGTCGTTTCACTAGAGGCATCATCTTTAATTTCAATAAAAATGGATCAGGAACTTGTTTTTAATGTGATGGTCAATGTCATCACATGCGAGAGTTCCTGAACATTCAATGCAGTCGTCGTGAAGTAGGGGTTCCGCTCTAGGTTCCACTGTTGAGGAAGTTCCACCCGAGGAAGTAGTAGTAGGTTGCACCATCTTTGGATTACCAGAGGGTAGATGGGGCAGCTAGAGGAAACCCATATGAAACTCCCTACCCATAGAGAGTAGAGTACGACCATGGTGGTGGTCTTCATCAGGGTCAGAGAGGACGTCGAGGATGTCTGGTCCGTATCATGCTTTAGCATTGCCACCTCCTGGCGGGAAAGATGTCATTAGATGTACCCTTTTCTTATTTTTTACCATGGTGTATGTATTTTTTGATTCAGGAGAGACACACTTTTTAATATCACCTACCCTTGTCCATGCTTTGGGACGTGAGGTAGAGAGGATTTCAGTTCCCTTGGTGTTGACTATGCTAATTGGAGGTCGAGATGACTTGTTTCAATTATATAGATACAGTGAACTAGTTTTGGGAAAACACCACTCTTTGGGATATTTCCAATGTTTACGAATATAACCCTGTGATGTAATACCCTACATGGATTGGTTGTATTCGGACTAGGCTATCATGGACTACATTAGGAGGCGGTTTGTGTTCTTTGATGTAGATGGAGAGTCAGTAGTGTTCATTGGAGTGTGTGACCCTCAGATGGGTCATAGGTGTGTTTTTTCCTTATCATCCATGATGGTTGGGCTAATGTTGAGTTCTTCAAGGGTTCCATAGTTGTCATTTCTAGGGTCGTAGAAGGGTACCCTAATGTCTTTCTAGAAGAGGATGTAGCATTACCCCCGTGAAGAGAGATTGAGTTTGGGACCGACCTACAACCAGGAGCATCTCCTTTCTCTATGTATACATATTGGATTTCCCCTTATGAGTTATGAGGGCTACATATACCACTTGATGTTCTGTTATAGTGTAGTTTTGTTCAGCTGACTCTGTCACCGTGGGTTGCAGTAGTTATGTTCATGAAGAAGGGTGATTTCAGTTTGCAGATTTGTATCGATTATCGTCGCATGAACAAAGTGAAAATAAATAATCACTATCCTCTTCCACGGATTAATGACTAATTTGATCAACTGGTGGGTGCATGTTTCTTCTCAAAGATCAACTTTCTGTTACGATATCATCAGATGCGTGTGAAGGAAGAGGATATCTAGAAAGATAGCTTTCTGTTTTCATAATGAGCATTATGAGTTCGTTGTAATGTTGTTTGGCGTGACGAATGATTCAGTTGGGTTCATGTGATTTATGAATGTTATGTTATATGAGTTCTTGGACATTATTGTGGTGTTTTTCATCGACGACATCCTTGTGTACTCCATTTCGGAGGAGGATCATGCAGAGCATCTACCCTTCATTTAGGGAGTTCTTCGTGAACATCATCTATTTGGGTAGTTGTAAAAGTGTGAGTTTTGGGATCGATATTTCCATTTCTTGTGAAATTTTGTGTCCCAAAAGAGAGTATCTATGGATCCATCGAAGATAGAAGTTATTTTTCTTGGGAAGCCCCCAAGATACTTCTAGAGGTGCGAAGTTTCCTTTGTCTCACAGGATACTACCAGCAGATCGTAGGCGACTTTTCTCGAGTTGTGATTACTTTGACAGCTTCGACTAGGAAAGATCAGGCGTTCATATGGACTGATCATTGTCACAAAACTTTCGAGTTTCTAAAATAGAAGTTAGTATGTGCTCTAGTTAATTGTCTTCCAGTTGGGGGAGTTGAGTTTGCTATTTCTGCGATGCTTTGCATCTAGGGTTCGGTTGTGTTACGATTAGGAAAATATTAGTTGTTTCTTATAGGTCTCGACATTTGTGTCACCATGATCATAACTAGTCCATCCTCGATCTTGAGTTGGAATTCGTGGTGTTTTGTCTTTATTTGTGGAAAATTATGTCATTAGAGAGTGATTTGTTGTTTTCACGGATCATAAGAGCCTGAGGTGAGTTTTCTCCCAGCGTGACTTAATCTTGTGACAACATTGGTGGATGGAGTTCTTATAGGAATATGACTTAAAAATATCATATACCTCTATAAATGTAAATTTTGAAGATGATTCGCTGAGTAGGAAGTCACATGTTGATGTAGTGTGTGAATATGTTGATTTCTGGAGAGTTATGGAAGAACTATCAGCATTACATCATGATATGGGAGAAGTTGTGGAGCAGAGGTTGTCTTTTTCAGATGATGGTGCAGTCATCTCTAGTGCATTAGGTGGAAGAATACCATTTTGTGGATATAGTGTTGAAGGTTTGGAGAGACCGAGTTGTTTGTGGTGAAGCCCCTAATGGTTGGTCTGAGGATGAACTATATCGAATGTTGTTTCATGGTAGGATATTTTTTCTTTTGTGATTCATGAGATGGTTCTTAGAGAGTTCCATAGATCACCTTTAGCGGTTCATCCTAGCATTAAAATTATGTTCCGAGCCTAGAGGAGTCAATTTTGGTGGCCTGGGCTAATGTGTGCAGTTGTGTAGTCTGTGTCGCGATGTTTAGTCTGCCAGAAGGTGAAGGCCGACCACTGTGTTCCTGGTGGTCTACTTTAGCTATTAGATGTTCCACATTTGAAGAGGTTTGACATATAAATATACTTTGTTACTAGTTTACCTAGTTCTCAAGGAGAACATTATGTTATTTTTGTGGGAGTGGACAATTTAATAAATCATCCGACATTATAGTAATAAAGCAGTCAATATGAGTGGACATTTTGTCGAGGCTATATCTAGATGAGTTGGTGAGACTTCACAGATTCCCAATGATGATTGTTTCGAATCATGATTCTCATTTTACCTATAGGGTGTGGAGAGGACTCCAGCATGCATTCAGCTCTTAGTTTTTTCTTAGCACTTCTTTTCATCCTTGGACGTACGGTCAGACATATCAGACATTCCAGACTCTTGAAGACACGTTATGCACTTAAGTCCTGGATTTTATTGGTTCGTGGATGAGGCACCAACCCTTAGTGGGGTTTTATTACAACAATAGTTTTCACTCCACCATCGTTATGGCGTCATTTGAGGCCTTGTATGGTCAGCCATTCTGTACACCGTTTTGCTGGTCTGGGGTCAGAGAGTCAGTAATTCTTAGACGAGAACTAGTGCATAATGAAACAGAGATGGTTCAGGTGTTTTGTGATAGGATAAAGACAGCGTAGGATCGTCAGAAATCATAGGTCGATCAAAGGAGGAGACCCTTAGAGATTGATTTTGGTGATCACATGTTTTTGAAGGTAACACCCTGTCGTGGGAAGCGATGGTTTGGTCGTGAGAGTAAGTTTTATCCCTAGTTTATTGGTCCATTGGAGGTTTTTCTTCATGTTGGAGTTGTGGCATACTATATAGCACTTCCCCCATATATGAGCCGGATACATGATTTTTCCCATTTATAACATCTTTTTCACAATCTTCTAGATGACTCTAGCATCATCGATTGGGGAGAGATCGATGTTGATGATGATGCGACCTTCGAGTAGCAACGTGTGGAGATCCAAATCGAAAAGAGAAGGTGTTGTGCATATGTTATATTCTCTTCTTTCATGTCTCGTGGTGACATAGTGCCATAGAAGAGAGTACCTGAGAACATGAGTCACAGATATGTGCTCAGTAACCACTGTTGTTTGATGATTTACTCTTTTCATGCAAAAATGTTCGCTTTGTGGTTGTAGACCATTTGTGTTTACAAGTTGGATTTTTTTGGTTGTTTATTGTGGATTTATCTCTGTTGAGAGGTATCTCAATGGGTGGTTTTTCAGAATTATTTTCTCTTTTCTTTTAGGTTGGAATTGAATTCACAAGGATGAGAATGTTTTGATAGGTATCTGATGTAATGGTTCAGACCTCTATGGTCCATTCCTATGTGAAAATCTAGTGTCTGAGGTGTTCTGGGAGGTCAATGTGACTTATCCCCAACACTTTTCCAAATTTCCGTTTCTATGAATAGTGAAACAGTAACCTTAGATGAACAATGTCATCGGTATCCATATGTGAACAGTGAAATGGTAACGTTATGTGAATAGTGTCAATTGTAGCCTTATGTGAATGGTGAAACAATAACCTTATTTGAATAGTGTAATCAGTAGGATAATGTGAACATTGCAATGGTAAACATATTTGAATAGTGTTTCTAGAATGGTGTGGTTTAATGGTAGCCTCTATTTCCTTTTCTGAATTTGGATTTCATGAACAATGATTCCAGAATGGTGAGGTCCAATAGTAGCCTATTTCCTTTGCCAATTTTTTTTGTTCATGAACTGTGCCTCAAGAACTGTGAGGTTCCAATAGTAGTCTCTTTCCTTTGACAAATTTTGAGTTCATGAATAGTATTTCTAGAATGGAGAGGATCCAACAGTAGCCTCTTTCGTTTGCCATATTTGGAGTTCATAAACAGTGTTTCGAGAAAATAGTGGTTCCCATGATAGCCTCATTCATTTTCCAAATTTAAGGTTCATGAACATTGCTTCAAGAATGGTGAGGTTCCAATACTAGCCTCTTTCCTTTGCCAAATTTTAAGTTCATGAACAGTGTTCCAAGAATGATGAGGTTTCAATTGTAGCCTCATTCCTCTGCCAAATTTTGAGTTCATGAACACTGTTTCCAGAAAGGTACGGTTCCAATGGTAGCGTCTTTCAATTGCCAAATTTTGTGTTTATGAATAGTGTTTCAAGAACGGTGGGTTTCTAATGATAGCATTTTCCCTTTTCCAAATTTTGAGTTCATGAATAGTGTTTCTAGAATGGTGAGGTTCCAATGGTAGCCTCTTTCATTTTCCAAATTTTGAGTTTATGAATAGTGTTTCCAGAATAGTGAGGTCCCAACGGTAGCCTCTTTCTATTTCCAAGTTTTCATTTCATCAATAATGTTTCCAGAATGGTGAGGTTCCAACTATAGCTTCTTTCCTTTGCCAAATTTTTAGTTCGTGAATAGTGTTTCTATAATGGTGAGACTACAATGGTAGCCTCTTTCCCTTGACAAATTTCGAGTCTGTGAATAGTGTTTCCAGCTTCCTACAGTTTTTCCCCTTTGACATTTTCTTTGAAATTAAAGGCATTTAAAGACATGTTTTAAGGACATTAAGGACAGTTCAAAGGCTGTAACTCCTATATTCAATTTCTTAAGGCTTAGGATATTTTTTCTCGGTCAAACTGCATGGTTTAATGTGACCCTAGTTTACTTGAAAATCAAGCGTATCCTAAACTGATGCTCTATTAAATCTTATAATGGGATAAGATATCTTCATACCTAGTGATTCCCCCTTATTCTCAGCTTTGAGATGCTCCAAACTTATATTCCATATTCTAGGATTTGTTAAAAAAACATATCTCCGTGGATTGGATCCCCTCTATTTTGATGTAACAAAGTAGTATAGATCAATATTTGATATAAGGTATGATCAAGCATACTTCTTTTGGGCACATCAACTTCTATTTCTCCTTTCCCTTTTATAGAATCCTATATCCATGTCCCTAATGGGATTTTCTTGGGTTTTCACTGATGTGGTGGTGTCTCTACATCCGTGTATGGATATAGTTGTCACGAGGGGAGGAGATGAAAACATGTTGTGTGGAGATTTCCATTTAAAAGAATGTAAAGAACCATTTGAAGTAGGGGATCCATTGCTTCTCTTTTAATTTATGTGCAACTGTAAATTTATCATGCTTTAGACACTGGATGACAGTGGAAAAGAAATATTAAATAATTAAACCAGATTAATAAATTGATATTGATCATGTGTAATTGCCCCTTGTTTTTGCAGATAGTTTTGTATCTATTTTTGGTTGGTTTATCTTTTCATCGTGATTGAAAATGGTAAAGAATGTAAATCCAGAATTATTTTATAATTGTTTGGATAATGATAAAGAGGCACGTGATTGAATCTGATTATTGTTGTTGTAATTTGAAGTTTATCAATGGATGCAGTAATCATGTTTAATCAATTTATGATATCTTAATGTTTAGGTTTCTTGAAGTTGGAACCTACGAATAATAAATCAGTTCATCCAAGATAGATTAAAGAACTATTTGTTTGATAAATGTTTATCACTTGTAGGGTTTTGAGATTCCCTCTTTCTTGTTTAAGGGACAGACCCCAATTGATGTGATGTTTGTTTTCCTACAGCTTGTGTTGTGATATGAGCCTGGATGGATGTCGTGATATGTGGGGGCATGGAGGAATACTGGTTTTGGAAGAATATGATGCCTAGAGTGGCAGGATGCATCAGTTTTTTCATGTGGGTGTTGGGGAGGACACCAGGGATGATGAAACAGGTTAGAGGATAATGTTTGGATTCTTGTTGATTCTTTTTGGTTGTTTATCAACTTAATATTCCCCAATTATCAAGGCATCTAGTCTTGCTTACCCTTCTTCCAAAAGGGGTGAAGACGCATGAGGTATGCTACATGTTGTCTGTGTTTATCTTCTAAAGGGATGATGGGTATACGCTCTTGCTATAGGAGGCAATGACTCAACGGGTAGTTCATTTACTCACTGTGTTCAGCCCCCTTGTGTTTAGTAGCATAGAATTTTTTTCTATAATTCATGGGAATATGTGAAAATAATTCTATAAATAAATAATTGAATAAATGATGTTAACCCATGGGTTTAGAGCTTGCTGGGCGCAATGCTATGGTTGTAATTTCAATGGAGAGAGAACTTTGGGAGTGATGCTAATGAAATATAATGTCGAAATTATTTATGGATAATTAATGTGTAATGAATTAATTATCCTAAAGTGAAACCAATAAAATGGAATGAAGTAATGTATTAAATCTATTTAAATGGTTGTCTGCTTATAAAATACCTTGTCTTATAAGTGGCAGCTGGGAGTCTGAGAGACGTTAGCTGTAGTTGAGTTTATGACTAGGTTATGCCCAGAGTGTGGTTGTAAGCTATATTATGTTCTATAATTTTTGTGTTTCTTTATGCTACTCCACCCCATCAGTTAGGAAATCCGACACCCTTGGGATTCTTGGACCTTGGGGGGTCATTTCCCCAACATTCCGATGAGATGATGGATGGATGACTACCCCCTCTGGCCCCGCTCTCTTCTCGTGGTAGTTACTTGTTCTAGTTAGAACAATAAAAAGTTTTCCCCACATATGTGTGTAGAGGGCTGTAATGGCTTGTGGTTATTCAAAAACATATATTCTGGACATAGTTTCTGATGGAATACTATAGGTGTAACATGTATATGATGTGAAGGCTTGAGGATCCTTACTCTATGTATGGACTGTAATGGCTTGAGGTATAAAACCTGACGTATGATACACGTTATATGAGCTGTGGTTGCTCCCGAAAACTACCTTGTTACTTTCTTATATGGATGTGATGGTTTGGATGCATGAGGTGTATGTTGTGGTATATACCGCATGTGTATCTGAGAAATAATTTTTGGAGAGGGATGCTTATGGCGTCTGAGGTTTGGGCAATGCGGCAAACTAGTGGGTAAGTAGTAGTGGGGTACCCTTTATATTATTTATTATATTATATACTCTTATATGCATTACTTGGTGAGTGTAGCCATAGTGAGTATGGGAACATAGTATACATGTTTAGGTGATGAGGTATTTCACTTTTTGTTCACAGTGCTTTATCATGATTTCTTTACTTTTTCACCAGAGGCTCTGAGGAGGATCCTGTTGAGTATACTGTTATACTTACCCTATGAATATATAAACTATTTTTCAGGTAACTTAGAGCAGGATGAAGATCATGCTGGTATATACTTTCTTAGGGTTTTAGGAGCTATTTGGGCATGGTGGTCACTTCTCTTTTCACTTTCTTTTGTGCAGTTGAAGTTTTTCCCATTTCAGTGGTTGTAGTTGTGCATGACATTACATATCTTTACTAGGGATTTCATTAATATTGTTCTCTGAGTAGGATTTTTCTATCTTGTCTCTATCTTTTTCATGTGTTCTCGTAGAGGGTAATGTCTCCCATTAGTATGTTTATTATACCCTCAGTTCTAGTCACCAACTCGGGGCCTATTAGAGGTGGGACTCAGGGGGCACTATATCCCTTCTAACATTGTCGGCCCATGAGAGGTACAAATTATTGGGAGAGGGTCGAGACTGCAGTGCAGCAGACCAAGACCGGTGCAACCCCACCTAGCCAGGTCGAATCTATATCGGGTCGCGTCGACCTACACTGGGTAGGGCCGGGTCAGTCTGATTGCGTTGGACCGGACCCGGACACAACCATGCACGGTTTCTCTTAAAGGGCCATAACTTGTGAAACAGATGTCCATTTGATGAACTATCTACAGCACTAGAATACTTGGAGCGAGATAGTTCTTTTATTATAATCTACTTGAGTTTTGGGAAATGTTGGAGTACGACCATTTTAGATTGACCCTGAATCCCATCGGTCCCTAGGCATTAAAATGCATATAACATACAGACCAGAAACCTGATTGATTTGTCATTATTCAAATTTTCACCTTTACAACATGGTGGTCCTTTGGGATACTTATTAGTGGAATTTCATGGTGTTTTAGGTATAAATGACGGCTTAAGGAGAAGATCCTCCCAGAATCAAATGTTCATTATGCGAGAATCATGATGTTGTCTGCAACGTGAAGTAAGAACATCAATCCTAGGTGGGTCAACATCTATCGATCATGTGTGGGTCAGCATCTATCGATCCTCTGTGGGTCACCATCTATTGATCCTATGTGGTTCATCACTCATCGATCCTTAGTGGGTCACCACCCAGCTATCCTATGTGGGTCTGCATCTACCGATCATGTGTGGGTCAGCAGAGGAGGATCTCGACAAAATAAGTTGATCCAACGATACGTCTAATCACTTGTACTTCTATACTTATGTTATACCTAGTGTGAGATGAGTCTTTACATTTGTGGTACCTTTACCTTCATGGTGTTTCCTTAGTGGGGTTACCATTGTGGTATTCTCCCTTCATGGATTAGTTGTGAAAATGGCTTAAAAGATGGATCCATCTATTTCCTCAAGAATGAGAGGAGTATATTTTGATAAATTAGGTATTTGAATGGGAATATACCTATGTATAGTTGAAGACTAATTTGTGATTTGTTATTGAGGCCTTGAATTGGGGTTTTCCATTGTGGAACTTTGGGATACCTTTAGGGGTCTTAGGTTCCCCACTGAGTATTGTTATACTAACCCCTACACGGGCTTCGCCCGCTCCTTGTAGTGTCTTGTGCAGATGATGAGTAGCTGGGCTCAGAATTGGGGGATCCTGGACCAGGTGGTACATAGAGGAGACGACCTAATGTGGAGGGTTGTGGAAATGATTTCTACATACCCTTCAAGTAGGATCCTCAGTGGATTATCTAGACGTTGTTTTCTCATTTCAGTTGTATATCTACTTTTCTTTTGGACTTATATCCCAGCCCCTTAATTTTTAGTACACTTTTTACAATAGTAGTTTCATCGTGGTTGCTTCTTCATGTGATATTGGATTGCATTTTTGTACATAATTGAAGGAAATTCATTCCCGTTATAGGGATACACCTTTTGGTGCAAGTTGCCAACCCCTGGGCAATGGAATGCAAGCTTAGGGTAGTTACGGCACAGACCCCAAGGGATGGGCCATGACATAAAAAAATAATAAGTCATATAGATTAATGCACATAGAATATTATTTCATTTTATAATATATTGTAGTATAAATTGTTTATAATAATTATTACATGTACAATTAAAATAAAATTGTTTTTGATATCCATAGATCTTGAGTTTCATCTAGTTTTGATATATTAGTAGAGAATAATGATGATTATTTAGTTTATACTAAATGTAGAGCAAGGCCTAGAAATAAGAAACATCCATATCCTAAATTTAGATGTGTTAAATCCATTATTTTTCATATTGATATAGATCAACATTATAATATTCTAAAGAAATATATAATGGGTGCATCATATATGATGAATATATTTATATAAATAACAATTTTCATCACAATATCTTGTTCTCATGAAAAGAATCATATAATTAAGAAATAGATTCTATTATGAGAAATAATACGTGAATATTTACAAATATTAAAATATACACAAATAATTTTTTTGGAAATATTCATTTGGAATCATGAATGACTCCAATGATATCATTAAATATTTTAAATCAATACTTGTAGTCAAATGATTCAAATAATGGAATTGATTGGTTATTTTGATATATATATTCATTTGTTCAAATTACTACAATAGGGATATTATTTTCCTTAAATTTCTATATATAATTTCAGTGTTCATTAACCATATTATAAAACATTATTTTAAACAGGAAATTTAAATAATGAAATTAACATTGAAAATTATGAAAATTATTATATATATTAGATGAATAACCTAATGAAAATATACAGTGAAATAGAATTTATTATTATTATTGTAATTTTTGAGGATATTTATAAGGAGGTCACTTATTATAATAAGAAAAAAATATGAATAGAGAGGGTTTTAAATGAAATTGTATAAATCTAGATTAATCAATCAATTCATGTATGAAAAATAAATACTATTATGTTGGAATTAAAATAATAATTCCCCAGTTTTGAAAATATTTGTCTCACTAATATTCATGAAAGAGAAGATGACAATAAATTGATTGAGGATTTAACCCAAAAATTAAAGATAAGTAATTGTTATCAAATTTTCTCATCTAGAGATTATAGTTAAAAGGATTAGTGACATTGAACATGTAATAAAAACAAAAAAATTAAAGAAGATAAAATCAATTATAAAATAATATATTTTTATGTCAAAATAATAATATATGCTAAGGATAAAATCATCATCAATATTAAATCAATAGAAATTTATACTAAATTGGTGAATCTGGAATCAATATAATCATTTCATTCTCAAAATGAAAAAATAATGATCATACCCAGCAATATTACATAGAGTATTCTTCTCGTGAAAATTTCAAGATTATAGTTTTATAAAAACATGATAGCATGTGGTTCAATGTAATAAACAAATGATTATGAGGCATTGGAGTTTATACAATAAATTTTGACATACTACATTTGATATTTTGTACACATTAAATGTTTTAAATCTATAATGGAATGATATTTTTAGTTGTAAAATGTATCAGACGAAGCAACATCCATATATATTGAATACACATATTTTAAATTCACGAAGTGTTGAAATTGTTGAACAAATTTTTTGTATTTTCAATGGAATATATCAAAATTAATCAGCATGCATGTAAAAATCATTGAAACATAAAAGCATTAATAGATGATGAATAGAAATAGATAATTAAAAATGAATCAAAAAAGATAACTCCAAACAAGAAAAACAAGTACTGAGATGAATAATAATTTGATACCTTGGATTAAATCTTTGATTCATTGGAGATAAATAGAGATATAATGCATGAAATCCTAGATTACTTTGAGCCTTTAATTATTTGATCCTTGATTCATTCAATCAATTTATTCGACCCTTGGTTATGTTCAAGGGTTGATTCTAGGAATGATTCACCGAGGAGGAGCTGTTGAGTCAATAAGGTTTTCCTTATGACTTTTCCATTCATTTTTTATTTGAAAATCACAAACACCTTGTATTTACGGAAAATCACTTTTATAAAGAAAATTTCTTCTATATGGAAAATCTCTTTTATAAGGAAAATCGCTTTTATAAGGAAAATTTCTTCTATAAGAAAAATTTCTTTTATAAAGAAAATTGAATTTATAAGAAAAATTTCTTTTATAAGGAAAATCGATTTTATAAGGAAAATTATTCTTATCATATTTTCATTATCTATGTCCATATTTTTCATAAGTATAAGAATCTGATTAATTTCTATATTCTTAGAATCATTTGAAACTTTGATATGAAGCATTCTATTTTAGGCTCTGAATTTTGGATGAGAACTGTAATGAAGTTTCACTCCGAATTCTGGATGAGAACTGTAATGAAGTTTCATTCCGAATTCTGGATACGAACTCTGATAAAGTTCTACTCTGAATTCTGGATATGAACTCTCATGACGTTCGACATCAAAATGTAATGATGAATCCTGATTATGAATTCTCATTACGAATTCTGATGAAGAATTCTCATTCTGAATTCTCATTCCGAATTCACCTATTAAACAGAATCTGATTATCTTTGCTTTATACACTCTGAATTTATTTAGAATCCGAATATTATTTTTTGTTAGAATCTGAACCTTCATTTTTATTACACATTTATAATTTGTCTACTCTTTGACATTTTGTTTACACTCTGAACCTTCACTCCGAACTTTTGAGTTAGACTTAAAATAATGTCGTACATTCTGTTACACTTGTTTTTTTATAAAACGATGTCATCTATTCTATTATAAACTAATCGTTGGTTAAGTTACACGTGTACAGTTCCCTCCTATTTTTATGGAAAATATGACATTTGGAAAGGAGGCCGACCTTGCCTATAAATAGGAGCTCATTTGAAAGAGCTCATAACGACATAGAAGTTGATCGATCTAGAGATCACATGTTGTTAAGGTGATTTCTAGAGAGAGAAATCTTTTCATCCCTTGTGCATACTGAACCGCTCGTTCAGTTTTTTCTTCGTGTGACTCCGAATGTTGATGATTACATTTGAGGACTTCCGGGGATAGAAAGACAGAGGTTCCAACTACCTTGAAGTTCGCAGACTTCTTTTCTAAGGAAGACAGAGGATGCCAACTACCTAGAAGTTGAGGGCTTGCGAGGATAGAAAGACAGAGACTCGTATCTTCGTATCAAGGTATTACCCTTGTGTGGGTAAGATAGACTTTCTTGAAAGTATAAATCAAGGGACCTTTATCCAAGGTTGTTGGATACCCTTCTCTTTGGGTTAAAAGACTTATATCTTGTTACTTGTAGTTTTACTACTTGTTTGTTTCCGCTACATATCGTATTATAAGGAAAGTATAACTTTTTTATACTTCCTTACTTGTACTCTGTTTCATTTAGATTCTATACGCTTTAAGGTAGAATCTAATTTTATTATCTTTAGTTAAGTTTCAATTTCTAGATCCATATTTTTGGAACCTACTTTTGGAACCTCTTTCCAGTTTTATGTATGTACATAAGACTTGAAGATTATAACATCATTCCTTATTCCATGTTTTCAATTGGTGTTAGAGGTGTTGTGAATTTTCTTAGGTTAACTTTGTTAAACTTAGCTCTTTCCTTTGTTAAAGGAAATTTTTAAAGTATACAATTCACCCCCCCTCTTGTATATTGAGCATCTACATCATTATTTCGATCCTACAATTTGTATCAGAGGAGGTATCTGAAATACTTGTACTCATGTATAAGTTTTTCTTGCTCACTTTATCATTCCGAACTCTCTCATTCCGAACTTTCTCATTACGAATTTTTTCATTCCGAACATTGTGATTACGAACCTTTTCTACTAACAAGTTTGTGTGCCAAAGGTTGTTTTAGTACGGAAGGAGTCAATGTTGGTTCCATTGATAATCTAAATCCTAAAAGACCACCAATCTTTGATGGTAATGACTATGAATACTGGAGAGATCGAATGAATACCTTTGTTATCAATACTGGAGTGGACAACTTTGTTATGCTTACTGTAGATTATAAAATTCCTGATAAGGAAGTTAGAACATTCACTAACTAGGAAAAGAAAGAGTATGAAATCAATTATAAGGTACACAATACTTTACTTTGTTCAATGACTATAAATATATATAGCCAAATTTCTTCTTGTGAAGCAGCTAATTTTATCTGGAAGAATTTAGAGGTTACACACATTGGAACATCTAAAGTGATGGAGACTAGGAGAGCTATGCTTAGAGCTGAATACTATGGATTCAATTTTCCTTATGGTGAACCAATTTGTAATGTTCATCAAAGGTTTATGACTATCATCAATAGCTTACAGTATATGGGAGAAAAGGGTTAGATGATGAAGCACTTATGGATAAGATAATTGATATTATGCCCAATGAGTGGGTATCCAAAAGAACTGCTATAGATGAGAATAGAAAGGTCACTCAAATTTCCCTTGATGAGTTATTTGGAACTCTTCTTCAACATGAAACCAGAATGAAGAGAGATGCTGACAACATCAAGAAGAATAATGGGAATGGTACTGTTGCGTTTACAACAACATCAAATCATATGAAAGATAATACTCCTGAGAATGTATCCAGATCCATGTCTAAGAATATGGTTGTTCAATCAGAATATAGTGAGAGTGAAGTCTCTGAAAATGAATTAGCAAATCTTGCTCGAAGGATGAACAAGATAGCTGGCCAGAGAAATTTCCAATCCAAATATAAGAAAGAGGAGATATTATTCTTCAGTTTATCGGAACGCAAGATCAACTTGCTGATATTTCCACAAAATCATTGCCTTCCGATAGATTTTAATATATTAAACAAAATTAGGAATGATAACCGTTAGGTAATCATTGTTCATTAACTTTTTGTTGAACAATTATCCTTACAGTAATAAACTCCTTTTCATAGGGGGAGTACATTTGATTGTTAGGGTAACTACGTTTTACAAAGTTTGTTTTCAAATTTTTCGGAACTACAATTCCGGAATGGGACATTCCAGAACTAAAATTTTTCAGAATGGATATTTTCGTATAGAAAATATCTGGAATAGAAATTTTCATATTGAAAACTTCCGGAATTGAAAATTTCATACTGGTATTTCCATAACAAGATTTTCGTACCGAGTCTTTCATAATGAGCTTTTCGTTTCCAAACTTTTGTAATGACATTCTCTTACTGAAATTCTAGTAATGAAATTTTCGTACTGAAATCTTTATATTTTTTTTTCATTTTTTATTATTCTTTTGGTATTGACTTTTCCGTACTGAATTTATTTTTAGTAGTGAGTTTTGCGAACTATGTTTTCTTTCGGAATAAATATTCTTTCGTAGTCATTTTTTTTAAAAATGTTACCCATTACGAATAATCCTCCTAAGCCAATCGGAAATGTATGATTTCCTTACTCATGTTTTCGTAAACATATTTTACTAGCTGGTATTTTCTTATATTTCGTTTTCAGATTATAGTTTTCTTAAATATTTGTTTCAACAAAAACCTCAAAAGATCGGATTCATGTTTTTCTATGGGATTGTTCTCAACCGTCAGATCATATCAAAGTTTTTTCAACCGTTAGATGGCTTTTGGAAGACCAATGGTCAAATTCGTTTCCTATATAAAGGGGACCCCAATTGCTCGTACCTCATCGGTTTTTCAAGCTCCAGCATCCCGAAGCTCTGCCTCTCTTTTTTAAGGTCGTTCCGATCTTCAGCAATCTTTGTTCTGAACTTCTCAGAAGTCTTCAGATCCGAATGTCTATGGAAGTAGCCTCTCAAGACATGTCTTCCACTAAGCTGATTTCCAAGTGGTTAGTATATATAGAAAGGTTTGTTCATCCTGATTTCTTCAACAAGTATGATTCTATTATATCCAAGAACATTAAGCTTAATGGATGGGAATATGTTGCTGTGTCTAAGCCCGGAAATCAAGATGAAGTATATTCGGATTTTCTTATAGAGTTTTATGATACAGTTTCCTTCTTTAAGAAAGATGGTAGGGAGAAATTGCCTTTTAAGTCTTATGGAAAGACTTATAAGCTTTCTTATGCCAAGGCAGCCAGCATGGTAGGGATGAACAATGAAGGAGAAGCCGAGTTCATCTCTCATGTTTTGCCGAATTCAAAGGGAAGATTTGATAATGAAAAAGCTTTGGAGACTCTCGGACTGTCAGATGACAAGGCTCTGAAGATTTCTGTTCTGTCTACGAATTTTCGGATTCAATAATTATGGGTACAAGGCCTTATCGTACCGAGAAAAGGTGACAAAGACAGTTTGAAGAAAAGCGAGATCTACATTCTAGATTTTCTGATAAATCTAAGGAAGTATAATCTGATGAAACACATTCTTATTACCATTGAGAATGTTAAGAAAGGGAATCTAAGAGCTCAGATCATAATGTATCCAGAAAACTTTCGAAGTTAATAGTTTGGTGCCTTGAGTCTTTCAAGGAGGATTGCAAGTCTAAGCCAAGAGATTGAAAATTATGTTGGTGAGTGATGGTACCCTCAAAAGGATGGATGTTGCTTTTGACAAAAATACTGGTCAGTTTGTTGATTTACCAGCTCATGAAGAAGTGGTACCGAAATTTGGTGAACCTGAATCCTCTAAGCCAGTGAAGAAGAGAAAGTTGAAATAAGTTGATGTTGAAGTAGAGGATCCCAAATATAAGGAAGTTCATTCCGCACCTCCAAAACTGAAGAAGAATAAAGATTACCCTGATGAGGTAGTTGCTAAGTGGAGGGAAATGAAAGAGAAAAGAGTGCAAGGGGAGCCTCAGTTTGGCTTGGATCCTGCAGAGGCTAAGGCCTTGAAGGAAAGGACAACATATGATCTAGAAAAACAAGTGAAAGAAAATAAGCTTAAGAAGAAGATGTCTGAAGCTGAGGTAGATCATACTTTGTTGATGTTTAATGAGATGGTTTCTGCAAACATTCACATTCTGAGATCTTTTTCTTTGGAATATCTACCAAAGACTCCAGGAAGAAACTATGTCACTCCGGAAGAGGCAGTTGCGAATCCTGTTGAGGAAGTTGATCAAATTGATCAAGTGGAAGAGGAAGAAGAAGTTGCTGAAGGTAGTGGTGAGACCGGAGATATTTTGAAGTATGTAGATGATTATAAGGGGACACCTTCAGAACATTTGTCGCTTCGAACTTCAGAAGCTGAATCATCTAAGTTAGTCACTCCAGGGAAGGATGAGGAGAAAGGAGAACAAGAAGTAGCCAATCATGCAGAAGATGAACAACTTCTAAATGATGTTTCTAAAATATAGAATGTAGAGGATGGTGCTCAAAAAGTTTCTGATGATGAAGACAATGTTGTTCAAGTTTCAGATAGTGAACAGAAAACTCTGAAACAACAATCCATTCTGAAAAAGGACATGGGAAGGCAAATCGTTGTTGATACCCCGAGCTCAGTGGCTGTAAACAGAAGGGAAGTTGGTAGTTCTTCAAAGAGAATGCTTGAGAAAATTTAAGAAGAAAATTTTCCAAGAAAAGTCTCGGATTCAGAGTCATCTTCGTTGGGGCATGACTTTGTTTTTCAGTCATTAAAGAAGTTGGTGGGTACTATTCCAACTTTCTCAAGTATTGATTCAAGATGTCAGATGCTCCAACATGCTTTGAATCAGAAAACAGACTCCGTGTCCATGGTTATGGACAAATGTGTTGAGATAGAGGCTCAGTTAAAAACTTTTTTTGACGGCTATGAATCCCACAAAAGGTCTTGCAAGAGAATGACTAGTTGGTCGAAGAATACTGTAGAAGAGATGAGGCTCATTGATGAATTCCAAGATATGTTAAGGATGCTTTTGAGACAGAAAATAGGAAGATAAATGAACTTACTTCTTCGTTTGAAGAAAAGTTGACCGATGAGAAGAAGTCCCGGATGCAAGAAGACAGAGATCTGTATGGGAAGCTGAATTCTGTTGCTCAAAACTGGAGGAATGAAAGGGATTATCGGATTGAGATTGAAGAGAATTTCTTAAAACAAGAACAAGTTTTAAAAGCCCTGGAAGAAAATATTGAATCTCAAAATTCAAGAATAGTTGTGTTAGAGAAGCAATCCAAGGAAGATCATAAAGACTTGAAGAAGATAAAGACTATTCTCAAGGGTCTCATGGAGAAGGAAAAATATCCAAAATAGATAAATCTGATCTTTTGTTTTATCTTAACTTCCTTGTTTTTTAACTTTCAAACTTAATGAAAATTGTTCTTGCTCGTCTCTTTTGTTGTTGCTACTAATTTTTCAGGTACTTTGTTATATTTTCCATTCCGTCAAATTATTTTTGAAAATCACAAAGGGGGAGAAGGAAAAAGAATCCTGATAAAGAAAGGGAAAAGAACCCTAACAAAAGGGGATAAAGAAAAAGAACTCTAATAGAGTTTATCTAAGGGGGAGTTTTTCATTAAAGAAGGCATTCTTATTCTTAATGAAATACCATTCCGGAAATCTAGAATATGATCCTTATATTTTCAAATCCTAAGGGGGAGTTAGTCGTATTCATCAACATCCATAAACAAAGGGAGATAAGCCTTAATGTTTTCTTTCTTCTTAGTCTTTCTTTTTCGAAAGAATGTTTGTGCTTTCCCAAAAGGGGGAGATTGTTGAGTCAATAAGGTTTTCCTTATGACTTTTCCATTCCTTCTTGTTTTGAAAATCACAAACACCATATCTTTAAGGAAAATCTCTTTTATAAGGAAAATTGATTCTATAAGGAAAATTGCTTTTATAAGGAAAATCGCTTTTATATGGAAAATTGCTTCTATAAGAATAATTACTTTATAAAGAAAATCGCTTATATAGGGAAAATTGATTTTATAAAGAAAATCGCTTTTATAAGGAAAATTTATTTTATAAGGAAAATTATTCTTATCATATTTTCATTATCTATATCCATATTTTTCTTAAGTATAAGAATCGGATTCATTTCTATATTCACAGATTCATTTGAAACTTTGATTTGAAGAATTTTGTTTTTGGCTCCGAATTCTGGATGAGAACTGTAATGAAGTTTCACTCCGAATTCTAGATGAGAACTGTAATGAAGTTTCATTCATAATTCTGGATACGAACTCTAATAAAGTTCTACTCCAAATTCTGGATACGAACTCTCATGATGTTTCACATCAAAATCTAATGACGAATCCTGATTATTAATTCACATTACGAATTCTGATGATGAATTCTCATTCCGAAATCTCATTCCGAATTCACCTATTAAACAAAATCTGATTATCTTTTCTTTATACACTCTGAATTTATTTAGACTCCAAATATTATTTTTTGTTAGACTCTGAACATTCATTTTGCTTACACTTTTATAATTTGTCCACTCTGTGACATTTTGTTTACACTCCGAACCTTCACTCCGAGCTTTTGAGTTAGACATAAAACGATGTCATACATTATGTTACACTTGTTTTGTTATAAAACTATGTCCTCTATTCTGTTATAAACTGACCGTTGGTTAAGTTACACGTGTACAGGTCTCTCCGAATTTTAAGGAAAATATGACCGTTGGAAAGGAGGCCGACCTTGCCTATAAATAGGAGCTCATTTAAAAGAGCTCATAATGACATAGAAGTTGATCGATCTAGAGATCACACGCTGTTAAGGTGATTTCTAGAGAGAGAAATCTTTTCATTCCTTGTGCATACTGAACCGTTCGTTCATTTTTTGCTTCGTACGACTCCGAATGTTGATGATTACATTCGAGGACTTCTAGGGATAGGAAGACAGAGGTGCCGACTACCTTGAAGTTCAAGGGCTTCCTTGCTAAGGAAGACAGAGGTTGCCAGCTACCAAGAATTTGAGGGCTTGCGGGGATAACAAGACAGAGACTCTGATCTTCGTATCGAGGGCTTACCCTGGTGTGGGTAAGATAGAATTGCTCGAAAGTATAAATCAAGGGACCTTTATCCAAGGTTGTTGGATACCCTTATCTTTGGGTTAAAAGACTTATATCTTGTTACTTGTAGTTTTACTACTTCTTTGTTTCCTGTACATATTGTATTATAAGGAAAGTATAACTTTTTTATACTTCCTTGTACTCTGTTTCATTTAGATTCTATACACTTTAAGGTAGAATCTCATTTTATAATCTTTAGTTAAGTTTCAATTTCCGGATCCATATTTCTGGAACCTACTTTCGGAACCTCTTTCCAGTTTTAAGCATGTACATGGGACTTTAAGTTTATAACTTCATTCCTTATTCCATGTTTTCAATTGGTGTTAGAGGTGTTGTGAATTTTCTTAGGCTAACTTTGTTAAACTTAGCTCTTTCCTTTGTTAAAGGAAATTTTTAAAGTATACAATTCACCCCCCTCTCTTGTATATTGAGCATCTACATCATTATTTTGATCCTACAGGAGCGACAACATAATGTTGATTCTACATATATCTTGATAAATCCTGACAAATTTAGTCATGGTCAATGTTATTAAACAGACCGAGGACACATTAACCAGTTCTTCTAAAAATGTGTTGATAACTATCATTTTATTTGTGAAAATTTAATAAGCATTGATAAAATGGATCTTTATCAACACTGGTATATCATTAATATAGATCAATATTTATCATCACTAAAAACGTTCTAATGAAATCCATCATTATCTGTGATATTTTAGAACTGGAAAACCTCCAACATTATCATCGTTGAAAAATGGATGATTTTCTAGTGCGTAAATAGTAGTACTAATAAAGGTTTTCTAACAGTTATTATAAATAAAATACAATTGTAAATATATTTATATAATTATATATATATATATAATTTAATAAATAATAAAAATATATTTATAATTCTAATTATATATAAACCAAGGTTTTCAAAAAACTATTGTTATTTATTTATTACTATAGATATATTTATATGATTATATATATTTATATAATTATATATATATATTTCATAAATATATATAAATTTAAATATTGTAAAAAAATATTCATTATTTAAATATATTTAATATAATTTTGTAATTATAAATAAATTCTTGTCATTATGTATAATTAAATTATAATATATTTATATATATTTGCAAATTAAATATATATTAATATGGATATATTAAATATATTTATTATTTTGATTTATTTATTATAATTTTATAATTATATAAAGATATTAATTATAATTTTATAATTATTTATTTATATAATATATAAATAAATTTTTTAAAAAATTATTTATATATTTATATATTTATATGATTATAGGTATATATTTAATTATGTATATATAATAAATAAATAATTATATAAATATAAATATAAATACCAACATAGTAAAATTATTCAATGTCCAAATAAATTTATTACAATTTTAAAATTACATAAATATATGTTAATAATTATTTATAACAGTATACATTATTTTTAAAAAAATTATTTATTTTCTATAATTATATAAATATATATATATAAAGTTATAAAAATATATTAATAATGTCGAAATAATATATCTTTAAAAAACCTATAAATATATTTATTTATGAATATTTACATATATTATTTTAATATTAATAATTAATTTATAATATTAAATGTATGCATGTTAAAAATTATTGAAATTGGTTAATTAATAATGAGGACACATTAAAAATATTGAAAAAATGGTTATATTTTTCTAATTAAATATAAATTATTAAAAAAATTAATATATATAAAAATATTGATGAATATATATTAAAAATATTAAGATATTTAAAAATTATATATATAAATAATTTATTGAAAATGATTGCATTCCCAAAAAAAATAAAAAAATAAAAAATATTTAAAATGAAATAATAAGTAACTATAATAAAATAATAAATAAATAAATAAAATTCATGAATTAAATACAGAATAAATTAAATGAATGATGTTATAATGAAATTATAAAGTGAATAATAAAATTTGAATAAATTACATAAATAGTTGGTGTATTTATTTTTATACAATATTTTATGAATTATGTTTGTGTGTGTTGTATATAAAAATATGTTAATTACATATATGTATGAGAAATCAATATAACAGAAGTTTGATATTTGTTAAATTGAAAAATCAAGACATTAAATTATGTCTATTACCCAATGCGATTTGTTGATATTTTTAATTCATATTAATTTTTAAATATAAACCATTGTTCACTAAATATATGAATTAATTAATGTAAATCAAAAATATTTTGTATTATATAAATCATTTTTAGGATATATTATATACATTTTTATAAATATATATATAATATATAATGTTTATTAGTATTTTTTCTTTTTTAAGTTGGCGTTGAAGCATGTTTTTTATTATAAAATCAATGATCTATTTCTATCTGGGTAGAGGGTGGCCAATTATATAACATGTAGACTGAAACCCTAGTGGTTCATGAACATGAATCTAAGGTAATGGGGTTGAAATCCCAAAATCTAGGCCAGAAATCCAATTTTTATCCTGAAGAAACCACCGATGAATAGTATATATATAGTATCCATGCTTTTATAGTGCCCACTATTGTACCTACATCTCAACATTACTCTTTATCAATATAGAACATTGCAATAGTAACTCGGGATATCACCCCTACCCGGATTTGAACCCATGACTTTTGGATATTGGCTTACATGGTTTGCCTCTCAAGAACCACCCAATATGCAATTCATATTTAATATATATATGTGTGTGTGTTTGTGTGTGTGTGTGAATTTAATTTACTCATTTTTATCAATAATTATGTATTTAATTAAATATTTGTTATTTTTTTTAATTTACCCATTTCATATTTATATTTGTTTAAATTTTTTATTTTACATTTCTATGTATTAAATACATACTATTTATTAGTATTTTAATTTATTTATAGTATATTATAATTATTCACTTTTATAAAAAATTATAGATATATTATTTCTTTAATATATTATTTTCATTTAAACTTTTTTTGTTAATTGTTTTTCTATGAAATAACTTTATCAACATTACAAAATTGCTGATATGTGATTTCATTATCAAAAGAAAAATAATGTTAGGATAAAGTTTACCATTTAACATCGTAAGAAATAAACCACCAATAAAGCATACCTTTTATTAGTAATAATGATATGTTATGATAAAGGTCACCCTTTTTCAGTGATAAAAACAAACACGGATAAAGGATACCATTTATCAGCCCAAGAAAACAACACTGCTAAAAGTAACCCTTTATCATCGTTTTTAGCGATGATAATGGTCATATCTATTAAAGTCGTGTTTTTTAATAGTGAACATGTTCGAGTTGACATTATTTACTCAAAAAGACTTGATTGATGAATATAGTGATAGGGTAACTCTTTTGGTCAAAGGCAGTTGATTAAGTTTTTCATAGGAGCATGGGTGCACATGGTTAGGATTTGGGCTTATGATGCTATCTTTGGGATAGTTTCTTTTTTGTCATTATTTTATTTTGATAAATGTATTTTATTGGATTCCTATTATAATTTATTAATTTTTTTTGTATATCAATCCATTACCATCATTGTATATTACACTATATGGTGAAATTACAAGATTATTTTAACGATTGGTTTTTACTATTCAACTACTAAATTATTTATTATGATTATGATATTTTTCTATATGACGATAATGATATGAAACAATCTTTTAATGAGGTTATACATTACCAATTTTTCACCATATAGCATTGATGCAAATCAGCAGCCTCTGGAGTATGGAGAGGGGTTCTTGAGGCCTTGTGGCCAATTTGGTTCAATTACTTTTGAGTGAACTAAGTCCTTGATGCCACAAAGTGGTGTCTGAGCAGTTTATTACCATTTGCCTTTAGATTTTGGAATATAAGTCAGGATATTAAGAATGTATTTGAATTTGGTAATGATCTATGGTTAGGAATAGCTAACCCACATATAAGGAAAATCCAAATTTCATGGGATGGGATGCGATGTTCTAGTTTATGCCAATTATAGTTGATTTAACATCTCAATTGGGTGACACACATGATGGTTGAATTTCTTTCTAATTATCTATTTTCTAATTTTCATGAAATGGAATGGAAATAATGAATCATGCATCTTTATATCAACATCAGTAGCAATATGACATGTATTACACCAATGAACATTTATATTAATGGATTCATTTCTTGCAATATGTTTTCATTCTTTTAAAACATTGACTATGAAATTATACATTCAAATACTGAATCGACGTGATAAATGACTATTTGGGAAGAAATTTTTAACAAACATAAATTTATATGTTGTATGGGACCATATAAAATAGAAGAGATGATCCATATAATTTATCCTATTAATGATATTTTTTATATATGAGAATTAATTTAATTGAATCTAAATTTTGAAATGAATGTTTACTGGTAAATAGAGATTACAATTATAATTTAATTGTTTTTTCTTATTTAAGACTCAACTAAAACTCTGTATACTGGAACCCATAACATTTATCATTGAAATGGCCCCGAACTAACCTTAGTAGTGGGATGTAGGAAATATTTCATGTGTTATAATAACATTTATATCACCTAGATATGGCCTTAGAAGTATTCTGTAAAGACCCATATTGTCCATGATTTTTTTTAAAATAAATATAAATTTTATGAGTCCATTAAATTTAACGGCGCATGATTCCGAGGCCCAAAGTGCCCGGAATGATCCATCGAAGTTTTGTTAAGATTGATTTTACACGCATAATCTATTTTCCAGAAAAGGTGGAATAACTCTTAAATAGTTACTAGAATTAGAAATTTGAGGGCACCGTTGCACTAAATATTGTGGGTTTACATTAGGAACGACTTAAGATTAGTCGGCGCAGGACCCCTTTGGCAGAACCCTAATATGTCATAATCGTAAATTAATTAATTATATAAATTATTTTATTTTTCAAATGCTTATAAATCTCATACAATAACTCCGCATAAAAATATGAGACCATAGTTGAACTCGTGAGGCCATTATTTCTTTAAGTAGATACAAACTGTGGCTGGTGCGGGCCACCCAAAAAAGTTAGTTTTTGGCCGCAAATAAAATAATTAAGTGAAAATTATTTTATTGTATAATTCATAAGTTCTAAACGGTAACTCGGATTGAATATATGAGAGAACAATTGGGTTCGTTGGGGCGTTTTTCATCTAGGCAGATCCTATCCTCGACCGGCACGGGTTGAGGGTGACTAATAATAATTTTCCAAACATTTTTTCATGTACGTTTAGTAAACTCACGAGCGGCATTTAATAAATTTTGAACCAGTGCTCAAAATTAAAATCTAACGGCACCGTTAAACTCACAGCGCTGGTATTCACTTGAGAAGACTTTTACCTCGACGATAGATAGAAGAGGGTGAAAGTTTGTTTTTGGGTTATTCGTGGAAATAATAAAATAAAATAAAATTCATTTTATTTTATTTTGAGCTTCCATGAGGATATTTCAGGTGGGTTCCACCGAAACTAAACCTCCATGAGGAAGTTGGAAGTGGGGACCACCAGACCTTAACCTCCTATGAGAGTTTAAGGTGGTAGGGACCGCCCAAACCATAACCTTCCATGAGAGGCTATGGTGGTGGGGACCACCCGGGATTAAATCCCCTGGAAACCCCCCTTTAATTGAGAGAAACCCTCAACTCCCACAATTAATGAGGGAGAGACTCTTGACCTCATCCACATTAATTGTTCCAACACACATACCATTAATCTTACTAATGCGCTGCATCTTTGCGCCAACGTCAAATCAATTGGCTTGCCCCTTTTTAAATTAAGTAACAACATTGTTAGAATTTATGAATGTTCCTAATAAATGAACCACCTTAAATTCCAATGATAGTTACCTACCTCCCCCTCTCTTATATATATGGTGCTTGAGAAAAGTATTTGGGATTACATCACCAAGAGAAGAAGCGCTGGTAAAGTGACGCGATGGCCCACACTTGAAGGATTACGCTCTCCAATGAAGAACGTGTTCTCCCGACGAAGAATTCTCTCTCGAAGAAGAACAACTTCAGCTTCGACCTTCTTCCTCGTGAAATCCTCCGACGTATGACATCTTCGACTACGATGAGCCGGCACAGAAACAGACGATCGAGGAAAATGCCGACGACACTGACATCCGTCTTTTCCCAATGATTTGTCTTCTTCACCGTGATTTCGTTGACGAATAAAGAACATGGAAGGGGGTTATTATCGAATTCCAGAATCTTTTCGATTATTATCCACATTCATGGTTCATGATTAAAGTAGAGCCGCTTGCTACAAATCTAAACGCAAATTGTGCCTGCCAAACTAACATGACTTGACCCCTCGGCAAATCTCCTTTGGTGTTATTTGCGATGGGGAAGGAAGACAACCTACGTGGAGTAGCAATGGAACGGCGGCTGACACCTCTACCAGCTGCGAAAAAGGAAACGGCGCCCAACACTGATCTGTGGCATCACCGCCCCACCGCGCCGTCATGACAGCACCAACCGAGCTGCCTGCACCCTCGGGGTAGCCCCCGGCCTCGCCACTCGCAGCCTCCACGCACCCCGTGCTTCCCGCAACCCTCACACCTCGCAGCTCCATCTACCGCTCACCCCACACCTCAGCTGGAAGAACAAACCTAACGGCCCCCCTGAGCCACCCCGGTGTCGCCAGGCCGCCAGCCCCTCGCGGCGCCCCAGCCAAATTGTCCCGCACCCTCGTGAAGCCACGGTCGAACCGACCCCGGCCTCCGTGCCAAGATGTGCCCCCTTACAGCGCCCTCTAGGCCAAACCGCCCTCCAGGCGCCCTCCCGGATGAGCTGACCCCTCGTGGCGACCTCTGGGCCGAACCACCCTTGCACCGACCCGCGGACTGTCCTCGCCCTCGTGACTGGTCCGTGCCCTCACTGCCTGCTGGGTGGGGCCCAGTGGGGTGGGCCAAACTTAATAGGCTAGCCCGCCTAAAGGGCCAGGCCAGACCCAACAGGTTAGGTCGGGTCGACCCGAAACTGGTCGGCCCAGACTGGGTAGGGCTGGGTCGGTCCGACCGGGTCTGACCGGACCTGGGCCCACTACGACCCTTTAATTTCGTGGGCCATATCATTCCCACTGGACATCCATTTGATGAACCGTCTGAGGCGCTGGTAATATTGAAGCATGAAGGTCCCTTTGAGTATATCCTACTAGACTTTGGGGTATAGTTGAGATACAGTCAGGTCGGATCATGCACGAATTCAACCAGGCCACTGAGACTAAAAGTCTAATAACTCACAGACTGTACGTCCGATTGATCATGCATGAATCCAACCGGGCCCCCAGTACTATAAGGCTAATAACTCATAGACCAGTCGTCTGATTGATGCGCCTTCTATTGCTTTGAGACCTCTATGACATGGTGGACCTTTGGGATACTTATTCATGGGACTTCGTGGTAGTTGGAGCATCGAACAATAGCTTGTTGAGAGGAACTCCTGTAGACGAGCGAACTTTTGTGTGGGAACCTAGTAGCTAGTTGAGACTTGACGACTGTTGACCAATTGACTCAGAGTGACTCAACTAACCCAGTGGGGAGCGCCTGATAGGGGCGGCAGACCCACGACAGAGGAGCATCTGGTTGTGTCGGCAGACCTGCAGTAATCTACAAGAGGAGTGCCTCTGTAGGCTATGAGGGGGAGAACCAGGTTATGGAGACATATCGATGGTGTGGAGAGCCTCTATGTGACGCAGCAGACCCATGGTACTCGACAGGAGGAGTACCTCAGCCATCCAAGGTTAGTGGGAAGCGGGCTTGGGGTCACGACAGGTCCATTGTACTCAACAGACCATGAGTTCTCCAGAATCCATGGTTTCAATAATGTGAATGAAATCATCTTCGATCTGAGTCAGTACTTTTGTGTTTTCATCATGATTGAGATCGATCACTTGATAACTTAGGTATATGTCTGGGTATATACCTAAGTAAGGTTATCTGTTGATTTCTTTATTTTTGGTTTATCGTTGTTGGATTTTGTGAGACCTTGAGGGTCTCTGGGTCCCTACTGAGTATCATTATACTAGCCCCTTCAAGGGTTATGCCTGGAACTTGTTGTGTTGAATGTAGATGACAGAAAACTCTTACTGAGGATGAGATTACCCGGACTAGATGGTACCCAGAGGTGGACCTTACGACATGTCAGTACACGGAGGATACTGACAGACATGGAGTGCTGAGGAGGCTATCTGTACCTACCCATCAGGTAGGAATCCCAGAGGATGACCCATTAGCTGTTTCTCCTTTCTTCAGTTGTACTTGTAATTCCAGTTCCTTGTACTTTATAGTTGGGCTTCTATTTCTGGACCATTTTACTTTTCATCACACTTTTGTTATATAGTTTACATAGAGTTTTGTATCCAACTGTGTTCCTTATTGTGTGATTTTATAGGATATAAAGGAAATGGCTTCCAAGTTTTAGGGAATTACACCTTTGGTGCTAGTCTCCACCCCCTAGCCTATGGAAGGCGGGCTTGGGGTTGTCAGGGAACGGGCCCCAAGGGACCGGTCATGACAAATTAGTATTAGAGGAGTACTTTCTACCATAGAACATAGGACTATGATCTTTTCTATGAAGGAATAGTGTTAATTATTGTTAGTGTGGTTTTCAATTAATAGAGTCCAGTGTTGGTGCGGCGGCTGACGTATCCATACACCAGGACCCTGACTTCTGATTTCTGACTTTTTACATTAAAACACTAATTGCGTGTGTGTTTTCAAAAGTTTTTCATTATGTAAACTCACCAGGTTAGCTCACCAGGTATAACATTTAACTGTAGCACACCTTTTTCTTTTCTTAATTCCTTCACACAGATAGTTGTCTAGAGTTTCGAGAGTTATATGCATTGATATCCCACCGAGAAACGAGGCTCTAGTGTAGGGACCTCATTCTATGATGGCACCTTCAGGTGGTGTACCAGCAGCAGCACCACCAGTTGGGTAGCATATACCACTAGCCGCACTGGTGGAGGGTGCACGCGGACTGAGCGTGTTGTACGAGTTCTAGCAGCAGAGGCCTCTATGGTTTCGAGGCGACACAATTTCCCAGGAATCTAAGGGCCTTCTGGAGGCAGTTTCTAGAGTTTTCCACCAATTTGAGACACTAGTAGAGCATATGGTGATCATAGATACTTGATGTTTACAATGAGATACCATGTGGATGGTCCACATATTGATGAGGCTTTAGTACGTGGACCATTACCCAATATAGTACCTTCGGGTAGTGTGTCTGGTATATCACAACCTGTTGGTCAGCAGTTACAACTGGAGGTGCCGTTAGAGGACACATGTAGGCTTAGTTCCTTACACATGTTTCATCATCATATACCCCTCAATTTCCTAGGCGATCCCGACTCACAGGCAGCTGAGGACTGGCTTGAGGAGGGGGTATAGAGTTCTATAGAACTTCTCCATCTTTGGCAGGATGACATGTCGGTTGGTGAGTATTCATCAAGGCATACCGATCTATCCTAATTCTCGATGAATACGATACGATCAGTTCTTTAGGGCTCGAACATCCGATCATGGTGTGATTAAAGGACACCCGAGACAGCACCATTCCTCTATGCATTCCTACTTATGCAAGGGTTCTAGAGATAACCTTTTTGGTTGAATGTTTTTTGGCTGAACGGATACAACCAGTGAATGTTATCAGTGGAAAAGTAGGGAACTGGCACTAGTCTCAGAGACTGGGGCATGTAAAATGTTCAAATAAGAGGATGTGTTAGGGATAGATGAATCTATAGGGTAGAAGATGTGGAAGTAGAGCTAGGAGAGAAGCATGTTGTCGTGTACTTTTTGACATCTTACAACCATACCCTTTTTGTGGACCCTTCCAGGCTCAGGGAGATGGAGGATAGGGGAAGAGAGTTTTTGCATGCGGTAAAGGAATATGACCTAAGGGATCTATGAATAAATGTATGTATGGTCAATGTCTACTACTAATTGTCATAACAATAGACATAGGTACCAATCATTCCTTCCTTCCAAGAATCTTGTCTAGAACCGAGAGTTTCTGGTTAAATAGTTGACATGACCCTCATGTCTAGAGATACTTTTGGGAGGAGACTCGATAATAACACTTACAACGATGGTGTGATATGACCCTTGAGGTGAGAGATTCGGTAAGAGCCACTCGGTGGAAGCGTCGAGGCCTTAGAATGTTAGTTTGGGTTGGGACTTGACATCCACATTTCACACTCAGATTAACTGTATTAGGAAAAGAGGTTGTGGTTTATCTATAAGTTGGGATGTGGTTTTCCTAGGTCGGAAAAAAAAGGAAACCTAAGAAGAATAGGATACACTCATGCATAAGGTGGTGCAACCAATCACTCGTGAGTCGTCCAACCTCACCCTTGTGGCAGTAGAAGTTGACTTTGAGATAGTCTATACTCATGGGAAGGAGAACATGGTAGAATACACACTCAGCACTAGGTCTGGCCTGCATATAATGAGTGAGTGGAAAGAGCAGCTAGCTGCTTTGCAGATATCCTTTGTGGATTGAGAAGGATCATATTTTATTTAGTCTCTTAAAGTCACTACCCCACTACTTTAGCGAGTATGGGAGGCGCAACATGGAGACACTGACTGTGAGACACGATATGCTCAGATATCCACATGACAAGCAACAATGGATTTTTTGAAGGTGGGGAGCATGTCATTCTCTTCAGGGGACGTACTGTGGTACTAGTTTCACTTCATGAGGAAGTGTTAAAGGAGTTCCACACATCCCCTCTAATGGTAAATCTTGGAGTGGCGAAGATGTACCAGGACTCCGACGATAGCACTGATGGCCGGGAATGAAGAAGGAAGCTGCAGAGTTTGTTTCTTGGTGCCCCACTTGTCTGCATGTGAAGGAGGAGCACCAGCTACGAGCAGGCTTGGTTCAGATTTTAGAGGTCCCATAGTGGAAGGGGGATGGGATATCCATTGATTTCATGACATGAATTCAACATACATCCAGATGTCATGACTCGATCTGGGTGATCATCGACCGACTCTCCAAGTCGGCCCACTTCCTACCGATCAGAGAGCATGGTTCAGTAGAGAGATTAGGATTCCTCTATTTGCATGAGATTGTGCGGATATATAGAGTACCTTCGACAATTGTCTCCGATCGTGACACATGTTTTACTTACCTGTTATGTAAGGGGTTGTAGAAAGCTTTCGGGACACAACTTCATTTGAGAACCACCTTCCATCCTTAGATAGATGGTCAGAATGAGCGGACCATTCAGACCCACGAGGACATGCTTCGTGCATGTGTTCTCAACTTCGGTCGCATCAGGGAGGATCACTTGCCTTTGGTAGAGTTTTTATACAACAAAAACTACAACTCCACCATTGGGATGACACCTTTTGAGGCATTATAAAGGAGACCCTGTAGATCACCAATATGCTGGACTAGCCTAGGCGAGTCAGCACTAGTGGGACCAGAGAAGGTACGAGATACCACAGAGAAGGTGAAAATCATACAGGAGTGGATGAAGACTATACAGAGCTGGAAGAAGTCAAATGCAGATAGTAGATGGAGACCTTTGGAGTTTTAGGATGGAAACCACATCTTTCTATGTGTCTCACCTCGTCATGGTTTACAGATATTTGGCCAAGGCGGAAAGTTATCTCTGAGATTTATCAGACATTTTCACGTTGTCAGTAGAGTTTCTGAGTTGTCATACCACTTTTCTCTTCCACCTCAATTGAATCGGGTGCACGATGTCTTCCACGTATCCCAGCAGAGAAGATACGTGCACGACACTTCTCACAGCATTGTTCATTGCGAGCTGGATGTCGATGATGGGGAGACATTTATGGAGGTTCTAGTGTATATTGAGGATCAACAGGAGACGGTCTTTCATGGACATTAGATACTTATGGTGCACGTTCTTTGGCAGCACAGAAACCTCCAGCAGAGCACATGGGATTGGGATGCTCAGATGCGTGCTCAATACCCCCATTTCTTCCCTTAGTTCAAGTTGAAGCTTACAGGGATGTAGAGCCTTGAGGTTTGGAGAATGTAAAGACCCAGAATATCCATGATTTATTTAAATATATGGGAATTTTATGAGTCTGTAAAATCTAACAGCACGCAATTCTGAGGCATGGAGTTCCCGAAATGATCCATCAATGCTTTGTTAAGCTTAAGTTAACGCATATAAGTATTTTTCCTGAAAAAGTGGAATAATTCATAAATGGTTACTCAGATCAGAAATCAGAGGGCACCGCTATGCTCTGGATGGAAGGATTGCCGTAGGAATGACTTAATATTAGTCGGCACGGGCCTCCTGTGAGAGAACCCAAAATGGCATAATTGTGAATAAAATAATTAAATAAATTATTTTATTTTTCAAATACTTATAACACACAAACGGTAACTTGGATTAAAAATATGAGACCACCACTGAACACATGGGGGTATTCTTTCTTTAAAAAGATACTAACATTGGCCGGCGCAGACCACCAGAAACAATTTTTTTCACAAATAAAATAATTAAGTGACAATTATTTTATTGTATAATTTATAGCTTCTAAACAGTAACTCAGATTTAAAATTCAAGAGTCCCATTGGGTTTGTTGGGGCATGTTTCTCCTTATAATAGCCTAACCTTGACCAGCGTGGGTCGAGGGTGACTGATAATAATTTTCTGAACTTTTTTTCTGGTGCGTTCAGTAAATGCGCGAGTGGCGTTTAATAACATTTAATCTAGTGCTCAGAATTGAAATATGAAGCCACTGTTGAACTCAAATTTCATGTATTCTCTTAAGAGAATACATGTGGATATTTCATGTGGGGTCCACCAGAATTAAACCTACATGTGGAATTTGGAAGTGGGAAACATCAGACCATAACCTTTTATGAGAGGTTAAGGTGTTGGGGACTACCGGAACCGTAACCTCCCATGAAAGGTTATGGTGGTTGGGACCACCCAAGATTAAACCCCCTTGAAACCCCCCTTTAATTTGGAGAAACCCTCAACTCCCACAATTAACGAGGGAGAGTCTCTTGACCTCCTCCAACATAATTGTACCAACAAACATACCATTAATCTAGCCAACACACCACATCATTGCGCCAGCATAAATTAATTGGCTTGCCCCATTTTAAATTAATGAACAACGTCCTTGGATTTTAAAAATGTTCCTAATAAATGAACAGTCTTAAATTCCAATGATCGTTACTTACATCCCCCCTCTCCTATATATATGTAGGTTGGAAGGTGGATTTTTTGATGGCCTCATCAAGAGAAGAACTGATGGTAAAATGATGCAACACCCAACACTTGGAGGATTACGCTCTCCAATGAAGAACATGTACTACTGATGAAGAAAGCTGTCTCGACGAAGAACGACATCGATTTAAACCTTATTCCTTGGGACTTCATCCAATGTAGGATGTATTCAACTATGATGATCCGGCATAGAAAACGAAGATCGAGGAAAATGCCGATGACTCCGACGTCCATTTTTTCCCAACGATCCGTCTTCTTCCCGCGACTCCGTCGACGAACAACGAACAAGGTAGGGGGTTATTATCGAATTCTTGTAGCTTTTTGATTATTATCCTTTTTCATGGTTCAAGATTAAAGTTGGGACACTTACTACTACTCTAAACACGGAGGGTGTGGGTCCAAACTAACATGGCCTGACCCCTCTTCCAATCTCCTTTGGTGTTCTTCACGATGAGGAAGGACGACAACCTACGTGGAGGAGCACAAGAACGGCGACCGACACCACCATCGGCCGCTACAAAGGCAATGTCGCACGGCCCCGCTCTGCGTCCCCGATGCCCTGCCGCTCCCACGTGGCAGCCCAAACCAAGCCGCCCACACCCTCACGTCACCCCTTGGCCAAACCACCTACGGCCTTCGCGTTCCCCACGACTCTACCGTATGTGCGCCCCGTGTCCCCCGCGCACCCCGCAGATTCACCGTCCTCGCACCCCGCGTGCCCCGCACCGCCGCTGGCTAAACCTACCCACCAGCCTCTCGAGCTACCCCGACGGCACCCGGACGATGGACCCTCGCGGCACCCTGGCCGAACCGGCCCGTGCCCTCACGACGCCCTAGCCGAACCGTCCCCGTCCTTTGGGCCGAGCCGCCCCGAGTGACGCCCCCTCCCAAAAACCTCCGGGCCAAACCACCCTCACGGCCCCCTCTGAGCCGAGCCGCCCCCTCACGGCGATCTCCGTGCTGCACCACCCTAGTGAGGACATGCGGCCGGTCAAATCCCTCGAGACCGGTCCGCGCCCTCGCGGCCCTCCGCGACCCCTCACGACCTGCTGGGTTAGGCCTAGTGGGTCAGGTCGAACCTAACGGGGTGGCCCATAAAACGGGCTAGGCCAGACCCAACGGGTTAGGCTGGGTCAACCCGAAATGGGTTGTCCCATATTGGGTCAGGCTGGGTCGGACTTGGCCCAGGCCCACTACGACCGTTTACATTCTTTTGTCCATATCTTTGGCAACAGACGTTAGTCGAACGAACTCTCACCGGCACTGGTAATCTTGGACCATAACGGTCCTTTAGAATATACACCACTAGTGTTTGGGGTATAATTGAGATACGTTCTAGTTGGATCATGCATGATTCCAACCGGCCCCCCTAGACTAAAAGGCTAACAACTCACAGAGCGGGCGTCCGATTGACGCACCGTCTATTGCGTTGAGACCCCTATGATGTGACGGTCCCTTAGAGTATACCCCACTAGATTTTGGGGTATAGTTGATATATAGTCAGGTTGGATCGTGCATGAATCCAACTGATCCCTTGGGTCTAAAAGGAAAATAACTCACAAAATGGGTGTCCGATTGATGCGTCGTCTATTCCGTTGAGACCCCTATGACGTGGCGGACATTTGGGATACATCTTCATGGGAATTTGTTGAAATTGGACAATCGACCAGTAGCTTGTTTACTAGATCTTCCAGAGACGAGGGAGATTTTTTGTGGGAACCTAGCAGCTGGCTGAGACTTAACGACTACTGAATGATTGACTAGGAGGGACTCGACTAGCTCAGTGGGGAGTGCCGAGTTTTTGTAGAAGACCAACAGTGGAGGAGCATCTAGTTGTGGATTAGACCCATGATACTCAACAGGAGGAGTACCTCTACATGCTATGAAGGGTATCACCTGGTTGTGGCAGTAGAACCATGGTGGAGAGAAGCTCCGTGTGATGCAGCAAACCTACAGTACTCGATAAGAGGAGTACCTCAGTAGTCCAAGGTTAGTGGGATGTGTGCTTGGTGTTGTGGCAGGCCCACTATAATCGACAGGGGAGGGGTTCTCCAGCAGCCATGGTTTCAATAATGTGAATAAAACCCTGGTTGAGCTGTGTCAGTACTTTTTGGTTTTCCACATGTTTGAGATGGATCATTTCATATCATATGTATATGTATGGACATATAGCTAAGTATGGTTATCTATTGATTTAATGCTTTTTGGTTTATCCTTGTTGGATTTGGTGTGATCTTCATGGTCTTGGTGTCCCTACTGAGTATCATTATACTCACCCATACACGGGCTATGCCAGCCCATTATTGTGTTGGATGCAGATGACAGACAGTGCTGACTGAGGCTGAGAGTAGCAGGACTGGACGGTACCCGGAGGTGGACCTTACAACGAGTCGGCACGCGGAGTAGACTGGCATACATGGAGTGATGAAGAGGATATTTGTACCTACCCTTCAGGTAGGAATCTCGGAGGATGAACCAACAACTGTTTTTCATTTCTTCAGTTGTACTTGTACTTCCAGTTCCTTGTACTTTGCAGTTGGGCTTGTATTTCCGACCCCTTTTACTTTTCATCACACTTTTATATATAGTTTACTTAGTTCTTTGTATCTATATGTTTTCTCTGTTGTGTGTGTTTATAGGATATAATGGCAATGCCTTCATAGTTTTATGGAATTACGCCTTTGGTGCTAGTTTCCAGCCCCTGGCCTATGGAAGGAAGGCTTAGAAAAGTCACAACACAGGCCCCTGGGGATGGGTCATTACATATTCAGAGGTGTGTGACTCATGTTTAAAAATAGTATGTCTATACTTATATATCTATATGTGTGCGATCTGATAGTCACAAACTATTTTATTGAAGTATTCCAAGGGAAATTTTATCCATATTCCACTATGATGGACTATAACTGTGCAGAAGAAGGGTAGAAATGACTATTATCTAGATGTGGTGGGCTATAGAACACACATAGAACATATAATAGTGCATCTTCTAGAACCACCATTTATGGTACACATGGGTGTTAAGGCCTAATTTCAATAGAGATTACTATGATTCATGTAGATCATTTAGGGTGCACTGCAACCTACCACAAATATAAAATAAATGACACATGAGTTCCTACAACATCAACTAACCATGTTGTTATGGGATAGAGGACCATAGGATGTAGTGACATGTATAGAGGTTGTGTTATCCATTTCATGCATCTCATGACTAACCCTAATAATATAAAACCATCATATAGAGCTCCAATGTTTCACACCTATTATATTAGGTTATCAGATCTGGAATGCTAAGAGATTTGAGTATCTTGTTAGATATGACATTCTATCATAGGTGAGCATCTTTTGATATTATAATATTTCATAAATAGTAAAATAGACACTGATTGTTGAGAAAACCCTATGGTATGCTGGGGGAACAAATCATGGTAGATCAAATTCTCAACCTAGTGGCTATATGTTAGGTGGCAGGAAGAGACACCTTCATATCTGAAAAATTGTGAATACCATCCATATCAGGGGTAATGGAAATTTATTTCTTCTTCATTAGTACAGAATGAAGGGATATAAGAAGAGACAATGATATAAAGTCCCAGTCAAGTGCCATGATTATGGCATGATGTGACATCTAAAATAGTTTTGTAGGGAATTTCCTACATCATCTAAGGATATAGGGTCTACCCCGAATCCATTATCAGGATAGAGGCCAACATCCTCACATTTGGTAGGTAGAAATGGTGAATCTAGTCAGCTAGGACATGGAAGTTTCTATGGATGTGGTATCTAGTCACCTGATTGTCAGAAACAGTTGGAATGACTTTCTTAGAGTAGTTATGCTATATCTAAGGGCCTTGTTTTAGGCCATATGTATACAGTACATCTAATACCTATGGAGAAGAGTGGATTCCTTTCTATCCTAAAAATTACTATTTATTTAGCCTCTATGATGATTTATTCTCTTTTTTATATTGGTAATTCATATTCATCCAAATATGTATATGTTGTGGAGCACCTTGGTCTTAATGTTCAGTTTTCCAATGGCATGATGAAACATAATTCTCCTTTGGAGATTCAATCATATTATGTACACCAGTGCTTGTATTACCCCCTTAAGAATGGTGGGTATCTCATAGAATGAGACATATTTTTTCTCAAGAAGATATAATTTGACTTCATTTTTGAGATGAACTGGTTAGTTCTCTTTAATGATTTGGTAGACTGCTTTCACCAATGGGTGGCTTTCACTTCAGTAGGTTCCACTTTTGGTTGGATAAGATTCACATCATGGGTCATATTTAACTTTCATAACAGAGTACCAGTTGACTTAGAAACGGTGAGATATGATGTTTTATGTAGTATCACATGAACATCATTGTAATTCAATGATTATTTATCTAGATAGATATTATATGCATTTCATAGAGTACTAATCACAAATATAAAAACCTCTTATGGGATTTAATAAGAATGATGTGTCTTTATGTGATCGAATAACTTTATGAAATACTTCTAGGATATAAATGGGATAATGAATTCAATATTGATCATGAATATGTCAGAGATGGGAAGAAGGTATACTATCCATTTTTATGTACAAGGAATTAGTCTAAGAGAATTCCTATTGTTGGGATATATATTTGTGTGTATGGGAATCATCACTAGAGTCCACATGAGTGTAACTACATGGAAAATTAACTCAATATAGTCTCCGTTTTTATTCTTTGTTCTATTAGAGGTATTATTTTTTGGCAGAGAATTGTGAGCTATACATAGACCACAAATTCCTCAAGTATATATTTACATAGGATGAAAAGAATCTCATGAAATGAATGTGGGTTAAATACCTTCATTTATTTGACTTTTATCCTATCTATATTCCCAAAAAATGAATATTTAGTGTTTTATCGACTTTGTTGTAGGATTCAACCAAATTAATTTTAGGAGTACATTAGAGAAT
The DNA here is from genome assembly GCA_963277665.1 of Viscum album. Lineage (NCBI taxonomy): Eukaryota > Viridiplantae > Streptophyta > Magnoliopsida > Santalales > Viscaceae > Viscum > Viscum album. Next base: position 460,505,010 of record OY728141.1, on the reverse strand, counting down.
GGAAGCATATGCCCTTATTATCAAAGAAGAATATAGAGATTCAAGACCATAACAGAAGCGTATAATTTCATTATAATTTGTTTCCTATTTACCTATAGATATACTTTTGATGAGGAAATAATCAAATTAAAATGTCTTGGTCCGATAGGATACCATGGAAGGTGGGACCTACTTTTAGGTTGGAATGTTGATGAGGATGAGATCTTATGAATCCAAGAGCATGTCTAAGTTCCTAAAACAGCTGAGAGGAGTTGATGTGTGAGTCATATTCCATGATATGGGTTATTCATCCTGGTATTAAAAATGTGTATGTGACATGTTCCATAAATATTGATGATAGAGGATGATGTGGGAGATAGATGGGTTTTTTGTTTGATGTTCCACCTATCAGCATGTGATGTTGGAACCCTAGTGATTATAATGGATTTTATATCTTTTACTAATTAGCAAGAGAAAATAAGATGATGTGACCATGAATTATGTGGCATGTCTACCTAGATCACCTCGGAGAAGTTACATTATATTGATGACCATAAACAGTATGAAAAGGGAATCATTTTATGCCTATTCTGGAGACACTTTAAGTGGATGAGACTTGGAATCACTACATTTTTGTGATCATTTGTATCTTGGAGGTTCCAAATTATATTGTATTAGAAACATATTCACATTTAACATTATGGTTATAGAAGTGTTTGGAGAGGGAACTGGGTTCACATGTTCTACTGGATATATCATATCACCCATAGACTGACGGTTTGTCTAGGTATATGATACAGATTTTTTGGACATGCTTCGAGAATGTGTCCATGATTTTGAATGTTCATGGTTGAAATAAAAACATGTCACCAAGTATACATATAATAACAAACTCAATGGAATCATATTGATTATTCCACATGAGGCCCTCAATGATAGACCATTACATTCACCACTATTCTAGTAATAGGCCAAAGAGGAAGTGATATTCGTTTATCATCTCATGTAGGAGACATTAGGGACAGAGCATCTTATCATGAAGAAGAAAACTACACACCAGCATAGAAATAATTCATATTCCAGTAACTGCCATTGATCACTATAATTTGAGGTGGGAGTCTAGTTTTCTTGTGAGTTTTTACTATATTCGGTAATAAATGTTTTCATAAACATGGGAAGTTATCACCACATAATTTCAGGACCTATGAGATTATTGGAATGTGTTTGAAAATTAGTATATGGGTTCCAATTACATCAGATGAATTGGGACACACACTATGTCTTGCACATATCCGAGATTTTATATTATCATTATGATTAATTTAATTTTATTCAACCTTAGGAGGTTGAATTGGAGGTAGATGTGTATTTGGATATGTATCCAATTTGAATTTTCAAGCATGGAATAATGGTTCCTCAAGGAAAGTAAATTCATCTAGTAAATATTCTATGGCATCACGACAGTGTACGAGATGATAGTTGGGAGATGGAGGATGGAGTACATGCATACTATCTATATATATTCACAGATTATGATTGACCACCGAAGGGAGAGAAATTCATGGATGAGTTTCTTTAATAGGTAGTATTTTAATTTCCAATTATTTTATATGAGGTATGGAGCTATTTTAGTACTAGTTTAATTCTTTGGGTTTGACCTAATGTGAATTACTCGTGAGGTTATGGAGGAAACATGGGTGTCTATAGATTATTCTGAGCTTAAAGTATGGGTAAATAGAAATGGATGATAGGATACATTACAAGTAAAAACAATGTGACCTAGTCCACATGGTTTTTATAAACCATATAGGTTGTCAAACCCTCTCTATAGGGACACACTATTTGATGAAAATATGATTCCTTGGCCACACACCTTTATAAATCTTGAAAACATATTGGGAATGGAAAATTTATGACTAACCCATGGTTTGTCTAACCATGTACCATGATTGTGTAAGAGGGGTGTTGAGATAATGAGTCTCATACGAATGGCACATAGTTTTCTAATTGGGTGGAAAAGTCATGAGACCTTGTGTTTTGACGGAAAATTTCCATTTTTACTTTAATAAATTAAATTTTTATTTCACATATTGTTTTCCCTATTTCCTTCGGTGGCCATGATTATTCTCTTAGGTGATCTCATAATGTATTGTCATTATCAATGATCAAATTTCATTGTCCATCATCTACATTGAGTGTTTTTCATCTCATTGGTTTATCATTGGTGATTTATCTATTAAAATTTTACCTCACTATATTTTTTCCTGATATCAGTGATTCTATGTTGGTGCAGGATCCCATGCACTATTATTTGGGCATTCATCTATTTTTTCATTTCCTTTTGATCTAGATCGAATCAGATGAAGAAACTAGTTTAATGTTCCTCTACCAAGATGAGTTAAGTGGTCTATAAGTTTTCCCTCAATGTCATGTTGTTTATTTATTTTTTCTGGTGTTTCCGATGTGGGATATTCTAGGAGATTCTTTATAAATTAATTTGACATTGGGTTAATTCATATAAACATGTTAAATCATGTCATTGACAACATTTATCCAGGTTTATGTTTTTGAACCTCAACATGAAGTATCATTGGTCTAGGTTCTATAATTATATCATTTTTGTGCCACTCAGGGGTGTGATGATCATTCCTTATATAATAGAGAAATTAATTGGGTATTAAATGTAATTGTAAATTTCTAAGAACACTTTATAAAACATTTTAAATTGTAATTGAATGAAACGAAATGGAAAATATCATCCTTTCTTACGATAATGAATTGAGTGGTGAAATGATTAGAAAAATGTTAAATGAATTGGTTAGGAATACGTGGACTTTTTTACTCCTTAGACATATTCAAACAATAGATATTTTGTGGAGATTTATAATCCTCAGATCCAGATTACATGGTATGTTAGGATGACTTGGAAATTTATACTCCTTGTATCAAACAAAAAATTAGGATTCCCTAAATATTTATGCCCTCTGGATCCCAATTAGATAACTATTTAGGGTGACATTTAAATTTTAACTCATTGGATCCTGGTTACATGACCTGGTGGATGCCATGGAAAATTTTACTATAAGGATATAATTTAATTTTCATATAATATATATTATGATTCTATGGAAATTTCCACTCCATGGATCTAACTCATTAGGATAACTTGAAAATTTCAACTTCTAGGATCCAATTTACATGATTTACTTAGCATATTTAGATTCCATGGAAATTTATACTCATTAAGTGCAAGACACTAGAGGCCTGATATATAGTTACATGACATTGGATAATACTGATACTTGTTATTGTAAAAAAAATTTCATATAGTTTCTTAATTACTATGAGAATTTAATGAATGGATAGAATTGCTAATAATATTTTTCTTGTAAACATTATATATCTGCACTCTTCATTAACATATATTAATAGAAACGAAATCTTATAGACAATATTTGGGATTTCCTAACGAGTTTTATCTCACCCCCTGTTCAGGCAGTCGTTTGGTACCCAGAAAGACATCATGGATGCATTTAGGGACAAGGTAAATCACATGAATATAGAATCATGCTTGAATTGTTCAAATGATATGGGGTGCATAGGACCGGGTCTTGGGGCCATAATATTTCTAGGTAATAGAATTTTCATTTTCTGGAAATGATAAATAAATTAAATTGGATTAATGTTTTCATTTTTTTAATGTGATTTGTACTGAATTCCAAGACTGTTATTGTATATAACACAATGTGATGATGTCAAATTTTTATTTACACACTACTATAAATTCATGATATAGCCAATGCATATAACCATGGATATTGGTCTTAAAACCATGGCTATTACATATAACCACAGTTTGGTGAACTTTTCATCCTATTGGTATTACCATAGGTCCAAGGCTATATCCACAGTTTTCCACCATTAGAGTACAACTATAGCCATAGTTTCTAGGCGTGGATATATCTTCTACCATGTCTAGTTATAGCAACTGATCAAAAAAATGGATATATGTCTCTTTTCATGATTCAAACTATAAAAATATGTCTAATGTCATAGTTTTTAATTATGGTTATAACATATGACACATTTACATATAGCCACAGTTTGATGCCTGGGTTATAAGTTTATATCCATGTTTTAAACTAGGGAAATATGTATAATTCCATGATTTCAACTATGGGTATATCATCCAGTTTCCAAGAATAAAAATACATAGTAAACTATTACAGTTTCGTACCATGGATACATCCTCATGTTTTTATTAAAAAAATATCTGGTCTACACTCTACACCCCGCTGACACTCATATAGAACATCATTTGAAACACCTAGATTTTATCAAAATAGATGGGAAAATATTATTTGAGATTAATGAATATTCTAACATTAATTGCTTAATAGTTTGAGATCCATCATCAAACCAAAAATCATAAAAAAATATCATGTAATATACAATCATTTCATGGGAATGATTGAAGAAAATACATACCCATTCTATCATTTTTCATCCTCCAGTTTCCATAAATAACAATAGGTATGGACCATACACCCTCTATTTCTTTTCTTGAACCACAAAAAATAGAATTATAGAAAATTGTAATGAAATAAATTACTAGAACATAATAAATATAAATTAATCATTCTATGGATGAAGATGAGAATTGAAATTGAAATATAGTCACATGAGACTACTATTAAAACCAACATAAAAGTATTTGTGATTATATATTTTCAAAGATAATATACCAAATAACAATCATCTACAATGAAATTATGTATAATAATACAGTTTTTTAGAGATACTCTATGTATTACATGTAAATGGATCTTGTTAACAAACATTTCATGAGAAGTTGTTTAATAAAATAAATAAATTATATATATTTTAAGAAAATAGAATTATATTAAGAAATATTTTTTATATTGTAATATTAAATCTAATTTATTTCTAAAAAACCTTTTATACAGTGTGGATTATTATTTCGAATGATGCATGATGAAAACTGTGAGATAAAGAAAATAGATTAACAAAAAACAAATTTTTATATTGAATGGTTTCATTATAATTACCTATGATACATTTAATTACAAGAATTACAATTATATGATACACATTATCAGAAACAATGTATTGTTTTATGTAACTATGTTATTCAAATTTTAGTAACGAATTATATATGTTATGTGTATGGTTATAAATTCAGTAACTCTGTTATATATTCTATATCACAATTATACACATTAATGATAAACAATCAGTTACGAATTCAGTAATTCTATTACTTATTGTTATACAATCATTGGTGAATTATATGATTCCGTTAATCATTATTCAATATAATTTTTTATTATTATTTAGTTACTCATACCTGAATCTAATAGTTTATTTTAAATGAATGATTTTAATTACAATAATTTTAAAATCATAGAACTGATTAATATAATTAAATCTATAATTAATTATTGAATGTATTTTAGTATACACAAAAATTAGTGATAAATAAAATCTTATACTAATTAAAACAATTTTATATTAATTTTATGATATCCAAAAAATAATATGGAGACTTAAGTGTTTACATACTAGAATAAAAAAAATTCTCATCATATAAATTTTTTTGGTACATGAAGAGAAGTTCTAACAATTACAATTATAGTGGTTAGTGGTTTTTGTTAGGAAGATCTATATTTTTTAATCGCATCCATGTAGTTTTATCATTTATCTAAAACATATCCTATACAAGTAAATTCTATATAAGAGAAGTTGTTTTATCAATGTGTTTGCAGGTATAGATTTTTGGGATGTTTCATTGGATTTTTTGGTTTGTATAATCATATCCATGGAGCATCTATATAAATCTAACACATAACGTTTATTTTGAATGGTTTATTATTTCACATGAAATACAATGTTTTTTCATGGATAATGAAATATATGTATAACTATATTTCAAGGTACATGATTCACTATGATACCTCGATATAAGATTTTAAGATAATAATGCACTTTTAAAATAAATAAGGTCTTCTATTTGTTGCATAATTTGAATATTTTTGTGACGTGTTTCCCCCCTAAGATATTTACATTGGAGAAGTTATTTAGAGATAATCATAAAAATGGAAAATAAATTAGTAACTTAATATTTTAAATTTAATAGAACACATCCAGAAAAAATATAATAATACAAGTAAATTTTTCTTAAATTAATGATATAAAATACTCTAAGTACAAAAAATATGCAATAGAAAAATGTATCAAAAATAAATCTTCAGATGGGGGAAACAAAAAAATAATTAATATATAATATATAGAATGTAATTTACATTTAAGGGTAGTTTTTTTACAAATATGTCACTCCATGGAGAAAATTATTTATATTGAATTCATACACATATTTAGAAGTATAATAATATATAATATATAAGTATTACTCTTTTTCATATAATTATATGATTCTGGGTTGTTTGGGAGTCGACAAAAACATTATGTTATTAAGACATTAGGTAATGGTAAATGAAATGTAGATAAATTTAAAATAAAAAGGTGTAAAATTGATAAATGTTTGTTGATGGAACACCAGTTGCAAAAGGATTCCACTGTCTAGATAATGGAATTTATTATCTTCATCATGACGTATAAAATTAGACTCACAAATAGCCCGGGGATATAGTATGAAATTAATTCCATGATCTCTACTGCATTAAATAAAATTAAATGAATATTTACATATAACAATTTCATTAGAAATATATTTATGATATATAACAATATAGAAAAATAATATATTATGAAATAAAAATAATAATAAATAAATTTTAATCTTAGTCTTAATAGTTAATGTTGACAACGAATGTAGCTACATTTGTTTCACAAAACCATCATGGTATATGATTAAACATGATTTGGAAATGTGTTTAATGAAATAATGAAAATGATGGAAATGAATATGAATTTAGATATAAAGGAAGAAAAATGAAAATGATTACTAGTTAATTGTGTTCAATGCTTACCAAAAGAATAGGGTAATGGAAAAAGTTATTTGTTATTGGTTTTCTAAAATTTGGTTTATGAAAGGAAATATTTCAATAAATATATAATGTGATATTATCTTTATTTTTTGTGCATAAAATAATAAAGGGAGCTACGAACCTCAATAAAGAACTATAAACATATCAATGAAAACATAAAATTGAAGAATCTAAACACTAATTACCCTAAAATGTTTATCCTATACATCAAAATATATATTTGAGAAAGCAACAAATCATGGATAACCTTCACATCACATATATATGGATGAAATATCCCTATTTATTTAACGGATAACCCACACCATTATAATGATACTAATCATAATAAAGTACACACATCCCTTTTATATACAGGTCTCACCTCACAATCATATGATTTTTTGATGTTGTGATAATGGAAATTGGTGATCCTACATGACAAACTAATTTTATTATCATAAATAGTCATCATATTATATATATAGTTTTCATATGTGTTTGCAATTATAGAAGACTTTAACTGATTACATATTAAAATATTAATAGATAGATAAATTAAATTTCCAATGTATTGAAATTTTAAAAGTGTTAAAGGCCAAAACAGTGAAATTTTATCCAATAAAAGATACTAAAACATTAAATCGAATAATGAAAATATGATATATATATATATATAGAGCTACTAAATTCATGAAGAAATAAATTTTCAAATTTATTCTACTGAACATTATTTTATTTACAACTAGTGAAAAAGAATAACAAAATTCTATATTTACCGCATTGGTTTCTTGAATTTTATTGATCAAAAAAATAAGAAATGTTTAGAATTAAGGAAAAATAGTTATAAATGAATTCAAGGTGATTTTGATTAGAAATGTATGATCATAATGTTATTGAATGAAAAAAATGGTGCAATTTTTATCGAGTGATGATCCTACAAATATAAGCATGACATCCACAACTGTAGGATGGAATATTATCTGAATGTAGTGGGTAGTGGATAATGAATATGCTCTAAAGACTAAAATAAAATTCATGAACTATAAATCACATCTAACATGACCTTCTTTACTATGTTGTTAGATACATGAATTATGGAGAATGCATACAATAGGAAAAATATTTTTGTAGTAAAATATTCATACATAAATAAATAGATGAGATGATCGGATAAACTAAGACTATATTGATCTGATAGATGTGATCTAGTGATGTTGTGACATGTATTAAAAACTGATAGTTATAATAATAGATGAAATGGTTAATTATAATCGATCACCAAATGAGAATTCAAAATTAATATAACCAAACTGTGGGAGCATGAAATGACACGACTGGATAGAGTGAGACTATAATATTGATATTCAGACAAATTATTCTATGATCAAAGTAAAGAATATAGGATATGAGAATGCACAATGAAATAAAGGATCACTAGATGGAAAAATTATACTATACACAAATTTGACACACTTTAATCCAAAGGTTCTGGTATAACAACATCGGTTGAATAAAATTTGAGTGATTAATGTGATATGAACCTCCATACACAATAAAGGGTTCTATAAAGATAATTTTGTGACTAATGATAAGGTTATTAGAATAAAATCATCAAAAATAATAAATAAAATTTAGTAGCTAATGAATAATCCATAAACTAAGTTAAACATCAATAACTTTAAAAGAAGTAGAATATAAAAATGTATAATAAATAATCTTAAAACTAAAGTAAACACCAATCATCGTTGAGTCATTCATGAAAAGATGAGGATGCATTAAAATAGATTGTATGATCCATGTGAAGATCTCAATAATGTAAAACCCTTCATCTTTTCATACTCAATGGTGTGAAATGCCTTGGAATAATATGAACATAATAAATCATGGAGAATATAAATAATCATTAATGTTTGTATAAGAAATTTTCATAACACCACACTATTATTAATTAGACTTGAAATATAGAAGATAATATTGATATTGATAACTAACATCATTATATCTAGACAACGATGATTGTATAAATTCAATGGATCTATTTTTTATAACTTTATATCACCATTTCAATTTCATATTAAATATTTTAGGATGACAGAAAATGAATCTCCACATCAATATCATGTAAATAAGAAATTAAAAATAAAAAAAAATGAATCCAAAGCTTCTATTTATTCAAAATTGTGATTATCAAAATAAGATAAATTGAAAAAACATACAATTTAACACCCCAAGCTTCCATGGTACGCTCCTCTTTGAATAATAGAGTAGCGTGTGTTGTATGCAACCTCGGGTTCTAACACACCGCGCCCAATAAAAGTAGAATTCATGAGTAGTAATAACCACTTTTTGAAATTATATATATTTTAAATTTCAAAGGGACTTCATTTTTGGATTTTTAATATCGAAATTAGCCTATGTTGAATTTTTGGTATTTTTCTGAGAACTTCCAATTTTTTATGAATAGTGAAAAATACTTAAAAACAACATTTTTAATAAAAATAATTTATAGTGATAAATTATACTATTGAGTGGTTTTAAAGTATAATTATAATATATTTTTACCATTTTATCCAATGGTGTTCATTAGAATTAATTTAACATTGAAATTGGACATAAACAATTGCCAATCTTTTGATATATATTGTTTCTTAAAAACATGCTATTTGTGGTTACAACGGGAATTAATTATAAAATTAATTAATGCAACTTATATGTTTGGAATTTTTTAAATTAGATATCATTTTTGAATTCGGAATAACAATTATAGCTTAGGGTGAAAATTTGGCATTGTTCTGAAAAACATCAATTTTTGATGAATAGTGAAACCACTAAGTGGTAGTTAAAAAACTGATTTTTTGTTTAAATGAAAAATTACCACTTATGTGATTTGATTTTAAAAAATCCTACATTCATGGTTTTCATTAGGAAGTAAAATGTTGTTCAATGGGATTAAAATAATTTTTTTTGGTGAATAGTAACTTTTAAGTTTAATTAATCGTGATTAAAGGTAATTAGGGATATTTAAAGTAAAATGATATTATAAAAATATTAAAATACCTTTACAATTGTCCTACCCCTATTGTATGTGTCATGGACGACCAAGAAAATCCATGGGTCAACTTGGGGACCCCATGGAGCAATGTTGGTAGGAAAATGACATAAATAACTTTTATTTAATGTTAAAATAAAAATGTCACAAACATAAGTTGTTTTAATAAAACAATTTTTAAATGGGGTTATACAAGTCATATTTTTGACTATAAATATTTATTAGAAATATAAAAATATTTCCTACATCATGATATTTTTTTTATAATTTTTAAACATTAAATAAATTAAATTATTTATGACAACATGATGATGCTGCGATTACCTCATTAATTGACGATTTAAATAAAATAAAAATATAATGTAAACTCCAAGGATTACACTTGTAAAAAACATATTGGATGAGTATATTTAGAACCATTATCACCTTATCCTCGAATTATATAAGTTTGACACCTTTAGAATCCAAAAATCATTGTATAATAAAGTAATATTTCATTACTTTCCAAGAGTGCCCCTCCTCTCCTCTTATAAAAGGCCCCCAGCACTACCACCTTACTCACACTTTAAAAGCCTTTTGTCTTGGCCAACCTCTGCCCAAATAATCTCCCAACTTCCCTTCCTTACTCCTAGAAGCCTCCCTTTGGACTGAATTCTTCCCAAGGAAGCCTTTGGCTCAAATCAAAAGCGTTACCCGATTTTAAGGTAATGTCTTCTCTTATGTTATTTTGTTTTATTTTTCTTATCCAACCCCCTAAACTCTTTTTATTCATTTAGTTTGTAACAACACAAGTATCCTCAATATAATAGTATTTTTTATAAGAATTATTCGAGCTACACTTACACACACCTACATCTAATGGTTAAAGAACATACTGTTTCTGTGGATGGTGAATTTCTGGCTCACGAAACGATGATTGTTCAACACTCATATAACACCTTCAAAGGTTGCCATTAAGATGTCACTATATTTATATATATGATATATAATATTTTTATGTTTTACATAAGGTTCTGTATTTTTCATTTATGGCATACTTTTATTGTTTCTATTATGGGTAAACACGATATTTTCATTTTAGGAAGTGCGGACTACCGCCCCCTCAAAGTGATTTGAATCATTAATACCATATGTGGGATGTATAAAGTATGGTGTAAATGATATTATATATGATATTATACTGGAATTATAATATACCTTTATATCATTATGATTTCATTAAATATGAAACAGAAATGAAAGTAGCGTTCATGCGTACGTACGGCTTACCGTCTCCATGAACGGTGCATTTCATTTCTTACCTCTAAACGTTATGGAATATTATAAATGCTTGTATATACTGGATATACATGAGATATATGATATCTATATCATGAATATAATTCAGGAGATAATGGATATTTCACCACATGAACAACTTGTAATTATAAAAAGTTTATTTTTGACTCAAGTACCAAAGATCGACAAAACGACCGTTATTAACTTAAATAATTACATAATGTTCATAACATGGTAATAAGTGATATAAAATGAATAATGAACATAATAAAGGTTATTATGTTAATAGATATTAACTCTAGTTTATTATTCATGAGGTTAAAGAATGATCGAGTCAAGTCGGACACGAGGTAAGGGAATTTCTTAACCCAATTTACATTCTTTGGGTCAATCTTTTACATTCAAATTATGTCATGATATTAATATGTGTACTTATAGTGAATACACATAATAGATATAGTTTGTTTAAAAATTATCTTTTTAAGGGACTTCGTCTCAATCTCCATTCATTGAGGCATATTTGGTTTTATATACACATTTCTTTTATACGGTGTATAAACCCATTTGACTCTTACGTTTATTCAAAAGGAATATTTTTATATGAAGAGTTTTACTAAACGACAAAAAGGAATGTTTTTATTGTCGTACGTATGTGGAGACAATGAATTCTCTGCCGCCGTGACCATTATTTGAGTTTCGGCTTCCTCTACAAGCCATACCTTTTTTTAAAATGAAAAATAAATATCATGTTTTAATATTCTTTTATTTTGGTATTGAAAATGTTTTTGAAAGTGTTTTTATTATATCAATGTGTTGTATTGATATATTTTGATTGAAATGTGGAAATGTTATGTTTCCTTTATGCATATTTTTTGTGTTATGATTATGTTATGGTTTATGATATGTTTAAACCTTTTTATATGAGGAATTAATTGGACTTAATAAGTGACGGGTGGAGCCCGCTATAGCTCCTTGATGTATCGGTAGGTATCATGAGACAAACTAGTGTCTTGGCACGAGGCCTTGACAAAATCATATTTGTGTCCTTGGCATGAGGCCTTGGCTACGTGGTTATGATAGTCTGGCATTATGCATTCCATCATTATGAAAGTGGTTATTGATATTGCATGTGATTATTCGACCAGTAGAATATCTATGTGAAGAAGTAAATGGAATTATCTAATTTTACTTATGGAATATTATGTTGAAGTTCAAGTTAAAAAGGATTTTGTTTTAGTTATACATTGCTTTAAATGTTAATGTTTATTTATGAAAGCGTCTGCAATATTTTTATCCTTACTGAGCATCTGAGCTCACCCCTTTCAATGTTTTAATATTTTTCAGGATGTGAAGAAGTATTTTATGAATGACCTGCGGGGATAGTCAGAAGAGTATATGAGTGTGGAATATGGAGACTAGGTTATTGTAGATTTTTTACTTTATGATGTAATGTAACATTTATTAATGTATCTAGTGTTTCCAAGGCTACTAAACTAATCGGTCTTTCGAGACTGGATCTTTTGTGATCATGCCAATGTTACGCAATAATGCACCGACTCTGGGTAACTGGGGTCGGGGCGTTACAGTTGGTATTAGAGGTAGTTTAGTACTAACCTTGGATGCTAGATTTAGATAAACTCTGGTTATAGCACATAGCCCAAAGATAGACTTTTAGGATTAGTATAGAAGAACTTTCTAGAATTTTGGAATTATAGAGATTTTGTGAGTTTTCCGAGAAATACATCCCTGTCTGGATACGAGCAGGTAGAGGTGGCTCTGGGACAGATGTACCTAGGAGTAAAACCCGAAAACACCACTTTGAGCTAGACTCGAACGAGAACTGGTGCATGACAACGGGCCTTGCTGCACTCTTGGTTACGACACTCCAAGGGGATATTCTTAGGATAATTCTTGTTTTCATTACAAACCACTAGGAAGGGTTATGAGTATATACTTCCGCAAAGAAAACATTTTTATGATTATGGATTATATCCATAAATAGTTAAATTTATGTTAAGTATTTTATAAGTATAGAATTATGTATTTTGATTCATAAACTAATCTAGTTTATGCCATTGTTTAGAAATGGTTCCTAGTGGAAGGAATGGAAACCATATCAATGCACGCACTCCAGGTGGGGATTTCCCTCCTGCTCAAGATAATTATTGTGGATATGGAGATACAACTGGTGCTGATCAACTTATTACCATACTGGGACAACTCACTCAGGTTATGAATAATAACCTTACTCGTATGGAGCACCCTGATCCGCAACATGGAGGATCAATGTTAAACCGCTTCATGAGGCAACAACCACCAAATTAAATGGGGGTAAAAATCCATTAGTAGCTAAGTAATGGATAAACTCCTTAGAGAAAATATTCCATGCCTTGGGGAGTAGTGAAAGGGAGAAAGTTTCCATGGCAGTTTACCGCCTCACTATAGATGCTGATCAATGGTGGTCACTGATTCAAAACACAAAGGAAGATGATGAAGTATCAAATATGGAATGTAGGGAGTTCAAAGATCTTTTATTAGAAAAATATTATCCACATGACCATAGAGCAGATATGGAAACGCAATTTCTGAGTCTTAGGCAGAAGGAGGATGAGAATGTCGCAAAGTATGAGGCTAACTTTACCAGGATAGCAAGGCATGCTGCATATTATATACGTAACCCAAGAAGTAAGATTGATCGTTTATTTGATGGGTTAAAACCATTTCTCCGTCAAGATTTAGTATCACAATATTTCTCAACATACGAAGATATAGTCTCGTGTGCTATCAAGACAGAAAAGGAATTCTCTATGTCTTATGACAAAAAAGTAAAGCAAGAGAAGAATAGAATGGTGGAACAAGAGATGGATAATGGAAAAAAGGGAAAGAAGGATTATCCATTATGTGATAATTGTGGGAAGAATCACCCTGGTACATGCCTAAAATGAAAGGGAGTTTGTTATAAATGTGGAGAAAAAGGTCACCAGGCACGTGATTTCAAGGGAAAGAAAGAGACTATAAATGTTGAATCATACAATTGTAGAGAAATGGGGAATTATGCAAATGAATGTCCTAAGCGTCAGGGAAGCTTACCTCAAAAAAGGCCAAGGGATCAAGGCCAATCTTATGTTGTGACTACAGTTGAAGCGAAATAATAAATGTATTGGTGCTTTTGGACTCATGGATTATATTCTGGTTATTAGAATAATGTGATATATATATAAGGATTTTACTACAGTACTTTTTGATTTCATTAAGGTTTTAATATGATTAAGGTAATCATATTTTTGTATGTGACAATAAGAGAAACATTACCTTGTTTTAGGAATCTGATGATACAATTGATTTTGGAATTTAGAGACCTTTTAGAGAAATTATGGACAGAGGTATTTTGGATAACTATAAAGGATGGAATAGATTAAGTTGAACCTTATATAGTATTGTTTAAGGTTAAAACATTTCTGAAGATTACTTTTGGAATATTATAATACTATATTTTTAGGAAAAGGACAACCTGCAGGTCGGGGGATAACCCTTCGCGTCGGACAAAGCTGCAGGAATCGAACCCACAACCATAGTACGACATGCCTTTATTACCTACCACTATCCTACAGGAAGTCCCTAGTTATTAAAAAATAGTTTTACTAATCTCAATGGAATGTGTTAATATTTGGAACCTTATACAATTAGGATAAATAGAATATTTTTGAGTTCTATTACCTTTTAGAGTGAACGATGGGTTTTTGGTAAAAATTTATTAAAGAATGAAAGTCTACATAACAAGTATGTATATTCCCTTATGTTCTTAGAAAATCTCCTAAATAAATTCCTCAACTTTATAAAAAGTAACTTAAAACAAAAATGTTTCCAGTTAACTTTTCCAACTGGGGATTCAATGACCTTTTAACCAATCACAAGTTTGTGATTTTCTTATGGTTAACTTTCTCATAATCGAGTTTTCCAAAACTCTCCATCAGACCTTAATGGTTTGTTTTTCTTCCATATCCATATTTTCATAGAATCCTAGTATAGACTATCTCGGGTGGCCTTTGTACTTATCTTTCTTTCTTTTATAGTAATATTTTTATTAACCTTATTTTCGATGTGGGTTTTCCACAAAGGTATTTCCTATTTTAAACCTTTTATTTTTAATGAAAAATTTCAAATTGAGAGGAAGAAATTTATTGAAGGAGGGGAGAATTTAACTCCCCAAGCATCCATGGTACGCTCCTCTTTGAATAATAGAGTAGCGTGTGTTGTACGCAACCTCGAGTTCTAACACACCATGACCAATAAAAGTAGCAGTTATGAATAGTAATAACCACTTTTTGAAATTATATATATATTTTACATTTCAAAATGGACTTCATTTTTGGATTTGTAATATTGAAATTAGCCTATGTTGAATTTTTGGTATTTTTCTGAGAACTTCAAATTTTTTATGAATAGTGAAAAATACTTAAAAACAGCTTTTTTAATAAAAATAATTTATAGTGATAAATTATACTATTTAGTGGTTTTAAAGAATAATTATAATATATTTTTACCATTTTATCCAATGGTGTTCATTATATTTAATTTAACATTGAAATTGTACATAAACAATTGTCAATCTTTTGATATATATTGTTTCTTAAAAACACGCTATTTGTTGTTACAATGGGAATTAATTATAAAATTAATTAATGAAACTTATATATTTGGAATTTTATAAAATGGACATAATTTTTGAATTTGGAAAATCAATTATAGCTTAGGGTGAAATTTTGGCATTGTTCTGAAAAACTTCAATTTTTTATGAATATTGAAACCGCTAAGTGGTAGTTAAAAAGATGATTTTTAGTTTAAATTAAACATTACCACTTCTGTGATTTGATTTTCAAAAATCCGACATTCATGGTTTTCATTAGTAAGTAAAATGTGGTTCAATGGGATTAAAATAATTTTTTGGTTAATAGTAACTTTTAAGTTTAATTAATCGTGATTAAAGGTAATTAGTGATATTTAAGGTAAAAATGATATTATAAAAATATGAAAATACCTTTACACTTGTCTTAACCATATTGGATTTGTCATGGGAGACCAAGAAAATCCATGGGTCAACTTGGGGACCCCATGGATCCACTTTGGTAGGAAAATGACATAAATAACTTTTATTTAAAGTTAAAATAAAAATGTCCCAAACATAAGTTGTTTTACTAAAAGAATTTTTAAATGGGGTTATACAAGTCATATTTTTTTCTATAAATATTAATTATAAATATAAAAGGATCTCCTACATCATGATATTTTTTTTATAATTTTTAGACATTAAATAAATTAAATTATTTATGACACCATGATGATGCAGCGATTACCTCATTAATTGACGATTTAAATAAAATAAAAATATAATGTAAAATCCAAGGCTTACACTTGTAAAAAACATATTTGATGAGTATATTTCGAACCCTTATCACCCTATCCTAGAATTATATAAGTGTGGTACCTTTAGAATCCGAAAATCATTGTATAATAAAGTAACATTTCATTACATTCCAAGAGTGCCCCTCCTCTCCTCTTATAAAAGGCCCCCACCACTACCACTATACTCACACTTTCAAAGCCTTTTGGCTCGTCCAAAATCTTCCCAAATACACTCCCATCTTCCCTTACTTACTCCTAGAAGCCTCAATTTGGACATAATACTTCCCAAGGAAGCCTTTGGCTCAAATCAAAAGAGTTACCTGATTTTATGGTAATGTCTTCTCTTATGTTATTTTGTTTTATTTTTCTTATCCAACCCCCTAAAATCTTTTTATTTATTTTTTTTAACAAAACCAGTATCATCAATATACTATTATGTTTTTATAATAATTATTCTAGCTAAACTTACACACACCTACATCTAATGGTTAAAGAATATACTGTTTCTGTGGATGGCAAATTTCTGCCTCACGAAACGATGATTGTTCAACACTCATATAACACCATCAAAGGTGGCCATTAAGATGTCACTATATTTATATATATGACATATAATATGTTTATGTTTTACTTAAGGTTCTGTATTTTTCATTTATAGCATACTTCTATTGTTTCCATTATGGGTAAATGCGATATTTTCATTTTAGGAAGTGTGGACTACCGCCCCCTCAAAGTGATTTGAATCATTAATCCCATATGTGGGATTTATAAAGGATGGAGTAAATGATATTATATATGATATTATACTGGAATTATAATATACCTTATATCATTATTATTTCATTAAATACGAAATAGAAGTGAAAGTAGCGTTCATGCGTACGTACGGCTTACCGTCTCCATGGACGGTGCATTTCATTTCTTACCTCTAAACGTTATGGAATTTTATAAATGCATGTATATACTGGATATATATGAGATATATGATATCTATATCATTAATATAATTCAGGAGATAATGGATATTTCACCACATGAAAAACTTGTAATTATAAGAAGTTTATTTTTGACTCAAGTACCAAAGATCGACAAAACGACCGTTATTAACTTAAATAATTACATAATGTTCATAATATGGTAATAAGTGATATAAAAGGAATAATGAACATGATAAAGGTTCTTATGTAAATAGAAATTAACTCTAGTTTATTATTCATGAGGTTAAAGAACGATCGAGTCAAGTCAGACACGAGGTAAGGGAATTTCTTAACCCAATTTACAGTCTTTGGGTTAATCTCCTACTTTCAAATTATGTCATGATATTAATATGTGTACTTACAGTGAATACACATAATAGATATAGTTTGTTTTAAAATTATCTTTTTAACGGACTTCGTCTCAATCTCCATTCATTGAGGCATATTTTGTTTTATACACAATTTTTTTTATACGGTGTATAAACCCCTTTGACTTTTACGTTTATTCAAAAGGAATCTTTTTATACGAAGCGTTTTACTAAACGAATAAAAGGAATGTTTTTCTTGTCGTACGTATGTAGCGACAATGACTTCTTCACCGCTGTGACCATTATTTGAGTTTCGGCTTCCTCTACAAGCCATACCTTTTTTTAAAATGAAAAATCAATATCAAGTTTTAATTTTCTTTTATTTTGGTATTGAAAATGTTTTTGAAAGTTTTTTTATTATATAAATGTGTTGTATTGATATATTTTATTGAAATGTGGAAATTTTATGTTTCCTTTATGCATAATTTATGTGATATGATTATGTTATAGTTTATGATATGTTTAAACCTGTTCATATGAGGAATGCATTGGACTTAATAAGTGACGGGTGGAGCCCGCTATAGCTCCTCGATGCATCAGTAGGTCTCATGAGACAAACTAGTGTCTTGGCATGAGGCCTTGGATACGTGGTTATGATAGTCTGGAATTATGCATTCCATAATTATGAAAGTGTTTATTGATATTGCATGTGATTATTCGACCAGTAGAATATCCATGTGAAGAAGTAAATGGAATTATCTCATTTTACTTATGCCATATTATGTTGAAGTTCAAGTCCAAAAGGCTTTTGATTTAGTTATACATTGCCTTTAATGTTAATGTTTATTTACGAAATCTTCCGCAATATTGTTATCCTTACTGAGCATCTTAGCTCACCCCTTTCAATGTTTTAATATTTTACAGGATGTGAAGAAGTATTTTATGAATGACCTGCAGGGATGGCTAGAATAGGATATGAGTGTGGACTATGGAAACTATGTTATTATAGTTTTTCACTTTATGATGTAATGTAACATTTATGAATGTATCTAGTGTTTCTAAGGCTACTAAACTAATCGGTCTTTCAAGATATGATCTTTTGTGATCATGCCAATGTTACGCAATAATGCACCAACTCTGGGTAACTGGGGTCGGGGCGTTACATACAATTACTACTTATCATAAGGCAATAAGTTTCAGCTACAAATACATACCAGAGTAAGTGATAATTATATGTGTGAATGTTTCAGGATAATACAGATGGATGGAGAATTAATGTAGAATTCTATATATCAGGACATGAATCTTTACAAATAACTTTGATATTCTTCTCTATATCCTTTGATGTTCATGATACTTTCTTCTATAAATTTAATATATACTCTTATCCATCTTCATTCCCTATCAATTCATTTTTCATATTATTTTTAAAATGAAATTAGGAACCCCAAAATAACATTCCATGTATCCATCCAATAATATATTGTCTGATAATGTCCAAGTGGTATATAACGTCCCTTTTTTTTATCTTTGGTCTAAAAATATATCAGGATATTTAACTTTTTATCCCTTATTAAATATAACCCAGGCTACGCAAACCCTTAATAAAGATGTTAACAACTTATTCATTATATATAAAAAAATAAATTCTCAAAATAAATAAAATTGAAAATTTAAGGTGACTAAAATGTTAATAGTTCTTTGGGATATAATGGAATAATTTGCACTAATTATTTCATTAAAAATGCTTCAAATATCATATTACTTTTACTGTAACATAAAATAACACACTAGAAAATATAAAGAATAGTTGATGATCAATGTATAAATAATTATATGATAGATTTTTATACATTATGAAATTTAATAAAATAAGATAAGAATATATTTTTCTTTAATATACGATTTTTTGAATCACATTAAAATTATGTAATTTGAATAAATAATTTAGATACATAAAATATAATGGGTGATGGATAATATGATTTTAAGCAAAAAAAGATATCCCAATAAAACCGAATAAAAAATATAATTCTATGTATTTAACGGTGATAGTAATAATAGAGTATTTGAAATTCCATAAAACATATTTAATCCACCGTATTGATTAAATATAAATCACATGTAAAGAATTTTGAAAAAAAGTAGAGAAGAAAACAAGTATAAAATGTGAATTTAAAATTGTTAACATAAAAAAATTATCAATTCACAAAAGAAATTATAGATTCTTGATATTGTTATTCGGGTAAGATAACCTGAGATGGATGGGTTCCCATGTGCGTAAATTGAGAATAGTCTGGAGCAAGATTTCAGGCCGTGATGGAATTGAAAGCTCATAATGTATATTGATGGATGAAATTAATGGTATGGAGATTGGAGGGAAACATTAAAGGAAATGGTGTCATGTGTATGGGGTAATAATACTAGTAAATATAATTATAGTTATTTTATGTAATAGGATAATAATGTGAAAAAACCTAGAAATTTTAGAAAAAATATATAACATGTATTTAACATATATATAATAGTGATTGTTTTGTGTACATTCAATATATACATAAACTTATGAAATATTTTTATGAACTATATAGTCTGAAATTTTATAAAAATATTAACATAAATACTAAAAAAATCAATAAAATTAACATATAAACTCATACATTCAATAAAAATTAAAATAGAAACACTAAAACACTAATAACTAAACATAACTATAAAGTGAAACGAACTTATTTGAATGATTTATTAATATAGAAATAAACTATAGATGGAATTAATTATTTCATAACATTTGGTAAACTGATGACATTGATATAAATCATGATTCAATTGTTCAGGATCTTGAATATAAAAAATCACCCTTTAAGGATATAATCATTGTTGTCATATTGAATAATTAGTCATATTATAGACATAAGTTTATGGAATAAGATAATAATATTCACCCTTGTATGTATAACCCCATTTATACAATTGTGATTTTACGAAATTCATCCCCATTACCTTATAGAACACCTCATCTCCCCATCTATCTCATGATCATAAAATCATTCCCATGTAATGAACCTGCCATTTTAAATAGAAAAAAAAACATGGGATTGAAAATTTAAAAAGTATAACATGAGAAAAATCTGTGGGAATCTTATATGGTCTAACCAGTTCTTAGTTAATTTTAAAAGTGTGATATATATTTCTGAAATATGTATCTGTTTTCAAAAATATTTTTAAAACCAATGGGAATTATGGATGATTTAAAACTGTGGAAATGATTATACATGCTTCAAAAATTGATTCATGTTATATTATAGCATTCATTAGATATAATATTTTTATGTTCCTTGTAAATGAAATCATATAAATTATTGGGACATAATATTATGATGTTTTGAAATACGTGCAGACACATTAAAAAGAACATTTTCTGGTATATATTCAGTGGATTATAGAGTTGGATCCCATGGATTATGTAGATTCATTAGCTACTAAGAAATGTAGGATCCTATTTATGGGGTGAAAATGTGATAAAAACCAAATTTTCTATTCATTGTTCACAAATAACCTTATAAGGATGCTCAAATTCTCAGCAATGGTTATATCTTCTACCCAAATGTTTGATCTTGGTAAGCATGCATTTTATATAGTGCTGAAAAAATATTTGAATTTGTGAGTACATATATAGACGAGGGAGGATCTCTGAGAAAAAGTGATTTTAAATTGAATTTTTTTTGGAAAATCTTTAGGAAATCTAATTTGGGAATGTTTTATGTAGAATACTGAAATATGAATTTATTTTTAGGAATTACCAAAGCAAATGGGTATACTGGGTGTTATAAAATCAATGAATAGGTTTTACATGATGTTAAATGTGGTTCATATCATATTTAAAATTTCACAAGGCATAAAATTATATATTGTAACCCGCACGATCATGTAACATTATTTGTTGTAATATGATAATGTTCATAAAACCGTGAGAACCCCTTAAAAGGGATATCAAGGTTGGATTGATGATCATGTATTAAAAGTATGGATAAGGATACATGAATAGTGGAGTTTACACCATTTACCATAAATATATATATTTAGGACATTTATATACATGAATAATATATATTGGTTCTGAATAATTAAAACTACCTAAAACAATTTTGGAAGGAGCATAAAAAAACCTTGTATAGAAAATTATAGTATCTTGAGGTGTCCCAAAAAACTAATTCATCTATTTAAGAGGCTATTAAGAGAATCTGACTAGTTTACTCAATTTGGATTACTGTTATCCTAGATGGTAATCACTTCATATTACCTCGATGGTAAATATCTCATTATGATTTTATACATTTTAAATTAACAATTTAATTCTAATTTAGCTAATCCTATCATAGGAATGGTCAACTTCCATACCTCAAGTTATATAATAAATTTTTTGAAAGTTACAAAGTATCGAAAACAATGGAGGGAATAAAAAATGATAATTATTAATACTGTTATAAGGGAAATAACCTTTTGATACCTAATATTATGTAGAAGATGTTTAATTTCCTGTCAATGAATACTGGAATAAAAAATATTCCTACATCTGAATGGTACGAAGGTGAAATATTTATTTGAGAAAATCTCATACAAAAAGAAAACCATATTAATGGTATGAAGACTACTATTTTATTGAGTTATTTTATTAACCCTTTACCAAGACATTCTAAAGTGTCCACCAATTAATTATTCAAATCCAATGAGTAGGTGTGAAAAAGTTCATTTTTCAACAGGAAAATTAATTCCAATAAATAAAGGAGTCCTTTTATTATAGATATAATAAACAAACATCCCAGTATAATTTCACAGCCGATGAATCTTACAAATTAATGTCAATTTTTCAAAATTGAAATTATAGAATAGGAATTACATTAGTGTACTAATAAATATAATTAAATAATGAATAAATATCATTAATAACTACAAATAAAATTGTTATGGGAAGCTTACTTTTCATAAATGAAACCAAACAGAAGTAGTTTAAGTTCATTTGAATTCAGAATGGCTTAAGTAACTTTCTCCTTATTGACATTCCAAATGGGGAAATACTTATTTGATAAAAACATTTACAAAAAATTAAAACAATGTTACATATCATATAGAATATGGAATGTTTCTTTACATGTTGCTAAATGTACAATATAATAACATTCAATCAACATAGATCGAAATTAAGTAACATAAATTTATATTCAACTATATAAGTCACTCAATCAATAGTAATTCCATAGTTTACATAACTGTATATATTATTTTTATATTGACTAAAGGAATGAAAAAAGATAGAAGGGAAGAATATAGTCCAAATTAAAATATTATGAGTGTTATAATAACTAATATATTAATAAATATAATATTTATTTTACTCATGTTTAATTGAATTATAATAAAAAATGTTTTTTCTGATCCATTAATTTTATCTAAATGTAACAAGTATTTATTAAATAACAGTTTGTAATATTTATACAAATATCCTATCTCAAACTCCAATCTTCCCACAACAGTATACATAAATTTGTGTGCACTAAATTGTAAATTAATTATTTGATGAACATAAAAAAATTTTGGGGACAAAAATCCATTGAGGAAAAGTAGATAAGTTTTTGATATAATTTTTAATGAGAAATAGAATAAATAATTATGTAATGAAGCTCCATATATGAGTTAAATAATGAGTATTGAAAATTTCTAATGGAAAAATGTAATAAGAAATGAAAAACTATTTATATATATAAAAAGAGAACAAAAAGTTTTATAAACAGATAAGAAAAGAATAAAATTTTGATAAATTATATTGGTGTCATTGGAATCTTTATTTTTTATAACATACCACTGGGAATGGAAATACAAATGATTATTTTCATAATTTAATTTAGTTTATTTATGTGGGATTGAAGAATGGATCTGGTTATATTAAATCAACTGTAAAAAGAAATAAAAAATTTGACTCATAATGTGTGTTACTAAATAAAAGCTAAAAAAATCCATTTATTAATTAATGGGTAAATAAAATATTTCTAATACACTTCACATTCGAATAATTGTAAGATAACATACATTCTGACATTCACATTTAGAAATATGTATGTAAAAAACTGTTAAAAAATATTAACAAAAAATTAGAATAAGTGTCTATATATTTGATTTGTTATATATGAATACATAATAAAAATTAATTATAATCTGAATAATTTTAGTAAAAAATATGGAAAAATATGAACCAACCTATATAAGAAGGAATTATTAGTTCATTATGTTAATAACATAACAATGAAGTAAATAATGATAAATGAATATCGATGAACCAACAACAATTACATTTGCATAACCTCAATGTTGGTAACTATGATGAAAAACAAAAAGTCAAAATTAGATCATTCATGATATCCTCAGATAAATAAAAGAGAAAAATTTTAACTCTTGTAGAGAAAGGATATGGGATAAAGAGTTTTGTGAAGTTATATGAAATTAAAACATGATTTATAAACTTACCTGAGGAATGTGGACATAGGGAGAAGATGGATTCTATGTAGAGATCAAAAAGGTGAAAAAATGATAAAGAGGTAGATATGGGAACAATGGGATATTAGGTGAGGCTAATCGGAAGAGAGGATATGGAAGGGAAAAGGGGGAGGGGATACAGGGTAAAGAGGGTGTGACACATGTACTTGGAGCCACACACATTTAATTGAATAATAGAAATATATTTATATATATACCAAAAGTATAAAAATGTATAATTATTTTTATAATATATATATATATCCATATTTTATACATAAAACCATTTAAGGTAATCCATTATTACACTTTGGTAAGCTATAGCATATCTCAAACACCCTAAGCACTCTTGTTGGCATTTCGTAAGTTTATTCACTATGATATACTCTAAAAATACCATTAATAGATTTGAATAATCCATCGAAGATAGACTATGTGTAACACCTATGGTTTTTAAGAAATTTAACACAAATAAATTAAATTCATTTGATGTCTTGTGTTATACGATACACTATGTTAAGCTTTCACAATATGCATCACCTGCATAAATTTCATTTCACGTAACATTGTGTTTCTTCAAAACATCATTTAATTATTATTTAAATAAGATAATAACATATATATTAAATTAGTGGCTATGAATATTATTAACCAACTTATGAAAATGTGACTTCATATGTAAATAATAAATTCAAAACGAAAATATATACCAATTGAATATACAATATTTTTTAATTTTTATGTTCCAAAATACATTTGAATTGATAAAATAATTATTTACAATTATTTAATGAAGATAATTAAATATATATTAAATATATCTAAAAAAATTATATATTCATAAAAAATATAAGAATAAGTTAATGAACCTTCAATTTTTTTTGAATAAACCATATATTTTTTCAAAAATGGAATTTTATCTCTTTTTGATGGAGAACCCCATTTAAATAAAAATGTTAAAAAATTTAATATATTCAATTTGAAAATAATAAACTTCTTTTTTTAAGCATGATATAATATTTTACTTTGATTGAATTATTTAAATTTTTTAGATTAATTTTTTTGATAAATAGTAAAAATATATTAAATGTTATAAGAAAAAATGAATTTCTTAAAAATAATTTTTAGTGTTAAATTATATTTTTTATTATTCTTAAATCATAATTTGATTAATTTTTTATCAGTTAATACAATCTAGGTAATTTGAATATATTTTACATTTAATTTAGATTGAATATTGATTAAATCTTTTTCATGTTTTTACTTTAATATCCCATTTCTTACCCCGTTAATGAGATTAATTTTAATTTAATTTATTCAAGTTATATTTTTTCATTTTTAAAAAAATGAATTCAATATTTGAAACTGTGGTGTAAAAATTATGTAAATTGGTTTTTTAGCATTATGAATAGTTATTTTTGTAACTTTACAGTAGCACGGTAATAAGATAAATTTGGTAATTAACAATAATAAATAATATTAAAAAATATATAAAATAACACTAAATAATTTCCTAATTTCATTGAATGAGTTTATTTAGACCGAATTAATTATTATGGTGGAATTAATTCTTTTTTGAGCCACTTATAATAGAGGAATACATTTATTTTATTTTATTTTGTGAAATATTAAAGATTCCATACTCATATTATAAATAATTATATCATTTTTAATATAAGGTTATACAGATGATAAAATCGACAATAGGTAGTTACCTAAAATTTAAAATCTTTTCTTTATCATTCTAGATATTTATTTATTTTTTAGTAAATAAAAAATATCATAAAGGCCTCTACAATGATGGTGGAGTAATTTTTTAATTAATTAAGATCTAAATAAATGATATTTATAATATTAAAAATGTTAAATTTATTTATAATTAATGTCATAAATGAATTTTCTATAAGACATTGATATTTTATGGATGATTTAATATAGTTTTTTGATGATATTTTGTTGTTATGATATTTTTAAAAAGAAAAATAATGAATTGTTTCAAAATAGAAACTTATGATATTATATGAAATTAATAATTTATTAAAATATTTAAAAATAATAAAAATATTACAAAATTACAAGGGGTGATAAATGGATTCAAATATAGTAAATTGAATATTTCATTCCCAGTTGATACTTTATATGTAGATATTAAATTCTCTAAATATTGAATAAATTGTCAGTATAATTAAAATGAAGCTAGGAAAAATATGGGATAATAAAATAATTAAATGTTAAAAATTGCATCATAACTTATCTAATTTTTTTGTTGATTAGATTAAAACATTATCTCATTTTATATTATAATTCAGTGCCTTTGAGGTATTTTTATTCCTATTTTAATTATTATAAAGTATCATTTTGAGAAACTCCCAATGTACTCATGACTTCAATTGAAAAGGGTAACCTCCTATCCCACATATAGAAATTATATGTAGCAGTTAATATCTACCATAACCTATTAATTTCCCTTGTAAAATTTCTTATTATCATTATAAATGTTTCTTCTCAAATAGTCAACTCTAGGTTCTATAAGTGGATATCTATAGGGTGGTCATTAAATAAGTTGTAATCTTCTTACCGACTTTTTCGATATCATTTATTATTATACTTCCTCATAATTTTTTGATTACCTTATAAAGTAATAAATAATGTATAAAATATGCTCTGAGATGTTATTTTTTAATGAACAATCAAATTCCACCTTCTAATTACCCAATGGAAAACAAAAATACAATGTGTGTATACAAATGACTTACAATCTCCACTCCATGTTGTAAATTTTTATTATCACCACATTAAATTAATGATTATAATGTTTGAAAAATAAATATATATGTATGTTATAACAATATATTTATTATATAACAAAATATATACCATCTTTTTCCTTACATGTTAAAAATTTATGGACTAATATCATTGCTCATACATACGTAAGACGTAACGTCTCCATGACGCGATATGATTCTTTTTTACTATTTAGCATCCAAGATTGATTACATAATTATTTATAATGAATATATATGATAAAAATTATGAAAATATTATTCATTTAAAGGATGGAACTATATCTTTTTCAAAATAATTGGGACGTAGATGACCAAACATGCAAAAGAAAATAAAGCAGGTAACACCCAAAAAAGTGTACTATTGAAATATTATTAATAAACGGGTGATATAATGATCACATATAATATCATAAATATAAATATTTCTTTGTACTACTTTAATAACATTATTTAAACCATTATATAGTTGTTTTTGAGGTGTATGAATTATACTAGACCTATGGTAAGGGTAAATTACACAGTCTCATTATTATCGGGATTGTTCATACGTATGTATCTACTGGGAAATATTTTTCCTTCGTGTTTATGTTTCATAAAATTGTATTCCAAAATATTTTTAAAATTCTTATTTAAATTTTTATTGTCATTTTTACCCAATTATGAATTTTTATTATATGTTTTGGAATTAATCTTTTGTTGTTTTCTTAATGAGGTTCTTCTTTGACTTTTCCCGAAAAGGTATGATAATACTTTTTTAACATATATGATAGGAATGGAGTTTTTTTATTTATTGACGCCATAATTACATGATGAATCCCAAAAAAATCATACATTTTTATTTTTTAATAATTTTTATTTCTTTCAAAATTTTAGGGAATTTTACTAAAATGAAATATTTTCAAAAGAAAAGATATTTTCCTCTAGAATTTATTTCATGTGATATCCCAAAATTATTTTCCTTATAAGATATAAATATTTTATATTGCAAATATTTGACTAGGGAAATTATTCAATTTTTTTATTCGTATTCTTTATATGAATGTTATATGTTATTTATGGAATGATAATTAAGAAAACCATTTCTTTTATATGGGTTATGTTATAATTTATTGTTTTTATGAAAGCCTTGTCATTCCATGGGTTTGATATGATACATGAATTATGTTTTCGTGACACATATATGTATGAATTAATTATATGATTTTTGGACTTATATATACATCTAATATATTAGGTAATGATTAATTTCACAAGGGAATAACAGGTCCAGATTAAGGAATGAACTTGGTTTAAAAAAGGAAATTGTCTATTAAGAAGGTACTGGGAGTGAAAATTGACTAACATGATGGTCATTTTAGTAAACCATGACAACATATATGGTATGGAATGTGAACCTAAACTACTAATATGACCTTGAAATTTATTCCTTCACGATTATGGGTTAAATTTTATATTCTTAAATATATCCCAAAAATTCGATGTCTTATTCATATGTTATGATTTCATGGATTATGTTTTTTATTTCTTATTTAATTGTGCCTTATTAACTACCAATATATATTCAAAGATTCTTGATTACAATCATTGATATGAATGTTATGATATTTTATTTTCATTATCACGTTCTCATACCATTACGATCTTGATAATGTTTACATGTCTCCTTTGTTTCCCCTTTCTAAGCTTGTGAGTTCACCCAATTTAATGTTTCCTTTACCATAGTTTATGAATATAGGTATTATGATTTATTAGTATAATAATTTTTCTAGTCAGGGAGAATATAGTGGGAGATAATAAAGATCAATTATATACCAGTTTGATTTCATGTTTCTAATGACACTATACTAGTACAGTCATTGGGGTTCAATTTGTGAAATGTATCAATTAATCCTCAATAGTGATGTAATGTTAATTTATAAAAATATGGGTCATAATAGTTTGTTTCAATGAAAATGATTTTTCAGACTTCAAAAATTTTGATGATAAATATTTGTTGGGACACCTAAGTACATGTCTATGGATTATTATACAAATATGGAAAGTATCCATGAATTCAGGAAAATGATAGACGAAGTTTTTTCCTAGTAGAACATAACTCATTGGCAATACATGTGGAGTTCGGTTTGGAATAGATATACCTAGGGGTAACAATTCGAAAAATGTGTGTCAGACTTAACTCAAGATCCACCTCGTACACGAAAATTGGCATTCTTGTAAACCTGGTTTGACACTCCCAAGTGATATGCTTTGGGAATTATAAAACTCTTCATCAAATATCTTGAAGGATTTAAATATATGTTGTTTATGAATAACCTTTAATGAACCTAATATGTCATTTATTAAATAAGCAGTCAAAATTTTGTTTTCCTAAAATTATTTAATCATGATTACGTGGTTCTTCACTATGAAACCCCTTTCTTACTGAATGCTTATTTGTTTTAGTGAACGTAATGAGCCTAAAGGGACCACTTTATTGGAAATTTTGATGGTAAATGAAAAACATTTCCCCATAAGAAATCGAATTCTATGGGATATGGAATGAAAAATTGCTTTATTATTCTCACCAATATTTATCAATATCTGAGTAATGATGGAAATCCAAATGGGTAATTTAGGGAAAACCATTATATTAAGTCGTTCATGAGACCATTTCCACCATCTCATATTGGGTCTTCTAATCCACTTGTTTATGAATAATGGATCATTACAACATTAAATATTTTATATATTCTCCAGTTTTTAGAATGTGATAAATTCATTTGTGATGTCTATCTATTATAAGTCGAAGTGTTCATGGGTAGAATCTAATAAAAACATGATGTGGAAATATGGAACTTATTTCTTTGATTGGGATGAATTTATGAACATATAATTAAAAAATTAATTTCATCATGTTCCATATATGGAAATGGAGGGGTATCATGAGTTAAAGAAAATGGATAATTAATATGTTCAT
This sequence comes from Viscum album, assembly GCA_963277665.1. Taxonomy (NCBI): domain Eukaryota; kingdom Viridiplantae; phylum Streptophyta; class Magnoliopsida; order Santalales; family Viscaceae; genus Viscum; species Viscum album. The sequence goes on along the minus strand of OY728141.1, from coordinate 460,474,730 downwards.
ACATATGAAAAACATTTTAAAAGACCTGCATGAAATTGTTCTGGAATTTTCATCCAGCCTAAAAAAAGATCATATATTCTTTAGTGGCTCAAATCCAATTCACCAAAGGGAATTATCCATAAAATACATTAGTATATTTTAATATATTATTTTTTGTGATTTCAAGGATGAAATGGTGGTTGTTGTTACATATCAATCTCATGGTTTTGACAAGGAGAGGATGATAGAGTTCCATGGAATATCTAAACATCACAGAGAATATAAGTTGATTATTATTTTATGATCTAATTGTGGGAACAACCATAGAGTAAGTTGTCTTATATTGTCTAATTAATGTTTTATGTGTGAAAAAAAGATCATCATGAATTTGATTACTGATGTGGTCGTAATAAGTTAGCTAAAAATTCGAATGTACTAAATGATGGAAAAAATGAAACTCCCCTACTTCAGTTATACAAATGTAAGAAGAATGGTAATTACACTAAAAAGTGTTCAAAACCAATGTCTGGTGATGATGACCAACATCAATAACCTCTTAAGATAAGAGACAATAGAAAATCTCATGTAATCAATTTTCCTAATGAGTGGACTGATAACAACATGGTGAAAGGTACACATACCATTCACTCTATAATGGGTAATGTCTTATTTGGTTCAAGATATACCCACTCTATCATATATAAATAATTTACCAATGGTTTTAATAATCCACTAAAATTATATGATATGTAATTAGATGTTGAAATCCATAATGTAATGATGTTTTCATGTAATGTTTGTAATTACTCTCTTATTGATGTTGGTGGGAATGTGTTCCCTACAAATCATGTCATTCCTCCGGGGGTTAAATTTTATGTTATTTTAGGAAGGGATTGTCTTTCTCTCTATAAATACCAGTTATATTATAATTTAAAAGAGGTTAATTTTTATTTTATAAACCAAACTATAATCACATGTCAATGTGATGATAATTATGAACCTCATATAGAGATTACATTATGTGTAATCGTATGAATTCCCTTTCAAAAGGAAAGTTTATCTCAAATTTTTGGAAGGGAAGTTCACATAAATAATTTTCATATTGGTCAGAAATCTGTTGACGCCTTTCTAGTATAGTGACTAGTCTTCCACAAAAATGGGATGTTGTGTTCTCAATAGAACATGTACATTGTTCTAAAAAATTTCAATGACTACCTATATAATGGACCCAATGGTGTTATATGAATTGAAGAATCAGCTCAAAGAAAACCATGATATGGGATTCATTCGGCCAAGTGCTTAACCTTGGGGTGGACCAGTTATTTCTCTGAAGAAGAAAGATGGATCAATGCGAATCTTCATCGATTATCCAGAGTATAACAAGATCAAAATCAATAACAAGTATCATCATTTCCGTATTAATGATTTTCATGATCAACTTCACAGTGTTCAATACATTTCCATAATTGACCTTTGATTTGGATATCATCATTTGATGGTTAATAAAGACGATATACCCAAGGAGACATTCTGAACAAAGTATGGTCACTATCAATATATAGTACATCTTTTTGGTCATACTAGTGCCCCTAATATCTTCATATATTATATGAATATTGTATTTAGATATTACCATAATGATTTTTCGGAAGTATTTATATATGAAATTATTACATATTTATAGATAATGGATAAGCATAAAGACCACTTGGGAATTATGCTAAAGTCCCAAAAGAGATATTGTTTGAAAAAATTATCATTGTTTGAATGTTTTCATAATAAGGATTCATTTATTTGTCACATAATATCAATATATGGTATAGAAGTATATCCATAAATGACCGAGGCATTGAATGTTTTCCAAGACCAGCCACAATGATTGAGATCCATTGTTTTTTTGGTTTAGATTGATATTATTGACAATTTGTGGAGAATTTAGCCTGACTATCTAATCATCAGAACATGTTATCTCATTAGGGTGTCATGTTACTCTAGATAGATGAATGTGGTGAAAGTTTCACGGAAATACATAAAATATTTTTTAGTGAACCTATGCTAACAATACCCAAAATGAGGAATGTTTTTTAATCTTTAGTGATGTGTTGAGGAACGATTTGATATGTCTCCTCATATAGAACAACATGGTTATAATATATTCCTCCCAACAATTGAATATTCATGAGAAGAATTACCCAACTCGTGATTAGGGGTTAGTCACGGTACTGATTTTAGTTAATATGTTCTAAATATATTCCTTAATTAAATAAATTTTCTATAAATTAATAAATTTTTAATTATATATAGTTATTTAATTTTAAAAGTATAAATATTATTTCAAAAACAATAATTATTAATTAATAATAATAGATATATAAATTTATAAATATTGATTACTAATGTTAAAAGCATATTTTCAATTTTCATTTTAAAAATGTATTTATTTAAAAATAATTACATAAATACATTAAACATCATTATCAAATATAAAATATTAAATGCATTCATGTTAAAAATGAATGAAATTGAATAACTAAAAATGTGTGTACATTAAAAATATAGAATGAGTTGATATTTTTTTATTAATAAAACATAAATTTTCTATATAATATGGATATATATTGAAATAATGATAAATACATATTGTATATATTAAAAACATATTATATATATAATAAACAATGAAAAAATTCAAAAAAAAATATATAGAATGAAAAATAAGAAATATTAAAATTGAATTAATACCAAGCTGTAAGAAAATAATAAATAATTAAATATAATTTAATGATTAAATACATAATATATTAAATGTATAATGTTTTAAAAAATAATATATGAATATTAAATATAGAATACATTACATAAATATTAGTTGTATGTATTTTTATATAAGATTTTTTTTATTTTATTTGTGATTGTGCATTGTGTATAAGAATCCATTAATGACTTATATGTATGTCAAACCAATATGACGCATGTTTTATATATGTTATATTCTAAAATAAAATTTAATTTAATTATTTCCACTACTCAATGAAGTTAGTATGTATTTTTTATTAATATTAATTTTTTATTATAAAATATTATAAAATAAATATATGAGTTATTTAATGCCACAAATCAATATATTTTGTTATAAAAATTATATTTATGAAATATTATATACATTTTTATAAATAAATGAATAATATATTTTATTTATTTTTATTAATTATTTATTGTGTTGGGGATGAAGCCTATTTTTAATTATAAATGAAAATTCCTCTTCTTATTTGGGACGATGGAGTCCCATTAACTTTCACGTAGGCCAAGTCCCATGTGGCCCACAAACATGTCTAGAAGGTCCTGGGCCTTCAAATCCCTAATTCAAGGCCCAAAATCCAATTTTTTTAGAGCTGGATCCACATATCAATAATATTTCTATAGAACTCATGCTACTAGAATTCCCACTACAGTACCTCCATATCTAAAGTACTCACCACCACTATAGTACAAATCTATAGATACTCATAAAATTTCCCCTACCTTGTTTTGAACCCCAAGTATTTTGGAAGCAAGATTACAGGGTCTACCAGTAAAGTACCACCAAAACAACAATTAATATTTATAATCTTTATATGTGTATATTAAATTTATTCATTTTCATCATTATTTATTTATTTATTTACAATATTGATAATTTTTGTAAATTACACATTTTGAATATTAATTTGTCTAATTATTTCATTTAACATATCTATATATTAAATATATAATATTTATTAGTAATTATAATTTATATATAGAATATTATATTTATTCATTTTCTTGAACAATTATATACATCATTAAATATTTATTATTATTATTTTTACTAATGTTTTATTTTTATTTATATTTTATTTTATTTGGGACTTTTATCAATGTTAAAAACTGCAGATAATGGATCCCTTTATCGGTGCTGAAAATAATTTGCAAATAAACGTTAACATTTATCAGCATAAGTGATAAAGAACTGATAAAGGGTACATTTTATTAGGACTATATTAAAGTCCTGATAAAGGTATCCTATTATAAGTAATAAAAACATGAACTGATAATAGAAGCCTTTTATTAGCCCAAAAAATTATTGCTGATAAATGGTACGCTTTATCAGCTCATTTTAGGGATGATTTTTTTTAGCGCAGATAATGTTATGTATTAAACGAGTGACCAGGTTTGGGCCTCTATTGGGAACTTCTAAAGACATCATTGATTCATATACGGCTATGGTAACCATCCTACTCACAGATAGTTGATATATATTTTCATAGGGGAAGGGGTGCAATGGATCATGATTTATGCTTGTTATACTATCCGTGGACTGTTTGTTTTTGGAATCTTTTTACATTTGATAAATGTTTTGATTATAAATTCTATAACAATATATTAGTAACTTTTTGATATTATTTCATGAAAATTATTTAATTTGACACTATTGGATGAGATTACTTGGTTATTTATATGGTGTATTTTTACTCGTCCACTACACAGTTATTTGTTATGATTCTACTATTTTTTATATGAAGATAAATATATGAAATAATATGATCATGATGTTATAGGTTACCCATTTTTGACAATGTATCTTTCATGTTATTCTATATCCTCTGGTTTACGGGGTGGTTATCTTGACACCATGTGGCCAATCTGGTTCAGAAACTGTTGAGTGAACCAATTCTGTGATGTCACAATGCGGTATCAGAGAAGTTTATTTTATATTTTCAGATCATTTGGGAATATTATGAAGGATATTAAAAATGTATTTGAAATTGGTATTTTTCTATCCCTCATAATATATTACTCATTTATAGGTAAAATGCATATTTTCTAGGATGGGATGTGATGTTCTGGTTTATAACCATTACATAATTTTTAACATCATTATTGGGTAAAAAAAAGATGTTTTATGTTTCTTTTAATTAATTATTTTCTCATATCCTTAAATGGAAAGGAAATAATGACCCAGGAATCCTTATAGTAACATTAGGTATAATATTACATGCATTATACCATTCCATATGTATGTTACTAGATGCATTTCATGCATCGGGTTTTTCTTTTTTATTACTTTTTCTGTGAAAATATTCTTACATTTAATGAAATGATATGATAAATTACAAGTTGGGATTAAAGGGACACAACACATAAATTTAGTATGTTTATGAGATCTTATAAATTGGCAGTGGTGATCCATATAATTCAACCTTTTAATCAAAATCTCTATAAAATGATAAATAATTTCAATTAAATAATATTATGAAATTGATTGTTTTTGATAAATAGGGCTTACATTTCTAATTTAAATTTTTTTCCTCTATAATTATCTACTGACACTTTATAAACTATAACCCCTAACATTTAACATTGAAATCAAAATAAACTAACATTATTAGTGGGAAGTGGGAATTATTTCATGCATTATTTTGACATGTATGTCACCCAGAGCTATCTTTAAGAGTAGGTAGAGGTGTGTGAATCATGTTGGGAAGGATTATTCATGTCCTTATATATATTTTTGTGATATTATCTTTTCCAAATCTTTTTTGAGGCATTCCATTGGGAATTGTAGATATTTTCCCCCACGAATGCCCCATGTTGTGCACCAGATGGCTGACAATGACTATACCTCAAAGGTGGTGGGTCATAGGCCACATGTAGAAACTATATTAGTACCTATTTTAGAACTGAATTTAATTGTAGATTTTTGTGTTGAGTCCCATTTTTAAGATGAATTAAAATGTTTCATGGGGATCATTTAGGGTGCACTATGACCTACACTAACTATAAAAAATTTTGACACATGAGTTCCAAAAATATAATCCTCCATGTTTTCAGGGGATGGAGGACTATAGGATGCAGATCCTATGCTAGATTCCATTTTATAAATTTCAAAGAATCTATCAATTTATGTTCTTTGAGAAAACTCCAGGTGGTGGTGGGATGTGATTACAAAGATTGATCATCATCGGGACATGGCATTGAGGATTTTTAGAGACCCTTTTATGACTATTTCTATCCTGAGACATTGAGGGCTGAAAGAGATAGATATTTTATGCATCAAAAGAAGGGATCTATTTTTTTCATGATTCTACCACTTTTATAAAGATACAATGGTTCACATCTATTACATTAGGTGATGACATATCGAAATCTTGCATATTGGAGGATGGTCCCAGGTATGAAATCCTATCACTAGTGAACATATTTTTATTTTTTACTATTTAAAATAGTATTTGTGAAAATTATTAATGGGAAAAACATATGGTAATATGGGGTAACAAATTAGGGTTCATCGTATTATTGACCTAGAGGTTCTACATTTGGTGGTGGGAAGAGATGCATTGATATCTCTTTTATAGGGAATACCATCCATAGAATGAGTGATGGTAGATTAGTAATTTTTCATAAGTGTAGATGGAAGGTACATAAGAGGAGTTATTGTGAAAGGGTACCAATTGAATGCCAATATTATTGTATTATATTCCATATACAAAGGTTTTATAGTATATTTCATCCCGTATAATGGGATATAGGCTCTGGAACGACTCCACATTCAGAAGTAGACCCAACAACAGATCATCAGGCATTGAAAGCGAGTAGATCCAGTAATCCAGGGAAAGGTGGTTTTCATTTATGGGGTATCTAGAAACATGATTCTCAAAAAAAATTGGGTGGTCATTCCTATGGTAGTTAGTTTATATCTTAGATATGTGATTCATTCCATATGTATACCACATATCTATTACCTAAATTGAATAGCATTAGAATTTCCACAATGATAGGTATTATTAAGGTATACAATATGTTAGTATTTTCTATTTTAGATATAGGTAAATCTCATTATTTAAAATTAGTAGCTATTTTGGAGAGCCTTAGGCATAATACTATGTTTCTTTGGTGGTCTAATGAAACATGATAGACTATTGGGTATTCGATTGGAGTGTGTAAACTAGTGCTAGTAGTACCGTCATAAGGTAGGTTGGTGTCACTTCGAATGTGACAACATTTTCATTAAGCTGATACAAATTTATGCCATTCTCATCCTGGAATGGTTATTTCTATTTTAGGATTTTTAAAAACCATTCATCGATGTGTGTATTTTACAGCACTAGAGGGTGTATTTCTTTTTTTACATTGGTGAATGGGATATATTGGTTAGGCATGATGGACCCAAGCCTCATGGGATGGGTGGGATGACAACACAAATTTATTTTTTATATTTGGATGACCAAAGATAGAATTAAGAAAACTTCCATATTATGATTATTTTAGGTATGTTTTCCCATAAAATGTTTCTAGACTAACTCCATAGAGACACCTACGTTTTTACATTAAGATATTTCTTTATGGTTCACCGATATCCATTCCTCCTTATATGAATGATAAAATATATTTGCATGATAAAACATATGAACCAATATTACATGGAATAAAATGGGTTTATAAAATCGAGTACTTCATTGTGGGGTTTTATAATAATTTTAACTAAAAACGAATGTGAAACTCATTCTTTTTATCTTTGTTAATAGAAATTGAACGAGTTGATAGTTAAGAACCTTTATCCTTTTCCATGGATAGATGATCTCCTTGACTACATATATGGATCTAATTTATTCATGATGATTATTGTAATATCAAGTTATCCTAATGTAGATATTCAACCATCAGATATACCTCATACATTTTTTTATATTGGGTATAGTCTATATGAGTACATGGTTTTGTCTATTGTTCTCAGGAATGGAATAACGTTTTTTTCAGGAACTAATGCATTGAGTTTCTTCATCCATATATTGATTCATTATTGTGGTGTTTGTGGATGATATTTTGGTGTATTATCACATTTGATGTGATATTTCCAAACATCTGGAGAACATATAAGATAGACTGAGAAAGCATAATTTATATAATAAGATCATAAGTTACCTCTTTCGGATGGATAAGATTCACATACATGGTTATATTATCTGCAAGAAAGGAGTATTAGTTGATCTAAATATGGTTAGTGCTAACATTTCCATGGATTAGCCCAAGAATTTCATGAAAATAAATGTTTCTTCAGAAAAAATATATATTATATGTGTATAATACCGTACTTATCACACAATGAAACACATATTATTGGCTAGAATAATAATGGTTTGAAATTTTATAGTCAAATAACTAAAACACATCCTTTTAGTATATAAATGCGACAATAAATTCAATACTGATCCTGATTTTCCTATATTTGGTTTGAATCTATATTGTATATTTTGATGAATCAATAATATGGATTGGAGAATTCCTAATATAGGGATAGAAATTAATGTCTATGTGTATCATTAGTGGAGTCCACACAAGAGGAAATACATTATTAATGATCTCTTGTTAGTCTATGTTGAATATGACTTGCACTATTAGAGGTATTCTTTTGTGGGTGACCATTGTGTGGTGTACAATGAAAAAATCCCAATGTATATATTTAAATAGACTGACATTAATATTATTCAAATAATGTTGCTTGAATAACATCAGTCCTTTGAATTTGGGATTTTCTATATTCCTTAAATGGAAATTTAGTTTCATATTCACTATGTAGGTTGAATCATTCACAAAAAGTATAAGAGGACATTAAAAGGAGGAATCATAATACTTTATTTTCTTCGACACAAATAGATAATCAGAACAATCATGAAATCATATAATTTCAACATTATTAGTGCCATCATCAATTCTGGAGAGAGTGATGATGATGATCCTATAAGATTAGGAGGTATTTATCCTACCGAGACAACATGGAATGTGGGAAACAACTCATAGTTGGTTCATTGATGAGGATGAGATCATATGCATCAAAGAACATGCTTGGGTTACTAAAAACATCATAGAGAGGTTTATTTGATAGTATCATTCATGGATTTTGGTTATGGTTACATTAATTAAAAAGATGTATTGTGACATGCATAAAACATTATGGTGGTTGAGGATGAATCAGGAGATAGATGGGTTTATTGCTTGATGTTCTACATATAAATAGTTGATGATGGAACACCAGAGACTAGTATGGATTTAACATCTGTTACTAATTTTTGAGTGGAAATGGGATGATGTCACAATGGATTTTGTTGAATGTCTTCCAAGATACCCATGGGAATGTGATGTCTATGGTTGACCATAGATAGGTAAAAAAAGTTCATCCTTTTTTTGCTTATCCTGGATACTCATTTATTGGATGAGATTGAGAGTATCTATTTTCATGAGATCGTACATCCTCCCAAGGATAAAGAATATATATCATCAAACAAAGATGATCATTTCATGTGATGGTTATTGAAGGGGTTAAAGTGGTCAATTCCTCCACAAGTACAATTGAGTATAGAATATCACCCAAAAACCAATGATTAGCCTGAGTATATGATACAAGATTAGGGGTAAATGTCTAAGCATGTTTCAATGAATTTTAAGGTTCATGGGATATATACTTAAATCTAAAAATGTTATCTTAAAATTATAGGTTTTATGAGATCATATAGATGGATCCTAATGAGGTACTCTATGATATGACATTACATTCACTACCTTGCTATCTAGAGTAAGAATAGGTCATGATATTGGGTTCTAATATCATGAAGGAGACTTCAGAGAATGTTCATATTTTCATGAATAATATTTATATACTTCAGTCTAGATAGAAGACATGTTAAGATCACCGCCATCAAACACTATAATTTGAGGTGGGAAGTCTTGTTTTTATGTTTGTTTCTGTAATATTGGGGTATTAATGGATTCATAAATAAAAGAATTTATAACCACATTTCGCTAGGACCTAAGAGATTTGGGAAATATTTTGGAAATAACATATCCAGTAGAGTTACCTCAAAGGCATAAGTCCATGCACTACCTCTTCCACATATCTCATATTTCTTATTATCATGTTGATTTTTTTCATGTTTTTCAACCCATGGAGGCTGAATTGGTGGTATGTGTGACCTTTTAGTTGTATCCAAAACATATTGTTGCTCATGGAATAAGTGTCCCTCAATAAGGGTTAGTTTCTATAGTACAAGTACTTGGGAAGCACATTTATGTATAGGATGAGAGTTAGGAGTGTGGGGATGACATATGTGCCCACTAGAAAGAGATATTCCCATATATTGCTTGATGACCAATAAAAGGGAAATTCATGGATTTATTACTTTATGTGGGAATATTTTACCATCCCCTATTTTCTATGATGTATGGAGACATTTTATATCTGGTTTACTTCCTTAGTTTTGACCAAATATGAATGACTAGTGAGGTTATGGAGGACAAATGGGTGTTTGTAGAATATTTTGAGCCTGAAGTCTTTTTTTATTAATGAAGTTGGGTAACATTGTTAGAAGAAACAATGTGACCCAAGACACATGGATTTTGTAAACCATATAGTTGGTCCATCCCGTTGCACATGGCCCCCTATTTTGAGGAAACCATGCTACTGAGGCCTCTGACTTATGAAAATGTTGAAATGATATTGACAGGGTAAATGAATAATTGGCACAACATTTTTCTAAAACTACACCATGATGGAATGTTAGGGGTGTTGAGTTCTAGAGATTCACATGATTGGACAAATTTTTTTGAAACCATGTTTTCAAACCATGCTACCCTATTTTTGAGGGAAAATTACCCATTTTACCTTAATTCATTAAATGTTTAACCCACCTCATATATTCTTAATTTTCTCTAGTGGCTAAGATTTTTCTCCTAGGTTAACTCCAAATTTCATATCAATTTATTTGATCAAATTTATCATTAAAACACACTATTTGAGTGTTTTTTATCTCATTGGATCTACATCAGTGTGTTCTCTATTCCTATTTCACCATTCTCTATTTTTCTTAATATTAGTGTAGTTATTATGGTATAGTATATTATGCCATGTTTTTAGGTTTTTCATCCATTTGTAATATTTTTTTTCTAATCTAGATTGAATAATAATCAATAACTATATGAGTGTTCCTATACCAAGATGAGTTAACCGGTCTATAACTTTTCCATCAACATCTTGTTAGTTATAAGTTTATGTTGTTGTTACCAATGTGACAACATCTGATAGATTCTTTATAGATTAACTAAAACATGGGTTAACTCATATAAACATGAAGAATCATGTCAATTACACCTTTCATCAAGGTTCTAGTTTTTTTACCACCACCTGAACCACCCATGGGGTGGGTTCTACACTTAATTTATTTTTACTCCACCCTTGTGGTGTACTGTTCTTTAATTACATATATGAGAATTGAATGGAGTTTAAAAGGGAATTGTAAAAGGTTGTGGACACCTTATACGAACATTTTAGTTGCAATTAAATGATATGAAATAGAAAATCAATTCATTTGACTACGATCATGAATTTAATAGTGAAATGATCAAATAAATGAAAATGAAATGGAAAATGAATTGGTTAGGATTCCATTGAAATTTTTTCTCCTTGGAATTCTTGAATACATTTAGAATACATGGAAATTTGTAATCCTTGGATCTATACTACATGATATATTAGGTTGTATTGGACATTTATAATCCCTGGTTCTGATGAACCATTATGATTTCATGTATATTTCTTCTCCCCAGATCATGTATAGATGCCTCTTTAGGGTTCCTTGGACATTTCTACTCCTTGGATCATGTTTCAATGTCTTGGTTGGATGCCTTGAAAGTTTTTATTCTACGGATCAAATTTATTTTTCTACCTAATATTATAAGATTCCACAGACATTTCTACCCCTAGGATCGAAATCACTTTAATAACATGAAAATTTCAACTCCTTGGATTATTTTTACATGAATTTCATAGCACATTCAGTTTTCATAAAATTTTACACTCATTGTAGGATTTACCATGTTGGCCTGATATATGATTTCATTACATTGGACTATATTGATACTTTTTATAGTTAATATATAGGCTTGTGATATAGTTTCATCATTACAGTGTGACTTTACAGGATGAATAACCTAACTAATAATATTCTACATTCACAAATACTATATCTTTACAGTACATCATCTTATATTCATAAATGTTACATTCTTTAAACATTGTTGGGTGTTTTTTAAATAGTGTTATCTCACACATTATTCATACCGATGTTGGGTACCCGAAAAGACTTCATGGATGAAGTTAAGGATAGGAGAAAACGCCCACTTGTTGCCACTATATAAAGAGGAATGCATATGATTGAATATTTATGAACTATCTTTACTTAATAATGTACCTCTATCTATGGAGGTTGTATATGAAATTCATCCAAGAAAAATCCCTGAAATGATCTACCACTAGACTGAATGGTTTCTCATGTGATCCCTGATCATCCAAATATAAACAAGAATTCATGGATGTCATCCCACCCAGTCCATGATGCTCAATTCCATCTTGGCTATCAAGGATATCCCATTCACCAAAGTGAATAAGAAATCTACCCTCGGGTGATGTGAAAGAAACCAATCGGTGAAAACAGTATACAAAATATTGAAAGAAAACTAACCATTCCATCTCATAAATGAAGACAAATTATATCACCTAGAGAACAATTGGCCCCATTATAAGTGGCACTCATCATCCTTAACAGTTTACTACTTTCACTAGTGTACACACTTTGATCGAATCCTGAATGGAGAATCAAGTTTCATCATTACATTTGAAAACTGAACATTAAGACCAGGTTTCTCCATATAATTTATATATTTATAAGAATAAGATATACCAATATCAAAAATATAAAATACAAACATAGAGGATACATGAATAAAAACTGTCATGATAGAAAGTCAGTCATTCTTCTCCATAGTTATTAGATATACTGTATAAATAAGGGCTCAAACATGGCCCTTAGATAAAGCCTTACTACCCTAAGAAAGTCCATCATACTGTTATTATGAATCTTGTGTATTGATACCCCATCCTTGAAAACCAACTTGTTGTGGCCAAACAATTTCACCCTTTCTCCCTACCTATCATAAGGATATTGGCCCCTCTCCTAAATGGGGAGTCGGCATAGACCCTATATCCCTTGATGCTGGATGAAATGTCCTAGAAAACCATTCTAGATGGAACATCCATCAATAATCTTGGCACTTGACTAGGGATTTATCACACTATCTCTTCATATGTCCCTTTATTTTGCACTAATGAATAAGAACTACAATATCATCACTCTTGATGTGGACATTATTCCCCTTTCAAGAGATATCTATGTATCTCTTCCTGCCACATAACATATTTCCACTGGGTTGAGAATTTGATCCACCATGATTTGTTCCCCAAACAAACCATATGTTTATCTCAGAAATTAGTGTCTATATTATTATTTCTGAAATATTATTATATCAAAATATGTTCACCAAAGATAGAATGACATATCTTATATGATCATCAAATCAATTAGCTTTATATATCTCTTCACCTAACATAATGGTTGTGAAATATTGGAACTCTATAAAATTGTTATATTATATCAGGATGTGTCTTGATATGATAGAAATTGTTAACATGGCCTCTATACAAGGTTTTATAGCCTATGGTCCTCCATCCCTTGAAATCATGGGCAGATGATGTTGTAGGAACTCATGTAGCACCACCCGGTTTGAGATATGTGGCCTTTTTTTGGCATCTTTATGTGTTTAAAGTGCATGGGATGAGTTGGGAATAGGTTTTGAGATTTTGGAATGGTTTTGGATTAGTTTGGATGCCTTTAAAGGGGTGCACGGTTTGAGCACCGTTAGTGGAAACCGTACGGGTTCCCTAGGAAACTGTGCAGACCCTTGTTCTCGAGATAGTAGGCCTCGCACGGCCTGCGCACGGTTTGAAAAACCGTGAGAGGAAACCATGCAGAACCTGGCTCTCGAGGTAGTGGAATGCACACGGTTAGCGCACGGTTTTCCAAACCGTGCGGGCTAACCCTGCGACCACTTAAAGTTAGGGTTATATGTTTCGGGCTAACTCTGGATTTCTTCATTTCACTCCAATCATCCTACCACTTGATCCTCACTCGATATTTTGGGTTCTCGGGGGTTAAGGATGCTCTCCCACAAAATTTGGAAGCATTTCAAAGAGGATTCAAGGTGGTTTGAAGGTGATTTCTTCTGGGTAAGTGTCTCCTCTTGTTTCTCATGTGTTTTCCTCTAGATCTACATCCCCCTCTTTCGTGGATTTCCAGATATACACACTTTGGGTGTAGATATAGGGTTGGGGTTTCCTTGGATGTCAATTATAAGGCTTTTTATGGTTAGGGAAGGTGATCTAGAGAGGTTTTGGTGGTGCGTTCACCGGTTTGGAGGTGCGGTTATTTGTGGGTCGTTTTCTTGGGAACCATAAAGGTAGGTGTCTTATCTCTCGAATCCCCTTGGTTAGAACTTGTGGTTCCTCGTTACAATTAATTGTTCTGCTGAAAATTAATTGTGAATTATTATTCAAAATTGGATGGAAATCCTTTGGGGATGTGTTGTTGATATTTGAAAAAATGGGGTTTATGGTGAAATGTTATTCTTGTGGATTTTAAAATATTTATTTTAAAATGGGATGCTATGGTTGATTTGTGAAAATGATTGATGGAATGGTTTTTCAATAAAAATGGTTGTTTTATTGAAATGTTGTTGGCATGGAAAATGGTTTTCAATAAATGGATGATTTATTGAAATGGATTGACATGCAATGGAATTGGATGATTGCATGTGATTGTGACCTTGGTGGGTTATATTCTATGTTTGGCTTGTTTAGAATGTTGAGTGGAAGTGGCGAGAAGTACCATTATAAAAAGGGGATGGATAGTGGACGGAAGGGCCACCATCAATGGTAAGTGGAAGGGAAGTGCTGCTTAGTGTGAATGGGTGAACGGGTTGGATGGATTTCCACCATTTGGTTGATTGGTTATTATTGTTGTTTGTCGTGCATTGCATTGAAAGATGGAAATTGTTGTGCTAATATGTGGATGGTGAAATTGAATGTGGCATGTTTCATTCGCTTTCCCTTGGTTTATAGGTTTGGGTGTGATGGCTTGATAAGGGCATGTTTGGCTTATGAAAATGGTTGCACTTTATATTTAATTTATATAAATTGTTTTATATAAATGTGATAACGGTTTTATTCTAGTGGCGTGTGTACGGAAGTCATTTGGGGAAATCCTAATGATTTTTAGTACTCACCCCCTACATTGGCACGTTGTTTTCTTTGTATATGTCGTATACTGTGACGTGGGAAATGGTAAGGCATCATCCTCTATTAATGGTGCGTTGTGATGTCTTGGTGGAGCTAAGAGCTTGGAGGTGGGTTTAGAGATGTGGAGGTGTCATGGATCGTGGTGATTTGGTTGTTTAGTTTCCAATTGTACACTGATGTTGGTGGAAATGTCTAGTTGTATTGGTTTGGGGTTGTATTGTGGAACAACTTGGTTGTTTTTTTGGGAATACATGTTTGGGTGTTTTCTTGACATGCATCATATAGTGGCTGTTAGTGGATTGTTTGGATGGTTTTTTCTTAAGGGGAAATTGTTCCCCAACTTGATCTTGAAGACCTCAGTATTTATTTCCAGCCTTTGGCGTCTTGGGAAAGTTGGTTAAGGCCAAGTATCCCTCACCGCCTCCTCTAGCCAATGAGGTAGGGGCGGGGTGTTACAACTCATGTGTCAACTATACTATATTTGGGGTAGGCTATGAGGAACCTAAAATGATATACACGAATCATTGTAATATCTCTTGAATTTGGAACTCAATCCCCATATGTACTATAAAACGATGTTCAAAAATAGTCACTATTATAGGTTCTATGTTTGGCCCTAGGTCCACCACCTTTGGATAATAGTCATTAACACCATTCTTATGCACAAATGGAGTCCATCGTGGTGTAATATGTATACAGTTTCCATGGGAACACCACAAAAAAGAATTGGTGACTATTAGATCACACACACACACACACATATATATATATATGTAATAATCCTTCTTGACATGGGTCACCCCCCTTTGAGTACTTCTAAGGCCATGTATTGGTGACATAAAAGTTGTAATAACACATGAAATATTTCCTACATCCCCCTACTAATATCATTTCATGTCCAGTTCCATGATAAATGTTAGGGGTTCTGGTATATAGAGCTTCTGTTGAGACATATTGAAGAAACAACCATGAAATTTCAATTGGAATCCCTATTTATGAGTATCCATTATTTTCAAAATTTTGTTTTATTTTAATTAATTCTCATTTATAAAAAAATTATCTTTAAAATGTTGAATTATATGGATCATCACTTATAATTTATAAGTTCCCATAAACTTATAAATTAATTTGTGTTAATATTTGATTCCCAACTAGTCATTTATCACCTCTAATAAATAAATGTATGATTAATTTCATAGATAAAGTATTAAAATACCCAAATCATGTTGCATGAAATGAATGCATTAATATAAATGTTGATTGTTTTAATGCATGTCATATAACTACTGATATTTATATAAAGATGCATGAGTGTTTATTTACATTCCATTTTAGGAAAATTATAAAATAAAAAATTATAAGGATCTTTAAATATCATCTGTGTCACCCAATAGTGTAGTCAAATCAACAGTAATAGGAATAAATCAGAACATTACATCCTATCCCAAGAAATATGGATCTTCCCTATATAAGGGGTAGCTATTTATAGAAAATGATTATTACCCAATTCAAATACATTCTTAATATTTGGCCTTATATTCCCAAATATAAATAATAATGGAAATAATCTACTCTAATACCACTTTGTGAAAACAAGGACTCAGTTCAGTCAATAGTAACTGAACCTAATTTTTCACATGGACATAAGAACGCATCCCCATACACCAAAGGGTACTAACTATAATCAATGCTTTGTGGAGGAAAAAATGGGAATGTATAACATCATTATTATATTGCACCATATCATTTTCTTCATATACAATAAGAGAATAAGCATAATAACTAACTTCATATCAGAATAGTAAAAATCTATCCTTAAAAAAACCATGTAAACATGTCCACTGGTGTCACATACAATGATGGTTATAGAAGGAAATAAAAAAGATATTATGACATTGTAACAATAATACAATAAAATAAATTTATCATATTTACACAAATTACAAAAAGAAACTATCCCCTATATAACATCATAAGTCCAAATCCCAGTCTTGTGCACCCATGATCCTATGAAAAAATTAATCAACTACCCAGGAGAAAGAGAGTTCTCCAATCCCTATATGCATCAATGAAGTCTTTTCAAGTACCTAATGGTAACCCAAACATGTTAACTATTATAAAACAGGCTTGTAACAATGCTAACCATCATCATTGCTAAAAAACAATGATCAAGGGTTCCTTTTAGCAGTGTTGTTTTTGGGGATGATAAGTGGTAGCCTTTATTAGTGCTTGTTTTTATCACTGATAAAGGGTGACCTTTATCAGAACTTCTCTTTAGTACTAATAAAAGGTATAATTTATCTTTTCTTTATTTCATACAATGTTAATGGGTAACCTTTATCATCATTTTATTTTTAGTGCTGATATTGGGATCCTTTATCAGCAATTTTTTTGACATTGTTATATGACCTTCATAAAAAAACAATTAAGAAAAATAATATATAAATGAAAAATAAATAAATTATTAAATAAAATATATTAATTATTATTGATAAACATCAATAAATATAACACACTATAGTTAAATTAAAATACTAATAAATAATAGGTTTTTAATATATAGGTACGTAAAATAAATAAATTAAACAAATAAAAATTAGAAATTGGTAAATTAAGAAAAATATCATATATTTAATTTAATAAAATTAATAAAAATGAATAAATTTAATACACACACACAGAGACACAAACACACACACAAATATATATATTAAATAATAATTGTAGTTTGGGTGTTGCTTGGGTGGGAATCCCTGTATGCCTGATCACAAAAGTCCTGGGTTCAAACCCTAGTAGGGGTGACTTCCTTAGTTATTGAAGTTATGTGCCATTGTGATAGCGTTTAATGTGGCGATGGAGGTACTATAGTGGGAAACATAGTAGCATTGGTACTATAGATATACTATTCACCAGTCTGTTCTTCAGGCAAAAAATTGGATTTCAGGCCTAGAATTTTTTATTTCAAGTCCCAGTGCCTTCGAGTGTAGTTCTTGGACCACATTGGTTTTGGACTAAAAGTTATGTAATGGGTCACCCTCTACCAGGATCGAATGAGGACAATGATTTTATAATAAAAATACAAGCCTCAACCAAAACATAAAAAATTCTAATAAATAGTATATATTATATATTAATTTAAAAAAAATGTATATAATATTTCCTAAATATGATTTATATATTACAAAATATTTCTGCTTTAATTTAATTATGTCATATATAGAGTGAATAATGGTTTGTAATTAAAAATTAATATGAATTAAAATATATACTAATCACATCTGAAAATGGACATAATTGAATGTCATTTGATTTATCAATTTAACATATATCAAACATGTGTTATATTTATTTCACATACATATAAGTAATCAATGTATTTCTATATACAACACACAGAAACGTAATTAATAAAAAAATTATAAAAATAAATACACATAAAATTTATTTAATTTATTCAAATTTTATTATTCATTTTAGAATTTTATTATAACATCAAACATTTAATATATTCTGTATTTAATTACTATATTTTATTATTATTTTTAATTTTATTATTTTTAGATAATAATTCATTGTAAATATTTTTTTTAGTTCTATATACTTCATATTATTTGTGAATGTAATCATTTTATATTATTTATTTATATTTATTTATTTTCAATGATTTAATATTTTTAAAATTATTTCATCCACATTTCAATATATATTAACATTTCTTATAATGTATGATTAATTAGTAAATTTTATCGATTTTTTCAATATTTTTAATGGGTACTCGTATTTAGTTATTAAATTTCACTAATTTTTAACATGCATGAATTTAACATTATATATTCTTCAATACTGATAAAATTATATATGTAAATATTCATAAATAAATATATTTAAAATTTTTGTTAGATATATGATTTTGACATTATTAATATATGTTTATAAATTTATATATCTATAATTTATATAGTATAAATAAATATTTTTAAAAATTAATTTATATTACTATAATTAAATATTTAAACATATTTAAGTAATTATAAAATTACAATAAATTTATTTAAATAATGAGTACATTAAATATGTTAGTATTTATGTTTATATTTCTTTAATTATATATTTTTTAGATATAAAAAATTATATATATATATATATATAATAATATAAATATATAAATATATATACAACCATTTTAAAAAATATATTTAAGTATTATATAATTAAATTATTTTGAAATTATAATAAATATATTTTTATAACTATAAAATTACAATTAATATATAAAAATGATAAATATATTTAATATATTCTTATTAATATATATTTATTTTTTAAATTTATATTAATATATAATAATATAGTCATACATACTGATTTAAATATATTTATAATTAGAAAATTATAATAAATATATTAAATAATGAATATTTTTACAATATTTATATTTAGTTATATTTATGAAATATTTATATATATATAGTTATATAAATACATATAGTAATACAAATACATCTATAGTTAAAAATAAATAATTATAGATTTCTAAAAAAACATGTATATATTTATTTATAAATATTAATATATTTTTTAATATTTATTAAATGATATTAAATATATATATAATTATGTGAATATTTTTTAAATTATTTATTATTTATAATTATTATTATAAATTCATTATCAGTACTACAGATTAATCACTAATAAATGTTCCTTTAATCAATGATGATAAAGATGGAGTTTTTCGAGGGCTAAAATATCACGGATAAAGATGGATTTTATTAGAACTTTTTTGGGATGATAAATCTTTATCATTATTAATTCTAAAACAATGTGGATAAATATATCTTTTAACAGTGCTTATAAAATTTGACTGATAAAAATGATAGTTATCCGCACTTTTTTTGATGCAATGAATAATCTGTCCCCAGTCTATTTATTAATATTGATCATGACAAAATCTATCATGATATATCAAGATATATGGGAAATCAACATCATGTTGTCGCTCCTCTATGATGAATCCATCCTTGAATCAAGTACTGAACATAACCATGGTAAAAAAATGGATTTAATGATTCAATGATCAATGAATTCAAGGCTCAAACTAATCGAGTATTTCATGTATGATATCTCTATTTATCTTTTCTGAATCTAATATTGAGACCAAGGTATCTAAATATTATCCTTCTCCGTACATGATTTTCTTGGTGGGAGATATCATTCTATGATTATTTTTTAATTTTCCCTTTTTAATTCATCATTTATCATTGCATTCTTGTTTCTATGATTTTTACATGCATGCATCATCAATGTGATAGATTCCATTGAATATACCACATATTTGTTCAACCATTTCAACTCTACATGAGTTAAAAATATTTTATTCAATATATATGTATCTTTCTTCACCTAAAACATTTTACAACAAAAAATAGCATTCCATTATAGCTTTATAATTTTTAAATTTTACAAAACAGAAAATGTAGTATGTCAAAGTTTGATTTATAAAATTCAATGCCTCATAAACCATGGTTTATTACATGGAACCCATAGCTATCAATTTTTTACAAAACTAGAAGTTTGAAAATTTCAATATAAGAATACTCTCTCTAATATTGTGAGGAATTATTCTTTTTCATTTTGAGAAGAATATGACTGTATTGATTCCAGATTCTCCAATTTAATATAAATCACAAATCATTTTATATTAAGGATGAATTTATAATTATCGTCTAATTTTTGTTTGAGATAAAAAGATATTATTTTATCACGGATTTTATAATATTTCATTACTATGTTTTTAGTAGATGTTCAATATCGTTAATCCTTTAAAATATAATCCCTAGTTGACAAAATTTGATAACAATTACTTATTTTAATTTGTGCGTTAAATCCCCAATCCCTTTCTTGTCATTTTCTCTTTCATGAGTATTATTGAGATAGGCATGTTCAAAATTGGTTCTTTATTTATTTAATTATAGTATAATTATATTTATTTTTTATACATTTATTTATATATTAAACCATATTTATACCCTTTCTTTTGAAACCCTCTACATACACATATCTTTCTTATTATATTCAGTGATCTCTTTACAAATATACCCATAAATTACAAAACTAATCGAGACTATTCCATTGGGAACTGTCTTTAGGTTCTTCGTCAAATATGTTTAAGAATTTTCATAATTTTTTATGTGAATTTCATTATTTAAATTTTCTTTTTAAAACAAAGTTTTAACATATGTTTAATGAACACTTAATAGATTTTACAAATTTAAGGAAAATAATATCCCTATTATAGTAATTTTAACTAAATGATTACATGTATTAGAATAACCAATCCATTACAAGATTTGAAACATTTTATTACTAATATTGATTTTAAAAATTGAATATATCGTTGGAGTCATTCTTGATTTTGAATACAAATTTACAAAAAAATATGATTTGTTGATTTTAGAATATTTATAAAGATCCATGTATTATTTATCATAATATAATCTATTTATTAATTATATGATTATTTTAAGAGCACACAATATTTTGAAAAATAATGATTATTTATATAAATTGAGATCATCATATATGGTTGGACCCATAATATATTTCTTTTGAATATTATTATGTTGATCTATATGAACATGAAAAATGATGGGTTTAAAATATATGAATTTAGGATATAGAAGTATCTTATTTCACGGTCTTGATCTTCATTTAAGATCAACTCAAGAATAATCATTCTTCTCCTCTAACATATATGTACTATATGAAACACTAGATCTATGGCTATAGGGAAATTTTTTAATTTAATTATACTTTTAAAAGTTACTCTTAGTGATGTATGCTACAATATATTCTAAAAATAAATAATATTCTATGTTTGTTATTATATATGACTTATTATTGTTTTATATATAAAAAACTTTTAATTTTTTTCATTTATAGATTTTTTGGAATGGAAACTCTAAAAAATGGTTTGAAACCCCTTATTTTAGATTATAATGATTTGGTTTCATCCTCAATGACATCATATCTGAAACAGTTATTATCATAATTTGTTTCTTGAGAGTCATCACCCATCTCTTCTATATTTCCTTAACAACAAGAACCAATAGTCATCCCAGTTGATCATAAGTACTCAGTATGGTTTGGATTTTTGTAAGAGTAGTTGAATAATAAATGGTGGATGTTAAAAACATATGTGGGATGAGTCTCATGAATGAAAGAAGAATAATAAATATTTAAGAGATGATGTTAATGAGGTTGATAGTTGGCTATTACTTCTACACTTGGATGAATTTATATGATAACACCTACTATAGTGGATTAATTTATTCCTTAAATTCAATTATCAATTTCATTCAAAGAATATTGATGAAACCATTATATTTTGGGCTCTCTATATAAAATGATATATAAAATTTACCATTGAAGATGAATATCTCTTATTTATTTATCTATTTACTATAAAAATGAATATTTTACAAATCTAATAGGATGTATATGAATCGAAAATGGATGCATTATAATCATTTGACAGAAGAGTTTGAAGATGATGTTAAAGAGTTAATCATGTTTCCAAAAGTGAATTCATATGACCATTATCAAATACAATGTCCATTTTAACCCAATTTTTATTCAAGAGAAATTAATCTAGAAGAGTAGTAAAAACATATTATATTTCTCTAAATGTATTAGAGAAATAAATTATAGAATAAACATGGGAAAAACTAAATGTATACATTGATTGTGATGATATAGCTGTTTGTGGATCATTACATTTGAATAAGAATGTATATGATAATAGAGATTTCCTGGAAGAAATAAATATGGATACTGAATAAGTCTTTTATAATTTTACAAAGTTTCTTGATACGTAAAATAGTTTTTCTATTAGACCATTGTATATGAGTTTCTCAAAATATACATCATTCTCAAGTGTATTTAATTTATATAATTTAAATGTTATTAACAGATGGAGTAACAATATTTTTGGAGAACTACTTGGTCACATAAACTATATGCTTGTAAAAGAAAATGATCATCGATTTCAAATAAAGGACACTAAATGAATGCTATGTTCAATGGTAATAATCTCTAAAATAAATAAATCCTTGTCCAAATAATTAAATATTATATTTTAAAGTCAATTAATATATCATAAAATTCCCTATGTATTGCGTATAAGAATATTCCTCACATAAAACCAATAAAATGTGATGAGTATGACTCGAATTTCAAGTTTTCAGTTTAAAATTAAACATTATAAAAAAATACATGTTCCATATTAAAAACATAGAAAATGGATTTATATTGTTTGGATACTCATAAAAAAATATTGATATGTTATTTGATATGTGTATTAATCATCTTGACCCCTATCTGATGCAAGGTGTGATAAGTATGACATCTTGTACGAATTATTATTTTAATTTGACATTATTTTTTGTTAAAATTAAACATAAAAAATAAAATAAATGAAAAAATAGTAAGATTATATTTAAACTATAATAAAATGACCAATAATTAATTTGAGATATGTAGTAATCAACTACACCTCAATCTGATACACGACATTCCTGATATTATTTAATGTGGCAGTTATTAGTATAAAATTTAATTTTATCTTGAAAAACTATCACTCATTGAATATTATGATGATGTGTTAGGATTTTCTTGATAAAATAATAAAATTATTCATATGTAATATGTGACATGTAGGAATTAGTCTAACCTAAAACCAACAAACAATGTTATTAGTATCACTCAAATTGAATGTTTCTATTATAAAATGATATTTTATTAAAATAATAGAGTGACATACTAAAAAAAACTTATTGGATTTAGTTTTTTTATACATTATAAATTTCATCCATATATGTCATTTTTGATAGGAAAGATTATTCATTAAAAAATATGATGCATGATGTGACCGGTATGACACAAATTGTATCATTTTATTCAAAACGGACAATAATTTTAGTACAAAAGGCAATGGATGTAATCAAAACTGAGAAAAAACATTCCAATTGTTAGGAGAATTTAAGAAAATTATATATAATTAATTTAAAATGTGTTGGAATATTTTTCATCGTAATATGATACGTGATGTTCCATGAATGACTGAATGTGTCTGTTATTAATTGAACATTGAAATTTTATGTCAAAAAGTTCCAGTCACTAAAAACTATGAATAATAACTATTATTATATTTCTAATTTATTAAAATGATTAATAATTCAATTTTAATTGTTTTAATGAGTATCATATATAACCAACACACTATGGGATCTGTATGGATCAATGTGTTTGTTCCTTGTTTGAAATTTCATTTTTATAAATATATGCGATCTATCCAAAAACCAAGAAAAAAACTTTTGGATTGTTCTAATAGTTGAATAAAATAATCAATAAGTCATCTGTGATGTTTAGGCTTTATCCAAACCTCAATTAGATACATGGTGTGACTAGTATGATTCCAAGTGAATTTTTTATTTTTAATTGACATTAATTTTAGTAAAAAAGAAAACACTCATACTCAAAACTAGAATACCATATTCAGACTGTTGTGATATAAAAAAATGATCCATTTGGAAATTTTGACATGTTGGAATGAGACATACCTCAATATGATACACGATGTGCATGTTATGACTCAAAGTGTCCATTATAAGTTTATCATTGACATTTTCGTTCAAAACATGTCACTGAATAAAAAAAATAAAACCCAACGATACTCTCTTAATAATTATGGAAAATAATTCATAATTATTTTTTTATGTGTAATAATTAGTATCATATAAAAAATAACCCAACATCATACCGGTGTGACTCAATGTATGTGTTTCCAGTTTCAAATAACATGTTAGTAAAGAAGACATGTGACATCATCAGAACTATGAATACACATTAGAATTGTTTTGATAATTTAGTAAAATTTTACATATTTCATTTGGGATGTGTAGAAATTAGTGACACCTCAATATCATGCATGGTGTAACCGGTATGACTGCAAGTGTGTATTTTTATTTAAAAATGAGATTCATTAATAAAAAGGACAATTAACAAACACAAAATAAAGAAAATACAATTTCATTTAATTGATACATTAAAAAATAATACATATGTAATTTGTGAAATGCAGGAATATAATTATCCTCAATCTAATATAAGATATTCCCACAAAGACTGAATGATTCAATTTCTAGTTTAAAATTGAAATTAATGTTAAAAAAGTGACAGTCACTAAAAACCAAGAAATCACATTTTTATTTTCCTGATAATTATTTAAAACGATTCATCAGTCATTTTTTATGTGTATGAAATGGTCACAAGTCAATCCAACACATGATGTGACTAGTATGACACAAATAACTTGCTTCTGGTTCAGAAGGTAATCATAGTAAAAAAGAAAAGTGACACACACAAAATTAATAAAACACATTTTCTGTTGTTTTGATACCACAAAAAATCCATACATATGTTATTTGGGACATATTGTAATGATAATATCCTCATTCTATTGAAGGGTCTGACTAGTATGACTCCAAGTGTATCTTTTTTATTTTATAAGATTCATTTTAGTATTAAAAAAACATCACATCCCAAAAAATTAGTTAATAAGC
Organism: Viscum album; assembly: GCA_963277665.1. Classification (NCBI taxonomy): domain Eukaryota; kingdom Viridiplantae; phylum Streptophyta; class Magnoliopsida; order Santalales; family Viscaceae; genus Viscum; species Viscum album. The sequence continues at coordinate 460,448,927 of OY728141.1, read as the reverse complement.
CTACATTGTTTTATGATAATTATTTTTGATATTACATAATTACTTTTTTCACCATTTTTATCATCTACATATTTATATTTTCATGCAATGACAGGGAAATTTCAAGGAATTTTTTTTTATTAAATACTTTTGAATTTTACAAGTCTTTGGCTTCTAACAACACTTGATTCCGAGGAACAGTGTGCCCATAATGAATTTCCGAAGTTTAGCTCTAGTACGTTCAGTAAACGAATTAGCGAGTTTTTCTATCTTTTGAACCGGTGTCAGAATTGAAATCCGAGGGCACCGATGAAATCACAATGACGGTAATTTCTTAAGGGGACCATTACCGTAGATGCATTTCCACGGGAGGAGAAGATAAAAATTTGTGGATTAAATAAGAAGTAAATAAAATTGTGGAAGAATTTTTATTTAATAACTAATGTGGTTATATCCTACATGGGGGAGTTGGGGTGGGAACCATAAGCACCTAACTACCTATGTGAGGATATTTGTGAGGTGGGGCCCACACGAGCCCCAACCTTTCACATTCCATAAACTCATTTTAAACCCCTTTCATAATTGTCAACTCCTCTATAATTGAGTAACTTTTCCTCTCACCTCTCTCCCTCTTTAATTTTTGCCAAAACACACCTTAATTAATTGATTGAACCTCTTCAATTAAATTAATTATGTGTCTGAATTTTAAATTTTGAATTCATGGAAAGATTAAATAAAATAAGGAGAATCCTTATTTTATTTGGGTTGGCAATTGTTGTGTGAGGATGGTTTGGGAGAACTCCAGAGTTTTTGAAGAACTTCATCCTCAATGAAGGACAGTTCATCTCCAATGAAGAACATCGACCCTTCAACGTAGAACGACTTAGCTACCACGATTCTCCATCCTCTTCTTTCCTCTCGACAAGGAAGGATACATCGTCTTGGGGAATTCTCCAACAACGACGCGCCTTATATTTTATCTTCTCTACGACAAGAGAGGGAACTCCATTTCATCCTCGGGCGCACATTGACGACATCCACGAATCCTCACATCGCGACGTTGTCTTTCGTGATGTTGACGTTTGACATCAAATGTTGAGGTAGGGTGAATTGTTTAAATTTTATTGTAAATAAAATTCTTTGGTTGTGCTTTGTTAACCTTGTTATTTCATGGCTATGTGTTATCGTCTAACTTGGAGGGTGCAATCCAAATGAACACGTCCCGATGAAAATCCAATAGAACTTTATCCCTTTGGAATTAGAAACCGGATGTGGGGAAAGAACGACATTGTCGTGCCGTGCCAGAAACATGGCGAAGGAAGCCGGTGTCGTTGCGCCGGCTGTGCGGGAGGAACCACAGGCTGCATCGCGGGCCGCTTCGGCGGAGGAACCGGCTGGCCGGGTGGAGGCGAACCGCCGTGCCAGGAGGGCGCTGTGCTGAGGAACCGGCTGGCCCTCGGCCGATCGAGAGGAGCTGGACCACGACGCTATGAGGGTGGCACGTTGGAAGACCGGTGGCCCGCCCGTGCCAGCCGCGTGAGCCAGAAGGCCGGTCGGCCTAGCCATCCAGTTTGTGAGGGCGGTGGCCTAAGGCGCTGCCTGTTCGAGTAGCCAGGGGCTACGCCCCCACCTTGGACTTCTCGGCCTTCGGGCCGAGCTGTGTTTTCCTTCGGACTGATCTGACACCCCTTCCAGGTCGGACCCGTCAAACTAGGTTAACCCGACCCGCTAGCCCACTCGGCTTAACGGGTAGGGCCAGTTATTCACTTAAACGTGAATAACATAAAGATCGCGCGTCTGATCGACGCGCCGTCTGTGAATCTGGGACTCTTTTGACAAGAAAGTACTTTTTCCTTACTCTATGTGAGTTTTGGACAACTTTTTTAAATTACCGGGTTTGGAACGAGCATATTTCCAACCGGGCCCCGGGAACGGAAAAGCCAATATTTCTCAGACCGGGCATCCGTTTGACGGGTCGTCTGTCGTGTGGAGTTCCTTTTCATGAGATGGAACTACGGGATGCATCAACATTGGACTTCATGATAGTTGATGTGTCGAACCCTTTTTACTCATGGAGTGGACCCTCCTAGAAATGAGTATGCTGTGTGCGGGAACCCTAGAGCTAGCTGCGACTGCGACGACGATGAAGATTGTACTTGGATCCTATGTGGGTTCAGCAGCGAGGACAACTGTACTTTGATCCTACATGCTTTCGGCATCGATAACGACTGTACATGGATCCTACGTGGGTTCGTCAGTGATGGTTACTGTACCTGGATCCTACGTGGGTTCGGTAGTGACGACTTCTGTAATTGGATCCTACGTGGGTTTGGCAGAGATGATTATTCAGAGGACACATCTAATCATCTCCACCCCTCTTCGTGAGTAGTATACATGTGTGAGATTATTCTTTTCAGTCAAACATTATCATTGATGTGGTTGACTTCATTCTAGTGTGGAATGGATTGTGCTTGGGCTCAGAAGATGGAGCCGTACTGGAATTGTTGACTTAGGTATATGTATGGGAATATACCTAAGTAGGGTTGGTTGTTTCTTCGTGTTGTTCCTTTCCTCTGTGGTTTATCCTTCGCGGATTCCAGGAGACCTTTGGGGGTCTCGAGGTCCCTTCTGAGTATCATATACTCACCCCTAAATGGTAAATGGATGCACTACATTGTGTTGGTTGCAGACGACGAACAACATTGATCGTGGCCGAGGCTTGTGGAGTTGGAAAGCATCCGGAGGTGGGCCACCTGGCGGGACGTACACAGAGCGGATGGATAGACCCGAGGTACCGACGAGACTATCTGTACCCACCCTTCAAGTGGGATTTCCAGAGGATGACACGGTGGTTGCTGTTTACTTTTCAGCTGATGTTCATTCTTTCTCAGTTTTAATGTACTTTCAGTTGGGTTTTTATACCGGCCCATTTAATTTCCAGCACATACTTTTGTACTGAGTTTACTTTTTGTATACTCCATCTTATGTACTCTGTTTTGTTTTTTACATATATAAAGGCAATGCCTTCCCTTTTTTCAGGAAGTATGCCTTTGGTGGTAGTCGCCATCCCCTGGCCTATGGAAGGTGGGCTTGGGGTAGTCACGGCACAGGCCCCGAGGACGGGTTGTGAAAAATTGGCATTAGAGGAGTCGATTCTATGACAGAAATCCAGACTCTGATAATTTCTTCACTGTGAAGCAATAGTGTAAAGAATATTGGGTGTGGTTTACAGTCTAGGGAGTCCAGTGTTGGTGCGGCGACCCACGTATCCATACACCAGGACCTTGACTTCTGATTTCCGACTCAGTGCTTGAAAACACAGATTTCATGTGTGTTTCTACAGTTTTCTTTGTGATTAATTCATGCCATATCACCAGGTATAATGTACTAACTGTGTAACACCTGTTTCTTCCTAGGATGGCCCCATGTAGGCAGCCAGCTAGGGTTCTGAGCTACGTGCGAGATGGCAGCCCACCGAGCGACGAGGCCTCGGTGCAGGGCCCCATTATAGTAGAGGCACAAATGGTGCCTCTACCCACTGGGCCACTGATACCACCACCCCCAGTAGCAGAGAGTGCACGTCACCTGAGTGTGCTCTAATATTTTCAACAACAGAGGCTGCCCAGGTTCCACGGAGTGACAGACCCTCAGGCAGCCGAGGATTGGATAGAGGCTATCGTCCGAGTCTTCAGATTGGTAGGGACACCAGCAGATCTTATAGTGATCCTTGTCGCGAGCCTCCTGCACGCAACAGCAGGTAGGTGGTGGAGCCTGATGCTTCAGGTGCACGATGAGGCATCTCTACTTTGGATGGACTTCTAGGGCCTCTTCCTCTCGAAGGTTGTTCTGGCCACCCTCCGTGAGGTGCACATTCAGGAGTTACTACAGCTGCATCAAGGCAGCATGTTAGTAGCTTAGTACTCGACAAGATTTAACGACCTCTCACGCTACTCCAAGAACATGGTATGAGACCCTTTCTTCCGAGCCTGAACCTTTGAGCAGGGACTGAGGCATGATATCAGGGCTTCGATGATCTCCCTTAGAATTCAAATGCATGCAGGAGTACCAGAGCGATCCCTTCTTGTAGAGAGCTGTCTTATTGAGCCTACGCTAGTAGTGAGACCTACCACAGGTCGACGCGTAACAGATTCTTCTGCAGCCGGCAGTAGAAAGATTTCGCAGAGGGCCAAGCGGACAAGGCCATCAGGTTGGAGACCAGAAGATTTTGGTTCTGATGTGCGGGGCACACGTAGTAGATCCATTCATACGAGAGGTAGGCAGTGCTATTCATGCGGCGGGATGGTCCACATGGCTCGTGACTGCCCGACCAACCATGTAGAGTAGAAACAGACGGTTGAGGGACCACCAAGGTAGAGGCATGGGTTCGACCGTGGCGGTACGCAGGGAGAAGGTAGACAAGGTAGAGAAGCTGGCTGAGTAGCAGGTCGTGGACGACACTTCGAATCTCTACCACCACCACCACCAGGAGGTCCACCCCAACCACCGGGAGTAAGTGGACAGATGCAGGTTCATCTCCAGGCAGTGGATGCTTACAACCATGGTGCACTTGATATGATTCTAGGTATTATTTGTGTCTATTGCACCCTTGTTTCAGTTCTTATAGACACAGGAGTGAGTCATTCTATTATTGTCGCTTCCCTTGTTCGGAGCTTAGTGATTCTGATGGAGTCGTTGGCTCGATCCTTACAGCTACAGACTCCTATGGAAGCTGAATCGAGGATTAAACACTGGTGCCGGTAGTCTGAGCTTACTCTAGGAGGCAATATCTTCGGCTTGGATCTTCTTGTAGCGGTGCCGAGGCCTTACGACGTCATCTTGGGTATGGAATGGTTATATACAGTCCATGCCCATATTGAATGTATTCGGTGCAAAGTGCAGTGTGTCCGCACAGACGAGAGAATGTTCACCTTCACCAGTGAGATGGGAGACTTTTTAGCATTGGATGGACTTAAGCAGAGGAGAGGGAAACCGATCACACATCAGTTGGATAGTCTCATCCTCAGAGCATTTGATGTGCGAAGTCTCAGTTTTCCTGTTGTGGTGGATCAGTTTTTGGGCGTTTTCCCTAATGATGTTCCAGGACTACCTCCTCGCATAGTGGTAGACTTATATATTGACCTATACCCCGAGACAACACCGATATCTACTCCAGTATATCGGATGGCTCCCGCTGAGCTTCGTGAGTTGCGGGTACAACTAGAGGACTTGCAGGGCAAGGGATTCATCCAAACCAGTGTTTCACCCTAGGATTCTCTGATTTTATTCTCCATGAAGGCAGATGGGTGCTTATGAATATGTGTCTACTACCGTCGCCTGAATCAGGTGACCGTAAAGAACAAGTATCCACTCCTGAGTATTGACAACCTCTTTGATCAGCTTAAGGTAGCACGATGGTTTTCAAAGATATACCTCATGTCAGGCTATCATCAGCTCAGAGTTCCAGACGAGGATGTTCAGAAGACGGACTTCAGGTGTCGGTATGGCCCCTACGAGTTCTTGGTTATGCCTTTTGGGCTAACCAACTCACCAGAAGTATTTATGAGTCTCATGAACAGGATCTTCCAGCCTTACCTTGATCATTTTTTTGTATTCATCATCGACAAGATACTGATTTACTCGACTACTGAGGAGGAGCATGCCTACCACTTGCAGGTTGTACTGGACACACTCCGAGAGAACCAACTTTATGGTAATCTCCCGAAGTTACAGTTCTAGATGTGAGAGGTTCACTTCTTGGGGAATGAAATCTCGAAGGCGGGAGTTTCTATGGATCCTGCGAAGATCGAGGCAGTAATTGCTTGGGATCCACCCAGGAGCGTGACAGAGGAGCAGAGTTTCCTAGGTATTGCTAGGTACTATCGATGATCTGTGCCAGACTTCTCCAATGTTGCAGTACCGCTTTCAGCTTTGATGAAGAAGGCTAAACCCTTCATGTGGTCAGATATATTTTAGCAGAGCTTCCTGGAGCAGAGACAGAGATTGACCAGTGCGCCCATATTGAGGCTACCAGAGGAGGGCGTATGGTACATAGTTTAGTGTGATGCATCAGGGACCAAACGTGGGTGTTTCCTGATATAGGAGCGAGCAGTGATCGACTATGGTTCACAACAGTTGAGGTAGCATGAGTAGAACTATGATACCCATGACCTAGAGTTAGCAGCAGTGGTCTTCGCCTTGAAGATGTGGTGGTACAATCTAATGGGCGAGCGATTTACAGTCTACTCTTACCACCAGAGTATTAGATATATCTTCTCGCAGAAGGACCTAAACCTGAGACAGCGGTGATGGATCGAGTTCCTCAAGGAATATGACTTTGAAATAGTCTGTAATCTTAGTAAAGGGAATGTTGTGGCTGATGGTATTAGTAGGAGGTCGAGCATTCAGCTACATGGAGAGGTGACAGAGGAGTAAGCCCCTTTGAAGATATCATTCGTGGATAGAGATGGGGAAGCCTTCCTACATTCCCTCACAGTCACTCCTCCTCTACTTCAGCAGGTCAGAGAGGCATAGTGTGGGGACACTGACTGTGAGACACGACGTGCTCCGATTTCCACAGGGCAGGTGCCTGATGGTTTTTCTGAAGGAGCAGAGCACGTTATCCTATTTAGGGGACGTACCATGGTACTAGTTGCACAATAGGAGGAGGTGCTGAGAGAGTGTCAAACTTCCCCTCTCATGGTACATCCAGAAGAGGAAAAGATGTACCAGGACCTCAGATGACAGCACTGGTGGCCGGGTATAAAGAAGGATGTAGCGGAGTTCGTTTCACGATGCCTCACTTTCCAGCAAGTGAAGGCGGAGCACCGGGTACAAACAGGCTTGGTGCCACCCTTAGAGGTCCTGGAGTGGAAGTGGGAATAATTATCCACGGATTTCGTGACGGGGCTTCCATGTACTTCTAGAGGACATGACTCCATCTGGGTGATCGTAGACCGACTCACAATGCCGGCCCACATCCTACCGATTAGAGAGCATGGATCAGTAGAGAGCTTGGGGCGCCTATACATTTATGAGATCGTACGACTTCATGGTGTGCCATCATATATCATCTCTGATCAAGACGCTCGCTTGACTTCCCGGATTTGGAAGGGGTTGCAGGAGGCAATTGGGATACTTCTACTCTTGAGTATTGCCTTTCATCCTTAGATTGATGGCTAGAAGGAGAGGACCATTCAGACTATCAAGGACATTCTCGATGCATGTGTCCTCGATTTTGGTAGCATCTGGGAGGATCATATACCCTTGGTGGATTTTGTGTACAACAATAGCTTCCATTCCACCATTGAGATGGAACTATATGAGGCACTGTACGGCCGGCCATGCAGATCACCTATGTGCTGGACAGACCCTGGGGAGTCAGCACTTGTCGGACCAGAGATGGTCTAGGATACGATGGAGATGGTGCAGATCATCTAGGAGCGGATGAGGACTGCACAGAGTAGACATAAGTCCTATGCTGATAGAAGATGGAGACCACTGGAGTTCGATGATGGAGATCACGTCTTCTTACAGGTCTCACCTCGACGTGGATTATAGAGATTTGGTCGGGGCCGCATGTTATCTTCGTGCTTCATCGGACCACTCCATGTCCTCATTAGGGTAGGAGAGGTGGCTTACCGTCTGGATCATCCACCTCAGTTGCACCGGGTGCACGAACTCTTCCACGTATCTTAGTTGACGAGATACGTGCACGAACCGACACATATCATCGACCATAGGGAGCTGGATATCGATGACGGGGTGACATTTTTGGAGGTCCCGGTGGTGATTGAGGATCGACAGGAGTAGGTCCTCCATGGGAGGTCTATTCCTCTAGTGCACATTCGATGGAAGCACGAGAACCTCCAAGAGAGCACGTGGAAGTGGGAGGCCCATATGTGAGCTTAGAACCCTCATTTTTTCCCTAGTTTATGTTTTAGCATTACGGGGACGTAAGGCCATGAGGTGGGTGTAATGTAAAGACCTAGAAATTTCAAGGAATTTGTTTTTCTTAAATACGTTGGAATTTTATGAGTCTGTGGATTCTGACGACACCTAATTTCGATGCCCGGTGTGCCTGAAATCAATTTCTGAAGTTTACCTTGGGTGCATTCAGTAAACAAACGAGCGGGTTTTTCTATATTTTGAACTGGTGCTCTGAATTTAAATCTAAGGGCACCGATGAAATCGCAATGGCGGTAATTTCGTAAGGGGACCTTTAACGTAGATGCGTTTTCATGGGAAGAGAAGTTAAAATTTTTTGGATTAAATAAGAAGTGAATAAAATTGTGGAAAATTTTTTATTTTATATATTATGTGGTTATATCATACATGGGGGATTTGGGGTGGGACTCATAAGCACCTAACTACCCATGTGAGTATATTTGTGTGGTGGGTCCCACATGAGCCCCAACCTTTCACATTCCCTAAACTACTTTTAAACCCCCCTTCTTAATTGTTAACTCCCCTTTAATTGAGTAGCTCTACCTCTCCCCTCTCACCCTCTATAATTATTTCCAACACACACCTTAAATAATTGATTGAACCTCTCCAATTAAATTAATTAAGTGTTTGAATTTTAAATTTTGAATGCATGGAAAGATAAAATGAAATAATGAGAAGCCTTATTTTTTTGGTTTTTCAATTATTGTGTGAGGAGGGTTTGGGAGAACTCTAGAGTTTTTAAAGAACTTCATCCTCAACGAAGGATGGTTCTTATCCGATGAAGAACATTGACCCTTCAATGTAGAACGACTCGGAAACCATGGTTCTCTATTCCTCTTCTTTCTTCATGACAAGTAAGGACACACCGACATGTATAATTTGCTAATGACGATGCACATTATATTTTCTCTTCTCTGCGACATAAGAGGGAATGTCGTTTCTTCCGCGGGTTCACTTCAACGACATCCAAAAATCCTCCCCTCGCGGCGTCGTCTTCCGTGACGCCGACGTTGGACATCAATTGTTGAGGTAGAGTAAATTGTTTCAATTTTATTGAAAATAAAATTAGTTGGTTGTGCTTCGTGAACCTTGTTCATTCATGGCTATGTGTTACCGTCTAACGCGGAGGGCATTGGCCAAACAAAAATGGCCCGACGACCCACTTATGGAACATTATCCCTTTAGAATTGGAAACCGGAGTTAGGGGATGAACGACACTGTCACGTCGTGCCAGAAACATGGTGAAGGAAGTCGGCATAATTGCACCGGCTGTGCGGGAGGAACCGCGGCCCACATCGCGTGCCGCTTCGGCGGAAGAATCGGCCGGCCAGGAGGAGGCGAACCGCAGTGCCAGGAGGGCGTTGTGCTAAGGAACCGGCTGGCCCGTTGGCCGGTCGAGCTGAGCTGGACCGCGGCGCCAAGAGGGTGCCACACTGGAAGACCTGCGGCCTGCCCATGCGGGCTGCATGTGATAGAAGGATGGCCGGTTTGTGAGGGCGGTGCCCTAAGGCGCCACTGGTTTGGGCATCCGGGGGTCGCGCCCCTGCCTCGGACCACTCGGCCTTCGGGGCGAGCCACTCGGCCAACCAGTCGAGCCAGCCGGCCCGCACAGGGTCGCGCCAAGCCGGGCCGCGCCCCTTCGGGCCGGGCCGCGCCCTTCTGGCCAAGCAGCGTTTTCATTCGGACCGGTCCGACACCCCTGCCGGGTCGGACCAGTCAAACAAGGTTAACCTGACCCGCCAGCCCACTGGGCTTAACGGGCTGGACCAGTTATTCACTTAAACGTGAATAACTTAAAGACCGCGCGTTTGATCGATGCACCGTCTACGGCACTGTGACTATTTCGAAGAGACGGTCCTTTTTAAATTCTCTAATTGATTTTTGGAAAACATTTGTAAACAGTCGGGTTTGGAACGAGCATATTTCCAACCGGGCCCTTGGAACAGAAAAGCCAATATTTCTCAGACCGGGTGTTCGTTTGACGCGCCATCTATCGCGTTGAGTTCCTTTTGACGAGACGGAACTATGGGATACATCAACTTTCGAATTCATGATAGTTGATGTATCAAACCCTTTTTACTCATGGATCAGACCCTCCTAAAAACGAGTACGCTGTGTACAGGAACCCTAGAGATGGCTACGACTGCGATGACGATGATGATTGTACTTGGATCCTACGTGGGTTCGGCAGTGAGGACGATTGTAATTGGATCCTACATGGGTTCGACAGTGAGGACGACTGTACTTGGATCCTATGTGGGTTCGTCCGTGATGGTTACTTTACTTGGATACCACGTGGGTTCGGCAGTGACAAATTCTGTACTTGGATCCTACATGGGTTCGACAGAAGAGATGATTCAGAGGCTACATCTAATCATCTTCACCCCTCTTCATGAGTAGTATACCTGTATGAACTGAGTCTTGTCATTAAAACATTATCAATGATGTGGTTGACTTCTTTCCTGTGTGGACTGTATTGTGCTTGAGATCGGAAGTTGGAGCCGTACTGGAATTGTTGACATAGGTATATATATGGGAATATATGTATGTAGGGTTGGTTGATTCTTTGTGTTGTTCCTTTCCTTTTTGGTTTATCCTTCATGGATTCTGGGAGACATTCGGGGGGTCTCGGCCTCCCTTCTGAGTATCGTATACTCACCCCTGCAAGGGCAATGCCCGCACTACGTTGTGTTGTTTTCAGATGACGGATAGAACTAATCGTGGTCGAAGGTTTTGGAGATGGACGGTATCCAGAGGTGGACCACCTGGCAGGACGAACATAGAGCCGACAGATAGACCCGAGGTACTGACGAGACTATCCGTACCCACCATTGAGGTTGGATTTCCTGAGGATGACTCAGTGGTTGCTGTTTACTTTTTACCTGATGGACATTCTTTCTCAGTTATACTGTACTTTTAGTTGGGTATGTATACCATCCCATTTACTTTCCGGCACTTACTTTTGTAATCAGATTACTTTGTGTTTACTCCAGGTTGCGTACTATGTTGTGTTTGTTTACTTATATAAAGTTAATGCCTTCCCTTTTTTCAGGAATTACGCCTTTGATGCTAGTCGCCATCCCCTATCCTATGGAAGGCGGGCTTGGGGTAGTCCCTTCACGGGCCTTGAGGACGGGTCATGACATTTCATCATAGAGATAATTCTTGAAGATGAACAAGAAACATTTTCCAATTAAATAAGCGATCACAACCCTATCTAATACACAATGTTCTAATTTTGAATCAACAATTACTTTAAAATTAATACATTTTGTTTAATCTATTTCTTTATATTATGTCTAATGTAAAAATTAATACCTTATGTAGTTCTGTTATTTTTCATGGGTACAGGTTGTTGGTTTGGAATTGGAATGAGTTAGGGTCTGAGGAAAATTCCAATGGAACATTAATGTTTTGACTATATGTAATAATATGTACATAATTAAGTAATAGAATAAAAAAATAATGAAAATAATATAATATAGCATTTAATTTTTTATTTTTGTTTTAAATTTTATTTCATTTAAATTATAAATGGTTAATTTCTTTTAATGTTTTATTGGTGATTCAGTGTGATGTTACAACACACTACACTGGTGTTGTAGTGTGTTTTCACATGAAATTGTAGTAATCAACTTTAGCTGCAATACTAAATAAGATGATAAAAGGTTCCATTATCCGTTTTACTAAATACACTGATAATTAGGTCCATTATTATTTTTATATAAATGTTATGATAAATGGGGTCCTTTATCAGTTCATGTAAAATTGTTGATAAATGACCCCATTATCATTGGTTTTTAGAACAGATAAATGACCCCTTTATCAGTTCTTTTCTAGAGATGATAAAATCATAGTTCTTTTACGAATGATATAGTAGTCATAACGTCTCTTATACTAATAAATGTCATTTGTATCATTTTTAATGTTCTATTTTGTAGTATTGTTGTGAGATAACACTTCATATACTACCACCCCTAGTGTCTACTACATTCCCTATATTATAATATAAGGTGAAGCAGTGTGTAGATATAGTATGTGTACAAGTAAAATAGTACAAGTGATGCTACCCAATCTATGAATTCTCACTACAATCCATTAACTATACCAAAACTTATCATTAAATCATTGATAATACTAATTTAACATTACATATTTTTCTACATACCCCCCTCTGTGATTTTTTCATTATAGTTATTTCATTTGAGTTTTCATCATCTTTATAATTCGTGTTCACATTTCTTAATGAATGTCCAGTAGTTTAATAAATCATATAGTATTTGAAATTTCATAAAACATCTTTTATTCCACCATTGCGATTAAATTCAAAAACAAATATAAACTTTTGAAAAAAATAGGGAAGACAAAAAAACGGTGAATGTTTTATGAGAGAAAAACTATCGATTTGAATATAGAATTATAGTTTCATAATATTATTATTCGAGTAGGATAACCTAAGATTTTTTGGTTCACAAATTCATTAATAGAGAATAATGGGATGTGAGATTACCGGATATGATTGAATTGAATGGTCATCATGTATATTGATGGATTAAATGAATGGGAGGGATATTGCAGGGAAACATTAAAAGAGATTGTGTCATGTCTATAGGGAAATAATACTGGTCAATATAATTATAGATAGTTTATGTAAAAGGATAATAATTTGGAATGAACCTATAATTTTTTTTAAACAAACATATAAAAAGAATTTAACATATATTACATCAATTGTTTCATTTATATTATATATCTTACAAAACATATAAAATATTTTTAAGAACTATAAGGTCTGAAATTTTATAAAAACAATACTATAAATACATAAAAAATCAATAAAATTAACATATAAACTCATACATTCATGATCAAATCTAAAATAGAATCACTAAAACACCCATAACTAAAAATAAATATAAAGTGAATGAAACCAATTTGAACGTGTTTTCAATATATAAGTAAAATATAGATAGTATTAATTTATTCATACCATTAGGAAATATTATTACCTTGAAATTAAACATTATTATACTGTTCAGGATCATAAATATAAAGAAGCACCTTAAAAGAAAATAAAAATTAATTTCACATTGAATGATTAGTCATATTTTAGACAGAAGTCACTAGAAGAAGCAAATAATATTCACCCTTGTAAGATCATCCCCATTCATACACTTGTGAATGGAATAAATTAATCCACATTGCTATGTATGAACACCTTATCTCCCCTACTATCTCATTATCAAAAAATAATTCCCATGTGTTGCACATCCAATTTCAATGTGCATAAAAACATGGGATTGAAAATGTAAAAATTATAACATGTGGAAAATAAGTGGGAATGAGATATGGTCTAACTACTAAATGTTCATTTTTAGAAATTTGATGTAAAATACTGAAATATTATTTTGAAATTCTAAATCATTAAAACTAATGTGTCAGATGGATGCATTAACAAAAATGACCATGTTTATACGTGATTTTAAAAATTGATTCATGTCATATATAAATATTCACAATGTAAAACATTTTTATGTTCATAGTAAATTAAATCATATAAAATTATATGATGTAATCTTATGATGTTATAAAATATATGCAGACACATTTAAAAGATCATATGCTGGTATATGTTCATTGAATTCTAATGTGGGATCCCATGGATTTTTGATATTTTCAACATAAAAAGAAACATGGAAGACTATTTAGGGGATGAAAATGTGATAAAACCCTCATTTCCTATCGATTGTTCTTAGTGAAGCTAGTAGAGAAGATCACATTCTATGAAATGGTTATATCTTCCACCAAAATGTTTGATCATGGAAGGATTTTATTTTAAACAGTGGAGAAAAAAATTGTGGAAGCTATAAATACATGTATAAAAATAGTAGGATCTTTGAGAATAAATGTTTTTAAAATTGAAATTTTATTGGACGGCATTATACAATCTAATTTTGTAATGTTTGATGAGGAATACCTAAATCTATATATATTTTTAGGAATTACTAAAACAAATGGGTATACTGGTTGGCTTGAAATCAATGAATAGGTTTTACATGTTTCCAAAGGTGGTTAACATCATACCTAAAATTTCACAATGAATAATTTTATATATTGTGACCAGAACTATGATGTAATATTATGTGTTTTAATATGATAATGTTCATAAAACATTGAAAACACCATAAAAGGGATATCAAGATTGGATTGAGGATAATGGATTAAAAGGAAGGATATTGATACATGTATTACATTGTTCACACCTTTTACCATAACAATATATATAGGACATTTATATACATACAGAATATACATTGGTTTTGAATAATTATAACACCCTAAAAAAACATAGAATGGAGCAGAAAAAAACTTAATATAGAAAATTATAGTATCCTGAGGTGTCCTAAAAAACTATTTCTTATATTTAATAGACTATTAATAGAATCTGACTAGTGGAAACAAATTGGTTTACTAATATCATAGAGGAGATTCACTTCATATTACATCGATGAAAACCTCTCATTAGGATTATATACAATTCAAATTATCAATTTAACTCTACTTTAGCCAAAGCTAACATAGGAATGGTTATTTTTCATACCTCATATTATTGAATAAAGAGTTTGAAAGTTAAAAACTACTGAGTATAATAGAGATAATAAAAATTAAAATTATAAATATTTTTATTAAGGTAAATACTATTTTCATAACTAAAATCATGTAGATGATGCTTCATTTCATGTGAACGAATAATGGAATAAATATAGTCTTTCTTCTGATTTTTCCAAAGGTGAAATATTTTTTAGGGAAAATATCATACAAAATGATAAAAATGTTTATGGTATTAAGACTACAATATCAATGAGTTATTTCATTACCATTTCACTAAGTCCTTCTAATTTCTCCAAAAATTTATTATTCAAATCCATTTAGTATGTATGAAAATGTATAACATTAATCATGAAAATTAATTCCCAAAATGAAAATAACATCTCATTATAGTTATAATAACCCAACATCCCAATCTAATTTCACTCTATAAAAATCCTACTAATTAATGGAAATTTTTCAAACCTAACATTACAAAATTATTATTACATTACATCACCAATGAATATAAGAATAAAATGAATAAATATCAATGATAATTATAAAAAAATTGTTAAGGGAAGATCACTTTTCATATATGAAACCAAATAGAAGTATTTTCAATTATTTTGAATTTAAAATGTCTTAATAAATTGCCACCTTATTGAAATTCCTAACGAATAAATATTTATTTGTGAAAGAATTATACAAAAAAATTAAAATAATGTTTCATATCATATATAATATGGAATGGTGAATTAAATGTTGGGAAATGTCGAATGTAATAACCTTCAATCTTCATAGATCAATATTAATGAACATAAAATATCAATTGAACAATAAAAGCCACAAAATGAATAATAATTCCATATTTTACAAGAATATATATTTTATATTTATATTGAGAGAAGGGAACAAAAATTTTGGAAGGGAAAAAGAAATTCACAATTAAAATATTATGTGTTATATAACAACTAATATATTGCTAAATATCATATATATTTGACTCGTGGTTAATTAAATTATAAAAAAAAATGTTTTTTCTGGTCCATTATTTTTATATAAATGTAATAAATATATTAGAAAATAACTTTTTATAAAATTTATAAGAAGAACCAATCTCAAACTACAATACTCTCATAGTATTATATATAAATTTTTCTGCATTGAATAGTGAATCAATGTTTTGATGAACATACAAACATTTTACGGACAATTAGGAATTGAGGGATAGTATATAAGTTTATGATATATTTTGTAATCAGAAATTAAATTAATAATTATGTTATGATGATCCATAAAAGTGTTAAATGGTGATTATTGATAATTTTTAATGAAAACAATGTGAAAAGAAATGAAAAACGTTTTATACATATGAAACAGGATAAAAATAACAATTTTTAACTATGTAAAAAAAGTAATGAATCGTATGAAAAATATATGTGTTTTATTTATAGAATTATTTTTAATAGCATACCATTTTGGATTGAAATACAAAAGATTATATTAATAATTTAATGTTGTTTATTTAAATGTGATAGATGAATGAAACCAGTTAGAAAAAATAAAGTGTTATAAAAAATTAAAAATTATAATCCTAATGGTTGTTATTAAATAAAAGTTATAACAATATGTTTCATAAATAGTAGGTAAATAAAATATTTTTATCCAACTTCACATTATGATACATGTAAGTTAAAAAAATTCTCACTTACTCATTTACATACATGTAAATTAAAAATAATCTCTAAAAAATAAAATAAATTAGAATATGAGTTTATATAATTGATTTAGTATATATGAATGGATAAGATCAATGAATTAGATTTTGAATTTGTTTTATTACAAATATTAAAATTATGAACCAACTTATATAAGAAAGAAATATTATTTAATTATGTTTCTAACATAATAATTAATTAAATAAAGAGAATGAATATCAATGAACTAATTACAATTTAATCGGAAAAAAATCATTATTGGTAGAAATGATGAAACAAAAACTATCCAAATTAGGTCATTCATGAATATCCGGTGATACATAAATCATAAAAAAATATTTTAACCAACATTGATAAATAATATGGGATAATGAGTTTTGTGAGTTTATATGAAATAAAACCATGATGTATTGTAACCACACCTGAGGAATGGGGACTTAGGGAGAAAATGGAGGTTACATATAGGTCTAGATGGTGACATAAATATTGGGAGGTACAAATGGGAATATTGGTAGATTAGGGGAAGCCTATCGGAGGAGTGGGAGGGGAAGGGAAAAGGTGGAGGGGATAATGGGTACTGAGGGAGTGACCCATGTTCATAGAGCCACACACTTTGAAATGAATAGTAGAAAGATATTTATATACATACAAAAAGTACAAAAATATATATTTCATTTAATATATATGTATATATATTATAAATACAGCCATTTAACATAAAAAAATATTTAGCTTTGGTAAGCTAAACCATATCTCTAACTCTTAAGAACTCTTATTTTCATTCAGTATGTTTATTCCACACATTATACTCTTAAAATACCATTAATATATTTGAATAATCCATCAATGAAATCATAAGTGTAACACCCCAGGTTTCGATGAAATTTATCTCAAATAAATTAAATTTCATTGAAGTCTTGTGTTATACACAACACTATGTTTAGCTTTCACTATTCACAACACCAGAATAAATTTCTTTACACATAACACTATGTTTCTTTGAAACATCATTTTATTATTATTTAAAAATGAATATAACATATCTATTAAGTTATTATCTATGAATAATATTAATTAACTTATGAAAATATTACTTCATTGTTTTTTAATTAATTCAGAACAAAAATATATACCAATTGAATATGGAATTTTTTTTTGTTGACAAACACATTTTTATTAATAAATTAAATTAACTAAACATATTTAAGGAAGATAATAATATATACTTGTAATATATTTAATAAAATGTTTTTCAATATTGGTTAACAAATTATAGGAATGGGTTAAGAATTAACCGTATTTGATGCATAAAACCTATATTTTTTCAAAAATGGAATTTTATCCCCTTTTAATGGAGAAAAAAATTTTAATAAAAATTTTGATATCTTTATATTTTATATTTGAAAAACTAAACTTATTTTTTTGAATCAGGATATAAAAATTTACTTTGATCAAATTAGTTTAAATTTTTAGATAAATATCTTCTTTTGATGAGTACTTAAAATATATTAAATTATATTTGAAAAAAATAACTTCATAAAAATAATTTATAGTGTTAAATTATATTTCTCATTTTATTTAATTAATAATTTTATTTTTTATTAGTTAATAAAATATTTGTAATTTGATTATATTTTACATTAAATCTAGATAAAATAGTATATACATTTTTCTTGTTTTTACTTTAATAACATATTTTCTCACCCTTTAATGAGATAAATTTTAAATTATTTTCTTCAATTTATATTTTCTTATATTATAAAAAATGGGTGAAATTTTTGAATCCATAGGGTAAAAATTATGTAAATTGGGATTTTAGAATTTTGAATAGTATCTTTAGAAATTTTTCTCTAACACAGAAATAAGATAAATCAGATAATTAAGGGTAATAAATATAATTAAAAACAACATAAAATTACCCCAAATTATCCTAATTTAATTGGATGAGTTTATTTACACAAAATTATTAATTATGGTTATATTATAAACAATTTGGGGCACCGAGAATATAGTAAGACATTTATTTTATTTTATTTTACGAAATGTTAAAGATGTCTTACAAATACTGTCAATAATTATATCATTTTTAAAATAAGGTTATAAAAAAGATAAAACTGACTATAAAGAGTGACCTAAAATATAATTTTTTTCATTATCATTCTAGATATTCGTTATTTTTTAGGAAATAAATAAATACGATAATGGCCTGTAAAATGATGGAAGAGTAGTTTTTTAATTAATTAAAAAACCAAATAAATGATATTTTGAATATTAAATTACTATAAATTTTTATAATTAATGTCATAATAGAATTTTATACAAGTAATTGAGACATTATGGATGATTTAATATAGTTTTTTATATATTATGTTGTTATTATATAATTTAGAAGAAAAATATTGAATTGTGTCAAAATTGAAACTTATGATATTTTTTGAATGCTAAAATTTATTAAAATATTTAAAAATTCAAAAACTATTATATAAGGACAAGGGGGTGATAAAATGACTAAAATATCATAAATTTAACATTTAATTGAAATTTTATACTTTTTATGTAGAAATTATATTCTCTTATCAATAAATAAATTTTTATCATAGTAATAACTTAAATATGATAAATAAAGGTTAATAAAATATTTAATGTTTATAATTGAATCATAACCTATATAATTTTTTTTGTTTGATGATATTAAAATATTATAACATATTATATTATAATATGTGGCCTTTTTAAGTATTTGGAAACATATTGTATTTATTTTAAATTAATATTTCGAGAAATTCAAAAGTCCTCCTCACTTCAATTATAAAGCGTAACCTCCTATCCAACTTATAAAAATTACATGTAGTGGAAAATATTGAACATAACCTATTAATTTTCCTTATAAAATTTCTTATTATCATTATAAAGGTTAATTTCTTCTCAAATATCCAACTCTAGTGTCCCAAAGTGGAGATCTATAGGGTGGTCTTCAAAGAAGATGTAATCTCCTTAATTAATCATTCAATATTGTTTCTTCGTATACTTACTCATAATTTGTTTATTAACTTATAAATTAATTAATAATATATAAACTATAAAATGAGATTTTATTTTTTTACTTAATAACCATATTTGACATTTTATTTACCCAATGGAAAACAAAAATACAATGCGATCATAATAATGTCTTACTATCTCCACTCGATGATGTAATATGATTTTTATTAGCAAATTAGTTTAATTATTATAATTTTTTAAATAATATTGATATATTATTATTAAAATATTGAATTTATTATATAAAAAATAGATAACATCCATTTCCTTACATATTCAAAATCAATGTCATTATATCGTCGCTCATGCATATGTATGACCTACTCTCTCCAAGAAGAAATGTAATTTATTTTCCCTATTTAGCATCAATGAATGATTATATAATTATTCATAATGAATATATATGATATGTATTACATAAATATTATTCATTAATTTATGGAACTGTATCCTTTTCAAAATAATGGGGACGTATATGATAAAAAATTCATAAGAAAATAAAGTAGTAAACACCCATAATATAGTAATATTGAAATATTATTAATAAATGGGTGATCATGTGATCACATATAATATCCTCAATATAAATATGGCTCTTTAATAATTTAATAACATTATTTAAACAATTATATAGTAGTTTTGGATATGAGTGAATTAAACCAGACCTATGGTATGGGTTAATTACAAGATCTCATTATTATTGAGATTGTTCATATGTTTGTATATACTGGGAAATATTTATCCTTCATGTGCATGTGTCTTAGAAATTCATTCCAATATATTTTAATATTATTATTTATTTTTTAATGTAATATTTACACATGTATTACTTTTTATTATACATTTGGAATAAATCATTTGGTGACTTCCTAATGAGGTTCTTTTTTTTTTGAATTTTCCAGAAAATGTATGATAATAATGTTTTTTAACATATACGACTGGAATGGAGAATTATTATTATTTCATAACATAATTACATGATGTTTAAAATTAAATCATAAAATGTTATTTTTAATGAAAAATTACTTCAAAATGTTATGACATTTTACAGAAATAAAATGTTTTGAAAAGAAATGATATTTTCTTCAAGAATTGCTTTTATTTGATATCCCACAATTATTTTCTATATAATATAACATTTAGTTGATACTGCAATAATTTTACTAGGGATATTATTCAATTTTACTATTTTTATACCTTATATGATTGTTTTTTTATTTATGGGATGATTTTTATGAAACTCATTTCATTTCTGTGGGTTTATTTTATGATTTAATATATTTATGAGGGCCAAGTCATTCCATGAGTTTGATATGATACATGAATTATGTACTTGTGGCACATATATGTATGAATTCAAGATGAGATTTTTGGGTCCTATATCTCCCATTAATTTATTGGGAAATGATTTATATCTCAAGGGATAAACATGTTTAGTATAAGGAATGAACTCAGTTTAGTAAAAAATATTGTGCTCTATGATTGTCTTGGGACTGAAAATTGACTAAATAGTTGGTCATTAGAGTAAAAAATGTCAACCAAGATGGTATGGGTAGTGAACCCAAACTAATAATATAAAAATGAAATTTATTCCTTTAGGACTATGGGATTCATTTTATATTCTTACATATATTCCACAAATTGCATGTCTTATTCCTATGTTATGATTTCATGGATTATGTTCTTTATTTTTTAATGAATAGTGTCTTATGAACTACCAAAGTATATTCCATGAATCTTGATTATGATCACTGATATGAATCTTGTGATATTTTATTTCCATTATCATGTTCCCTAAGTTTATGAAGTTGTGTATTATGTTTTATGAGTATAATAATTGTTCAAGTTTGGGTGAATATAGTAGCAGATAATGAAGATCAATTTTATACTAGTTTTTTTTATTTTTTATAAAGGGACTATACTAGTACAGTCATTAGGGGTCTATGTGTGAAATTTATCATGTACTCCACAAAATCAATTTAATGTTAATGTAAAAAAATGTTTCATAATAGTTGGTATCAAAGATAATTTTTAGTTATACTTCTAAAATTGGGAGGAGAAATATTTATTGGGACAACTAAGTACTTGCCTAAGTTTAATTATACATACAAGGAAGGTATTTGGGAATATTGGTGAAGGATGGACTGCATGTTTTCCTAGTAATACATACCTCATATACACTGTAAGTGGATTTGATTTCAGAATATATATACCTAGGGGTAACAACTCTGAAAATGTTTGTCTGTCCGGACTCAAGCATCACCTGGTACACAAAAATAACCCTTCCTGTAAACATGGTTTGAAATTCCCGAGGGATATTCTTTTGGAATACAAAAACACATCATGAACAATAATTAAGGATTTAAATATATTTTTTCTACGAATAACCTAGGATGAACCGAATATCACATTGATTAATGAAGGTGTCAAAATTAAGATATACTATTGGTTTTTAATCATTATTATGTGGTTCTTAACTATGAAAACTCTTTCTTACTCAATGATTTTTGGATTTATTAAACGTAAGGAACCTAAAGGGACGACATTAGTAAAATTTATGATGGAATATGCAACAATTTTACTCCTGAAAAATTAATGGAAACATGAGATGGAATGAAAAACCTCATTATCATTCTCAACTATCCTTCTCATGATACGACTAATGATGGATAGTGAAACACGTAATATAAGGAAAACAATTTTGTTGAGTAGTTCATGAGTCCATTTCCACCATCTCAAATTGGGTCATCATATCCACTTGTTTTGGAATAATGTATCAGTACTACATAATCAATGAAATTACTGTACAAAAATTAATTTCCTCATATTATAAATATGAAAATGGAGGAGTTTAATTACTTAAAGAAAATGGAAATTTAATATGTTCATACCTATGAAGATCATTTGAAAATAAGAGTAAGGAATTGTGCTGTCATTATCACGCAACCTGAATTTGATGTTTATATATTATATAGTGGCATAAATCCAAGTCATAAAATGGAATTAACAATAATATACATTAGTACCATTGACGATATTACTCTTTGTGAAATCATGGATGAAACAGAGGTTGTTGTTATGTATAAATATCTTGTTTTTGACAAGAAGAAGATGATGGTGTCCAAGGGAATATCAAAACATCATGGAGAAAATAAGCCGATCATTCCATTATGATTAATGTGTGGGACGAACAATGGAGTAAATTTTATTAGGTGTTTTAATTAACATTTTAAGTGTGAATAATATGATCCTCTTTCATTTTATTATAGAATTGATTAGAATAATTTAGCTAACCATTTAAATGTAGATAAATGTGTACAAAATTATCCTCACATAATTCAATAATTAATGTGTATGGAGAATGGTAATTATGCTAACATGTTTCCAAAACCAATGGTTGGTGATGATGATCGACCTCAAAAACCTCTTAAACCTAGAGATAATGGGAAATCTCATGAAATCAACATTTCTTATGAGTGGACAGATAACAACATGGTGAACGGTACACATACCATTCACTCTATAATAGGTAATGTCCTCTCTAATGCTAGATCTACCCACTATTTCATATACAAATAATTTACTAATGGATTAAATATTAAAACAAAACAATATGATAATGAATTAGTAGTGTAAACCCATAATGGTATGATAATTTCATCTCAAGTCCGCAATTCCTCTATGGTTGATGTTGGTGGGAATTTGTTTCTATAAAATCCAAGAATTCATTCTATGGTTTAATTTGATGTAATTTTAGGAAGGGAATAAATTTCTCTATACAGATACCTGATATGTTATCGTGTAAGGGAGGTTATATTTTATGCTTTAAACCAGCCAATGATCAGATATCAATTTTATGATAAGTATGAACTTCATTTGGAGATTAAATTCAATTTAAGGGTACTAATTCCTATTCAAAAGGGGAATTTATCTCAAATTGTTTGTGGGGATGTTTACAACGATGAAATAAATATTGGCCATGAATCTATTGAAATCTTTCTAGAATAGTGACTACTCTTCCACCGAAATGTGATGTTGTGTTCTCAAAAGAACTCATAAATGGTTGTACAAAAATTTCAATGACTACAGATATAATAGACACATTATTGTTAGGGTAGTTTAAGAAGAAACTCATATAAAATCTTGATAATGGATCCATTCATCCATGTTTTAATCATTGGGTTTCACTATTTATTTTAGTGAATATTAAAGATGGATAAATGCGACTCGACATCGACTATCCAGAGTCGAACAAGATCAAAATCATGAACAAGTATCATCTTCCATGTATTAATGATTTTCCTGATCAACTAAGAAATGGTCAACACATTTCCATGATTGACCATTGATTTGAATATCATAAATGGATGGTTAATATGAGGATATACCCTAAACAGAATTCAGAACAATGTATGGTCACTATCAATATATATTTATGCTTTTTGGTCTTACTAGTGACCCTAATATCATGATGGATTTGATGAATATTGTATTTAGATATTACATTAATAATTTTGTTTTAGTCTTTATATTTTTGAAATATTATATACATTCTTATTAATCAATGTATAATATATACTATTTATTAGTATTTACTATTTTTTAGGTTGGGGATGAATCCAATTTTTTTTATAAATGCAAAGGACACATTCTATATGGGAAGAGGGAGGCACATTTCCCAGCTCATAGGACAAATACCATGTGTCCCCTGAGAATGAATCATAGTTCCTAGGTCATGAAATCTCTAATTCTAGGCCCAAAAGCCAATTTTTAGTTGCTCGATCAACAGATAAATAGTATTTTTTTAGTACCCAGGCTACTACATTGACCACAACAGTACCCTGATTGCTACAGTACTCACCACCACTACAGTACATAGATATAAAAACTTTTAAAATCAACCTTACATAGTTTTGAATGCCGAGTATTTTGGATTCAAGATTACAGGGTTTACAAGTCATGAACCACCAAAACTAAAATTATCATTTATAATCTATATATGTGAATATTAAATTTATTTATTTTAATCAATATTTATATTTTTAATAACATGTTGGATATTTTTCTCAATTTACACATTTTTATTTTTTATTTTTTTAATTATTTTATTTTACAAATCGATATATTAAATATATACTATTTATTAGTACTTATAATTTATATATACTATATTATATTTATTCATTTTTAACAATAATTATATACTTTATAAAATCATTATTAATTGTTTATTTACTAATTTTTAATTTTTATAAATATTATATTTTATTCAGAACCTTTATCAGTGTTAAAACACCACTGATAAATGATGCCTTTATTAATGCTTAAAATAATGTTCAAATAAAGGGTTTCCTTTTTGAATTTATGTGATAAAGCACTGATAGGGGTAACTTTTACCAATAATTTATAAAATTAGTGATAAAGGTCACCTTTTAGAAGTACTAAAAACAATAACTAATAACTAATTCCATTCATTAGCCCAAAAAAATATTGATGATAAATGCCATGCTTTATCAGCGCTTTTTAGCAATGATTATTGTCAGTGATGTTAATGGTCTATATTATACTAGTGACCTTGTTTGGGCTTCCATTGAGAACTCTAAATACTTTATCGATTCATATAGTGATATGAAAATCCTCCAACTCACAGATACTTGATTTATTTTTTCATAGGAGTAGGGGTGTAGTAGATCGAGATTTGGGATCGTGATACTATATGGAAGATAGTTTCTTTTTCGGTATTTTTTTACTTTTGATACATGTATTGAATTTAAATGGAGTTACAATGTATTAATGTCTTTTTAATAGTATAACATGAAAATAATTTTATTTGGAACTATAAGATGAGACTACTTGGATATATATGGGGGATTTTTACTAATCCACTACACTGTTATTTATTATGATTCCACTATTTTTGTATAAGAAGATATATATATGCAACACCTTGATCATGTGGTTATTTTTTCCACATTTTTAACCATGTACATTTTATGCTAGTCTATATCCTCTGGTTTACGGGGTGGTTCACTTTAGGCAATGTGGCCAATCTGGTTCAGTTACTATTAAGTGAATCAAGTTAGTGATGTCTCAATGTGTTATAAAAAAAGATTATTTCATTTTTTCGTATCATTTATGAATACTAGGAAGGATTTGTAGAATTTATTGGAATTTGGTAGTTATCTATTCCTAGGAATAACAAATCCATTTATATGGAAAATCCATATTTTCTGGGATGGGATGGGATGTTTTGGATTTTTTCCATTACAAATTATTTGACATCATTGTTGGGTGAAAAACATGATGTTTGATGTTTCTTATAATTAATTATTTTCACCTTTTACTTGAATGGATTGGAAATAATGAATAATGAATCATCATAAGAACTTTATGTGTAAAATTACATGTATTATAAAATTCCATATTCATGTTACATGATGCATTTCTGGCATCATGTTTTTGTTCCCTTAATAATTTCTATGAACATTTAATTAAATTTCATGATAGGACATGATAAATGACTATTTGGGATTAAAGTTACAAGACACATGAATTTAAAATGCATATGGGCTCTTATAAATTGGGAGTGGTGATCCATATACTTCACTCATTTAAATATAATTTCATTATATATGAGAAATAAATTAAATGATACAAAATTCATAAAATAATTGTTACTAGTCAATAGGGATTCCAATTATAATTTAACGAAATTACTCTATAAGTATCTGCTGACACTCTATATATCGTAATCCCTAACATTTTACATTGAACTAGCCCTGAATCGACATTAGTAGTGGGATGTGTGAATTTTTTCATGAATTATTGTGGCGTGTATGTCACCTAGACGTAACATTAAGAGTAGGTAGAGGGGTGTGAATCATGTTAGAAGGATTATTCATGTCATTATATATATATATATATGATATTGTGGTTTCAAAATCAATTTTGGAGTAATTCTATTGAAAATTGTAGATATATTCCACTGTGAAGTCCTCCTATTATGCACCAGAAATCTAGAAACGACTATGCATCAAAGCCGGTGGGCCATGGGACACCTATAGAATATACATTATTTCCACTTTTAGTACAGACTATTATAGTATATGTGGGTGTTGAGGTTCTGTTTTAAGAGGAATTATTATGTTTCGTGGAGATCGTTTATGGCGCACTGCGACCTACCCCGACTATAGAAATGTTGACACATGACTTCCAACAATAGAATCCTCCATGTTTTTAGGGGATGGAGGACCATAGGCTTCATATCCATGGATGGAGTCCATTTTATCAATTATCTTTCATCTCTCAATGTATATGATTCGATATTACTCCGGGTGGTGCTGGGATGTGATAATCATCAGAACCTGGCATAGAGGATTTATAGAAAAAATTCTAAGACTACGTCTATCCCGAGACACTGAAGGCTGACAATGCTGGAGATTTTATGCATCTAATGAAGGAATCAATATTTAAATTATTATACCCATTGTATAAATATCCAATGTTTCAAAAATACTACATTATGTGATGATATATCGAAATCTAGGAGATTCGATGATGGTCCCAATTATGAAATCCAATCAAATGTGTTCATATTTTGATTTTATACTATTTTAAGAATATTATATGAGGTATTGATTTCTAAAAAACCTTCAGGGAATATGGGGGAAAAAATAGGGTTGATCAGATTCTCGACCTATTTTCTCTATATTTGGTGGTGGGAATATATGTATTGTTATCCCATTTATGGGGAATACCATCTAGAGAATGAGTGCTGATATTTTCATAATTTTTCATATGTGTAGAAGAAAGGTACATTTGAGGAGTTACTGTGATAGATACCCAATGAAATTGAAATATTATTGTAGGATATTCCATTTAAAATGGTTTTATTAGACAGTTTATCTAGAATAAAGGGATAGAGTTTATGCAACGACTCCACATTCAGGAGTAGGGACAACAACTAATCAGCATGCATAGAGAAGGGGAGGATCTGGTTATCCAGTTCAAGGTGGGTTTCATTTATGGGGTATCTATAGACTTGATTCTCAATAAAAGATGGGTGGTTATTCTTTTTGTAGTTTGGATATATCATAGATCCATGATTCCTTCCATTTGTATGCAGAAGATCAAATACCTAAATAGAAGAGAAATAGAATTTTGAACATGATAGGTACTATTAGTGTAGACTATATTGTAGTATCTTCTATTATTGATATAGTTCATTCTCATTCATTCAAATTAGTTGTTGTTGTGGATATACATGGGCTTAATGTTTAGTTTTTTGGTGGTCTGATGAAACACTATGCTCTATTGGGGATTTGATTGGAGTGTGTACTCCTGTACCAGTAGTAACCCTATAACGTAGGCTGGTTTCACATCAAACGAGACCTATTCTTACTCAAGATGATACAAATTGAGTTCATTCTCAATATGGACTAGCTGTTTCTCTTTCTTTTATTATTGAAAGCTGTAACTGATGGGTGGATTTCACAAAACTAGAGGGTGTATTTTGTATTTAAATTAGTCAATGGGATATCTTGGTTAGCCAACATGGACCTGTGCATCATGGGATGGGTAGGAAGATAGTCCAGATTGCTTGTTTATATATGGATGGTCACTGATCACATCAAAAAAAAATTCCATCTAGTAATTGATTATTTTAGAGATGTTTTCCTAGAAAATATTTCTTGACGACCTCCACAGAGAGACATTAATATTTTCATAATGAAATTTTATTTTGGTTAGATGATATACATTCCTCCCTATAATATGGATAAAATATAATTGCATGATAAAAAAATATGAATCTATAGTTCTTAGTATAAAAGGGTTTTATATAATAGAGTACTTCATTGTGGGGTTCTATAGTTATTTCCACTAAAAGGGCCAATGGAGCTCCACCTTTTTGTGTGGATTACTAGAAGTAGAACCAGTTGATTGTTATACGCCATTATCCTTTTCCTTGGATATATGATTTCACTAACTATATCTTTGGATATAATCTCTTCATGATTCCTATTATAATATCAATTTATCTTCAAGTGCATATTCAAACATCAGACATCCCTCATACATCTTTTTATTCTAGGTATTGTTTAAATGATTACATGGTTATGCCTTTTTTATCAAAAATGCGATAGCATTTTTCATGGAACTAATAAAATGAGTTTATTCATCCATATATTGATTCATTGTGGTGGTATTTGTGGATGATATTTGGGTGTATTATCAAACTCAAAAATGATATTTCCAAATATCTTGAGATCATATTGGATAGAAATAGAGATAATATCTTATATACTAGGATCACAAGATGCCACTTTTTGATGGATAATATTTACGTCATGGGTAATATCATCTTCGAGAATGGAGTATTAGTTGACCGAAATAAGGGTAGAGATATAGATTCCTCGTAGTAGACCAAGATTGTTGTGGAAAGAAATTTCATCAGAATTACTAGATATTATATGTGTATCTTATAGTACAAGTCGCACATAGAATCACGTCTTATCAGATGGAATAAGAATAGTGTGATATTTTATATTAAAAAACAATAAGAAATCATTTTAAGAGATTAATGGGATACTAAATTCAACAATGATATTAATTTTACTATATTTTGGAAGAATGTATATTGTATAATATGATGAATCATGAATATGGCTAGGAGAATT
The DNA here is from genome assembly GCA_963277665.1 of Viscum album. Classification (NCBI taxonomy): domain Eukaryota; kingdom Viridiplantae; phylum Streptophyta; class Magnoliopsida; order Santalales; family Viscaceae; genus Viscum; species Viscum album. Next base: position 460,419,976 of record OY728141.1, on the reverse strand, counting down.
CAAAATACGTGGATAGAAATTAATGTGTATTGGTTTTAGTAGTTAAGTCCACAGAAGATGAACTACATAATTTTTTATTTATTGATAGTGAATGCTTTTATTGACTTGCGCTATTGGAGGTATTATTTATGGGGTGATCATTTTGTGGTGTACAAGGACCAAAAATTCCTCATGTATATTTTTAAATAACATGACATGAATATCATGAAATAAATGGGGACTGGATGACTTCAATTATTCGAATTTTTTCATGTCTATTTTCTTAAAAATTAAATTTAGTTTTTGATGCACAAAGTAAGATGGCTCTTCATCAAGAATTATTAGAGGACATTAACAAGTGGAATCTTGTGGCCTTATTTTCATAGACACATATAATGATTTTGGACAATAATAAAAGCCTATAATTTCTACATTATTAGTGGCATCATCACATATAGAGAGAGTGATGATGATGGTATTATAAGATTAGGAGGGATTGGTCCTACTGAGACAACATTAAAGGTGGTACTTGCCTCAAAGTTGGGTCATTGATGAGGATGAGGTCATATGAATCAATGAACATTCCTAGGTTACTAAAAATATCAAGAAGGATTTGATGTGGTAGTATGTTTCCTTGATATGGGTTATGATTCCCTTTTTTAAAATGATTTATTATTACTTGAGCAATCAATTTTTGTGGTTGAGGATGAAGCATGAGATAGATGGGTTTGTTTCTCATGGTTCCACTTATTAGATGGTGATGATGGAACACTAGAGACGTGTATGGATTTTACATCTGTTACCAATTATTGAGTGGAAATGGGATGATTTCACCATGGAGTTTGTGTCATGTCATCCTAGATCACCTCAGGGATGTGACGTCTATGGGAGACAATAGATAGGTCAAAAAAGGTCATCCATTTAGGTCAATTTAGGAGACACTTATATTGGATGATCTCAGGTGACTCTACATTTGTGAGATCATACATCATCACATGGTTACACATTCTATATTATCAAAAAAAGATGATCATTTAACATGATGGTTCTAGAAGTGGTGGAAGAGGTCACTAGATTTACATGTACTACTAAGTATAAAATACCACCCATAAACCTATGGTCATTCTATTTAAATGATATAGGTTTTGGATGACATGTCTGAGCATGTGTCGATGATTTCAACAGTTCTTGGGAAAATTCATACATCTCTCAATGTTCTTTTATAATTTGATTTATTATGTGATCATATAGTTGGCTCCTTATGAGTACCTCTATTATAAGACATTAAATTCAATATTATGCTATTTAGAGGAAGAAGAGGTCATGTTACTAGGTTCTAATCACATATAAGAGGCTTCAGAAAAGTTTCATCTTGTCATTAAGATGACTTCCATTCATTATTCTAGACAAATGTCATGTGACAATCACTGCCATTAAACACTATAATTCAAGGTGGGAGTCTTGTTTTCTTGTGAGTTTTTTCTAGATTAGTGTATCAATGGATTCAAAAATATGGGATGTTATCACCTCATTAATCTAGGACCTATGATATTTTGAGAAATATTAGGGAAATTAACTTATCATGTTTAGTTACATCAGATGTATCTATCCATGCACTACATCTTCTATATATATATATCATATTTTCAATTATTAAGTTCATTATTTTAATTTTATTCAACACATTGAGGTTGAATTGAATATAGGTGTGTCCTTTTAGGTGTATCCAAACCATATTGTTGATCATTGAATAAGTGTCCCTCAAAGCTAGTTAGTTCCTATTGTACAAGTGGTATGGAAGCACAGTTACATATAGTATGTCAGTTAAGAGTGGGAGGATGACGTATGTGTCATGTGGATATAGATATTCTCATATGCTGCTTAAAGACCAATAAAAGGAAAATTCATGGCTGATTTAATTTATGTGGGAATATTTTACCATCCCATCTATTCTTTGTGGTATGGATCCATTTTATATTTAGTTTAATTCCTTGTTTTTTACCACATGCGAATGGCTAGTGAAGTTATGGACGAAACATGTGTTTTTTGGGGCTGCTTATCAGCTCAAAGTCAATGTTTTGGGAAAATGAATGTGGGTTCCATTATTAGTAAAAAATATGCGACCCAACACACATGGATATTTTAAACTATATTGTTATTCCACACATCAGTCCATGGACCCTTGGTTTGAGGATACCATGTTTATGTGGCCTCTGGCATATGATGATTGATTGAATATAGGCTAATGACATGGGGAAAGGGAGACGATGGAACCCTAAGTGCGGATGAGTGATGACAGATCCCTCCCCCTTTCTGTTGGAAGGAGAGGCGTGGATGCATCAATGATGCCTCCCCAGGTTCAGCGGAAGCCCTTTCTATGTTTTTCTAACCTCAGTTTTCTTCATGTATTCCCTGCAATTTCATTAAGGCCGAAGGATCCAGATCTTCACTATGGGGATCCTCATCTCTCAATATCAGTTCCAGAGTTCTCCGAAACCTCGTGTCCTCTGAATAGGACCCTGGTGGGTCGTTTCATCCATTTTATGTCCTCAGTTGATGAGTTTGACCACTTTGTTTTTTGGAAATCGGGACTTGAAAGATCATGCGGTTGTGGGTCTTTTGGATAAACGCCACCTGATGACTCGTTTTCCTCTGATAAATATCTGATTTGCGCATGGTCTTGGGCTCCCTGAAGATGCAACAGTTACATGTTATTTCTTATTCACTGGTCTTTCAATTTATGTATTAAGAGGGACTCACCCTTCGTCACGACATGGGTTAGTCTTCCGCACCTCCCCTTTCCCTTTAAAAATCTAGCTATCATCCGTATGCTAGGTAATCTAGTTGTCCAATTCCTCTACTCTGATGATTGCACTGCTACTATGAGACACCTAATCAATCAATGGGTCTACGAGGAGGTGGATGTCTTGAAGCCACCGGTTGAGTAGGTGTGGATTACGGTTGGGGAAGAGTTTAGGAGGAAGCAATTTGTGGTTTATGAAACATGGATTTATTTCTTCTCAAATTGCAGTTGGTTGGGTCATTTGTCCTGAAACGGCCATCAAATTGTCACAAACAAGAGGACCTCATGTCCCGGAGAGAGGCTCGACAAAGCCTCTGGTTTGCAGCAGAAGGATGATGTGGAAGAAAGGACTGAAAATGTCTCGATTCTAAAGGTATTGGGAAAACTAGTGTTGACAAACTCTGCACGGGTGTCTTCTAAGCTGATAGGAATGACTGTGGATGGGTAGACCAGCGGTGAAGCTTTGGTAGTAGTGAAGGCTGCTAAGGATATGGAGCAAAAACCACTAGTTTGGGATGTCTTTTCCTACCTAATTTATGTCCAGGGAATTATCCTAGTGAAGGAGAGTGGAGTGGCATTAGTGTAGGTGGATGGTTCAGATAAGAAGTATTCCATGGAGGTGGTCAGGGTGTAACAACGACCGGTTATGGAATGCTCAAAGAAAGCTATAATAATCTCTCTAGTGAGTGATTCCTATGGATCCGGGGAACCCCAAGACCAGATATGGGAGGATAAAAACATGAAACCTAAATTTATGGGTCGTGGGTATAATCAGGCCACAGGTCCATCATTTTCAGTACCCCCATGTAGTGATGCTTTGGTGGTAAGCATAGAGGCCCAGATAAACGTAATGTCACTACTGGGGACGTTTTTTCTACATGTTGCAATAGAATATAATTTTGTAAAAGGGGGGAAAGATGGGGTTAGTTTCATGGGGCCTTTGGACCCAAAAACTCTTATCCCAATTGCATCATTCATTCATAAGGCTAGGAGTACGAGGAAGAAGATTGGTTTGTAGAATAATGAAGGCATGGAAGATTCTTGAGGAACGCTGAGGCCCCTCAAATATGTCTATATGTTTGAATTAAAAAACTTCTTTGAAGGCTTGGAAAAGCATGTGGATCCATTGAATCATGAAAAGGAGGATTCCGGAGAAGATAGTCACAACCAATTCTCAGTGGATAGCTTGGTCCGTTTCCAAGGGGAAGGTCATCACATCCCAAGAAGAAAGATGTGGTAAAAAGGGAAGCGAGACCTGGGGAAAGGCAATGTGGTCTACGGTAAAAGACCCAAGGGATGCAAAGACTATTCTCATTTTACTAAACCAATGGAAACCAGGTCATCCAAGAAGGGGGGAATCAAGGAAAGAAAAGTCCAACAAGATGGAGACAATGGTGATCCAAGAAGTGAATTATGTGGGATTGAAGGAGATGAAGGGGAGTGTTCAAAACTCATACTCCACTCCAAGGAAGAAATGAATGATAGGGTCCTTAAGACCATTTCATCAAAGGAGGAGATTTTAATAATATATGGAATGAAGTTCCAGGTTGTTGCCACCGAGGATAAAGAAGTGTGGATAGATAGGCATGACCGAATCAAAGTTTGAGGATTCAACCATGCCAAAATCACCCTTGAGGAATTAATTCAGACAATGGATAGAATGGTTACTCACCTCTAAGAACATATCAGCAGGGATCCAGACACATAGGTTGGTACTCTGCACTTGGAATTATTAATAGTTGCTGACTCAAACAATATTAGTCTTTTGTTTAATCTCATTGTGATCTCCTTCAATACATAGTGATATTGAGAACTACGGTTCTCCACCTTCCCTTAATGTGCTGTCATAATAAAAATATAATTTGGTTGCCTCTCGCATATTAAAATATAGAAATAATATTGATTGGGTAAGTGAAAGGTTGGCACAATGTTTACCCAAACCTACACCATGATGGCATGATAGGTGTATTGAGATCTAGATTTTCACATGATTGGAACAAATTGTGTCCCACCATGAGGACAAACCATGATACCCACTATTTTGAGGGAAATTTTCCTTTTTCCTTAATTCATAAAATGTTTATCCAACCTAATATTTTATTAATTTCATATAGTGGAGAAAATGTTTCTCCTAGGTGAAATACACAACTCCTATCATTGAATTTGATCAAATCTATCTTTCAAACATCTGATTTGAGGGTTGTTCATCTCATTGGATCTACATAGATGTGTTCTTTATTCCTATTCCACCATACCCTATTTTCCCTACTATAATTGAATCTATTTTAGTGCATGAGATTATGCCATATATTTAGGGTTTTAATCCATTTTTTTAAATCTTATCTAGATCAAATAAGAATAGAAAACAATATGATTCTTCCTATACCAAAATGAGGTAAGTGGTCTATAACTTTTCCATCAACATCTTTTTGTATATATGTTGTTTCTATTGTTCCCTAATTGATAACATCAAATATATACTTTATAGATTTATTTAGACTTTGGTTAATTCACATAAAGATGTTGAATCATGTAATTGACACATTTCATCATGGTTCATGGTTTTCTACCACAACATGAACCACCCATGAGGTGGGTTCTACATATATTTCATTTTTTTACCCACCATGGGGCGTACAGATCATTCATTATATAACTGATAATTGAATGTGGTTTTAAAGGGAATTATAAAATGTTGTGAACACCTAATAACACCTTTTCAATTTAAATTGACAGATATGAACTGGATAATCCATTCAGTTGAATATGATAATTAATTCATTAGTGAAATTATTAAATAAATGGAAAATAAAATAGAAAATGTATTGGTTAGGATTCCTTTCAAATTTATACTCTTAAGAAAAAAATAATTCATTAGAATTCCTTGGACTATTATAATCCATTGATCCAAACTAAATTATATGTTAGGATGTATTAGACATTTATATTCCTTGGTTACAATGAAACATGAAGATTCCATGGATACTAATTCTTCCTATATCTGTGTTAGATGACTCTTTAGGGTGCCTTGGACATTTCTACTCCTGGGATCCTATTTTCATGTCATTGTTGGATGCCTTGGAAATATCGAATATAAGGGTCCAATTTAATTATTTTATATTATATGTTATGATTCCATTTAAATTTATTCCCCTTGGATAAAAATCAGTCGGATAAATCAATCATTTCAACTCGTTGGATCCTTTTTACATGAATTACTTTACATATTTGGTTTCCTTCGAATTTCCTACTCATAGGACACTTGACCATGTAGGCCTGATATATGATTACATGACATTGGCCAACGTTGATACATTTTATGGTTAACATATATACTTTTGATATGGTTTCCTCATTACAATGTGACTTTATCAGATGAATAACATCACTAATAATATTTTACTTGTACACATACTATATCATCACAACACATCAGCTTATATTCATAGATGTTACATTTTATAAACATTCTTGGGGTTCCGTAAGGAGTGTTACCTCACACACTATTCATGCTGATGTTGGGTACCTGGAAGGACTTCATGGATGATGATAAGGGGGGGGGGAAATTACCCACTTATTCATTAATGATTGAATTGTTCAGATGAGAAAGGGTGAACATGACCTAGCTTTGGGACCATGATGAAATCCATGGGATATATTATTTTATATATTTTTAAAATTTTGATATATCAATGGTATTGGATACATGTTTTAATTTATTAATTTCTTTTTAAATAATTCAACTACCATAACTATATATATATCACTACTAGATGAAATTAATTTTTTATTTATTCACTATAATATTTTCATGATATAGAAATGGCTTATAACCATGGTTATAGGTCTAGAAACTGAGGCTATTACCTATATCCATGATGTGGTGAACTGTGGATCCTATTGGTGTGACAATATGGACACATTTATTTCTATAGTACCCAATGCGGAATTACACATATAACCTTTTTTCCCAAACCTGAATATAGATTCTAACATGTTGACTTATATACATAGTTTTAGACTTTGGATAAGGGTATATTTCTATTCCTCAATCTGTGGCAATTGGTCTACTTCCATAATTTTCAACCATGTGTATAGATTCATCCATGAAAAAGTTTATACACAATTGGTATAAGGACCTTGCCTTAAACATTACTTAATCTTGAGTTATTTCATGAATACACATTTAGAATCTTTTTAGCTTTAGAGTTTTAGTGAATTAGATCATAAATCATGCATTACATTCCACATTTAAACAAGGTGGTTAAATCATAACAAAATTCAATTTTTTCCATAGAAGGAAACATATTTAACATAAAACATGGATTATTTCTTGATACTTCCTCGACACTATCATCGTATCATGTAAATTTCCCTTGACCTATGAAAAACATTTCAGAAACATTGGATGAGCATAAAATTCTCAGTAAGGGATATAAAAATATGGAATGAAAACATTATTCCATTTATACATAAGAATCAATGAAATCATACTTTACTCATAAAATAAAACCACATTAACATAACTCATGAAATCATAATATTTATGAATAACTCATAAAAATCATAAAACATAAAGGTAACTTGAGTCTTTCATAACATTCTTACGTAGGGAGTAACCCTCATGGTTATGTTTGGAATACCCATCAAAGTATATTCCCTAAATTTCTTCCTAGAAACCATAGAATTTAACTCCTTCCCATTATCCAATTCATTGGAGAGCTATCTCGGGCTTACCTGCCCTTATTTTATCACAGAACCACTCATTATCATAAACAATGCCCAAGAACAACAAAATAATTGTATCACATAAAACATGCATAAAAGAAACATAACATTTCAACATTTCAATAATAAGATATCAATAAAACACATTGATATAATCTAAACATCATCAAAACCATTTTCAATAACTAAATAAAGTAAAACATGGTATTTATGTTTCATTTAAAAAATGTTATGGCTTGTAGAGGAAGCCAAAAGTCAAATAATGGTCACGGTGGCGGAGAAGTCGTTATCGCTGCATAGGTAAAACAAAAACATTACCTTTTGTCATTTAGTAAAATTATTCATGTAAATAGATTCATTTTTAATGAAATTAAATTTCAAAAGGGTTCTTTATACAAATAATTAGATAAGGTCATATATAAATTGAATTATGGCTCAACGAAAGGAGATTGAGACGAAGTCCCTTACCTCAAGTATGACTTGTCTTGTTCATTTCTTTATATTCCTGAATAATAAACATTGGTCAATTTATAATTTATTAAGGACATACTTTAAAGTTTATTATTGAATTAATATCACCTATTATAATTTTATATTAATTAGTTAATTATGTGAGTGCATATCATATGTTTTGTTGATGTTCAGTACGTGAGCCAAAAATGAATTTGTTTGAAAATAATTTCCCATGTAGTTATATGTACATCATCTACAGAATGGTATTAATGATTTTAATATCATATATATCTAGTATATATTCATTTTATATTGTTCCATAACATTTGGAGATAAAAAATGAAATTCACTGTTCATGGAGACGGTAGGCCGTATATACGCATCAACACTACTTTGATTTTTTGTCATATTAATGGAGTTAAAACCAGATGAGACATATATATATATTATAATTCCAGTATAATATATATTTTATATAGGTTATATATGTTCATTAATAACATTATTTATAAATTTGATGTTTGGCATGAACGAGTCACATCACCTGAGGGGGCGGTAGTCTACACTTCCTCAAATGAAATTATCGCAGTCCCACAACATGAAAAGCATGACAATGTGATTTAAAAATAAAATTAAGAACCATATAGAAAAATTAAATACCATATATATCATATATAAATATAATGATATCATAATTTCCACTAGGAAAGGTGTTAAAATAAGATTGAACAAGCATCGTTTTGTGAGGCACTAATTCGCCACCCACAGAAACAGTATGTTCTTTAACCATTGGATAGAGATGTGTGTAAGTGTAGGTAGAATCCTTATCATAACAACATAATAGTATATTTAGGATACTGGTGTTATTATGGGATCAAATAATAAGAATATAGTGGTGAGTGAGTAAGGAAAATAAAAGAAAGAAACTCAAGAAAAGACAATAACTCTAAATCGGGTAACTCTTTTTGATATGAGCCAAATGATTCCATGGAAAGACTTATGCCCAATGTGAGGCTTCTTGGAGTGATAGAGGGAATTGGAGAGATAATAAAAGCAGTGGTTGGATGATCCAAGGGCTTGAGTGGTGTGGGTAAGGGTAGAGGAGGGGACCTTTTATAAGATGGAGGAGGGTCACTTTTGGAAAGTCTTGAAATGTTACTTTATAATAATATGGTTTTCTGATTTTAAATGTCCCAAAATGATATATATAGTGGATAGGGTGATAAGGGTTCTAAATCCACCCCTAAAATAGGTTTTTGACAGTTGTAAGTCTTATATTTTACCTTATATTTTCATTTTATTTAAATCGTTAATTAATGAGGTAATCACTCCATCATCATGGTGTAATAAATAAATTTATTTATTTAATGTCTAAAAATTATAAAGTAAATACCATGATGTAAAAAATCTTTTAAGCTTTCCAATTATTATTTATAGTCTATGAGATCATTTATGTAAACAAAATTAATTTTTTTACCTAGGATATACAAACCTTTGTTACATTTCTCTTCTTTTTAAAAAAATAATGACAATAATTTCACTATTACACCCATGTGACTCCATGGGCCCTAAAGTTCGGTAAAAAGCATGCCATGGTCGGACATGACTCAAACAAGAATATTTTGACACATGTTGGGGTCATTTTATATTATTATGATATTATTTTATTACACTTAACTACAACATTACTAATTAATCACGATAATTAAAGCTAATTACCGTCATTACTATTCATAATGTCCAAAAACAAAAGAGTCTTAATTACATAATCTGGAACTTATGATTTCAAATATGGAATCCATTTTACCAAATTCCAAACACAGAAATTTCAGTAAATAAATTAAATATAATACTCGTTGTCAAAACAAATAGGGTGTTTTTAAAAACAATATCTATCAAAAGATTACCAATTTTTAATGTCCAATTTCAATGTGAAATTAATTATAATGACTAACATTGGATTAAATGGTAAATATATATTATAATTACACTTTAAAACCAATTAAAAAATAATCTATCCAAATAATTAAATTAGATGAAAAAGTATTTTTGAAGTAAAATGCAGTATTTTTCACTATTCCATAAAAAATGAACATTGTCAGAAAAATACCACAAATTAATACAAAGTAAATTTCAGTGTCCCAATTCTAGAGAATAAGTTTATTTTGACAAATATATCATATAAAATTGTCCAAAGTTATATTTAAAAATGGTTTCCATTAAAAGGCAATAAAACAATCTTTTAATAATATTAGAGTATTCTATGCTTAAGATTGGATTTATTCTCATTTTAATCTTCAAAAACACTATCAAATTCATAAATAGAAATAGATATGAAAATATATTACTCTTTAATTACTTGGGATGTTACATCCTTCCCCCTTTAGAAAATTTCTTCCTCACAATTTATTTAATTATCGAATAAGTGGGTGTATTTATCTCTCATTTCATTTTCAGATTCCCATGTTGCCTCTTCAATCATGTGGTTTTTCCACAAAATCGTTACTTGATCAATCACCTTATTCCGCTACACTTTCTCCCTGTAGTCAAGAATCTGTACAGTTTGTTCTTCATAGGATAGATTCTCTTCTAGCTGAACCACCTCTGGACTCAAAAATGAGATTGATCTTGCATGTACTTCCTTAACATTGGAACATGAAAAACATTATGTACCTGAGATAAACTCAGAGGTAAATCCACTCGTTATGCAACTGATCCAACAATCTTCAGAATTTCATAGGGTCCAATGAACGTTGGAATCAATTTTCCTTTATATCCAACTAGGATCAAACTTTTCCATGGTGAGGCTTTGAGGAAGACATGATCACCAACCTCAAAAGAGAGATTCTTCCTCCTGTTGTCTGCATAACTTTTCTGCATGCTCTGAGCTATTCTCATGTGTTTCTTTATCTTCTGAACTGTCTCTACCAACTCTTCTACCAATTCTGGTCCCATAAACTTCCTTTCACCCACTTCATACCAAAAAGCTGGAGTTCGACACTGCTTCCCATATAACACCTCAAATGGTGACATCTGTATACTGGAATGAAAACTATTATTATATGAATAGTCAACCAATGAATGATGTTGGTCCCAAATTTCCTGCTAATCCATCGTACAAGCATGTAGCATATCCTCCATTTTCTGAATTGTTCACTCTCACTACCCATATGATTGAGGATGAAAAGCTGTAATAAAATTTATTTCAGTACCCAACGACTTCTGAAGGCCTTTCAAAAAGTTAGAAGTGAACCTGGGATCACGATTAGATACAATGGATAGGGGAACTCTATGTAACCTGACTATCTATTTAAGATACAATCAAGAAAGTTGATCTAGGAAAAAAATTATCGTATAGAAAGTAAATGAGAATATTTAGTCAAATGATCAACAATTACCCAGATTGCATTATTACCTCGAGGTTTATTCAGTAATCTCACAATGAAGTCCATGTATATATTCTCCCATTTCCACTCTAGTACTTGTAATGGATGAAGTACCTCTTTCGGTAACTGCCACTCATCTTAAACCTGTTTACATGTCAAACACATCACAGTAAAATCAGCAATATCTCTTTTCATTCCATCCCACCAGTAATACTCCCGAAGTTCTCCGAACATCTTAGTACTCCCTAGATGAACTGAAAATGGAGAATTATGAGCTTCACAAAATATCTCTATCTTCAACTGTGAATCACAAGGCACACAAAATCTCTTCCCAAATCTCAAAACCCAATCATTATCAATGTTGAATTTAGCTAACATACCCTTATGAACAAGCTCTACCTTTTTCTGCAACTCACTGTCTTGCTTCTGTACTTGGTTAATTTTTTCTGATAGAGAAGATTTCACTGATACCTAAAACAAAATAGATTAATTTCATGCACCAACAACATCTATTCCAAATATCATCAAATAAAAAAACCAAAGTATCTCATTCCATACGTAGCATGGTTAATGAAGCATTACTTTTCTGATTCAAAGAATCTACCACTTTATTTTCATTTCCTGGGTAGAAGTGAATCGTGCAATTATTATCCTTGATTAATTGTATACATCTCCTCTGTCTCATGTTCTATTCTTTCTGAGTGAATATATACTTTAAACTTTTGTGATCAGTATATATTTATAACTTTAAACCATACAAATGATGCCTCCAATTTTTTAAAGAAAAAACAACAGCAGCTAATTCCAAATCATGTGTAGGGTAATTTATCTCATGAGTTTTCAACTGACGTGAAGGATAAGCAATTACCTGATCATTCTGCATTAGGACGAAACCATGTCATTTCAATGAATCATCAGTATAGATAACAAACTCACCATTTCGGGAAGGTAGTGCCAATACTAGAGCATTCCACAATATTCATTTCAATTCACGAAAACAATCATCACATTATTTTTTCTAGATAATCATAACACCCTTCCGAGTTAGCTTAGTCAATGGGCTGGATAACCGTGCAATTTTTTAACAAACTTCAGTAATAGCCTGTTAAACCAAGAAAACTATGAATCTCAGTTACATTTGTGGGTATTGTCCATTCTTTAACAACCGTTGTTTTTTCAAGATCAACAATTATTCCATCTTTAGAAACAATGTGACCAAGGAACAAAATTTGTTGCAACCAAAACTCACACTTTCTGAATTTACCATACAATTTCTTTTCTTTTAAGGTTTTGAAAAGAACCATTAAATGACTTTCATAATACTCTTTACTTTTAGAAAACACAAAAATATCATTAATGGAAACAAAAAAAAACATATCAAAGAACTCATGGAAAATAATATTAATAAGTTCCATGAATATAGATGGTGCATTGGTAAACCCAAAACTCATAAATACAAATTCATAATGGCCATATGTTATAAGAATCACAGTCTTCAGAATATCCGCTTCTTTTACCTTCAACCGATGGTACCCTGATCTCAATTCAATCTTTAAAAAATAATGAGCTCCCTGGAGCTGATCAAATAGATCAATAATATGTGGAAAATGATATTTGTTCTTAACAATGATATTATTCAAGGCTCTATAATCAATGAAATATCTCATTGAACCATATTTCTTTTTAACATATAAGACAAGAGAACCCCATGGTGATGTTCTAGGTCGAATGAAACATTTCTCTAAAAAATCTTTCAATTTCTCCTTCAACTCTTAAAGTTCAATTTTGGAAATTTGATAAGGGGGTTTTGAAATTGGCTTAGAATAAAGAACTAAGTCAACAGTAAATTCAACTTCCAGATCTGGTATTATTCCTGGCATCTCATCGGGAAAAACATCAGGGCACTCATTTACCACTGGCACATCATTAATCTAAACGGTTCCTTTGTTTTCAACAATATGTTCAAGGTAACATTAATTTCTATCTTTTACAAGTTTCTCAACCTCTTGATATGTTATCAACAGTAAGGGTTCATTCATGTACACAAACTGAAAGTGTTTCTGAAAATAAAATTCTTTAGCTCTACAGTCAATCATAGCATGGTAAAAAGAGATCCAATCCATACGCAGGATAAAATCAAACTCTACTAGAGGTAAAACAAAAAGGTTTGCAAGGAGGTTATTCCAATGGATAAGGATAGGAAGATTATTATAAATTATTTTTGCCTCAACATTTCCCCCATGTGTTTTTATCACATGTTCAGGAGTCATTTATTGAGACGGAATTCGAAATTTACTAGAAAATTTTTCAGCAATGAAAGAATTTGTAGACCCTGAATCAAAAAACACATTGGAATAATCTGAAAAAACCAACAAAGTACATGATACCACTTTATTTGATGGCCCAAAATCTGGTGAAGTAGTTTCCAAGGATTTATCCACACCCATCTGCTTGTAGTCTAACTGCTTCCCGTCATTCACACTCTTTGTTGAACACTCGTTTGAATATTGACCCATCTCATTGCACTTGAAACATTTCACTAACTGTATATAAAATTTGATCTTACCATTACGCCGATCTTTTCCAATGCATTCACAAGCCTTATTTCCCGTATTACCAAATCGGAAGCACATTCCAGAATTCAAAAGACATTCCCCATCATAATTTTTACCACATTTATCACAAACCGTTAAATTAGTTTTGTTACCCTCAATACTTTTTGAAGGATTATTCCCTATCTCATGCCACCTCGGTCTCTTCTTCAGTTGGTTGTCATAGAACACTTGATCATTGAAAAATTCCATTTCCACCTTCTCAGCACATCAAAAAAACTATGCATAACTTTTAAACTCATGAGAAGCTAATGCCCTTTGATATTTTGGCTTTAATCCTAAGTAAAAATGATTGATTTTACTATCATGGTTTCTGATAAAATTTGGAGCATACCTTTCCAATCGAGTGAACTTTTCTTCATAAGAATCCACTCAGTCGTCATCTTGCCTCAATTCCAAGAATTTTTTTCATCCTATGTCAAACAGCCTTAGGAAAATATTTCTCAAGAAACATACCTTTGAATTCATCCTAGTCAAGAGAATCAATCTCATCAGCGTCCCTGATATTTTTAACCACCGACCACCACTTATCTGCTTCACCCTCAAAATGCTAAATAGGAAGACCAACCTTTTGATTGTCTAAACACCCCATCACATTGAAAATCTTCTCCAGTTCTTTAATCCACCCTTCAGCTAGCACATGGTTAGATGATCCTCTGAATTATGGGGGATGATAACTCATGAAATGTTCCACCACTGACATGTTCCTCTACAGTTGATTTGGCTGATCTCATGCCTAGATACCACCACCATTTATCACATGATTCAACTGCGCCATTACTGCAACAAACTATTCAGTTCCAATTCTGGCCATCTCAGGATGCTGATTTGGAAGGTCATTTCCTTCTATATTCCTTCCTAGAACTGCTTCCCTATTTCCTCTACGGAAAACCATTCTGAACAAACATGTATTAGATAAATCAACATGGTAATCTTCAAATGCTATTTCATTTCAATTTGACCATCATGTAAAAAAAATCTTTTTCGATAATCATTTAATAGAATTATAAATCCTAAAGATATATAAATTAGCCTTTGATACCAATTATAAGGCCCCAGCCTTAAACATTACTTAATCTTGAATTATTTCAAGAATACACATTGAAGATGTTTTTAGGTTTAGACTTATTGATAATTAGATAATAAATCATGCATTATATTACACATTTAAACAAGGTGGTTACATCAAGATAGTATTCATTTTTTCCATCAAAGAAAACATATGTAAAATAAATCATTGATTCATTCTTGACACTTCCTCGTCACTATCATCACATCATGTACTTTTCCCTTGACCTGTGAAAAACATTTTAGAAACATAGGATTAGTATAAAAAGCTCAGTAAAGGATAGAAAAATACTGAAAGAAAACATTATTCTATATATACACAAGAATCAATGAAATCATACTTTACTCATAAAACATGGGCAGTTTAACATACCTCAAGAAATAATAAGATTTATGAATAACTCATAGAAATCATAATACATAATGGTATCTGGTGGAATTCATAACATTCATACGTAGGGAGTAACCCTCATGGTTAAATTTGGAATACCCATCACAATATATTCCCTATTTCTCTTCCGAGAAACCATAGCATTTAACTCCTTCTCATTACCCAATGCATTGGAGAGCTATCTCGGGATCACCTGCCCTTAGTTTATCATCGAACCACCAGTCGTCATAAACAATTCCCAAGAACCATAACATAATTATATCACATAAAACATGCATTAAGGAAACATAAAATTTCTAGATTTCAATCACAAGATATCAATACAACACATTAATATAATAAAAACATCATCAATACCATTTTCAATACCAAAATACATTAAACACATGGTATTAATTATTCATTTAAAAAAAGTTATGGCTTGAAGAGGAATCCAAAACTCAAATAATGGTCATGGAGGCAGAGAAGTCGTTGTCGCTGCATACGTAAGACAAAAACATTCAATTTTTTCATTTAGTAAAACACTTCATGTAAAAATATTTCTTTTCCATGAAATTAAAAGTAAAAAGGGTTTGTTATAAAACTAATAATAGAACGTCGTATATAAATTGATGTAAGCCTCAACGAAAGGAGATTGAGATGATGTCCCTTACCTCATGTTCGACTTGTCTTGTTCATTTCTTTATATTTATAAATAATAATATTTGGTCAATTTACAATTTCATAAGGAATTAATTTAAATCCTATTACTCAATTCATATCAAATATTATCATGTTATAATAAATTTTTAATTATGTGAGTTCATATCATACGTTTTGTCGATGTTTGGTACATGAGTAAAAAATGAACTTGTTTGAAAAGAATTTCCCATGTAGTTATCATTAAATCATCTCAAGAATGGTATTAATGATTTAAATATCATATATATCTATTATATATTCATTTTATACTATTACATAATATTTGGAGATAAAAAATGGAATGCACCTTTCATGGAGACGGTAGGCCGTACGTACGCATAACACTACTTTCATTTCTTTGTCATATTAAATAAAATAAAACTAGATGAGACATATATATATTATAATTCCAGTATAATATATATGTTATATAGGTAAAATATGTTCATTAATCAAATTATTTATAAATTACATGTTGGGAATGTACGAGTCATATCACTTGAGAGTGTGGTAGTCCACACTACCTTAGGTGAAATTATCGCTGTTCCACAACATGAAAAGCATGACAGTGTGATTTAAAAATAAAATTCAGTAGAATATTGAAAATATAAATATCATATATATCATATATAAATATGGTGAAATCATAATGGCCACCATGGAAGGTGTTAAATGAATATTGAACAATCATCGTTTCGTGAGGCAGTAATTAGCCACCCACAGAAATAATATGTTCTTTAACCATTAGACAGAGATGTGTGTAAGTGTAGGTAGAATCATTATCATAAAATCATCCTATTATATTTAGGATACTGGTGTTTTTATGGGATCAAATAATAAGAAAATAGTGGTGAGTGAAGAAGGAAAATAAAATAAATAAACTCGAGAGAAGACATTACCTATAAATCGGGTAACTCATTTTGATTTGAGCCAAAGGATTCCATGGAAAGACTTCTTAACAAAGTGAGGATTCTAAGAGTGAGAGATGTATGTGTATAGATAATATGAGCAGATGTTGGATGATCCATGGGTTTGAGAGGTATGGTTAAGGGGGTAGAGGTGGGGGCCTTTTATAAGAGGGAGGAGGGTCACTTTTGGAATGTCTTGAAATGTTACAATATTATAAAATGTTTTTTGGATTTTAATGGTCCCAAAATGATATATTTCTAGGATAAGGTGACAAATGTTCGAAATCCACCCATCCCATAGGTTTAATACAAGTTTATGTCTTATATTTTACCTTATCTTTTCATTTTATTTAAATCGTTCATTAATGAGGTAATCACTGCATCATCATTGTGTCATAGATAAATTTATTTATTTAATGTCAAAAAATTTAAAAAAAATTATAATGATGTGGGAAATATTTTTAGCTTTAAAATGACTATTTATAGACTAAGAGATCATTTATTTAAGAAAAATTTAATTTTTTTACTTATGATATACAAACCTTTGTTATATTTCTCTTCTTTTTAAAAAATAATGTCATAAATATCACTATTACACCCATGTGACTCCATGGCCCCTCAAGTTAGGTAAAAAGAATCCCATGGTCGTCCATGATAGAAAAAAGTGAATTTGGACACATTTTGGAATCATTTTATTTTATTATGATATTATTTTAATACCTTTAACTACCCGATTACTATTTAATCACGATAATTAATGATAATTCCCGTCGTTACTATTCATAATGTCCAAATACTAAAATGTATTAACTACATAATATGGACCTTCTGATTCCAAATATGGAATCCATTTTACCAAATTCCAAACACAGAAAGTGCAACAAATAAATTAAAAATAATTCTCGTTGTCAAAACAAATAGCGTGTTTCAAAAACCATATCTATCAAAAGATTGACAATTGTTTATGTCCAATTTCAAAGTGAAATTAATTCTAATGAACACCATTGGATTACATGGTAAAACTATATTATAATTAAAATATAAAACCAATTATAATGATAATCTATCCATATAATTAAATTTGATGAAAAAGCAGTTTTGAAGTAAAATGCATTATTTTTCACTATTCATTAAAAAATGAACATTGTCAGAAAAATAAAAAAAATATCTAATTTAAATTTCAATGTCTCAATTCTAAAGAATAAGTTTATTTTTACAAATAGAGCTTATAAAATTTCCAATATTTATATTTTAAAATCGTTTTCATTTAAAAGGCGGTAAAACAATCTTCTAAAAATATTAGAGTATTCTATGCTTAATATTGGATTTATTCACATTTTAAGCCTCTAAAACACTATCTAATTCGTAAATAGAAATAGATATGAAAATATATTATTCTTTATTTACTTGGGATGTTACAGTTGGAAACCATTATTATTTTTTTATTAACACAATTTAAACAATTTAATTAGGTCTACATCCATGGTTTATAGAATTATATATATCCACTAGTTCTTTGAAAAAAACATATTCAACCTCCATGGTATAAAACTATTTATAAAACTTCTAGTTTCCAAAAAAACAACAATTCACCACCCTGCACCATACTAAAAAACATATATAACATCAAAATACACAACCAAATATCATCAAAACACATGATCAGTTGGTATTGTAGTTCAAGGAATATACAAACATTTGACACTCAGTAGTTCATGATTCATCAAAAAAACCTAACTTCAAATAAAAATATCATGTACTATAAAATAAATTCCTGTGATTTTTAAGAAAATTTAACCACTTTCAAGCTTCTATCATTCTCCATTTTATAGAAAAAATAGATCATCACCATACACCATGGGTTCATATTCTAGAACCACAAAAAATAGAATTATTTAAAATAGTAACAAAGGAAAATCCTAGAATATAATAAATTAAAATTCATGATTCCATGAATATTTATTCAAATTGAAATTGAATTATAATCAAATGGGAGAGTAGAAAAAACAAACAAAAATGAATTTACGATTATTGAACATAAAAAATTCTATAAATGTTAACAAACAACTACAATGAAATTGTATATATAAATATAGTTTTTTATATAGAATATATATAGTATCAGTCAATTTTAATTGTTAATAAATTTTTTTGGAGAAACATTATTATAAAATAATGGTATGATACCGATTCCAAGAAAAAAAATTTATATTATGAATGAATCATTATATAGTAACACATAACCTAAATTAATATTGAAAACAATTTATATATAACATATTATTATATTAAAATATGCATGAAGATAAATATGAAATAATAATAATACATTAACACACAATTGAATTTAAGACTGAATTTTTTCATTATAATTCCCTATGATACATGAAATTATGGGAATTCCAACTATATGATTCACATTATAAAAAATTGGAATTATTTTTGTTACATTGTTATGAACATTTCATTAATGAATTAAATATGTTGTGCATTTTTTTATAAATCAAAGTACTCCAATAGGTATTTTGTATCTCCGTTATTCACATTCATGTTGAGCAATCATTTATGAATTCAGTAATTCTATTATAGATAGTTATGCAGTCATCATTGAAATTTGTAATTCAGTTACTAAACATTCTATGTAATAATTTATTTTTATTTAGTTACTCATTAATCAATCTAATAATTTATTTTTAGTGCTTGAAAATAAAATCAATAATTATACGATCATGGAACATATGTATATAATTCAATTT
Source organism: Viscum album (assembly GCA_963277665.1). Taxonomy (NCBI): domain Eukaryota; kingdom Viridiplantae; phylum Streptophyta; class Magnoliopsida; order Santalales; family Viscaceae; genus Viscum; species Viscum album. The sequence continues at coordinate 460,400,211 of OY728141.1, read as the reverse complement.
ATACTTTTTTAGTGAATGTCAATATACATTATATTGGTGAAAAATACTCCCCCTTATAATTATAATGATTCTGTTTTAAATTTAGGAAATTGATAAAAATAATATGGAGAATTAAGAATCCACATACCATAATAAAATATTTTTATCTTTATATATGATTTGAATGTCATATAGGAGGAGTTCTCATAATTGCATGCACATATTTTGAAGATATTTCATGGGAGGCCTTGGATTTTATAATCATATCTGAGGAGATTCTGCATATATTTGACACATAACATATAATTTTAAATTTTATATAAATGATTATTTTTTATCAAATAATATGATGGGTTAGATTTTGGGGATGTCCATTTGGAAAATCTAGATGGTATAATCATATAAATATGAATATTTTTATGAATCTCAAACATAATCTATATTTGGAAGGATTGATTATTTCACATCAAATATATTGTTTTATCATGGAGAATGATATGGATGTATACCAATATTTCAAGGTATGAGATTCACTATGATACTAGAAAATGAGACATTAAGAATGTAGTGAACTTGTGAATAAAATATAGTCTTCTATTTCTAGTAAAATGTTAACATTTTTTATCTCCCCCTAAGATCATTACATGGGAGAATTTATTCACAAATACACTTAAATAAGTGACATAAAATTGTTAAATGAATAATTAAATTTCATTAGAACATATCCAGACTACTTATAATAATAAATTTAAATTATTAATATATTGATGATAAAAAATAATCAAATATAAAAAATATGAAATAAAAAACTGTAATAAAAACAAAAACATTGAGCGGGAAAATATAAAAATAATTAATATATAATATATAGAAAATATTTGACCTTGTACATTAATTAGTGAAAAATATGTAACTCCTTGGAGAAAATTATTTATAATTCATGCATATAGAAATAGAGAATCATCATAATAGAATCCATGTAAATATTAATAGTTTTCATATAATTCTCTATTTTATTGATGTTTCGGAGTCAACAACTACTTAATGCGATTAATAAAGCAGGTAATTGGAAATGGTATTTAAATAAATATCCAATCAAAACTATTAAATTCAGTGTTGTATGAATATATATAATGGGATTTGAAGGGTTTTTGTTGTCTGGATAATGTAATTTAATATTAGCAAGAAGTCATTCATAATTGAACACGACAATAGTCAAGGGATGTATTAAGATATTATGTCTATGATTAGGATATTATTGAATAAAATTGTAAATAAATAAAGATATAAAAACAACTTTAGAAATATAGTTATTATATACATCAATATAAAAATGAATTATATTATGAAATTAAAAAATAATAAATCAAATATAATCTTAGAATTAATAGTCGATGATAACATCGAATGTAGCTAAGTTTGTTTGATAAAAAACTTTAGGTATATGAAAAAAGTATTTTGCATTGTTTTAATGAAATAAACAAAAATCTGGCCATGAATATTGATTTATATATAATGAAAGGAAAATTAAAATGATTTCCATTTAATAGTTTTTAATACCTACAAAAAGAATAGGTTAATTTGAAAATATTATTTGTTATTGTTTTTCGGAGATGGGGTTTATTAATGGAAACATGTAAAAAATATATCATATGATATAAATATCATATGTTTTCATAAACTAACCATGGGAGTTACCAACCACAATGAAGAACCAAAAACATGTCAATAGGAAAATAAAAATCAATAGAATATGAAACAATTTCCATAAAAAGTCTAGCCTACACCTCAAACTGGATCATTAGGAAACATTAACATAATGGAGGAATGACACCCCATGTATCTACGCGGGGGGGGGGGGGATATCTCTTTTTATTTAAGAGATAATCCACACCATTATATTGAAACAAATCCCAAATAAGTACAAATATCCAATTATCATACCAGTGTCAATGAAAAATAATAACATTTTTAGATCATGGGAAAGAGGAAACTAGTAATCCTACAAAATGGATATTATATATTATTATAATATGTCATCATATTCTCTATGAAATTTTCATGAGTGATTTCAATTAAATAAAATTAAATTGACATACATTTGAAAATATTAATAGAAAAAATTGGTATTTTTTTAAAATGAAAAAGTGTTAATGGAATAAATAATAAAAAGTCCTATAACACTAGATATAGTAAATTTATGTTGATTTATTAATTACTGATATATATGGAGTTAAAGAATCTTGAGGAAAAAAATCTTCTATTTTTTTATTATGAACATTATTTTTATGACTAGTTCTAAATAATAAAAAATTGACCTATTAACCACATTGTCATCCAAAATATGAACGATCTAGATCATAAAAGATGTTGGGAAGAAACAAAACAATAGTTACACATGCATACGAGTGGATTTTTGATTATATATTTATGAGTATAATTTGTCTGAATGAAAAAATGGGTCAAATATTATTGAGTGGTGATCCAAAAAAATATGCACGACATCCAAATTTTTATGAGGAAATATTCTCTGAATATGGTGGGTAGCGGTAAATGCATAAGTTCCAAAGACTAAAATGACATGGAATACACAATACATCACATACTAGATGAAATGATTCCTTATGTGGTTAGTTTAATGAATTATGGAGAGTGGATATTATTAGAAAAATATGACTGTATTCCAATGTTCATATATAAATGAATGGTCTGAGATACTCTGATAGTCAAAGATTTCATTGCTCAGATAGAGTTGATCTAGTGAAATATGGACAAATAGTATTTATCTAATGTTTATAATCATGGATTAAATGGTTAAAAATTACTGAACAACATATGATACTTTGAAAGTAAAAAAATAAAATGAGGGGCCATGAAATGAAACAACTGAACATAGTGAGAATATCAAATTGATAATTGGATGAAATATATTATTTTTGGAGTACATACTATGTATTGTGATATTATAGTATGAAAATAACGATCATTATATGGTCCAATTCCATTTTACAAAAAGTCTACACGCAATGATCCAACGATTCTGGTATAAAAACATGGTTGAAAAAAAAGTTGAAAGAAGAATGTCATTTGCATCAACATACTTAAAATCAGGAGCTCCAATGAAAATTTTAAGATTGATGACAATGTGATCAGAATAAAATCATGATAAATAATAAATAAAATGAAGTATCTAATAAATAATTATTAAACATTGTTAAACATAAATAGGAATATGAGATGTAAAATATAAGAATTTATAACATAATCCAAAAACTATGGTAAAATTCATCAATCAATGAATCATTAAAGAGAAAATGATGATGTATTGAAATAGATTTCATGATCTATGTGATTATATCTGTGACGTCAACCCTATAATCTGGGCATATTCAATGGTGTAAAATACATTGGAAATATATATATATATATATATATATATATATAATTAATCTATGAGGATTAAATAATCATTAAAGGCCAGAGAGTAGTTATTTGTAACAATACCCTACTCTTAATTACAATTGAAAAATAGATGATACTGTAGATATTGATAACTATCATCATTAAAACTAGACAATTCTGATTGTACATGTTCAATGAATATATTTTTTTCTCACGGAACATATCCACTTCTATATCATATTTAAAATTTTTGGAAATAAAAATAGAATCTCCACATTAGTATCAAATAAATAAAGATATAAAAAATAATTCATATAAATTAAATATTCTATTTAGTAATAATTATGATGATTGGAATAAGGTAAATGGAAAAAGTAACAATTACTATTTATAATAATACTAGAATCATCGCCAACAAAGAAATACGAGAGTAACAGATAATTATATGTTCGAATGTTTCCGGATAATATAGACAGAAGGAGAATGATGGTATTATTCTTGATATAAGTTTATGAATCAATAAACCTAAATATGATATTATTTTCTATCTCTCTCCCTCAACGATCATGATTATTTCTTCTGGGAATTCATTCCTTACTCGTCACCTTCATCATTCCCCATGAAAAAATTATATTCATTTTAAAATGGAACCAAGAACCCATCAATCATAATCAATATATCTATCCATTAATATATTGAATAATAATGTCCTAGGGATATATAATTTTTCTTTTCTGATATCTAGTTGAAGAAGTTATAAGGATAGAAACATCTAACTTTTTAGCGTGTTTAAATAGGACCCATACTACCCAACAACATATTTAATAATCTTCATAGTTATTCATTATCTGTAATCAAACATATATATATATATAAAGATATATTCTCCAAATAATAAAAATATAAAATTTAAGATGACTAAAATGATAATTGTTTTTTTGGAAATAGGTGTATAATGTATACTAATATGTACATGAAATTGCTTCAAATTGCATAATACATTATAGTAACATAAAATAAATCACTTGAATGTATAGAAAATTATTGATGTTTAGTTTATAAATAATGATATCATATATTTAGTTGCATGATGAAATTAAATGTAATATGATAAAAATATATTTTTTATTTTTGACAAGATTTTGTAAATCACATTTAAACATTTTTATTTTGAATAAATTATTTAAAGTACATAAAACCGAAATCATGATGGATAATATTATTTAGAACAAAAAAAGGAAAATAATTACCAGATAACAATATAATTCAATTTATTTATCTATGACTAATATATTGGAGTATATGAAATTATAAAAACATATTTTATTCAACAGTAGAGACTGGTAACAAATAAAAAGCTCCAATTTTGAAAAAAATAGACAAAAAAACTCATCAGTGAATGAGTTATGTGAAAAAACTACCAATTCTAATATAAACTTTCAATTTCAAAATATGGTTAGTCGAGTATAATAACTCAAGATGTTTGGGTTCACACGGGCAGAAATAGAAAATAGTGACTAGTGAGATTGTATGTTGTGATGAAATCTAACGGTCATCAAGTATCTCAATGGATAAAATTAATTGGAGGGGATATTGGAGGGATACATTCATGTAGATGGATACATTTGTATGGAAAAATCATATAGTTCAATATAATTATATATATATATTATGTAATAGAATAAAAATGTGGAAAAATATTGAAATGTTAGAAAACCCATAGAACATGTATTTAACTTATATATCATCTATTGTTACATGTACAATCTATATTGAAAAATAAATTTTAAAACATTTTATGAACTATATGGTCATATTTTTTAAAAAATATTACCATAAATAATGAATCAATTCAATAAAATTAACATATAACATCATACATGAATGAAAAAATTTAAAAAGAATCACTAAAACACAAATAATTAAAGATAAATAAAATGTTTAAGGAACCTCTTTGACTAAATTTTTAATATAGAGGCAAATTATAGAAGGAATAAATTATTACATACCATTAGGTAGAGTGATTATATAGATAAAAAACTTGGGTCAGTTTGTTAGGATCTTTAATATGAAGAAGAAAAATTTAAGTAAATAATCATTATTGTCATATTGATTGATTGGTCTTATTCAGGATATATTTTTCTAGAAAAAGGTAATAATATTAACCCTTATAAACACATATCAATAATTAATCTTTTAAATCGATGTACATTATCCCCATTACCATATAAGCACACATCATGTCTCTATCAAATTCATGCACAAAAAATCATTCCAATGTGATGAAAATTTCATTTTATAGAGGATAAAAAAGTGGTTTCAAAAGAAAAAATTATAACATGATGAAAATGTGTAGGAATCTTCTATGGGCCAATAACTGTATTCTCATGTATCAAGTTGTGATGTAGAATACTGGAATTTTCTTCTATATTCATGATTCCTGAATACCAAGGTGTATGTTGGATGGTTTTAAAACAATGACCATGATTATAAATGATAGAAAAAGTGATTCATGTCATATATGATCATTCAAAATAAATTATGATTTAATTTTACAAGAAAATGAAATAATAAAAATTAACATGATGTAATATTATTATGTTATAATATATGTGAAGACACACTAAAAAACATAGGAGGGTATTTAATCAATGCATTCTAATGTGGGTTCCCATGGATTGTGGAGATTTTCTACATATTTAAAAATGGAGAAGCCTTTTTAGGGTTGAATAATGTTATAAAAACTACATTTTCCATTGATTGTTATTGTAAATCCACGTATAGAATTTCAAATTTCATGAAATTGTTATATATCCCACCATAATGTTTGATATTGATTGGATTTTATTTTAAATAGTTGATAATAAAATCATGAAATCCACGAGTACCTGTATATGAAATTTAAGTTCAATGGGAATATATTTTGGTTCCAAGTGAAATAATGGTGGACACCCTGTACACAAGCTATCGTGGGAATGTTTGATAAAGAATACTGAAATATTCTTATATTATATAGAATTAATAAAACATATGGGTATCTTGGGTGGATGGAATTCAGTGACCTGATTTTTCATGTTATAAAAGTTTGTTAATTTCAAGTTGAAAATTTCACTAGACATAACATTATATATTCTAATATACTATAACGCCCTGACCCCAGTTAACGAGAGTCAGTGCATTATGACATAACATTGGCGTGATCACAAAAGTTCAATCCTCGAATGACCGATTAGTTTAGTATCCTTGGAATCACTAGAAACATTCATAATGTTTACATTAAATCATGAAGTGAAAACTACAACAACATATTTTCTCCACACTAATATCCCCTTATACTATCCCTACAAGTCATTCATAAAAAACATCTTCTCATCCTGGAAAAAAGAAAACATAGAAAGGGGTGAGCTCAGATGCCCAGTAAGGATAACAATATAGCGGAAACTTTCATAAATAGGAATAAACATTTAAGACAATGTATAACTAAAACAAAATCCATTTAAACTTGAACTTCAGCATAATATGGTAGAAATAAAATGAAATAATTCCATTTACTAATTCACATGGATATTCTACTAATCGAATAATCACATGCAATATCAATAACCACATTCATAATGACGGAATGCATAATGCTAGACTATCATAAACACATAGTAAAGGCATTGTGCCAAGACTAAAAATAAGATTTTGTCAAGGCCTTGTGCCAAGACACTAGTTTTTCTAATGATACCTACCGATGCATCGAGGAGTTATATCGGGCTCCACCCATCATTTATTAAGTCCAATTCATTCCTCATATGAACAAGTTTAAACATAAAATAAACATTCGCATTAAAAATAGTATACGAAATGTCAATAAATTATCCCTAAATCATGAGTGGTATAAAAATAACAAATCCACAATCAAACATATCACAAAACCTTCAATACTATATGGATGTTTTGTATCATAATAAATCAACTTAAATATTCTTAAAATCTATCAAAGGATGTTGACATAGATGAAACCAAAACTATTTGAGATACATATCTCTTTTTTGAAATCATTTAAAATTCAAATAATAATAAAATAAAAAATTTACTTTCTAAATATTCTTATAAGATTGTAAGGGAAGCTTCGACGATTTTATAACGGCAGAAAATATCTACATCCTCCGTAAAAGTTAAAAAAAGTCATTCTTACCTTAATTTCGTCGAAAAGGTTAAAAAGGACCTTGTTTGGAAAACGATTGAAAGATTACTTTATAAACTTCTTAAAAAAAGTTAAACAAGAGTATAAATTACTTTAATCCATATTCTGTATAATAGTAATAATGTTTTGAAATACTTTTTAAGAAACATGGATGTGGATGATAAAGGTGTCCCAGTAGATAATTACGTATAAACAACCTCAGATAATGAAGAGATTGTGAAATAAACCCTTACCTTGTACATTTCCCTAGTTGAGGGTATGTTAACCTCCTGTATAATGGTGAAATAATTTTTATTAAATTATACAAGAATCGTATACATTAATATTATATCATATATGATCTTTTAACATTGCTTTGTTAATAATATCTTAGTAATATCGTCATTTCGGGTATTAACATACTCGTTTTCTTTTATATGTTTTATTACATAATTCATTATTTTTATGGATAGTTTGTATCTTATTTATATACAGAATGATATCAAGTCTTTAAATATCATTTTTAATCATCAAACGATAATTAGACTTTCATGGATACGATAGGGAATGAATCTCATCACGTTCGTGGAGATGGTAGTTCGTACATATGCACGAGCGACAATATCATTATTTTGATATTAAATTAATATATAACTGGATATTATATCATATATACAGAATCATTATCGTGTTATATTTATTATTTACCTCAATTACACATCATTATCATACCCACCCAAATAATAATTTTTGGAATAACAATTACACCATGACGTGGAGACGGAAAGCCGTACGTACGCACATATGGTGACATGTCATTCAAAGTATAGATAGAATATTGAATATGGTTGTACCATATTTATAATAGCATCACAGTATATAGAATATACTGGAGTTTTTATTTTATAATGGAAATAACAACGAAAGAATAAGTTGAAGAAGAAAGGAACTTGAAAGAGGGTGGTGAAAACATTACCTCTTCTTCACACTCTTCCTTTTGATTTGATAAAAAGGGATCCTTAGGTTAGATTTCTAATCAAACTAATGCCTCTATTTTGAATTGAGGGATGTTGAGAGAATATTTGGGTAGGGGTTGGATGAGCCAAATGTCTTTTAAGGTGTTAATTAGAGGGAAGGGGGAGTTTCCTTTTATAAGAGGGGTGAGGGGAACCTTGGGAAAAACATAAAATATTATTTTATAATAAATTTATATTCAGTTTATAATAGCTCAAAATTGATTTATTTCAAGGCTAAGGTGAGGATGTGTTTAAATCAACTCAACCAATAGGTTTTAGATAGGTTTGGGTCACTATATTAACTTTATCATTTTTATTTAACTCTTAATTAAATATCTTGACATTTACCATGGCTCTTTGTATTTTTATACTATATAGTCAATAAACATACTATAAATTTCCAAGAGACCCCCAAGTGGTCCATTAATAATAAACATATCATTATATAAGACCTTTGGCTGAGCCGTATATTTTCAAGAATATAATATCAATTAATAATATAATACTTAATTTAAAAACTTATTTATATCAATTTTGACACTATTGGGGATTTTGTTTTTTGATAAATTCATAACAGCATAATTACTATGAATAAAATTCATATAACCAATCTTAAAATCTCATATTAACCTAGAAAATAATTTTAATTCATAAAAAGTCTCAAATAAAATTTATTTTGATATTTATAATATCAATTATTTTAATATTTCATTAATTAGGTAATTACTGCATCGCCATTGTGTCATAAATAAATTATATTATATAATTTATAAAAATTATAAATAAAATATCATTATGTAGGAAAACTTTTTTTCTTTCTAATGAATATTTATAATCAAATTTATCTTCTGTTTAAACCTATATTTAAAATTTTTTACATATTAAACATTGATTTTAACTCTTTTAACTCTTCTTTGAATTAAATAATAATAAATGTCCTAATCAAATACAAGTGGACCTAAATGATAATTTTTTAATCCTAAGGTTTTTTTTGTTGATATAAACTTATCGAATAGAATTAGGACATGTGTTAGGGTAATATTAATATCATTTTTACCCTTAATTACCCTATTTACTTTTAACCATGGTAAATAAAATTAAAAAGTAACTATTCACCAAAAATTATTTTTATCTTATTGAACCACATTTTACACCTTTATATTAACCATTTCTATTGTATTTTCAAAATTCCACTCACAGAAGTGGTAAAATTATGTTTTATGTGAATTTGCAAATTCTTATAGTAGATGGGTAAAAGACGGTGAAATGTTCTAAGAAATTTTAATATTTCTAAAATTATTATAAATTGACTCCAATGAATTAAATTTAACTTATATAGGTATTATGTATCTATTTTGACATTAATTAAATTTAAATAAAATAAATAATTATTCAAAAAAATCGGTTTTAATATATAACTTAGTGTTTTTCACTATTCATAAAAAATTGAATGTTTTCAGAAAATTACAAAAAATTCACCCTAAGCTAATTTTGATATTCCAAATCCAAAAATGAAGTGCATTTATAAAGGTTAAATTTATAGAATTTCAAAAAGTGGGTATTAGTATTCATAATGGCTAGTTTGATTGGTTGTGGTGTTTTAGAACTCGAAGTTGCGTGCAATACACGCTACTGTATTATTCAAAGTGAAATGTACCATGGAAGCTTGGGGTGTTACATTTTCCTCTCCTTAAAATAATTTCTTCCACTAAATTTCTAGAATACTACTGCATTAAAAGACTTGGGTGGTTCTTCATCATATGTTCCTCGGGTTCGCATGATGCATGTTCCATCTTATGTTTCCTGCATAGATCATTTACCAGACGAGTCATCCTGTTTCTGAGAACTTGTTCTCTTGTATCAAGAATCCTGATAGTCTCTTTGCAATAAGATAGATTGGGTTCCAGTTCTAATTATTCATAAGTGAGTACATGCGTTGGGTCAGGCATGTATTTTCTCAACAGTGATATGTGGAACACATCGTGAACTTTGGAGAGACTTGGCGACATTGTCAAACGGTAAGCTACAACCCCAATTCGTTCTTGAATTTCGAAAGGTCCTATGTACCTAGGACTAAATTTACCCTTCTTATAGAAACGTATAACTCCCTTCCATGGAGATAACTACACAAAAACATGATTTCCTACATGAAATTTAAAATCATTCCTTCAGTTATCGGCATAGCTCTTCTTCCTACTTTGAGCTGCTTCGATGTGGTTTTGGATTACCTTTACCTTTTCCATCGTTTACTCAACCAGTTTTGGGCCTACAAGTTTTCTTCCACCAACGTCATCCCAACATGTTGGTGTGTGACATCTCCTTTTGTATAACACTTCATATGGTGCAATCCGAATACTTGAATGGAAGCTATTGTTATTGGAAAATTCTACCAGAGGTAAATATTGATCCCACAGACCCTAAAAGTCTAGTGAGAAAGATCTCAACATGTCTTCTAAGGATTGAATAGTACTTTATGATTGTACATCTATTTGAGGGTGGTAGGAAGTGCTCAAACAAAGTTCAGTATCCAAGTCATTCTGAAGACTCTTCCAGAATCATGAAGTGGAATGGGGATCGCGATCAGAAACAATCGATAGGGATACTCCATGAAGTCTCACAACTTCATTAATATATATCATTGCTAGACGTTCAAGTGGTAAATCTTACCTTATAGCAGGAAAATGTGCTGACTTGGTAAGATGATCAATAATGACCCATATTGCATCGTTCCTTCTGGTAGTCTTTGGTACTCCTATGCAAAGCCCATCGTGATATTATCCCATTTTCACACAGGGATGGGAAGAGGTTGCATGACTCCTCCAGGTTGTTGCCTTCCAGCATTCACTTGTTGTCAAACCATACATCTTGACACAAAATCATCAATATCACTCTTCATGTTGTCCCTCCAAAAATGTTCCTCAAATACCTATACATTTTGGTGCTCCCAGGGTGTATAGAGAAATTGGAACTATGAGAATCATCCATCAATTCCCTTACTAGATAAGGTATATCGGGAACACAAAGCCTCCTCCCAAATTTCAAAATTCCATCTTCACACACAAATCCACTCAATCTCCCTTCATTCATAGCTTAAATATTCTTTTCAAACTCTTCATCATCAGTCAGATGACACTTTATCCTCTATAGTGAAGATGGTATGGAAAACAATTGAAAAAGTATTGATGTTTCACCTTCCATGGTGATTCCCATATCCATTGTAGAGACCCGAAGCTTGACATACATGGAAATTACATTACTTTTTCGGAATACTTAGTACATAACAAAAACAGACACACAAGGACTGTAATAGTTTAGTGTCTTTGGAAACTCGGAACGTAATCTTCTAATCATGGTGAAATATCTTCAACATCTTCCATAAAGATCTTCCCTTTTTTTATTACCTAAAACCATTCTTTATATCCTGGGGAAAAGAAAACATAAAAGGGTGAGATCAAATGCTCAGTAAGGGTAAACAAAAGAAATATCAATCACATCATATTCATAAGAACATATCTTTTGGAAATCTTAACCTGCAAAAGAGATCATAATTTCATAACATGGGATAAATCATAGTAGTGAAATGTAATCCCAATAATCATAACTTAAAACATGAAACTTTGTGGCATACACACATAATCATAGAGAATCATTTCTTATTAGTCAAGACTCATTTTCAAGACTATCTTAGTGGACAAAGTCCCTTTCTGAACCGAGTTCATTACTCGTTTCAGTCCTATTTCACTGAACCGGTATAACCTACCGTTCCAGCCATGTCTATCTCATGAGATATAAAATCTTTACCCAATGCATTGGGGGGAGATATAGGTACCACCCATCTCATAATGATACCATTCTTATGTGTGCCACAAAATCATAAACCATACATCATAGCATAACCCATGTAATAAAAAATGGGAATCTTAAATATCATGACATCATAAAACAATTCATATAAGATAAAGGAATTAATAAAAATAATTCCATCACAACATAGTCTAATCAATGTAATAATAGGGATATAAACATAACCCTTTATTATCTTAGATGAAAAATAATTTTGATAAAACACTTGAACTCCATTCTTGAGGAAAATATCCTTTCTTCTTCAAAAACACTTTTCCTTTCATAACATGTCAAACAATTCTAAACTAAAAGAAGTTGATTAAAAATAAACTCGAAAACTTGTAAAGGAATATTCTTGGAAATAATGTTTTAAAAATCCATTCATGCCGTATAAGTTAAAAAAAATTCTTCTTGTACTTTTTTCGGAAAAGTCAAAAAGTACCTCGTACGAAAAATGACAAAATATTCCTTTCATATCTTTTACTAAAATCTCAGTAAAGGGTAAAATTGGATATAAACTATTGTATAATGATGTAAATATTACATATTGAGGAAACATGGATGTGGATGATAAAATGTACCCCAGTAAATTCCAAAGTATAAACAATCTTGGATAAAAATGAGATTGTGATATTCCCTTACCTTAGGTCCAATTTGCTTCGTAAGTGTCCGAACATCCGGTATAATAATTTAAATAACGTCATTGACTAATTCCAGAATCATAATGACTTTTATCATATAATATATGGTTCACTTATGACTTTATATTACCTGTTTTTTGTAAATTCCATGATAAAGAGTGTTTTGGGTAAAATCGTCTCATTTTTTATTCGTGTTTTAACTTGTAATTATTCATATGATTACTTAGATCATGATTAATTAAATCTATAATGTAAAACATGATTTATATATAATATATATTCAGAATATACATATATATAATAGATTAGTAAATGGAAAGAAATACACCGTTCATGGAGACGGTAGGACATACGTACGCATGAACGCTGTTTTCGTTTCCTTATTGAGTTGAATGGAATTAAGTAGATGACATACATATATATAAACATAAATAAAGTATTATTATGTCATATATTTCATGATTACTTATTATATATACTTTATAATCATTCATGAACGGTTAACGTGGAGAATGAATGTCATCGCGTCGTAGAGACGGTAGTCCGTACGTACGCACGAGCGATGATATCGTTCTCATGATTGTGGGACTGTATTGGAGTGTATGTATACTATCTAAGAATCAATATCACTTTAAAATAATCATATATAGTTATTATTTACACCATTTTACCCATCCAAGTAAGGTGGTGGTGGAAAATAGATTACACCATGGCGTGGAGACGATATTCCGTACGTACGCACGCGCGGTGATTTCATTTTCCGTATGATGGATAGATGGTGAAATATGGTTGTTTCATACTAATAATAAAATATCAGTATATTAGTGATACGGATTTTATTACTTCATGATGAAACAACTAAATAAGAAGAAGTGGAAGAAGAAATAATGATGAAAGAATCAGCAACGGGCATTACCTCTTCTTTGAAGCGCTTCTTTGAGACCTCCTTTTAGGGCACTAAAATTGTTCTTTGAAGAAGACCAGGACCTCTAGGATGTCTCTAGGGAAGTGGAGAGAAGAAATTGTCAGGGTTTGGCCGAGCATGAAGGCTCATGTTGTGTGAGGAAGAGAGGGAGGATGTGCCCTTTTATAAGAGAGGAGAGGTGCACCTTTGGAATAACTAAAAATATTATTTTATTATAAAGTAAAATTCGGTTTTAAATAGCTCCAAATTGATTTATTTTGAAGCTACGGTAGGGATGGGTCTACATACTATCATGAAATAGAATTTAGACAAATTTAGTTTCCTATTTTAACCTTATCATTTAGATTTAACAATAAGTTAAATAATTTTACTTTTACCGTTTCTTCTTGTGTTCTTATACTATAAGGTTAATAAACTTACTATAAGTAGACAAACGAACCCCAAGTTGTTTATTATTAATATATATAACCTTATATAAGTCATTTGGCCAAACCATAGATTTTTAGGAATAAAATAACAATTAATAATATAACATTTGTTTTAAAAACTATTTTATGTCAATTTTGACACTATTTAGTATTATATTTTTGTAAAAAACATAACATAATGATTATTTCGAAAAAAAGTAAATTAAATCAATACTAACATGTCATATTAACCTATAAAATTAGTGTAATTCATAAAAAGTCTCAAATTACATTTATTTGGGTATTTATAACATAAATTATGTCAATATTTCATTAATAACATAATTACTGCATCATCGTTGTGTCACAAATAAATTAAATTATTTAATGTCTAAAAATTACAAATAAAATATCCTTATGTAGGAAATCTTTTTAGACTTCGAATTAATATGTATAGTCGAATTTATCTTATGTATAACCCTATATTAAAAATGACTTACTTATTAAACATTGATTTTAACTATTTTAACCCTTCTGTAAATAAATTAATAATAAATGTCCTAATCTAAACCAAGTGGGCTTAAATGGTCATATTTTATTCCTAAGGTTGTTTTCGGTCGAATTACACTTATCCAATAGAATTAGGACATGTGTTTGGGTAATAATAATATCATTTTTACCCTTAATTACCCTATTTACTTTTAACCGTGGTAAAACAAAAGTAAAAGTTACTATTCACCAATAAATATTTTCATCTCATTGAACCACATTTTAGTCCTTGATATTAACCGTGTCTCTCGGATTTTCAAAATTCCACTCACAGAAACGGTAAAATTAAGTATTATGAAAAATTCAGTTTTTTAACTACCACTTAGTGGTTTCACTATTCATCAAAAAATGAACGTTTCCAGAAAAATACAAAAAATTAGGCCTAAGCTATATTTGATATTATGAATTCAAAAATGATTTCTATTTTACCAAATTAAAAACATATCAGTTACATTAATTAATTTAAAAATTATTTCCCGTCGTCAAAACAAATAGCGTGTTTTTAAGAGATAATAACTATCAAAAGATTGACACTTGTTTATGTCTGGTTTAAATGTGAAATTACATCCAATGACCAACATTGTATTAAATTGTAAAAATATATTATAAATATACTTTAATACCACTCAAATTAATAATTTATCACTATTAATTATTTCGATTAAAAAGGTTGTTTTTAATTAAAATTTAGTAATTTTCACTATTCATCAGAAAATAAAAGTTATCCAAAAAGTACCAAAATTTCACCCTAATCTAATTTCGATATTCCGAATCCAAAAATGAAGTCCATTTTGAAAAATAAAATTTACAAAATTTCAAAAAGTGGTTATTACTATTCATAACTACTAGTTTTATTAATATTTAAATAGCATATCGTTGTTTAGTGAAACTCGGTATTGTGTACTACACACGCTATCGAGGAAGGTCGCGATTGCATGTAATACAAGGCAAGTAAAGGATGCGTGTTGTGAAAGATCATTTTGGTGTAGTTTATAACATAATACATTAATGAAATTAAAAGAATATTTTTCATAAAATCTCAGGGTGTTACATCCATCCATACTAAATCAATAAAAATAGGATCCCTTTAAACTCTCATCTCGTTCAAAAATCCATGATCCTTTATACTCAAAACATCTGTTACATTATTTTACTTCCCCGGGTTGTAGTGTATCATGCAATCATAATCCTTGAGTAGTTCAAGCCATCTCCTTTGCCTCATGTTGAGTTCTTTCTGTGAGAAAATGTACTTCAAACTGTTGTGATCAGTATAAATCTCACATTTCTCACCATAGAGATAGTGTATCCAAATCTTCAAATCAAATATTACAGCTACTAACTCAATATCATGAGTAGGATAGTTTTGCTCATGAATTTTTAGCTGTCGTGAGGCATAAGAAATAACTCTATCATTCTGGATAAAGACACAACCATATCCTTTATTTGATGATTCACTATAAATAACGAACCCATCATTCCTGGATGGTAGAGTCAATATAAGGGCATTGAATAGTCTTCTCTTCAGTTATTAAAAATATTCTTCACACTCTTTTGTCCAAACAAATTTAACCCCAATACGTGTGATCTTTGTTAATGGGTTATCCAATTGGGAAACATTCTGGAGGAAACACCGATAATAACTTGCCAAACCAGTTAAACTACATACCTCAGTTATACTCGTCGGTTCTGGCCATTCATGGATTTGACTTGGTCTTAAAATGATCAACACAGATTCCATCTTTGGAGACAATATGGCCAAGAAAAGAAATTTCTAGAAGCCATAATTCACACTTTCTAAACATCCCATATAATTCATGTCTTCTAAGAGTCTTCAGTATAATGAAAAAGTTATTTTCATGATCTTCATAGCTATTGGAATATACCAAGATATCTTCAATAAATACCACCACAAAATCATCGAGATATTTCTTGAAAACTCTATTCATTAGATCCATGAATACAGAGAGTGCATTAGTCAATCCAAAAGGCATTACTGTAAACTCGTAATGCCAATACCTAGTTCGAAATGCTGTTTTCAGAATGTCTTCCTTCTTCTCATACAACTGATGGTATCCAAATAGAAGGTCAATATTAGAAAATTATTGATCTCCATGCAGTTGTTCCAAAAAATCATCAATTCGAGGTAGGGGGATACTTGTTCCTTATTTATTAGCATTGATTTCCCTATAGTCGATACATAACCTCATAGATCCATCATTCTTATTAACAAAAAGGAAAGGGGCTCCCGATGGTGAAACACTAGGGCGAATAAATAATTTATTACTGAATTCCTCTAGTTGTTTCTTTAGTTCAACTAATTCCACCGTGGCCATTCTATAAGGGGTATTAGATATGGGCCTTGAACCAGGAATTAAATCAATGGAAAACTCAATTTCTTGTTCGGGAGGATGTCATGGTAAATCTTCTGGAAACACATCAACATGTTCTCTCACAACAGGTACATCCTCTATTTGGACATTACTTTCCCCACCCACAATTATTACATTCTCTTCCTCCCCAATAATTGGATTTAGTTGAGATATTGGGGGGTGGATCTAGATAAGAATTAGTAGGTGACAATTCTTCTATAAAGATATGGTGTTACTTATTATCATCAAAAAAAATTGTAACCTCCTTCTTATTACAATAAATCTTCACATCATGGTCCGAAATCCAATCCATACCAATGATTATATCAAATTCAATCTTGGGTATGACGATGAGATCAGCAGATAAAGAACATTTATATGCCCTAATTGGAATAGATCCATAGATCATTTTAGCAATGATACTTCCCTTAGGAGTTTTAACTGATAACTCCTTTGTTAAATGAAATTGGGAATATCTAATTTTCTTAGCAATCTAGGAAGATATGAAACAATGCAATGATCCTAAATCAAATAATTCATTTTCTGAACTTGAGGAAACCATTAAATTACCTGCCACCACGTCTTTCAGAGCTTCTACCTCAGCAGTAGTGATAGCATAAGCTTAGCCTTGTTCCGTTGGACTTTTTTGAGGTAAGTTCCCCTGACACTTAGGACATTCATTTTCATAATGTCCCACCTCCCTGTAGTTGTAGCATTGAACATCTGTATCTTCATTCTTCCCCTTATAATCACGAGCTTGGTGGCATTTTTAACCACACATGTAATAGACTCTCATTACATTCAAACAAGTACCAGGGTGTTTCTTCCCACATTTACTACAGGATTGATAATAAACATTTCCATTCTTCCCCTTATTTCCATTTCTATAGTGATCAGCTGATATCTTCTTCTCTTTCTTTTCTTTAAAGTTGTAAGACTTAGAGAATTATTTTTCTATCTTGATATCACATGAGACAATATATTCATACGACGATAAGGATTGTGACACTAATGCTCGACGAAGAAATTGTTTTATCCCATCAAAGAAAGGATCAATCTTACTTATGGGGTTACGTATATAATCTGCATCATCCCTTGATAACCTTGTAATGTTAAGCTCATACTTTGAAACATTATCATCCTCCTTTTTTCTCAGACACATAAATTTCCTTTCCATATATGCTTGATGGTCATGAGGAAAGTATTTTTATAAGATAATCTCTTTCAACTCCCTCCATTCCATATTTGATAATTCATCATCTTCTTTTGTGTTTTGAATCAATGACCACCATTGATCAACATCTCCAGTGAGGTGGTAAATAGCCATGATAACTTTGTCCCTTTCACTACTCCCCAAGGAATAGAATATTTTCTATAAGGAATTTATCAATTGAACAGATACTAATGGATTTTTACTCCCATTGAATGTTGGTGGTTGTTTCCTCATTAAGTGATCTAACATTGATCCTCCATGCAGTGGATCTGGGTGCTCCATATGGGTAATGTTATTATTCATAACCTGAGTGAAGTGTCCCAGTATGGTGATTATCTAATCAACACAAATTGCATCACCAGCTCCACAATAATTATCTTGAGCAGGAGTGAAATCTCTACATGGAGTGCATGCATTGATACAGTTTCCATTTCTTCCACTATGTTCCATTTCAAAATAATGGCATACAATAGATTAGTTTATGAATCGTAATACATAAATCCAAACTTGTAAAACACTATTGAAATGTTTATGGATATAATCCATAACCATAAAAATGTTTTCTTTGAGGAAGTATATACTTATAAACCCTTCATAATGGTTTGTAATGAAAATGGGAATTATCCTAAGCATATCCCCTGGGAGTGTCGTAACCAAGAGTGCAGCAAGGCCCATTGTCGTGCACCAGTTCCCGTTTGAGTCTAGCTTAAAGCAGTGTTTTCAAGTTTTACCCCTAGGTACATCTATGCCAGAGCCGCCTCTACTTGGTCATATCCAGACAGGGATGTATTGCTCGGAAAACTCAAAAAATCTCTATAATACCAAAATTCTAGGAAGATATTCTATACTAATCCTCAAAGTCCATCTTAGGTCTATGTGCTCTAATCAGAGTTTATCGAAATCTAGCTCCAAAGGTTTGTACTAAACATTCTCTGATACCAACTGTAATGCCCTGACACTAGTTACCCAGAGTCGGTGTATTATTACATAACATTGGCATGATCACAAAAGACCATGTCTCAAAATATTGATTAGTTTAGTAGCCTTGGAATCACTAGATACATTCATAATGTTTACAATACATCATAAAGTGAAAACTACAACAACATCTTGTCTCCACGCTCATATCCCCTTATACTATCCCTATAGGTCATTCATAAAATACTTCTCCACATCCTAGGGAAAATAAAACATAGAAAGGGGTGAGCTCAGATTCCCAGTAAGGATAACAATATAGCGAAAACGTTCATAAATAGGAATAAAGATTTAAAGCAATGTATAACTATAACGAAAGCCTTTTAAACATTAACTTCAGCATAATTTGGAAGAAATAAAATGAAATAATTCCATGTAATTATTCAAAT
The DNA here is from genome assembly GCA_963277665.1 of Viscum album. Classification (NCBI taxonomy): domain Eukaryota; kingdom Viridiplantae; phylum Streptophyta; class Magnoliopsida; order Santalales; family Viscaceae; genus Viscum; species Viscum album. The sequence continues at coordinate 460,380,332 of OY728141.1, read as the reverse complement.
AGATATTGTACTAATAAAATAATCACATGTAGTATCAATAACCACTTTCATAATGATAGAATGCATAATTCCAGGATATCATAACCACATAGTCAAGGCATTGTGCCAAGACTACAAATACGATTTTGTCAAGGCCTTGATCCAAGACACTAGTTTGTCTCATGATACCCACCGATGGATCGAGGAGCTATAGCAGGCTCCACCCGTCTCTTATTAAGTCTAATGCATTTCACATATGAGCAGGTTTAATCATAACATAAACATTCGTATTAAAACTAGCATAAAAATGTGAATACTTTCTCCATAAACCGTGAGTTGTATAAAAATAACACATCCACAATCAAACATGTTACAAAACCTTCAATACTATATGGATGTTTTGTATCGTAATAAATCAACTTCAAATAAGATTAAAATCCATCAAAGGATGTTGACATAGATTAAATCAAAACTATTTGAGATAAATATTTTTTTTTGAAATCATTTAAAAGTCACATAATTATAAAATAAAACATTTACTTTAAAAATATTTTTAAAAGAATGTATGAGATGTTTGGATGATTTTATACTGGCAGAAAATAGCCACACCCCCCGTATAAGAAAAAAAAGACATTCTTACCTTAATTTTGTCAAAAAGGTTAAAAAGGACCTTGTTTGGAAAACAACGGAAAGATTTATTTATAAAAATATTATCAAAAGACAAAAAAGGGTATATACGACATTAACCCATATTCTATAAAATAGTAAGAATGTTTCGAAATACATTTTTAGGAAACATGGATGTGGATGATAATGGGGTCCTAGTAGATAATTACGTATAAACAACCTCAGATAATGAAAAGATTGTGAAATAAACCCATACCTTGTAATTTTACTTGGTTTAGGGTAGGTTAACTTCATGTATAATGGTGAAATAATTGTTATTAAATTATAAAATAATCATATACATTAATATGATATCATATATGATCTTTTAACATTGCTTTGTTAATAATATCTTAGTATTGTCGTCGTTTCGGGTGTTAACTTAATCATATTTCATTTATATTTTTGGTTACATAGGTCATGTTTGTTATGGATAGGTTGTCTCTTATTAATATAAAGAATTATATCACATCTTTAAACATTATTTTTAATCATCAAATGATAATTATACTTGCAAGGATACAATAGGGAATGAATCTCATCGCATTCGTGGAGACGGTAGTCCGTACGTATGCACGAGCGACAATATCATACTTTTGATATTAAAATAATTTATAATTGGATTGTTTATCATATATACAGAATAATTATCATGTTATTTTTATTATTTACATCAATTACACATCATTATCATATCCATCCAAATAATAATATTTTGAATAACAATTACACCATGATGCAGAGACAGTAATCTGTACGTACGCACGTATGGTGACATGTCATTCAAATTATGGATAGAATATTGAATATGGTTGTACCATATTTATAATAACATCATAGTATATAGAAGATATTGGAGTTATTATTTTATAATGGAAATAATAAAGAAGTAATAAGTTGAATATGAAAGGAAATTGAAAGAGGGTGGTGAAAAAATTACCTCTTCTTCGGGTTCTTCCTTTTGCTTTGATCAAAAGGGATCCTTAGGTAGTCTTTCTGATCAAACTAAGGACTCTAGGTAGAAGTGAGGGAAGTTTAAAGAATATTTGTTCAGGGTTTGTCTGATCCAAAAGGATTTGAAGGGGTGAATTAGAGGGAAGGGGGAGTTCCCTTTTATAAGAGGGTTGAGGGACACCTTATGAAAAACATAAAATATTATTTTATAATAAATTCATATTCGATTTATAATGGCTCAAAATTTATTTATTTATAGGATATGGCAGGGATGGGTCGAAATACACTCAACTTGTAGGTTTTGATAGGTTTGGGTCACTATAATAACTTTATCTTTTTTATTTTACTCGTAGTTAAATAGTTTGACATTTACCATCTCTCTTTGTATTTATGTATTATATAGTCAATAATCTTACTATGAACTTCCAAGAGACCCCCAAGTGGTCCACTAATAATACACCTATCATTATATAAATACTTTTTCCAATACATATATTTTTAGGAAAATAATATCAATTAATAATATAATATTTGTTTTAAAAACACTCTTATGTCAATTTTGACACTATTGGGTATTTTGTTTTTGATAAATTCATAACAGCATTATTACTTCAAAAATAATTCTTATAACCAGTCCTAATATGTCATATTAACCTATAAAATTATTTTAATTCATAAAAAGTCTCAAATTACATTTATTTTGGTATTTATAATATCAATTATTTTAATATTTCATTAATTAGGTAATTACTGCATCACCATTGTGTCATAAATAAATTAAATTATTTATTGTCTAGAAATTATAAATACAATATCATTATGTAGGAAATAGGTTTATATTTCTAATGAATATTTATAATCGAATTTATCTTACGTATAACCATATATTAATTTTTTTTAATTATTAAGCATTGATTTTAACTCTTTTAACTGTTCCTTGAATTAAATAATAATAAATGTCCTAATCTAATAAAAGTGGACCTAAATGATAATATTTTACTCCTAAGGTTGTTTTTGGTCTTCATACACTTGTCCAATAGAATTAGGACATGTGTTAGGGTAATATTAAAATCATTTTTACCCTTAATTACCATATTTACTTTTAACCGTTTTAAATAAAAGTAAAAAGTTACTATTCACCAAATATTATTTTTATCTTATTGAACCACATTTTACTCCAATAAATTAACCGTGTCTCTCGGATTTTTAAAATTCCACTCACAGAATTGGTAAAATGATGTTTTATGTGAATTTGCAAATTTTCCTAGGAGATGGGTAAAGACTGTGAAAAGTTCAATGAAATTTTTATATATCTAAAATTATTATAAATTGACTCTAATGAATTAAGTTGAACTTATATAGGTATTATATTTCTATTTTGACCTTAATTAAATTTAAATAAAAATAATTATTATTTAAATAAAAATTCAGTTTTAAACTATAACTCACTGTTTTTCACTATTCATCAAAAATTGAAAGTTTTCAGAAATATACCCAAAATTCACCCAAAGATGATTTTGATATTCCGAATCAAAAAATAAAGTCCATTTTTAAAGATAAAATTTATAAAATTTCAAAAATTGGGTATTACTATTCCTAATGGCTAGTTTGATTGGTTGTGGTGTGTTAGAACTCGAAGTTGCATACAACACACGCTACTGTATTATTCAAAGAGAAGCGTACTTTGGAAACTTGGGGTGTTACATATTCCCTATCATTTGACATTATGTGTTGTAATCTGATCATGTTATATAAAATGTGGAATACCTTAAATGGGACATGAATGTTCGATTGATGGTCATGGTTTAAAAAGAAGGAGAATATTACATTCTTAGTGGAGTTCACATATATTTATATAAATATACTTATTAAAAAAGAATTTATATATAAAAAAAAAATATAAGTTATATATAATAAAATCTCTCTATGATAAAATTTGAATGAGTAGCAAGGAAAACATCCTAAAAGATAATTATAACATCTTGTGTTGACCAAAAATGTCACGAACCAACCCAGGTCGACCCCGAACCGGTCACCCGAGTCGGTCCGCGGCATGGCCCGAGAGGCGTTCCCGATCCTCCCGGGTTGGCGACAAGCGCCAGGGCATCACAGAGTACACGGGGGAACGATTTCGCCCAATAAAAATTTACTAAGAAACAGAAATAAACAAACGACAATAAAATAAAACAGCCAAACACATAACTAACCTGACCACGAACCAGAACCCCTCGTGATCCCGAGAGTCGCCCAACAAACCACAACCAACTCTCGCCCACGGTGAGCAAGCTCAAGTCAACCTGCAACAGAAACTAAAAACAAGAAAACACTATAGGCGTGAGCATTAAAACTCAGTAGGCTAGCCCGATAAATCTATTCCCAAAGCACTACCATTAAAAGAAGAATTTACCAACTTCTAGTTTGAACTACATTATAGAAAATATAGGTTTTCATACACACACACACTTTCCATTTTGAAAACAAGTAACAGTCCATTGCCCTTTTTAATTTAGAAGAATTTTAATGTTGGAAGGAACAGGTGAATTGCATTTTAAAACATTTTGCGAACAATTAGAAAACCAAACTTTATTCGTTAGTCAAAAATAAAATCACACACAACACACACTAAGGGCAATGGGAAAAAGTGGCACACAAGGGTCGGCATCCAAACCCGACCTCTCAATCGTCCGCCGTATGCAAATAAACACTAAATGAGACATGGGTCGAACCTAGGAGATCGTGAACAAACCAGAACGTACTATACATCTGACTCATCCCGAAGGCATGCCCTAACTCGATGACGTCATAACGCCCTAACGCCCGGCATAGCCCTACATGGCCTAACCGATGGGCCCAATCCCCATAGCAGCAATAACTCAGTATTCCCCTGCTATGGGGCCACTAGCCAGTGCGTGATCTAAACTAGTGCAGCAATCGTTCTCAGATAATTCACTCAATATGCCAGGTTCCCATGTCAACACATATAATAAAAGAGGAGTGCATCCCTAATGTAAAACTAGTCAAAATGCACAAACATCACATACTCCGCTCACCAAATCAACAAACACAAAAGATCACTCCAAAGAGACTTTTCAAAACATTGATTTCATTAAAAGTACCAAACGGGCCTCATGTACCTGATCAATACCAAATCAATTCCAAAAGAAGGATCAGACGTCGTCACATTTAAAACCAGAAAACACATTTAAAATCTCATTTAGGTAGACCAAATCACCATTTTAATTCTGAAGCGCAAACATAAGGGCCAAAGGGGCATTTTCAATATTGCGCAACAGCTAATCATGAAAAGAAAAGCTTTTGGTACGATGCAGAGAAAGAAGAAGTTCCAATTCCAGCAGTATAACTACTCTAGAAATAATAATATTTAAATACTACTTCCAATTTGATGAAAATTAATTAAATGACAAGAAATAAGTAAATTCTAAATTCAAAGGCAAGTGCAGTGGGAACCTACCTCAACTCGCAGCTCGAACACGGCGACGCGACACGCCTCGCACAGACGTACAAGTACGCGCAAGCCGATGACCGTGGTGTCGCGGAGTCACCTCGCCAACACGCTGCAATAAACGCACAGCAACTAAAAACACAGAACCACTTGACTTAAAACAATACAAGCAGACAACCCGCGCAAAAGAACCACCTGGACAAAAGTATCAAAACCTACTTCGCACCATCTACACTATTTATTAAACCACTCTAAAATTTATTAAACCATTCCAAAGACACCCATGACATTACACACCGAAAGCCCCTTCAAAACCTTTGTTATGATCAGCCGCACATCCTCAACAAGCCATAAAGTTGCCAAAACAAACCCACCAAACTAAGTTCACAAACCAACAAACACCATTACAACATTGTAAAGCTAAACATTTCATAAAAGATCAAAATCCACTTGAATAGAACAAAGGAATTTCAAAATAAACACGCTAGATGCCTTAAACTTAAGAAATTCACACAAAATACTTAGAAAACATATTTTTAATAACTTAAATCAATAAGAAACCACCCGTTGCATCTATCGAAGGGCATAATAGAGGTGTGAATATCATTTAAAAATTTATTGAAACCATGCAAGTTCTAATGGATCATTCCATAAAGGGAAGGTTGGAAACACCTACCTCAAAATAAGTGCAGACGCGATGAAACCTTCAACAGAAGGAATAATAACACCCTAAAGACCGACCGCACACCCTAATCAACGATAAAAACACGCAAATTACAAACCGAAGCATTAGGGTTTGGTTAATTTGAGAAAAACGCCAAAAATAAATAAATATACCGAAGGAGGAGATGGTTGTTGGTAAGGGGAAACACGACCATGCTGGAAGGTCGCTGGACAGGTCAGACTCGCCGGACTGGGGGGGCTCGCACCGGTGGGTTGGAGGGCGCCGAACCGGAGGGCTCACGCACGCACATGCGGGAGCTGAGGGGAAGGGGTTCACTACGCGCACAAGGGAGCATCCAGGGGGACGCCGTGCGTGAGGGAGGTGCGGCCGGACGGGAAGCTGGACGGGAGGCGGGGTCGGTCCGACGAGGGTGGAAGGAGCCGGGACACCGAAGGAGGGAGGCTGGACGGGAGTAGGAGATGCAGATGGTCGGCGGTGACTCGCAGCGGGTCGGAGGGTGCGCAACTGGTGTAGTGCCGGTGGCCGGAGGGCATTGCGCCGCTGGTAGAGGGAAGACAGGGCGGTGCTGGGGGGTTTCTGCCGGAGGAGGCAGCTGCGCGGGAGGAGGCGCGGCCGGAGAGAAAACCGCCGGGGGAAAGCCGGACGGGATGAGGTGCGGCGGCCAGCGGCTGGGAAAGGAGGGGGCCGGGTCGCACAGCGAGGGGAAGGAGGAGGAGCGGTTCGCGCGGAGGAAGAAGAAAGAAAGAGGGAAGAGATAAAGAGAGAGGAGGGGGAGAGAAAAAGAAAGAAAAAAAAAGAAAAAAAAATAAAGGGTGGCGGCGCATAGGGTTACGGGGGAAAGAGGGAGAAGAGAGAGAAGAGAGAAAAAAAACAATAAAAATAAAAGTAATAATAATAATAATAGAGAATAAAAAAAAGGGTAAATAAAATGAAATAAAAGAAGAAATAAATAAAGTAAAGTAAAGTAAAATAAATAAATCAAATAAAATAAAATAGAATAAGATAGTTAATAAAAAGAGGTTGATAATAATAATAATAATAATAATTTTAATAATTATCATTATTATTATAATTACAAACATATATGCACACATATATATATATATGTGTGTGTATATAAACATATATATAGATACACTTATATAAACAAATTTATAAACATACACATATGAACATACATAACAAATTACAACTTATAGACATATATAATCGTATGCATAAACACATTTACGCATAAACATATAATGTTAAGAAAATATATATTTATCCGCATACGGGTATATATACACATATAAACATACATATATGCACATTACGTTAAAAATAATATTAATAATAATAATAATAGTAATAATAATAAAAATGATAATAATGTATAAACATATATACTCACATACATATTTATACACCTATATAATCATATATATATATATATATATATATATTAAACACCCCAACAAACGAATTTAATTACATTAAAACTAAAAGACTGCGGGGTACGCGCGCACTGCACGGTACCCAAGAGGACTGCAAACGGGCTGCGCGTCACAACCGTATGGTGTTCGCGCACTATTCCAAACCATAAACTCATCCAAACATTAAAATTTCCAACCGGGACTCGCCCGCACACATGCAAAAACACCCGACGCCATGATAAAAAAAACTAAATAAAGTAAAATAAAAACAGGTGTGACAATTCTCCCCACCATAAAGCTTTCCGCCCCCGGAAAGCCATAACAAGATCAAGACCCCAAACGAAAACCGACATTACTTTACAATTTAAAGAAAAAAGTAAAGAACGACAACAAAGACATCGCAGAACACTCCCAAAAAGGGGAGAGATAAACTAAAAGAACTCATGTAATAGGAACGAATTACCCGCTAAGTGTCGTCCGCCCCCAAAAGTGTGACCACTTCCAGTTGGTCGCTTTAAAGGACAAAGAACTTTAACAATAGTAGATCCAGGCCAAACATACACCCACCTTAACACCATTCAACAGAACTCAACCAATTTCTTCATCCTCAATTCAACCTTACAACACAACATCCGGAACAACGTCAATTAAAACACGACGACTCTTTTTAAAGCAACGAACAGGTCAAAACCACATCCAACGCATATCTCTTAAAACCTTACTCTAATCTGACACTAAAAACCTCACGCCACAACTCTTTACCAAAAGAAGAATATAGATTTTGGTGACTCTATATAAGACCAACCGCAACCCAACCAAAACCCATAACGAGACTGGGAGATTGACACGGGAAGTCCGAACGGACTCCCCACCATAAGAAACAAGCTAAATTGAATTTGGCGAGACCCGTGACAGTTATTTCCACCACAAGTGTCAAGTCAGTTCCCGGAATAGGACCAGAACGCCATCACTTGAGTCAAAATTCATGATCACAAGAATTTCCAACATGGGGAGGTCAAATGGACTCCCCACCATAAAGCTTTAGAGAAGAGAAGAATAGGAGGACCTCCCGGCATTATCACCAGCCATCACCGCCCACGGGTGGGAGGGGGGGGGGGCCCTGTCCAACACACCACCCCCACCCGGAAAGCATAAAGCGAGCAGCTCTTAATAAATGAGAGCAACACACGACCAGGCAGTTATTACACATAAACTAGGGATAATGAGAAGAAAAAAAAAAGATTCCGACTACGCGCACTTACTGAGAACAACACCCTGTCGCAAGACTTCACCTTTCGTTGGAGCTCCCCCGACTACGCGCTAGCTTCACTCCAAGGCCTATGGCTGGAGCTCTGATGAATGAAGCTTCTTCCGGCTTCGCAGTCAGGTTTATGAAACCCCAAAAGCATGACACAAGAACCAGAATTTTTTTAACAATTACACATCCATAAGATCAAAGGTTTAAAAGAGTTCAGCCACAACCATTCTTTCGACTGAAAGAAAAGAACACCACAAAACAGTACAGGTAACGACTACTGCATCCAAGAAACATTAAAAGAAGAAAACATCAAGCTCATCCACCAACATCTCCCTACTCCTGCTGATGGACTGAAGTGACCTTCGACGATCCAGGTCTGGCTTTAGCGCGCTTCTTGGAAACACCTCGGCAAAATCGCTTCAAGTGACCCATACGTCCACAGGTGTGGCAGGGTCTTGGAGCACTTGGACATGTCGGCTTTTTGTGACCCTGCCTACCACACTGGTGACAGATCACAACATTGCGCTGTGAAGAAGATGACTGAAGGTCTGAAGGCCTCTTGATTCCTCTACCAGCACCACCAGCGTCAGGTCGCTTCTCACTCTTCTTACTAGAATCATCTGGAATGCTTCCCAAAGCTGGAGGATTCACCACCTCAAGTCCTCCTACTAGCTCAGCTTCAGCAAGAAAGGCTTTCTCGACAACATCCGAGAAGGTGGTTAGGTTGAGCTCTTCCACTCTCGAACGCAGCTCAGGTCGGAGCCCAGACTCAAATTGTCGAGCCTTCCCGTGATCATTCGCAAAAAACCACTGATCATACGGAACTAGGTCTACAAAATGTCGATAGAACTCCAGTACCGATTCAACGCCCTGCTGGAGACAACATAACTCCATCCTCTTCCTCAGCTTCGTCAACTCAGAGAAGTGTTGTTGGATGAACGATGACTTGAAAAACTCCCATGTCAAATCTTCCCCAGGCTTGTTCCGAGACATGGACTTCCACCATTTCCAGGTTGGACCTTTAAGCATTAAGGTAGCCAACTTCACCTTTAATGACTCAGGTAGACCAATGGAACTGAACTTCCTCTCGATCTTCTGCAACCACCCCTCTGCCTCAAGAGGCCCTGCTTGTCCATAAAAGAGAGGAGGGTTCAACTTCCGGAACTCCAAAACATAATCGATGGGCTGACCAACTGGAGGATTAACTAAGGATGCACCACCTGAAGCTGCACATTGAGCATCCATCGAGCCTTCGTGGGGGCAAACACTACGGAACAAAGAAACGAGGAACTTGATCAAAACATAACCAATACCATTTGAAATTCAACATTACTCAATGAGTTTCAAAATGAAGGAAAAACCCATTCACTAAAGGGGAAACTGGTAATGATGGTTGACTCGACCATATGGTTGGCGGCCATACGTCAGCCATACCATCGTCACTGAGAGCATTGTAGGGTGAAGTCTCCGGCTCCACAAGGCTTGCCAGGCCCTGTGAGCTCACGAAACTACTTTCCCAACTCCCTTTCCATCTCCCAACATAAAACAATCCAGAAGACTCAAAAGACAGTAACAACCCAAACATCTCATGGTAACTCGAGGTTTAGAACGAGAAAGGGTTCATGACGTCCTTCCTGTTCCAACACCTCGAGTCCAAGCAACTTTACTCCCTTTACCATGACAACTCCAAATACCAATGGGCGCTCTGAAAAACAAGGTCTTCTCAGGAGCCGACCTTCTCTGATACCATTTTGTCACGAACCAACCCAGGTCGACCCCGAACCGGTCACCCGAGTCGGTCCGCGGCATGGCCCGAGAGGCGTTCCCGATCCTCCCGGGTTGGCGACAAGCGCCAGGGCATCACAGAGTACACGGGGGAACGATTTCGCCCAATAAAAATTTACTAAGAAACAGAAATAAACAAACGACAATAAAATAAAACAGCCAAACACATAACTAACCTGACCACGAACCAGAACCCCTCGTGATCCCGAGAGTCGCCCAACAAACCACAACCAACTCTCGCCCACGGCGAGCAAGCTCAAGTCAACCTGCAACAGAAACTAAAAACAAGAAAACACTATAGGCGTGAGCATTAAAACTCAGTAGGCTAGCCCGATAAATCTATTCCCAAAGCACTACCATTAAAAGAAGAATTTACCAACTTCTAGTTTGAACTACATTATAGAAAATATAGGTTTTCATACACACACACACTTTCCATTTTGAAAACAAGTAACAGTCCATTGCCCTTTTTAATTTAGAAGAATTTTAATGTTGGAAGGAACAGGTGAATTGCATTTTAAAACATTTTGCGAACAATTAGAAAACCAAACTTTATTCGTTAGTCAAAAATAAAATCACACACAACACACACTAAGGGCAATGGGAAAAAGTGGCACACAAGGGTCGGCATCCAAACCCGACCTCTCAATCGTCCGCCGTATGCAAATAAACACTAAATGAGACATGGGTCGAACCTAGGAGATCGTGAACAAACCAGAACGTACTATACATCTGACTCATCCCGAAGGCATGCCCTAACTCGATGACGTCATAACGCCCTAACGCCCGGCATAGCCCTACATGGCCTAACCGAGGGGCCCAATCCCCATAGCAGCAATAACTCAGTATTCCCCTGCTATGGGGCCACTAGCCAGTGCATGATCTAAACTAGTGATAATAATAATAATAATAATTTTAATAATTATCATTATTATTATTATCACTAGTTTAGATCACGCACTGGCTAGTGGCCCCATAGCAGGGGAATACTGAGTTATTGCTGCTATGGGGATTGGGCCCCTCGGTTAGGCCATGTAGGGCTATGCCGGGCTTTAGGGCGTTATGACGTCATCGAGTTAGGGCATGCCTTCGGGATGAGTCAGATGTATAGTACGTTCTGGTTTGTTCACGATCTCCTAGGTTCGACCCATGTCTCATTTAGTGTTTATTTGCATACGGCGGACGATTGAGAGGTCGGGTTTGGATGCCGACCCTTGTGTGCCACTTTTTCCCATTGCCCTTAGTGTGTGTTGTGTGTGATTTTATTTTTGACTAACGAATAAAGTTTGGTTTTCTAATTGTTAGCAAAATGTTTTAAAATGCAATTCACCTGTTCCTTCCAACATTAAAATTCTTCTAAATTAAAAAGGGAAATGGACTGTTACTTGTTTTCAAAATGGAAAGTGTGTGTGTGTATGAAAACCTATATTTTCTATAATATAGTTCAAACTAGAAGTTGGTAAATTCTTCTTTTAATGGTAGTGCTTTGGGAATAGATTTATCGGGCTAGCCTACTGAGTTTTAATGCTCACGCCTATAGTGTTTTCTTGTTTTTAGTTTCTGTTGCAGGTTGACTTGAGCTTGCTCGCCGTGGGCGAGAGTTGGTTGTGGTTTGTTGGGCGACTCTCGGGATCACGAGGGGTTCTGGTTCGTGGTCATGTTAGTTATGTGTTTGGCTGTTTTATTTTATTGTCGTTTGTTTATTTCTGTTTCTTAGTAAATTTTTATTGGGCGAAATCGTTCCCCCGTGTACTCTGTGATGCCCTGGCGCTTGTCGCCAACCCGGGAGGATCAGGAACGCCTCTCGGGCCATGCCGCGGACCGACTTGGGTGACCGGTTCGGGGTCGACCTGGGTTGGTTCGTGACAAAATGGTATCAGAGCAGGAACCCAGCCTTAAGTGCGGTGCACTGCCTGGGTTGAGATGTAGGGCCCACAACGAGGGCGTTGTGCTCTAAAGGGGGGTGATTGTAACATCCCCAAATGATAAAGGGTTAAATGACTAAATGATATGACTAATGTCAATAAGGTGCACCTTCCTTTTCGGGAGCCTGTCTGATTAGAACTCCACAGTTAAGGGGTGGGCCCCACATGTCTGCGGGGGCAACTGGTGGTACCTGGTGAGCCAGGACCCGACGACCTTGTTAAGGCGGGGTGTCTGTGCAGTCACTGGGGCCCGTTTGTCGTGGTACCTGGCTCACCAGGTACCACCAGTTGCCCCCGCAGACATGTGGGGCCCACCCCAGGGTCCACCCACATGCCCGAACGTGTCATCTGACTAATGATAGTCCCCACAGGCCAACACATGTCCGTTCCAGTGTGATTTGTCCTCACTCACACACACCCTGGGAAACTTCCCAGGGTGTGTGTGAGTGAGGACAAAGCACACTGGAAGGGACATGTGTTGGCCTGTGGGGACTATCATTAGTCAGATGACCCGTTCGGGCATGTGGGTGGACCCTGGGGTGGGCCCCACATGTCTGCGGGGGCAACTGGTGGTACCTGGTGAGCCAGGACCCGACGACCTTGTTAAGGCGGGGTGTCTGTGCAGTCACTGGGGCCCGGTTGTCGTGGTACCTGGCTCACCAGGTACCACCAGTTGCCCCCGCAGACATGTGGGGCCCACCCCAGGGTCCACCCACATGCCCGAACGAGTCATCTGACTAATGATAGTCCCCACAGGCCAACACATGTCCTTTCCAGTGTGATTTGTCCTCACTCACACACACCCTGGGAAACTTCCCAGGAGGTCACCCATCCTGATCACTACTCCAAGCCAAGCACACTTAACTATGGAGTTCTAATCAGACAGGCTCCCGAAAAGGAAGGTGCACCTTATTGACATTAGTCATATCATTTAGTCATTTAACCCTTTATCATTTGGGGATGTTACAATCACCCCCCCTTTAGAGCACAACGCCCTCGTTGTGGGCCCTACATCTCAACCCAGGCAGTGCACCGCACTTAAGGCTGGTTTCCTCCTCTGATACCAAATGTGACAACCGGGCCCCAGTGACTGCACAGACACCCCGCCTTAACAAGGTCGTCGAGTCCTGGCTCACCAGGTACCACCAGTTGCCCCCACAGACATGTGGGGCCTACCCCAGGGTCCACCCACATGCCCGAACGGGTCATCTGACTAATGATAGTCCCCACAGGCCAACACATGTCCTTTCCAGTGTGCTTTGTCCTCACTCACACACACCCTGGGAAACTTCCCAGGAGGTCACCCATCCTGATCACTACTCCAAGCCAGGCACACTTAACTGTGGAGTTCTAATCAGACAGGCTCCCGAAATGGAAGGTGCACCTTATTGACATTAGTCATATCATTTAGTCATTTAACCCTTTATCATTTGGGGATGTTACAAAAAAACTATTTCATTTATGAAAGTGAATCTTAAGATAATAGGACTAGTGGAATCAAATTGGTTGTTTGTTCATATTTATGTTGAATCACATAAACTTATCATATTGAAAAACCTCTCATTTTGGATATATACAACCCAAATTCACAATCTAATTTTATAGGAGACAGAGCTAGCATAGGAATGGTTAATTGTCATACCTCATATTATAGAATAAAAAGTATGTAAGTTAAAAATGAAGAGAATAAGGGAATGAATAAAAATGAATATTAGAAATATTTATGTTACTGGAAAATCTATTTTCAAACCTAAAATCGTGCAGAAGAAGTTTTATTTCTTATGAATGAATAATGGACATTAAAATTTTCGTCCTTCTGAACTATCTAAAGGTGGAATATTTAGTTGAGAAAAAACACATACTAGAAGAAAAAATATCAATATTATGAAGAATGATATATTAATGTGTTAATTTATTACCATATTCCAATTTCATTCTAATGTTTCCAATAATTCCATACTTGAATCAAATGAGTAGGTATGATATTTTAGAGAATTCAATATGAAAATTAACTCCCATAACAAAACAAACCTCTCATTATAGATATATATAACCAAAATTCCAATCTAATTTCACTCTAGAATAATATCATATTAGAAATAATATTTTTCATACATTTAATTATATAATATGAATTATATAACTTCAAAAATGAATAAAAGACGATAAATAATAAAAAAATGTTAAATATAAATAAATTTGTTAAGGGAATCACACTTTTCATACCTAAAAAAAGTTTTTTCTCTTGTTGTTAATGCATAATGGCTTATGAAATTATTTCCTTTTTAAATTTCCAATGTGTTATATATTTAGATGAGAAAATCATATACAAAAAATAATAATATTAAATGATGTGTCATCTCATATAGAACACAAAATTATGCATCACATGTAATGAAATATCAAAAGTAATATCCTAAAATTAACATAACTCTAAATTAGATTACATAAAATATGAATTCAACAATAAAAGTCACTCTTTGAAGAATAAATAAAATTTTTAAATTTTTATATATTATATTTTTTATATTGGGATAATGTACATGAAATGGTTGATGGTAAGAAAACAGTCACAATTACAATATTATGAAACATATAATAGAAAATTATATTTGTAATTTTGATATATATTTGATTCATGTTTAATTGAAATTTAATAAAAAAACTATTTTTTATAGTCCATTAATGTGAACTATATACAATAAATTTATATTCAAGAAAATATTTTTAATATTTAGATGGATCACTTACTCTAGAACTCCAATCATCTCATATCAGACTACATAAATTTGTATGCACTGAATAGAGAATCAATGCTATCATGATCCTAAAAACATTATGGTGCCAATAAGGAATTGAGGGAAAGTGGATAAGATAGTGATATATTTTTTTAATGATAAAATCAAATTAATAATTATTTAGTGAATCCCTATTAATGTGTTAAAAGATGAATATTGAAATTTTTTAATTAAACAAGGTAATAAGAAAAAAATTATAGATATGCAAATAATGATAAAAATGACTATTCTTCATCTCATAAAAAAAGAATACATCATAGGGAAAATATAATTTTTTCATTGTATGATTTATTTTATAAAAATACTAGAGGGAATGGAAATACATAAGATCCTTTTCATAATGTAATTTAATGTATTTAAATTGGATAGATGGATTAATATAGTTATAAAAAATCCAATGTAATAAGATATTCCATCTTTGATTCATAATTATTGCAATTAATGAAAAGTTTCAACCATACATTTCATAATGAATTTTTCAATAAATTGATGTGAATACACTTTGGTTTCTGATACATATATGATAAAAACATGAAGACCTACATATCATCAAATATGTAAAATTAAAAATAATGTTAAAAATTTAATATATATTAACAAATAAATATAATATGAATATTTATATATGAGTTGACATATAAAAACAAATAATAAAATTTTTTTTTATAAAAAATATATTTTAGAAAAAATATGAACAATTATGAACTAGAATACATATTAATATAATATTTGTTCATTTTATTTATAACATAGAAATGATTTCAATTAAAATAAATGAATATAGAAGAATAAACTGTTGTAACAGTTGGAGAAACTAAATTTTGGTACATTTGAATCAATATGTACTATTAAAATTAGTCCCTTCTTGATAATATGGAGATAAATAAATCCAAAAATTTAAAATTTTTAACCAACATGATGAAGGGATATGGTATGCATATTTTTACTAGTTTATATGACATAAAAATTGGAAGTATCATTGCCTCACCTAAGGAATCAGGTCTAGGGGAGGGATGGGATTATTATGAGATGTCAAGACTACGACATAGTGATTGGAAGGTTGAGACATGATATGTGGGAGATGAGGGGAGTCCAATCAGAATAGATGGTGTGGTAGGGAAAACAGGTAGGGGAAATGGGTATAGTGGTATTGACTTGTATACTTGTAGCCACACACTTTTGAAATAATATATATATATATATTAACATTATATAAAAATATATATTCTCTTTCATAATATATGTACATACAATCACATTTTATATATAAAAATACGTAAGGGAACCAAATATTACAATTTGTTATGCTCAAATATATCTCCAACATCATAAGAACTATAAGTGTTTTCTATAACATTATAAAACAATTAATACTCATGAAATATAATTAATATATCTTTATAATTCATTTAACATAGAATATGTGTATCACAAAGTGTTTTTATGAAATGTTACTCAAAAAATTAAATTTTTTTAATGTCTTATTATATTTTCTATAATAAGTTATGTTTGTGCTACATGCAACACCGACTTAACTATCTTTAGAAACAACACAGAGTTTATATATAACATTATTATAGTATTAATTAAATAATATAGAAACCTTATTGTTAAATTAGTGTGTATGAATAATATTAAATAACTTATGAAAATGTGAATTCATTGGATACAAATTAATTAGAAATGAAAATATAGACTAGTTATATATAATGGATTTTTTTCAAAGTTATCTTTTATTAATAAATTACAATTATTTAAAAACGGTTAAGGTATATATATATCTATGTGTAATATATTCAATCAAATAATTATTTATATTCATTAAATATATTTTATAGGAATTAAAAATAAATCATCCCAATTTTAATCATAAAACCTATAGTTTTTCTAAAAGTAAATTTTATCAACATTTAATGGAGGACCCATTTTAAATAACAATTTTGACACATTTTTATTTTCTGTTTAAAAAATAGATTTATTTATATGGAATCCTGATACAAATTTTCATTGAGACATAATTTTTTCTATTTTTCTGATAAATTTCATTTTTTATGAGTACTAAAAATATGAATAAAAATAATTTCAAACATGTTATTTTCATAAAAATAATTTAATGTGGTAAATTATATTTTTTATATTGTTTAATGCATAATTAGATTAAATTTTTATCATTTAATATAATCTAGTAAATTGGCATTTCTTTTACATTGAAGTTAGAAAAAAACAACATTTAAATATTTTTTATGTTTTATTATTAATAACATGTTTTATCACCACATTAATAAGATTAATTTTAAACTAATTATTAGAAGTTATTTGTTTTGAATTTTGAATAGGTGAATATATATTTGAAATAATATTGTCAAAATTACTTAAATTTTTTTTGCACTACTATGAATAGTAACAACATTAATTTTTCGTTAGCATGGTACTATAATAAATCAGAAAATTACGGGTAACAAATAATATAATAAATTTCTGAAAATTACCGTAGCCATTTTCTTATTTTCATTGGATGAGTTTATTCCAACAAAAATAATCATTTTTATGAAATTATAACCATTTTATGCCAATAATATTTGAGTAAGCCATTTATTATATATTATCTAATAAAAAGAAAAAAAATTCGTAGTCATGTTTTCAATAGTTATATCATTTTTATTATAGGCTTATACAGAATACAAAATTGAATATAAATAGTAATTTGAAATCTTAAATTTATTCTTTTATCATTGTAACAATTTTTTAATTTATCGGAAATAAATTAAAAACATAAAGGCTTATATAATGAAGGTGGAATCATTGAATAATTAATAGAAATACAAAATAAATTATCTTCAAAATATTAAAACAAATATATTCTTATATAACTAATTTCATGGAGTAATTTATTAGATTACATTAAGATGTTGGGGATGACTTAATATAGTTCATTAATGGTATAATGTTTTTATGATAATTTTAAAAAGAAAAATAATTAATGTTGTCAATTTTGACAGTAATAATTTTTAATGAAGGTAATTTTATATTAAATTACATAAAATCATTAAAATAATTAATAAGGTTAAGGTGATAAAATAGCAGTATGAAATTTAATAAAATGACAATTTATGGTCTACTTGAAAATTTATTCGTACGAAACACATTCTCTTTTCATTAAAAATATAGTTAGCATAGTTACTTTTAAAATAGGATAAATAAGGGTTAATAAAAACAATAAGTTATAAAATTCCATAAAAACCTATCTTAAATATAATGGTTTATTATTTAAAATCATTTTATCATATTATATTTAATTTAATTTCCATTTTAGTGTATTTGGATTCAAATATATCTTTTTATAAAGTAATATTTATTGAAATTCCTAAACATCCCCTCAACTCAATTATAATGGAGGACCACCACTTTTACTTATAAAAACACACATTTGGATATCAATATATTCCATACCCTATCCATTTACCTTATAAAAAATTATCTTTACATAATATTGGTTATTTTTTCTCAAATGACCAAATCTAGTGTCAATTAGTTGACATTTACAGGTAGATCATCGCAGAAGAGTTAATCTTCTTTCTGACTCCATCAAAATTATTTATTCATTTAAATCAACTTTACATGTTGATTAAATAATAAATTAAAAAATAGTATCAAATATATATTGAGATGTTATTTTTATAATTGATAAACTATATTCCAACTTTTATTTATCCAATAATATATTAAAATATAACGCATGCGTAAGTATGGATTAACGTAACCACTCTGTCATGTAATATGTTTCTTATTACAACATCACTTGGAAGATTATAATTATTGAAATAATATTATATATGTTTATTATAACATGATATTGATTCAATAATATAATATACACCATCAATTTCTATTCATTATTACTATTTAGAGAAATATGTCATTGCTCGTGCGTACATACACCTACTGTCTCTACAATGTGTTGTGATTAATTTTCCCTATTTAGAAATTAATAACGATTATATAAATGAGTAAAATGAAAATATATTATATATATTACATAAATATTTTTATTTAACTGATATATGTATATCTTATGAAGAAGAATTGGGACCTAGATGACATAACATGCATAAGAAACCAAACCACATAACACAAAAAAGACGAGCAATACTAAAATATTATTAATAAACATGTGATTAGGTGATCATATATAGTATTATAAATTTGAATATGGTCTTGGAATATTTCAATAAAATTATTTAAAATATTATATAGTAGTCATGGATATGTATGAAGGAAATAATGCCTCTGGTAAGGGTTAATTACACAATATCTTTATTATTGGGAATCCTTATAGGTATGTATTTTCAATAAAATAATTTATCCTTCTAGACCATGATTATTTTAAATTCATTCCAAAATATATTAAATATTGTTATAAAATTTTATAACATCATTTTAACCTGGTATGTCTTTTTATTATAGGTTTTCGAATGAATGATTTGTTTTTTCCTAATGACATGCTTTTTTTACTTTTCCACAAAAATATTTTGAATAATTTTTTTACTTGTACTACATGAATATATTTTTATATATTCATAGAAAGTTAATTCCATGCAACTTCAATTATAATCTAAAATGGTTATTTGAAAAAAAAATCCTTTCTAATTTATGTCATTTTAATAAAATAATATGATTTCAAAGAAGAAGGGATATATTCTCCATGAATTGATTTTAAGTGATATCTAAAAATTATATTATATATAAGAAAAGATTTCTAGATATTAATTATATTTTAATGGGGATATTATTCAAATTTACAATTGTTATTCATTCTATGAATGGTTTATTATTATGATGGAATGATATTTATTAAACCCAATTCCTTTCTATGGGTTATGTTAGGATTGAATGATGCTTATTAAACCAATTTTATTCAATGGGTTTTGATATGATACATTATTTTTGTTCTTATAGAACATATATGAATGATTTCATTATGAGAATTTTGGGAGCTATTTCTCACTCCAATTCATTGGGTAATGATTTATATCTCATTAAATAGACATGGCTGGAACAAGGAATGAACTCAGTTAAGTAAAGGACTTTGACTGCTAAGAAGGTCCTAGGAGTGAAATTTCATTAACCAGATGGTCATGGGAGTAAACACATAATTCATAGTTTGTATTGGGAGGGAACCCATAATACTAATATGTACTTGTAATATATTTCTTGACTACTATGGAAATTATTTTATATTATTATATATATGCTACAAATTTCATTTATTACTCCTATGTTATATGTTCATGGATTATGTTCTATATTTCCTTATGATTAATGTGTTAGGATCTACATATATTTGGTACAAGAATCCTATTTATTATCATTTATATCTATGGTATGGACTTCTATTTTCAGGATCATGTTATCATACTCTTATACTCATGATTATGTTTACAAGTCTCCCTTATTTACCCTTATTGAGCATATGACATAACCCCTATTTATATTTCAATTTCACCAAGGAAAAAATTGTATTTATTATGTTTTATGTGTATAAAAATGGTTCATGTTGAGATAAACATAGTTGGAGATAATGTGGATCTCTAATGTACTAGTGTTTCTGTTTCCATGTATCCAAAAGCATAATACTAGAACAGTATATGGGGTGTCTATTTGTGAAATTAATCATGTATTCCTCAAATGTGATCTAATGTAAATGCATTAAACAAATGGTTGTATAAATTGGTATAAATGAACATGTTTAGTTATCCTTCAGAAACATGGATAATAAAATACAGTTGGGACCCCTACGTACATATCAATAGATAATTCTATAGATAAGGAATGTTTAATCGAATTTTCGTAAAATATAGAGTGAGTGGATTCCTAGTAATACATCCATATCTTGACACTATAAGTGGACATAGATCCAGAACAGATGTACCTATGGGTAACAATTCTGACAAGTTCCATCTTTCCTTACTCAATCATCGCCCGGTACATGACAGACCTTCATGCATTATTGGTTTGACACTCCCATGGAACATGCTTTGGGAAATCCTAAACCCTTAATGAACCATAATGAAGGATTCAAAAATTTTATTATATGAATATACTTGGATGAAACTATAGTGACCTTGATTAATGAAGTTGTCAAAATTAAGACATCCTATATGTTTTTCATCATGATTTTATGGTTCTTAAATAAGACAAATTTTCAAAACTAAATGAATTTTTTTATGGGAGATACCAAATTTTGTGGGAGATGGAATGAAAAGTCACATTATAATTATCATCCATATTTCTCAAGATATTTTAAATGCTATACTTAGAAATGATAAATAGATTGAACATAATCTTGTTGAGTCCTTAATGAAGCAATGTCCACCTTCATTCAGTTGGTCTTATGATTCAGTTGTTGCTGAAAAATAGATCAATAAAACCGAAAAGATTTTCAATAATTTTTAGTATTCAGAATGTGATATATCCATTCTAGATGTTTATTTATTAGAAGGTGGAGCAGGCCAGTGCTGGAGTCTACTCAAGAACATGAGGTGGAATGTTGAAATTGATTATATGGATTGGGATTATTTCATGATATTTTTCACCATCAACCCCTTTTATCAAATTCATCATATTAAAGTGGAGGAGTTTCTTTAGTTAATGAAAATAAATAATTAATATACTCATATGTATGATAAAAAATTCAAAATACATTCTAATTAATGTTCTGTAATTATCATATATCCCAAAAGTACTGTTTTTAGAGTATTCATCTCCTTGAATCCAAGTATAATATGGGAATTTTCCATAAGGTAATTTTGTAGATATGAATATATTTTTCATTTTCCAATCAAGGATTAAAAGGTGGTTCTAGTTACATATCATTTTCTAGGTTTTGAAAAGAAGAAGACGATGGAGTTCAATGTAAAAAATAAAATCACACAAACAAGAATATGTTCTTTCTATTATGTTCTATGTGTGGGAAGAAGTAGGGATTAAATTGTCTTATAGGGTCTATGAAATGTTTTATGAGTGTATAATAATATCATAAGGCATTTGATTACTGTAGTGACATGATAATGTTAGTAATCAATGAAAATGGAGAGAAATCATTGAATCAACCACCTCCTATTCAGTTCTACATATTTAAGAAGAATATGAATTATTTTAACCAGTGTCCAAACCCAAGGTCTTGTGATGATGATCGATGTCAGTAACATCTTATGCTAAGGTACAAGGGGAAATATCATGTGATCAATATTTCAGATTGGGGAGTGATAACAACATGGTGAAAGGAAAAATTTCAATTCACTCTATAGCTACTAATGTTTTATTTGTTTCTATATATACCCACAATTTCATACAGAAATTATTATCTAATTGTTTTAATATTCTACCCAAATTATTAGATGTGGAATTAGTAGTGAAAACCCCTAATTGTAAGATGATTGAATCTGAAGACTATTACTTCTATATGATTAATTTCTGTGGGAATATGTTTCCTTAAATCCCTCTTTTTACTCATATGGTTGAATTAAATTTCATTTTATTCAAGGATGGGGTATATATATATATAATTCCTAAAAATATTATCATGTAAGGAATGTTACATTAGATGTTTCAAACTAACCTACAATCAGATATCAATGTGATGATAATTATAAACTTCCAAAATATATTACATCAACTGTATGTGTATTAATTCCAATTCATAATAAATTTTTATCTCAAATGGTTTTGGAGAAAATTGAAATAGTAGTTATGTTGATTGTTCAGAAATTTGTGAATGTATTTCAATAATATATTATAATTCTTCCACCAAAATCGGATGTTTCGTTCTGAATAGAACTCATACCATGTCCGACACAAATTTCAAAGAAACTCTATAGAATTTCCCCTATTGTGTTGCAGGAATTGAATAATAAACTCAAATAAATCCATGAAAAGGGACTCATTTAGCAGTCTGTGTCACATTGGGGTGCACCAATTCTTTTTGTGAAAAATAAAGACTAATCAATGCGACTCTTCATCGATTAGATCAAGTTGAAATAGATAAAAATCAAGAACAAGTATCATCTTTCTCATATTAAAGAATTTTTTGATCAACTACACAAATATAAATATTGTTTAAAATTTACCATCATTTTGGATATCATAAATTCTGGTTAAAGATGGGGATACCCCAAGAAAAAAATTCTGAACTAGGTATGGTCACTGTCAATATATAATAATTCTTGTTGGTCATACTTGTCCCCCCACTATCTTCATCAATTTCATGAATAGTGTCTTTAGATATTACAATGATCAGTTTTTGGTAGTCTTAATATATTATATTCATATCAATTCAATGATAATGGAAGAGCATGAAGACCACTTGAGAATTGTTTTAAAGACCCTGTAGAATGATAAACTGTATAAAACTATTACAAATCGTCAATATTGTCTAAAAGATGTTTCATTTTTTGTTCACATAATCTCTACAAATTTTATATGAGTAGATCCATCAAATACCAATGATATTAAAATAATTTCAAGACCAATGACGGTGACTGAGATCCGTAGTTATCTTTGTTTAGAAGGACATTATAAAATGTTTGTGGAGAATTTATCATGACTTTATAATCCTCTGATGATGTTAACTTATATGGTAGTAATTTTCATTTATAAAGTTGAAAATGTGGAAAATTTCAAATAACCAAAGAGAATATTGGTGATTGCACCTTTTCTAACATTACCCTGTAATGGGGAACAATTTTTAATTTGTAGTGATTCATCCAAAAAGGGATTGGGATGTGTCCTTATGTAGAACAACTTGGTTATTAGTTATTCCTACAAATAGTAGAATATTCATTAGAAAAATTACCCAAAACATTATTTGAATATTGTAATGATAATTATTGAATTAGATATACAATTAAAATATTTTTTAATTTGAATAATTTTTTTATAATTTTATAAATATTTAAATTTATAAAATAAATTATTTTTAAGATTATGAATACATTTTAAAAAAATAATATTTATTAATTTATAATTATAGATATATAAATTTATAAAATTAGATTAATAATTTAAATGAAAATTTTTAAATTTAAATTTAAATTTATAAATGTATTTATTTATGCATATTTATTTTTTAAACATTATTAATTAATATATTAAATTAAATTCATGTGTGATAACATTGGGTGAATTATAATAATTACAATTAAGTACACATTAAAAATATTGAATAAATATATATGTTATATTAATTAAAAATAAATTATTCAAAAAGATGATATATTTTTAAATAATGATGAAAACATGTTGTAAATATTAAAACATGGAAAATAAATATATATAAATAAAAAAATAAAATGAATAAATTCCAAAAAAAATAAAAAAAAAATAAAATAATAAAATTTTAAAATGAATTAATACCGAAGTATAATAATTATTTGTTTAAAGAATAAAATATACTGGTTATTTAAATAATTTATTAAATGTATCATGTTATAATGAAATTATAATAAGAGTAATAAAATTCAAATAAATTACAAAATTAAAAGGTGTATGTATTTTTATATAACATATTATTAATTACATTTCTATCTGTGCGTTGTATATAAAAATGAAATATTTAAATACATATATGGGAAGTCAATATAACACACATTTGATATATGTTAAATTTAAAAATCAAACGACATTCAATTTTATCCATTGCTCATTTTAATTAGTTGATATTTTTCATTGATATGATTTTTTAATTATAAATCATTCTACACTAAATATATGACTTATTTAGTGTAAAGAAAAAAATTGTATTACTCCAATCATATTTTGGAAATATTATATACAATGATATAAATATAAATATAATTTATAATACTTATTAGAATTTATACTTTTACTGTTGGGGATGAAGCCTCTTTTTTATTATAAATGAATAGACCTCTTTCTATCCGTGTAGAGGGAGACCCATTACATATCCTGTAGGAAGAAATCCATGTCGTCCATGAAGTTAACTCGAGGGTCATGGGACTTGAAATCCCTAATTATAGGCCTCAAATCCCAATTCATATCCTAAAGGAACCATCAATGAATAGTATTTCTATAGTACCCAAGTGACTGTATTTCCCACTCAAATACCTGCATCACTATAATACTTGCCACAACTACAATACTTAGCTATAGTAACTCTTAAAATCTCCCCTACCTAGTTTCAAACTAGGGTCTTTTGGATGAAGGATTATGGGGTTTACCACTAAAGCACCACCCCAACTACAAATAATGTATATAATCAATATATATGTTTATTAGATTCATTCATTTTTATAAATAATTATTAATTTAGTAAAATGTTTTATATTTTTATTAATTTACACATTTCTAATTTTCATTTGTTTAATTATATCATATTACATATCAATATATTAAATATAAAAACATTATTATTATTTATAATTTATATATAGTACATTATATTTATTCATTTTTATCAGCAATTATATACCATATTAAATTTATATATTTACTAATTTTTAAATTTTTTAATTTATTTTATATATTCATGATAATTATCAGTGGTAAAAATAAAGTGCTTATAAATGTTACAATTTATTTCATAAGAAATAATGCATCAATATAGAGTACTTTTTATCAGTACTAATGAAAATTACTGATAAAAATCACACTTTATCAGTGCTAAAAACAAGAACTGATAAAGGCTAACTTTTATCACCATAAAATAAAATCACTGATAAAATGAACCCTTTAACAAAGATTTTTTAGTGACGATAAAGATCAGTGGTTTTAATGGTATATTTTAGAGTAGTGACCATGTTCAAAACACCATTTACAACTTTGAAATGCATAATTGATTCATATAGGTATATCGTAATTCTCTTGCTCACAAATACTTATGTATTTTTTTATAGGAGAAGGGGTTCACAAGATCAGAATTTGGGCCCATGATGCTATCTGGTGGATAGTTTCATTTGATCCTTTTTTTAATTTTTCTATAAGTATTGTATTGGAATCTTGATACAATTTATTAATATCATTTGTTTAGAATTCAAGGACCAAAATTTTATATGAAAATATTATATTGCATAACATTTTTATTTATATGATGGATTCTTACTCTTTCACTGATTAGTTATTTATTATTGTTCCACTATTTTGTTATTTGAAGATACTGATATGCTACACTATGATCATGAGGTTATAGTTTCCCCTTTTTTCCACCATGGACATTTGATGCTAGTAAGTTTCCTCTAGTCTACGAGGAGGCACTTTTGAGGCTATGTGGCCAATCGAGTTAGGTTACGGTTGAGTGGACAAAGTCTAGGATGTCACATAGTTGTATCAGAGTAGTTTATTTTCTTATTTAATATAATTTGGGAGTATTAGGGTGGATATTAGTAATGTACTGTTATATGGTAATGATCTATGTATATGAATAATTATCCCAGATATAAGGTAAATATAGAATTTCTAGCATTTGATGTGATGTTCTTGTTAAGGCCTATTCCAAATGTTTTGAGATCACTGTTGGGAGATACACGTGATATTTTTTGTTTCACCTAATTGACAATTTTCTAATTATCCGAAACAGGATAGGAAATAATAAATCATACATCATTATAGGAACTTCATATGTTATATGAGATGCATTATACGATTCCACATTAATGATACTTGATTCATTTTTGGAAGCTTATTTTGGTTCTTTTATTTCATTGTCTATGACATTATTGTTACATTTCATTAAGGGACATGATAAATGACTAGTTCGGTATAATGAGAAACCACATAGATATTTACAAGGTGTATGGGAAATTATAAATTGGAAGTGGTGATCCATATAGTTTAACTTTTAATGGTAATTTTTATATAAATAACAATTAATTTAAATGAAATTAAATTATTAAATAAATGATAACTAATAAATATGGATTCTAATTGTAATATATAGGTTTTTTCCTCAATATGTCTCAACTGACACTCTATATACCGGCACACCTAACATTTATCATCGAACTAACATAGAATCGACCATATAATTTTGGATTATGAAGTATTTAATGTATTATTATGACTTGTATGTCAACTATACATATCTTTGGGAGAAATAAGAGGGGAGGGACTCCTGTTAAGAAGGATTATTCATATCCATATATATATATATATATATCTATGTTATCTTATGGTTACCTAATCTTTTTTGGTGTTCCCATAGAATTTATAGAGATATTCCGCTGTGAATGCCTCTTGTAGAGCACTAGAAGGGTGACAACAACTCTACATTATAGGTGGTGGGCCATGTTTCACATGTAGAACCTATAATTGTGACTCTAGTTCTACATATTTTTTTTTGAAGTTATTGTTGTGGAAATTTTTCAAGAGGGATTACTTTGTTTCAGGAAGATAAATCAAGGTGCACAGCGACCTACCCTAGAAATATCAAGGTTGACACATGAGATCTAGCAGTATCATATTCCCATGTTTTCAAGGGATGGAGGACCAAAGGATTTACATCAATGTATATATTCCTTGCAATCAATTTTTATGAATCTTGAGAAACTTTTTGATAGGATAGTGAATCTTTTGTTGTATATGTTTTGTGATTCTTCCAATATATGGTGGGACATGATGACAATGAAGGATCATCATCGAGAAATGGATTAGATATATTTATATACAACCGCTTATGACTATTTTTATCATGAAAAACTGAGGGATAATATTTCTATATATTTTATGCATTTGAAGTTGGGATCAATAGCAGTCGTGCATGATTCTACCCTTTTTATATAGACCATTGTTTCATGCATATTACATTAAGTTATAAGTTATCTAAATCTAGTAAATTTTAGGATGTTCCTATGTATGAAATCCTATTAAAAGTAGAAATCATTTGATTTTATACAGTTTCAGAAATAGAAACTTAAACACTGATTACTAAAAAACCGAAGGGATGGATGGGGTATGCATATGTGTGGTTCATATTCTTGACCTATGGGATTATATTTTAGGAAGAGAAGAGAGATGATTGGATTTCTTTTGTAATGTGAATACAATCATGAGAAAAACTTCTGGATGATTAATTCTTTTTCATATGTGTAGATTAAAGGGACATTTGAAGATCTAGTGCAATAGAGACCAAGTCAAGATCCATGTTTGTGGTAATATGTGACATATACAATGTTTATAGAGATTCCCTCCAGCATCATGGGAAAGAGATTTTTCAACGACTCCACATTCAGGAACCGGTCCAATAGCTTCTCATCAGGCAAGGAGGAGGGGTTCAACAATTCAGCTAGGACAATTTAGTTTCTATATATGGGTTATCCAAACACCTGATTCTCAACAATAGTAGGGATTAATTTCTTAGGGTATTATGGATATATCTCAAGGCTATGTTTTAGTCCATATGTATATCATACAACTAATACCTATGGTGATGATTTCTAGGATTTCTACCATAAAAGGTACAATTTTTGTATCCATGTTGATAATATTTTCTATTGTTAATATATGTCCATCTCATTCATTAAAATTTGTACCTGTTGTGGAAATCCTTCAGATTAATGTTTAGTTCCATAGTGATTTGATCAAACATGATTCTTTTTTGGGGATTTGGTCAAAGTGTGTACAACAGTGATTGTATTACCCCTATTAGGAAGGTGGGTGTCACATCGAATGTGACTAATTTTCCCTCAAGATGATATAGTTTTACAAAATATTTGATATGGATTGGTTAGTTCTCTTTTATGATTTGGTAGAATCCTATCATCTATTGGTGTATTTCACATCACAAGAGGGTGAATTTATTATTTTCATTGATGAAAGGGGTGTCCTTATTAGATCCTATGGGCCTGATCATCATGGGATAGGTGGGATGAATGTCAAGATTTCTAGTATATATCTGTGTGATCAAGGATAAAATAAGGAAAATTTTAATTCTAGTTGTTGACCGTTTTAGGGACATTTTCCCATAAAAACTTTTCTATATTACCTCCAAAAATAGTAGTATATTTTCCATAAATATTGATCCTAATGATTCATCGATATGTATTCCTCATTATATGATGGCTACAATATAGTGAAATGATAAAAAGAGGAAGCTATAATAGTAAAAAAAGGGTTTCTAAAATAGAGTACTTCTGTGTGGGGTTTTCTGGTCCTTTTCTCTATGTATGAATATGAAACCCTTAATTATAGTGTGGATACCTAGAAACTGAAAAATTTTGTTGTTAATGACCGATATACATTACCTTTGTTAGATGATATATTCCACTATATCCAAGGATATAATTTTTTCTTCATGAATGATAATAGATCATGTTATCTTCAACTACTTATTAAACCTTTTGTAATTCTTCTTAAATCATTTTATACTAGGTTTAGTCTATATGATTACTTGGTAAGGTATTTTGGTCATAGGAAAGTGCCAACCATTTTAAAGGAAGTAATGAAATGAGTTTCTTAATTGATATATTTATTCACTGTAGTGGTGTTTTTTGGATCGTATTTAGGTGTATTAGCACACTCAAAATTTCCATTCCAAACGTCATGATATCATATTTTATACAAAGATAATGTATCAGTTATATTCTTTGATAACAAGGTTCCACTTTTGGACTTATATGATTCACTACTAAGTTCATATTATCTTCGAGAATGGAGTTTTAGGTGTCCCAAATATGGTGAGAGATATAGTTTCCTTATATTATCCCATGAACATTATTTAAATATGTTGTATCTTGGGCCAAATGTATATTATTAGTGGTATCGTCACATCTACATAGAGTGATGAGGAGGAAGATATCATATTATGAGGTCTTGGTCATACATGAGATCATGGAAGATGAGACCTTCGTCTTAGTTTGTTCTTTGATGAGGATGATATCTTACACATCCATGAACATGTTTGGGTTCCTACAATTATCAGAGAGGAGATTATTTGAGAGTCACTTGTTTTGATATAGGTTATTCAATTAGTGTTAAAAAAATTTATTGTGACTTCCACTATAAATATTGGTTGTATGGGATTGAGAAAATGATTAATGGGTTTGTTGGTTTATGTTCCCCTTATTATTAAGTGGCGATGTAATACAAGAGACAGTTAGGTAATCTATATCTGTTATGAATTTATGTTTGGAAATGGGATGACATCACCTGGTATTTTTGGGCATGCCTACCTAGATCACCTAGTCAAGGTGAATTCATAAGGGTTTCCTGAGAATTGTTGAAAATGTATCCTAGTTGTTGGATATTCATTATCCATTGTTAGTGGATGAGTTCATGAGTATCTCAATTCACAAGATCATACATCACTTTGAGTGTCGAAATTCTATCCTATCAGCTAATGATTCTCATTTCACATCATAGTTCTGGAAGGCGTTGAAGAGGGTATTGGGTTTATATGTACTACTAATTATAGAATATTACCCATAGACCGATGATCAGTCTATGTAAATGATACATGTTGTAGATAAAATGATCCGATCATGTGTACTTGGATTTAGTGGTTCTTTCGTGAAATACTTACATCTCACCTTGTTATCATATAATAATAGATTTTAAGCGATCATATGGGGGCTCTTTATGATGCCCTATGTGATAGGACATTCTATTCACCACTATTATTGATAGTGGAAGAAGTTTCCATGCTACTATATTATGATATTATATTGTGTACATCCGAGATGGTTCATAGTATCATAATTATGGTGTTTTTAAGGTCCAGTGCCTTGAATTGGTAGAAAAAATGAATGAATTGTGGAACTTTTTCAATCACTAAATGGGTCATTTTTTACACTAAGTTTAGGAAATCAATTCCAGGAATGAGACCATTTCAAAATTATGTTTTTGGAAACGGGTGAAGGCTCGTTATATAACATGTGTGTCTTAAGGAGTTTCGGTAGTGCTAGACCTAAAAGAGACATGTTTTGAAACACTGTAGAGGGATCAAAGATTTTCTAAAAATCATCCATCCCAATGACAGAACCATGCGGCCTTGAATGTTTGGTAGATTCATTTCACATGGGCTGCACAGGATTTTCTAAACTATGTATTCAGGCCATGCGGGGTGCTCCATACATGTAGTGGAGGCTTCATGATAGACATATGGTTTTCCAAACTGTGTGGCGTAACTATGTGTGGCACCCAGTTTTTAAAAATAATTGATTTCATTTTTAATTACATTAAATTAAATTATAATCTTAATCTACACACTCTCTCACCCCTATCTTTCACATAATCCTTATTATGGAACACCACAGGGGGGAGTTCCCCTTCGATGCACATCACTCCTCATATGACCTTCTATTCTCTCGAGGAATCCACCTGCATTCATCAAGGTTTCTCACAGAACCATCATGGTAAGTTTGGCTTCCCAATAATCCTTCCTTTTTAGGGTCTATTTTGGATTCTACATCTCCATACCTTGTCTAGTAAAATCCATATGGATTGCAGATAATGGATTATCAGATTTATTTTGATCTAAGGTGGTGAAAATGCTCTATCGGTAACACTTCTTGCATTTTCTGAAAATTTATAGCAATGGATAAGTAGTTCGTGTTATCTCGGTTCACCACCCACAATTTCATGTTTGGGTTTTCCCGATTTTCCATTACTGGTTATTTATATTTGGGTATTTTGAGTATTTTGAGTCTTTGGATTTTTATTTATGGTGTGTTGGACCTTATTACATTAATTATGAGGCCTAATGTTTATTGTAGTGTTTTGGATTGTCCATGAGGTGAGTTAGAGTCACTTAAGATTAAGGAGAATCACATTCATACACATAAGTATGTATATATGTATATATAGCATCCCCCATTATGTGAAATTCATCCATAGTAGTGAATGAACATGTATGGGTCTACTCGTGCCTATTAATATATATGTGAATTCATTAGTAGTTGAGTGGAGATGGGTATACGCATATAAGTATATATGTAAGAATCCACATTCACATTTTCATGGAAATGAAGGCATGTTCATAGGTGTCAGGTCTCCATTAATGTATGTGAGAATGCATATGATTAGTGAGGGGATTATCTTTTTGTTAGAAAGTGTCATTATCCATAGTGGATGGATTGGTTCCTCTCTCATGTAAGGTCCCTTATGACACCCATTTTATTTATGAAATACATAATTAAATAGTTAATTTTTTATATTTTAATTCTTATTAATTATTTTCCATTTATAGTGGTTTCTTAATAATGATTATCTATGGTGACATGGAAGTGATTTAAAAAATATATATAAATGTTTTTCAGTTAAAAAATTCATGAAATCATAACAAAGCCCCTCCATTGAAGGTTTACTACCATCAAGGTAAAAATATAGTGATAGTCATTTTAACATGTTTGGATTATTGTAATGGAATTTCTCTAAGTATTCTAAGTTTTTTGGAATTTTTGTTAGCATCATTAGCACACACCCCTTATGGATATACCTAAAATGAGTTTCCCTTAATGGTCGAATTCATGTTTCCCTAAACATATAATTACTTCCAACATAACAATTAAGTGGAATTTTCCTTGTGTCATGAGGATCTAAAAGACTTATTAGGATGGATTAAATTAGAAAGTGAAATCCTTCAATTGGATTGACCAAAACACTTTAAAGCAAAAATCAATATCCCATTCTTAGAAAAATTGATTTTTGAAGACCATGAGTATGATGAATCATATCAAATGGAATATATTGGATAAAAGGTATTGGCACATATATTTTATGTACTTATATTATGTGGTTTCAATAACGAGGCACCATGTAATGAAATAGAATATGGATAATGAGAAGCTGGGGAGGACATTGCCTCACGTATTTAAAATAAATGTGATCAAAATGTTAATGTTGATGTTGGAAAACATAATATGGGTTTAATTATGTAATTATGAATGGGAATTGTTATGTATAATATGGTATGAAAATTTGGAATGTATAACATGTGAAACCTCATGAATTATTTTATAATTATTTTAATGGTGGTTTAACTATGAAATAGAGATATTTTTACCCCATTCCATATATGTGAACGACTACAAATGGATGGTATTAATACCCCTTTCCATCTATGTGAATTATTTTGATGGGAGGCATTCATACCCCTTGACATCTATGTAAATGACCATGCATGAGAGGCATTGTTACATCGTCCCATTTATATAATATCTAATGGGTTAGATGAATTATTAGTTCATTCCATTTATATAATCTCCAATGGATGAGAGGAATTATAAACTCATGGAATTTATATAATATACAATGGGTGAGAATAATTATTACCTAATACATCTATATGATATCCTATGGAAGAGAGGAATTCTTACCTCATTCCATTTATATAATCTCCCATGGATGAGAGGCATTCTTACCAAATTCCATTGAACAGACACACACACACAGATATATATATATATGAAGGGAAAAGGGTCTTGAATACCACATCCCAATGATAACATATACACACACATATATATATATACATGGTGACATGATCAGAAAAACCATCATGGAGATGAAGCAGGTATTGTCGTCAGGTGTCCCTTGGGACCTTGGATGGTTGTTAATTCTTTATTAAATTCTATCATTAATATACCATTCCTACAATATTAAATAAATATTGCACTCTCTGAATATTTTTATACATCGGTGGGGATTTCCTTTTAAGACTTAAATATCACACCCCACACGGGACGCCATTGCACTGGGGTACCTAAGTAGACTTTTATTGTTCGTAGGAGTGTGGATCGTTGTCCTTATGAGATGTTGGATTCCCATACCATGAGTTAGGATCAATGGACTGAGTAGGAGATAAGGATTCTCATGGAGACTTTCGTAAATAAATTTTAGTTATATTTATTATTTGGGTAATTTATTGTCCAGTTATCCTCTTGGGGAATTCATTGTTGTTCGTTTAATGCTTTCATGTATCTATAATTACCATGTCGTGCATTCATCACTTATAGGATAATATGTTTTAGCTGTATTTTATTTAATTACACCTTCTTCTACTTTATACATCTTATATTCTATTACCATTGTGAATCTATGATAAGAGGGTATATTCTCCCCAATATCTCATCTAGAGATCCTTGGAACTAGTTTAAATCCTCTATTAAATAGGGAGACACCCGTAACGCTATATGACCCATCGGTTCGGCTACTAGTTCAAGGATAATCTGGTTCGGGATATTACAAAGCCATATTAAAGGGTGTTTCATTTCCTTTTTCAAACAATTTTAGATCTATTGACAAGGGGATTAAGGATGTTTCATCACTTTTTTGAAAGTCGTTCTTGTCGCTGATCACCCCATATAGGGAAATAACCATGTGATGAGTCCTAGGATTTTTGGTGATACTGTAAGATGATATAGTTTATATGATTTCACCTAGAGTGACAGTTGTACATTCCACTACTTATGGATTTAGGAATTATATGGGATATTATCATTGTCTGTTCATTGCAACGAAGCTACTTTTCAGAATACATATAGAAGCATAGGAAATTCAAATGACATGCATCTTGTCATGCCATGTAATTTCATTAGTTGTTTTCCTGATGATATGATAATGTGAATTTAATATTATTCCATGGTTTTATATTCTTTATCAAGATTCTATAGATATCATGTTGTAGTGATAAATGTTTTCATGTATTTCTAGGATTCACTGATAATATTCCATGATTATATATTATATAACATGATATATATGTTTATTTCTTATAATGACTGGCCTTTCCTTATTGAAATGCAATTGGTTTATTTTCTAAACTAAATGGATGTGATCAGGTTAGGGGTCAAATTTTAGTTATATTGTGTATGGGTTACATATAATGGGGAAATTGTAACCCATGTATTCGAACAATTGTAAATCACTATTAATGTATTAATGTTAAGAAAATTTATTTTATCTAATTGGTATCCAAATGGTCAACAGATAATTGTAGGGCTCTTTATAAATTACTATATGGTCACCCATATAATTAGAACTTTTTTTGGAGAATGTTAAATTCATAATGGAGTTGGTTTTGATAAATGATAAACAATTTTCAATACATGAAGTGTATGAGTTCTCCATGAATTGGGAGGTGAAATCCCTTTTTAATGGTATTAACCATGTTATGATTGTAATGGTTAGAAATGTAATGACTATTAAATTTTGATTTCAAATGAATGGATCGACTCTTATTGGTCTGTTTTCTAGAAAACAAAGGATGGTTTGATGGAATGATCACAGGTTTCCTTAATAATTTAAAAAAGGATGTTTGATATAGTTTTAATGTTTTTTATTGAGTATCTAGATAAATCATGTAACTTAATGATTTTGTTTTAAAAAAGTGTTACATTATATAGTTTTAAATAATTTAAGGCTTAATGTTTGAATGTGATTAAATATAAAGGGCTCGGAATATGAACATGTAGTGGTGTCCTTTGTTTGAAACCCTCATGTATGGGTAGTTTTGAGTCTCTTCGATATTATTATTAATATAATTATAGGTGTTTTCTATAGGAATTTCAACTTTATCATTGGGATATAGGTTAGGATCATAAGCCTATGACTATTGTTTAACGCGACCTGGAATTAGTATTGACATTTTTTCTCCATGAGGTGTTGGACCATAAAAGGTAAATCCCTTAGAACGTGTGAATGCCTCAATGAAACATATGAGATATCTAATGATTGGTGTTGTGGGGCGCCATTTTCCCTTGTAAGACATTTGTATCCAAATGACACCCTTATTCATAGGGTCATTTATTCTTTCATTTACTGTATTATGGTCTTTGGAATTGTAAAATGATCAGTTTATTTTGGTTAGAGATTTCTCAGGAATGGTTAGTAGCTATGTGGGTGATTTGACCTTTTATTTATTAAGTGATGGATGACTGGTTATGCATTCATCTAGATTGAAGGTCTCATGGAGAAATATGACTTTGGGTTAAGGAATCAGTTTCATCACACTGTTTAGGAGACCTATCTCGTGACATCGCTATTTTTCATGCCAATCCATGTTGGTTTTGGGTTCCTTTTCTAATGTATCAATGTTTCAATTGAGGCTCTGAGGAGTTCCAAAAAAGATTTGGTAAATCCTACCTTCCATGTATAATAGGTAAATAATGGAAAATTATCTAGAAATGGTATGTTTTCTTAATATCCATAGGGGTTGTTGGGTTTTGTAGATGTCAATGTTTTCCTGGAAGTGTAGATTTGAGTTTTGTTTGCTGTTTATGTAACCCTAGATAAAACCCATTGGTTGTGTTTAATATTAGGTGGTAGAGTTTGAATTATTATGGAATGTAAGCGAGTGGTACAAAAATGTGATATGATTTAAGTACACATCAGTAGGTGGATCTGAGTTCCTTCATTGAAGAAAACCCTTGTGATTTGACTGTTTATCTTTTGAGTAGTTGGGCTTGATTGACTGGAATCCAAAAAAACTCCGTATTGTATTTTTTTTAATCATAGAGTTTGTTAAATATATTATATTTATCTAAGACCCACTAATAGATCATCTTTCATATGAAACTATGAATTCTTTAAAGCAATTGTGCCTTTTTGGGTGGATCTTTTAAGGAGTGGTACACGAGAGGCATCTTTTTCATGGTTTTTTTATCATATAAATTGCATGAAGAGTCTATATTGGATTTTGTGAGTGATTATGTTGTAAATGTGTTATTAATTTGGAGAAGGCAACACAGTTGTACTTATAATACACCAGAAGTCTATTCTGGGATTCTTCTTCGTTAGTCGTTCGTAGTGGCATGACACATTCCATTCTTCATTAGTGGTTATTGTTGGTTGAACTGATTTAAGTGATATCAGCAGGTGATACCAACATCAGTTTGTGTTTGTTTGGTCCCTTCTTTTAAAGAAAAATCGATATGGGATTTGGTGTTGATGGTGAATCAATTGTTCAATCATTTAGAAAAAATCATTCATGGAGCGTCGTTTGGATTCGTGAGAGTGTGATTGTAATTCAGTTATGATGGAGTTGAGTTATATTTTTTAGTTATCTTCATAACGTTAAAACCTAATTTGGAAATTACATCTGGATAGTTTTTTGATGAGATAATGACATGATTGTGTCTCTATTTACACAGTCTCTATAAAGTGTCATCTTGGTGTTTTAGTTGTAAAAAAACATTGCCTCAAGTCTTGGTGGATTATGTTCCCTATGTTTCAAGGAGTTCAAGATGGTATGTCTAGTGTTTGGAAATGTAATGCAACTATGTGATTGAATATTCACAAGCCCTGTAGGGTAGGTGATGTGTTTTGTTTTTATCAAAGGCTTCTCAAGGATGATAAGCTTTCATGTTGGAATGTTCTAACATTTTGTTTCCTGAACCGAACAAATATCTGAAAGAATTTGAACTTTTTAATTTTTGAATGGTTTGTTTTTAAAACCGATATTCAGAAATAAATTTCACATGTTATATCCTTTACACATAGTTTTTTTTGACTTGGGTGAATGCTTGTTATGTTTTTTTTGAGTTTCTTGAGGATATTTAGTACCGGCAGACCAAAAAGTGGCTTGTTTTGACACACTACAGAGGGCACATGGTTTTTCTGAAAACTTTGTGACCCATAGAAACAATGGTGTGTCCTAGAGTAGGTGAGGGATTGGATTTTATCATGGGAAACAAATGGTTTTTCCAAGCCATGAATCCAGACTGTGTAGGGCGGTCATGATTTCTTGTAGAGGATGCACGACTGGCACACAATTTTCCAAACCATGCGAGTTAATCATGTCTGAAACCCAGTTTTTTTATAAAAATTGAAACAGTTTTTTATTCAATAAAAATAAATTAAAAATATAATTTTCATTCTCCCTCATCCACCTCTATCTCCTAACCTGGTGTCCAAAACACCGTAAGTGGGTTCCCCTTTGACAAAAATTGTCCCACAAACAGCCTCCTCTCCTGTTGACAAATCCACCGAGATTTCTCATGGTTTCTCAACGAATCATCAAGGAAAAGACTTCTCCCATAGCCTCCTTCCCCTTTGGGGTCGAATTTGGATTCTCCATCACTCTACCAATCTTGGCATAAACCATAGGGTTTTGTGGTAATGAGTTTTCAGTTTTATTTTGATCTAAGGAGGTGAAAAGGGTCTATCGGGACCCCGTCATGAATGTTCTGATAATTTACGCTGAAGTCAAAGTGGTTCGGGATGTCTCAGTTTGCTGCCAATGATTTGTGGTAAGGGTTTAAAAAATTATCCTTTATTTCATAGTTTATATTTAAGGCTATGAAGTTTATGTATTCGTTGATTTTTTTTGTTATACATAGTCCCTTACCCCCGATAATTTGAGACCTTAAGGTTTTTTATATTTTTAGATTATCCATGAGGAATCTTTGAGTAGATGGAGTCTAATGTGACTCGCCTACATATGCATAGGTATGTATATTTATATATGATGGTTCCCCCATTATGAAAACTTCATCCATGGTAGTGATTGAACATGTATGGGGCTAGCTGTTGTTATGTTTATATTTGAAAATGCATGAATAGGTGAGCAGAGACGTGTATATGTATATATGTATATATATAAGGATACCCTTGAACATGATCATAACCATGTGGGCATTTGAATAGGCTCAATGTGTCCTTTCATGTATGTGAGGATGAGAATTCTTAGTGGGTGTGCTATTACTTTTTTTATAAATATTTAAGGGACGATGTGGACGGCTTGGTTCCACCATGAGGTAGGGGCCCTTTCTATGCCC
The DNA here is from genome assembly GCA_963277665.1 of Viscum album. Classification (NCBI taxonomy): domain Eukaryota; kingdom Viridiplantae; phylum Streptophyta; class Magnoliopsida; order Santalales; family Viscaceae; genus Viscum; species Viscum album. The sequence goes on along the minus strand of OY728141.1, from coordinate 460,341,681 downwards.
TTTTAATTTATGAAATCATTAATTAATGTGTTAATTATTCATTATTCCATTAATATTATGGCTTTTCCATTTATTTTAGTTTACATGTAAATTATTCTCTATGGTTAAATTTAAGAGATGAATAAATAAGATAAATGATATTTTTTTGAACAAAGTCATGATTTTGTAATATAACCGCTCCATTGGTGGTTCCATACCTTCATGCTAAAATTATAGTGATAGACCATTTTAAATTTTGGGATTTCTATATTGGTATTCCTCTATGATTTCTTCTTGGGTTATGTATTGTATGTTATCATGTTTAACACACAACTCTTATAGATATTCTTAAAATGAGTATCCCATCATAGTCCAATTCGTGTTTCCATGAACATATAATTGGTTATGGTTTAAATAATAAATGGAATTTTCCTTATTTTATAAATATCTAACAGACATTATTAGGATATATTAAATGAGTAAGTGACATCATTCAATTATAATTACCAAAACAATTGATCTCATAAATCAATTTTCCATGTTTAGAATAATTGAGTTAGAATGACCTTGATTTGGATAAATCATATCAAATGACATGTCTTGGATAAATGGTGTATCCATATAGAATGGATTTAATTGTATTAATTGGTTTCAATAAAAAGTTTCCATGTATGAAAATTGAATATGGATAATAAAAAGCTGGGGAGGCTCTTGCCCCATGTATTTGAAAGGCATGTGATCAATATTTTAATGTTTCAAATGAAATAAATAAGATTGTTTTCATTAAGTACCTGGGAACATGATTTATTATGTATAATATGGTTTGGATTTTTGAAATTCATATGAAGTACCTGGAAAATATATTATAATTTTGTTAATGGTTTCTTGACTATGGATGGGAGGCATTTATACCCCATACCATATATGTAAATGATTATGGATGGGAGACATTCATACACCATGGCATCTATGTAAAACATTATTAATCAGATGTATTGATATAAAAAACCATCTTTGTAAATGAAGTTTCATGAGAGGAATAATTACCTCATGCCATTTATGTAATCTCCAATGGACGAGAAGCATTATTACATCAATCCATTTGTATTATCTCTAATAGATGATAAGCATTCATGACTAGTTTCATTTATATAATATATAATGCACGAGAGTAATTATTACATCATCCAATCTATATGATATCCTATAGATGAGAGGAATTCATACCTCATTATGTTTACATAATCTTACTTGGATGATCGACATGATTACCTCGGTCCACAAAAAACCAATATATATGAAGGGATGAGAGGAATGAATACATCATCCTAGTGACAACCTACACACACACACAGATATATATATATATATATATATATATATATATATATTTACATGTTTACTTGATCAGACATACCAGCAATGGGATGAAGAATGTATGGGTTTCAGGGTTCCCTTAAGATCATAGATGGGTGTTAATTATTTATTCAATTCTATCATTAATACTTCATTCCTGTACACTATTAAATTTATATTACACTCTATTGATAAGGGAAGACACTAGCTGTGGAAGCCTACTAGGATTTATTTCACTCATTCTTCTCAGGCTACAATTGCATAAGGTTACCGAAGTAGACCTTTATTATTTATTGGACTGTATATATTAGACCATGCTTTTCCTTCAATGCTCTTACCTGGTGTTAAGAGAAAATGATTGAGCTATTTCTGAGGTTCCTCATAGAGATTTTCATTTGGAATTTCATGTTCTTTTCCTTATTTGAGTCATGTATTATCCCATTTTTTTGTTGTGGATTGCATGCTAGTTGTTTACTACTTTCATGTATGTATCACTACCTTCTCACACATTTTAGAATCTATTCGTCTCAATATTTCATTTTCTTACTTCTTCCATTATTGTCTTCTTCTTATATTCAATTACTATTGTCTCTCTCTGATAAGTGGGTATAGTCTCCCCATGATCACCTCAGGAGACCCTCAGTACATTTCATATGCCTTTATCATATGGGGATACGTGATAGAGGCCATCTGACCCATCTTTCATGCTATTCGTTTGATGGTAATCCTGGTTGGTACGTTATAATGTCTACCCTTTAGTAATGATAGAATTTATATGATGATAATGGCCATCAATCACAATATTTTAAGGTGGGGTGTCTCATTTTCTTATGTGTTTCCCCTAGATAAGCGAATAAATGGATTCAGTAACAAGGGAATCTATCACATCATTATGTCAGATGACATTATATTTTGGAATGATTTGGTAAATTATCCTATTAGTTGTAGTCACCTCAACGATATTGGTCCAAGCACTATATTGTCATCATATCTATTGTTTTCCATTATCATTTTAATTTATTCAATTTAATTCATCCCAAAGAGGGTTAATTAGAAGTAGGTTTATACATTTAGTATAATCCAATCTGTATTGTTGTTCATTGATTAAAGGTTCCTTGAGGCTCTTCAATGCCTCTAGTATAAGGGAAATGGAAGAATGGATATGTATAGGATGAGATTTGGGAGCAGGAGGATGCAATATGATCATCGTGGCTAGAGATATTGTCAGATGAAATTTGGCCACAAATCGAAGGGAAATTTTTGGATTAGTTACTTTAAGAGGGAATATTTTAATATCCCATCATTTTTACGAGGATTGAATAAATTTTATATCTGGTTAAATTATTTATTATTGAATTAATGTCAATGAATATATATGGTAGGGAGAAAAGAATAGTCTTTTAATCTTATTATGATCTCGAAGACTACTTTATTAGAAAATTTAGGTGGGTTACATTATTAGTGGAATTAATGTGACCCATTCCAAATGGTTTATATACACCGTACTGGTTGACTAACCCTATGTCCAAGGCCACATGGTTAACGGAAACCATGAAACTAAAGCTGTGAAACTATGAATATATTGAAATATTTTTAAGAGAGGTAAATGGACGGTTGAAAAAAGGATTTTCTAAACATTCACCATGATGATGTGAGAGGGGTGTTGAGATCATGTGTTGAACACGATGGGAAAATAGTTTACCATTGGTGTTGTGAAATAATGAGACCCATTATTTTGAGGGAAAATATCAATTTTTATATTGATTCATAAAATGTTTATTGTACCTCCCCATTTCCCTATTTCCTCTAGTGTACATTCCTCTTCTCATGGGTGATCTCATACTATCACCTCCTTAGCACTGACCAAATTTGTCTTTTTGACATCTGATTTGAGTTGTGATCATCTCATAGTATTTGGGATGCTGAGTTCTCTATTCCTATTTCACCTTACTCTATTTTTATTTCAATTAATTTCACTATTGTGGTGCATGATCTTATTCCCCATTTTAGAGAATTTATCCAAATTCCCATTTTCTACTTGTCTGGATCAAATATGAAGATGAAAAAAGAGTATTATTCCTCTACAAATCTATGGTAAGTGGTCTATACCTTTTCCCTCAATGTCTTGTTGTATATAGATAGTTTCTGTTTTTTTGCCTTGTGTGAACTTCTAGGAGATCATTTATAAATTAATTGAACTATAGGATAATTCATATAAACATGTTGAATCATTTCATTGAAAACATTTTTCAAGGATAGCGGTTTTCAACAGAAACCTGAACAACCCTTGGTGTGGGTTCTACACTTATAATTTTTTTTCCAATGGGTTGTTTGATGACCATTCCTTACATAATATTTTATTTAATGGCGTATTTAGGGAATTGTAAGTTTTTTTGGAAAACCACATTTCACCTTCTCAAAATAAATTGAGTAATATGATAATCACTTTATTTTTTATGATCACGGTGGGATTAGTGAAATGAATAAAAAATTATAAACGAAATGGTAAATGAATTGTTTGGGATTTTTTGACATTTATACTCTTTTGATATCGAGAACACAATTGGATTCCACACAAATTTATAATTCTTAGATATAGATTAATTGATATGTTAGAGAGACATTGAGATTTTTACTCCTTGAATCTGAAAAAACATTATGATTCTGTGGATATTTCTACTCTTTATATCTCTATTAGATGAAACTTTAGGGTGACTTGTAAATTTATAGTCCATGGATCCTAGTTACATAACTGTGTTGGATGCCTTGCTGATTTATACTATAATGATCAAATTTAATTGCTTTTTCAAGTATTGTTAAGATTCCATGGACACTTCTACTCATTGGATACAACTCGATATGATAACTCAAACATTTCAACACCTTTGAAACATTTTTATTCATTTAATTTTTGTTAATTATTTCTTGGGAATTTCCTACTCATTGGACACTTGACCATTCATGCCTGATATATGATTACATGATATTTCCAATGTTAATACTTGTTATTCTTATGAAATAGAGTTTTGACATAGTTTATTGATTACAATGAGACTTCATACAATGGATATCATCACTAATACTAATTTAAATGTACACCTTCTATAAATGGAAACTTACTAAGATTATATTCATATATAGGATTTGGTATAGACACTGTTTGGGGTTTTGTAATGTGTGTTATCTCACACCTTGTTTAGGGTGTCATTGTGTACCTAAACAGACATCATGGATGTAATTAGGGATAAGGGAAATAAAACACTACTGGATTCCTAATTGAAGTGTTCATAGGAAAAGGTGTTCATATGACTTGGCATTGGGAACATGATGCTATCAGGGGGATGGTTTCTTTTTTTCATTTTCTTCTTTTGATACGTTAATTATATTAGATACATGTTTCAATTTATTAATGTATTTTGTATATAATTCCACGGAAATAATTGTATATAACATTATTGAGTGAGATTACATTGATGTTTATACACAACCATTCATTCATGATATATCCACGGTGTATAGCAATGTTTATAGTTCTATAAAACGTTACTATTACCTATATCCAATGTTTTGTGAACTATGGATCCTAGTGGTGTAAAAATATGTCCCCAAATATAGCAATGGTTCTCTCCTGGTAATTAAACCTATATCCATAGTTTCCAAACCCGAATAGAATATTCCATTTTGGTGTATAGAAATGGTTTGAAAGCATTGACATTGGTCTATTTCGGTGCATCAAAAATGTAGTAATATGATTATTTCCATGGTTTCCAAACATGGCTATAGCTTCATCCACATAGAATTATATACACTGTCTGAAACTGTAGTTATAGGTTTTTTGACAAGGTTTAATAAATGGAAATAACTATACTTACATGGTTTACAACTATGGGTATATCTTCAATTTATAGAAAAAAATATAGTTTCTATTGCCACGGTTTACTACCATGCCTACATCTTCTAGTTTCTAAAAAATTCAGTCGGTAGGCCTCCTACAGCCTACTAAAAAACATATAAAACATCAATCAAACACACCTAGATATAATCAACACACATGAATAGTTTTTATTGGATTTTAAACAATAGTTAAACATTAAACGATCCAAAGGAAATGATTCATCATCAAAATGATAACAATCTTCAAATCAAAATATCATGTCTTATCCACACATTTAATACTAAGGAATATTGAATGTACCTACAATTTCATGGTTCTTTTATCCTATGATTTCCTTAAAAATCAATTGGTTTATAGCATATACCCTAAATTCCTATTATAGATCCACAAACATTTATAGAAAATATCTACCCATTAAATTCGATGAAGATAAGAAATATAAATTATCGATGCCAACGATGATGAAGTGAATTGAAATCAAAATATTATCACATGGGATAATTGAAAAAAATGAATTTATGATTATATATAATAAAAAATACTATATATATTAAAAAAACATTTAAAATCAAATTGCATATATTAATATAGTTTTTTAGAGAGACTATACAAAGTATTAGTTATTGGAACTTGTGAATACACGTTGATTAGAAATCTATATATTAAATTTAAAAATTATATATATTTTTAGAGAAAAAATATTTATATTATCCTATAATCATTTTAAATTAAAACTTCACCTAATTTAATACCCAAAAAATATTATACATAACATACTATTATATCAAATTATTTATAATAAAAATATTGATGGTACTTATATACGTTAACACATAGTAGAATTTAATACTAAAAGGGTTCATTATAATTACCTATGATACATTTCATTATTGGAATGCATAATATTTTTCCACATTATCAAAAAAATGGAATGTATTATGTACTATATTATGCACCTTGCAGTAATGAATTGTATAAGTATTTTGTTTGGCTATAAATTCAATAACATATTTATGTATTTTGTAACTCTGTTATTCATGTTTATGTCAAGCAATCAGTTTTGAATTCAATAATTCAATTATAGAGAGTTTTCCACGCATGTACGAATTATGTGATTCAGTTACTCATTATTCAAAATAATAATTGATTGTGATTTAGTTAGTCATTATTCAATCAAATAGTTGACTTTAAATGCATGTACGTGATTGAAATAGTTTTAAAATAATAGACATGATGAATATAAATCAATATAATTTTTTTGAATGAATCATTCTAATCATAGAAATAGGTAAAACATACACCCTTATACAAAAGACAATGATTTTTTTATCAATTATAGTAAATTTATAGAAATTAATATGTTAAAAAAAGACTCTATTTTATGGAATAAAATAATGTTTTATTCATATTAGTTTTTATGGTTCTAGAAGAGGAATTATCATAATTGTATTTATAGATTTTGTATATGATTCATTAGAATTTATGGATTTTATAATAATAACCTAGGATATTGTGCATATATCTTTCACATGACATATTGTAGTAAATGTAAAATCAAAGATGATATTTTTTCTATGAGTATGAAGGTTATGATTTCTTAGATGCTTCATGGGATGTTCTAATTTTTATGATCATATCTATAGAAATTTTGAGTTAATGTGACAAATAACCTATATCAGAAATAATTGATTATTTCAATTCAAAGAATAAAATTTTTATTATATTATAAAATAGTTGTATAACTGTATTTAATGGTATTAGATTCACTATGATACTAGAATGGGTCTTTTCAGAGAGCAATGCACATGTGAATGCAATATGGACTTCTATTTCTATCACAATGTGGATATTTTGGTGATGTGTCCCACCCTAAGATCTTTTAATTGGAGAAATTATTCAAAAATACACATAAGAATGAAAAAAAGGCAAATGAATAATTAAATTTGAAGAGAATCAACAAGACAAAATATAATAATACAGTTGAATTGTTATAATATTGTTGATGAAAAATAATCTATATATAAAAAATATAAAACAAAAAACCATTAAAAAATAAAAAATTTGAGGGGGGAAATAGATAAATGATTAATATATAATATATACAATATAATTGAAATTTGTGGATAAATTTGTGTAAGTATGTCACTACTCAGATTAAATAATTTATAATACATTATTAAACATATTATGAAGCCTTATAATATATACCATATAAATGTTAATTGTTTTCATATAATTCTATGATGCTTGGATATTTGGGAGTCAACAACTACTTAATGTGAATTATACATCATGTAACGGGAAATAACATGTAATGATATATGAAATATAAAGTGTGAAATTGATATAAAATTGAAGATACAGAACCATCATCAAATGTTTTCTATTGTATGGATAATTGAATTTAATATAATAATCATTTCATTCACAATTGAACCCTACAACAGTTACATGAAGTAGTAATAAATTAAGTCAATGGTTAGGATTGTATTTACATAATTATAATTGAATAAATGAATAAAAAATATGTTATAATTATAGTTATGAGGACCAATAATATAAAAAGATTACATATTATGAAATTAAAAATAATTAATCAACAGTTATTTTAGTCATAATAGTAGATGTTTACATAGAATGTAGGTATTCTAGATTCATGAAAAAAGTCATTGGAGAAGACCCAAAATTATTTGATATTTTGTTAAATGAAATAATGAAAATGCCAGTATTGAATATGGATTTAGATATAAAGTACTAAAATAAAATTGATAACTAGTTAAAAGTGTTCAAAGCCTACAAAAATAATAGGTTAATGAAAAAATATATTTGGTATTGTTTTTATGAGACGGAATTTACGAAAGGAAATAATTAAACAAATGTATCATGTTATCTAGACCAAATATGTATTCATAAACTAACCATTGGGGAAACCAACCCCAATGAGAAAAGAAACACATATCAATGATAAAATACTATTGAAGAGAATACCAACTTATTTACCTACAATGATTAAGTAGCACCTCAAAATAGATCTTTGAGAAACCTCCACATCATAGAGAACCCGCACCACACATCTCTAATATAGAATTATCTTTATTTATTTATGGTATAACCCACACCTTTATAAGGAAATTAGTCCCAATAAACTACACATATCCCATCAACATATTGGTCTCACCTCAAAATCATTAAAAAATTATGATCTACTGAATGCAGAAACTGATAATCCTACACAATGAAATTTTATGATTTTCATAATATGTTATTATATTATTTAAGAAATTTTCTGGGGAGATTTAAATTGAAGAAAATTTAATTTAATTACATATAAAAATCTTAATAGATGTACAATATCAATTTCAGACGCATTGAAAATGAAAAGGTGTTTAATGCCTAAATACTCAAAAGTGCTCTAACATCATAAAATGAAAAGTTACATAGATTGATTAAATAGTGATATATATGTAGGAAATATATTCAGGAAGAAATTAATATTTTTATCAGTTATGATCAATCTTTTTTTATATCTAGTGAAAACGAATAACAAAAGGCTATATCAACCACATTGGTTTCCTAAATGTGAAATATACATATGATAAAAGATGTTAATAATTAAGAACACAATAGTTTGAAATGCATACGAGCGGATTTTTAATAATAAATTTAGGATAAAAACTTGTATGAATGACTAAAAATTGCATAATGTTTATCGAGTACTGACTTAGAAAATATAATCATTACACCCACAATTGTAGGATGCTATAATCTTTTAATAGAGTGTGTATCAGTGAATTAATATGATCCAAAGACCAAAATGACAAGGTATGAACTGTAAATCACATAAAAGATTACACTCTTATATATGTGGTTAGTTTCATAAAATATAAATATTGTATAGTATTAAAAAAATATTATTCGAGGAATATCCTCAGATATTAATAAACAGATCGAGATGCTCTAAAAAATCAATACCCAATTGGTCAAATACATGTGATATGGTGATGTTGTGGCATAAAATAACAATCAGATTGTTATAATCAATGATGAAATGGTTCATAATAATAGATCATCGTATAAGTGTTCTAATGTTAAAAAACCCTAATGGAAGGGCCATACTATGAAATTACTATGAAGAGTGAGAATATCATATTAATATTCAGACGAAGTATATTGTGATCATTGTAAATAATATGTGTCATGAAAATATAGTATTCAATGAAGCATAACTAGATGCTCCAATTAAATCATTGATTAATCATTCATGAAAAATTGATGATGTATTTAATTAGATAGCTTGAGGTATGTGATGATCTCTATAAATTTAGCCCCATCATTTTATCATTCTTATTGGCATAAAATACACATGAAAAAGATAAATAAAATAAATCTAATATAATTTAAAAATTCATAAAACATAATATATGAATTCATTATAGCACCACAAAAATAATAATTATATTTAGAAATATAAGATATTGTAGATATTCATAATTTAAATTATTAAAACAAGACAATGACAATTTTAAAAGATTAATTGATCTATATTGTCTAACTAAATATCACTACTTAAATAACATGTTAAATAACATATGATGTTAAAAAATAATGTCTACATCAGTATCATATAAATAAGAGATAAAAAATCTGTAAATGGTTGAAAAAAATCAATTTAGTCATAATTGGGATGATCAGGAGAAGGGACATGTAAAAAAGATTAAATTACTATTCATTGTATTATATGAATTATCAACTAAAAAAATACTAGTTTAAGAGATAACTATATGTGTGAATTTTTCATGGTAATACAAATGGACGGATAATAAAGGTAGTATTATAGATATATGGTCATGCATCATTACAAACTAACATTAATATAAGAGATCAAAAATCATTAAAATGATAAAATTACTATTTATTGTAATGCTTGAATTATCACATACAATGAAATACTAGTGTAAGAGAAAATAATATTTGTGAATTTTTCCTGATCATACCAATGGATGAAGAATGAAGGTATTATTCTATATATAAGGTCATGAATCATAACACCTAACATTGATATTTTTCTATAACTCTTTCAACGATTAGGATTTTATCTTCTACGAATTCATTTCTTACTCTTCTCCTTCTTCATTCCCTATAAAATATTTTTTTATATTCTTTTTAAGATAGAACCATGACCCTGCTCAATAAAATTAAACATATCCATCCACATATGTAGGGATTGATAATTTCATAGGGTTATATAATTTCACTTTTTGGATCTTTGGTCAAAAAGGTTATAGGTGTAAAAAAAATATTTTTTATCTATGGTTAAATAGATCCTATATTACTCAACCACTTATTCAATAACTTTACAACTTATTCATAATATATAATGAAGTATATAAATAAACATATATTTTAAGAAGAATGAAAATTTAATATTTTAGGTGAGTAAAATGTGAATTGTTTTATTGATATTGGGGTATAATATATAGTAATAAGTACATGAAAAGGCATCAATTTTCATATTAATTTTAATGAAACATAACATAACTCACGTGAAAGTATAAATAATAGTCGATGTTCAGTATATAAATTATGATATGATAGATTTGTATGCATGGAGAAATTAATTATAATAACTTAAAATTCTATTTTTCAATTTGATAATATTTTTTAAAGAAAATTATTATTTTTTATTTGAATAAATACTTTATAGTACATAAAATATAAATCATGATGGATAATATGATTTTGAATAAAAATAAAGGCAAAAATATAACCAAATAAACAATATAATAAAATTTATTGAACTATTATTTAAATAAATTATTATTTGAAATTTTAAAAAAAATTATTCCAACATACCAATTTAATTGAAATCAGAAGTTATGATTTTGAAAAAATATATCAAAAAAAAAAATGTGGTATTGAAAGCATGAATTGAAAAAAAACACATATAAAATTTTAGTCTCTTAATAGCGTTTATTCAAGGAGGATAACCCGATATGGTTGGGTTCACATAGGTAGAAAATAGAATAATGGGGAGAGAGATTGTAGGCTATGATGAAATCTAATGGTTATCATGTAGCTCCATTAATGAAATGAATGAGAGGGGAGGATGGAGGGAAACTTTGAAGGAGATGATGAGATGTGTACATGGAAATCATATTGTTTAATATAATTATAGATATTTTTGTTTGTATGATAAAAATATGAATTAATATAGAAATTATGAAAAAACATTAAATATATATTTAAAAATATAACATTAATTTTTTATGGTCCATTCTACATTTACCAATACAGGAGAAATTTTAGTATGAACTATATGTTCTGATTTTTTTTGAAATATTACAATATATATTGAAACATTAAATATAATTAACATATAAACTCATAATTTCATGAACAAATTTATAATAGAATCACTAAAAAACTATAATTAAATAGAAATATAATGTTACATTCACCACATTGAATGAGATATTAATATAGAATTAAATGATTTATGGAATTAAATATTACATACAATTAGTTGTAATAAGGAAATTGATATAAATATTCAGTCAGTTTTTCATGATATTTCTAATGAGGAAGCACCATGTATGAAAATAAATAGTAATATCATATTGAATGATTAGTTATATTATTGATATAGGTGGTTGGAAGAAACTGCTAATCTTATCCCTTATAATCACATACCCGTTCATATAATTTTAAAAGGATGAAACTTATCCCCATTACCTTGTAATAAAACCTCATCCCTCCATAAATCTCATGAACAAAAAAAAACTAATTTTCCAGGTGATGCAATTACAATTACATGGAACAGAAAAAATGGGCATCAAAATGTAAAAATTATAACCTAATATATGTGTGTAACAATATTATATGGGCATACAACTGCATTCTGATGTTTTAAACTATGATGTAGAATAATGAAATATGATTCTTTTTTTAGGAATCATTAAATCTAATGGGTATGTTGGATGATTTGAAAGTAAGTACCACGTTTATGCATGATTTATAAACTGATTCATTTTATATTTGGAATTTCACATGGCATAAGATTTTTAAGTTCCATGAAAACGTAACCATCAAAATTTATGTTATATAATCTGGTAATGTTTTAAAATATGTGTGTACACAATAAAAAGAACAATTTATATTATATGATCAGTGTATGGTAATGTGTGATCCCAAGGATTATGGAAATGATATACATAGTTATAAATCGGGAATCCTATTTTAGGGTGAATAATTTGACAAATACTGTATTTTCAATTGCTAATACATGGAAAACATGATATAGAAGTTCAAGTTCCTAGTAATGGTTATATCTACCACACCGATGTTTATAATTTTTTGTATTGTATTTAAAAAAGCGGATAAGAAAATTATAGATATTGTGAGTACACATATGGGCAACGAAGTATCAATGAAAATAAATGTGGTTTTAATGTGAAATTATGTTGGACTCAGATTAGAAAATCTAATCTAGGATGGTTTGATAGAGAATATATAAATGTTCTTCTATTTTTTGGAATTACTAAAACAAATGGGTAACATAGGTGGCTTGAAATCAATGACCTAGTATTTCATGTTGTAAATGGTTGTTCATGTCACATATAAAATATATCAAGGCATAATTTTATATATTTTAATCATATATATCATGTAATTTATTCATTGTAATCAGATCATGTTTAAAAAAAATTTGAATGAACCTAAAAAGGGACATCAAGTATGGATTGTAGATCATGGATTAAAATGAGGGACTAAGTTCCATGAAAATTGGAGTTCAAAAATTTTACAATAACTATAGATATTTAGAAAATTTGTATTGATTTAGAACATACATAAGTTTAATATAAATAAATCACTCTAAAAAATTATAGGAAATAGTAGAAAAAAATTTCATAAAAATAATTATATCATCTTGAGGTGTCCAGAGATATTACTTCTTGTGTTTTAGTGACCCTCAAGTAAATATTATAGTGGACTCAAATTGGGTGATTGTTAACTATGGATTGGAATCACATCATCTTCCCATGGCCAGAAACCACTCATTATGGTTATATATAACCCATCTTAAATAATTGGATGTCACTTCAGACGAAGATAACATTGGAATGGTAATTTTCGATAACACATATTATATAATAAAAAGTATCTAAGTTAAAAAATATATATAATATGGGAAGGGAAAAATGAAAATGTGAAATGTGGTTGCTAACTGAAACTCTATTTTCAAACATAAAATTGTGCAGAAGAAGTTTCATCTCTTGTGAATGAATAATGGAATAAAACATCATCTTCATTCGGAACTCTATGGAGGTGAAATATTATGTTTAGAAAAACTCATACGAAATAAAAATAATATTAATGGTATAATGACTATTATACTAGTGTTTTAGTTCATTAACAATTTCCAAATTCCCTCTAATGTGTTCAATAAATAACTATTTGAATCAAATGAGAATGCAGAAAAAATAATAAAATTTTACATTAATAGTAAATCATAGAACAAAAATAACCTCTCATTATTGTTATATATTACCAATATTCCATATCTAATTTTAATTTAAATTAAACTTATATAGGAATGACAATTTTCCATACAGGAAATTATTGAAAAAGAATTACATAATTTCAAAAATTAAGATAAGAATAGAAAGAATAAAACAATGATAATTATAAATAAAATTTTTAATGGAGGCTCACCATTTAAACCTAAAACCAAGTAGATGTTCTTTCACATCATTTGAATGAATAATTGCTCAATAAATTTTCCCATTTTTAAATTTCCTGAAGCTGAAATATATATTTCAGAAAACACGTGCAAAATGTATAATATTAAATGATGTTATATCTCATATAGAATACGGAATAATTCTTTGTATGTAAGATAATGTCCAATAAAATAGTTGAAAATCAATATAGCTCTGAATTAAAGAACATAAAATATTAATTCAACTATAAAAGTCAGTCAATGAATAAAAAATCCATAGTTTACATGAATATATATTTTAATTTTTATATTGATATAAGGGACCTAAAATGGTAGAATAGAAGAAAACTGTCATAATTAAAATATTATGAGTGATATACTAAAACATATATTGGTAAATTTGATATATATTTGCATTATATTTTATTTAATTCCAACAAATAATCCCTTTTTCTAATCCATTAATTGAATATAAATATAATAAATAGATTTTAAAATTATTTTTTATAAGATTTAGATGTTGCACCTAATATCAAACTCCAATATTTTGACAATAGTCTACATAAATTTGTTATCACTAAACTGGGAATCAATGCTTTCAAAATCCTATAAACATTTGGGTGTCTGTAAGAATTAAGGGAATGTTGATTTTTTTGTTATATATATTTTTCATGAGAAAATATGATTAATATTTATTTAAAAAATCTCCAAAAATGATTTAAATGATGAATATTGAAAATTTATAATGAAAATAGGGACATAATAACTAAGAAACTATTTTTAAATTTGTATAAAATGAAAAATATATTTTAAACTCATAAAAATAAGAATTAAATATAGGGAAAATAAAAATATTTCATCAAAAGAGTTATTTTGTATAACATACTAGTGGGAATGGAAATGAAATTGATTCTTTTCATAATGTAATTTAGTTTATTTAAAATTGATATATGAATGGAACTAGTTATAAAAAATCAAATGTAATATGAAATTAATGCTATGATTCATATTTTATGTAACTAAATAATTGTTCTAACCAACCATTTCTTAAATAATGTGTTAAAATATTTATTTTATTACGCTTTAGTTTTTGATATATATATGTTAAAAAAACATTCATACCTACACATTACAAAATTTTAAATTTAAAAATTACTGTTACTAAACCAACAAAAATGAACAAGGATTTAGCCTATGAATTTGTATATCTGAGTTAACAGAGATGAAAAAAATAAAAAATAAATAATTAGAATATGAATATATTTTATTAAAAACATCAAAAAATATGAATCATATTGTATAATAAAAAAATATGGTTTTATTATGATTATAAAATAAGAACTAATTCAATAAAAATTAATTGATATCCATGATTCAACTGTAGTTGCAGTTTCATAAACTCTATGTTGGTACCGATGAAGCAACATGAACTTTTCATATTAGATCATTCATAAAAATCATGAGATACAAAAATGAAAGAAGGGAATAATATTAACCAACATAGATATTGGATTTTGGATGAAGTGTTTTGGGAGGTTATATGACATAAAAATATGATGCAGTGTAACCTTACTTGAGGAAATCGTATTTGGAGAGAGAAGAAATGGGAAACTGAGGTCAAGATAGTGACACAGATACAGGGAGGCATAGAGGGGAAATGTGGGAGATTTGGGTAGGTGAATTGGAAGAGAGGGTGGGTAATAGTAAGGGGGAACAAGGTATGGAGGGAGTGGCACTTATACTTGGAGCCATACACATTCAAATTAATAATAGATATATTTTATATACATTTAAAAAATGTAAATATATAAATTTTTTCATAATATATATATTTATATTTACACATTTTATGAATAGAAACAAGTAATGGTATGGGATGTTACACTTTGGTAAGCCCCACCATATCTCAAACATTCAAAGCACTGTATATGGTTTCAATAAGTTTATTCACCACTTTATACTCTTAAAATAGTAATACAAGATTTGTATAATCCACCAAAGAGCGCCTAATTATAACACCTGGAGTTTTTATGAAATTTTTCTCGAATTAATTAATTATGTTTGGTTTCTTCTGTTATACAGTACTGTAAGTCAATCTTGCACAACACACAACACTAGTTTAACATTCTTTACATGAAACACTATGTCTCTATGATAAATACTTTTATTATTATTTAAATAAGACAATAAAATAAATATTAAATTAGTAGTTTTGAATAATATTAAATAAATTATGATGATTTGATTTAATTGGTTAATAATTAATTAGAATATATATATATAAATTTAATATAAATGGAATTCTTATTTTTTTATGTTCCCAATTTATATTTATATTAATAAATTGAATTAATTATAATTATTTAATAAAATTAAGGAAACATATATGTAATATAAAAATTCGAGTATTTTTGGATATTTATCATTTATATTTTATAGGCATAAGAAAATAAAAATCTCAATTTTATTCATAACATACATATTTTTTCCAAGAGGGACTATTATCACCTTTTAATAGATAACCCATTTTAAATAAAAATTTTAAAAATTTCATATATATTATATTTTATATAGGTTTTAAGGAATAATTAGAAAACCATTTTATATGTTTTTATATTCTAGGTGATCGGTATAAATTTTACATTGAATTTAGATATAGTATTTTTACAATATTTTTCATGTTTTAAATGCAATAACCCCTTTTCTTAGACCATCAATGATATTAATTTTAAATTAATTAATTCACCTTATGTTTTTTTTGAATTTGGAAACAATGATTCAATATTTGAAATTATATTTTCAAAATTAGGTATATTGGTTTCTTTTGTGGGCATTATGAATAGTATATTTATTAATTTTTAATTAACATGGTAAAAAGATAAATCTGTTAATTTAGTGTGATAAATAATATTATCAATAATATAAAATTACACTAACAATTGTCTTAATTTCATTATATTAATTTATTTCAACCAAACTAATCATTGTGATAAAATTATAACATATTTTGTAATTCTTATCAGAGTAGAAATTTATTATATTTTATTTAAGGAAAAGTAAAAGATTCCATAATCATAATTTCAATAATTATATCGTTTTTAATATAAGGTTATATAGAAAATAGAATCGACTATAAATAGCCATTTTAAATCTACAATTTTTCCCTTTATCATGGTACTTATTTTTTATTTTTTTGGAAATAAATAAATATAATAAAGTATTCCATATTTATGATGGAATAATTTTATATTTAATGGAAATAAAAAATAACTGATATTCAAAATTTAAAAAAAAAATTATAATTCTATAGAATTATTGTCATTAAAGACGTTTATATAAAAATTTGATACTTTTGGGAAGAGTCAATGTATTTTTATTGAATATATTATGTATTTCTGATATTTTTTAAAAGAACAATACTGAGTTTTGTCAAAATTGACACTAATGATGTTTTTGGAATGTAACATTTTATTTAATTATTTATTAGTAGTAAAAATATTAAATAATGAATAGTTTAGGATATATGTTATTAAATTTCATATATTGATCGTTCCTATTCTACATGAAACAATATATGTAAAATTTAAATTTTCTTAACATAAAAATCATTGTTAGTATAATGTAAATTAAAATATGTTAATTAAGGGTTAATAAAATACATAAGGTTTGAAATTAAAAAAAAACATGTCCAAAAATTATTTTTTGATGAGGTTGAAAAATTATCTCATATTATATCTAAAACCATATCCTTTCTTAGGCATTTGGATTTATATTGAATTTATTATAAAGTAATATTTCTAGATATTCTAAAAGTGTCCTTCATAAAAATTAAAAAAGGGAACCTCCACTTCACATGTAAAAATTACATTGAGCTTTAAATTAAAACCCTATCCTACCCATTTCCATTATAAACATCCATATTTACATTATAGAGGAAAATTTATCCTCTAATGAACAAATCTAGTGTCCCAAATAGGATATGTATAGGAAGATCATCGAAGAAGTGGTAAACTCCATGACGACTATTTCAAAAAATAGTCTTTTATATTTCATCATTATTTGTTAATTACATTATAAATAAATCAATAATATTTCACATATTCTATAAGATTTTATTTATTTAATATTTAACAACCATATTAATCCTTTTATTTATCCAACGAAAGATGATAATACAATGTGTGTGTACGTATGGATTATCATATCCACTCTGTGGTGTAATAGGTTTTTTATCACCACATTACCTTGATTAGTATAATTTTTGAAATAAAAATTATATACAAGGATTATAGATCTAATTTTATTTATATAAAAAAATATAACATCCACTTCTATAGATTTTCACAAATTACGAGAATGATATCACCTTTCATGTGTATGTACGACCTACCGTCTCTAAGAATCGATGTGATTCATTCTCCCAATTTAAAAATAAAGAAATATTAAATAAATGTATATAATTAATATATATGACATATATTTCCTAAATAATTTTATTTAAATGATAAAATTATATCCTATTCACAACAAATGGGATTTATATGAGAAAACATGCATAAGAAAATATAGCAGTTAACACCGAAATGAAGTGTAATATTGAAATATTATTAATTAATGGTTGATATGGTGATCGTATTTAATATCATAAATATTAATAAGGTCATAGAATAATATAATAACATTATATAAACAAATATACATTAGTATCTGATACATACGAAGGAAACTATGCCTAATTCTAGGGTTAATCCTACAATCTCATTATTATTGGGATTGTTTATACGTATGTATCTAATGGGAAATATTTATCAATCAAGTACATGTTTCAAAAAAATTTATTCCTATATATTTTTAATATTACTATTCAATTTCTTAAATTTATTTTTTCCAATATGTGACTTTTTATTATGCGTTTTTGAAGTAACAATTTATTGTTTTCCAAAAGACATTGTTTTTTGGATTTTCTAAAATACATATGAGAATACAATTTTTTTAACAAATATGTCATGAATATATTTTAATTACTTCATGATAAAATATTAACATGAATCATCCCTTAAATTATTATATTTTTATTTTCAAATAAATATTTTTATTTTAAAATTACATTCCATTATGTGAAAATAAAACGATTTTAAATATAAAAGGATATTTTCCTCAATAATTTATTTCATGTGATATCTAAAAAAATCATATAAGATGACATTATTTGATATTAAAGAGGTGTTATGGGTGATAGAATTCAATTTTTCCATCATTATTTTCTTTTCTATGAATTTTTTATGTTTATGGTGGAATTGTATTTATGAAACCCGTTTCTTATATATTTTTTATGTTATGATTGAATGATATTTATAAAATCCATTTCATTCAATGTGTTTTGATATGATATATGAATTTTTTTTTTGTAGATCATATTTGTATGATTTCAATATGATATTTTGGGTACCTATATCTCCCTCCAATTCATTGGTATGTGATTTATATCTCATGAGATAAATATGGATGGAATGAGGAATGGGAAAAGTTCAGTAAAAGAAAAGTTTCCTCTATGATGGGAAATGGGAGTGAACTTATACTAACAAGATGGTCATAGGAGCAAACCATGACTACATAGATGGTATGGGGAGCGAACCCATACTAATAATATATCGTTGTAACTGATTTGTTGACTACAATGAAAATAATTTAATATTAATATATATACCATATATTTAATGCCTTATTTATATATTATGAGTTCATGGATTATGTTATTTATTTAATTTTGATTCTGGAATTATTATCTAAAAATTATAATTCCATTATTCTTGTTTATGATCATTTATATTCATGGAATGTTCCTTTATTTTTATGATCATGTTCTCATACCCTTAGTCTCATGATTATATATTGTAGTCTCCCTTATTTTCCCTTATAGAGCATGTGATCTAACCCCTTTTATGTTTCATTTTCCCATGGTTATGATGAAATGTATTTTTTTTGACGTGTGTGAGATGGGTTATAGTCAATTCTAACATTGTGGTAGATAATTGTTTTCAATTATGTACCATTTTTTATGATTACACGTTTCCAAAGGCATTATACTAGTACTATGTTTGGGGGTATATTTGTGAAATGAATCATGTATTCTTCAAACGTGATGTAATGTTAATGTATAATAAATGGATTGTAATATTTTTTATTAAAGAAAAATTTGAGTTATTCTTTAGAAACTAGGACGATAAAACCATATTACGATCCCTATATAAATGTATAAGTACAATTCTACATATAATGAAAATGTCTGGAAATTTTGTAAATGGATACCATGAGTGGTTTCCCAGTAATAAATCACTATATGGTTACTACAAGTGGATGTCTATCTATAATAGATGTACCTAGGGGTAAGATCCTCGAAAAGGTGAACTGGGAACAACTGAACAATTTCCTATTACATGACAAAACAACTTATAGCACGCATGGGTTTACCCTACCTAGGGTTTAAATTTTAGAATTCAAAAACACATTTTGAACCATCATGATGGATTTAAATATATGTTTTCTATTAATATACTAGGTTGAACCAAAGTTGGCATCGATTAATGTAGGTTTCCCCATTAATACATCCTAGAATTTTTTCATCATGATTGTACCGTTCTTAACTATAATTTTTTTTCTTACACAATGTTTTTTAGTTTTAGTTAATGTCTGAAACGTAATGAAATTGCTTAAATGAATGTTTTTCTGGAAAATTCAATGATTTACCCCTTTGAAACCAAATTCTATGGGAGATGGAATGAAAAATCTTTTTTTATGCTCACCCATCATTCGCATGCCCTGATTAATGTTGGAATTCCAAATGAGAAGTATAACGAACAACATTTAATTGAGTCATTCACAATGAAACTTTTCTTTCTATTAGTGGATCTTCTAATATAGTTGTTGATGAAAAATAGCTTCATTACACTAAAAATATTTTTTATGTTATCTAGTTTTTATAATTTAATAAATTCATTCTAGATTTTTATCTATTAGAATGTGAAGAGGGATTGTAGTGGCATATAATCAGGAACAAGAAGTTGAAGGATGAAATTGGTTTCATGTATTGGGATGATTTCAAGAAATTATTATTAGAAATGTAATTTCCTCATATTATATATATAAAAATAGAGTTTATTTTGTTAATTAAAAGGGATAATGAAATTTTTTTAACCTTTGACGAAAATTTCAATACACCAATGAGGAACGGTTTTGGAATTATCATCCATCCTAAAAGTAATGTTAATAGAATATTCAGTGTCTTAAATCCAATTATTATAAGGGAATTATAGATATATGACATTAGTAGCTACAAATATATTGTGCATTTCATAATCAAGGATGAAATGTGGGGTTTTTTACATATCAATTTCATGGTTTTTATAATAATAGGACGATGGAATTCAAAGGAAAATCCAAAAACAACCCAGACAAGATGATTAGCTTTCCATTATGCTCTATGTGTGGGATAATAAATGGGGGAAATTTTCCTAAGAGGACTAATAAATTTTATTATGTTCTGAATGAAAAGTCATTATGAATTTTATTGATGATGTGAAGGGAATAAGTTATCTAACAAAGAGAATAAAGAGAAATATTCAAAGAATACACCTCCCCAACATTATTTATACAAGTGTAAGGAGAATGAGAATTTTTATATTAGTTTCCAAACCAAAGGTCTAGTGAAGATGATCACTGTGAACATTCTATTAAGCCATGGGAAAACTGAAAATCTAATGTGATCTATTTTTCTGATGAGGGGACTGATAACAAAATGGTAAATTTTACACTTATAATTCATTCTAAAACTATAAAAGAATTATTTGATTCTATATATACCTTCCCTTTCTTATATAAGGAATTTTATAAGGGTTTTCATATTAAACAAAATGAATATATGTTGAATAAGTATTGAAACCCCATAATGGTACGATGATTGCATGTCAAGTCTATGATAACTCTCAGCATGAAGGTTGTGGGAATGGGTTTCCTACAAATGATTTCATACCTTATGGGGTTGAATTTTTAGTCATTTTATAAAAGGATTGTATAACAACCTTGCACTTTATTTCACACAAAATTTTGATTTCTTATATAAATCCTTCAAATGATATAACTTAGAATATAAAAAGGTGTAGTTTCTTTTGGGATTAAGAACATTACATAACAAATTAATGCACAGAACACAATATCTTATTGAAAACTTCCTTTACATGACAACTACATTCCCTCGTACTTTTCATTTCATGGGATAACCTGAGGACATGCATAAGAAAAGGGTAAGCTGTAACGCCCTTTATGGGAATAAACATGGAATAACACGAGGAATATAATAAATGATAGAAAATAGGCATATAAATGGAACCCAATAGAAACATGAACATATAGGCATGATAATGCATGATAATCTTAACATGGAGATGTGGCAACAACACTTAACAAGGAATTAGCATGAGCCAAGGCTAATTGCACATGGTGCATGAGTAAACAGTCATTGCACATGAATCACGAGTAAACCCCTGTTGCATATTAATTAGTATGAGTCAACACTCATTGAACATGAAGTATCATGATACTATACTTTACCCAATGCATTAGAGCACTATCAGGGTTCACCTTTCTTAAACATTTCATTTCATTCATAAGTGTGCCACATGGATCATACAACATGGAATCAATCATCATCATTTATTCCAAAATAATGGGATGTGGAATAAATTCATGAATCTTTATAATCAATATGTAAATTTCCTTAAAGGTGAATACCCTTGATAGAGAAATGAGAAATGTATTTACAACACAATGACATTGGCATGGAAAATCATTGTGCAATTTTGGCATCATAATGGCATGAAAGAAGAACTCATAAAAAATGTTTGATGAGAGGGAAAGGGGTGTCTCATAATATTTACATGAAATGGAAAGTAAGGGGTAATATAAATACATGTAATAACAAATTTAATGTAATTTAGATTCATAATACAAAAGAATTACCTGGATGTATATGAGGAGAGAGAAAACCCTTACAGAATTTCCACACGGTAACAGGAGTACATTGGAGGAATTAATGAGAGATAAAGTGGTATCCCATCATCCAAACATAAAGAGGGAATTATGGGGGAGGTGATAAATTGCACCCCAATATTTTTAATTGAAAATAAATTGTCATAACAAATTAAAGAAAATTGGAAAAAAATAAGAAAGGAAGAAATCCCTTAGATGGAAGTGTGCTTCCAAAGGATTGGGAGAGGCTTGAGAGAGGATCATGGGAGATTGGGTCACCTTGGGAGGTTTTTAAAGAGAGTATAGAAGAGGTTGGACAAACTCCAATGGATTTTATGGAAGAGGAATTTGGAACATGGGTAGGTTTATATAGGAAAAGAGAGGAAATTATTTATTATTTATTTGTGGTACACCACACATTAAAATAATGAAAATCACAAACCAGACCCTAGTTATTTCAAAGGTATTTTTCCAAATGGTAGTGGAAAACAATATTTTATGAGGAAAATGGCCTAAATTTTTAAAATAATAGGTTTTATTCTGTGGAGGTGAGTCACACTCTCAATGAAAAAACATGAAAAGAAAAAATGGTTTATAAGTCTTGGAGGGTCGACTAATGATTTTTAAAAAACATCATACAAATCTAAAATCACATTATTATAATTTTAAAACATATATTGATGGAAGAAAATGTTTATACTGTTTTATTACATCAGAATTGGGTCATTATTTTGTCCTTAAAGAAATTATATATTTAAACGGTATATAAATTTTACCCAAAAAATCGACTGTCACGGAAAATTATGAAAAAGTAACCATTGGATAATTTTGACATCATGATTTTAAAAGTAATATTCATTTATCTAAATAATATACTAAATATGCGAATTTTTACCTTTAAATTAAAAATTGACATTTATAAAAAATTCATGCGTTTTAACAAAAAACAACTTTCAAACCATAATAAAAATTACAATTGTAATCATAAAAATTTTATGATCATTTATATTTAATAAAATGTAATTTATTAATAATATTTTATTAATATATTATTTATTTCATAAATTCATTAATTAATCAAAATAGATTTCTTAGTTTAAAATTAAATAAAAATACTATATGTGCTTTAGAAACTATTTACAAAGTAACATTACAAAAATTAATGCACATTTTTTATACAAATATAATGTACATAGTCATAGTGATATGGTCTTGTCACGTAACCCCTTATAAAAACTGCATAATAATGAAGGGTAAGGTGTGTGATGGTGACAAACTCTTGGGGTGGATCATATAACATCGCTCTGGTGATAATCTCTATTAACTTCCACTTCTCCGATAGTCAGTTCCACTGAAGCTTTACGTGTTCAAGCTCAGAATGAGATTACTCAAGAGTGAATCCCAATGACACCACCTCCTTTCCAAACACTGACAAATGGGATTCGTATGGGGAAAGTCTACTGAATGAGGCCATCTCTTCCTTTCTCTGAGTAAATTGTATTTGTTAATGCACAATAACTATACTAATCATGTGATCATTATTCAACATCTATATTATAAACAGTGAAATTTTTTAACGGTATATTAAAATCTAGATACATAAAACCAATGAAGATAACATTTTATATTACCATAATAAGACATTTAATTAGATCAAGAAAAATTTTCATTAATGAATGTTTGGGTCGTTACAATCTTCCCACCATAAAAAATTTCATCCTCGAAATTTCATTTTCCCACACTAATATAAATGTTGGAAACTGTGCTTCATCGCATCCTCTGATTCCCATGTCACTTCATCAAACTTGTGGTTTCTCCATAACACCTTGATGAGGGTAATTTCCTTATTTAATAGATTTTTTTCTCTATGATCCAAGATCATCACTGGTTGCTCCTCATAAGAAATATCATACTCTACATATGCTAACTCTGAAGAGAGTACATCTGAAGGGTCTGATTTTTACTTATTTAAGAGGGATGCATGGAAGACATCGTATACTTTGTCCATGGTAGGTGGGAGTGCTAGTTGATAGGCCACATCCCCAACATGATCAAGAATCTCGAACGGGTCGATGCTCCTAGGACATAACATCCCTTTAATTCCAAACCACATGACCTTATTCCATGGCGATATGCATATAAATACAATGTCTCTGACATTAAACTCAAGGTCTCATCGAAGATTATTTCCATAACTCATTTCTCGACTCCGGGATGCCTTTATATGATGCTGAATGGTTTTCACCTTCTCCACCACTTTATTGACCAATTCTGGTCCTAACATCTTACACTCACCAACTTCATCCCAACATGCTAGTGTTCTACACTACTTCTAATACAAGGATTCATAAGGTGCCATACAGATGCTCGAGTGGAAATTGTTATTGTAGGAGAATTCAACCAGTAGAAGATATTGGTCCCACCCTTCTTTGATGTCCATAGAACATGATTTTAACATATCATCCAGTGTATGAATTGTTCGCTCGTATTGGCCATCCGTTGGTGGATGATAGGTTGTACTGATGTTTAGATTAGTATCCAATGCATGTTGAATAATCTTTCAAAAACTAGAGGTGAATCTGGGATCTCGATCAGATACAATAGATAGTGGTAATCCTGGAAGCCTTACCACTTCCCTGATATATATCTGTGCTAGCTGATCTAATGAGAAATCCTCCCGAATTTCAATGAAGTGTCCAGAACCTCTAATTTGATCCAAAATAACCCATAGAGCATTGTTTACTTTGGATGTCTTCATAAGTATAGTGAAAATGTCCATAGTTATGTTCTCCCATTTCCATGCTAGTATGGGAAATGGTTGTAACATCCCCTTAGACTTCTGCCTCTCTGCCTTCAATCACTGACACCCTAGAAACATTGATGTATAATCTATGATCTTATTCTTCATATTATCCCACCAATAATGCTATCAGATATCTTGATACATCATGGTGTTTCCTAGGTCAATAGATAAATTCAAACTATGTTCATCATCCAAAAGATGCTTCTTCAGCTCAAGATTTAATGGAACACATTGTCCTTTCCCAAATCTCACAATTCCTTCTTCATTAACATTGATCTCTGAGGATATCCGTTTTCTTATAGCTTCTAGATTCTTCTGAATTCCCACATCATCTTTTAGAGCACCCGTTAACAATTCCAAAGCAGACGATTGAGGAATCCTTTTTGAAATGATGGGTGATGTTTCATTTTTACGATTCCCATGTCTATATTCATCAAATATAAGAATATTGGATTCTTTTCAATTCTCATCATTATTAGAATTTCTAGGTCCTTCCTACTTAGAGAATTCCCCACCTTGTTCACCTTCCCAAGGTGGAAATGGATTGAGAAATCATAGTATTTAATGAAATTTAACCATCTTCATTGGTGCATGATCAAGTCTTTCTGTGTGAATATATACTTGAGGCTTTTGTGTTTCGTGTATATTTCACACTTCTCCCCAAATAGATAATGCCACCAAATTTGTAAAGTGAATATCACTGCATCCAACTATAAATCATGTGCTGGATAATTATGCTCATTAACATTCAATTGCTTTGAATCATAGGCAACGACTTTATCATTTTTCATCAACACACAGCCCAAGACCTTCTTCGAAGCACCACTGAATACCAAAAAATGTTATCCATGTATGGTTAATGTGAGCACGAGCACATTGGTAGGCCTCCTTTTCAACTAGTAGAAGCTTTCATCAAATTCATTACTCCATGATAAATTTACTCTCTTCTGAGTCAGCATATTATGTGGGTGGGAAAATCATGATAAATTTCTTTCAAATCATCAATAATATCCATTTAACCCCTAGAATATACATATTTCTATTAATTATATTGGCATCGATCATCCCTCTATTTCCGCCGTCATGGAGGGATCCATAGATATCGCATTCCATGTGATAATATGGTCCAAGAATGAGACCTCCTTCAAACAGAACTCACACTTGTTGTACATTTCATAATGATTATCTTTTCACAAGGTCTTTAGTACAGTTC
Organism: Viscum album; assembly: GCA_963277665.1. NCBI lineage: Eukaryota > Viridiplantae > Streptophyta > Magnoliopsida > Santalales > Viscaceae > Viscum > Viscum album. Next base: position 460,314,692 of record OY728141.1, on the reverse strand, counting down.
TTAGATTCTTCATATGATCCTCCTTGGTTTTGGAGTATATTATAATATCATCTTTAAAGACTACCACAAATTTTTTGACGTAATATCTAAAGACTCTATTCATAAAGTCCATGAAGCTTGCTAGAGAATTAGTGAGTCTGAAAGGAATTACTATGAATTCATAGTGCATGTATCTTGTAAAAAACTTTCACTTGGGGATATCTTCCTTATACACCTTTACATGATAATATTCCGACTGTAAATCAACCATGGAGACATATTTTTATCCATCCATCTGATCGAAGAATTCATCAATTTTTGGGAAGGGATACTTGTTATTTATCATGATTTTGTTAAACTCACAATAATCTATGCAAAGGCACATTTACCCATCCATATTCTTGATAAATAGAACTGTTCCACCCCATGGTGAAGCACTTCGGTGTATAAAACCTTTATCCATATTCTCCTGTAGTTATTTCTTCAGCTCCTCAAGATCCAAAATATCTGTTCTATAAGGATTCATGGATATTGGAAACTCCCCAGTGATAAGATAAACTGATAATTAAACATCTTTTCTATGAGGAAGACCATAAAATTCCTCAGGAAACACATCAGTGAATTCCCTCACAATAGGTATGTCTTCAAGGATTTTTTCCTCCATAGACTCAATCATATTATCCAGATACGCTTGCTTAGAGGACTATAATATCCATGCATCAGATGATAAAGGTAAATAAGATTCATCTTTCTCCTTTCACTTGTATATAATCGGGGGTCGATTCACCACATGGAGAGTGATTTCCCTCTCATGACAATTCATGTTGGCTCTATATAAGGAAAGCCAATCCATGCCAGGAATTGCATCGAATTCAACCTAAGGGAGTTTGAAGAGGTTCGTTGGGAACTTCAATCCACCTATTAAGACATGGGAGGAGTTATATTCATGGGATGCAATGATTGACCCATTTGTCATACTAACCTACATCTTTACATCCATGATTTGTGGTGGTGTTGGGATTGATCTTCTAAACTTTTGGGATATAAAATAATTCATAGAACTATAATCAAAATGTATGTTCACTATTATTTAATGAATAACTAGAATATATATCACCACTTTGTTGTCAGGGTTCACTTCGGTAGTAGTGATAGAAAAAGCCCGACTTTGATTCCTTGGAGGATGTTGGTTGCCTCTGAAAACCCTTGGATTATGGCTCTGATTTTCAAGACGCCTTTATTCATTGTAGTTGAAGTAATGAACAATGCATTGAGATTTGAATGGAGAGTTCATATCCTCTGTCACAGCTGTGGGTTTTTCTTATTTATAGTTAATGGCTAGTTTCTCTTTTCTTTCACACCTATATCATTTCCTCTCCCCCTTTAGGAAATTTCCGGGGTGCTTCTTTCAGCAACATTGGGAAGTGGCGTGCCATATTTTCTTATCACTAGAGGATTTATCAATTCGACTTCCAGAATTGAAGTCCACCTTAAGTTTCTTATATCCATGATACCCCTAGGGTTTGCCGATATCCATTTCAACCTTGAGGGAACATTGGTAAATTTGATCATAGCTATCAATGTCACTAATCACTAAGGCCTTCCTCAAGCTTGGTTTCAACCCACCACAGAGGTGGTCAACCTTGTATTCGAGGGTAATGATGAAGCCGAAATCGCATCGTGCAAGCCATGGGATGTTTTCCTTGTATTCTCTGACAAAATTGTCCTCTTTTTGTATGAGGGAAAGGAAGTCTCTTTACATCTTAATCTAGGGGGTGCACCAAAAATAATTATCAAAAAACCATCTTCTAGAAATTCATCCATTTCTATTCTTCAATTTCCTCCTCTGGCATCGTAATTTTTGTCAATGTATACCATTGATCGTCTTACACTCTATAGGATAAGCAGCCAGAAGAACCTTCTCTTATTCGGAACATTGATGGATGGAGAATATCATTTCAATAGATTTGATCCATTTTTCGGTGATTGAGGGATCAGATGATCCATTAAAAGTAGTTGGAATTTGTCTTATGAAGCTATCGATAGTGAATTGTTCTTTCTTGGGGGGGGGGGGGTTGAACGTTCCTCTCGACCGATGTTTCTATTCAATGCTTGAGTTCACCGAGAGAGTATCAGTATAAAGTTCACGATTCCTACTCCCATCTAATTGGGTATCTCATTAGAATAGTCTTTACATTGGTCTTCACATCAGTTGTTAGCATGAGTCCGCCTATTACCGGCCATTGGCAGGAATAAAAGGAAAGATATGAGTAACACATAAAGGGGTAATATGAAAATAGATGACATACAAATATCTTAAATGTCCTTAAATTATGAATCTATATTCTTCAATCTATGTTATCCAAGATCAAAATTCAAACATATATTCTTAGGGGAATTTTTTTTATTCAGTTAATAATGGTTCATACTAATCTTTTGAATTTACATTGCATATCCCTGGGGATATTCGTAACCAAGAGTGAAGTAAGGCCCATTGTTCAGTACAAGGGTACCACAGGTCAAGCCCAAAATTCCTTGTCGGGGTTTTCACCCCTAAATTCATTTGTGCCAAAGCCGCCTCTATCTACTCATATCCAGATAGATATGAACTATCTTGATAAACCACTTACTCAATACTCACTAAAACATAGGTATGTTTTTAATATACTTATCCTTATCCCTAAGGCTTTCACTAGGGGTTTCTAATCCTAATCCCAAAAATAACTAATCCTATCGTCTGATACCAACTCTATATTACTCACATAAACATGATTTATTAGATAAAAACATCACTTGATACAACATATAAGATCAATATGTATATTTTCATTTGGGAATAGGAACATTATATAACAACTTAACGCATTGAATTCAACATCCTATTGAAAATATCCTTTACATGACCACTATATTCCCTCATACATAGCATTGCATGGGATAACCCGAAGACATGCATAAGAAAAGGGTGAGATATATTGCCTAGTAAGGGAATAAAAATGGAATAACATGAGTAATATAATACATGTTAGAAAATATATATATCAATGAAGAATAAGAGAAACATTATCATAATGGCAGGATAAATCCTGATAATCATGACATCAAGATGTGGTAACAACACTTAACATGGAATTAGCATGAGCCAGGGCACATTGCACATGGAGGATTAGTAAACCCTCATTTCACATGAAGCATGAGTAAATCCTAGATGAAAAAGAATTAGCATGATTCAACACCCATTTCAATAGATGTATCATGATACTATACATTACCCAATTCATTGTTGCTCTATGAGGGCTCGCCCTTCTTATAATTTCATTTCATGCAAAAGTGTGCAACATGGATCATACAACATGGAATCAATCATCATCATTTATTCAATGATAAAGGGATGTGGAATACATACATAAATAATTATATTAAATAAGTAAATGTTCATAAAGATGAATACCCTTGATAGATAAATGGGCATGGTATTCACTACACAATGTCCTTGGCTTGGAAAATTGTAGTGCAATTTCGGCAGCATAACGATGTGAAATATGAACTCATAAAAAATGTTTGATGAGTGAGAAAGGGGTGTATCTTCATATTTACATGAAATGGACTATAAGGGGGAATATAGTTACATGTCCCACAAAACCTAATGGAATTTAAAATCATAATACAATAGAATTACTTGTATGTAAATGAGAGAGAGAAATCCCTCACGGAATATCGTCAAGTTAATAGGTGTACATGAGAGGTATTAATGAGAGATAAAGGGGTCCCTAGTCATCCAAAAATAAATAGGTTAGTATGGAGGAGGTTCAAAATAATACCCCAAAATTTTTAATTGGAAACAAATGGTATATCAACTAAATGAAAAATGGATAAAAAAAGAGAAAGGTAGAAATACCTTACTAGAACGTGTGCTTCCAAAGGATATAGAGACGCTTGAGAGAGACTTATTAGGAGATTAGGTATCCTTGGGAAGATTATAGAGAGAGGAGATTCGTTTTTGGATGAATTATTAAGGCATTGAGTGTAGAGGTAGTGGGATCTTGGGTGGGTTTATATAGGAAAGGAGAGGGAATTCTTTATTATTTATGTTTGGGACAACACACATTAAACGAATCAAAAGCACAAACCAGCCCATGTTTGTTGCTCACCGTTTTTTTCCAATGGGGATTGGAAAAAAATATTTTATGAGGCCAATGTCCAAAAATCATAAAATAATAGGTTTCTTTATGTTTAGGTGAGTCGCACTCTCAAGGAAATTTTTTTTCAAAATACATTATGTTTAATAATTCTTGGAGGGTCCACTAAATCTATGTAAAATAAATCATCCAAATATAAAATAATAGAATTTTAATGGTGAAACATATATTGTCATAACATTATGTTTATAGTATTTTATTAAATCACTGTTGGGCCATTATGATGTCATAAAATAGATTATTTATTTAAACAGTATTTAATTTTTACCCAAAAATTCAACTGTCTCAGAAACTTATGAAAAATTCACCATTGGATAATTTAAACATCATGATACCAAAAATAATATTCATTTCATCTAAATAATTATATAAATATGGGAATTTTTACTTTTAAAATAAAAATCTACATCGATATAAAATTCATCAGTTATAAAAAAACAACTTTCAAACAAAAATTAAAATTAAAATCCTATTCATAAAAATAGTAAAATCATTTAATTTTAATAAAGATTAATTTATTAATAATATTTTATTAAAATATTATTTAATTCAAAAATCCATTATTCATAAAAATAGATTCCTTTGATGAATACTGACTAAAAATTCTATTTGTGCTTTGGACACTATTTAGAAAGTGACAATAATAAAGTGAATGCACATTCTTTATACAGAAAAATGAACATAGTCATAGTGCATGGGTTTTTCTACATAACCCCTTATAAGACCCACATTACACTAAAGGGTAAGGTGTGAGATGGTGACAGACTCTTGGGGTGGCTCGGATAACATCGCTCGGGTGGTAATCTCTATTAACTTCCACTCCTCGAGTAGTCGGTTCCGCTCAAGATTAACGTGTTCAAGATCTGCATGGGCATGGTCAAGAGCCAAACCCAATGATTCCACCTCCATTTAGAGCACTGAAAAATGGTCTTCATATGGGGAATTCTACTGGATGAGGCCATTGCTTCCTTTGTCTGAGAAAATTGGATTTGTTAAAGCCCTATATTTATACTAATCATGTGATCACTGTTGAACAAATATATTAAGCAATTGCCACAATTCATAATAGAATTTTAAAATCCAGAACATAAAGCCAATGAAGTTCACATTTTATATAACAATAATATGACATTTAATTTGATCAAGCGAAATTTCATTAATGAATGTTTGGTTCGTTAAATATTGTTTTTCTCTCTATTAAGCCCTCATAAATTATCAAGGAATTGATGTTACATTTGATTATTCAATCCCACCTCAGATCAAGTATCAATGTGATGATATGATTGAACATACTATGGATATTACATCTATTGTATGGGTATTAATTCATAATCATAAGGGTAATTTATCTCAAATGTGTGGGGAGAAAATTGAAATCAATGATATTCCTATTGTTCTTGAATTTGTTGATGTCTTTCAGGAATTGATTTCTTGTCTTCCACCAAAAAATGTTTTGATTTATTGATAGAACACATACATGGTTATACACTAGATTGAAAAAATCCTGGATAAATAGCCCCAATTATGTTGAAGGAATTGATGATGAAACTGAATGAAAACCATAATAAGGGAGTAATTTTTTCAGGTGTGTCACTATGGAATGCTCTGGTTATTTTATCGAATAAGAATGCTGGATTAGATCAAATTTGAATTTATTATATAGATCATAACAATATTTCACTCAAGAATAAGTCTTTCATCTCCATATTAATGATTTGTTCGATAAAAATCACAACAATCAATACATTTACTAGATGAAATTTCAATTTTGATATGATGAATACATGGTTAAGATGAGGGATATAACCAAGATGGAATTATGAAAAAGGTATGGTCACTATAAATATAAGGTAATTCATTTTGGTCTTACTAGTGCCCATGTTATCATCATGAATAAATGAATAATGTCTTTATATATTACCTCGGCCAATTTTTGGCTCTCATATTACCTGGAATTCTTATATATTGAAAAATAAATAATGAAAATGAAGACAACTTGATAATTGTTCTAAGGACCCTAAGTAAGGGGAAAATGTATGAAACTTTTACTATATTTGAATATTGGATAACCGTGGTCTCAATTTTTTGTCACATAATATGAATAGAGGGTATAGGAATAGATCCACAAATAATGGAGGCTATTGAATATTTTCCAAGACCAACAATAGCGATAGAGATCCATATTTTTATTAGTTTAGGTTATTATTATCAATATCTTGAGGATAATTTTACATGAATATATTATCCTTTTACAATGTTAAATAAAGAGGGTGTCATGATTATGTAGATTGAAGAATTTGGTGAAACATTCATTGATGTAAAGGGAATATTGGTTAGTGCACCTATGCTATCATTACCCAGTAATAGGGAAAAGTTTGTAATCATTAACAATGCTTATAAGAACGGATTGGAATGTTTCCATATGTAGTACAAAATGGTTATCACTTATACCTCCCAAAAGTTCAATATTCATGAGAATAATTAATCAAATCTCTATTTGGAGTTATCGATGGTAATCATGGAATTATAGATATTGAGGCATTATCTATATGGATAAGATTGTGGCATTTATTCAACAATAAATATCTGAGATATATATTCACACAAAATGAGATGAATATGCTCTATAAAAGATGTTTAGAACTGATGAATTATTATGACTTCTTAATTTTGTATCACCACTGGAAAATGAACAATGTTTAAAGTGCTTTGAGTCAAACAGATCATGCTAACTTATACATGATGAGGATCTCAAAATATTAAATATTTTATGATTTTAAAAGGATGGATTTATAAACCTGTATAGAAGGGGAAAAATCATATCTTTCTCAATTAAATGTTCAACATTCTATCCATGTGAAGATTAAATGGGTGATGAAGGAATTATCAAGCTACAAAAGATGTTTAGAAATGTTTCACTATTAACTTTGATCAAAATTAACTGAAAAGGTTTAGGAACCATGTTAATTTTCTATCTTTAATAATTTCAAAAATCATATATTAGTGGAATCCCATAGTTCATTATTGTCTATTTATCCATAATGTATGAAGAAGTATAGATATTTTATGGAGTACTTCTTCTGAAATGGAATGAAGGGAGATATCGTAGAGTTTGTATATTAGGGATTAGTATGCTAGAAATTTAAGGCTATAGGAAATAAAAATATGGGTTTGTTGCTTCAATTACGCTACCTGAATCAAAATGGGAGAACATAACTACAGAGTTTGTGGATTGCCTCCCCAAATCCTATAAAGGGTTTAATGTTATATGGGTGGTCATATATCACCTAACTATGTCATAACAGTTATTTAATATCATATAAGTCTTATCTAGATCAAAATTATATTATATACATTTTGCAAGAGGTAAGATTGCATGGAGTACCACAATATACTATATCAGATAGAGACAGAGGTTTACCAAAAAAAATGTAGAAGTGTTTCGTATTTAATTGATTCGAAATTGATATTCATATATTATTATCATCTTTTGATGTCTGTTTTATCAAAATAAAAATTCAAACCGTAGAGGAAATGTAAAGATATGGTTCTATTGATTTTAAATGTGGATTGGATCAACACCTTCCACTTGTAGTGGTTTTTTATATAATATAATAAACTGAAGAATTTAGATGACTCCATTTGAGGTCCTATAAAGGGAAAATATTATAGATCCAACATGTTGGGTTGATGCTAAATAATTGAAGCTATAAGGACATAAGATGACTAAAAATATGATAGATAAGGATAGAATTATTCAGTATCATATAAAGGTAGTACAAAATCGAGAGAAAAGTTTTTCAGATAGCCAATAGCATGATCCAGAACTAACTGTTTGTGAGAAGGTGATTCTATGAATTTCTATATGGATGATGGTTATGATGTTTTAGAATAAATGGAAACTCATCCCTTTGTATATCGGTCTATTTGAGATTCTATAATGTATTGGGATGGTAGAATATCACTTGGAACTTCCACCAAATATGTCTCAAGTACATCATGGGTTTCCTATAAATCTCCTTAGGATGTACATACCTGACCCTTCACACATATTGATCTTAATGTTCGTACCACAAGACTATGATATTTCTTATCAGGATCATCCAATTTAAATTATGTATTGTAAAGAGAAATTTCAACGAAACATGATCACTCACATAGTCATTTTTTTGTAGAAAAACCCCATGTTAGAGGAATCTATTTAGGAACAAGGGCATATGATGAGGTTGAAGTCTCATCATTTTTTGTCTCAGAATAAAAAATTTAGTTCTAGAAATTCATTTTATGGGGTGCAGAAAATAACACATTGAGTTTTTATAAAGTAAATTTCTAATAAATTATATTTCCTTTATGTCTTGTGTTATACACTACACTATGTTATTATTTTGCTACACCCAACATCATCTTGGATTATATTACACGCAACATTGTGTTTCTAGGAGAAATTGTATTATGATTATTTAATAAAATCCATAATCTATATGTTAAATTAGTTGGTATGAATAGTATTAATGAAATTTGAAAATTTTAATTGAATTGATATTAACTAATGAGAAACAAAAATAAATAAAAAATTGAATATAATAGAATTTTTTTTATTCTCCAAATTTTATTTTGTAATAATAAACTAAATTAATTAAAAATAGTGAATGTAATTAATGAAATATATATGTTATATATTTAATAAATTATTATGTTATATTAATAAAATATATTTTACTTACCTAATATATGATCCAACAATATTTTATGCATAAAATCTTATATGTAAAAAAATTTAATTTTATCTTCTTTTAATGGGAAAAAAATTTAAATAAAATTATAAAAAATTTATATATTAAATTTTTCAACATAAACAAGTTATTTTATAAATGATTATAAATAATACTTTCAATGAATTTTGCATATTTTTATGATATGTTTAATGTTTTTTTGTACAATAATAAAATATGAAAATTTAATTGAAAAAAAATTGTTTACATAAAAATAATTCATAGTGTTAAATTATACTTTATATTGGTTTTAAAGTATAATAAGATTATATTATTTCCATTTAAAATAATTTATGTCATTGGTAAAATTTTTAAATTCAAAATTAGATATAAATTTTTTTAAAAATTTTAATATTTTAACTATAATAACCCATTTTCTCACACCATCAATGAGTTTAATTTTAATGTAATTATTAAATCTTCAGTGTTTTGAATTTTAAAAATCGATTCCATATTTTTAATCAGAGGGTAAAATTTATGAAAATGGCTTTCTTTTATTTGTGGTCATTACAAAAAGTAACTTCAATAATTTTTTATAAACATTGTAAAAAGATAAATTTGGAAATTAAGGGTAAAATATAATAGTATAAATAATATAAAATTACACTAAAGGATGTCCAAATCTCATTGTATGAAATTATTTCCCCCAAAATCATCCTTTTACTGAATCTATATCCTTTTTAATCCACTTAGATGAGTGTAAGACTTTTATTATATTCTTTTAATGAAATGTTAATTATGTAATTCTCATTTTTTCTATAACTATATAATTTTTATATTAGTATATTTATAATATAATATTAAATATAAATCATTATTTGAAAAATAAAATATTTTTCGTTATCATTTTAATTTATTTTTAATTATTAGGTAACAAATAAATACCCTAAATGATTCTACAATGATTGTACAATAAATTTTAACGTAATTTAAAACCCAAATAAATGATATTGAAAATATTAATATTATGATAATTTTATATAATTAATTTCATAAAATACTTTAAATTATGGATTTTACATGTTATATATAATTTAATATAGTTCGTTTCAAGATATCATGTTGTTATGGTATTTTTATAAACAAAAATAATGAGTAGTGTTAAAATTGACAATAATGACATTCCAGGAAAGTAATATTTTATTAAATTATTTATAAAGAATTAAAATATTAAAAAATGAACATAGGATTGTATATTCTCAATAAAATCATATATTGACAACTTTTGGTTCAATTGTATCTTTATATGTAAAAATATCATTCACTTAACATAAAAAACATTGTGAGTATAGTTAAAATTAATATAGATTATCTAAGGATTCCTCTAAAAGATATGTTCTAAAATAAAATTCTAACTTGTATAAAATTTATTTGAAGATGATATTACAAAATTATATAATTTATCATTTAAGAAATGTTTTCTATAAGTACTTTGATTGATATTGACTATATTATAATGAATTTTCTAGAAATTCCAAAATTGTCCCTCCCTACAAATATAGAAGCACACCTCATATCTCATTTATACACATCACATTGAGCCTTAAATAACAACCGTACAAGAAATATTTACATTATAAACTTATATAGAATCATTATAGTGTTTATGGTCTTCTAAAAATACCAACCCTGGTCTCTCTAGTAGGGGATCTAAACGGCAATCATCGGAGAAGTGAAAATCTCTTTACCAACTATTTGAAAATTATATATTATTCTACATAATATTCATGTATTTATTCATTTGTAAATTAATAAATATGTAAAAAAGTATTATGGGATTTTATTATTATAATGGGACAAAAATATTTTCCATTTTAATCATCCTATGAAAAATGAATGTACCGCGCGTGCGAACATACAACTTATTGTCTCCACACCGTGGTACAGTCATTTTCATCACCACAATACGTGAATGAATATAATGATGGAAATAATAATTATATATATTTATTATTATATGATATAGAATTATGATCCAAATCTACACCACTCACTTATATACCATATCATAAGTAAAGGAATGCAATCATCACTCATGCAAATGTATAGCCTCCTGTCTCCATAACATGACATTGTTCTTTTTAATTGATTTTCAACTAATATTGATTATATGATTGTATATAATTAATATATATGATATATATTACATAATTATTTTTATTTAAAATATCTATCAATATTTTTTTAAATGAATTGGGAATTATGAAAAAACATGCAATTGAAAATAATAAAATTTAAACCAGAATGAAGAGTAATAATTATATATTATTTAATAACATGTAAACCCATGATTATATGTAAAAAAATAAATATAAATATAGTTCTATAATAATTTAACAACATTTTTTAAACCATTATAGAGTATATTTAGATACATACAAATTAAATCAGACCTAACGTAAGGGTTAATTCCATAATCTCATTATTATGTTGATTATATATACAGAAATATCTATAGAGAAATATTTATCATCCATGTCCATGTTTCCAAAAAATTATTTCCAAAATATTTTAAATATTCATATAATTTTTTTAAACTCAATTTTTTTCCCATTTATGACTTTTTATTAATGGGTTTTAAGGAATCTTTTTTACTTTGCCTATGGAAGTTATTTTTTGACATTTTTGAAAAATTTACCAGAAGGGTGGTTATTTAATTTATACAGAATGAACAATTTTTTATGATATAATGATAACTTAATTACTTTAAGCCTCTATTACAAGATTACATGGTCATTTTCAACAAAAAAAATTCTTTTAAAATTGTGTTGTATTTTAGGAGAATAAAACTATTTCAGTGAATAAAGAATATGCCCTTCCAAATTGGTTTTCTTGTAAATTATGAAAAAAAACACCACATAAAATAGAATTAATTGATGTTACATATTTTTTTTAGAAAAAAGATTAAATTTTACCATTATTAATCTTTATATGCTTGTTTTATGTTTATAATGGGATGATATTTATCAAATAGTTTTTTCCATTAGTTATGTTATGACTGATTGATGTTTATGAAATTCATTTTATTCCATGCTTTATGATAAGGTACATGAGTCATTTTATTCTAACATATATTTGTAAGATTTAATTATGAGTTAGGTGGAACATATATCTCCATCCAATTAATTTGGAATTGATGTATATGACATATTATTATCTTGGATTGAATGGGGAATGGACTCGGTTTAGTATAAGACATTGTCTACTAAGATGGTCTGAGGAGTGAACAATGACTTATAATATGGTAATGATTGTGATCAATGACATCCAAAATGGTATAAGGAGTGATCCTATAATAAAATTAAATATTTAGTATCAATTCCTTTAATACTATAAAAATAATGTTATATGCCTATATGTCTACCAAAAAATTCATGTCTTATTTCTATGTTATGATTTCATGGATTATGTTCCTTATTTCCCTTTGTTTTATGTCTTATGACCCACCATTATTTATATCATTATTTCTATCTATGATCACTTATATGTAGGGTCTGATGTTATATATTTATGATCATGTTCTTATACCCTTGTACTAAGTATTATGTTTACATGACTCCATTTTTTACCCTGATAGAGAATTTTAGATGACCTATTTTTAGGTTTCCTTTCGCCCAAGTTATGAAGATATGTAATATGTTTTATATTTCTACAATAGGTTCTAGTTGAGAAGAAACTCTTCGGATAAAATGATGATAACTTTTGTTCTAGTTTTAAATATTCCATGTTTCCAAAAATAAACTAGACCAGTACTATCTTTGGGATTCAATTTTTGAAATAAATCAAATATTTAACAAAAGTGATGTGATGTTAATGTATAAAAAAATTCCATTATACTATGAATGTGTTTAAACCAGACAATATTGATGTTAATTCACTGAATCATGTTATAAATTCATGTCCCCTTGAATCTAATTTCCTCAACCCTAAATGACAATTTTAGTACAAATTTTACCCCTTAAACCACAAAGATATGTTTAACATGTCATGAGGACATATATGATGTTATAATTAAAATACATGTAATTAAAAAGAACTATTTGAAATCTAATATACCATTCTTTTCATTATTTTTTAATTAATATACTTACTTACCTTTCAAAATCAATCAAATTATGGTCCATTTATCAAATGAATTCCAAAATATCCTTTTCATGACCAGTTCATCAATTTAATCAAGTCCAAACATAATTCAAACACTATATAACCATATTAGTTTCAGGATCATCATTATATTAATCTCAACTGATATATTTATTACCAATTATATGAATTAACAATAAAATATACTCATATTATAAATTTTAATTGATAACTAATCTTTAATTCACATATGAACTCATACCAAGTCCATGGGAAAGTGATAGGTTGTCTAACTAAAAGAGGATAATGAATCCTTTTATACTATAGACTCACAACATCTATAAGACAAATAGGACTGATTTATTTAATGAAATGGAATTATAATTATAAATTTACAATGTTAAAGGTCCATATAATTCAAAACAATGTTCGAATAATAATTTTAAAATAAAATTCCTCAATTAATAATTATGAAATATATGCCATCCACTTATCGTTACATGATTTTTTTCTTAAAATTTCATGAAACCTATTTACTCATGTAGTAATTATTAAACATGATGTAAAAGAATATCAAAATAATCAATTTTTGGATTTTATGTTAATGAGTATTTTATGTAACCAAAATTATCACTGATTAGTCTATAGATTTATTAAAATCATCTTACCATTTAAATCATGAATATTCCAATGGTGCTGATTTCTATGAAAATAACAATGAAATATTTTTGGAAGCTTGCATAAATATTAAAGAATAATTAAATATATAAAGTAGAATAATAATGTTTATTAGAATGTACAAATAAATTAGAAGTTGAATATAAGAATGAAAAAATATATAGGAAGGTTGTATAGGGATTGAGGATAGGCCATGGTTCATGTAGAATGATCATGGTTGTGTGAGGGGGAATGACTTTTAGGTAAGGGGAACCACTGAAAAATTTATACTAGAGGCTAAGAAGAGTTAGGGGAGGAGGTGGGGAATGACTTCAGGTGGGGAAATAGGGCGATGGTATAGGGTCATGGGGGGTCTTAGTAGTGTTCGGGAGGGTGGAAATGATCATGTAATAATCAGCGTTAGGGTGTGCTGAGTATGGTGGTGGGGACTATTCGGTGGTTGGGTCATGTAGGGCAAAGAGGATCAATGTTGGGGGGGAGATGGTAGGGTAGGGGATGTGGGTCTAAGAGATTGAGATATCAGTATGGGGTAGGAGGGTCATATGAGGATAAGGGGAGGGTGGAAGCTTGATGAATGTTCCATGTGATTATATACGGAAAACAATTAACCATATTTCCATGATTTTTCTAAAATAGTGTCTTGGAGTATTCATATCGATATGGTTAAAATTAAATGGAGTCTATAAATAATTATATGCAAATCAATATATAAAACATGGGCTATAAAATAGTGTCTATATATCATTTTTCTAGTAGTGATTCAATGGATGTTTAATATGTCAGTGATCAGTTAATTATTATGCTTAATATATAGTTCGATATTATTTTACTATTATCATATAATTATTTAATGAGGATATAGTCCCCACATGGTTCCACCATGGACCATCACGGCTCATCGGTTGCCTCGGGTATATGAGTAGGACACATAAACCCATTTGGAAAACAAAGTTACATTACTAGTGATTGAAATAGGTTTGGTAAATCACATCAGTTTTGGAAGACATTCAAAAAATGATTTAATATTGGTTTAAAATATCCCTAAATAGAAAAAATGTACACACCAATGGAATTTTTGGCATAGTGATTATTCACTTGTTTTATATAACCATTGAGGTTGTCTTACTCGGTTAATACTCAAAATATTATTACGATTCTCGGTTCATGTACATACTACATGATTAGAGATCCATATAAGGGAAATGAACCTATGGTATGATGCTGAGTATGTATGAGATGGTAGATGATAATTGTACTGATACATACTCTATATGTTTACTAAAACAATTTTATTTGTTATTTTCTTAATTCTTATTGTTATACTTGTTTACTTCACACAATTTGGTTCCATTAGATTACACATTTATAACATGACATGGCATATTTTATCGTATTTACTTATAATATCATATATTTTGTTGTTTGTTTGGCATATAATTTTGGTATTATGTCATACAGATATCTATGATTAACAAGGAAATTGTGTAACCACATAATAATAGACCATTGGTAGTTATAATAATGTTGTATACTAGGAGGTACATATGACATTATGTGATACTTTGGATCAGATCTAGTCATTCAGTTTTGGGTGTTACAAGGGATTTGGATTTATAGGTGTTGTCAGTGGAATCATATGAGATTAATTATTCAATATTTTATTATTTTTTTATCTACATTTCTCCTATATTCACATAGTTCCTCATTAACTCTCTCAATACACCCCATTAAGGTTTAGATCAATAATTTTATCAATACTCCAACTTGGTCAAATTTATCCAAATTTATATATTTGTGATTTGATATTCATTGATTGTTACCAAATTTCATGATTTTTTATAATGTATTTATATTCTTACTAAATATATCCCCTTACCAAATATATATATCTTAATTAAAAATATTTAATAATTTTTAAAAATGTGTTCTTCTAAATTTGTGTATTTTTAATTATAAATATGTACTTGTGATAACAATTTATAAGTGACATGAATTATTCAAAATGATGAAATTATTGATTCAACGAAAAAATTATATTATTAATGTATACCATAAAAAATTTGAAACAATTTATATCATATTTAGACTCTAAATATAATACATAAGATTAATATTAAAATAAAAAATACTTCGAAAATTGGTATTTCATTGAAAAATATATTCATTATTCCTAGAAAAAAATATTTTAGATTATCAAAACATGCACATAGAAAGGTGTGTTAGTTTTTATAATATGTATGTACTAATATAAACTCTCAATGAATTATAAATCAATCATAAAATATATTTTCATTGAAAAATATTTTATTTATCCATTAAATGAAATGACTTTTTAAATTTTGTAATGCATATGAAATCCCTCATGACATTAAAATACATAGAACAATTTGTTATTTTTTTTATTTTTACTTCTTGAAATTATATTACAATTATAACATTTAATATGAAAAAAATATCTCCATAAATAAATTTCTAATATAATTATTTAAAATGTTAATTTATGAAGTATATTTATGAAAGTATCATGAATACTGTAAATGTGGATTGATAATACCATTATATAATATATTACAAATTTAAATAAACTTATCAAAATACCATATATATATATTATTTATAGGGTTACATATAGATATAATAAAAATATAATGAAAAGTATATAAATAATATTAATATTGATTTAAAAAATTTTGATTTCAAGATAAAATATATCATCATTTCATTAAAATAATTGATTACCAATTCTTAAATTTTTATTACTACATCTTGTTAAGTAATTATGTATAAATGAGTTGAAAAATATC
Organism: Viscum album; assembly: GCA_963277665.1. Taxonomy (NCBI): domain Eukaryota; kingdom Viridiplantae; phylum Streptophyta; class Magnoliopsida; order Santalales; family Viscaceae; genus Viscum; species Viscum album. The sequence goes on along the minus strand of OY728141.1, from coordinate 460,298,177 downwards.
ATCTATAATGATGAATACATATTTCTAAACATTCAGAATTGGTTGAACCTATTATTTAAAAGTATCAATTTTTTATAAAATTTATCTAATTTTAGAAAAAGTAACATAAAACTCATATAACATCAAATTTTCATTATTATAATTAACATATATAAATATTTAATTTCATTTCTAAAGAAATATATATTTCAATTTTTATTCTATAATGAATCATAATTCTTATATGTACAATATTTATAGAATACTATATGCCAAAACACAATACCAAATATTTTCTATAAACTATTTCTTCACATAGTTATGTAAAACATTTATCATAAATTTTTATCAATTAAATTTTATGAAAAAAAATATTTAGGATGCTAGAAATATGACAATTTTTTTCAAGGATAATAATTTTCATCAATTATAATAATTATCATATTCAGGATGGTTATAAAATGTTGTTATATTTATATTACTTAATCATGGATTTTTCTTTTACTAAATACATATTATAGATTAAATGTGGCCCATGTATATCAATTAATTATTTTAAAAGTATAATGAAATCATGTTAATCTTATCACATTATTTTTAAATATATTGAATTAATCTATGATAAATTTTATTAAATAAAAATAAAAAAATTAATCATGACAGATAAATTCTAAAGTAAAAAAATTGAGAAATATATTCACACTAAAAATATAAATAATTGCATAAATATTTTTTAATTTTTTAATTTCAATTAGTTTGATTCACTATCTCAATTGGATTAATAAAAAGTTTTTTATCCGTATTTTATTAATAAGAATAATATTTAAGAATATAGTACTTCCTATAAATCTGTTCTTTTCTATTTTATCTTCATCTTGAAAATATTTTTTTTTTCAAACCGGTTTTTTTAAATTTGTTTGGATGCATTTTTTCAAAGTGAACATAATATTTTTATTTATTTTAGGATGAGATAAAAATTATTTTTTTTTAAAAAAAATTATTAAATTAGGAAATTTTTCATAATAATTATTTTAATAGTTAAAGAATAATTAAGTAAATAACATTCCTATTTAGATGGTAAATTCAAATTCAAATTTATGATTCAATTTATATTATTGTGAGTTTCTATGATTATATATTATTTATGACCAATATCATGTTTTTTTGACCATCCTAAGATACTACTATTTCATTCTTGTCACAATATTTACAAAACCAAGTTCCATGTCAACCAAAAAATTAATAATACATTTAATGAAATCTATAGAATAGTGATTGTTTGATATTAATTGTTACTAGAACATCACTTGGTGTATATTATTACATTTTATTTCAATTTCATAAAATTATACATATATTAATTAGAATTCTTCATTTTATATGTGATTGATTTACTTGTGTAATATTTCTTGTTTATGTGTAATGGTGAATCATATTATATTGATCTGTTATTTGATGTGGCCTAAAAAAGAATTTCTATCCTTCATTCCTTGATCTCCGTAGTTACAATGATTTAGTTATTAGTTAATCATGGTTATTTATTTTTATGTTAATGTTGTAATTTCTTTAGGTATCTATCATATTGATTTTTATGGATAGTTATATTATGATCAATTTTTTTATTTTTATGAATTTGTAATGCAGGTACATCTCATGAGATAGTATATAGTTCACTTTTTTTATATAAAAAGGCATCGTTCCCTACCACTACTATACAACATCCCCTTTCCAGGGAATTGTTTTTGGACCATGAATCCCTTTTTTAAAATTATCTTGGATGGGGATCATTATTTACCTGACTGTCACAACTCGTCCCCCGGGTCCCATTCCATGACTACCCCATGCCCGCCTTCCATAGGCAAGGGGCTAGTGACTTGCACCAAAGGCGTAAATCCTTAAACTGGGAAGGCAATGCCTTTATAACTGTAATCACACACAATAGAGCACACAGATGGATACAAAACACTATGTAAAACTATATAACAATAGAGTGTTGAAAAGTAAAGTGGGCTGGAAATACAAGCCCAACTATGAAGTACATGTACAACTGAAAAGGTTAAAAGAATATCCTGGATCATCCACCACAGATCCTACCTGAAGGGTAGGTACAGATATCCCCCTCAGCACTCTTCGTCCTTTAGCCTCCTCTGGGTACCGACTCGTCATGAGGTACACCTCCCTGTACCATCAAGTCCACGTACACTAAACCTCAATCAGCGCTATCCATTATCTGCATCCAACAAAACAAGGTGCGGGAATAACCCATGCAGGTGTGAGTATAATGATACTCAGTAGAGACCCTGAGACCCTCAAGGTCTCACAAAATCCAACAAGGATAACCACAAAGTACGGAATCAATAGATAACCCTACTTAGGTATATGCCCATACATATACCAAGGTTATCAAGTAATTCATCACAATCATGAGGTAATCACAATGTTACTGACTCGGCTCACACAGGTATACATCTTATGTAGATATATAGAGATGATCAGATATAGCCATTGAATCAACTTTTCTATCGAACCCACACAGGATCCATGAACAGAATTCCAAACTATTGAACCCACAAAGGATCTAGGAATATTAAACGGAGTTGTTGAACCCACACAGGATCCAGGAACAGTCGTCAGTGCATAGCCAGACACATGATTCCGCACAAAGCATGCTTGATTCCGGGAGAGTCTACTCCTCAATCCAAGTGTCAATACATCAACTACCATGAGGTCCCAAGTTGATGTATCCAAAATATCTAACTTTTCAAAAGGAACCCAATGCGTCCTACGGTGCGTCCATCAGATTCCCGGTCTGAGAGTTATTGGCATTTCTGTTCCAAGGGCCCAGTTGTATTTACATTCCATCCAACCTAGACATACCCCAATTGTGTCCAAACCTCGAGTGTGGTATACCAACAGAACTGTCTCCTTCCAAGGTTTTCGTCACCATATATGGTTCGTCAATCGGACGCTCGTAGCTCATGTTATGCGAAAAAGAGTGAAACTAGGTCAAACGGGTCCAAGTCTAGACCGGCCTAGTCAGAATGACCTGGCCCACGGGACTAACCCGATATGCGGGTCCAACCCAATTCGCAGGTCCGACCCGGTCCATGTGTCCGACTAGTTCTGCGGGGGTGGCCTGGCCCACGCTGGATCCGACCCGCTATGGGTCCGGCCCGCATGGCTGGCGGCCCGCGCAGTGGGTGACCCGCGTGGCTCACGGCCCATGCGGCTGGCGTCCTGTGTGATTGGTAGCACGTGGGGTATGCCCAAGCTGCGTCCAGGGGGGAGGCCGAGACCCTTGGGAATATCTAACAGCTATGTCATTATGGTGGGAGACAAACCGGCGCCACGTGGCACCCATCAGCTTCATGTAGGACGTAGTAGTGGGTCTTGCTCCTCCCGGCTGGCCGACCGGCCAGCTGACTCCCACGTGACGTAGATGTGTCGCGCTTCCTCTGGCGACCCAGTGGCTCAGGCCGCTGGTCTTCCTCTCGGTCGTCCGCCATTGAACCACCACGGATAAGGGCCGCATCCCCCCTTCATTCCACCATGCGGTGAAGTTGTTCCATTCCTTCCTTGAAACCCCGCAACACGAGCTGCCGGTCTCCTTCACAGCCAGGTTTTTGCCGGCCATTGCTGCACCACCACAGCCCGTCAGATGTGACTACTCCTCTGGCGGTGCGGTTGCACCGCCGCCACCACGCAGTGATGCTCATCGGTTCCATTCACCATTGATCATTCTGTGGTTCACTGAATGAGTTTTGGTGGCCCGATTCTCGCTCTGGAAGAAGTCGCACTCTCCCCGGAATTTCACCTGAAATACGCAATCAACGTTGATGATAGTTTCTCATTCCGGTCTCATGCCACATTTAGCGTCAAATTCCACAAATAATTTGGAGGGGTCGGGCCGTGTTTTTTTGTCCCGCACCCTTTGTGTTAGTTTGATAGCATGTGACTTTGATTCGTAACCCTTGAAGGAAAATTAAGAACATGAAAAAACAAAGAATGAATACCCTACCTTTGTTCGTTGATCATTTAAAAAGTTATGGAAAAGCAGACGTTGATTTGTTAACATCCGGAAAGAAGATGATGAAGTCGAGGACGACGTTGTCAGCGTTCTGTAAGGACGTCGCTTCCTCCCTTGATATGGTTGAAGAACGAAAAAGATGGATGTTATTGGCATATGAGGTGTTCATCATTAGTTGCTGGTTGTTCTTCATTGGGAGCTTTCTCCCAAGTTGTCTCCTCTTCCATGATCCACAAAAATGAAAGTGAGCCCCCCCAAAAAATAATATATTTATCTATTATTTAGTTGTTGGCACAAAATTCAAAATTTTTGAAATTAATTAATTGATGCTCAATTAATTAATGGATGGATTTGGCACCATAAAGTGGGGAGATCAAGAGGTTTCTCCCAACATAATGGGGAGTTCAAGTGGTTTAATCCTCGAGTGGTCCCCACCAAATTAAATATGAAGAGAAAGGTTGGTTCGGGTGGACCCCACCACCATAACCTCACATGGGAGGTTAAGGTGTGGTGGTCTACCCCCACTCCAACTTCCTCACGGTGGTTATATCTAATAAAATAAAGAAAGACATGAACTTATTTTATTTTATTATTCCCACATAAAACCCAAAAACTATCTTTTATTCCAGACCATCTTCCACCGAGGTGAAAGTATTCTTATACGAATATCAGTGCTTCTACTTCAACAGTGCCATCAGATTTCAATTCTGAGCACTGGTTCAAAATGTTATGAAAACCTGCTTGTACGTTTACTGAACATACCCAAACAAAATTTGCAGAAATTGATTTCGGGCACACCGGGAATCGGAATCACGCATCATCAGTTTTCATAGACTCGTAAAATTCTTATGTATTTATGAAAATTAAATTTTCATAGAAATTAAGGATCTTTAATTTCTCCCCACATCTGGGATCTACATCCTCGTAAGCCAGAACTCAATCTAAGGGAACAAATGGGGTTACTGAGCAGGCATCTAAGCCTCCTGCTCCCATGTGCTCTCCTGGAGGATCAAATGCTACCAAGAAACGCGTACCAGAGGTATCGACCATCCACAAAGGTCCCACTCCTGTTGATCCTCAATATCCACTGGAACCTCCTTAAAAATCACCCCATCGTCGACGTCCTGCTTTCCATGGTCGATGATGTGAGAAGGTTCATGCACCTATCTGCTAAGCTGGGATACATTGAAGATGTTATGCATCTGGAGCAACTGAGGTGGAAGAGCTATGCGGTATTCCACCTCGCCAACTCTGCTGAGGACCTGAAAAGGTCCGATGAAATGCAGAGATAACTTTCCGCCTCAGTCAAATCTCCGTAAACCTCGTCGGGGTGATACCCAAATAAATACGTGGTCACCATCCTCAAACACTAGAGAACTCCTTATCCTGTCTTCATATGACTTTTTTCTACACTGTGCAGTCTTCATCTGCTTCTGGATGATCTGCACCTTCTCTTTAGTAGCTCGTACCATCCCTGGTCTCACTAGTGCTGACTCCCCAGGGTCTATCCAACACAGTGGTGATCTACAAGGTCGCCTGTATAACACATCAAAAGGCTCACTCCCTATGGTGGAGTGATAGTTGTTTTTGTATGCAAACTCCACAAAAGGTAAGTGATCCTCCCAACTGCGACTGAAGTCGAGGACAGAAGCACACAACATGTTCTCGAGGGTCTGAATGGTCCACTCGCTCTGGCCATCTATCTGAGGATGGAAGGTGGTGCTCATACGAAGTTGGATCCTGAAAGCCTCCTACAACCCCTTCCATAGTCGAGAAGTAAATCATGCATCATGATCAGAGACAATAGAAGAAGGTACTCCATGTAGCTGCACAATCTATTTCACATTGGGGTGTCCCAAGCTCTCTACTGAACACTGTTATCTAATTGGTAGGAAGTGGGATTACTTGGTGAGACTGTCAACGATCAACCAAACCGAGTAATGACCCCTTGATGTATGTGGATATTCTATCATGAAATCCATGGAAATTCTATCCCACTTCCACTCTGGGACCTCTAATGACGGAACCAGGCCTACTGGTACATAATGCACCACCTTCACTTGCTGACAAGTGAAGCATGTGAGAAAAATTCTTCAACTACCTTTTTCATCTCTGGCCACCAGTGATGTCAACAATGGTCCTGGTACATCTTCGCCACTCCTGGATGTACCGCTAAAGGTGATATGTGGAAGTCCCTCAACAATTCCTCCTGAAGTGGCACTGGTACAATAGTACGTTCTCTGAAGAGGATGATGTGCTCCCCACCATCAGAAAATCCACCAGGTGCCTGCCCTATGGATATCTGAGCACATCTTGTCTCGCAGTTAGTGTCCCCATGTTACGCCTCCCTGACTCACTGAAGAAGTGGGGGAGTGACTGTATGAGACTGATGGAAAGATGCTCTATCCCTATCCACAAAGGATATCTGCAAACCATCTAGTTGCTTCATCGCCTCACCTAGTAGCTCTAAAACTGATCTTTTTCTAAGTGCATTAGCAAAAATGTTCCCCTTCCTGGTAGTATAGACTATCTCAAATCCATAGTTTTGGAGGAACTAAAGCCAACGTCATTGTCTCATGTTCAGGTCCTTCTGAGAGAAGATATACCTAAGACTCTAGTGGTGAAAGTAGATGTTAAAATGTTCACCCATCAGATAGTGCTGCCACATCATCAAGGGGAAGACTACTACTACTAACTCCAGGTCATGGGTTGCGTAGTTCTACTCATGTTGTCTCAACTACCAAGAACCACCTACAATAACTGCTCGCTCTTGCATCAGGACACACAAGAGACCGGTCCCTGACGCATTGCAGTAGACTATGTACCCTATTCCCTCCTATGGAAGCCTAAATATGGGGTCACTAGTCAGCCTCTTCCTCAGCCCCTGATAGCTCTTCTGGCATCTCATCGACCACACGAAGGGTTTCCCCATTCATCTTCAAGGCTGATAATGATGTTGAAACTCTGGAGAAGTCTGGAATGAAGCTCTGATAGTAACCAACCAAACCCAGGAAACTTATTACATCCGTCAAAATCCTGGGTGGCTCCCAAGCAAGTAACACCTCTATATTTGCTGGATCCACTGCATCCCCTACCTTCGAGATGATATGTAACAAATAGTGAACCTCTCGGATCCATAACAGGCACTTCGAGGGCTAACCATAAAGATGGTGCTCTCGGAGAGTTTCAAGTACTACCTACAACTGGTAGGCATGCTCCTCCTTAGTAGTCGATGTTGGATCGAATAAGTAGATATATATGTCTATTAGATGGAACAATACAAGAGGGGGGGTGAATTATATGTTTAAAAACCTTTGAGTTTTTTCAACAAAGAGATTAGTTTAAATAATCTTAAACTAATGCAAATATAAACACCCACAAATGTATTGAATATAAAAGGTATGATGTAATGTAATACTAGTGTAAATAAAACAATTGTATTCAAGGTGAACACAATAATCAGAGCAATACAAAGATGAATGATTCTACCTTAAATCGTATAGAATCAATCAATACAAAAAATAATAGAATGATTGTAATTGAAACAATTACAATTGAAAATGTAAAGAAGAAAGGAAACAATACAAATCCCCTTCTAATACAAGTAACAACGGAAATGTTAAAGTATTACAATTCTTTTGACCCAAAGAGAAGGGTTATCCTTTCACCTAGGATAAAAGGTCTGTCTCACCAATACCTTTGTGAGCCCTCGATACGATGATCGGCACGTCTGTCTACCTATCCCCGGCAGCCCTCGATTTTGTAGGTAATCGGCACCTCTATCTATCAATTACTTGAAAGCCCTCGATACGATGATCGGACTCACAAGGCAGATGAGAGAAGTCACAGTGTCTCTCTCTAGAATCTTTGTAGTTCACAGAGTCTCTTCATTCGTTCTCTTTGTTCATCGTTGTTTTTTCAGCTTCAAATGACCTCCTATTTATAGGCCTCGGGTTCCAACGGTCATATTGCCTCCAACGGTCATATTGAAACAGAAAGCACGACATCGTTTTGATTAGTTTGTAACTAACTCAACGACATCGTTTTGTTAGGACAAGAGATATATAGAAATGAAAAACATGAGTACGATTCAAATGCAGAGAGTGTTTTTGACAAAGTACCAAAAAAAATAATGATCATCTGAATGGCAGAGTCGGTACGATACGATTGACAGAGTCAATACGATACGATTGACAGAGTCATTACGATACGATTGACAGAGTCAGTACGATACGATTTGATCGTTACGCTCAACATCGTACGATACGATAAACATGATAAAAGACAATTGTAAATTACAAACATATGATAGAATACATTTGCGATTTCAAAAACATGATATAGAAGTCAAAAGAAGACTTTTGACTTAACAGTCGAGTAGATTAGAATGTCATCGATGAAGACCACAACAAAGAGATCAAGGTATGGCTGGAAGATCATGTTCATGAGTCCCATGAACACTAATGGAGCATTTGTTATCCCAAATGGCCTATCCAAGAACTTGTAGTGGCTGTATCGACATCTGAAGGTCGTCTTCTGCATATCCTTGTCTTGAACTTTGAGCTGATGATATCCTGATATAAGTTCTATCTTTGAGAACCACTGTGCTCCATTCAGTTGATCCAAGAGGTCATAAAAAATTGAGAGTGGTTACTTGTACTGCATGGTCACCTGTTTCAAGTGACGGTTGTCGACACAAAGCCTGAAGCTCCCATCCGCCTTCTTGGTGAACAGAATCGGGGCAGCCTAGGGAGAAACACTGGGCTAAATGAATCCCTTTCCTTTCACAATTCCTTCAGCTGTACCCGTAGCTCGCATAGCTCCGCGGGAGCCATCCAATACGCTGGTGTAGATATCGATGTTATCCTGGGGTACAGGTAAATATAATATTCAACCTCTCTGCGAGGATGTAGACCTGATACATCATCAGGTAACACATCTGTGTACTAGTCCACCACTACAGGATAAATCGGACTCTCCACATCTACCGCTTTCAGGGTAAGGAAAGCCAACTAATGAGTGATTTGTTGCACCCTCCTCTGAGTATGTCCGTCCTATGCTGCAAAGGATCCCTTCTCATAGGTGAAGGTGAACCTAATACTATCCGTGTGGACACAACACACTTTGCGCCTAATATAGAAGATATGAGCATGGACTGTAGATAACCAGTCCATATCCAAGATGACATCGTAATACCTCGACGCCACAACTATGAGATCCTAGATGAAGCTCTCGCCTCCTAGAGTAAGCTCACACTGCCAGCACTAGTGCGTAATCGTAGAATCTTCTTCTGTAGGAATCTTTAGACGTAAGGATAGAGCCAACAACTCCGTTGAAATCTCTGAGATCTGAATGAGGGTGATGGAAATGAAAGAGTGACTGGCACATGTGTATATAAGAACTCTAATTAAGGTGGTGTAGACACAGATCATACATAGAATCATCTATGGAGCACAATGATCGTAAGCCTCAACTTCCTGATGTTGAGCTCTCACCTATCCACCAACTCCTTGTGGTTGGGGTGGACCTCCGGTTGGTGGTGGTAACACCTCGTAATGTCGTCCACCACCAGTTGAACGATCATCTCCTCTGTCACATCCACATGCGTTGGGAAGATCACCTCGATCAAACCTTTTCCTATGCCTAGGAGGTCCTTTAACTTTCTACTAATCATCTGAATGGCAGGTCGGATAGTCATGAACCATGTGACCCTGCCCACCGCATGTGAAAAATTGCATGTTCCAAGAATGACTGGCTCCGTCTTTTGTGCCTCTCAAAACCGAAATCGTGTCCTGAGGTCGTCCACTGGATGGTCTGGTCTGCTTGGACCTCTGCGACATCTGTCTGCTGCCTACTCCAGAAGACTCTACTATGTGACGCCTGGTGGTGGATCTCGCTGTTGGTGACTTCTCAGTAAGGAAAATCTCCACTAAGAGGGCTCACTCCAACACCCCTGCATGCATCGGGATGCTGAGGGAGATCATTCAATCCATGATCTCTCGTGTGAGCCCCTTCTCGAAGGTCTAGGCCCTGGAGAATGGGTCCCATACAATATCTGTGGAGTAGAGCGAGTGGTCGGTGAACCTTGTTGAGTACTGTGCCACCATCATGTTACCCTATTATTGATGAATTAGCTCCTATATCTGCGCCGCATGTAGGGTGGATGGGACAAACTCCACCCAAAATAGGCTCTCGAAGTATGCCCAGAGTAGTGTCGCATCATCATGCACCTGGAGCATCAGGCTCCACCATCTGCCTAATGCTGCCTGAAGGAGACTCGCAGCAAGGATCACCATAAGTTCTGCTAGTGTCCCTACCAGTCTGAAGACTTTCACCACAACCTCCATCCAATCCTTAGCTTCCTGCTGGTCCATCTCACCCTTGTACATGAGCGGCCTCTGGTGATTTAACTTGTGCAATGTGCTCACATGGTGTTCACTCTCTACTGTTGGGGATGGTGGCATCTGTGGCCAAATGGGTAGTGGTACCACTGGTGCCTCCACTGTGATTGGACCCTACAACATGGCCATGACGCATGGTGGGATACTATCTTGTACAAAGACTATAACCTTGTGTGGTTGTATGTGCATGGGGCCATTCGGAAAAGAAACTGGTTCGCCACGGTCAATAAGTTATACTTGGTGAGGTGATTCAAAGAGATCACTGAGAAAAATATTGAAAGAATCACTCAATCAATGCTTTTGTGCATGAGTGAGAAATCAGAAATCAAGGTCCTGGTGTATGGATACATCGGCCTCTGCACCAACACATGACTTTCTAAAGTGAAAACAACACTCAATACATATAACACTATTTTTTCAAAGAAAATATCATAGTATTAAGTTCTGCAGTTGATACAACTACTCTGATACCAATTTTTCACATCCTGTCCCTCATGGCCCATTCCATGACTACACCAATCCCACCTTCCATAGGCCAGAGGCTGGCGAATAACACCAAAGGCTTAAATCCATAAACTAGGAAGGCATCACTTTTATAACTGTAAACACACACAATTGGGGACACACCTGGATACAAAACACTAAGTAAAATTTTATAACAAGAGAGTGCTGAAAAGTAAAGGGGGATGGATATACAAGCCCAAATGTAATGTACATGTACAAATGAAAAGGTGAAAATAAGGTCATGGATCATCTACCACGGATCATACCTGAAGGGTGGGTACAGATTTCCTCCTCAGAACTCCACATTTGTCAGTCTCCTCTGGGTACCGACTTATCGGGAGGTCCACCTCTAGGAACCATCCCGTCCTCGCACACTCAACCTCGGTCAACGCTGTCTGTCGTGTACATCCAACACAATGAGATGCGGGCATAGCCCGTGCAGGGGTGAGTATAACGATACTCAGTAGGGGCCCCGGGACCCTCAAGGTCTCACAAAATCCAATAAGGATAAATCACAAATATGAAATCAATAGATAACCACACTTATTTATATGCCCATACATATATATATGTTATCAAATAATCAATCTCAATCATGAGGTAATCAAAAAGTTACTAACCCATCTCACACAGGTATACAACTTTTGTAGAGAGATATAGATGATCAGATGTAGCCACTGAATCATTTATTTTCTCGATCCCACACAAGATCCAGGAATAGAAATCAGAACTTTTGAACCCACGTAGGATCCAGGAACAATAAACAGAGCTGTTGAACCCATACAGGATCCCAGACTAGTCATCAATGCACAACCAGCCACATGATTCCGCACAAAGCATGCATGATTTCGGGAGGGTCCACTCCTAATCCCAAGTTTCTATACATCAAATACCAAAAATTCTCATGTTGATGTATCCAAATGATATTTCTTTCCAAATGGAACCCAATGCGATAGACGGTGCGTCAATTGGATGTCCGGTCTGAGAGTTATTGGCATTTCCATTTCGAGGGCCCGGTTGGATTTACGTTTGATCCAAACCTGTCATACCCCAACTATGTCCAATCCTCGAGTGGGGTATATGAAAAGAACCGTCTAATTCCAAGGTTTTCATCGCCGTATACGGTTTGTAAATCAAATGCTCGAAGATCATGTTATGGGAAAAAGAGTGGAAATAGGTCCAACGGGTCCGAGTCCAATCCGGTCCCGTGGGACCGACCCGGCCCGACCTGGGTCCAGACTGGGGTCCGACCCGGTCCACGGGTCCAACCCGGTATATGGGTCCAACCCAGTTTGTAGTTCTGACCCGGCCCGCGGGGGCCGCCTGACCCGCGATGGGTCTGGCCGCGTGGCTTGAGGCATGTGAGGCTGGCGGCCCGCGCGGCTGGCGGCCCAGGGGGTCCGACCTAGCCACGTTCATGGGGGAGGTCACGCCCCATTGGAATCCTAAACAACTATTCCATTTTTGTGGGATAAAAACTGGTGCCACATGGCACTGGTCCGCGTCACGCGGGACCCAACATTAGGTCCCGCTTCTCCCTGCTCGCCTAGAGGCCAGCAGACTCCCGCGTGGTGCAGATGCGCCTCACCTCCTTCGTTAGCCCGGTGGCTCGGGTCGCCAATCTTCCTCATGGCCAGCCGCCGTTGCACCAGCTCGGCCAGGGGCCACTGCCCCCGTCCTTCCACCACGCGGCGAAATTGCGTCGCGCCTTCCATGGAACTCAACGACTCGATTTTCCAGTCTCCTTCGCGGCCGGGATTGCACCGGCCGCCTCTGCACCACCATGGCCTGTCGGCTGCGGCTACTCCTCCGGCGGCACAGTTGTGCCGCCACTGCCCCGTAGTGACGCTCGTCAGTTACATCCACTGACAATCTTTCCCCAGGTTACCGGACGAGTTCCGGTGGCCCGATTCTTTCTCCAGAAAAAGTAGTTCTCTCCTTGAAAGGTTGCCTTCGATCTGCAATCATTGTTGACAAGAGTCGGTCATTCCGTTCTCATTTTTCATTTAGCGTCAAACTACACAAAGAAGATAGAGGGTTCGGGCCATGTTTGTTTGGCCTTCACCCTCCTCATTAGGGTGATAGAAAGTGGCTTCGACTCTTAACCCTTAATGAAAAATGAAGAATTTGCAACAACAAATCATAAATCCCCTACATGTGTTCGTTGATCATTGATGAAGTCACGGAAAAGCAGACATCGATTCGTTGACGTCGGTAAGGAAGAAGAAGAAGCTGAGGATAATGTCGTCGGTGTTCTTCAAGGATGATGCTTCCTCTATTGTTCTGATTGAAGAATGAATAAGATGCATGTCATCGGTAGATAAAGTGTTCTTCGTTTCTCTATGGCCTTTCTTCATTGGGAGATTTCTCCCAAGATTCCTCTTCTTCCAAGCTCCACCAAAATGAAAGTGATCACCCCAAAAAATAATATATTTATCTATTATTTAGTTGTTGGCACAAAATTCAAAAAGATTCAAATTAATTAATTTAAGCTCAATTAATTAATGGAGTATATTTGGCACCATAAATTGGGGAGTTCAAGAGGTTTCTTCCCACTTAATGGGGAGTTCAAGAGGTTTCAACCTTGGATGGTCCACACCAAATTAAATATGAAGAGGAGGTTAGGATCGGGTGGGCCCTACCACCATAACCTATCATTAGAGGTTAAGGTGTGGTGGTCCCTACCTCTAACATCCAAATGATGGATATAACAAATAAAATAATGTTAGACATGCACTTATTTTATTTTATTATTCCCACATAAAACCCAAAAAATATCTTTTATTTGAGACCATCTGTCATTGAGGTGAATATATCATTAAGCGCATACCACCACTGTGAGTTCAATAGTGCCCTTGAATTTGAATTCTGAGAACTAGTTGAAAAAATTATAAAACCATCTTGTACGTTTACTAAACGTACCTGAACAAAACATTCAGAAATTGATTCCGGGCACACCGGGCATCAGAATCACTATCCGTCAGTTTCTGCAGACTCTTAAAATTCCCATGTATTTAAGAAAAAACATTCCATAGAAAATATGGGTCTTTACCCAGACAATATAATCTTATATATCAATTTATTGGTTAAAGGTAATAATTGCATGTATGAATAATTTTGACATAAAGGATTAATTATTATGTTTATTATATTTTTCAATGATTGTATATGCGTACTGTTTCATTGAATATTTTACTGCATAAAAAATATGTTCTTATATTTATGTAAATGGGTATACATGTTTATGCATGCACCATTTTATTCATTATTCTATTGAGAAACTATTAGTGGTTCCCTTATAAGAGTTTTTTTCATAGCATTCATTAACACCTCGATAGACATGCTGTCACACGCATTGAATTTTAGGTTCATCATGGTACATTGATAGATACTTTTTGATAGTCATATGAAAAATCTCATAAGTCAAATTAATTTTTTTTTATTTGTTATGTTTTTGGAAATTTATGTTTTCACTTTGTTAAAGATAATGTTTTGGTGTACCTATCGTCATTTTAATTATGTCGGGTTTATATAGTAATATGTGTTCTTTAAGTTAAACATACTATAATGACCCAAATATATTAACCCCAGAGTAGCATGTTTTCCACTAATTATTCAAAACATAAATACTCATGATATTTTAGGTTTATATATTTTTGAATTTATGATACCCTTTATATAATAATACCCATACTTTTTCAACTAAATGGAAATTTTTTCACTAAACCAAACTCTTCAAATGATACACCTTCTTTATTCAAAACAAAAAACTTATAACATAAAATTTGATTTTAAAATAATTCATAATGACCCTTAATACGTATAAATAATCATTTTATAATATTTGATATTTATTTTAGTGTTTACTAATCGGTATAAAGGAAAGGGAAAACCATTATTCAATAAAAATAATATAAAATCAATGAATATTTATTTCATTAATTGAATATAATTTGACAATATTATGGATCATTAACGTATTTATAATTATAAAATAACTTATTTTTCATTACTTTTAGATATGTAATTAAAGAATATATATGAAAAATAATAGTTATGATGGTTTCTAGAAAAATCATGAAACTCATGAAGAAATTATTTTCCATCAAAATTTAATATGTATTGGATTCTAAAATATCATACACAATGGCCTAGAATTTCATGTATTATTTTATACCATCTTTAGGTTCATTAAATAAGGGTACACACCATTTTAATATTATGATTCATTATTTATGTTAGTGATGACTTAAATCCAATCATGAAATACAATTATTTCCATCCAAATCCATACAACATTTATGGGAGTTTCATAAGAAATAATAGTCATTATCCACCCTAGAAAATCAACCATACGATAACTCATATAATCGAATAACCTATTCAGTTATTTTGAATATATATTTCTTAGATAATAAATCCATACCTAATGAATTATGGGGCCATATTCTAGTCCCACTCATCATCATATATAATATTCAAGAACCATAGTATGAATAAAATGTAACACCCCATGGATTTTTAAATAAAATTCATGAAATACTAATTCTCCACAAAACACCACTTTTTATAACTATACTAGTAAACAAAAATTTACCATATTAGTGATTTTAATTTAGAAAAACAGACATAAACTATAGCATACAGTTATATATTTAGAGTCTGATAAGATCAACATACATTACTGGATAATATTAACATGACCATTATGAATAGTAACATATGCTTATGAATAGTAAGATGACCCTAATGAATAATGACCACACCAAAGAATGTAAAAAAAATTAGACACCTTATAAATAAAATAGAGTATTTTAGAATATAATAATTATGTGTTAGTGAGTAATGAATATTTAATTACAATTATAAATTTATAAATTTATTTAAATGAAAAATAATTTTTGTAAAATTATTTCTTAAATAAATATTATTCCTTCCAATTATTTTAGTATAAATTAATAAGACCTTATTTAAATTTTGAATGTATTATAAAATCCAATTTAAATTTAAATCATTATTTTTTCAAGAAAATAATGATATTATTTAAAAATTAAATTTCAATTATTTAGAAAATATTTTTTATAATATTTATTTCATATTTTAAATTCACATGTTGAAAAATTATTAGGGTGATTTTTTTGGATTTATCTGAAATAATTTTTCTTCTGAATAGTGGAATTTGAAAATTTACCAAATGTGCTAAATAAGTGAATTTCTTCTTCATGCTTGAGCCATGGCTGATGTAAACTACCATTAGTTAAAATTAGTATGCACATGATACTATTTTTGGTCAAAAAAATCAACATTATTTGTTGTATTTGAAGAAAACAATGATAAAAATAATGGGAAACCCCTCCTCTTATCCACAATAAAAACCCCCCTCACTCACTCTTTTGTTTACTACTCTCATGACTTTTACCATATCTTAATTATAGAAAATTCTGAACCAAAGATACTACCCCTTGTCTAGAAACCCTTGTTCTCATAAAATTTTTAAAATCTCTCTCCTAATGATTCCCTCAAGGATGATTACATCCAGAGTTAAATTCTCATTTTCTTTTCATTTCGTTCAAGTTCCTTTATATAATTTCTATTTCATCACCACCATTCATCAAAATGTTGTGAGGACTATAGTAACTTAAATGTAATATAAATTTTTATGATAAAGTAATTATTATTAATCATCTATCATTTCTACTTATTTTATTCTAGAAATGAAAACAACATTTGATATGTGTTAATTTATCACATTCATGGTCGACACGTTTTCAATTTCAATTTACATATTCAATTCAGGTCATAAAACCATTTTTATGGTTGAAAAAGACTAAAATATTTTTATTATAACTTATTTATTATTTTTCAATGCTTTGGTATGTATGATATTCATAAATAAAAATATATTCGTTGTTATAAAAATAGCCAGTTAACCAAAACCATTATCATTACTGTTTTATATAATGATTCATATCCACTCCCAATAACCAAATGAATTTTATATCCATGTAATTTTATGGTTTTTCATTATCAACATAATAAATATATTCTAGGAAACCATTCTCATTATAAACTTTTATCCTTACATGAATATAAGTAAAATGATCGTGAATTCCAAGGAAGAAAACACTCCAAAACAATGAAATTGATTATGTTAACCCCTAAAATAGAAATTAATAAACCTAATACGGTTATAATTAATCAATTACATGTATATAATGACCAATAATGATTAATTGATGAACCTAAATATGATTATTCAGTTCATTATGGTCCAGTGAGGGACACCATCAGACTTAATTCAAGGGTTTTCCACCAGTACCTTTATTTTTATTTAAGTTACTTTGATTATCTACATATCTTAATTAAATTACAATTAACTAATTTTTACTTCTAATAAATACTATCTGAATATTATATATGTGTTTACTAACTATAATTTGACCTTCAATTATGTGGAGTTATATGTTTTAAATGGATATTTCAAAATTTCATCCCGAAATACAAGCCTGATTTAAGTGAATTTCTCAAAACCATTCCTATGTTCAAGGGCATTGTATAGTTAGTTTTTAGAAACCATTATCTTTCTAAAATAAGTCATTTTCTTATGAAAATACTATCTTACATCACTTATAGTTTTATACAATGATTTTCCCAAAAGAACTCTGATTTTCAAAACAAAAGAATATTTTTCTCAAGAATTACTCAATGATGTTATAAGAGAGTCATCATATATTTCAAAAAACATATTTATTATAAAGTATTATTAATATTAAACTTTTATCATATCATATACAATGATTAAATGAATATTTTATGATTATATTGACTGTGTATGTGCTATAATAATATCATTCACCAATTAACTCTGAATGATTGGTGTTTATGCTTATTAGTAGGGGATGTTTAATTACATTTCATATGTTAGTGTCAATATGTATGTATATGTTGTTTTTGTTTATCCCTATTTATATGAGGAATGTATTGGATTTAGTATTTGTTAGTTGGGTCCAACGATGTACCCTCGATGCATTGGTAGGTCTCATGAGGCATACAATGTCTTGGAACAAGCCTGTGACAAAATGGTTATTTGTTGTCTTGGAGAAAATACCCCTGATTATGTTTAATCATGGAATCATTTATTCATCTCTTATTATGGAAATAATATGTTGTAGTATAATTTTTAATTTCATGTGTTTTTTTATTCACGATGTCTAATATTTATGTTTATGATATCTTCTTATATATTTCTTACCCTTATTGAGCATTTGAGATCACCCCTTTCTCTTGTTTCATTTTCTACTAACATGAAGATGATTATTATGAATAATTACATGGATCAACATATAGTTGTGAATGTTCCTAATAAAACATATTTGTTTTATTTGATTTTAGGTTGTAATGCTGAACTTATATATGTATCTAGATTTCCAAAACTATTAAACTATTTGTTCAATAGAGATACAACTTTCATTTAATCATGACAATGTAATGTAATATGATACCAGTTCTGGGAAACTAGTGTTGAGAATTTACTATTTGTATCAGAGGAAGTTTAGTTTAAAACATATAAAATGGATTCAAGAAATATAAATTAGACAAAAAAACACTTAGATATTACTTCAGGATAAGTATTCAAGAATATCCAAATAATTTACATGTAATATATTACATGGATATATAAGGAAAATATATCATAGTCTGGATACTACATGTGAATGTGGTTCAGTCACAGATGAACCAAGGAGTGGAAACATTGACATGGAGTTTTAGGATTGACCTAGGGTATCTTGGTATATGATAACATGTAATATTACGCACCTGGTTTGACACCCCAAGGGATATTTTTTAGGATAATGCACAAATTCATTACATTAAATTATGATGGATTTAAAGGAAACTTTTTCTGAAATGAAACCATGTTTATGATATTGGGATTATCCGTGCAATGGATTTAATTTCATGTTATGTATTTTCCTAATTTGATATTATACATTATGATTCATAACCAATGCTAGTGTATGACATTATTTAGAAATGGAACAAATTGGAAGGAATGGAAAATGAATTGACATGCATATCCCAAGTAAGGATTTCCTTCCTATATATGATAATGATATTGGATCTAATGTTATGACTAGTGATAATAAACATATAACTATTCTGGGACAACTGAATCTTGTTATGAACAATAAAATTACTAGTATGGAACATCCTGATCCACATTGTGGATGAGCTAATTTACATATCTTTGTGTGACAACAACCTACATCATTCAACGGGTCAACAAACCCACTTGTAGATGAGAAGTGGATATGTTCCCTAGAGAAGATATTTCTACTTATTGGATGTAATGAAAGAGATAAGATTGTCATAGAATTATCTTGTATTTCTAGAGATTCATATCAGTGGTGGTTGTTAATAAAAAACACGAATGAGGAGGAATAAATAGAAAATATAGAATGAAGGTATTTTATGGAAATATTCTTGAAAAAAATACCCCCCATGAATAGTGAGAAGATATTGAAAGGTAGTTCTTGAATATGAAGCAAAAAGAGGATGAATATATTGCAATGTAAGAAGCTAACATTACAAATTCATCAAGTCTTGTTTCAAAATACATACCTAATCCAAGAAGCATGATTTATCAATTCATTGATTATTTTATACAATTCATCCTAAGGGCACTAATATCCCAGAATTTCTCATCATATGAATATATTTTTTCATGTTCTATTAAAATAGAAATATAATATTCCATGTCTTATGAAATTCAATGAAATTAATGGAAGAAGAGGGTTTCTTAAAAACTCTAGAAACTGAAATAAGGAAATGGGGATGTTGGGAAGAGTTTACCTTCCACCCTATAGTATTTGTGGGAAGAAACTCCTTGGAACATGACTAAATGGAATGGTAGTCTATTACAAGTGATGAGAAAAAGCCCACCAGTCTCATGAGTTCAAAGGGATGAAATAGACAATAAATATTTAATTTTACAGTTTTAATGATATGAAAAATTATGCAAGTTAATGTACAAATCATCATGAAAACAATAACCAAAGATGTCCGTGAGATAAATGCAATGAATATATGGTCACAATGGTTGAGGATGAAGTTCCAAATGATGTGGTGGTAGGTACTTTAATAATTTCCTCAAACATAGCCAATGAATTATTTTATTATGGATCATCACAATCTTTTATATCTTTGATGTTATCCATGAAAATTATATGTGTTCATGTAGATTTTAAAAAAGAATTTATAGTGAAAACACCCAAGGGATTTATCATTACAATAATTATGTGTTGATCACTCCAAATGATGACACATAAATGTGCTTTAGTTTTTAACCTTATCATTATACCCATGATTAACTTTGTTATAATCCTTGTTATGAGTTGGATTTTATGTTATATTGTGAATATATATTTCAATTAGAGGGATGTTACAATTGTTTATAATGATGTTGGATCCCTTATCATTAGATCAGAAACTAGACCAACTAATTCTTATCTAGATCAACTTGTAATATACTTTCGTAATTTAATTATTGTGGAGGGAGCGAATAAAATATTTGTGGGCGAGGAAAAACAATGTTCAAATAGTGTATATACCTATTTTAAAGGAATATGTTAATGCGTTATCAGATGATTTACCTAGGAATCCTCTAGAGTGGTAAATTGAGTTTTCCATTGATTTAATTCCTCATTCAAGTCATATATCTATGTCTTATTATAGAATGTCCACTATGGAATTAGTATAATTGAAGAAACAAATATTGTAATTGATTGATAAATGAATGATTCACCCTGGTGACTCTCGATTAGGTGTTCCTATTAATTTCATTAAGATTAATGATTGATCTATGATGTAGTTCATTGACTATAGTGAAATCAATGCTTTGACAAGAAAGAACATGTATCATTTACCTCTTATTGATTATTTATTTGATCAACATCTTGGAGCCCAATATTTTTCGGATTGGACTTTGATTTGGATGTCATCAGTTTTTTTCTGTATGGAATATATTCCAAATACCGCATTTCGAACTAGGTATGGGAATTTAAAGTTTACAATTATTCCTTTCGGACTGAGTAATGCAACCTATGTCAATATGGATCTAATGAATAGGGTTTTTGAGGAATATCATGATGAATTTTTAGTGGAAGTTTATAGTAATATCTTGGTATACACCAAAAGATATTAATATCATTAAAATCACTTGTGCACTATTTTGAAAACTCTTAAAAGAAGTATATTATATGTAATCTTAGAAATTGTGACTTTTGGTCTCAATTAGTTTCCTTTCTTGGCCACAATGTCTCTAAGGATGTAACATATATTGATCCTGTAAAGAAAAAGGTTTTTCAATAATGAACTACTCCAAATAAAATAAATGACATATATTTTAATTTATTTAGAAGGTTATTATTGGAATATCATTGAGAACTTCTCCCATTTAACCATGATAATTATCATCTTACATGTAAAGGAGTTTTGTTCATATGGAAAAAAGAATGTGGGGATTGTTTTGAAAAATAGAATATGAGATAAGTGAATGTTCCGATTTTAACTCTACCATAAAGGAATGATGGGTTTGTTATTAACAGTGATGCATCAAATAAATGACTTGGTTGTGTCTTTATGCTGAATGATAGAGTTGTTGCTTACTCCTCATGGTAGTTAAAAATTCAGGAAAAAAACTATCTAACCCATGATATTGATTTCTCTATTGTGATATTTTCTCTAAAAATATGGAGACCCTATCTTTATAGAGAAATATGTGAGATATTTATGAAACAAAAGGTTCTGAAGTATAATTTCTCGAAGAAAGAAATAAACCTGGGGAAAAGGTGGTGGCTCTATCTACTCTAGGATTATGATTGTTCCTTAGACTACCACCCATGAAAATAAAAAAAGGTAGGTGACACATTGATCTAGAAGGATCATGGAGTTTTAAACAAAATGAGGATTCAAAAAAATCATGTATTCATGGATATAATAAAGAAGAACATTGGGATTACCAATGAATGTGATATATCAATAATTTTTCAATTGGTTTCCCAACAATATTTATATGAATGAATTAAAAGCTCCCAGCTTGATGATGAGAACCATGAAAAGAAAATTAATTCTATGAAACATTGGGAGTAGGATGACTTTCTTTGTGAAGATGGACATAAGAAATTTGGGAAGACACTATGTGTTACCTCTATATCCAATTTGAAAAGGGAGTTATTTTATTATTCCCATAGCTCATATATATATATATATAACCTAGTAGCACAAAAATGTATAGAGATTTGAAGGAAAATTTCTAGCGGGACAACATGATCCTGGAAATTTCTAATTATATATCAAGATGTTCAGTCTGTCAACATGTGAGGGTTGAACAATAACATCCTACAGTATTCATATAACCGATACCTATTTCATCATTTAAATGGGATGGTTTCACAATGGATTTTTCTAATCGATTTCCCAAAAATCCTATTAGGAATGATGCAATATGGGTAATTGTCGATCGACTTAAGAAATATCCACATTTCCTAAATTTTTGGGAGGATTTTTGACTAGAGCACCTTTCATGACTATATATCAATGAAGGTGTGAGACATTAAGGATAAACTATATAAATTTTATCTAATCATGACCCATGACTTACATACAAATTTTGGTAATGTCTTTATAAAACAATGGATATTGAGCTTCGATTGAGTACTGTTTATCACCCACAAACTGATGGGTAATTAGAAAGGATGTTCCAAATTTTAGAAAATATAATGAGACTGTGCTCAATTGATATTCAAGGTATATTGGATAATTATTAACCTTTTTGGGATTTTTATTCCAATAACAGTTTCCATTCATGCATTTAAATGGAACCATATGAATCATTGTATGGAAAGAGAGGTCACACACCGACATATAGTGATGAAGTCAGTGAATAGAAGCTTGTGGGACAAGATCTTATAGAGGAAACAACATAGAATGTAATCTCTATTCAAGGACATTTAAAAGAATCTAAACATATACAAAAACGATATACAGATAATTGAGGGATGTACTTGTAATTTCAAGTGGGATATTATTTTTTTAATAGTATCTCCAAAAAAGGGTGTTATATGATCTGGGAAGAAAGGGAAACATAGCCCTAGGAAAATAAGACATTTTGAAATTATGGGGAGAATTAGATCTGTTTTATATCATTCGGTTATCCCTCTTATACTTTCAAGAGTAATCAATGTGTTTCATGTCTCATTACTAAGAAAGTACATGATATAACTAACACATGTCATCACTTTTTAAGGTATAGAATAGGAACCTGACTGATAAGACTATGAAGATCCCATCCTAATTAGGGACAATAAGGAATAGGTGTCGAGGAATTAGACGAATAGAATCGTAAAGATATTTTGGGAAATCATTAACTTGAAGATGCAACATTGGAGCTCGAGGATCTTGGGACGATGAACTACCAAAATCTTTTTGTGAGGTAATATTTTGGTAATTACACAGATGGAATTTTTGTAAGGAGGGGAGAATGTAACATCTCAGTGATTTTAAAATTAAATAAATGAAACACCTAGTCTATAAAAAACACTACTTTGTTCAAACCAATCTAGTAAAATAATTTAAGCACCTATGTGATTTCAATTCTGAATAACTGATAGACATAGTGGCGTTCGGAATGATATTAAGAGTCTGATAAGATCAACATACATTTTTGGTGAATTTTATATTGACCATTATGAATCGTAATGTACCATTATGAGTATTAGTATGATTCTTATTAATATTAACCACACCCAAAAAATTACAAACAAAATTTAATCACCTTATAAATGAAATAGAGTATTTAGAAGTTAATAATTTTTTTAGGTGGGAAATAAATATATTATTAAAATTTTAAATTAATAAATAAATTTAGAAGAAAATTGATTTTTCTAAAATTTATTCCAATATAAATATTTACTTTTACTATAATTTTAGGTTATTTTAATAATACTTTTTTTAATGTTTGAAAGTATTATAAAATCAGTTTTAATTTTTGGTCTGTATTTTTCATGTTAATAATGATTTTATTTTAGAATTATATTACTAATATTTAGAAGATTATTTTGTTGAAATGGAGTTCATATTTTAATTATACAAGTTAAAAATGGTTACGGTTAATTTTTTGTATTTTTCTGAAATACATGAAATTTTGGTAAATAGAGAAATTTGATAATTTACAGTATATGCTAAATAAATGAATTTCTTCATCATGCATGAGGGGTGGTTGATTTAAATGACCATTGGTTGTAAATAACATAAAATTATTACTATTTTGGTCACATTGTTTCAAATCATTGATTTTCTTTGGCAAAATAATAAAATAATGATTAAAATAATGGGAAAACCCTCCTCTCCTACAATATAAAAAACCATCATACCCTCTTCTCTTTACACATATCTAGTCTTGTGCTTGGTATGTGATCTTCCCAAATATCCACCCAAGATCCTCCTCGATGTTCTGGAAATATTGGGGTCATAAAAAGACCAAACCCACTTCCCTTATGAGGACATCAATGAAGATTACTTCAAGAGTTAAATTACAATTTTCTTTTCTATTATTTCATGTTTCTTTATTTTATTTTATTTTCCTCCCCTAATTTCATCTGAATATTTTTATGACTCTAATACATTACATATACTAGAATATTTTTATGATTAACGTATAATTATTTTTCATCTCTCTTTTCAACTAATTTGATAGTACAAATGAAAACACCATCCTAAATGTGTTAATTTATCACACTCAAGGACGTTGTATTTTCAGTTCATATTACAATCATCAATTCATGTCATGGGAAAATTTTAATGGTCTAACCAAACTATAATATATGAATTATATCTAATTTAATGTTCATTAATCCTTTTGTAGACATTATATTAATTTGTAAATCAAAATTAGTTTGTTGTGATCAAGAAAAACCAATTAGCCCAAACTATTGTCATTAAAGTTTTATATAATGATTCATATTCAATGAACATGAGCCTCAGCCCAGTTCGTGAGGACTCATTAAGTTTATCTAGGTGGCTCGAGATCAAATCCAGGTGGTGGATAATTTCGGGTACTATAGCGTACTGTAGCAGGTACTTTTGTAGGAACTTTGCCTCACTGTAGCAGGTACTGTAGTGGGAACTGTAGCATGCACTTTTTTTCACTGAAGTAGCTGGAAATATTCAACCATTTAGGCCTTTGGCCCACTGATATGGTCTTCTAGTCTTTTAAGGCTTTCAGGCCATCTAGGAATTTGGGTCAGTAAGGCCTTCAGGCCACCTCAAGGCCTTCGGGCCACCTTAAGTGCCGATGCAAGACAGAAAACCTACATGGAAAAAGATTTAGAAGCATGATGAGAAATGATATTTCAACATAGAAAAATCTAAATGTATTTCATGAATGAGAGGTTGTCACACATGCCATCAGAATAATCTTGTAATTGCATGTGAATACTTAACCGGACAGCCCTACACAGGTGGAGAGCTGATTTCATGATGAAGATGATGAAGAGGAGAAGTTCCCAGAAGTTAGTCTAGGTTGTATGTAATGTTTGAGGCCTACGAGCAATTAATTCCTCAATGTCCTATGAGCCATGTAATACTTACTCCTATGGGCCTTGTAAGGGTTCCACCTCTCCCCTTGAATGGTGTATTATCAAAAATCAATAAAAAATGAAGGCCTTCGGGCCATTGGAGGATTCATATTAAATCCTAATAACCAAAATAATTGTATAACCATGTAAAATTATGGTTGTTAAATAAAAACATAAAACATATATTCTATAAAACTAATCTCATTCTACAATTTTATCCTTAGATGAATATAAGTAAACCGATCATGATAACCAAGAAAGAAAATGTTTCCAAACCATGAAATTTGACTTCTAAACCCATAAAAAAGCCATATGTGAACCTAATAAGAATATAATATATAAATTAAATGCAGATTTGGTTTTGAAAACATAAATTTATGAACCCAAATTTTTTTATTCATTTAATTAGGATCATGTGAGGAACACCTTCAGACTTAATGTAAGGTTTTTTCACCCAAACATCCATTTTCATTCGGGTTACTTTTATTATCAACTAACCTCAATATAATTAAAAGTAAATCATTTTTAATCCTCATAAATTATATTTTAATGTTATATATATGTGTACCAAACTGACTATAACAATAATTTATGGGCAGTTATATGTTTTAAAAGGATCTCTCAAAAATTCTTCCGAAAATGCAAGCCCAATTCAGGGGAATTTTTCAAATTCATTCTTATTTTCAAGGAAACTATATAATCTATTTTTACAACTTTTATATTTATAAAAGAACTAAATTTATTTTTAATATACTATATTACTTCAAAAAGGGTATTATACAATTTCTTTTACAAAATACGTCTCATTTTAAAAATAAAATAATATTTTTTTGAAAAATTAGTCGATGATTTTATAATATTATCTTCATCTATTTCATCACAATTGTAGATTATTATTTATTAATGGGATTATAATTTCATGATATCATCTACCATATTTAATTTAATGGTTTATTATTAGTTTGACTAAGTATTTTCTATCTTAAAATAATTCACCAATTTAATCCGAATGGTATGTGTTTATGATTACTGTTTGAGGAAAGTTATTTACATTACATCTGTTTGTTTAAATATTAATGTATATATTTTTTATGTTTTTACCATTTAATATGCCGAATTCATTGCAATTTTTATGTTCTTTGTGGGGCTCTATATAGCCCTTTATTTCATAGGTATGGCTCATGAGACAAACTAGGTATTGTCATGAAGGCTTGAAATGGTTATTTGGGTTCTTGGCACGTGTCCTTGACGATATCTTTATGATGTCTTTCGTTATGCATTCAATTATTGTGAAACTAGTAATTGATAGATCATGTTGTTATTTTACTAGTATAATAACCATGATTATGTTTTATTGTGGCATTATTTATTCTTCTCTGATTCCATCCATATTATGTGCAGGTTTAATTTTCAGTGACATGTGTTTTTAGTTATTCACAATGCTAAATATTTATGTTTGTTATATATTAATTTTTATTTCTTATCCTTACTGAGATTTTGAGCTCACCCATTTCTTATATTTCATTTCTTCAATACATGTATAATTTTATTATGATTGACTTTTAGGAATAAAATTATAGTTGTGGATGTTTCAGATTAAACTTATATGTTGTATTTAATTTCATGATGTGATGTTAAAATTATGTATGTATATGGAATTAAAAATATACTAAAATATTCGTTCCATTGAGATATGTTCTTATTATTATCATTCCAATATAATTTAATTAGACATCGTACCAGGTAAACTAGGTTTGGGTTATTACATTAAAACATATCAAAAATTTCAGTTCAACATTAACATAATAACATTATAAATTTTAACTTGTAATAACATGTATTTAAGGTTAAAAGATAAAAATTAAATTTAAAATAATTGGTTTACCAAATCCATATGGATATGATAAATGAAATTTAATCATAAAACATTCAAATATAACAATAAGTGGATTATAAGGATATTTATTTTGGAAAACATGTGATATTTTTTAATGAAATAGTTTAAAATATATTTAAAAAATTTAAAAGAGATATATCTTTTCCTCTAGTTTTAGTCTCTCCATACATTATCTACTTCATGAATAATAAAATTATATTAATTGATTATTTACATAATAAACCATTTCAAATTAATTAATCCATTTAATTTATTAGAATGTTTTACTCATTTATTGGATTTAATTATTTATATATTGGTTGTTTTGAGGTTATTCATTCCATATATGAAAAGAAAAAATATAATAACAATAACTATTAAAGTTAATGTTTCAATTATTACATAATATTCCAACGTGTAAAGGTATCTATTGGATGTAATTATAATATAAAAAAGTTCAATATGATATTATATTATTATAATTTAGAAATTGTTTCTCAATATGTATATTTTAAATTCTTATTAACAAATTTTAATGTTTTCATTAAATTACTAAATATGAATTATATAGCATAAATAATCAATATTCATGTATTTTTATTACATAAAATTAATTTTTAATAAATATAGAGTAATATCTTTCATGTATGTGGTTGGGCCAAACCAACCATGATTGTACTGAAAATAAGGAATGAATATAAAATAATATGTATTAAATTATTATACACTTATTCTATACATTAAATGAATCTAATTACATTTAATTAATGTTATAAGTCAGTTTCAAGATGTTTTATAGGATGAATTTTATGATAATAAACTATTTATATGTTGATACTGAAATATAATCTTATCATCTCTTTATGATATCCTTTGTAACCAAGCCTTATGAACTACTTCTTGTGGAATGAGGCCTATATATCTATATAACAAATATAGAATATGTAAAATGGGTTAATAACTGATTGAAACCCAATATATAGATTTTTGGAAAAGGTATCGTGATTTCCCTATTTTGGACTTAACTAAACATAATCACTATAAATATATATTCCATAAGGGATATGCATAACACATTTCAATTCCATGTTGACTTAAATAAGTTTATATACCTCATATCATCTAATGACAAAATTTTTTATTTTAAAAAATTTATCAATTCAAATATATCAAACTTTGTTTAATTTCATTTTATTTATTTTTTAACAAAATATAATTTCTTAAATTTTATTTTATCTATATACTCATTAAACAGACTAACAATATCATATTATTATATATTTCAAAAATATTTATTTTGAATCTTACCTACACTATCTTAGAGGAATTTTATTTCTTATCTAACTTCTAATACCATTTATATTTTTATTTATTATTTCCCTTATAAATTTCAATTTTATATGATAATATTTATTTTTCTTCTTCAATTACAACAATATGAACTAATATTTCCATATTTAATATAAATATCATTTTACATTTTTTTAGTAAATTTTATATGATATATTATAATGAAATATATATTTTATAAAATTTTTAAATATATATATCATTTTAGAAAACAATATTTCAATATGAATTAAAATTCCAAAACCATATATTTTGGTTTAATGAATTTATTGTTAAAAATATATTTATTAATAATTTAATAATTATTATTATTATTAATGTTAATAATATATGAAAAATATCACATTATTCAGAATTTATATGAATATAGAATAATTTTACTGATAAAAGTTAGATTATATTCATGGAAAACTATCACAGGTAAGAATAAAATGACTATAACTGTACTATTTTAGATTAAACCATATAGAGTTTTAGGTTTATTTGAATAAAAACATAAGAGACTATATTTTTTCTGATAAAATTTGGTGGGATAATAATGAAAAGGATAAACAATGGTTTTTAAAACACATGTTAGTAGAAAATATATTTAAAAAACCATCATTAGAATAAGAAAGCATTGGTCAAGTTAATTTGTGAATTGCTTTATGATATGAGATCATAGATAAGTCTAAAACCCAGACACATTAGATCTATCATATATGATTAGACCCGATCCATGAAAAATTAAATCAATATTAATAGAATAAATTATGATAAAATATGGTCTAAATGAGACACATCAGATTAATTAAAATATTTTATGAGATTAACATTATATAGATATTACATATGTCATATTAAATATATATATATGAATTTAATGTTAAACTAGTGGGTATATGGACTACATATGATTAATATTATTCCCATGTTAGATTTAATATTTTTTCCCATTTGAACACTTCTAGAATGCATCCTACGTAATATTAAATATGTGATCATGTTTAATGACCCACTATGGAATATTTGCCTAATGCAATCCAATTCAGAATAAATATTCAATCACCTGAAATTAGTATTCTATAATATTAATAATTAAAATATGGTCATGTATTCACAATCAATATCCTTGTGTTTGTGATCTTCTGCACACATGAGAAATGTGATCAAATTCCAATACGAATTGAACCACCATGCACAAAATGCATTATAGCGAGGCAAGAAGATGATGAATAGTGTGGAAATTAAAATTCAGGATATTTAACTTGCTCAATTAATGAAACAATGAACTGAGGTTTCATGGTGGGTTATAAATATTTTTTCCTTGTTGGTTTTTTGAAA
Organism: Viscum album; assembly: GCA_963277665.1. NCBI lineage: Eukaryota > Viridiplantae > Streptophyta > Magnoliopsida > Santalales > Viscaceae > Viscum > Viscum album. Next base: position 460,268,081 of record OY728141.1, on the reverse strand, counting down.
AAGTTATGATAAAAATGTCGAATAAATATTGTAGCATGATTTTTCAATGTACCAAAAAATAATCAATTACCACACAAGGTAATATAATGAAATATGTTCCCCATAGTTTAATGTACACCTCAGATCTCAATCCACTGACCTTATACATTTGATATATATATATAATTAATATTTATAGTATAAATAAAACCATATTCTTATACTTATATTATCAATATAAATACTATTGAATTAATGAAATATTCATTTTCAAAAGAGAAATTAAATTTAAATATATATCAAATAAAACATATTTTTTGACACAAACATGTTTATATTTCAAAATATTAAATGTCCATTCATTTGATTAAAATTACCTAATTGATAATATTATATATAATTAATCATATATATTCTGGTGTTTTTAGAGATAGCATACCATATACTTTTACATATATATAATAACATCACTCAATGTTTATATTTTTTCATTAAATAACCACATATAATTTTTTCATAATTACCTCCTCAAACGACTTAAATATTTATTCTCATATTCATTCTTTTTTATGATTTTTTTTTGTTTACTTATTTTTGTGGCGGAAAACAATGATCAACATATAAAACGCCCAATATTTATAATAATTTATTTTATTATAATATTATACATGTATTGATCTTATTGATTATATTCATCCTTGATACGAAATTTTGTATAAATTTAATAATATTAATTTCTTTTGTTTTAAACATGAATTGTAATTTTATTTTATATAAAATGAATAATATAAAATTTATAAAATGATTATTTATTATAAATCATATGTTATTACAATCTATCTGCCTATCAATAAGAAATAGAATCATCTCAATTTTAACTCCATGAGGAACACGTAAAAAGATAACTACATTCTATCTCATGAAATTTTTTATACCGACACATTAAGTATATAACACCTCAATCATTTAAAAAATGTTTATCCCATATTCCAAAAAAATCCTCCTCTAATCCTGATTAATGTCATAATATTTTTCAAAACTGATATTATATGAGTTTTAATATAAGTTAAATAATAGGAAAAAATTCATAACTTCACTATAATTATGAATTATAATTGTATCCTCATTATATAGAATTTGGAGACCATGAAGGGAATTAATGTATTAAACCACTTTCTAAATTTATCTCTTCTTTCTCTTAAATTCAATTAGTACAATTATGAATAAATTAGTAAAAAGACAATGTGATTTGGAAAAATTAATATTTAACGAATATAGTATCAAAATGTCAAAATGAACTTTATTTTTATGAAATAATATGATAGGATTATATTTACAAATATGAAAAGTTTTTCATCCAAAACAGTGTTGGTATTTGCAAAAATATATATATATACATATAATTAAATACGTATATCAAACTAAAAGAACATCCTCATATATAGATTATTAAAAATGAATATGTTCACGATACGATTGTGAAATTTTGAAAACTTTGTAGGTACCTTGATGATACATTCTATATCAAGAGAGCTGAAAATTTTGAGATTTTAAAATTTGATCATAACTAATCGACAACCAATAGAAATTTCAATGTATTAATGTTGAATATTATTTATCATATATCTATTTTAAAGTGACTTGAATGTTTGATAATGTTTTAAAATAACATGAAAAATATTTTTTAGAAATAATTTTTTTAATTCATATTTATGTGATGAGATTGATTTATGTTATTTTCTTTCATTAATCGAGATAAACAATCAATATTCAGTTAAGATAACATAATTAACACCAGAAACGGGTTATCAATAAAAAAAATATGATATTATTAAGTTATTCCTCACACAATTAATAATTATTGTAACCCAAAATATATAAAACATTTCTAATTATGTTTAAATTTTCATTTCATTCACTAGATATGAAGTTAAATTAAATATTTAGTAAAGAAAATACTCAAAAAATATTAATACACCATCTTGTAAATATTTATTTATATAATATTTAATCATTAAAAAACATAATTTTGAAAAATTAAGTCACTAGATAAATAGAAAATGTGTTTTTATTTTATCATCCAATTACCATAAATAAATAATCATTGATATCTCTTTGAAATATTCATAACTATTTTCCAAATCAAATAAATAAAAATTATCATGATCATAAATTCTTCAAAAATCCAATTATCATTAATCATTATATTACATCAGTATCCTAGTCATAAATAATAATAAGATAATATATACCTCAAATATATATTATCCCCAAAATATACTCAAACATTATCTTCAAATTAATATTAATCACTTTTACATAAATTTATATTCCAGGAAAAATCATTTTATATATTCCCTAATAAAGTAATGTTCATAAATATATAATAAAATTTTTATTTAATAACATTATTAAGAAAAAAAAAATTAATCCCTAAATATATTTATACTTATCATTTCATTCACTAACAAACCGGGGCCCAACCTATATCATCCAATTCTATTTAAAGGAAACAATATTTTCGACAGCATACATGATACACAATATTCAGTGTAAAAGAAGAACTAAATATTATTATTTTAATATTACAATTATAACCTAGACCTTATAATAGAGGGAATAGAATCTATTAAATAAATTATTAAAAAAAATTGTGTGTGAGTTTATATAATTATTCATTGGTTACTAAATTAATTATAAATGGAAATATAAACCAAATGATTATAAAAGATGTATTTTAATGAATTTTTTTTAAATAAAAACAATTATTTTTATAATGTAATCAATTAACACTTTTTGGATAATTTTATTGATATAAAAATTCAATATAAATATTTAAATTCTTCTTATATGTTATTGAGGAATAATATAAGATAAAATTTAATTTTACTCTTAAAAGAAATATTTTTCGAAAAAATAATTTTACCACCTTTTTATGGTGAACCCATTTTAAATATTTATCTCATGAAAAATTTTATAAGTTATATTTAAAAAACTAAACATATTCAATACATCGGAAACATAAAAATATAATTTTCTTGAAATTTTTGAAATTTTTGGATAAAATTAATATTTATATAAATATTCAAAAATATTGTGTTTTAATTCAAGACTACATTTTCTTATAATAAATTGGAATTTTTATATTTTTATTTTTATTTTTATTCCTGTATATTTCGATTTTATATCATTTAATTTAATTTTGTTTTCTAGAATCAATTTCACAATGAAATTGGATATAAAATAATATGATCTTTTGAACGTTTTTCTTTAAAATAATTTTTCTCTTTCTATCACAGAAATGTATTTGTAATTAATTTTTTCCAATTAATTTTTTTTGAATTTTGAAAATTGGATTACATATTTTTAATTAGATGTTTAAAATTGTGTAAATGGGTTTCTATTATTTTTGAAATGTTTTAATAGTAACTTTAGAAATTATTTTAATAACAGGATTAAGGGTAAATTGGGTAAATAAAGGATAAAATAATAATTTAAATATTATTAACCTACCATAACACATGTCCTAATAATATTTGATGAGTTATTTTTAACCAATAAAGTTTTTCAGGTGACCTTTTGTCCTTTTACATTCAATTGTGTTGATGGTGAAATTTATTAATGTTTATAAATGTAATGACCAATATGTCATATTCATGTGTCTTATTAATAAAACAATTTTAACATGGGGTATATAAGTGTCTTCTTTGTCTATAAATATTCCATAGAGATATATAAATTTTACCTACATAATTTATATTTATTTATAATTTTTATCAAATAAGTAATTAAATTAAATTGTGACACAATGATAATGTAGTAATGTCGTAATTAACAAAGGAATGAAATAAATGATAGTATAAGAGAAATAAGGGAGAAATGTTTACCGTGAAACCACCATACAAAAGAAAAATACATAGAAAGCACACCAACATCATTTCTTATGTTGACCATGACTTCGAGACCCGCCTCAAGATGCAGGATGACGACCTCTACTCCATTGCATCGTCTTTGAAGGTGATTCCATATCTGAGCTCTCCTCCACGTGAACTGGATCCTGCAAGGCAAGACCACCCACACCTGCAGCACCTTGATCCTCATGGACATCCCCAACAACCAAGGCCACTTCATCCTACATAGCCACATTCTGGGTCACCACCACCTGCATAGCTTCATCTTGGGTCACCACCGCCTGCACAGCAAGAGGCTCCACCTGAAATTGGTCAGCAGTGCAGAACCATCATCTGTACCAGCCTCCTGTGTTTCAGCACCTTGGTCTGCCTGGACAGCCCCAACATCCAGGGCCACCTCCTCCTTCGCAGCCATAATCCGGGTCACCACCACCTGCATAGCAGCATCTTGGGTCACCACTGCCTACACAGTAGGAGGCTCCACCTGAATTTGTTCCTGCAAAGCAGAGCCATCGTCTGCGCCATCCTCCGCAGGTGCAAAAAAGATTTAATTCACTCCCTCCACCCCTATGGACAAATCCTTTGAGAATTCTACAACTATTTTAGCCTGAGAGTCATTCAACATGGGGGATGTCTGGCGGTTACAACAACCTGCACTCTCAAGTCCCTCAAATATAAGAAAATCAAAATCATGATTGTTAACATAATCTAACATAGAAAAAAAATTTATTCCAGCTTGATCATTCCCTATCAAATTCACATGTCTGTGGGTCTTACATGAAGTAGAATCATCCCTAGGGAAATATGACTTAGTCTCAACTAGAGGGGTAGGCTGTTTGGAACCATTACCAACCCCAAGGAAAATAGAAGCATCACCACACACAAAATCTTGCTGTAAAGCATCACCAAATCTAGAAGCAGGGGAGACCCCTTCCAAACCTCCCTCTGAGGAGACATACAATTCACATAGCTAATGAACAGACCCATGCTCAGTCATATCACACTGTATCAGATTCTCGACAAAAGCACCCACCTTTTCCAGAAGTCCCACTTCACTCCGAATAGTGAAGGGCCTCTGTTTATTTGGGAACACCATTTGAAAGCCATCAACATCAATCACCTTCCCATTCCCCTTACTTCGACCAGAAGCCATTGCAACCTGATACATTTCAAGGATGACTTCTTATTGGATAACATCCTCACTATCAGATTAAATCACCTCATCTTCATCAGACAAATCAGTCCATGCTTCCTTTACACCACCTGAGCCCCCCACTAACTTGGGGACTATAAGTCCATCATCATTGACTGCATCAGTAGTTTCCTCATTCAAAGTAGGAGCATCAATAATGACTCCCTTTTTAAGAACCTCAACAAAGGAGGATCCTCCGACATCATTTCCATCCTTATTCTTGAACACCTACCCATTATCTATGGGGACATTCCCACATTTCCTTTTACACAGCTCATATGAGTGCCCTATAGATTTACAGAGAGAGCATTGAATATTCCATCAGAATTGATCAAAATAATGACCAATGAAATGACAGGAATCACAAAAGGTAGAAAAACAATCATACAAGATAGATAATTCTAGATAAAAATCACCAGCGACAAGGAAAATAGTGTTAACTAACTCATTAGACAAATCAACCTCAACAAACACATGAGAAAAATATCCATATATGGATAGATCCGTTTCTTTATCAACCTTGATTAGAGACCCTAAAGTAGAAACATCATCCCATAGAACTGTTGGATTCTAAAAAACTAGCTAAGGCCACTAATTCTAATCCTTGTTTTTGTGGAGGACCTCCTAATTGTGAAGGGATTTGAAAGCGGATCCCATTGGTGCAATACAATGGAACTGGGTTTTAGAGGAATAGGTCCAAAACTGAAAGATTTTTTTTTCAAATCCTTCAAAGGAAACACAATGTGAAACATACCTTTCCCGATCGAAATAAGGCTCCAGACACTAAATCCCCAATAATGAATCAATCGTTCCCGCAACATCTCAAGCGTCAATGGGTTATCCCTCCTTGAATATAAAAAAATGATTAAAAATGATTAAATTTTTATAATATTTATGTTATGATTATAATTATACCCATACTCATATTATATTTTAACATACTAAATATGGACATATTTTTAATATAAAATTATTTTAAATGATTATAATATTTTTTATAATTCCAAAAAGTATCACTCTCCTCCACTATAAAAGGGAACTCATTCATCTGTATTACACACACATAAAATCCTATTATATATAAATTACGTTCTCCAAACCCTTCCTAGAATAACTAACCACATTATATGTGTTATTTTTATGTATAACACCTTCCTTAGAGGTTTTAAAGTGTTAATAAAAGGTGATCATCTTAAGGAAATGTAACGTTTTTATTTAAGAGTTTCAATTTTATTTATCCATCTACTTACCTAAAGTATTATCCAACCAGGAAGTTAAAATAAAAATATAATCTTATCTATAGTGACATGTTGTTATATTTATATCATTCCCTCAATCCATCTCTAATTTCATCAAATGGGAAAAAAATCGGTCGTGTGTACGACAAACTACCACCTTGGGAACCGATATAGTTAATTTTTCTTTATCATGTCCCAATGCTGGTTATAATGATGGAATATATGTTTATATATAATATTGATGAAAAATATATCATTATAATAGTGTAATATTTCAGTTATATTCATATTTACAATGCACAAAAAAATGATAATGTCGTTTTTCCATGTTTGTGAACTATCAACACCATGAAGTGATGTGACTCGTTTTTAATCACCACGTCACATGTATTATATAAAAGTATATTGAAATTTATAGTATGATTTTGATGATTTTATGGCCATTATAAAAAGGTAAAATTATCATTACCTTCTTCCCATGCTGATAATTTAGAAATGAATGTGTTTCTCATGCCTACGTATGGCTTACCGTCTCAATGATGGTAATATTGTTCCTTTTTAAAATCTGTATTTATTGAATAGATTTAATGGAATAAATGATATTTAAGAGTTACTATAATTTAATGAATATTATTCTATTGATAATGGACTTATGATCACATGGTCTATTGAAATCATACCATGTTCAGTTTCGACTCAAGTGCTGAATATCAACAAAACATCTAGTATGGACATAGATAATTATATAATTGTAATAAAATTGTAATAAGTGATAAAAAGTTAAAAGTAAACAGGAATATGGTTCCCTAAAAAATTATAAATTAAAATAATTTTATTATTCGGGAATATAATGATTGTATGTGATTTGTTAGAATCAAGGTAAGGGACTCTTTAACTAAAATGTCATTTTAAATGTTTTAATGATTTATTCCTATAAATCATTCTCATTAATGTGCATTTTATAAAAAACATTTTGAGGATTTATTTACATGAACATTAGTGTTTTAAAATTATAATTCCATTCCAAATATTCAATTTTTTAGGTGACACAATGATTCTAAAATACTTTTTTAAACATATTGATAGTCTTTTAAAAATGGATTTTTTATTTCAGTAAATTGCAATATTTTATTGACAAATATGTCATTAATAAAATTTCTATAATTTATGTATCATTAATTTTTTGATGATTACATTACTTATATACAAATTTATTTTCAAATAAGGTATTTTCTTTTTTTAGTGCATGACTTTTAGAAAATGAAATTCTATTTCACAGTGGAAATGTTATTATTCTTTTATTGATGATTTTTGTGGTCTAAATAAGTTTTTTTCTCAGGAATTGTTCACGAATATGGGTTCATCCATGATAAAATGAGAGAGGTTGATCCCATGACATCTCTACAATTCATTGGGCAATGATAAGGAGTTTTCTAGATTGGTTTCTTCTATGAGATTTAGTGAATATAATGTTATGGGTATTGTAATTGTAACCAAGAAGGTTACTTCCTGTATAGCCGTAAAAGCTAAAATGTATGATTATTATGGATCCAAAAAGATACCAACATGATTTAATTTTTCTGATTATTTTTATTTGAATATTATGATTTCAAGAGGTAAGAAAATGTGTTTATGTTTTATGGGTGAAATGTATGATTTTGTGATAATGTTTTCATGAGTTAAAAATGTTCCTGGAATAATAATTTCTTTCCTATTTTATATCACCTGCTGAGATTTTTTTTCTCAGTCCAAGTTTTATAAATTTTCTCGATAATTATAATATTTATATGGATAAAGAGGATGTTTTGATGAAATTATATAAAATATGCATTGAGAATAATTCATTTTTAAAAGGGTTTCTATTGGTGTGAAAACATTGATAGTGAGTATTTGCATCCATATGTAATGTATGGTTCTACTTTGTAAGAATTTTTCCTAATTTTTTCGAACTCAAAACTAAAAATATCCTAAATTATTAAATCCATTTAAAAACACAACAATTTTTAATGTTTTATCCAGAGTCCTTACATTTTGTATCAGAGGACGGTTAGACAAAATCATAGATTTGGATATGCTGAAAGAGTATGGGATATCATCATGAGTCTATAATTTTCAGGTAGATTATAATTTTGTGGCCTTAATACATAATTTTAGGAATTATGTTATGAAATTAAATGGTGGATAATGATTCTTTTGGATACATTAACCATTGTGATAATAACATGTTATTACTTTTTGGGTTGCAAAAAAAAGGTATAAGATAAACATAGGGGTTAAAAAAGTTATAGATTCTATTGAAGTATTTATCATATTTTGGGAATTATATACTATTATAAAAATAAAAAACCATAGAATGGGTGAAAACCCATCACATATGAAAAGGACATGGGAATTAAACCTCCAACTTAAGGGAGATGAGGGTGAATAAATAATCACTAGCCTATGTGAGGACCCTGGTTAGGATAACTTTTTTATTTTAGTAAGATGAGTTAATGGATTAAGAATCTGTTTCTTTTGGGAACATTTTTTTCAAATAAATATCAATCGAATTGCTATATGATTTTGGGATTAAGTGATAAATTGTATTTTGGATGATGTACACTATTTTTGGAAATTTATATGATTAAAAAGAATATAATTATATGGGATATTATTTTTTGAGTAAATGATGAATTAAATTTTGGAATAATATATGATTTAACTATAGACTAATGGTGTGTTACGAAATTTATAAAAATAATTATCATATTTGGGAGATTATGTGATTTAGGAAATTAAATTTTATGTGTGTGGAATTAAGAGTGATTGATGTTATTTAGAGACAAATGTTAAAATTTATCATAAAAGATTATGTTATCAATTCATCATTTGGTTTCAATAATCTAAAATATTTATGTGGAATTTTAAGGACAACTAAATGATCTATGGTGGTCATTGAGTATGATTTTTGAATTTTGTAGATTAAAAGGAAGTAATTATCATTTTTTACAAAATTCATATTTTTATGAAAAGTAAAAAATAATGTGTTTTAATTAAAAACTAATTTAACTTCTAATTAATTTTCATTTTTTTTTATACTTTTAATTTTATTTAATGTCTATTTTTAGATTTTATATAGTTTAATAAAAATTTTATTGGAAGAAATTTCACAATGAAATTTTATATAAAAACAATTGTGATCTTTTGATCATTTTTCTATAAAAACATGTTTTTTCATTCTATCATCGAAGTTTTTTTTCATTTAATTTCTTCCAGTGATTTATTTTTAATTTCAAAAAAATGATTCTATATTATTAGTTATAAGGATAATATTTTGTAAATAGGTCCCTTTTATTTTTGGTCATTATAAATATTAACTTCAGTAATTATTTTTTTTACCACGATAAAGGGTAAAGCACGTAATTATAGGTTAAAATTATAATATAAATATTATTAAACTACCCTAAAACATGTCCTAATATTTATGGATGAGTTATTTATGACCAATAAAATTCCTGGGGATATCTTTTGTCCTCTTACAACCAATTAGGTGTGATCATGATAGTTGTAAAATTTTATTTAATTTAATGACACAAATTACATAATCATGAATCATATTAACGAAAAAATATTTATATTGGGTTATATAAGTGATATATTTGTCCATAAATATTAAATAAATATATATAAAAATTATGTATGTCATTGATATTTATTTATAAATTTTAAGAAATAAATAATTAAATTACATTGTGACACATTGATGATGTTGTAATTTCACAATTAATTTGACATGTTCGAGATGATTTAATATAGATGGTTCGAACTTTTCATTTGGTTATTATATATTTATAAGGTCAATTAATGAATTCTTTCAAAATTGACAATATTGGTTTTTTAAAATATAAAATAGTTTATTTAATGTTGTAAAATTTATAAAAATACATTCATTTGAAAAATATTTTTTAAAAGTCCTAAATTGTCATTAATCTATAATTTATTGGTATTTTTAATTCTTAAGGTAAATATTTTAACTCTAAAATTGTAAATTAGGTAAAAAAATCATAAGAGTTAAAAAGGTTAAATCAAAACGATAGGGATTAAAAAATACACAAATTTCCCCAATTTTCATTAGATGATAATAATTATGAAAATAATCATCCTATATTTTATATAATAAAATTTTTAAATATTATTAATACAAAATGGATTTATATTAATTTAATTCTTTTTATAATCCATAAAGATCCCCCCATCTCCTATATATGGGAACCCATTCATATATATTCTGTACACTTCAAAAACCTATTAGTTTAGAAACGATATACCCAAAAACCATCCTAGAATAACTACCCACATTCTAGAGGCCTTTTTTTTGGAAAAACACACTCCATAGAGGTGTTAAGGTACTATGAAAAGTTGATCATCTGAAGGAAATGTAACATTTTTTAATTGTTTCCATTTTATTAAATATCCCACTTCTGTTAAATCTCCTTGTACCATGATGAGTTAATAAAAACAATATAATCAATAAAATTATATATAATTATGTTAATATCATCACATAAATCCATCTGTAATTTCATTTAATGGAAAAAAATCGTTTTGTTCTTGTGTATGAAATATTACCACCTCACAAACCGATATAAATCTGTTTTCATTACTGTCTATAATAATGGTCATATTGAATGAATAAATGATTACATATGATATTACGGACATATTTATCATTATAAGATAATAATATAGCAATTATATTTGTAGTTTCCATCCACATAAAAATGATAATGTCGTTCGTTCGTGTGTGTGAAGTATCGCATACATAAAGTGATGTTATTTGTGTTTAATCACCACGTAACTTTTATGAAATATAAATTTATGTTAAAATTGTTTGTATGATTTTAGTGATTTTATGACAATTATTGAATGTTAAAATGATAATTAACTTCATTTCATGAAGATCATTTATAAATGAAAGTGTTTCTCTTGTGTACGTATGAATTCCCGTCTACATGATGGTAACATTGATCATTTTTCAAATCAATATTTAACTAATGGATTTAGATGCATATTTTGAAATAAAAAGTTAATATTTTTTCATGAATATTATTTTATTGATAATGGACTTATGACCACAAGGACTACTGAAATCACACCAAGTTAATTTTTGACTCAAGTATTGAATATCAACAAAACGTTTAATATGATCATAAATAATTATGTAATTATTATAAAATTTTAATAAGTGATATAAACGAAATAATAAAAATGATGATGGTTATAAAGGAAATATAAATTACACCTATCATATTACATAGGAATATAATGATTTTATCTCTTTAATCAGACTCAAGTTAAGGGACTCATTAACTAAAAGAAAATTAAATGTTTTTATGATTTATTCCTGGAAATCATTATAACTAATGTACATGTTTTAATAATGGTTCTATGGATTTATAAAAAATACCATGAATGTTTTAAAATTTTAATTCATTTCCGAATATTTAATGTTGTATGGGACACATTTATTAATAAATATCCTTTTAAAATGTAAAAAATTTGTACTAAAAATGAATTGATTATTTTAGTAAGTTGTAATATTATTTTAGCATATTATTTATTAATAAAATTTATCACTTTTTTATATCACAAATGTTTTTCTGATTATAATAATTTTTTAAAAAATTATTTTAAAATAATGTATTTTATTTTATGAGTGTGTACCTTTTTAAAAATGAATCGTGATTTCATTGTGGAAACATTATTTTTCAATTATTTTTGATTTATGTGGCGTCCTATTGTTCTGGTTCTTGGGATATCATCACCAATACGTGTGGTTCTCTGTTAAACTGAGGGATTCTGATCCTGTGATATATCTCTGATGCATTAGGTAATTATATGTAGTATACTAGTTGTGTTTTTTCTAAGAGATTTAGGGAATATATGGTGATGGGTATTCGAATTGTAATAATGAAGGTTACTACCTTTCCAACAGTGAAAGAAAAAATGTATGAAAGTTGAGCATTAAAAAGTTTCTATTATGATTTTTGTTTTTTATATAGTTTTAAAGGAATTATATTATTTCAAGACATAATCTAAGGTGTTGACATTTTATGGGTGAATGATATGATATTGTGAAAATGTTTTAATGAGATTGAAATGTTCATGGACTAACAATTTATTTCTTTATTTTAAATCAAATAATGAGATATTTTTATCATCCCATGTTTTATAATTTATTTCAAATGACATAAATTTTTTGTTGATAATGTGGATGTCATGATTAATGCTTCTATGTTGTGTATTTAAAATACATCATGTTATATTTTAAAAGGGTTTCCATTGGATTAAAAAATTGATATTGAGTATATGTGTCCGCATGTAATGTATAAGTCAACATTGTTAGTGTTTTTTCAAATTATCTGAATATCTAAACTAAAAATATAATTGAATTTTAATTCTTGTTCCAAAACACAACAATAAATATTTTTTAAGCCCGAGTATTTATTGTTTGTATCAGAGGATGGTTAGAAAAAATAGATATTTTTATGTTTTTTTATTAGTTAGGGATATCATCACGAGTCTATAATTTTATGGTTTTTTATTTGTATTCTGTCTTACAATAAATTATTAGGCTTCATGTTATGAAATTATTATGTAACTAACATTATTTTTGGAGACATTAACCTTTGATGTAATTATGGATTCTTAATTTTTTGGATGAAAAATGAAATGTATAAGATAAACATTATGGTAAATGAAAATAATTTATTTTGTTGATAATTTATCAAGTTATTAGAAATATATAGTCTTTGAAAAATATTAAAATGTAGGATGGGTGACTAACTATCACATCATAGAAGGCGACTACAATCAAACCTATAAGCGATGGGAGACATGTGTGAATATATTATCAATAAACTAAGTGATTTCCAGAGATAGAATTACATTATATTTTTAGTTAAATGTGTTGATGGATTAAGAATAAATTAATTTTTGGAACATCTATTTTATCAAATAGATATCCATAATATTGTAAACTGGTTTTGGGATTATGTGATAAATGCTATTTTGGAAGATGCTCACTATTTTGGAACATTATTGTATTAAAGGAAATAGAATACCTTGGGATATTAATTGTTGAGTAAATGAAGAATTATATTTTTGAAGAATATATGATTTAATTTTGGACATATGGTGAGTTAGGTTATTTATGGAAATAATTATCATATATCATAGATTTTGTAATTTAGGAAATTAAATTATTGGTGTAGTATAGTAAGAGTGATTAATGTTATTTGAATTAAAATGCTAAAATTTCTCTTTGAATATTATATGACCAATTTATTTTTGGCTTTCAATAAGTTATAATTTTTTTGTAATTTTAACGATAGTTGAATGGTGTATGTTGAAAATTGGGTATTATGGTTGAATTTTTTATATAAAAAATAATTAATTATTCTTTAAATGTTTATTATATTTGGGAAATTGTGTTATTTTATCCAAACCATTATATATTTGGATAATGTTTCAAGATATTATTAATATATATTTAATTTTTTGTGGGTTATGTGATTATATTGAAGTTCATTCAAGAATGAAAAATTCATCTTTAGTACTCATAATTTAGGGGGAAAATGAGTTTATTTGTGAAAATATATTAAATAAAGAAACTATAAATTCCATTTATATATATATTTCCTTATGATATTCCTTATAGAATGAAGATTAATTGTTCTATGAAATGAATCTTAAAATAGAAACATTTTCCATTTTCATTTCATACTATGAAATCAAAAACCCTTTGAACCATCACAAATTTATGGTTTTGTGATTGGTAACATTATCCTAACTATGTTTTATATTACTCTCTACCAAAACATGATGGTTCTTTATATCGTTCTGATCCATGTTTTCTTATATAGAACACTAGTCTATGTTATCTTCAGTTATCTTCGTATTTCCATTTCTATCTTTTAAAGTGTTAGTATTATTAATATTTTTACCATTGTAGGATTGAAATAAATAAATTATAAAAATTCGTACTATTTTCACCAACCCTGAACTAAAATTTAGAGGAAATAATTTAAAAAATATGTGTAGAATTTAACATCCCATGTTATTTTAAATGGAAACACTTTGTTTGATAGTGTACTTGATACACAACATAGAGTTTAAGTAAAAAAATAATATTATTTAAATGTTACCAAAATTATCCTATCATTGGAATGGAGGTAATTGAATGAATTAACAATATTATGATAATAAGGTTTACACATGTTTAAATACTGATTCACTGGTTTCCAATGTAATTAAAAATTGAAATAAAAACCAACAGAATATAAGGGTTTCATTTTTATGAAAAACAATTTAAATGTGAATAATTTCGTTTATAAAATAGTCAATTCACTATTTTGGAAAATAATAATTAAATATATGTTCAATCAATTTTTTAGAATTCATATAATATTTTTCCTATATATGTTATAAAAACAAATTCAATTTTAGTAATAAAAGGGGTGTTTTTTGAAAAATACATTTTTACCACCTTTTGATGGTGAACACAATTTAAATATATCTTTTTTACAATTTTATAAGCTATATTTGATAATATATACATCCTATTTGGAATAGAGACATAATTATTTATTTTGTCTGAAATTTTGTTTTTTTTAATTTATATTTAAATGAATATTGAAAAATATGGTTTTTTATTTCCAAATGACTTCTTCTTATAATTAATTTTAATTGTTATATTATCCTTTTGTTTTTTTAAAATATATTTATATTTCTATATCAGTTAAAATAATTTTTTTATTGGAATAAATTTCATTATTTAATTGCATATAAGAACAATTGTGAGCTTATGAACGCTTTTCTTTAAAAAATGTTCCCTCACACTGTCACAGAAATTTATTTGTAATTTATTTCAACCAATTATCTGTTTTGAATTTTGAAAAATGGATTCAATATTTATAAATGTAATGTTAAAATTTTTCTAATAGGTCCCTGTTATTCATGTTCATTGTGAATATTAACTTTTGTAATTATTTTTATTACCACAATTAAGGAGACATCATGTAATCAACGGTCAAAATAATAATATAAATATATTTAAACTACCATAACACATATCCAAATTTTATTGTTTGATTTATAGTCAACCAAAAATATTTGGGGAGGACATTTGGCCTTTTACATCCACATTGGTGTGATCATGACATTTATAGAATTTTATTTAATGTAATGACCAAGATAGTATAACCACGTCTCTTATTAATAAAACAACATTAATATGGGGTTATATTGGTGATAATTTATGATATAAATATTAAATACATAGATCGAAATTCTTCCCAAATCATGGACTATTATTTATAATTTTTATTAAATAATTAATAAAATTAAATGGTTACAAAATTATGATGAGACAATTTATTTTGTAGTTAATCAATCAAATAAATTATAGTTTAAATATTATAATAATCATATAATGAAATAATTGATACCATCCAAAAATTTTAATAATTAACTTAACATATTGGTGATGATTTAATGTAGTTTTTATAAATTATCTCTGGGTTATGATATTTTGATTGTGTCAGCTAATTAATAGTGTTTAAATTAACACTGTTTTTTCTTTAAAATGTAAAATATTTTATGGAATGTTATAATATTTTGTAAAATACAAGATTAAGAAAAATTTGTGGGGAAAGTACTAGTATATCGAAAATGACTTTTTTATTTTTATTTTGGAATATTATGATAAATATATTGAATCTCAAATTGTAAATTATTTAATAAAATTTTAAGTGTTTAAAGGGTTAAAAAACAAAAAGGACCAACAAAATAAATAAATTTGACTAATTTTTAATGAATGTTTATAATTAGAACCATTAAAATCCTATATTATAACTAAATAAATTTATATAAATTTGGAATATAAAAAGAATATAATATAATTTATTTCTTTTTATAATTCGAAAAGTTCTCCTCCCATCTCTTATAAATGGGATCCCATTCATCTCAATACCGTACACTTCAATAACCTATTGGTCCAGAAAATACCTTAAACAAAACCTTCTTAGAATACTTACTCACATTGTTGAGGTGATATTCTTAGAATAACACACTCCATAGAGGTTTTAAAGTGTTATGAAAAGGTGATCATCTGAGGGAAATGGAACATCATTATTAATGTGTTTCCATATTATTTATTATTCCATATACATAAAATATTCTCCAACCATGATAGGATAAAAAACAGTATCCTAAACATAATTAGATGTCATAATCTTAGTATCATCACCAGAATCCATCTCTTATTTCATCTAATGGGAAACAACTTTTCATTCTTATTTATGGAGGACTACAGCTTTGAAAACTAATATAGTTCGTTTTTCATTACAATATATTAAAATGGGTTATAATGATGGAATAAATGATTATATATGATATTAATTACATAATTATAATTATATTATAATAATCTATCAATTATATTATTACCCTACATGCCAATAAAAATGATAATACAGTTCGTCTGTATGACTGGACAATCTCATCAATGAAGCGATGTGATTCATTTATAATCATCACATCACTTGTATGATTTATTATTCTAAATCATTCTCATTAATGTACATGTTTTAAAAATGGTTTTGAATTTATATTAACATCAATATTAATGTTTTAAAATTTAAATTACTTTAATATTGTTCAATTTATTATGGTACCCTTTGATTCAAAAATCTTCTTTTTAAATTTATAAATAGTGTTTTAAAAATGGATTTATTATTTTAGTAACATGAAAAAAATAACTATATATCACGAATATAAGTTCTCCCTTTTATTTGAAATTAATGTATCAATTTTTACATTACTTGTTTGGAAATTTATTTTTAAATATGGGTTTTTATATTATGATTGCACGAATTTATAAAAATGAAATGTGATTTCAAGGTGTAAAGGTTATTATTATTTTATTCATGATTTATGTGGTTTGATTTTGTTTTTTTTCTTGCGAATTGTTAATTTATATGGGTGGATCCATGGTAAACCAAGGGCATGAGTTCCCATGATATCTATCCAATGAAATAGGTAATGATGAAGAGTTAACTAGTTAGGTATCACTTAAGAGATTTATGGAATATATATTTTGATGGGTATTCTATTTGTAACCATAAAGGTTATGCCTTATATAGCCATGAAAGCTAAAATGTTAGTATTTTATGGATTACAAAAGATTCCATTATGATTTATGATTTATTGTGGATTTTTATAGGAATCGTATTATTTTAATAGGTAATCTATACTGTAGATGTATTCTTGGTGAATGGATCGATTTTGTGAAATTTTTTTCATGAGTTCAAAATGTTCAAGGACTAACAATTTCATTCCTTATTTTTTATCACTTGATAATTTTTTTCTCAACACAAGTTTTATAATTTTTTTCAATGGTCTAATGATTATTATGTATAAAGAGGTTGTATTGATGAATACATCTAAGATGTGTAATGAAAATAATCACGTTTTATTTTAAAAGGGTTTCCTTTGTCAGAAAAAATTGATACTAAGTAAATGTGTTCACATGTAAATTATGGGTCACCTTTGTAAATGTCTTTTATAATTACATGAACCTATAAACTAAAAATATCAATTAATGTTAATTATAGTTCCAAAAAACTACAATATGTAATGTTAATGCTTGGGTCCTCACAATTTGTATTAGATGATAGTTAGAAAAAACAACGATTAGGATGCTTCTTAATAATTTTGGAATATCATCACGTGTCTATAATTTAAAGGTTGATTATATATTTACTGTCTTGAAACACCATGTTCAACATTATGTTATGAAATTTTAAGGTGACTAACGATATTATTGGAGCATTAACCATTGAGGGAATTATGGGTTATTACTTTTTGGTATTAAAAATTAAGGTTATAAGATAAATATAGAGGATAAAAAAATTTATTGATTATGTTGATGTATTTATCATACTTTTGGAATAATATAATTTTTGAAAAATAAAAACCTGTAGGATTTGTGACTAGCTGTCAGGTTGGATAAGGATAAGGGAATCAGACCCACAACTAAACATTGACAAGGGTGAATCAATTATCACTGGCCTACGTGATGAATGTGATTTGCATGACTTTTTCTTTTAAAATAAACTAGTTTACGGATTAATAATAAGTTGGTTTTGTGAAATTTTGTTTTATCAAACCGATATACCTGGTATTCAAAAAGGATTTTGGTATTAAGTGGTAAATTGTATTTTGGAATATGTTCTATATTTTATGAACATTATTTTATTAAGGTAAATATAATGTTATCAGATAATAATTGTGGAGTAATTGATGAGTTGTATTTTGAAAGAATCTATGATTTAATTATGGTCTTGTGTTGATTCATGTTATCATAGAAATAATTATAATATTAAAGAGATTATGTGTTTTAGGAAATTTCATTTTTTATGTGACATTAAGAGTTATTGAAGTTATTTGAAAAAAAACATTCAATTATAAAATTTTGTTATCAATTAATTTTTGTGTTCTAATACACTAAAACATTTTTGAGTAATTTTATTGATTGTTAAATTAACTTTGTTGAACATTTTTTATTATTACCATATTTTAGAAATTAAAATGAAAAAATTCTTCATTTAATTTTCATTACTTATGGGGAATCATATTATTTTTTCCAAACCATTTTGGTTTCGGTTATTGTTTCTTGATAGGATTAATATATAGTAAATATTTTATAAATTATGTGATTCTTTAAATGTTGATTCAGGTTTGAAAATTTTATCTTGACTACTAATCATTTAGATTAAAAGAAGAATTTTTTTTTCAGACAATTCATTAAATGTTGAAACTATTCTTATAATGTAATTATATTTCCATGTGATATTATTCTAGGATGTATATGAATTCCTCTATGCAAGGGATCTTTAAAGAGAAACATGTTCCATGTTCATTTCATGTTACGTAATCAATATTAGTTTAAACCATAAAAAATATATGGTTTTGTGATTGTTCACTTTATCCTAACAATGTTTTATATTACTATATATAATTACTTGATGGTTATTTTTCTCTTCCCTATCCATGTTTTCCTACATATATTCGTTGTATTTGTTGTCTCATGTGATCTTTATATTTCCCGCTATATCTATTAAGTTTGTTTTTATTAATCCTTTTTCCCATAGTGGGATTATAATAAAGGTATTATGAAAATTCATACCATTTTAACCACCACTGAATTCAAATTAATATTACAATTTAAAAATTTTGGGTAGAATGTAACATCATGAGTTTTTTTAAAGGAAATTATCTATTAAATATCATACCTGATACGAAACATTGATCTTAAGAGAAGAATATAATATTATAATTTAAATGTTACCATATTTATCTATTCATAGGAATTGCTGGAATGGATTTTATCAACTATATTATTAAAATATGGTTTACAAATTATTATATAATTAATTTTTGGATATTACATTAAATAGAAGTAGAAATAAAAACCAATTTTATATAAAAATGTGTTTTTATGAAAAATAATTTATAGTTAAATAATTGTGTTTATATAATAATAATTTCACTCTTTTTGTATTATATTAATGAAATATATTTTCAATGTATTTTTTTAATTTATATTTATTTTTTCATAGACTTTTTATAAAAACAAATTCAATTTTACACATAAAAGGTGTATAAAAAAGTGTTTATCCCACCTTTTGATGATGACTACATTTTAAATATATTTATAAAAAATTTATTATGTTATATTTTAAATAATATACTTCTTTATTTATAGAGACTTAAAAATTTACTTTGGTTGATATTTTTGTATTTTTTTTGACAAAATTCATATTTAATGAATAGTTAAATATACTGTGTTTTAATTCAAAACTACTTTTTCATCTAATAAAATTAAATTTTTATAATACCCTTATTAATTTTATTAATTCATATTTTTATTTTCATATCATTTAATCTAATATTTTTAGAATAAATTTCACAATGAATTGAATTTAAAAACAATTGTGACTTTTTGAACATTTTTCTTTAAAAACTTTTTTTATCATTCTATCATCAAAACTTATTTATAATTAATTTTTCCAATTATGTATTTTAAAGTCATAAAAAAATTATATATTTTAATTTATAAGTTTAAAATTATGTAAATAGTTTTTTTTAATTTTGTTCATTATGAATGGTGATAATAGAAAGTATGTTGATTTCCACGATTAAGGGTAAATCAGGTAATTAAAAGTTTAAAAAATAATATAAATAATACTAAACTACCCAAACACATGTCGTAATATTATTGGAAGATTTATTATATATAAATATAATTCAAGTGGAGAACTTTTGGCCTTTTATAGCATTTATGGTGTGAACATGACATTTATAAAATTTTATTTATTGTAAAGACCAAGATGACATAATCATGTCTCTTATTAATAAAAAAATGGTAATATAGGGTTATATAAGTCATATATTAGGATATAAATATTATATATGTCATGGAAATTTATTTATAATTATTTATAAATAAAAAATGGAATGAAATGGTGACACAAGGAGGATGCACCTATATATCAATTAATGAAAGAATAAAATAAATTATAATATAAAAATTATAAAAATTATATTATTAAATAATTAATGACATAAAAGAATTTTATTAATTAATTTTAAATATTGGATATGATTTAAATGAGTTTATTTGAACTTTTATTTTGGTTTTGATATTTTCACAAGGACAACTAAAGAATAGTGTCAAAATAAACACTATTGGTATTATAAAATATAATATATATTATTAAATGTTATAATTTTGTTTAAAAATGAATCATTTATAAAAATTGTTTTGAAAAGACAAAATATTCCTTCAATTAATACTTTATTGGTATTTTGGAATCATAAGGTAAATATTTTAATTTGGAAATTTTAAATTAGTTCATAAAATTGTAAGAGTTAAAAGGGATAAATCGAAACGATAATGATAAAAAAATAAATAAACTTGAATACTTTTTATTGGATGAATGGAAGTATAGTCATAATTATCTTATATTCTAAATAAATATATTTTCATACATTTTGACAAGAAAATTAATTTAAATTAATGTAATAATTTTTTAATTCAAAAGGATCCCCTCCCTTAACTTATAATAGGCCACCAATTCATCTCTATTAGTTACACAAAAAAAAACCAAATTGGTACCAAAACATTATTCCCAAGACTATTATTATAACACCTAAAAACATTATACAGGACATATTTTTGGTATTACACCCTCCATAGTGGTGTTATGATGTTATGAAAAGGTGGCCGCCTGAAGGAAATGTAACGTTTTTGTTTAAGAGTTTCAATTTTATTTACTCTTCCACTTTTGTAAAATATTCTCAGACAATGATGAGATAATATAAATAGTATACTAAATATAGTGATATATAATTATGTTAATATCATCTCCTAAATCCATACCCAATTTTATCAAATGAAAAAAAAAACATTTTTTTGTGTGTTTGTTGAACTACCACCTTGCGAACAGAAATAGTTTGTTTCTCATTAACTTCTCACAAAACTAGTTATAATGATTGGATTAATGTTTATATATTATTTTATTGACATATTTATCAAAATAAAAGATTAATATATAAATTATATTCTAACATTACATTTACATAAAAATTATAATATCGTATGTGCGTATGTGTAAATCACCGCCTCCATGAAGTGATGTGTTTGGTTTGTAATCAACACATCATCTGTTTAAAATATAAAAGTATATGAAAATTTTTAATCCAATTTTCATTATTTTATTATCAGTCTGGAAAAAAAGGATAATTACCTTCATTCTATGTTGATCACTCAGAAATTAAAGTGTTACTCATGCGTACGTACGACTTACTATCTCTATGACTGTAACGTTGTACATTTTTAAATAACATATTTAATGAATTTATGTATAGGTATAATTGATTCATAAAAGTTTTTATTGTGTCATGAATATTATTATGGATATAATGGACTTATAACCTAATGAACTATTTAAATCATACCAACTACATTTCGACTAAAGTACTGAATATCGACAAAATGTCTGATGTGAACTTATATATTTATGTAATGTTTATTACCATGTAATAAGTGATATAAATAGAATATTAAACTTTTAAAATGGTATAAGGTATATATAAACTATCCTAATTTTATTATTCCGAAATATAAATAATGTACCTGATGATTCAGACTCATGTTAAGGGACACTTTAACTAAAAAATCATTTTAAATGTTTTAAGGATTTAATCTTATAAATAAATCTCAATAATATACATATCTTTAAGAATGGTATTAAGGATTTATTTATATTAACATGAATACTTTTAAAATTTAATCCCACTCGAAATATTCAATGAGTTATGGGACACATTGACTAAAAAATTTCCATTTTAAATATTTCGATAGTGATTAAAAATGGATTGATTATTTCAGTAACTTTTAATATTTTTAACATATAAATCTGGGATACATTTTTTGTCATTTATTTTTTTTAATGTTTTTATGAATACATTATCTATTTAAACTTTTATTACCAAATAATGTGTTTTATTTTTGAGTTTGTGACCTTGTAAAAATGAAATGTGATTTGAAAGTGGAAATGTTATTTTTCTTTTATTCATGATTTATGTATTGTTATTATGTTTTGGATCATGAGAATTGTTCAAATATATGGGTGGTTCCATGATTAACTATGGGTGGAATCCTATGATTTCCCTCCAGTGTAGTGGGTAATGATATGGAGTAAACTGGTTGGGTTTATCCTATGATATTTAATGATAATATAGTAACGGCTAATCCAATTGTAACCATTAAGGTTACTCCCTATATAGACGTGGAAAATAAAATGTATGAATTATTAGGATACCAATATTTACTATTATGATTTATTTTCTTAATGTAATTTTACTATAATATTATGATTTTAATAGGTATGTTATGTTGTTGATGTTTTATGGTTGAAAGTTATGATTTTGTGAAATTGATTTCATGAGTTTAATGTGTTAATGGACTAAAAATTCCATTACTTATTTTAAATCACATTCTTAGATTTTTGATCACATCCAATGTTTCTGATTTTTTTTCAAGTATCTTAAGTTTTTTTTGAATGAAGCCTATGTTTTAATGAATGTATCTAAGATGTGTATTGAAAATAATTCATGTTTTATTTTAAAAGGGTTTTATTTTGTGGAAAAACATTGATATTGAGAATATGTTTCTAGATGTATTTTATGGGTCTATGTACAAAGTGTATGACCTAATTATCTAAAACACTAAACATAAAATATCCTCAAATATTAATTCTTGTTCAAAAACATTACAATATGTAAGGTTTAATTCATGTTCCGTACAGTTTGTATTTAAGGATGGTTAGAATAAATTAGAGATTACAATATTTTTTAAATAGTAGGGTATATCTTCATGAGTCAATAATATTAAGATTGATTACATGAATACTATCTTACAACACTTTTTTATGATTTATGAAATAAAATTATAAGGTAAATCACGTTATTTTTGGTTACATTAAAATTTTAGATAATTATATGTTATTTCATTTTGGGTTGAAAATTAATATGTATAAGATAAAGAATGAGGATACAAAATGTCTAGTTTTTGAGTTATTTTTCAAATTTTCATAATTATATAGATTTTGAAAAATAAAAACTAGTGGGATTGGTGACAACCCATCATGTTGGTCAAGGCCATTGGAATCGAACCCATAATTGAAGGGTGGCAGGGGAGAATCAATTATCACAAGCCTAAATGATGCCCCTCGTTAGTATGACTTTTTATTTTTAGGTAAATTTGTTTATGGATTTAGAATAATCTAATTTTTTGAATTTTTGTATTGAATATATATCCATGGTATTGTAAAAATAATTTGGGATTAAGAGGTAAATATTAATTTGGAATATGTTTCCAATTTTATTATCATTATATGATTTAGGTAAATTGAATAATATGGTATATTGATTATGGAGTAAATGTTGAAATAATTATTTGAGTAATTTATGATTTAATTGTAGAATTATGGTGAGTCATGTTAATTATAGAAATAATTTTCATATTTCGGAGATTATGTGATTTAGAAAATTACATTTTCGGTGTGATACATTAAGAGTGATTGATGTTAATTTTTGAAAAAGTTTAAAATTTCCATTAGAAGATTATGTTATCAATTAATTTTTCAGGATCAATGCACAATAATAATTTTTAGGAATTTTAATAATAGTTGAATGATCTATATTTATCATTGCATATTATTGTTGAATTTTTGAGGTTAAAAAGACTTTATTCTTCTTTGGATGTTTATTAAATTTGGGTTTGCATAATTTTTCAAGACATGAATAATATATATTTAATCATTTGTGGTTAATGTGATTTTCTAAATGTTGATTCAGGCATGAAAAATTCACCCTGATAACTAATCATTTAGCGGGAAAATTAGTTTGTAGTGAAAATTGAATAAATACAGAAATTATAATTTTTATGTATGTATACTTCCATACAATATTATTATATGAAGTAAATTACTTCCTCTATCAAATCGATCATAAAATAGAAACATTTTCAATTTTTATTTCATATTAAAAAATAAAAAACCATTTAAACTATAACAAATTAATGTTTTGGGATTTTTATCTTTATTCAGGAAAAATTATATTACGCTTTTTCTAATTTTTATTGGTATTTTTCAATTCCCTATACATGTATTCATACATAGTACCCTAGTTTGTGTATCTTAGGTGATCATCGTACTTCTCTTTCATTGTATTAAGTTGGTAAAATTTTTAATAATTTTTTTTATTGTGGTATTGTAATAATTGTATTATGAAATTTCATTCCATTTTCATAATCCTTGAAATCATATTTTGAGGACTCAATTTCCAAAATTTTGTGAGAATATTACATCTAGAGTTTTTTCAAAGGAAAAACTATGTTCGACAGCGTACTTGATATGAAAAATTGAGACTAAGTGATAAATAATAATAATTATTTAAATGTTTCCATAATTATATAGTTATTGTAATGGTGAGAATGTAATTTTTAGCTCTATTACGATGATAGGTTAAAAAATGTCTATTTAATGTTTCAATGGTTACCAAATTAATTAGTAATGTAAATAAAAATTAATTGAATATAAATGATGTTTTTTATGAAAAAACATAATTGTGATTAATTGTGTTCATTTAAAAATAAATTCACTATTTTTTATAATATTAATGAAATATTAATTCATTATAATTATTATAATATATCTTATATTATTTCTATACATGTTATGAGAACAAATTTAATTTTACACTTAAAAGGTGTATTTTTCTAAAAAAAAGGAATTTGTACTCACCTATTGATGGAGAACCCATAATAAAGATACTTATAGACACTATTATATGTTTAATATTACGAAATAAACTTCTTCTTTTGAATTTGGGCAACAAAATTTTCTTTGGGTAATTTTTTTTAATTTTCTGAAAAAAATCATATTTTAATGCATAATTAAAAATACTACCTTTTAATTCATAACTAGTTTTTAATATAATAATTTCTATATTTTTTTATTGGTTTTAATTTATATATATATTATTATTTTTATTATTTAATCCAATTTGTGTCATTATAATTAATTTTACAAGAATGTTGGATATAAAATCAATGTGAACTTTTGAACGTTTCATATTAAAACCCAATGTTCTCATTCAATCAATGGGACTAAATTTTAATTATTTTAATACAATTATTTGTTTTAAATTTTAAAAAATTGATTATATATTTAGAATCATGAAGTTAAAATTATGTAAATGGGTCCCTTTTATGTATCAACATTATGGATAACAATTTTAGAAATTATTTTTTTATAATAATAAAAATATTATAAAACTGGCATAACACTTTCCCTAATCTTATTGGATGAGTTATTGTCAACTAGGAAATCCCATGGTCCGAAATGGTTTCTATTAGATTCCACTAGGGTGTGATTATGACATCTATAACATTTTATTTAATGTAAAGATCATGATTTCATAATAATGTCTATTATTACATTAATAATTTCAATATTACGTTATATAAGAGATAAAATCATCTATAATTATTAATTAGAGTGATAAACATATGACCAACATCATGGTAATTTATTTTTAATTTCTAGGAAATAATTAATAAAATTAAATGGTGCTATAATGATGATGGATTACTTTCTTAATTAACAAACAAATCAAATAAATGATATTATAAATATCCTAATATATATATATATTGACATAATTGATTCCATAAATGAATTATATAAATTACTATTACATGTTTTTGATGATTAAATTTTTTTTAAATCTTTTCATTCTATTATGATATTGTTAAATAGTCAACTAATGAATAGTTCCAAAAATGAGACTGTATGTATTTTAAAATATAAAATATTTTATTAAATGTTAAAAAATTATTAAAAATCCAAAAATTGGTCAAATAGTTTTTAAAAGAACATATTTTTCCAAAATTATCCTTTTATTTCTATTTTGTCTTATTATGGTAATTATTTAAACTCTTACATTTTAAATTACGTAATAAAATTACAAGAGTTAAAAGGGTTAATAAATAGGATTTCAAAAATTTTCCTTGTTTTATAATTTTCATTGGATAATTATATTTCTACCCATACTCATCCAATATGTGAACTAAATCAATTTTTACACATTTATAATATACAATGAATTTATATTAATTTAATACATTTTATAATTCCAAACATACCAATCCGTTATCCTATAAAAGTGAACCAATTGATCTCTATTCCATTCACCTCAAAAAAATTGCTCGGCTTATATCAACACAAAACAATTCCTATAATACCTTCCCACATTATAGTGGCCTTGGATTATGCATTATACCCTACTTAGATGTGTTAATCTGTTAGGAATAGATTGTCGACTAAAGGAAAGGAAAGACTTTAATTTCAGTGTCCCAATTTTATTTCCTATTTTATTTTATTCAAATATTATCATAAAATTATGAGAAAAAAATCCGGTATTAAAGATATAATGAGATTTTATTATGTTAATATCATCACTTAAATCCAACTCCAATTTCACCAAATGGGAAAAGAATAATTTTTTGATGTGTACAGCATATTGTCGCCTCACACACTAATATAATTTGTTTTTCATTACGGTATATAAGAAATGGTTATAATGATGTAATACATGATAATATATGATATTAATTATATATTTTTAATTATAATATAAAAATATATCAATTATTTTATTACATTCCATTCACATATAAATAATAACGTTGTTCGTGTGTTTTTGTGAACTGTCACCTACACAAAGCCATGTGAATGGTTTTTAATAACAAAATCAGATTTCTGATATATGAAATTATAATTAAATGATTAATATGATGTTTTTTATTTTATGATAATTATTTAATGATAAAATTATAATTAACTACTTTCTATATAGATCATTTAGAAATTAAAACAACACTCATGAGTACGTACGACTTACCATATCTTGGATGGTAACATTTTTCATTTTTCATATCCATATATAGTGAATAAATTTAAATGAATAATTGATATATAAAAGTGATTTTTATATCATGAATATTATTCTATACATAATATACTTATAACTACATGGACTATTTATATCTTACAATTTTTGTTTGCGATTCAAATATAGAATATCGAAAAAACTTTTGAGAAGAACCTAAATAATTAAATAATTATTATAACATTGTAATAATTGATATAAAAGGAATAATAAAAATAAAAAAAGTTCTCAAGAAAGTAATTAAATAAAATAGTTTTATTATTAATGAATATAATGATTCTTTGTGGCGAGTTAGACATATGGTAAGGGACTCTTTAACTAAAACAATGTTTTAAATATTTTAAATATTTATTCTCTGAATAAATTCTCATTATTATCTTTAATTTAAGAATATTTTTATGTAATTATTTATATAAACATATTATTTTTTAAATGTTAATTCCTTTCAAAATATTCAATGTGTCATGTGACACTTTGATTCAAAAATATTTTTTTAAATGATTTAATTTTGTTTAAAAATTGTACTGATTATCCCAATAACATGTAATTTTTTTACCCACACATCATGTTAAAAATATCAATATTTTATGTATACTTATTGTTTGTTTTTTTACATTATGTTTTTTTATTTTTATTTTAAAACTACATATTTTATTTTATGACTGAACGAAAATTATTTTTTATTTCATTATCATATAACTTTAAAGGAAAACAGAGAACCACCAAATCCCGCCAAAGAACAAGAAGAAAAAATATAGAAATAACCCAAGCCAAATACCGGTTCTGACTCTCCCCAACAACTACATCATTTTAAGTAAAGTCACCAAAGAATGATTACTGGGAAAATAGTCTCATGAATATATTAATGGGCACAAAACTGATGGCCAAGACATACCCTCTCAGTCTTCTACTCTAAGTGGCATACAAGAAGTGATGGCCTCATGCTCTGAACCCCATCTGAAGGTGAACCAGATAAAAATAAGGAAATGAAACACCCAAAATTCACCTCAATACACACAAATCACTGACCCAACTGAATTCCCTCTGAACCCGAGAGACATTCAACCCAAGCGACAACAACAATTTAACTTGATACATTAAAAATTTATTTAATAATTCTCGACAATTGTTCCATAAACAACTTCCATGAGATAACAATCAGCTGAATGTTTGGAGCCACCATTATCAGGATTTCACACTTTGAGGCTATTTTGTCCTATGACTATATGTACTCTTCAATTCTAATCAGCCATATATTGAAGCCCCTGAAAATAATATGTTCTTGTTTCCCAATCCAATCATATTTCTCCTTGTTATGCGTGGATATTAAGGGCATCCCCATTATTTTAGCTACCTCCTCCTTATAAGCATTATGTGGCATGAACAGTTCATCCACTTTTTCCCCAGAGCATAAAAAATGGACCAAAACATGATCCCCATGATCCTATGGTCTTTTAAGGTCTATATACTCAATGATATCCTATTTGCAGATTGTTGTCCTCGCCGATCGAGTTTCCAAGGGGGTGGTAGTGAGGAATAGTCCTTTCTCTCCTTCCATCTCCTATTTCTTTAATGTTTACTCGAAGATGTGTTTTCACCTATCGAATAACTATGCCCCGCTCTACTGTTCTCATTCACACATCCTCTATCAGAATCAGGTGGAAAATGGACTGATCTCAAATTAGCCTTTGCAAGTCCATCAAATCTATTGCTCAAAGGGATTGAAGCCCTTACCCTCAATTCAAGACCCCGTGATTTTTCAACACTGTTATGATGAGTGATCTCCAAATCTATCCCCATACTCTCCGCTAGAACATTCACCACACATACCTCCGTCTACTTCGTGACAGTTTTACTCTCACACACTATGTGCCACTCATGATCCACAACTTGCTGGAAAAATTCTTCCTCTCACACACTGTCCTTGTGAAGTATAGTGTTGTAATAGGATGTCTTGTGCAGATCCTGCCTATTCCAATTAAACACACCAAACAATGTCATATTTTCATGAATCACCATGACCTTCTTCACTGGTACACATGCTAGAGGTGTTTAACTAGCTTCAGTCTCCATTGACCCATCACAAACCCTTATTGAACTAAGAGGTCAACTTCTTCTTTTCCGATCATCCATCCTAGGATACCTCTACTCATCAGCCTCGGGATGTGCCTCGTCCTTTCTACCACTACATTATCCTATCTTCAAAACTTTTATCTAAGCACTCCGATGACCATAATATTTTTAATGTCCCAACTGATTGAATTCATAAAAAAATCAGTCCATGTTTCATAAACCACACATTGTATGCAGTGATACTCCTCATCGATAATGATCCACACGTATTCGAATAGCACCCTCAACACATCAATTTCTACACAAATGAACATATTCACTAGATGAAAACGGGCCTTCTTGTGGCTATCCGATCACATGTATCTGCCTATCAGATTCCCTATCTTACGATGAATAGAGGGATTTTTGGATGGTAGTGGATGTTTGGGAAGACTTTCCCGGGTCGCCATTGAGGAGTGATCATGCTTCATACGTAGATCGAAGGACCACCAAAGAAGATAAAATATGAAACCATTAAATCTGAGTGGAGTGCTAGAACATTCTTTTAGGAGATCATCTTATGAGGGAAAATAGACCAGAATATGCTGATTACCTATAAGTCCAACTCTCTCCATGTCTTTAATTACCCTAGCTTTGAAGATGTTACTATCAAAAGAGTATACTGTGTGTGATTGCTCATAAAACCTCACAACTAGAGTTAGCTTTAGAAGATCTGATGATTCCAATAATTCAAACACCGATAACAAAAGACTAGATAAACCATCGAGAAATTCCGATACTTTATGTAAATGGGATTTTTTAGGAAAAGGCGGATGGAGGAAATGTTTTGAGAAGGGGATGAAGGATGGGGAAGCACCTTTGAGAGATGAAAAATGTCCTTGTCCCATTGGTGGGAGAAGGACAGGAACATCCGCCACCACCTTCATGAAGAAGAGGCATCGTGCAGGGTTCCTCTCGAGTTCTCCCCGCAAGTTTGGAATAAAAATTAAATAAACTAAAAAAGGTGGGTGAGGTCATGATATCTTATAACTATTTTATGCATTATTTATCTTGTTTTATAATGTTTTGGTTCATGGTAATTGTTTTTGTATATGATTGGTTATGTGATAAAACAAAATTGGATGAGATCGTGGTTTCTCTCCAATGCATTGTGAAATGAGAAAAAGTTTACTAGTTGGGTTTCTCCATAGAGAATTAAGGAATATACTTTTATGGTTATTCAAATTTTATCCATGAAGGTTACTCCATTTGTGTTATTGAAAGATACAATGTACGAATGTTATGGATTCACGGGTTACATAATGATTTATGTTTTTATGGTGTTTACATGAATCATATTATTTCACTAGAAAATCAAATGTTTATATTTTTTATGGGAGAAAGGTAAGATTTGGTGAAATGGTTTTAATGAATTTAAAGTGATAATAGGATAATAGTTTCATTCTATATTATATATACCTTGATGATATGTTTTATCATCCCATGTTTTAAAAAAATATATTGGTCATAGGATTGTTAATGTTCAATAGGATGTCATGATCAAAGGATCAATGTTGAGACTTTAAAAAAGTCATATTTTATTTTAAAATGGGTTATTTGGTGGATTACATTTACTATGTATATGTGTCCATCTGTAATGTATGCTTATACATTGTAAATTTGTGTCATAATTATACGAAATTGTAAACATAAAATTTTCCCGAATGTAAATTATTGTTCAAAATCACTATAATAAGTTTTTTTTAGTGTTGGGTCCATACACTACCTAGGTCTGCAATGACATGATTATGACACCAGATGAAAACATAAAATATGCTAGGATCTATATAGTAGAACCTATAAGGAATAAATATTTTATGGGTGGCCTTAACCTATACATATATCCAATTATTTAAATCCCAATCCAGTGAAATATCCACAAACACAAAAATTAAATATAACTATATAAAAAATAAAATATCCATTCATACATGCCAAATATCCTAGGGATTATAATGAAAAATATTGTATAAAAGGGTAAAAATAAAATTCCCAACATACCAAAATATTATTAACCTCAATATAATGGGAAACTAGAGTCATCACATTTAACTTAATCCAAATAGTCGCCCAAACTACCACAACTCCAATTGAGGTTCCACTAGGATCTAAATCCACACCTACAGATATCATCACTAAAATGTGAATGGACTATATAGACAAAAAAAATTTGGGAACAAGGCTCATTCATGGTTGTGTGAACTAATACCTCATAAGAAACTCTAACAAAATATTGGGGCTTGGGCTACGAGTCGGGGTACAACTGAAGGAAAAATTGAACTACTGTCCAACTCTAAAAAAGTGTGGTATAATAAAAACAAGAAATTTAATATGGACTCACTTCCTAATAAATCTATTGTGTTTCCCATAGTTGAAAAAAGTATTCCAAATATCGAACTCAATTTTGAAATCATAGACTCTATAAATAACCACACAGTACAGTGCACGAAGGTATAACCTCTGATATCAACATGTCTTACAGAATAAGGAATCCTTAAATAAATAACATTCCTTATATGAAAAACCGATCTATGTTTATTATTGACCATAAATTTCAACCATGATTGGTACACTAGTGTATACCATAACACATGTACCTTTCTCATTCCCAATTGAACAAAAAAATATCCCTTATTACGGTATGTCTCACTAAACCATAGCACCTTCACCACAACACCACATTCCCAACACACTTGTTAAACAATCAGACTCACTATCACACCGTTATTCCCATAATAATGACTCATTCTATATAATTTCTATTTAAACAACCTTATATTTATTCACAAAAATTATATTTATATCAAATTGTGGGAGTCACACCTCATAGTAATATGAAATACATTTGAGGGAGTATTGACTTGTAGAAGTCTGACCGTCACAATGTTCTTTTGGGGAGTTCCCTACCTTATTATGATGGATTTAGAAAAACCTACATAACCATGATAGAACCAAAAATATATTTCTATGACATAGGAATCCATAAGGGTGAGATAAACTAATAAAATTCTATATATCAACAAACTCATCTCGGCTCCACTTCAGCTTCATAAAGAAAGAGGAACCTAGAGCACCTTATGCACCAAAAGTATCCACATATCCTATTTATCTAAGAAAATAAAAACCTAACCCATTATTCCAAAATTAATCAACCAAATCAATGAAACCATAAATCATTAATGTGCATAAATAGTTCAATGGTGTTACTGAATACTATAATATTAACCAACCACACTACTCAAATAACACACTCCATTTGTTCCCCAATCTATAAACATAATGGGGTACCCTCAACCCAAATTAGTACATAACCGGATTAAAGAGTAAAGAACCTGAAAGGATAATCCAATGACTCATACAAGCCCTTAATAATCATGTATAATAATATGTACTATCCATTTAAGGGTTATATCACACCTTAATAATGGCGTTTTAGAAACCATCATATCATATGAATAATCTACACTTTCTATCTATAGAGGAGTTCTATATCCATATATATAGGGAATGATCCACACCAAAAATACAATTATATGAATAATAGAGTACTTGAAACCATTATAAAAACTATTCATTCCTCACAACCATAAAAAATAGAGGTGTGATTAAAGTACCACAATTAATACCTATGCAATTTCCTTACTCCATCTCCCACAAAAACACATGGGATGTAATAAGAGAGAGACCGAGTGTGATGTCATCTTCCATCGACAATGGTAAGTCATTAGAAAGATCATATAGTATATGGAATGTATGAATATCTCACCATCCACATATCTAGGGAACATACATACACTCATCAAGGGGTGAATGAGAAAGAGGAAATTATCCTCAAATCTCCCTTAATTTGTAGACATCCAATCAAAATAACATACTATGTACTGGGAACAGTTGGAGACTATTCAGTACTCCTCTATTCATGAATCTATATCCTTTATGTATTAACAACAATAAAAATACCTCAAAGGATACTGATCTATGAATGCATGTGTGGGCCCTATGTCATAATTTTCGAGTATCTCTAAATACACATGATGGTCCCATGTCATATTGTCGGAATAATACATGGGGGTTCACTACCCTCTCATTTTCTGAGAATTATATTTAATTGTTTATGAACCACCAATGAACATGATGAGAGCTAATATAACCAAAAAAAAATCTTTTCTTAATTTAAACTTAACGCCTAAGCGATATAAAATCATCTAATTGTATTATTTTAGTTAATTTTTTAAAATATTATCATAAAATTAAAAATGTTTTTAATAATGGGATTTGAATGTTTTATTAATTTCATTGAATTAAATTAAATTCATGAAACGCTTCAAATTTTTTCCATGAACTATTGATAGGATAATTTTCATGGTTTATAAATTTTTATTCTATTATTTACATAAAGTGTAAAAATATTTTATACAAATTTTAATTTGTTTTTTTTTACCCTTACATAAGAGAATGTTGCATATGGGTAACTTCTATATGATGTAAGATTGTAAACAGTGCACTGAACATGCTACGTAAGGGTACCTTCAATACATTATCTTTGTCATCATTTTCGTTAACCATTGTGGAAGGGTTTATGTATTGTAAAATAAGCTATGAGAGTTTCCTCTAGACATTGTGTCAAGATATTCAATAACTAATTTCAAGGAATCCATTGGCCCTAACGACATGTAAAGTTCATCTGGGCACTAGAAATTCTACATAAATGTAAAAAATGAACTAAATGATTGAAAATATGTGCAACATCATGTTGAAAAGAAATTTTGAAATTGTCAAATTATCTTTACTTAATGGCACTCTCATCACCCCTAAAATATATAAAGGTTATTACTGTGGTTTTTCAGATACATAATAGTCACAAGGCCCTTTCACAATGTCTATTAGGAATGAAAATTAGACATGTCTTGTTCATAAAATCATCATATGAATTCATCCATGTGAAACACTATTACTAATATATAAATTTAATTATTTTCTAAAGATATGAACACGAGGATATAAAATCCCTAAAATTGAAAATACATTAAAAAAATCCATTACCACAAAATGAAAAAATTTGGTGGCACTCCAATAATAAAACAATGGGGAGACCTTCCCCATGAAGTATAAGGTGGTGATCATAGGGATAATTATGATATGGATTAAATATTTGTGATCATTAACCGAATACATATAAATTGTCGATTTGTACACATAAACTTAAACCATGTAATTGAAGAGCATGTTAATCAACACTATAACTAGGTATAATGATGTATAATAATTTAAAATATTTTTAATATATTTCCCTACCCTATTTTTAATTACTCCAATAATTCATTTCATCCATTATTAAATTAGAGTGGTATTCACAAATATTTTTTAACATTCATTATTTTATCTTGTGATGACAGTATAAGTTTTTATACAATGGACTAGGAGAATTTTCCCTTTCTAATTTCTAATTTCAATGATTTTTTATTCACTATTCCTATGATGGTTTTTTGGATTACTAAGTATCTTCACCAGAATAATCGATGATCATCACTAAATGTTTTCATTTCATAATGTTATATTCTATTCGTCAGGTTTTTAGATAATCCCACATTAATATTTTATCATTTTTATACCATATAGGAAAGTGTGGATTGTTTAATGAGTGATTGAGTATTCATAATCGTTTTGGGTAGGTGAAAGTAGTGGTAAATTGATTATTATTTTTCACTTCCTTTCCAAACACATCAGAGTGGGGTTGTGTGTCACTATATCTACGGTTTATTTTTATGATTGGCTGAGAGTGTGAATTAATTTTATGATAGGTTGTGATATAGTGGATATGATAATTATATGTTTTGTACCATGAATGTTTTTATGTTGTTTCACTTCTATTTCATAACATTCATCCACAAATGTTTTATCCTCATTATTCACATTTCATTAAAATTTATATATTAATATAATAGTGTTGAAGTGATGACCATGCATGATATTTCCATTCATATTGGGATTAATTTGGGAAACCATTTACTATATTATAACAAAACTATAAATTCAATTTTATTACAGGGACTTCAAAATCCTGTAAATCACTAACACCATATTTTTGGAGTATTTCTGTACTAATTCATTTCATTACAACCTTTTCATTCGTTTTATCGTTATCA
The DNA here is from genome assembly GCA_963277665.1 of Viscum album. Taxonomy (NCBI): domain Eukaryota; kingdom Viridiplantae; phylum Streptophyta; class Magnoliopsida; order Santalales; family Viscaceae; genus Viscum; species Viscum album. Next base: position 460,231,882 of record OY728141.1, on the reverse strand, counting down.
TTCATTAAATGTTATTTTTTACTCTTCAATCCATTACTAGTTCAAAAAGAAAATTTTAAATGATTTATTGTAATATGGATAACAATTATTCATCCTAGTTTGACTGATATACATAGATTATTAAAATGGTTTAAAAGCCAATTGTTAATTCTAATAAACAATGATTTTATCCACATGTTTAGGAATAACAGGATGAAAATGTATGTATCATTGATTATCAGTATAATCTAATCAATAATGCCACAACCACTATTCAAAAAAAGGTTATACGAAGAATTTTAGGATTTGTAGGTGAGATTGGTGGCTGAAGTTAGTGTGAATCCCATGATAATCTAAATAGTAAAGACCGACAAATAGAAATTAAAATAAAATGAATTACTATTTACTCGTAGAAACATTTTTTAGTAGCTATGAAATTAAACACAGAGTTTTATGTTTATATAAATGAGGGAGATACTATATCCATTTCTTATTATTGAGTTATTTAATTTAATCACAATTAATATTAATAATTCCAATAATGAAAATTAATATTCAACACCCAAACACAAGAATAGGATGCTAATGATAAATTATGAATACATGGGAGCCTTGGTGAGGGAAATTTGGAATGAATATTTATTCTTCCATCCATTCATGAATACATTCAGGAATACTCACACATATATAAATAATTAAATGATGAAACTAAAGAGTGATATGATGTTAAAATAACATCATTCTATTTAAATTTTTATCATACTTCATTAAACAATATCCTCCCATGTATTAAAGTAATATAATGATATAAAACATTTCATATATATGATGCTGGTAATGATAAGATAGAGGGATTAAATTTTTAGGAAACAATTTATAACCATCAAACACCCATGAATTTCAAATTATATTTCATGGGGTTTTATGGAAAATAACTATTTTAAACTAGAATATATAATGTGGTTAATAAAATATATTTTTTCATTTTATTTTGACATTACAAAATAAATTTTAAATATTGAACCCCTTTATATAAATTTCTAGAACTAGTACCAATTATGTTTTCCATTAATAAATATGAATAGTATTTGAAAGAAGTAATGGAGGAACCATTATAGTTACAATATTTTACTATTGTTTGATATGACCTAAAATATTTATTTCATGATGAAAATTCATTTCAAGTTAAACTAGATGAATTTATTATACTTGTAGAAGGATTCACACAACTAGTAGGTTGTCCAAATATGATAACAATTGGAGAAGAGTTAGATGAATAGTATTTTGATAATAAATTTAATTCAACCAAGGAAGAAGAGGTAGAAGAAACATAATAATGCCTCAATATCCTAGTTTAGTAAGTACCTGAAGAATCTGTGGATTTTTTAGTTCTATTTCTAGAGGGACATATAGATATTTCCTATAAAGAGACACATCATATATACAATTAATATTATATAGTGTATGTAAAATCAGTATATGATTCCTCAGTGGACCCTCATGATAATATAGAATTACGAGTTTTCGTATAGGAGGGATAATATTTTAGTTAGAGATCAATGCATTATTGTTCTATTCAATTCAAAATTCATAAAAATTTTATTTTAGATAAAAATTTATAACAAACTAGAGTATAGTCCATTGAATGTTGATTTCATAAGAGTTGTGGATGAGGAGGGACCATATATCATCCATCCACCCTCACTCTATTTAATCCACCAATCATATCAATGGGTGTAAATGGTGCATAACACTAAAGAGAACATCTAATTAAAGTTAATGGAAAAATTATTGAACCCTATTAATGGTAAAAAAAATAGTTTTCATGTACGATTAATGTGCTTTATATATTAATACCCATTATAAAAATAGTGAGTATTTTATTATAAGAAAATAGTTTAAATTTAAAATATTTTCTTACAAAATTTTATTTTATAGATTTATTTATAAATTTTAGAATTTTATTATCAAAAAATATTTCATTTCGGAATGGACCATATGAAAATTGAAATATGGTAATATTTTTTTCATTTTTTAGAAAATGTTGATATTTCAATGAATATTGATAAATATTTATTTTTCATGAAATGTCATTTATTCTAATTAAATAAAATAATTTAAAAGTATCATTATGTTTAGAATATTATATAGAGTAACATAAGTATTATATTTCTATATTTATTATACATAAATTCTTTTTTATAAAATTTAAGCTGTATTTTAAAATATGTATTGTTTTGTAACTGGATTTTGTCGTGAGCTCTTTTTATGTTCACAATGTTTGTTCATATTAAATAATTAGAACAAAAAACAATGTGTAATTATTTAAATTATATATATATATATAATATCAATAAATATCAATATAAATTTATATAATTATTATTACTAGTATTAGGATAAATATAAGAGAATAGTTTTGTTGAAAAATACACTCCATGAAACCTTGTTTTTTCATAAAATCTGTAAGATTAATATTAAACTAAAATTTTAACTTATGTGAATTAAATTTTATAAAATAAATTCAATATTTTTAATAATAATATTTTATATTACCTAATATGTTCGACCTATCTTTTTACTATAATGATTTGTTAAATTAGTAAAAATATTATACTATTTTCATCTAAAATATTATATATGTGCAACTCACCTCACTTATAAAAGGATACCCAGTCTTGTCTCCTCTTCAACCATTAAATCCCAATTTATTAGATAATACCAAACCATATACCTTTATTAATTACCTCCCCATGACCTATAGAAATTATTTTGGTCATAATTTCATCCTACATAGGCTTTTGGTGCTTACATAATTAGGTTGTCTGAAGAAGTGGTATCATGCTTAACCGAATATCTTTGTTTTATTTCATATTCTACATCCTTCATATATTATTTAATTATGGTTATATAATAAAAATATATTTTCCATATTCTTATTTTTTATTATATTAATTAAATAACCTATATTCATATCATCTTCACTCAAATGGGATACAATATCCTCATTTGGGTGAATAGAATACTACTACCTTACGAGCTGATTTTATTAGTTTTCCATCATTTCCTATCATAGATTATTGTAATGGAGGATTTAAATAATATATATCTTATATTTTTTCCTCTATATTTACTTTTATATTTATTATATCACATATATGTTCTTTATTTTCATCACATATGGGGTACAATAACATCGCTCATGTGTATGACAGACAACATTATCACAAAGGGTTGTGATTAGTTTTACACCACCTCTTTACATGGAATTTAATAAAGATAATTTTTGTGGATATTTGTGATACCCTGAAATAATTATGATATTCATGTCAGATTAATCATTAATAAATGTAATATATCATTCTATTTCTTATACCTAAAAATTTAAAAGTAGTTTGTGCATATTTATGGACTCCATATTCATGAAGACATGTGACACTTTTTTAATCACTAAATCACATGGATAATATATATATAAATACATGTTTCTGTTTGTCTCCATGTGTTTGTGTAATTAAATAAATAATATGGTAATTATTATATTATGATTATTTTGGAATGAAAATATATTACACATCGTCTTTCGATAATGATCGTTGACAATTGGATAAATTACTCATGTGTACATAGGGATATTTGTCCATGATTTTACGATAGATAATTTTTCATAAACATATTTCATTATTGATCATAAATTTATAAATTATGAATTAATACAATAATTATTTCATGATTATTAATCTAGTGATGTTGATGTAATGAATAATTTTACCCTAGTCAACCGACCAAAGTCAGTTTTGACATATATATATAATACCATCATAAATGTTAAAGAAAAATTAATTAATTAATTAATTGTGTATAAAATCGGAATAAGTTACAAAAAAATATTAAACATGAAAAGTTATAAATAATGTAAATAATTAAAAATATATCATATTGGATGATAAAGACACACATAAAATGTCAGAATCTAGTTATGGTAAATCATCTGAATTTTTATTTTTTGATTAATATTTTAATGTTATGCACCCATAATAATTTATGTGGTTCGTATAATGCCCCTTTCCCATGTTATATCATGAATTCATTTATTCTGATGATATTTATTAATTTTATTATTTCATAGATCCTATGATTAAAATTCTTCAAAATATTTTATTTATTTAAAAAATTCTTATCCAAAATTTTTCCTTAGAATATGTTACTCTTCGATGGTAATTTTTTTTATAAAGACTTCATTAATGGAAAAGGGATTTTTATAAATTATATATTTTAATTAATTCATTTTTTTTAAATGGAATTTTTGAATTCTATTTTTTCCATCCATTAATAATGAAAAATAGAATGTTCCATTTCAATATATACTATTACTTTGACTTTACCTCCTATTATAAACCTTATTTCAGGTTTCGATTCATTTAACCTATTTAATGTTTTTTTCAACAAGAAAAATATTTCCATTTTTATAATTTTTTTGTAACTGAAATTGGTTTTTTTGAAGAAAATGGTATTTTTGGAATTGAATATTCGGTTTTATACTAAATGGGTTTTTTTAATTGAAAGTTATATGAATATAAATATAAATAATACATTTAAATTTTTAATGATGAAAGAATTCAAGAATAAAATATTTTATTCATGATATGGTACTTTATAATTATGTAAGAAATAATTTGTGTAATATAATTTATTTTCAAATGTGGCATGGGAATTTTGATTTTTAGTTTAGTTATTGGATTTTAGCCAAATGTGACTCCCTAATAAGGTCAAGGAATTTTTTAGGGTGTTTGATTCTTTCCCAAAGCCCAATGACTGTGTTTTTGTGAAAGAAAATTTTGTTTTATGGTTATTAGAATCCATAATTAATAGGAAGCATGATTTGAGAAAATTATGCACTGTGATCAAGGGCTTTATTGCAAGCCCACATTGCTTGAGGAAACTAAGACACCAATTCCACATTCCCATGAAAAAGCCTACAATTTTTTCTAGAGAGAAAATGTATGATTAGCATAGGTTTTCCTAACAGTTCATCAAGAACACGTGAGATGAGAATTTCGGAAATAAAGGAAACACATCTTTTCTAACCATTTGGTCAAATGAGACAACCCCGTTAATTTAGTAAAATTAATAAATCATCATCCTTCTTTTTAAGATTTTATTTAAATTTCTATCCTCATTAAATTGGAAAAAATTATTCAAATGTCGGAATGTTTTTTAAACCCTATTCTAGGTTATTGTGTAATTATTATTAATGAAATTTGATTAATTTGTTATTAATTTCATTGGATCTGTTTTAACACCCAATGCTTCCATAATACACTCTTCTTTGAATGATACAATATCTTGCATTGTACGAAACTTTGAGTTCTAACACACCACGACCAACGAAACTAACCATTATGAATAGTAATACCCACTTTTTTAAATTTTATAAATTTAATATCTCAAAATGGACTTCATTTTTGTATTTGGAATATCAAAATTATCTTAAGGTGAATTTTTAGTATTTTTCTGAAAACATTAATTTTTTTTATAAATATTGGAAAACACTGCGTTAGTGTTTAAAGCCAACTTTTTTATTTAAATAAATAGTTATTTTATTTTAATTTATATTAGGTAAAAATAGATACATAATATCGATATATTTTCAATGTAATTCATTGGATTACCATTATAATAATTTTAGATATATAAAATTTTATTGAACTTTTTACCCTCTTTTACCCACCTACTAAGGACACTTGTAAATTTGTATAAAATGTAATTTTACCGCTTCTTTGAATTCAATTTCAGAAATCTAAATGACACAACTGATATTATTAATTAATATGTGGTTCAATAAGATGAAAACTGTAACACCCCAAGATTTCATAGTGTGTTATTTCTTCAAAATAATTCAATAACTTGCTCTACACGCAAAACCGAGTTCAATCGCACCATGACTTACCAAGAAAGACATTAAAAATAGGTTATGAATTTTATTAACTAAATTTTAAACTAATATATCTTTATAATTTTAGAATCCATATTATGAGTTTCTTAGACATAATGGAAGAACAAATTCATTTTCAGTATTGCACTTTTATCAACTTTTAATAGTGAACCCTTTTTAAATACAATATTTTAAACTTTTTGACTAAATGGGGACATAAATAATTTAAAATGAAACATCCCAAGCTTCCACTGTACGCTTTCCTTTGAATAATACTGTAGCGTGTGTTGTACGCAACTTCGAGTATTAACACACACCGGAACCGATCAAACTAGCCGTTATAAATAGTAATACCTACTTTTTGAAAATTTAACTCTCAAAATGGACTTCATTTTTGGATTCAGAATATAGAATTTAACCTAAGGTGAAATTTTGGTACTTTTTGGATAACTTTAATATTTTGATAAATAGTGAAAATTACTAAATTTTAATTAAATTTTTTTTTAAATCAAAATAATTAAAAGTGATGAATACTTAATTTGAGAGGTTTTAAAGTATATTTAGAATATATTTTTACCATTTAATTCAATGTTGGTAATTTGAGATAATTTTACAATTAAACCGAACATAAAAAAGTGTCAATCTTTTGATAGTTATTATCTCTTAAAAACACGCTTTTTGTTTTAACAATGGAAATTAATTTTAAATTAATTTCTGACATTTCTTTGTTTTGAATTTTGAAAAATGGATTCCATATTTGGAATCAGGATATTAAAATTGTGTAAATAGGAAACTTTTATTTTTAGACATTTTGAATAATTATTTTGGTAAATATTTTATTTACCATGGTTAAAGGTAAATCCGGTAAATAAGGGTTAAAAAATAATATTATAATAATACTAAATTACCCTAAAACGTGTCCTAACCTTATTGGTTGATAGATACGCGACCATAGGCATCTTTGGGTCTATTTTGGGACCCCATGGATCCACTTGTAGGTGATAGGGACACATTATTTTAATTAAGTTAAAATAAGTACAAAAATGACATAAGAATATATCTTTTAGAAAACCAATTTTTACATAAGGTTATATATGTGGGATTTTCGACTATAAATATTCATTAGAAAGATAAAACGATTTCCTACATAATTATAGTTTATTTATAATATTTAGACTTAAAATAATTTAATTTATTTATGACACAATGATGATGTAGTAATTACCATAATAGTAAAAAATTAAAATAATTGATATTATAAATACACAAATAAATATAATTTGATACTTTTTATGAATTACACTAATTTTCAAAGTTAATATTACATGTTAGGAATGATTTAATTAAATTTATTCGAAGTAATCATTCTGTTACAAGTTTCACAAAAATCAACTATAGAATAGTGTCAAAATTGACATAAAAGGGTTTTTAAAACAAATATTATATTATTAATTGATATTAAATTCCTAAAAATATAAGGATCGGCCAAGAGACTTATATCATGATAGTTGTATCATTAATGGACCACTTGGGGGTATCTTGGATGTATATAGTATGTTTATTAAACATATTGTATAAAAATACAAAGAGACATTGTAAAAGTGAAACTAATTAACTAAGAGTTAATACTTAAAGATAAGGTTAATATAATGACCCAAACCTATCTAAATTCTATTGGTTGAGTTGTTTTAGACCCATACCCACCTTAAAATTTAAATAATCAACTTTTTAGCCATTAGAAACCGAATATGAATTTATTATAAATTAATATTTCTAGCTTTTCCAAAGGTGCCTCTCACCCCTCTTATAAAAGGGCACTCCTCCTTCTCATTTCTTTACACCGTCAAAGCTTTTTGGTTCGGCCAAAATCTGACCTAATACTCTCCCAACTTCCCTGACTACAACCAAGAGGCCTTATTTTGATCAGAAATCCAACCTATGGAGCCTTTTGATCAAATCAAAAGGAAGAACCAGAAGAAGAGGTAATGATTTCACCACCCTTTTCCAAGTTCCTTTCTTCTTCCACGTCTTCTTCCTTTGTTATTACCATTCTAAAATAATAACTCCAGTATCATATATATACTGTGATGTTATTATAAATATGGTACAACCATATTCAGTATTCTATCCACCCTTTGAATAACATGTCACCATACGTGCGTACGTACGGCTTACCGTCTCCACGTCGTGGTGTAATTGTTATTCAATATATTATTATTATTTGTATGGGTATAATAATGATGTGTAACTCATGTAAATAATAAATATCACATGATAATGATTCTGTATATATGATATACCGTCCAATTATATATCATTTTAATATCAAAAGAATGATATTGTCGCTCGTGCGTACGTACGGACTACCGTCTCCATGAACGCAATGAGATTCATTCTCCATCGTATCCATTCAAGTATAATTATTATTTGATGATTTAAAAATAATGTTTAAGGACTTTATATCATTCTGTATATGAATAAGATACAAACTATCCATGACAAACATGGCTTTCTTAACAAAACATATGAATGAAAATGAGTAAGTTAACACCCGAAGCGACGATAATACTAAGGTATTATTAACAAAGCAATGTTAAAAGATCATATATGATATCATATTAATATATATGATTCTTGTATAATTTAATTACAATTATTTCACCATTATACAGGAGGTTAACCTACCCTCAACAAAGGAAAAGTACAAGGTAAGGGTTTATTTCACAATCTCTTCATTATCCGAGGTTGTGTATACGTAATAATCTACTGGGATTTCTTTATCATCCACATCCATGTTTCTTAGAAATGTATTTCAAAACATTTTTACTATTTAAAAAGAATATTGGTTAATGTAATTTATACACTTATGTGTTTTTAAAGGAATCTTTCCGTCGTTTTCCAAACAAGGTACTTTTAAGCTTTTGACAAATTTAAGGTAAGAATGTTTTTTTAACTTATACGGAGGGTGCGGCTATTTACCGCCATTATAAAATCGTCAAAGCTTCCCTTACAAGATTATAAGAATATTTTCAATTAAAATATATTATTTTATAATTATGTGACTTTTAAATTATTTCAAAATGAATATTTTATGAATTTGTGAAAGGTACTCTTTATCAAGATCATAATTTTAAATGTTTTAAAGATTTATCTCTCTAAATATTTTTAATTAATGTCCATGTTTTCAAAATGATTTTAAGGATATATTTATATGGATATGAAGTATTTGAAATGATATTTATTTTCAAAAGATTCAAAGTAGTATGGGACACTTTGATTCAAAAATCTCTTTTAAATTACTTCCTTTATAAATATGTGACTTTTAAATGATTTCGAGAAAAAGGATATTTCTCTCAAATAGTTTTGATTTCATCTATGTCAACATCCTTTGATGGATTTTAAGCTTATTTGAAGTTGATTTATAATGATAAAAAACTATTGTATTGTATTGAAGGTTTTGTGATATGTTTTACTGTGGATGTGTTATTTTTATACCATTCATGGTTTATGGAGAAAGTGTTAACATTTCATATGATAGTTTTAATTCGAATGTTTATGTTATGTTTAAAACTTTTCATATGGGAATGAATTGGACTTAGTAAGTGACAGGTGGAGCCCGCTATAGCTCCTCGATGCATCGGTAGGTCTCATGAGACAAACTAGTGTCTTGGCACAAGGCCTTGGCAAAATCTTATTTGTAGTCTTGGCACGAGGCCTTGGGTATGTGGTTATGATAGTCTGGCATTATGCATTCCATCATTACGAAAGTGGTTATTGATATTGCATGTGATTATTCAATTAGTAGAATATCCATGTGAATAAGTAAATGGAATTATTTCATTTTATTTTTTCCATACAATGTTGAAGTTCAAGTTTAAAAGGATTTTGTTTTAGTTATACATTGCCTTAAATGTTTATTCTTATTTATGAATGTTTCCGCTCTATTTCTATCCTTACTGGGCATTTGAGCTCACCCCTTTTCTATGTTTTATTTTTCCCAGGATGTGAAGAAGTAATTTATTAATGACCTACAGGGATAGTATGTGGGGATATGAGTGTGGGATAAGGAGACTATGTTGTTGTAGTAGTTTTTTTCTCTTTATGATGTAATGTAAAACTTTATGAATATATCTAGTGTTTCCAAGGCTACTAAAACAATTGGTTTCTGAGATTTTATCTTTCTTGTGATCATGACAATGTTATGTAATAATGCACCGACTCTGGGTAACTGGGGTCGGGGCATTACAGTTGGTATCAGAGGAATTTTAGTACAAACCTTGGAAGCTAGATTTAGATAAACTCTGATTAGAGCACATAGACCTAAGATGAACTTTGAGGATTAGTATAGAATAACTTCGTAGAATTTTGGTATTGTATAGATTTTGTGAGTTTTCTGAGCAATACATCCATGTCTGGATACGAGCAGGTTGAGGCGGCTCTAGAACAGATGTACCTAGGGGTAAAACCCGAAAACACCACTTTGAGCTAGACTCGAACGGGAACTGGTGCACGACAACGGGCCTTGCTGCACTCTTGGTTACGACACTCCCGGGGGATATGCTTAGGATAATTCTCATTTTCTTTACAAACCAATATGAGGGGTTTATGAGTATATACTTCTTCAAAGGAGAAATTTTTATGACTATGGATTATATCCATAAACTCTTTAATTTACGCTATGTGTCTTACAAGTTTGGGATTAGGTATTGTTATTCATAAACTAATCTAGTGTATTCCATTATTTAGAAATGGCGCCCAGTAGAAGGAATGAGAACTCCAGCAATGCACATGATCCCAAGAGAAAGAAGGATCATATCATTCATGGTCTTAAGCCAGAATTTATAAGAGAAATAGTCTCCCATGTATTATCATCATATGAAAAATAATATCATGTGTTGATAAGATAATTAAAGATTTTACTGTGTCCTATGGTTTTGAAGGGAAGCAAGAGAAGAAAAGGATGGAAGAGAGAAAGATGGATAAAGGGAAGAGGGAAAAGATGAATTTTCCCATATGTGATAACTATGGGGAGAAACACCCTGGAACTTGATTTAAAGGAATAGGAGTTTGTTATAAGTGTGGAGGAAAAGGGCACAAAGTACGTGACTGCAAGGGTAAGAAAATGGTTTCAAATGTACAATGCTTCATTTTCAAGGAGTTTGGACACTACGCGAACCTATGTCCCAGTCATCAGACTATGCCGCAAATGATGCTATTAGATAATAATCAAGTTATGATACTACCACAGATGAAGAGGAATGATTAGGGTTCTTGTGTTGATTATGTCATTTGAGTGTTGTATCAACAATGTACTTATTATAATAATTATAGAGTATATAAGGATTGTACTGCAGTACTATTTCATTAAGGACTTGAGATTGTGTGGATCAAAGAAAAGTGACTCAATAGCAGGATAAATTTTTGGAAAATATATAGTTGAGAGAATGATAAACCATAATATAGTTCTGATATTGAGGTAGTGATTTTGGAATAATACATGATTGATTTGGATAAATTATATTGGATATTCTTGACTACCATGAAACTGATTAACGATTTGTATATTCCATCATTGTTGGGGTTTAAAACATTTTTGGATTGATGGAGTATATCTATTATTATTTAAGAAATAAGGGATCATGAATGTGATCAATAAGGTTTTATGATAATTCAAGATGTTGTAGTGTTTTAAAAGAATACATGATGATGGTGATCACATGTTATTATGCAGCAAAAAACGGATCTTCATTGTGCTTACCTTCCTTATAAATTTTGGCTGAAGTATTTTGGATAGTTCTAGTTTGGATTATTTTGGATTTCCAAAAAGGACAACCCGGAGGTCGGGCGGCAACCCGTCGCGTCTGGCAAGGCCGCGAGACTTGAACCCACAACCGAAGGGCAACAAGGGTGTATCACCTACCACTTACCCACGTGATGCCCGAGATTAAATAATGTTGTTTTTTTAAAAGATCTGTTAGATGAATTATAAATTTGTTTTTTTGGAACCCTATACGAATAGGATAAATAGAATATATTTTTTCGTTCTATTATCTTTTAGAGTAAAATATTAGTTTTTGGTAGAAATTACTTAAAGGATGGAACTCTACTTGTCAAAAATATATTTTTCTTCTTCTCTTATTCTATGAAGATATTAATTCTTATACTTTATTTAAGGAATCCTAAAACCAAAATGTGTTACCCTAATACCCTATGTTTTGTTGAACCAATGGTATTTCAAATCATTATATACTGATGAATTTAAGGAACTCAATTTTTTTGTGATTGATGACCTCAATCACTACCTATAAATATTTACGTTTTCCTCCAATTATATGTCTCTAATTTCCACCAATGTTCTCCTAATCGAGATCATAATTTGGTGGTGACCCTTTAATTTCTCTTTTCCTCATATTAAGACTAGATTTTAGTAACCTAATTTCTGATGTGGGTTTTCCCACAAAGATATTTTCTATTTTCAACCTTTTATTTTCGAAGAACAATTTCAAATTGCGAGGACGCAATTTATTGAAGGAGGGGAGAATGTAACACCCCATGATTTCATAGTGTGTTATTTCTTCAAAATAATTCAATATCTTTCTCTACACGTAACACCGAGTTCAACCGCACCATGACTTATCGAAAAAGCCATTCAAAAGTGGTTATGAATAGTATTAACTAAATTTTAAACTAATACATCCTTATAAGTTTAGAATCCATATTATGAGTTTCTTAGACATAATGCAAGAAAAAATTCATTTTCAGTATTGCACTTTTATCAACGTTTAATAGTGGACCCTTTTTAAATACAATATTTTAAACTTTTTGACTAATTGGTGACATCAAAAATTTAAAATGAAACATCCCAAGCTTCCACGGTACGCTTTCCTTTGAATAATACATTAGCGTGTGTTGTACGCAACTTCGAGTTTTAACACACACCACAACCGATCAAACTAGCCATTATAAATAGTAATACCTACTTTTTGAAATTTTATCTCTCAAAATGGACTTCATTTATGGATTTGGAATATCTAATTTAGCCTAAGGTGAAATTTTGGTACTTTTCGGATAACTTTAATATTTTGATGAATAGTGAAAATTACTAAATTTTAATTAAAAACAACTTTTTTAATCAAAATAATTAAAAGTGATAAATAATTAATTTGAGATGTTTTAAACTATATTTAGAATATATTTTTACCATTTAATACAATTTTGGTCATTGGAGATAATTTTACAATTAAACCGGACATAAACAAGTGTCAATATTTTGATAGTTATTATCTCTTAAAAACACGCTATTTGTTTTAACAACGGTAATTAATTTTAAATTAATTTCTTCCATTTCTGTGTTTTTAATTTGGAAAAATGGATTCCATATTTGGAATCAGGATTTTCAAATTCTGTAAATAGGTAACTTTTATTTTTATACATTTTGAATAATTACTTCGGTAAATATTTTATTTACCATGGTTAAGGGTAAATCCGGTAAATAAGGGTTTAAAAATAATATTATAATAATACTAAATTACCATAAAACTTGTCCTAACATTATTTGATGATACATTTTTGACCATAGGCATCTTTGGGTCGATTTTGGGACCCCATGGATCCACTTGTAGGTGATAGGGACACTTTATTTTAATTATGTTAAAATAAGTACAAAAATGACATAAGCATATATCTTTTAGAAAACCAATTTTTACACAAGGTTATTTATGTTGGATTTTAGACTATAAATATTAATTAGAAATCTAAAACTATTTCCTACATAATTATATTTTATTTATAATTTTTATACTTTAAATAATTTAATTTATTTATGACAGAATGATGATGTAGTAATTACCATAATAGTGAAAAATTAAAATAATTGATATTATAAATACACAAATAAATATAATTTGAGACTTTTTATGAATTACACTAATTTTATAAGTTAATATGACATGTTAGGAATGATTTATTTAAATGTTTTCTAAGTAATCATTCTGTTATGAGTTTCAAAAAAACCAACTATTGAATAGTGTCAAAATTGACATAAAATAGCTTTTAAAAAAAATATTATATTATTAATTTATATTAAATTCCTAAAAAATTAAGGTTCGGCCAAGACCCTTATATAATGATAGGTGTATCATTAATTGACCACTTGGGGGGTCTCTTGGAATTATATAGTAATTCTATTAATCATATTATATAAAAATACAAAGAGACATTGTAAAAGTGAAACTAATTAACAAAGAGTTAATACTTAAATATAAGGTTAATATAATGACCCAAACCTGTCTAAATTATATTTATTGAGTTTTTTTCGACCCATACCCACCTTAACATTTAAATAATCAACTTTTGAGCCATTATAAACCGAATATGAATTTATTATAAATTAATATTTCTAGCTTTTCCAAAGGTTCCCCTCACCCCTCTTATAAAAGGGCACTCCTCCTTCTCATTTGTTCACACCTTCAAAGCCTTTTGGTTCGGCCATAATCTACCCAAATACTCTCCTAGATTCCCTAAATACAACCTATATGCCTTAGTTTGATCAGAAAGCCAACCTAAGGAGCCCTTTTGATCAAATCAAAAGGAAGAACCCGAAGAAGAGGTAATGATTTCACCACCCTTTTCCAAGTTCCTTTCTTCATCCACTTCTTCTTCCTTTGTTATTACCATTCTAAAATAATAACTCCATTACCATATATATATTTTGATGTTATTATAAATATGGTACAACCATATTCAGTATTCTATCCACCCTTTGAATAACATGTCACCATACGTGCGTACGTACGGCTTACCGTCTCCACGTCGTGGTGTAATTGTTATTCAATATATTATTATTTGTATGGGTAAAATAATGATGTCTAACTCATTTAAATAATAAATATCACACGATAATGATTCTGTATATATGATATACCATCCAATTATATATCATTTTAATATCAAAAGAATGATATTGTCGCTCGTGCGTACGTACGGACTACCGTCTCCACAAACACGATGAGATTCATTCTCCATCATATCCATTCAAGTATAATTATTATTTGATGATTTAAAAATAATGTTTAAGGACTTGATATCATTATTTATATGAATAATATACAACCTATCCATGACAAACATGTCTTACATAACAAAACATTTGAAATAAAACGAGTAAGTTAACACCCGAAACGACGATAATACTAAGATATTATTAACAAAACAATGTTAAAAAATCATATATGATATCATATTAATATATATTATTCTTGTATAATTTAATAACAATTATTTCCCCATTATACAGGTGGTTAACCTACCCTCAACAAAGAAAAGTACAAGGTAAGGGTTTATTTCGCAATCTCTTCATTATTTGAGGTTGTTTATACGTAATAATCTACTGGGATTTCTTTATCATCCACATCCATGTTTCTTAGAAATGTATTTCAAAAATTTTTTACTATTTAAAAATAATATGGGTTAAAGTCCTTTATACCCTTATGTGTTTTTAATGGAATCTTTCCATCGTTTTCCAAACAAGTCACTTTTAACATTTTGACAAATTTAAGGTAAGAATGTTTTTTTAACTTATACGGTGGGTGCGGCTATTTACAGCCGTTATAAAATAGTCAAAGCTTACCTTACAAGAATATAAGAATATTTTCAATGAAAATATTTTATTTTATAATTATGTGACTTTTAAATGATTTAAAAATGAATATTTTATGAATTTGTGAAAGGTACTCTTTATCAAGATCATAATTTTAAATGTTTTAAAGATTTATCTTTCTAAATCTTATTAATTAATGTCCATGTTTTCAAAATGATTTTAAGGATATATTTATATGGACATGAAGTCTTTGAAAAGATATTTATTTTCCAACGTTTCAAAGTTGTATGGGACACTTTTATTCAACAATCTCTTTTAAATTTCTTCCTTTATAAATGTGTGACTTTTCAATGATTTCGAGAAAAGAGATATTTCTCTCAAATAGTTTTGAATTCATCTATGTCAACATCCTTTGATGGATTTTAAGCTTATTTGAAGTTGATTTATAATGATACAAAACTTTTGTATTGTATTGAAGGTTTTGTGAAATGTTTTACTATGGATGTGTTATTTTTATACCATTCATGGTTTATGGATAAAGTGTTGACATTTCATATGCTAGTTTTAATAAGAATGTTTATGTTACATTTAAACCTTTTCGTATGGGAATTAATTGGACATAGTAAGTGACGGGTGGAGCCCACTATAGCTCCTCGATGCATCGGTAGGTCTCATGAGACAAACTAGTGTCTTGGCACAAGGCCATGGAAAAATCTTTTTTGTAGTCTTGGCACAAGGCCTTGGCTATGTGGTTATGATAGTCTGGCATTATTCATTCCATCATTATGAAAGTGGTTATTGATATTGCATGTGATTATTAGATTAGTAGAATATCCATGTGAATAATTAAATGGCATTATTTCATTTTCTTTTTGCCATAAAATGTTGTAGTTCAAGTTTAAAAGGCTTTTGTTTTAGTTATACATTGACGTAAATGTTTATTCTTATTTATGAAAGTTTCCACTATATTTCTATCCTTACTGGGCATTTGAGCTCACCCCTTTTCTATGGTTTATTTTTCCTAGGATGTGAAGAAGTAATTTATGAATGACCTATAGGGATAGTATGTGGGGATATGAGTGTGGGATAAGGAGACTATGTTGTTGTAGTAGTTTTTTTCACTTAATGATGTTATGTAAAACTTTGTGAATATATCTAGTGTTTCCAAGGCTACTAAACCAATCGGTATTTCAATATTTGATCTTTATTTTGATCATTCCAATTTTATATAATAATGCACCAACTCTGGGTAACTGGGGTCGGGGCGTTACAAAAACTATTTTTGGTGAATAACTACTTTTGACTTTTATTTACCACTATTAAAAGTAAATATGGTAATTAAAGGTAAAAATGATATTATTATTACCCTAACACATGTCCTAATTCTATTTTATAAGTGTATTTCTACACAAACTACCTTATTAATAAAATATTCTCCTTTTGGTCCACTTGGATTAGATTAAGAAATTTATTATTATTTTATATAAAGAAGAATTAAAATTGTCAAATTGAAATTTTCATTACAAAAACATTTTTAATATAGGGTAATATAAAAAAGATATATTAGACTATAAATATTTATTATAAATCTAATATATTTCCTAAATAATGGAATTTTATTTATAATTTTAGACATTATATAATTAAATTAATTTTGGTCACAATGATGATCCAGTAATTACCTTTTTAATGGAAGGTTAAAATAATTGATGTTATAAATATCCAAATAAATGTAAATTGAGAATTTTGATGCATTCCTATAATTTTATAAATTAATATGACATGTTAAGGTTGATTCAATGAATTTGTTTGAAGTAATCATAGTGTTATGTCTTCCAAAATAATCAATTACTAAATAGTGTCAAAATTGACATAATTGTGTTTTTAAAACAAATACTTTATTATTAAATCATATTAAATTCTTAAAAATCTATGGTTTGTCCAAAAACATATATAATAACAGATATATCTTTAATTAACCACTTGGGGTCTACTTGTAATTTTATTGTATGATTATTAATCATATAATATAATAATACTAGAATACAATGTAAAAGTTAAACTATTTAACTAAGAGTTAAATCTTAAAGATAAGGTTAATATGTTGACATAAACCTATCTAAAACTTATTTTTTGAGAGATTTTATACCCATATCCGCCTTAGACTAGAATTAACTTATTTTTGAGCCATTATAAACCGAATATGATTGTAAAATAAAATAATACTTTACGCTTTTCCTAAAGTGACACCCAAATCTCTTATTAAAAGGTATTTCCCCTTCTATCAATGTCAAATATCCACATAAATTTGGATCAGACAAATCCTAAAACAATGTCCCCTCAAATACTCTCCCTTAGACCTAGAGTACTTATTTTTATCATAAATCCATCCTAGTGTGCCCTTTGGATCAAATCAAAAGGAAAGGCCCGAAAACAAGCTAATAATTTTGCCACCTTTTCAATGTTATTTTCTTATTCCACATCCTCATTAATTATTATTCCCATTACAAAATAATATATACAATAACTTATACATGTTGTGATGTTATTATAAATAATTTAAAACTATATTAATTATTTTTTCCATTGTATGAATGACAAGTCCCCATATGTGTGTACGTACGGCTTCATTCTCCACATTGTGGTGTAGTTTGTTATTCAAACAAATAATTTTTTGGATTGATATAATAATGAATATAACTGATGTAAATAATAAATATAACATGTTTTGTATTCTATATATATATGATATACCATCCAATTACATAAGATTTGACCATAAATTGAATGGTATTTTTTCTCGTGCATATGTATGGATTACCGTCTCAGGAATGCGATGAGATTCATTCCCCTTGGTAACCATTCAAGAATAAATTTATTTTTATGATTTAATAAATAACGTTTAAGAAATTAATATCATTGTTTATATGAATCAAATACATCTTTTCAATAACAAACACGGATTACGTAACCAAGAATATAAAGGAAAATGAAATATTTAACACCCGAAACAATGATACTACCGAAATATTATTAACAAAGAAATATTAAAAGATCATATATGATATAATATTTATGTATGTTGTTATTTTATAATTTAATAAAAATTATTTAACAATTTTATAGAAGTTTAATGCACCTTTTACCATGGAAATTTACAATTTATGGGTTAATTCTGCAATATCATCAATATATGAGGTTTTTTATACGTGAGTATCTACTGGGACCTCGTTATCATACACATATTTGTTGCATAAAAATGTATTTCAAAACATTTTTACTATTTTATAGAATATGGATTAAAGTCATTTATCCCCTTTTTGGATTTTTTAAGAGAAGTTTATATGGAATCATTCCATCATTTTCCAATCTATGTCCTTTAGAACCTTTCGACAAAATTAAGGAAAGAATGTTTTTTAACTTATTCAGTGTTTACAGAAATTTTCCACTATTATAACACCTTTGAATCCTTCCTTATAACCTTATAAGAATATTCAAAAAATAAATGTTTTCTTTTATAATTATGTGACTTTTATATGGTTTTGAAATATAAATAGGTAATTCTTTCAAATAGTTTTTATATCATCTATGTCAACATATTTTGATGGATTTTAAACTTGTTTGATATTGAACTATTATGATTCAAATCATCCATATTGTATTAAAGGCTTTATGATATGTTTGACTGTGGATGTGTTATTTTTATACCATTCAGTGTATATCGATAATGTATTGATATTTTGTATGATATTTTTAATACAAATGATTATTTTATGTTTAAATCTTTTTGTATGAGGAATGAATTGGACTTAGTAAATGACGGGTGGAGCCTGCTATATCTCATTGATGAATCAGAAGGTATCATGAAACAAAATAGTTTCTTGGCGCATGTTCTTGACAAAATTATATATGCAGTCTTGGAACGAGCCCCTGACTCTTGGGTTTTGAAGTCTTCCCTTATGTATCCCATTATTACGAGATTGGATATTGATATTTCATGTGATTATTCGATCAGTAGAATATCTATGTGAATATGTAAATTAAATTATTTGATTTATATTTTCTATATTAAGCTGATGTTTAATCTAAAAGGCTTTTGTAGTCTTATACACTACCTTAAAAGTTTATGGTTATTTATAAAATATTATTCTATATTGTTACCTGAACTGAGCTTCTGAGCTCACCCATTTCTAGGATTTATGTTTCCTCGGATTTGAAGAAATATTTTATGGTTGAACTGTAGGGATAGGCTATGGGATATAAGTGAGTTCAAATGGGACAAAACACAATTGTAGTTTTTTATCTCATGTTGTAATGTAAAACTTATGTGTGTATCTAATACATCCAATGCTACTAAACCGATCGCTTTTTCAGGACATGATCCCTTCTGATAATGCCAATGTTATTTAACAATGCTCCAACTCTAGGTAACTAGGGTTTAGGCATTATAGTTGGTATTTGAAAAAGTTTTTTACAAACCTCAGAAGCTAGATTTAGAAAAACTCTGACTAGTGAACAATACCTTGTGATAGAATTTGAGGATTAGTGTAGAAGAACAAAAATAGAATTTTGGTAAGGTATATATTTTGTGTGTTTTCCAAGTAATAAATAACTTTATAGATACATGTAGGTAGAGGAAACTCTAGAACAGATGTACATAGTAGTAAAATTCTGACAAGGAGTTTCGGGCTTGACCCGAAGTAACCTGGTACACAACAATGAGCCTTGTGCACTCTTGGTTACAACACTCTTATTGGATATGATATGAAGAATTCACATTTTTCTTAAAAACCATTATGATGGATTTATCAGTATATAAATCCTCAAATAAAACATTTTTATGATTATGGATTACATTCAAATTTTTTTTAATTTATGTTAACTGTTTTAAAGGATTGGAATTATGTATTGTTATTAATAAAATCATCTAGTGTATGCCATTGTTTAGAAATGGTGCCTAGTGGAATGAATGGAAACTGTAATAACACACATAATCCATGTGGGTATTTACCTTATACTCAATATAATTATAGTTGATATGGTGATGCAACTAGTGATGGTTATCTTATCACCATTATGGGACAACTCCCTTAGGGTTTTATTAATAACCATACCCGTATAGAGAACTCTGATGCACAATGTGGAGGGTAATTGTTAGACCACTTCATAAGGAAATAACCACCAATATTTAATGGGACTATAAATCTATATGCACTTAAGAAATGGATAAGTTCCATAAAAAAATATTTCATGCTTTGGGGAGTAGAGAAAGGGAAAACGATATCATGGCTGTTTATCGCCTCATGGGAGATGCAGAACAATGGTGGTCATTAAATCAATACAAAAACGAGGATGAAGATGTATCAAATATGTAATAAAGGGAGTTTAAATAAATATTCATAGAAAAATAATTTCCTCGTGACCATTGAGAAGATATGGAAAGACAATTTATGAGTATGATGAAAAAGGGGGATGATAATATCCCAAAGTATGAGGATAACATTAAAAGTTTAGAAAACCATGCATAATATTATATAAGTAACTCAAGGAGTAAAATTGATTGATTCATTGATGGGTTAAAACCATTTCCCCATTGAGAATTATACACACAATCATTCACATCATATGTAAATATTGTATCATGTCTTATAAAGAAAAAAATGTTATTCTCTAAGTCTTACAACATTAAAGAAAAAAGAGAGAAGATGAGATCTATTGAACACTCTGGAAACAGAAATAAGGGGAAGAATGGAAAACCTGAATATCCATCATGCGGTAAATGTTATAAGAAACACCCTAGTACTTGCCTTAAAGGAATGGGAGTCTATAACATCTGTGGTTAAAGGCCACCAAGATCATGATTGCAAGTGATATAAAGAGGTTGTCAATGTTGAATTCTACAATTGTAGAGAAAAGGGGGATTATACAAAAGGAATTTCATAAGAACCGATGAAACATAACTCAGAAAAGGCCAAGGGTGAAATTCCAAGATTATCCATTCACTACTACTGAGGTTGGAGCTGGTGGTAGGTAATTTAATGGTTTAATCAAGTTTATCTAATGATTTTATTGATATTGGATCATTACCTCGTTTCATATCTTCCATGTTTTCTATTAAAAATTATATATTTCCAATTTGATTTAACAATGGAGATGTATGTCAAAACTCTTAAAGAAAGTACCATTACAACAATGTTTTGTGAATCAGTTCCATTTAGGGAATATAAATGTTAATTATCTGTTGATCTCATCACTATACCAATGATTGAAGTTTATATAATTCACTGAATGGATTTTATTTCAGAGCATGATGTAAAAATTTATTGTAAGAAGGAGGTTACAATTTTCGATAATGACAAGGAGTACCTTATCTTAATAAAAGAAACATCACCAATTGATTCTTATCTAGATCCACCCCTAGTAGCTCTACTAAATTCAATTATTGGGGTGGATGATATTGAAATGACTATGGTTGAGGAAATTAATTTTCAAATAGAGGATGTACCAATTGTGCAAGAATAAGTTGATGTGTTTCTAGAAGATTTACCTAGATATCCTCCAAAACAAGAAATTGAGTTTTCTATTGATTTAATTTGGGGTTCTAGGCCCATATCGAATACCCCTTATACAATGTCCAGTGCAGAATTAGTGTAACTAAAGAATAAACTAGAGGAATTCATTAAAAATGATTTATTCCCCTTAGTGTTTTTCTAGGGGGAGACCTTGTTTATTTTGTAAAGAATAAAGATGGATTTATGAGGTTGTGCAATGACTATAAGAAGATCAATGCTATAACAATAAATAAAAAGTATCCCCTACTTCACATTGACGATTTATTCGACAAACATCAAGGAGGTCAATATTTTTCAAAGATTGACCTTGGATCTAGATATCATCAGTTATGTCTGAAGAAGGAAGAAATTACGAAAACTGCATTTTGAACCATGTACGGGCATTACGAAATACACTAATACCTTTTGGACTGACTAATGCACCCATTGTTATCATGGGTCTAAAGAATAAATTTCTGTTTGAATATCATGATGACTTTTTAGTGGTATTTATTGATGATATATTGGCTTACTCAAAATCCTATGAAGTTCATTAAAATCACCTTTGCACTATTCTGAAAACCCTCAAATGAAATGAATTATATGGTATGTTTAGCAAGTTTGTATTCTGGCTTTGGGATATTTCTTTTCTTGGCCATATTTTCTCTAATGATTGAATCTCTATTGATCCTTTAGAGACCATGTAAATCCAATAATAGTCAGTGCCAACATGTATAACTGAGGTACACCGTTTTGTAGGTTTAGTAGGTTATTATCGGTGCTTGGTCCATAATTTTTCTCTATTGGATAACCCATTCACCATGCTCACATATAGAGGGGGTAATATTTTGGACTAAAGACTGTGAAGAATGTTGTGAGTAATAGAATAAATGATTAGTTAATGCTCTTCTATTGACTCTACCATCAGGGAATGATGGGATTTTTGTTTATAGTGATTCTTAAAAGAATGGAATTGGTTGTGTCTGTATAAAAATTGATAGAGTTATTTCATATGCATCACAACAACTAAAAATTCATGAAAAAACAATCTCAATCATTATCTTGAGTTAGCAGATATACTATTTTCTTTGATGATTTAGAGACACTATCTCTATGGAGAAAAATGTGAGATATATATTTATCACTAGAGCTTGAATTATATTTTCTCACAAAAAAACTCAACTTGAGGTAAAGATGATGTCTCAAACTAATCAAGGATTATGAATGCACTATAAACTAAAATCTAGGGAAGGAAAATAAGGTGGAAGATGCTGTGAGATGAAAGTTTCATGGAGTTTTGAACAAGATGAGAGTTTAAAGTGGTCATATTTTCATGTATCTATTAAAAATAGATATGGGAATAACCATAAAAGGTGAATCATCAATACTTTTTAAAATGCTTTCCAAACTATCATAACTAGAAAGGATAAAGAGTTTTTTGACTGATGACGAAGAGTTTAAAAATAATATTAAAGCTATGAATGATGGGATATTGATCAACTTAGTATATGAAGATACTATTTTGAGATTTGGGAAGAGACTTTGTGTTCCAGAAAAATCAAATCTAGAAAAGGAATTGTTGGATGATTCTCATTGCTTCAATTTATCTATACACCCTGGTAGCTTTATGATGTATGGAGATTTGAAATAAAATTTTTGGTGGGGCAACATGAAGAGAGTGATTTCTTAATATATGTCAAGATGTAAGGTTTGTCTACAATTGAAAGCTGGAAGACAACATCCTAGAAGAGTCATGCAACCTCTTCCTAAACCTGAGTGGAAATGAGATTATATTACGATGGAATGTTTCATGGGAATACCAAAGATACCAGATGGAATGATGCAATATTGGGAATTGTTGATCATCTTACCAAGTAAGAACATTTTCTTCCTATAAGAGAAGATTTAACACTTAATCGTTTTGCAAGACTATATATTAATGTAGTTGTAAGACTTCCTGGAGTACCCCTATCGATTGTTTCAGATCATGATCCTCATTTTACAACATGATTCAGGAAAATTCTTCTGAAGGCTATGGATACTGAACATATTTTGAGCACTGCCTACCACCCTCAAACTGATGAACAATCATAACAGACTATTCAAACCATAGAAGACATGTTGAGATATTGTTTACATGATTTTTATAGTATGTGGGATCATTCTGTACCTATGGAATAGTTTTTCTATAACAATATCTATCATTTATGTATTCATATGGAACCATATGAAGCATTATATGGAAAGAGATGTTACATAACAACTAGTTGGGATGATGTTGGTGAAAGAAAACTCATAGGCCCAAAAATTGTTGACGAAAAAATGGAAAAGGTGAAGGTTATCAAAAACCACCCCAAAGCAGCTCAATGTAGGAAATAAATCTATTCCGATAACTGAAGGAATGATTTTTAATTTCATTTAGGAGATCATGTTTTCTTGATGGAATCTCTATGGAGTTGTGTTGTATGTTTTGTTAGAAGGGTAATTGAGTCCCATGTACATCAGACCTTAAAAAATTCTAGAATGAATTGGATTTTTATTTTATCACTTGGAAATACTGCCAAGTCTTTCCAAAGATCATGATGTTCTCCACATATCATTGTTGAGAAAATAAATGTCTGACCCAACACATTTACTCACCTATGAAAAAATATAAATAGATCCTGAACTGCCTTATTGCGAAGAGCCAATCAGAATTCTTGATACTAGATAATAAATGTTGATAAACTGGACGACTCATCTGGTGAATATTCTATGGGGAAACCATATGATGGAAGATAAAACTTGGGAACCCATGAAAAGTACAATGATCAACCACACGAATATTTTTGTACAGTATTATTCTAGAAATTTAGAGTATGAAATTATTAGGAGGGAAAAATTTAACACCCCATGTTTCCATAGTATGTTTCTTTTAGAATAATACAATAGCTTATGTTTTACACAATTTCGACTTCTAACACACCACAGCCAAGAAAACTAGCCATTATGAATAGAAATATCCACTTTTTGAAATTTTATAAATTTCATTTTTCAAAATTTACTTCATTTTTGGTTTCTGAAAATCAAAATTAGTTTGGTGTTAATTTTTGGTATTTTTCTGAAAACATTCAATTTTTGATGAATAGTGAAAAGCACTGCATTATTGTTTAAAACTGACTTTTTAGTTAAATAATTAGTTATTTTATTTAAGTTTATATTAGGTAAAAATAGATACATAATTCCTATATATGTTAAATGTAATTCATTGGGGTCATTTTATAATAATATTATATTTATAAAATTTTATTGAACTTTTTACCGTCTTTTACCCACCTACTAGGAACATATTCAAATTTACATAAAACATAATTTTACCACTTCTATGAATTTAATTTCAAAAATATGAGAGAAATTGTTGATATTAGTATGTAATATTTGGTTCAATAAGATGATATTAATTTTTGGTGAATAGTAACTTTTGACTTTTATTTACAATGGTTATAAGTAAATATGGTAGAAAAAGGTAAAAATGATATTATTATTACCCTACAATATGTCCTTGATCTATTGGATAAGGGTATTTCGACCAAAATAAACCTTACGAATAAAATATGGTCCTTTTGGTCCACTTGAATTAGATTACGATACTTATTATTACTTAATTTAAAGATGAGTTAAAAGTGTTAAATTAAAATTTTCAAAACTAAAACATTTTTAATATTGGGTTATACATAGTATAAATTAGACTATAAATATTAATTATAAATATAAAAGTATTTCCTAAATAATGGTATTTTATTTATAATTTTTAGACATTACATAATTACATTTATTTATGACATAATAATGATGCTGTAATTACCATTTTAATAAAAGGTTTAAATAATTGATGTTATAAATATACAAATAAATGTAAATTAAGACTTTTGATGCATTACACTAATTGTATTTATTAATATTACATGATATATCATATTCAATGTTTTTTTTATGCAATGATTCTATTATGACTTCCAAAAAAATTAATTACTAAATAGTGTTAAAATTGACATAAATAAGTTTTTAAAACAAATACTATATTATTAAATGATATAATAGTCCTAAAAATATAAGGAACAGCCAAAGGATATATATAATACTATATATATTATTAATTAACCTCATGGGGTTCTCTGGGAATTTTATAGTAAGATTTTTACTATATAATATAATAATACAAGAAATACATGGTAAAAGTTAAACTATTTAACTAAGAGTTAAATAAAAAGGATAAAGTTAATGTGGTTCCCTAAAACTTTCTAAATCGTATTTGTTGAGAGTTTTTAGACCCATACCAGAATTATATTCAAAATTAAACAATTCGGATCCATTTTATACGAAATATTATTGTATAATAATACAATATTTCTTGCTTTTCCGAAAGTGACCCTCACCTCTCTTATAAAAAGGTACTTCCCCTTCTCTAAAAATTACAACTCCAAAAACCATTTGTCTCGGCCAAAAAAAACCCATATAACCTTCGAACTACCCTCCCTTAAACTTAGAGGACATACCTTGACCATAAAACCAACCTAATGATCCCTTTTGATCAAATCAAAAAGAAACACCTAAAGAAGAGGTAATAATTTACCACATCTTTCAATGTTCTTATCTTCTTCCACTTCCTCATTATTTGTTATTCCAATGACAAAATAATACTCTTGTACCTTATACATAATATTATGTAATTATAAATATTTTAAAACCATATTCATAATTCTATCCATCCAATTAATGACAAGTCACTATACGTGTGTACGTACGGCTTACCGTCTCCACGTCATGGTGTAATTTGTTATTGAAACACATCATTATTTGAATGGGTATAATAATGAGTATAACTAATGTAAATAATAAATATATTATGTTAAGGATTATGTATATATTATATACCATCGAATTACATACAATTTCACTATCAATAGAATGGTATTGTCGCTCGTGTGTCTGTACGGATTACCGTATCCACGAACGTGATGAGATTAATTCCCCATCATAACCATTCAAGAATAAATTTCATTTTAGGATTAAAAATAATGCTTAAGAACATAATATCATTCTATATATGAACCAAATGTATCTTATCCATAACAAACATGGATTATTTAACCAATACTATAATGAAAAATGAATTAGTTAAAACCCGAAACAATGATACTATCGAAGTATTATTTACAAAGAAATATTAGAAGATCATATATAACATCATATTTATGTATTATGTTCTTGTATAATTTAATAAAAATGAATTAACTATTATAAAAGAGTTTAACATACCCTTTATCAAGTAATAGTACAATGTAAGGGTTATTTCTACAATCTCTTCATTATCCGTGGTTTTTTATACGTGACAATATACTACAAACTCTTTATCACCCACCTCCATGTTTCATAAAAAATTATTTAAAAACATTTTTACTGTTTACTAGACTATGGGTTAATGTAATTTATAACCTAGTTTGTCTTTTTATAAGATGTTTATAATGTAATCTTTCCATCGTTTTCTTAAAAAGGACCTTTACGACCTTTTCAAGAAAATTATGGAAAGAATATTTTTTTAACTTATACAGTGGGTGCAACTATTTTCCACTATTATAACACCGTCAAAATCATCCATTAAAATATAATAAGAAAATTTCCCAAACAAACGTTTTCTTTTATTATTATGTGACTTTTTAATGGTTTAAAAAAGAGTTATTTATTTTAAAAAGTTTTCATTTCATCCATGTCAACACCTTTTGATGGATTTTATACATGTTTCAAGTAGAACTATTATGATAAAAATCTTCCATATTGTATTGAAATTTTTGTGATATGTTTGAATATGGATGTTTTATTTTTATACCAATCATGGATTATAGTTATAGTATTTACATTTCGTATACTATTTTTAATATGAATGTTTATGTTATATTTAAACCATTTCATATGAGGAATTAATTGGACTTCATAAGTGACAGGTGTAGCCCGCTATAGCTTCTCGATGCGTCAATAGTTCTCATTAGACAAAATAGTTTCTTCACACAAGGCCTTGACAAAATCTTATTTTTATTCTTGGCATGAGGCCTTGACTATGTGATTATGAAGTCAGGAAATATGCATTCTATCATTATGAAATTGTCTATTGATATTGTATGTGATTATTTGACTAGTATAATGTAATGACCCATAAAATTCAAGGGAAATTTTTTCTTAATTTTATTTGGGATTTTAAAAGGATGCAGTTTCTGGCAGCACCTGATTCTGAGTCCCGGTGTGCCCGGAATCAATTTATGATGTTTAGCTTGGGTACGTTCAGTAAACGAATGAGCGGGTTTTCCTAACTTTTGAACCGGTGCTCGAAATCAAAATCTAAGGGCACTGATGAAACCGCAGCGCTGGTAATTTCTTAGGAACACCTTTTTTGGAGTTGTGTTTTCTCGATTATGGTTATTAAAATTTTGGGTTAAGTAATGAATACAATAAAATTTGTGCAACCAATATTTATTTTTATTTCTATGTAGTTAAAACCTTATCTTGGTGGTTGGAGTGGGACCCACAATATCCTACTCCACTAGTTAGGATATTAGTGAGGTGGGGCCCACACGAGACCCACCTATTCAACTTCCTTAAACCCCCATTTTGTAACACACCTGCACCCCATATTAAATTCCGAGTCAACACTCACATTAATTGGATGGTTAAAACACTTTAATTAATTCAATTAAACTCTTCAATTAATTCAATTAATGGAATGAATTATTTTGAATTTCAAATTGAGATATTTACTTGTGTGTTAATTAAATAAGGCAAGTATTATTTCATTAAGCGTTGGATCGTTGTGCGAGAGGGATTGGAGAGGAATTTCTCAAGCCTTGGAATCCTCTTCTTCCTCCTTGAAGAACGCGAAGAATGCACCATCGTCGACGAAGAACACTACCCTCCGATGAAGGACGACAAAGAACGTTGAATCCTCGGAGATCGACGATGCGACGTCGTGTACCGCGACACCGACGATTCTCTTATCCATGACGCTGATGACACTTACAGAACCTTGTTCCATGACGCCGTATACTGCGATGATTATTTCCCACGACGAACCTTCGTTCGACGACACCTTGAGGTAGTAGTTAATTTTGTTCATGGAATGATCATTTCCATTATTCGTCTTTTATTTGGGGCCGCTTGTTATCAACTTAATGGGACGAGGCCGGACCGCGCAAACACGACCGACCCTCCTCCCCCTTGGTTGTTTTGTTTGTTGCAGCTCGAAAGAAGGTGGCGCGGTGCAATTACACCGCGCAATGGAATCATGGAGGGATGTGGTGCCATCGTGCCGCGCCGTTGAGGTAGAACAAAGCCGCGGCGCCATCACGCCACACCGGAGAACCACAAAGAGGCCTCGGCCGGAGCGGGTCTGCGGTGGAGGGGCGCAGCGCTGTCATGCCGCGCCGGTCGGACAAGACCGCGGCGGTGCAAGGCGGGGCGCCCGAAACCGCCGGTCGCTGGCACCTCAGAGGGCGGGACCTGGGCGGCAGCACCGGCCGGCCGGACTGGGCCGGCCGTTTTAGGGGGAGACCGGGTGTCGTAACCCCCGGATGGAAAAAAAGAGTGGCCCCCACGTTGGGGGCCGTAGTTTAAATCATGGGGACAGCCCCCCCCCCCTTCCTCTCAACTCTGCCAGCACCGATCTGGCCACCCGTGAGCTGCGCCCGCACCAGGCCAACCGGCCGCCCAGGCCAGATCGGCCGCACAGGGCCGGGCCGCGCCCACCGGGTCGGGCCGCGCCCTAAGGGACCGGACCTGGACCCGGGTCTGGTCGACCTGGTTCGGCCGACCCAGGGGGTCTCGGACCGGGTCGGTCTCGGGCCCAATACCCCCTAAAACCGGACAAGTTCGTAATTTTGCCCATATCATGGGCTACGGACCTCCAATCGACGCACCTTCAGTTGTGTGGAGATCCTTGGAATGGGACGGTCGTTTCGGTATATTAAACTCAAGGTTTCAATGAACATTGTGTATGACCGAGTTGGTTCGAACATGAAACTAACCGGGCCCTCGGAGCGGAAACTCTTATAACTTGATCTCCGGACGTCTGATTGACATGCCGTCAACTTTGTTGGATTCCTCTAAGTGAGACGGATCTTTTAACTTACTCTGCTCGAGATTTGGATGTAGTTGGAGTGCAGTCGGGTTGGTTTTGACTTAAAACCCAACCAGGCCCATGGAACAAAAAAGTCTATAACTCTCAGACCGGCCGTCCGATTGACGCGACGTCTGTCACGTTGAGTTCCTCTTGTCGAGACGGAACCTTGGGATACATCAACTATCGACTATGTGTCAGTTGATGTTTCGACCCCCCTTGGTTCGTGGAGCGGACCCTACCGGAATCGAGCATGCTGTGTGCGGGAACCCTAGAGATGGTTGCGATTGCGATGAAGACTGCACTAAAATCCTACGTGGGTTCGGCGTCGATGAAGACCGTACAGAAATCCTCTATGGGTTTGACGGTGATGATGATTGAACTGAAATCCTACGTGGGTTCGGTAGTGATGAAGACCGTACTAAAATCCTCTGTGGGTTCAACGACAATGACTACTGTTCTTGTATCCTACGTGGGTCTGGTAGTGTTTGACTCTGTTCTTGCTATCCTATGTGGGTCTGGCAGAGTAGTTGGTCTGTATCCTATGTGGGTCCGACAACTTAGCTGATTTAGTATCCTACGTGGGTCTTAGCATGGATGAATCAGGGGCTATATCTGATCATCTCTATCACCTTACGAAGAAGTAGACCTGTGTGAGATGAGTCTTGACTTTCAATAAATATCTTCGATATGATTGACTTGATTTCCAATGTGGATTGGGTTGTGTTATCCTCTGTCGATTAGTTGTACTATCCAATTCGGACGTGATCGAACTTGGGCTCGGATGTTGAAGCCAAACTGGAATTGATGACTTAGGTATATGTATGGGAATATACCTAAGTAGTGTTGGTTGTTACTTCGTGATTGTATCTTTCCTTTGTGGATTATCCTTTGTGGATTCTAGGAGACCTTCGGGGGTCTCGGGGTCCCTAGTGAGTAGCGTATACTCACCCCTACACGGGCAATGCCCGCACTACGTTGTGTTGGATGCAGACAACAGACAGTGCGGATCGTTTTTGAGGATTGTGGAGCAAGTCGGTGCCTTGAGGTGGACCACTGGGCGGAACGTAAATTGAGAGAACTGCTGGACCCGAGGGGCTGAGGAGGCTATCTGTACCCACCCTTCAAATGAGACTTCCAGTGGATGGCTCGACGTTGCTGCTTTACTTTCAGTTGTTGTACTTTATTTCCAGTTGTTCTTTACTTTCAGTTTGGGTTTGTAATCTATCCCACATACTTTTCCACACTACTTTTGTACCCAGTTTTACATAGTGTTTACTTCCTCTTGCTTACTCTGTGGTGTTTATTTACTTTATAAAGGCAATGCATTCCACTATTTGTCGGAATTTACTCCTTTGGTGCTAGTCGCTAGCCACTGGCCTATGGAAGGTGGGCTTGGGTTAGTCACAGCATGGGTCCCGAGGATGGGTCGTGACATATAATATCCATATGAATAAGTAAATGAAATTATTTGATTTATATTTTCCATTTTATGATGAAGTTTATGTTTAAAATCCTCTTTTTTTTCTTATAAATTTCCTTAAATTTTTGTTCTTATTTCTGAAAGTTTCTAGTATATTGTTAGTCTTACTGATCACCTGAGCTCGTTCATTTCTATGTTTTATTTTTCCTAGGATGTGAGAAGTATTTTTTGGTTAACATGAAGGGATAGGATAATGGAGTCAAGTGTGTTCAAAGGGGAAAAATATTTTTGTTTTTCTCATCTCATGATGTTATGTAAAACATATGTTTGTATCTAGTATTTACAAGTCTACTAAACCGATCGGTCATTCAGGATATGATCCCTTGTGATCATTCCAATGTTACGTAATAATGCACTATCTTTGGGTAACTAGGGTTGGGGAATTACATATGTGATTGTGATTTCTCTATTCCCCATACGACATTATATAAATCATATCAATGGAGTAAATATGGTTTCAGTTAATATGCCCAAATTTTAGGGTATTTTTCCTTTCGTCCCTTTTTCTTCAACCTAAGTCCAGTTAGGAGATGATATATGATGATTTTTTTACCACACACATTAGTAATGTGGAAAATAATTTTTTTCTTAAAGTGTAGTTGATTTATATCTAGTTTTAATTATGTTGTACAATTGTCCTTCCTGCCTAAATCTATTATAAATTTAATTCCTTAAAAAAATTATTTCAAAGTTGTTAGGATAACAACATAGTACCATGTGATATATGGAAGTTGTTCACCACAACCCAAACCACATATGATGTGTTTTTATGAATCGTTACCATGACATCACTCCCAATAGGGTGTTTTTGTGTGAGCTCTCCATATTTTTTTGGGATAATTAATAAATTTAATGAAATGTTAGGGGAGGGATTATGCCTCATTTTCCTTGGGATTACTTGTTATTAAAAAGGTTAAATGGATAAAATGAAAAATGTGGATTGGGTTGGATGACCTCATGGCTTGAATATTATTATGAAATGTGTCAATGAAATTTTTATTACTATGTTGGATTCTATATAAATTTCTACTCCAAGGATATTGATTAAATTTTATGGAAAGGAAATTTCAACTTCACATATCCATGATCATATTGGTTACATTAGACGTTTCAACTCCATTGATTCTGATTCCTTTGAATGTCAAGGATATTTCTACAACTTGGACACTCCATTGATTAACTACCATGGAAATGCATAGTGAACATAATCCATGGGCTTCCTATTAGACTTTATATAGATTTATATGGATATTATCTATAGAATCGATGAGGATTACTTAGTAATTTTATACCTTGGATTTGGCCCACATAGCCCTGACACTGGATTACTCGGCATAGGTTGTAGTGGATGTTTTATCAGGATTGATTGATGACCCTTGTTTATTATCACGTATATACCATGATCCTTGGTAGGCTCGAATATATCACTTCTATATGTAACAATCCAACATATACATTTATATTATTATTATATTGGGAACACTTCTAAGCATATATACGCTTAATCTAATTGTTAAAGACATCGTTGGTTGTGGAATAATAAGGGTTATCTCCCACCCTATTGGGGCCATTTATGGGTACCTATATAAACTTCATGGATGTAGGTAGGGACCATAAATAGATGATGCTTCATTAATCTTGATTTATTTCCCCTGAATTCAGGGGAGCACATGATCGAGCTATGATCATGATTATATCGGTAGATTATTCATTTCCGCCCATGATAATTTTCGTTAATGTATTAGACTCAATGTTTGTTTCCATTTAATACCTACCATTTTATATAGATAAATAACATTTTTCATCCTATTGTATTTGACACATATTCTGGTTTTCATTATTATTAAGGTCTTGTGAATATTATATTCGATTGATGATTTATTTTATGTTTCCACGTTATAACTAATTTATGATAAAACAACATTTCTCTTATTATGAGGGTGTATTATCTCCCAAAAACTACCATATACCCCCCATTTCTAGTCATTAGACTCTGACATATGGATATTCTTTCTTCAGTCCATGTGACCAACCAGCTCAGTGAACCATTTAGTGGATCCTAGTTTGGGAGAATAGAAATTTGTATTAGATCATTTCATTTCTTGATTTACGGTTTTATGAAAATTAAAATTATATTATAAATGAATTGTAACTTTGTTATAATACATGACTTGGATTAGTTAAACCATGTTCAGGGTAATTACAAATTTACAAAGAATGGGGAATTTTTGTTATATTATTTTCTCTTATAGTTGATTAGAATATGGAATTGGGCGACAAACAAGATGTATGATGTTTTGTAAGATTATATTTTTTTCCTTGGCCCTAAATAGCATTGAATCTTAGATCATGCATCATTTTTGTCAAATTACATTATTCACATTCCATGCATATGCCACACCATATAAGAATAATTTATTAACTGAATTGCATTTAATATATGTTCCTTGTGTTCTATAAATGTTTACAATTAATTATTATTATAGAATATTTCTATGAAAAAATGGTACATAATGTGCTTTTCTTAAAAAATTGTTTTCATCATAGGCTATAATATACACCTTATTTAGTCAATTATGTAACATTGAGTAATGGAACATTGGTCACATTGGATGGAATGTGTTAGGGTTGGGATTAAATGGGTTCCATTCATGAATTTATACGGTTTATGGCCCTTATAAATTGGAAGTCGTACTTCATATAATTCATAAAATTAATGATAATTTTATTGACAATAGAAACTAAAATAAAATTGAAATATAATATGAATATTTTACATTAAATAGGGATGTGAATTTAAATTTATAGGGCATACAATATAAATTTAAATAGACAATATATATATTGAAACCCATATTGTGAAATATAGATTTTTACTGAGACCATCCATTATTTGTGGGAAGTGGGTATTGTCTCAGATGTTCTTTATGATATTTCCTATTACTTAGACCAAGATCTAGGGCTATAAAGAGGGGTGTATCATGGTTATAGTATGGCTTCTAAAAAACCAATTTTATTTCTATGATCTATTATCTACTGAAATATTCTGAGGTGTGTGTCTGAAATTTATAGGTATATGCCACAATGATGACCTCTAGTAAAATTTCAGAGGGTGGTGATGACCATACTCCAGTGGTGGTGGGACCTTTACAAATTGTAGAACCTATTATAGTTCCACCTAAAGGAATACTCACTATTCCTGATATGCGTGTTTATTCTTAGTTGTTATAGGGTTTCATTCACATTATTCTGACCATTCAAGGATCCTTACATCATTCCTCAACTATGAATGAGCAAGCAGATTTGTGTTAGTAAAATAATCCG
This sequence comes from Viscum album, assembly GCA_963277665.1. Lineage (NCBI taxonomy): Eukaryota > Viridiplantae > Streptophyta > Magnoliopsida > Santalales > Viscaceae > Viscum > Viscum album. Next base: position 460,196,869 of record OY728141.1, on the reverse strand, counting down.
TCCAAATTTTCATGTCATGGTTGTACACAAGATACTGAGATGTGGTTTGAGACATTTTCATATCGATTTTTTAGAAATTGTGGACACCTATAGAGTCGAGAGTCAAGATCATGACTTATATTATCTGGGGATTGAAATTACACTTGTGGGATATTCTAATCAATGATGATACATTTCATGATATGTTTTGGATGGATTTTTAAACTAGGTGTTGTGATTTTTTTTCATTCCTATGAATCTGACAGATGAAGTTGCTTATGTGTTTTTGTGAATGGAGTAGGGAACTATGAACATTAGGGAGTATCTGAATCTCTTTACAGAGTTTCCTCATTTTGGTAATGCATATAATGGTGATGAGTCTTACAGGGTAGGATGTTTCAAGGATGTTATTAAGAATTTCATTCGATCACATGTGAAAATGATTTTATTGAATATATTAAATGATATAGTATGTTAGGCACTTATTATTGAATGTAATTAGAGGGAGATGTGATCCTAGTGTAGGGTAGTGTTAAATTTCATCCCATTGGTTCATTGTCATGTTGATGAAAGTGATGTCTTGAGATGTCTTATAAGGATAATACCAGCCAATGTGTGAGTGTTGGTATTTCTATCTTCTATGATCAGTGTGGAAGGTAGGGACATATGTGGAACTAGTGTGATATTGAACCAATATGGTGTATAATATGTGGAATTATGTGAATTTTGAAGAGTTATTTTTTCAATCATAACCACCATTCAATGAGAGGTTATCTACTATTATTATAGGTTCGAGAGTGGGATTAACATATTTACATAATGCTTGGAAATGGGAGTATATCAGTCTTTTAGGGTGAGGGTGGTCATGGTATTGGAATATAGACTCCATTTCCATATCAACATCATAGGCAGCTTATTAATGGTTTTTAGGATGTTTCAAAGATTCATTGTTTAGGCTAGAAATATTCATTTTGGCCAATACATAATAGTAAGAACAATGAGCTATCTATAGTTATATATATATACATGATATTAGTAGATTATATTCTTGTATAATACATTTTTTATATAGGTTATTCACATTATTTATTGTGCATACCTATTTTAGGGTGCCTTGGTATCGATATGTATAATTTTTTTATTTATGACATTCGATACATAGTTGTAAATTAGATCAGAGAGATTACTCTATTAAGGAGAGTTCCCCCTTAAGATAGGTTGGTATCATTTCATATGGAATCATTCTATTATTTGAGATGATATGGTTTGACATCATTCTCAAAATGGATTGGTTGAAATATTACCATGTCCGTGTTAATTTCTATTAGTGATGGTTATCCTTTACATCACAAGGGGATAGTAAGAATATCCATAGTTTTGTGTCTGATTTCCTGATATGAAGTGCTTGACCAGAGCATTATGGTCTATGTAGTATGATAACCCAAATTTATAGTATTTAATTTGAAGATCTAGAAATGATAATGGATTAATTCACTTTTGTGGTAGATCATTTTAGCGATGTCTTCTAAATAAACTTTTATTTTACCTCTTGAGAGATGTTTAGTTCCCTATTGAGCTACTTCCATGAGTTATACTAGTATAAATTCAGCCTTATAGGATAGAAAATACTCATTTATATAAACTCATGAAACTACAAGAGAATATTAGATCCTAGAACCTATATTCCCAGATACTATTATGAAATCAATAATTTTACATTCTATGCTTGGATGGATATACATGTGACCAAATAGTTTCTGTAACGACCCAAAGATTTTCAATGGAAAATTTCCTTCTTATATCTATGTCATAAAAACACAAAATAATGAACTACTAAGTGATAAGTGACCTTTAAACATAATTTTTTCACCCCTATGTTTGGAATTTTAAAAAATCCAACATTCACAGTTGTGTTCAAGATAGTTTTTGGAGTCCAATGAAATAAAAATAATTTTTGGTGAATAGTAACATACCCTTATGAATAGTAACCTACCCTTATGAATAGTAATATAACCCTTATGAATAGTAAATAAGAGTAACATTACCTATGAATAATAAAATAAAATTTAGACATCATAGAAAGTGATAATTTGACCTTAGTAAACGTTTTTGGTATTTTATAAGTCCTAAATAAATAATTATAATTAATTAATTAATTTAAAAGAATATTTATTTTCCTGAAATATATTCATAAATTGTTGAATCAATGTATAATAGTTTTTAGATAATTTTATAAGACACTAATTAATTTTTGAAAGAACTGCAAAATCAGTTTTAATTTTAAAAACTATTTTTTTAAGTAAATTATGATTTTAATTAAATATTAAATTAATAATATTTAGAAAACTATTTTTGAAAAATGGACTTCATTTTTGGATTCTACATGTCGAAAAATGGTTGGGGTAAAATTTTGGGATTTTTCTAAGATACTTGAATTTTTGATGAATAGTGGAATCCGATAATTCACAATAAAAGCTAAATAATGCATTAATTGAGTCATTGCTGATGTTCTGCTGATGTAAGCCCACTTGGTTCTGGATTACATTATAAAATTACTATTATTGGTCATCCAAGACTCACTATTCCTTGTCTTTGGTGAAATTAATAAATTAATCAATTTTATATTAAGGAAACCCATCTCCCCTCCACTATAAAAGCCACCCTTCACTCCCTCTTTTCCTCACACCTCTCAAGCTCCAAGCCTTCTCTAAATTCTGACCAAACACCTTACCTAGCTCATCCCCCACGTAAAAAAGCATCTGGTCTCATCAAAAGACCAATCCTAACTTCCTTAAGGAGGTTCTCAAGAGGAGGATTCTAAAGGTAATTTCTCTCTCTCTTCTCCTTTAATTTCCTTTCAAGTTCATGTTCCTTCTTGATATCTCTCTATCTATCTTCATAAAAAGTGTTCTTTAAATCCAGTATTATATATATACTGTAATATTATGATTCTAATGTTATATTATATCACCCCACACCCTTTCCCCCTTCCTTTTATTTTATTAAAGAGAACGTTGTTCATGTGGTGATAATTTATCACCTTCAAAAACAACATGCTCTCTTCTTCCATTTATACCTTAAATATGGTCATGAAACCATTTTTATGGTTGCACCAGAATGTTTTATATGTATTATGTTCTATTTTATGTTCTGGAAATAACCTATGGCCATACTACTAAGTGAAAAGTTAAAATGAGTAGGCTGTGATACAAAAACCGCTCAAATTAGCCCAAATAATCTTCATTTAATTATTATATAATAATTCGGCCACATGGATGTAATATAACTCATTATAAAATCATTAAAGCTTCTGTAATATCATTAATTACTAGTAATATCAGTTCTTTATGTTTACCCATGATCTACCCAAACATAAAATTAAGAATACAAGTGGACCGCTCAAGAAAACCATAAAAACGAACATCCCCGATCAATGTTTTTAAACTCTATAAGTAATCCAAAGAAACATAATATGAAATAATAAAACCATAATGAACCCTATTAATGTATAAAAGGTTCTGGAATTTCTAATTAATGAATATAATGTCATTATACATGACATTAAAGAGAAGGAGGCATTCGAGTACAAGGTAAGGGGAAATCTCGAACCCAACTTTCTTCCTTCGGGTTCTCCCTCTTTCACTCCATTTTTGATATGGTTACCCCTCAAAGATTATTTGTTCATCATTTACATTATTTTTCTGGGATATACATGTTTGTCACTGGTTTTTATGTCCATCAAAATGTTTTCCAAAAGAACTCTTCTTTCAAGATCTCACCTTTTTCCTCTCATTCAAGGTTGATGGTTCTTATATCAAGTATGTTGTTCTCTCTTTCTTTTGGGAACCCAAAGCTTATGAATGTGTTATTATGAGATGAAACCCATTCCTTTCCATGGGTTATTTATGTACATGTTTTATATCTGTTCTATGTGGCAAGCATGATAATGAAAATATTATGATGTGACAGGTGCACCCAGAATTATATAGCGCTCCAATACATTGGGTAAAGTGAAGAATCTCATGAGTAAATGTGAAATTATGCGTGAACATGATGCTAGCTTTGTTCACAAGTATGTGTGGTAGTTAACCACTAAGACATGATGTTTCATTTTTATGCTTTTCCACATTTCAAGTTTATTGTTTATGATCCTCTCATGTTCAAGATCTTCTTTCTATGTCCTGATTATGCTCACCCCATGCTATATTGTTCTTATCTATCCTCTTACTGGGCTTTTAGCTCACCCCTTTTGATGTATATCCTCAGGTTGCCACATGTACTAAGGAGAGGACAAGTGCTACTAAGAAGCTATAGAAGAAGATATTAAATGAATTTTTTTTATGCTTGATGTTGTACTTGTTATGTGTAGTCCTAGTTTTCCCAAGACACTAAACCTCTGGATCCTCCATGTGTAATACTATTATGTTTTTTATGTTTGAAATGATGTAATATTAATGTAAGAAAAGGTGGGGTCGCTATAGTTGGTATCAGATGAAAGGTTTAGTTAATTTGGGAATTAGGATTAGTGAACCCAAATGAAAACCTCTAGCATGAGACTAAGTACAAATATGCACACAAGGATATTTACCTAGGGATCCCATATGTTATGTTTTTTGTATAATTGTCTAAAAGGATAAGTTATTCATGACTTGTTTACTTATGTTTTTTTCTAACCTTTTCTATTTTAGAAAATCGTGGGAACCAGGAGAAATCAGGCCAACAACTCTTGCGAAGGCCAATGCAACGATTGCCCGAACGACATCCCCAATGATTTTGGAGGTGGAGTTGAAAACTTCATGGCGATGCTTACCCAATTATCCCGGGTTATGAATAATAACCATAATAATGGGGAACGTCCCCATTCACCAAAGAGGGAGCAGCTAGCTATCGAATGTTTTATGCGGCAACGACCACCGACGTTTTGTGGATCTTCCGATCCACTAGTTGTGGAACAGTGGGTCAACTCCATGGAGAAGATCTTTTCTGTTCTTCACTGTTCCGAGACGGAGAAGGTGACTCTATCCGTTTATCGTCTAGATGGAGAAGCTGATCAATGGTGGTCTTTGATTAAGAACACCAAGCCAAGGGAGGAAATTGAAGAGATGGAATGGGAAAGCATTAAGATAATGTTTCTTAATAAGTACTTCCCAAGAACTCTTTGCACGAAGATGGAGAGAGAATTCATAGAGATCAAGAAAAAAGAAGGATAATCTATCACAACCTATGAAGAAAATTTCACAAGGCTCGCAAGGTATGCTTCGGGTTTTGTTATCAACAATGACAGCAAAATTGATAGATTCTTTAGTGGATTAAAACCACATCTTCGAAAATCTCTTGCAATTCGAGACTTTGGGAGTTATGAAGAAGTTGTTCGGTGTGCTCTCAAAGTGGAGATGGAGTTTGAAGAATGGTCCCATGGCTATGGTGATAAGAAAAGAAATATGGAGTTTCAAGCTGGGGGATCTAGTGATAAAGATGGGAAGAAAACACAATGACCCACTTGCCAAAAATGTGGGAAGTTGCACAATGGGAACTGCCTCAAAGGGACGGGGAAATGCTTCAAGTGTGGGAAAGAAGGACACCTAGCTCACGAGTATCGAAGAGACATGAAAAGGAAGGATAATGTAGCTGATGAAAGGAGAGAACCACTCGTGGTTCAATGCTACAACTGTAAGGAGCTAGAGCACTATTCAATCCAGTGCACTAAACCTTGAGCTTTCGAGGGTAATCAGCGCCAACAACCACCAAAGCCAAAGGAACAAGTGAAGGCTTATGCCATCACTACTACGGAGGTGGAACATGATAATGAAGTCGTACAAGGTACACTTCCTATTCACACAAGAATGGAAAAAGTCTTATTTGATTCTGGTTCTACGCATTCCTTTATATCTTGCAAGTTTGCTAGAACTATAGAATCGAAGCCCCGAAACCTTGAAGTAGAGATATCTGTAAAAACACCAAGTGGTGCAATCATTGCAACCCAAGTGTTTGATTCTTCTCCTATTGACATATGTGGGAAGATTCTTCTGGCAAATCTCGTAATACTTCCCTTGGTGGAATTCGACGCTATAATGGGAATGGATTGGCTCTCGTTATATAGAGCACATATCAACTGTCGGGAAAAGGAAATATATTTTCATATTCCGAACCATCCCATGCTCCTCTAAAAATGCAAGGAAGATCATGAATCTACTTTGAGAAATCCTTCAATGGTGTGGGTGATTATTCCCTATGAAGAAGCATACCTCTCCCAAATGATTGAGTCAAAGAAAAGTTCCAACCTTGAGGAAATGCCCATCGTAAGGGAATACGGTGATGTATTTCCCGAAGAGTTACCCGGAATTCCCCCGGATCGTGAGGTAGAGTTCTCAATTGAACTCATACCCGGAGATACTCCTATCTCAAAGTGCCCCTATAGGATGGCTCCTATCGAACTGGAGGAGTTAAAGAAGCAAATGCAAGAGCATCTGGACAAAGGGTTCATACGCCCTAGTGCATCACCTTGGGGTGCGCCAGTGCTCTTTGTGAAGAAGAAGGATGGAACCATGCGGCTGTGTATCGATTATCGGGAACTCAACAAGATCACCATAAAGAACAAGTATCCTCTCCCAAGGATTGATGACTTGTTCGATCAGTTAAGAGGAGCTCAATACTTCTCAAAGGTGGATCCTCGTTCTGGATATCATCAAGTAAAGGTGAAGAAGGAAGATATTCAGAAGACTGCCTTCCATACAAGGTATGGGCACTATGAGTTTTTGGTGATGCCCTTCGGACTTACTAATGCCCCTTCAATCTTCATGGATTTGATGAATAGAGTCTTTAGAAATTACCTCGACAAATTTGTGGTAGTGTTTATTGATGATATTCTCATTTACTCCCAGAGTAAGGAGGAACATGAAGAACATCTAAGACTTGTGTTGGAGACATTGAGAAAGGAGAAGTTGTACGCCAAGTTCAGCAAGTGTGACTTTTGGATGAATCAAGTCACATTCTTGGGACATGTGATCACAAGCGAGGGAATTTCTGTGGACCCTTCAATGATAAAGGCAATTGAAGAATGGCCCAGGCCCTCTAGTGTCACAGAAATCCGTAGTTTTCTTGGATTAGCTGGGTATTACCGATGTTTTGTGAGAAACTTCTCATGATTGTCAAGCCCGCTAACTAAGTTAACAAGGAATGGGGTAATGTATGTCTGGACGGATGAATGTGAGGGAAGCTTCAAGGAGCTAAAGAGAAGGCTAATCATTGCACCTGTACTCACACTACCGAAAAGTGGAGAAAGTTTTGTGATATACAGTGATGCTTCAAAGAAAGGCTTGGGTTGTGTACTCATGAAAAATGATAATGTGATAGCCTACGCCTCACGACAGTTGAAGATCCATGAGCAGAACTACCCGACGCATGATCTAGAGCTGGCAGCCGTGATTTTTTCCTTGAAAATCTGGCGGCACTACCTTTATGGTGAGAAGTGTGACATATACACCGACCACAAGAGCCTAAAGTATATATTCACAAAAAATGAGCTCAACATGCGTCAAAGGAGATGGTTAGAGATAATCAAGGATTACGATTGCTCTATTCACTATCATCCTGGAAAGGCGAACAAGGTAGCTGATGCTCTAAGCAGGAAAGAACCTGCTACTCTATCCTTGTTGAGGATTGAGAAAGACCTTATCTTCTTGGATATGCAAAGGATGGATTTGGGAATCGTAAGGGAAGGGGATACATCCTACCTTTCCCAAATGATTGCACAACCATCCATCCAACAGAAGATTAAGGAATCACAAAGGGATGATGTGGAGATACAAAGGAGGGTGAATGCAGTAAAGGAAGGGAAGCTACAAGAGTTCCATATCGACGATGATGGTGTGATTCAGTTTGGAACGCGGCTTTGTGTGCCTTCATCACCCGGAATAAAGAAGGAGCTATTGGATAATGCACATAGCTCAACTTTCTCTATTCATCCTGGAAGTACCAAGATGTATCATGATCTCCGAGAACACTTCTGGTGGGATAACATGAAGAAGAAGATTGCATAATATATATCAAGGTTCTTGGTGTGTCAGCAAGTTAAAGATGAGAGGCAAAAGTCCAATGGTATGATGCAGCCATTTCCTATACACATGTGGAAATGGGAAAATGTCACTATGGACTTTGTCATGGGTCTCCTGAAAACGTCAAGAGGAAATAATGTGATATGGGTTTTGGTTGACTGACTCACCAAGACTTCCCATTTTATCGCTATTCAGGAAGACCTCTCACTTGAACAACTTGCAAGGATATATGTGAAGGAAGTAGTGAGGTTGCACGGTGTTCCACTCTCGATTGTCTCTGACCGTGATCCAAGGTTCACATCAAAATTCTGGAGGAGCCTTCAACATGCTTTGAGTACTGAATTAAATTTCAGCACGGCCTATCACCCCCAAACTGATGGCCAGTCTGAAAGGAATATTCAGACACTTGAAGATATGCTAAGATCATTCTCTCTTGAATTCAAAGATGGATGGGATCAACACCTTCCATTGGTTGAGTTCTCATACAACAATAGCTTCCACTCGAGTATTCAGATGGCTCCGTATGAAGCTCTTTATGGGAAGTGATGTAGAACTCCAACCTGTTGGGATGAAGTTGGAGAACGAAAACTACTTGGTCCCGATCTTGTTCAAGAGATGACAGAGAAGGTTCAAGTCATCCAGAAACATATCAAATCTGCTCAAAGTCAGCAAAAGAGCTATGCTGAAAATCGTCGAAGGGACTTGGAGTTCGACGTTGGAGATAAAGTCTTCCTTCAAATATCTCCATGGAAGAGAGTCATGCGATTCGGGAAGAAAGGGAAGCTAAGCCCAAGGTACATTGGCCCCTTTGATATCCTTGATCGTATAGGAGCCATGGCCTATCGTCTGGCACTTCCACCGAATATGGCTCAAGTTCATGATGTGTTTCACGTATCACTACTGAGGAAGTACATTCCAGACCCCTCACATGTACTAAACTCAGAGGTGGTATAGTTGGAAGATGATCTCTCATATGAGGAGCAGCCGGTAAAAATTCTGGACCGAAGTGATAAGGTTCTACGCAACAAGACAACCCGCCTTGTCAAAGTGTTGTGGAGGAACCAAAAGTTTGAGGAAGCAACTTGGGAACCAGAAGAGGAAATGAAGGAGAAGTACCCTCACCTGTTTGTGTAAAGTGAAATTTCGAGGGCGAAATTTCTTAAGGGGGAAGAATGTAACGACCCAAAGTTTTTCAATGGAAAATTTCCTTCTTATATCTATGTCATAGAAACACAAAATAATGAACTACTAAGTGATAAGTGACCTTTAAACATAATTTTGTCACCCCTATGTTTGGAATTTTAAAAAATCCAACATTCACGGTTGTGTTCAAGATAGTTTTTGGAGTCCAATGAAATAAAAATAATTTTTGGTGAATAGTAACCTACCCTTATGAATAGTAACCTACCCTTATGAATAGTAATATGAACCTTATGAATAGTAAATAAGAGTAACATTACCTATGAATAATAAAATAAAATTTAGACATTATAGAAAGTGATAATTTGACCTTAGTAAACGTTTTTGGTATTTTATAAGTCCTAAATAAATAATTATAATTAATTAATTAATTTAAAATAATATTTATTTTCCTGAAACATATTCATAAATTGATGAATCAATGTATAATAGTTTTTAGATAATTTTATAAGACACTAATTAATTTTTGAAAGAACTGCAAAATCAGTTTTAATTTTAAAAACTGTTTTTTTAAGAAAATTATGATTTTAATTAAATATTAAATTAATAATATTTAGAAAATTATTTTTGAAAAATTGACTTCATTTTTGGATTCTACACGTCGAAAAATGGTTGGGGAAAAATTTTGGGATTTTTCTAAGATACTTGAATTTTTGATGAATAGTGGAATCCGATAATTCACAATAAAAGCTAAATAATGCATTAATTGAGTCATTGCTGATGTTCTGCTGATGTAAGCCCACTTGGTTTGGGATTAAATTATAAAATTACTATTATTGGTCATCCAAGACTCACTATTCCTTGTCTTTGGTGGAATTAATAAACTAATCAATTTTATATTAAGGAAACCCCTCTCCCCTCCACTATAAAAGCCACCCTTCACTCCCTCTTATCCTCACACCTCTCAAGCTCCAAGACTTATCTAAATTCTGCCCAAACACCTTCCCTAGCTCATCCTTCACGTCCTAAAGCTTCTGGTCTCATCAAAAGACCAATCCTAACTTCCTTAAGGAGGTTCTCAAGAGGAGGATTCTAAAGGTAATGTCTCTCTCTCTTCTCCTTTAATTTCCATTCAAGTTCAAGTTCCTTCTTGATCTCTCTCTATCTATCTTCATCCAAAGTGTTCTGTAAATCAAGTATTATATATATACTGTAATATTATGATTCTAATGTTATATTATATCACCCCACACCCTTTCCCCCTTCCTTTTATTTTATTAAAGAGAACGTTGTTCATGTGGTGATAATTTATCACCTTCAAAAACAACATCCTCTCTTCTTCCATTTATACCTTAAATCTGGTCATGAAACCATTTTTATGGTTGAAACAGAATGTTTTATATGTATTATGTTCTATTTTAAGTTCTGGAAATAACCTATGGCCATACTACTAAGTGAAAAGTTAAAATGAGTTGGTTGTGATCCAAAAACCGCTCAAATTAGCCCAAATAATCTTCATTTAATTCTTATCTAATAATTCGGCCACATGGATCTAATATAACTCATTATAAAATCATTCAAGCATATGTAATATCATTAATTACATTTAATATCAGTTCTCTATGTTTACCCATGATCTACCCAAACATAAAATTAAGAATACAAGTGGACCGCTCAAGAAAACCATAAAAACGAACATCCCCGATCAATGTTTTTAAACTCTATAAGTCATCCAAAGGAACATAATATGAAATAATAAAACCAGAATGAACCCTATTAATGTATAAAAGGTTCTGTAATTTCTAATTAATGAATATAATGTCATTATACAGGACATTAAAGAGAAGGACGCATTCGAGTACAAGGTAAGGGGAAATCTCGAACCCAACTTTCTTCCTTCGGGTTCTCCCTCTTTCACTCCATTTTTGATATGGTTACCCCTCAAAGATTATTTTTTCATCATTTACTTTACTTTTCTAGGATATACATGTTTGTCACTGGTTTTTCTGTCCATCAAAATGTTTTCCAAAAGAACTCTTCTTTCAAGATCTCACCTTTTTCCTCTCATTCAAGGTTGATGATTCTTATATCAAGTATGTTGTTCTCTCTTTCTTTTGGGAACCCAAAGCTTATGAATGTGTTATTATGAGATGAAACCCATTCCTTTCCATGGGTTATTTATGTACATGTTTGATATGTGTTCTATGTGGTAGGCATGATAATGATAATATTATGATGTGACGGGTGCACCCGGAATTATATAGCGCTCCAATGCATTGGGTAAAGTGATGAATCTCATGAGTAAATGTGAAATTATGCATGAACATGATGCTAGATTTGTTCACAAGTATGTGTGGTAGTTAGCCACTAAGACATTATGTTTTATTTTTATGCTTTGCCACATTTCAAGTTTATTGTTTATGCTCCTCTCATGTTCAATATATTCTTTCTATGTCATGATTATGCTCACCCCATGCTATATTGTTCTTATCTATCCTCTTACATGGGATTTTAGCTCACCCCTTTTTATGTATATCCTCAGGTGGCTACATGTACTAAGGAGAGGACAAGTGCTACTAAGAAGCTATAGAAGAAGAGATTAAATGAATTATTTTTATGCTTGATGTTGTACTTGTTATGTGTAGTCCTAGTTTTCCCAAGACACTAATCCTCTGGATCCTCCATGTGTAATACTATAATGTTTTTTATGTTTGAAATGATGTAATAGTAATGTAAGAAAAGGCCGGGTCGCTATAGTTTCTGTAGAATCCATACGCCAACAAATGTTAAACATGAATCAGTTATATTGAGGATGAACTTATTTGTTATGGGTTTAGAGAATTTTGATAAACATATATATAAAAAACTCATATCAACATGGACTCATAAGTTATAAAAAGGTAATTTCTGTAATTTAAAATATATTATTATTTCTCATAATAAGTTATAAACATCATCCTTTTGATACACTTTTTGTATATAAATAATTCAGTAACAATATTTAAAAACTATGGAAAATAAAACATAAGAAGGGTAATCTCAAATGCTTGGTAAGGGTAAAAACAATCATTAATAATTAAATATAATTAATATTCATAAGAGTTAATAAGGGAATTAGGACTTAATAAACGTTTATGATAAATTCATAAAAAGATATCAAATTCATAAATACCTGGAATATAAAATGAGAAATCATGTAAAGGAAAAGAGTCAACAGAATCAATAATCATGATCCATGTGATATCAATATTGATCATTAGAAAAATTATAATCATATTGAAATCATAAATAAACATATAAAGGTACCTTGGGACATCATTATATTATTCACAAATATAAATGGAATATCCATGAAGTTGACTTCTAAACATTTTACTCTTAAAAATGAAATATATATATGGCTAACGTCCATACCAAATTCATTGGGGGGATATCACAGACCTACCCATTGTTGTTTTATCACAAAACCTCAAGTCATTTTTTTAAAATGTCTCCACCCGTTAAATGTAAAACTATTATTAAAACCCCATCAAACATAATTTAAAACTGAAAAAAAGATGGGTTCAATAAAAAAACTCTTAGAAACATGATTAACCCATGGAAAATAAATGATTTCAATAACAATCTTTTTGAAATATGACTAACCCATGGACTATAAATGGATTAAAGAACAATATCTTTCTAACAAGATTAACCTGTAGAAATAAATTTGATAATGAAAAATATTATTGAAATTAATGTAATCTATCAAAATAATGAATGAGGATCATATAAATAAAAAATATCTATAGGAGAGGATTATTATTAATATGGTTTGTCTAATATGATGAATGAAAATACCATTAAATGATCTTTAATCCATTATTGAAGAAAATATTTTTATTTCTTTATTTTCATTAGAAATTCCTTTTCATTGAAAATAAATTTGGAAAAAAAATTACACCAAATGTAACCTTTAAAACATGAAATTCTAGCTTTGAAGAAATTATGGTGGGAAATTCTAAAGAACTCATATGAGGATAAAGAAAGAGTACATTTTTCACAGTTAAAAGGGATTGGAAAATAAAATTTTTAGAAAGAAAAAACCAAATTCCTTTGAAATAAAATTTAAATGAAAAAAATAAAAATATATTTATTTAATTATTTTAGAATGGTTAAATACATTTTTTAAAAATCTATTTATTAAATATGGTTTTTATAATAAAATAGGTTATTTAACTACCAAGATAATGAATTCAAGTTATCATAAAATAAACAAGAGTACCCCCGAGTGTAAAATTGGTATTAATACTTGAATAAGGTCATTAATAATCATAGTAGTGGAAAATAAATTGGTTAAATGAGAAATGGGAACATAATTTATTTGAATGTAAATGAAATATCATTAAAATTATTCTTCACTAAACTATTCAATAAATCTTCCAAAGTGCCCCATACTACATCGAAATATTTTAAATCATAATCCCCATGAGGGGAAAAAATAAAATGAAAATTTCAAATACCATGAATATAAAATGATTAATGATATAATTAATCAAAATGGACAGTATATACCCCACAAAAAAGAAATAATTGGGGAATATGACATTAATCTCACATATGATAAAAGTGATATGAAGATATCTTATCATGACTCTTATTTGTCATGATTCTTTTTTGTATTCCTGAAGAATATTTTAATTTTATTCATGTATCATAAAATTGAAAAATTATATTGTTAATTTTATTCATTTATTTATGTTATTTATATAATCATACATAATCAATAATGTTTATGTCGGATATTTTTACCACATTCGTCTAATACCTCAAAACTAAATTTGATGAGATGATTATGGTCAAGGTTTTCATTACATAAACATGTAAATAATAATTATTATTATATAATTATCATATTTATTCTTAAATTATACTATTAAAACAAATTATGAAATAAATTTATGAAAAATGGACCAACGTTCCAATCATGAAGACTGCAAGCTCGATGTACGCGTTAGTAACATTCAATTTTTAAATGTTCATTTTGGAAAGAGGTTAGGTAACATTACATCATTCCATAATATTATCAATGCTATAAATAAAATTTTACTTAATTATATATACATATATATAATCCTAGTGATTTAAAATGAATCCCATTGTGTCGAGGAGGTTATAGTCAACACGTCCAGGATCGAAATTATCACTTTTTGTTTTGTTAGATGGGTATTAACGAAAATGATATAATATTATTCCATAAATAGAATTATATACTGAATATAATATATATTTCTTTAGTGATACAATTTTTTTATTATAATCAACTTTTTTATAGTCCATGTATAATGTGAACGAATCAGTTCACCTTGATGGGGAGATACTCCAAACTTCCACAAACGAAATTATCATCTATTCAAAAAATATAAACTATAACGTTATATTTAATATCATAATTAAATAATCATATACACATTTTAAATATCATATATATCATATATATCATATATAAATATTTTTTCCATCATAATTCTGACCCTAACGATTGGTAAACGAAGAATGAACAATCATCATTTTCAGAGGCTGTAGTTTTTCGTACAAAAAAATGGTAAGTACGATAAACATTAGTTAGAAGTGTTTATAAGTGATGGTTGAACCCATAAAAATTAATTATCTTAATATATTTATTATATTAGTTTTATTATGTAATCATGGAATAATAAAAAATGATCTTTTGGAGAATGAAGAAAACGATAAATAAAGGTTAAAGAATGTAACCAACTTTTTAGGGTAACTATTTTTGGTTTCACAGAAGGACTTATTGGATATATTTATTAAAAAATGGATTATTATAGGTTTAAGGGAAGTATTTTTTATACTATTTTATTTGAGTTTTTACATGTCAATTTTTTTGAGAGGTGGGATGAATGAGAAGACTGATTGTCTTTTTATAATGGAGGGGGAGTGTTGTTCTTGTAATTACCAATAGGTATCACTATTGGGAGGTCTTACATACCTCATGGACATAAAAAATTGAAAAATAATTTATTGAATTTATATTTTGGTCGATCAAAATTTCCCCCACACAAATATAAGTGAATTGTTATAAATGTTTTCCATAACATCTATGTTTCCCCAATTTTGTCATTTTCATTTTTTATTAATGTAACTATATTTATAAATAATGTTTTTTAACCATGAAAGAAATTAATTGTGTTTTAGGATAATATATATTCCTAATGAAAAATAAATATTTAACCTTTATTAAAAAAATATAAATCTCAATTGTTTTGGAAATTAGTGTTAATACAAGCCCATGTACTTCGAAGAAACGCAACATTACCCCAGGCTTTGCAAATAATTATCATAATATCTATTGGTCAGTATGATAATTATAAAATATAAATATTTAAATTAATAGAACATATTATATATTTATTGAAACATAAAAATTAATTTGAATAATGCATAATTCTTATTAATTTTAATTTCATTAATGAAATATAATCTATTATAAAATACCATTATTTTCAAATATGACATTACAAATTAATTTTAATTTAGAAATATCAAAAAATATTTTAATTCTTATTTATTATTACAAAATATGTGTAAAATTATATATTCTACAAAAAAACTACAATAATTCAATCAATTTACATCAATTTTAATATTTATATTATCATTTATGTTAGATAGTTATTAACTAAATAATCAGTCCTTTTGTAATTTCTTAGTTAATTAATGTAACTAATTCATCACTAAAAATAAAGATAAATAATTTTTAAAGAAATAACTCATTTATATTTCAAAATTATAGGTATACTCTAAAATATATTGTCTTTTCCATATCTCAAAGGATTCTAAATGTTAATGATAAGGAATGTTATTTTTTTGAATTTTGTTTACATAAAATTTTAAATATGGTGTGTTCTTGAACATTTTCCCTAAAGACTCATAAAATGAAAAAAATAAGATATTATAAAACTATTCAAAGAAATTTATTTGGACATGTTTCTAGGTCATGTTAGCCATTATGTTTAATTTTTAGTCCCTTGTTAAACTTAATTTTACCATAATCTCTGTAATTATTTTTATTCACTTTTATTAATCATTTTGGTCAAAAATAATATTTTATCTTATTATATAAAAAATTTCTTAAATATTAAAACTTTTTAATGTATCTTATTACAAATTAGATCAACATAATTGTCCAAATTATTTTTAATGCTATACCCACAGTTGTAGCTAGACAATTAGTTTTTAAGGAGAAATATTCAAAAGATCATTAAAAAATTAAATGGAAATTAAACATAAAAATGATTACAATAACCTATATTGGGTTAATATTTATATAATTGATCCGTTTAGTCTTTAACAAAATTAAAAAATGATTTTATGATTATAAATTCTTTAAAAAAAAGAAAATTTTCAAATAAATTACTATATTTTTTACTATTCTTAAAATAATATAATCTTCATAGAAAAATATAAACAATTATCCAAAACAATGTTTTGACATTAATATTTCAAAAATGAAGATATATTTTTCATATCAAATGATTGAATTGATATAAATTATTTTTCAAATATGTTATCCATTAAAAGAATACAAAGCTATTATAATAAATTATAATATTACTAGTATATTATTTTTAGTAAGACTAATACTTCCATGTAACAAGATCATATCAAAGAGATTCTATGTTGTGTGAAAATAAAGGTAAAATTTGTGTTCTGTGGGAAGAATGATAAACCATGTATTTCATGTAGCATAATCTATTAAAGAATTTAAAAAAATTGAAGGTATGTAAATTTCATAATATCTCATGTTGTTATAACCTACATCACTTAAGATTGATTTCTCCTTTGAAATTAATCTTGGTTATAAAATGATTAATATTAATATTATTCCGTTATTAAAACCCACATTGTAAAAAGAGTTGATAATAAATTATCTTAAAAAGTAAAGTGGAAAACAAAAAGGTCATTAGATGTTACACATTACTAGGAATCCACCATGGGATGAAATATGTGGAATAAGTTGAAAAAAAAAATTATATAGCATAATGTAGTCCATCAATCAAAAATATGTTACTGGTCAATCAATCATTATGTTCATCAAAAAAATAAATATAGGATGATCAAAAAGACAATCAGTTCATCAAAATTAATGGCAGTTGGATAATAATTTTTCTTTAAGATAGGTCTCCATGTGTTAATGAAATACCATACAGTTATCTCCATGATAAAATATTCATAATTGATGAGTATAGTTTCTTAAATTATTAAATTTCAACAAAAAATAATATTTTTTATAAATGATGAATATTCATGATTAATTTTTAGTACTTCATGTACTAAAATATTCTTTTATAGACTACATATTAATGAACATGATATTAAAAATATTCCACCTATCATTGGACATTATTCCAAATCACAAATTTTATCACATGGTAAGACATTTATTATAGTGATTAAAACATCAAATTATCCAGTAATAATAAATATTCAATAATAAAACCTAATGATGAAACAATATTTTTTCATAAATACATATCCATAGAATTTTTCAAACATTTATTGTCTAATTTTAAATCAAAATTATTATATGTATTTAATCATATATTCTTTAAATAAAAATAACCCCTTATTACTAAGATAAAACACCATATATTATCCAAAAAACATCTTCTTTACATCTAAAAAGTTTAGGTTGACCCAAATATCATGCATGACAATTATAGGTGCTACACCATTTTCTCCATTTGGTTATGGTTTCATTCCCATATACTTTTCAAATTGGATTGGTTTTCCCACAACCATCTTGTTTTCATTTCTTCCTCTTAAATTTAGAAAATCAAATCCCCCATTAAAATACTTCATATTGATCATATGGGTTCGAAATACCTCATAAGAAAATTAATCGCTAAAAATTACATTAAGATATCATTCCATAAAACATCAATCAGGTGTCTAATAATTTTAACATGTGATTATACAAAATCATATAGACCTATGATGGTATTATTTATTCTTTATATGAACTCAAATGAAAATATACTAATCTACAAATTAATCCATACCAACCTTTGATACCAAATATAAGATCCTAGAACCTGCAATCCTAAATCCAATGATGAAATACATAACATTACATTCTAGGGTTTGATGCTGAAAATTGGGTCCCAAATACTTTTCCTTCAAAAAACATCATAAAGAAGGCGTGGATCACATACAAAAAGGAGGACCTTTTATGATTAGTGTTTTATTAAATTATGATAACCTCCTACAAAAAAATCATAAAATCATGGACTCATAAGTAATCAAAAGTATGTTTCTTCCTTAAACCCAACATTCCTTATTTCTTAATAGTTAATCAACTTCATATTTATGATATCCATTATTGAAAAAAATTATTCTAAATCATTCATTTAAATCATGGAATATTGAAACATAATATGGGTGAGTTCAAATTCTCACTACGTGTAAAAAGAATCCATAATAATAAAATGTCATCAGTTAGCATAAGAGTATATAAGAAAATGGAAACATAATAAAAGTGTATGAGTGAATCATAAATGAACTCCTACCCATAAACACATGGACTATAAAATATGAAATCAGGGATAATGAAACATTCATTATAATCTATATTCACCAGCCATGTGATACTAATCCTGATCATTAGAAACAATATAAATGTATAGAAAGCTTAATGAATCACCTAACAGCACCCTGGGAAATCATTATACTTTTCACTCATATAAATAGAATAACCATGCAGTGTTATTCAATACATGTCACATTTTCAAATGGAAAATCCTTGTGGATAAATTCCATACCCAATGCATTGTAGGGCTATCATGTACCCACCAGTCCTTGGTCAATCATGGAATAAATCATCATTGTTTTATTGGATAACCTCACATAAAATGTCCCAGTACAATTAAAAAATCGTTATAGGAAATTAAACCATGGAATCTAAATAGATTAAATTATAATCCCTTTGAACCATGATAGAAAAATGGAAATATAATCTGTACAATATGCATTTCATCGTAACACGATTAACCGATAGAAAAGAAATGTTTTAAATTTCAAAATCATTGAAATAAGATAAACCAGTGTAAATTAATGTGTTAAAGTAAAATATATTTGAAAAAAATTAATATATTAAATGAATGAATGAGGATGGTATCAATACAAAATATCCCGTGTGGAGGATAAGTAACAATATAGGATGTTGATGTTGATGAATGGAAATACCATTAAAATATCTTATATCCTTTTTTAAATAAATTATACATGTTATATTGATGAAAGTATTGAATTTTTTTCACAATACATCATTTTATAAAAATATTTCATAAAAAATTAACCATTTAAACATGAAAATAATTCTTTGAAGAAATGAATGTAAATTAATTTGTATATGTTTTATGTGGTTAAATGAACATTATTTTTACATGGTAAAAGGTTATAAAATGAATTATTAAGACATAGAAAATAATATTCCATTGAAAGCATTTGTAAAAGAAAAAAATTACAAAAAATTCCTAACAAATATTTTTTTTTGGCTAAAACATGTTTCTAAATCATTTTTATAAAACATGGTTTTTAAAAATAAAACAAGTTCTCCTCCTAAAGCGATAGTGAAGTTTGGTTTTCATAAAAACATTTTCCAAAACATTTTGGGTACAAATCTTTAGAAAATTGTACTAATACTTGATAAAGGTCAATAATAAACATAGGAGAACAAAATGAAAGTTTTTATTAAACAATTTTCATATAAATTTCTTAAATGGAATTGAAAGATCATTAAAATCATTCTTAAGGGAAATAATCATGATACGTTCCAAAGTGTCTCAAACCACATTGAAACATTTTAAATCACAAGCCCCATGATGGAAAAACATTAAAAATGTTCTAAATATAATTATTATAAAATTATTTGGAATATAACAGATAAAATGTTGAAGTATATATACCTCAAAAAAATTAAGTGGTGAATATGGAATTTATCTCAAAGATGTAAAAAAGTGAGATGAAAATCTCTTTCCTTGAGTTTGATTTGTCATAATTGTTTATATATTCTAGAATAAAAAATGTATATTAATATTTTTACTAGATTCATAAACTTTTAAAAATATATTATTACTATTAATTTATGTTTTAATTAGTTATATACAATTACTTGATCTATAATGCTTAAATTGTATTTTTGAGCATATTCTGATTATGTCTCAAAACTGAATTTGATAAGGTGACTATGGTAAATGATTTCAAAAAATAAACACCTCTATAATAAATATAATTCAACAATTATTATATTTATACAAAATTATACTTTTATAAAAAAATCATGATAGATGATTATGAAAAATGAACCAACATTACAGTCATGGAGATAGTAGGTTGTAAATGTGCATGACTAACATTCATGTTTATCTATGGTCATTATGTAAAGAGAGTATGTAACATTATATATTTATTTAATTATATTTATTTAATAAATACAATTTTAATTAAACATATATTGATATATATATAATAATATTGGTTTAAATGGAATCACACTTGTGAGGGAGGTGGTAGTCCCCACATCCATGACCGACGTTTTCATTTTTTAGTGTGTGAAATGGGTAATAATGAAAATGATATATTATAATTAAATAAATAAAATTATGCCATTAATATCATATATATTTTATTTATGTTAAATAATTTTATTTAAAACTTATTATATACATTTCATGTATAGAGAAAATTAATCACATCATTTTGAGGGGGAATTAGTCCACACTTCCACAAACACTATTCTTGTATTTAAAAAATAATAATGGTATGTGTTTAAAAATAATTTAATATGTATAAATAAATAATATATATAATATATATAATATAAAAATTTTGTTTCTGTTATAACGCCCACCATGTGAGGTCGTAAAGGAAGTATAAGAAATCATTATTTTGTGAGGTAGTAGTTTTTCGTACACAGAAATGGTATGTTAACTACCCATTATATAGAGGTTTGTGTAAGTGTCAGTATAAACAATAATATAAAAAACATATATATATAATTATGATATAGATTTTATTATTTAACCATGGAATAATAATAAATTAATTGATGGGGAAAGATGAAAACAAAAATAGATGATGAAGAATGTAGCCTCTTTTTTGGGGAAACTCTTATATGTTTGCACAAAAAGAAATATTAGTTTGTTTTATTTCAAAATTCATGATTATAGGATTAGGGTAGGAATCTTTCGAGACTATTGGGGTAGTTTTTGGATGGTACATAGTGTATTTTGAGGAATGAGGAATGAGAAAATGAATTTCATTTTTATAATAGAGTGGGAGTGTTATTCTTGTAAATTATCAAAGTTAACACTATTGTGAAGTCTAACATAACACATGGTCCTCATTAATTTAAAAAAAATTAGTTAAGATGAATTTATCTATGATAAAAATTTCTTAAAGAAAAAAAATTTCTTTTTGGTAATTTCGATCCTTAACTTGTTTGTTCTTCAATTTAATCATTTACATTTATATTAAAGTAACTATATTTATAATTTTTCGTAATTTAACCATTAATTATAAATTATAGTGATATATAAGAGGAAATATATACCCAATTATATCTAAATATTATATATAATTTAAATTACATAAATTTCATGTGTTTTGAAATTAATTTTAAAACAAGCTTATACAACACGAAAAAACCCTACTTTAACCCGGACTGTGAGAAAAATGTTTTTACAATATATGGGTCATTAATTTAATTATATAAGAAAAAAATTCATTATTATACTATATTTTATATTTATTTAAAAATAAAAACCACTTTTCTGAATATATGATTTTTTTTAATTTTACATTTTTAATAAAAATTCATTCATTTAGTAATAACATTAAGGTCAATTTTGAAATTACATACTTATATTTAAAAAAATAAAAAAATATTATTTTAATTCATACTTATTATATTCACTTTTTTGTAACATGATATATGCATCTACTAAAAAAAAGACAATAATTCAGTCAATTTACTTCTCATTTAGTATTTATATTATCGTTTATTTAATTTAATTATTAAAGAAATAGTTACTATATTGGCATTTTATAAGAAATTAATGTAACTAATTCATTTAAAAATCAATGAAAAATAATTATGATAAAAATAGATTATTTATCTTTAAAAATGATATATAGAACCTATAATATGTAGTCTATTCCATATGTAAATGTTTTATAACTCTTAAAGGTTAGGAAGGTACATTTTTTTCCTTTTTCCTTACATAAAATATCATAAAGGGATATTTTAGATACAAATTCCCCACTAACTAATAAAATTTGATAAAATAGTGTACATGGTTGATCTATTGGTAGCCGATGGACTTTGGGATAGTGTCCAAGTAATTTTGTTCTATAAGATTATGGTTTAAACCTTTATGAAGGTTAATTTTTCCTTAATCGAGGTAATTAATTTTTATCCCTTTCACTAATATTTTTTGTCAAAAAAATATGTTGATATTATTAGACCATAAATTTTATAAAGATTACATTTTTTTTATCTTAATTAAATTCATAGAAATAGAGAAATTAAGTTAAATAAAAATCATATAGCTGCTACGAGACAATTTTTTTAATGGTAAAAGTTCCAATGTTCATTTTTCTTTATATATAAATTATATGTTAAAAATTAATACAATGATGTAAATTGTATTAATAGTAATATAATTGAACAATTTATACTTTAAAAAAATTATTATATAAATTTATATTAATAAATTTTTAAACAAAAAAATGTTTTCATCTACTTCGCTGCATTTTTCAGTATTCATCTAAGAATGAATCTTCTAAAAACTAAAATAAAACAACAAAAGAAAATTTTCATAATAATATTTAAAAAATGAATGTTTTCTCTTCATATAAATATAATACCAATGATAATAAATATACTTAAAACATGTTATCCCTTAAAAGATGTTGAATCGCAATATTAAATAGTAAAATTAATAGAATATTATTATTCACAAATACATAGCCTTCCATATACAATAATTTACAAAAGTGAATCGATGTTGTTTGCAAATAAAGTTAAAATTTTGATTCATGTGATGAATGATAAACAATATATTTTGTGTAACACAATCTATAAAATTATTTAAATTAAATTTAATGTATATATATTTCATAAAATATTATGATGTAACATAAGCATTAAAAGTAACATGGTTTATTTTACTCAATACATCATTTTTGGTTTCACAAGGCCTTTTTCCAATATTGTTATCAGAACCATCATACTATGTGTGAATTATCAATAACTAAACTAGATGAGGATCATTAATCATTTTCATTTAAAACATATTGATGACCCGTTCGATCAGCTCTAGGGAGCACATGTTTTCAATAAAATCTATTTTAGGTTGGGTTTTCACCATTTATTTTTCAGTTCGATAGATATACCCTATAATTAATTTAGTAAAATGTATGTCCATTTTTAATATCTAATAATGTACTTTTTTCTCTTGAACATTCCATCTTTTTTCAATTTAATGAACCAACATTACCAACCTTGTTTGTACTATTTCATTATGATTTATTTTCATGACATATTCTGGTATTATCAAACACTACATGATCATTAAAAATAATTTCAATTAATTATGATTACACTAAGTCATCATATTTTGAAATCCAAGATTGAAAAGTTTCTCTTTTGGATAGATGAAGTTCGCTTCATGGGTCACCTAATCTTAGATAAAGAGAACATGTGGACCCATAGATGGTGATTTTTATAGTTTATTAGCATTATCAAAGGGAATTATTTAACATTCAATGTTTCTTAGGTTATTATTATTGTTAAATGTGCTTCATCCATGAAATTTCATATCTTGATACACCTCTAATGTTCTCGACCAAGAAAGGGGTTTAATTTTTTTTGTACAAAGTTTGGGAAAATCCTTTTCTAGAGAGTATGGGTTGGTAAACATCAACACCAATTATAACTCTACGAGGTCATGGAAGATGTTATATGGTTTATTATGACTTACTATGAATTGAGATTTGAGTTTTTTTGATATTGGGGGATAGAGTTGTGGTGTATGGTTCTTTGTAGTTGAGATCTCATGAGTATAAATGCCTGATAAAAAACTTAGTGTTGGAAGCCATGGTTTAGATTATATGTTTTTAAAGGAACTATTTATTGGTAGATTATTTTTTGGTTTATATAGACCATGAAATTATCATGTGCATATTAACAATGCGTGGCATGAACTTTTAGTAGTGAATGTGGGTTGATTATTTCCAATTGTTTGATTCTGAGCTAGCCTATACACCATGTAAATACAATACATTAAAAAATTATCTGAGCCATAAAAAAACACAAGGAGTGCATGATGTCAGTAGTGAATGGAAACAGATGTCCTTATTATCAAATACTCACATGAATGAGTACGACAGTCTTGGTATTAATTTTAACTCATATTTACAAGTGGATTCCACTCTTCTAGATAGGGTTTGGATAAGAGAGATGTCAGATTTTGAGGGCCTTGTTTTATGGGATTGTTTTGCTGTTTATGAACCACCTCCTTATCGGACCATTTATGAGGATGAAATTAAACACCTACTCTGAAATTTTTAGATTTTAGTTGACATACACTAGGAGTGGATGAGACTGTTTTAGAAATAATCATAGGAAGTACATCCTAAAATTATCAATATTTATTGTGAATTACAACATCAATATTGGTGGTCAAGGAAGAAGTGGTAGATAACTAGTTTTTTCATTGGGCTTTACACCTATCCATAGATGAAGGAAGAACACCAATGACCAGTAGTTATATTAATGTAATTACCCATTCTCATGTGGAAATTGGATGACATTGTGATGTTTTTCATGAATAGTTTACCAAGGTCACCTCATGCGAGTTATTCCATAAGTGTTTTTGTGGAGAGGAAGATGAAGTTCACCCAATGAATAATAATCAATTGTACCTTCCTATAAGATAAATTTTCAGGATTCATATTCATGATATTTACCTGCTTCTTTCGGGGTTTTATTCAATTTAATTGAATAGTGAGTCTTCATTTATATGTCATTTGTTCAAAGTAAACAGTGTCTATTGTTTAAAACTGTTCTCTAGAGCATGATATCCACCATCAAATAGATGACGAATACATGCACACAATTATGGTTCAAGGGGATTTTTTTAGGTATTTAATCATCAATTCTGGGGGTTCCTATAAGAGACGTATAACCCTAGTTGAATTAGCCTACAACAATACCTATCATGTGTCTATACCGTGGGAAATATGTGAAGGTTTTTATGGTAATCCATTCTGGTCATTTCTATAATTTTTAGAGATATAATAGGTAGTGTTTCATGGACTATGTATCATTTAAAATACTACAATGAATGTCCATCTAATTCTGAAGCAGTTGTCCAATGCACAGTCTCAATAGATATCCTGGGTTGATCACTATCAATGACCTATAGAGTTCTACCTAAAGGATCATCTATTTTTATGGGTCTTATTGAGTTTGAAAACCTAGATATTTGGAGATAGGGTAATCTCTCCCTATGATATATTAGTCCTTTAAGGATTATGTAGGTGGTCAGGCAAATTTCATATTAGCGACTGTTTCCTCAGAGGTACCAATCCATTTACAGAATCGTCTATGTATCTCAGCTACATCACGATCACATCGACATGTCTCATAATATCTATTCATATGTGGTTGAGCTATATGTAGATTCATCCTTTGGAGAGTATCCTATATGTATCATTGATCAATGTATGAAGTATCTATGTGGTAGTCCATTTCTTTAGTTATGGGGCTATGGAAGTATTTTCATGTCAAGGATGATAGATGGGAAAGAGAGGCAGCTGCATGAGCTCTGTGGATAGAACATTTTTAGATGAAATACCATCCTCTAAAGAGGATCCTAGGTATGTGTTTTCTTAATTTCAGGATACATTAGGATGTCTAGTTTTTCCATGAGATGTGGATATTTTTAATTTCTATTTTTCCTCATTTTTGAAAAAATGTGAGTTCCTAATGAGGTCATAGGGGTTTCAAGGGTATCTAGGGAATGTTCGACGCCCAAATACTAATTTCTTATAAAATTTGTATAAGATTCATTATATTTAGAAACCATACTTTACATGATTAATGTTTTGAAAAATCCACTAAGGGTGATCTAGGGATATGTTCATGGTTTTATGGTTTTTGGAAGCCATGTAGTCAGGGCCACATTCCCATTTAAATAATTTATAATTATTGGTAGATGAAAAATGATATTTTGGCACATGATTATCCAAAACATTCACCATGGTCGGGAAAGATGGGTATTATAGTAGTGAAGCACACGCTGTTGGAAAATGGTTAGGAAAATATTGTGTCGAAACCATGAGACCCCTATAATTTAGGTAAGATGAATATTTTCCATGATTTTTTTAGAACCAATTTCTTTTCGTCCACAACATTCTAGAAGATAGAATTATTTTCTTATTGTAGAGTTTCTTCAAGAGAATTTTAAGGTGATGGTGTAATACAATTGTATATGTCTAATTTGAGAATTGTTTGTTTTGTTGGATATTAACTAGTGAGTTCTAAATTCCGCATTCTACTTTATAATTTTTATTTATATCATGAGATTTATTTTGTACAAAATTGATATGACCTATTTCTAGAGTATTCATCCATTCCATAAATTTCATCCAATATGGGATATATTAATAGGTGATACTTGATAAGGGATCTACTACATACGTGAGGTAGGTGGCTTCTTCATATTGCCACAATCTCTAGTTATTTTATATCTAGTTTTCATTGTACTCTGTGGTGGACCTTTCAATTTTTCATTCAAATTAATTTGATGTAAGGACCAAATTAATGGTACCATCTTAGGTTTCCCACTATGTAAAATAAGATGGTTGGAGGTTGTTAAACTCATACCCATAAACCTTTAAGTTGTGTTTCTGGAACTTCTCTATGAATTACCACCTTGTAGGGTGTGTTTGGGGGATATCATCATCATAGTGGGAACATAATAATTTTATAATTATTTTAAGATATGGATTATGACTTATTTTTCATGTAATTAAAAGTTATTTAAATGATTATACGATTTAAAAGGAAACAATTAAATATGTAAGATGAACTCATGGACTTAATATGATAATGAAATGTGTTAATGAAATCCAAATGAATATATTATATTAAATAGAAATTTATATTCCATGTATCATCCTTACATTATCTTATATGGACATTTATATTACATGGATTTGGGATCACATTGGATTCCATTGACATTTCTACTATATAGTTTCTGATTCGTTTGGATTCCTAGGAAATTTATAATCATTTGATAGAGCCTTCTTAGAAACCTTGAGACCTACTCCATGGACATTCTCCATATGCACCACCACATTCGTGACTGAGTATTCAATGGTCATTATTCATGGGCTCGATGAGGATGACTTTGTCATTACAAACCATGGATTTGTCCCATGTAAGCATGAAAAAATATTACCTAGCATATGGCACATTAGATATTTTATGATGATTTATAGATGGACTTTATTTAATATTTATTATTTATAGACTATCATTATAAGCTGGAAAATTTCACTTTTACATGTATCCCTCATGTTTAATCATTTAAATTTTTATTATACATTGAACAATTCTTTTATTATGTACAATGATTGGACATTTTATAGATATTATTGGTGAAGGCCTATTCAATGGTATCTCACACCCTATTTGGGACACCATTGGGTACCTGGATATACTTATTGGATGTAGGTAGGGACTGTGGAAAGCACCAACATTATGAATTTCAATTGAGTGTGAATAGGATTATCTGAGCATAAGAGAAAGCTATGATCATGCTTTTGTCTATAAATAGTAATTTTTGGGCCTTGTTAATTTTGACACATATATTGTATTGGATGTGTGTTGCAATGTATTATATGACTATTTGTAAATAGATATGGCTTGTTCAACATATGGTAAATGAAACTAATATTTTTTCTGATTATTATTACTATTACTTGAGTGTTATATTATATTGATGATTTATTTTCTACTTTATCTTTTATTATATTGTGTGATATAGTTATGATAACCTTATTATGGGTATATATATTCCCCATTATGTCACCTTAGAATCTCACTTATGGTCATCAGCCTATGGCGTACTAAGAGGCATGGTTGATTCCATGTGACCTACCATGTTGGGGAATAATTTATGGGATCTTAGGTTTGGACATAATAGGTGATCCCAATAAATATTATATAATTTGATCACCCAAGTAGGATTGGGTGTTCCCGATATATCATATACTTTGAGTGAACCTAGATTGCATCTCGAGGGGCCTCTATAACATATATGATGGGTGTTCCCAGATGGTACTCCAATAAGTTATATTATATTCTATTTCATTATAGACATGAAGTAGGGAGTTACTAGAGGTTTTCTTATATGTATTGAATTAGGCATATTATAATTCTGAATGAAATTTATAATGGAATATGATTTTTTATGATAAATGATTCAAAAAAGGGTTTTAATTTCATTAAATGGATTTTAATGATTTATTTTTGAAACAATTTTCCGTCACTTCTTTTGAAAAAGACTTATTAATTTCTTGTTGATGAATTTTGCGATAAAGGTAAATATTTCAGGGGTTTTTAGGATTTTCAATGGCCTGATTAAAATCTTCTTGTTAATTCCATTAATGATGTTTTTATTCTTATTCAATATTTAAAATGGTTTTCATATTTGATAATGATGTATAAAGGAATAGAAGAGGTCAAGTTAAATGTCATGAATATGTATCATGAAATGAAATCACATTTAATATTATATGTTTTTTATTAAGGAAAAATGAATATTTATCGAACATGATCACTTTTTTTATATATGTATTCCTAATTTAAAAATTATGACTTATTTCTCCAAAAATATAAACTTGAAAACAAAGTAAAATGTAATAAAATAAATTCTTGACATATAACTCGATATTATGTAATTTTGAAGGCCTAACCATTAAATTACTTATCATATGAAAGGTTTATATAACTTTATAGGATTGAATAATGTTAATAGAATTACCTTGTAAGATTTTACATTATTTTAAAGTTGAAATGATAAAATAATTTTCATATTACCATGTTTCTAAATTTAAATAATGTCAATTTAGAGTGGTTTTCCTCATAGGAATCAAGGAAGTTGTAATGGGAAGGAACCAAGAAGAAAATATCCCTCCAAATTGGTTTCTCAAGATTATTGGATATGGATAAAGATTAGTTTATTATAGTGATTTTTATGATTATAGAAAAAATAAATTTTTGATTTATATATGTTGGGGAGAGGCTCAATCTACCATAGAGGAAAATGTAAGTAGTGTGTCATTTTATGAGACGAAATTCCCCATCATCAGGTTGGATCATATGACCTAGTGGTAGTAAAATGATGGATTAAATCATTTCATATGTTATTAGAATTAATGGGATGTTTAAGTTTTCAAAGTTCAAAACCTTCCATTTATCATTTTGTAGGTTAAATTGATCGATGATGGATTTATATTAAGAATATGAGAGAGAAATATAATCTTGTTGACATATAATCAAATACATTTATAGATATCTTCTTTGGGAACTATTTCTGTAAATTTGTTTTACTATATATGGAAAAAATAATTGAACTAATGAAAATTTATGAAGATTTTATAGAATAATTTAAGAAAAACATCACAATATGGGTTGGGTATCTTCCATATTTTATTCGGTACAATGACAATAAAAATTAATTGAATTTACTCAGGTTTTAATGCATGTTTTTGAAGACAATTGGAAACATTTGAATTTAGAAGTTATAAGAATGATTTTTATTGTTCTATGAATGTTTTAATGGTTTTTTTAAACTATATATTATATTAGATGACTATACTTGGAATATTTCATGGGGGATGGAAATGTATAGTTTATCAACTAATTTTTTCAGAGGTATGACCCTAAAATTTCACATCTATGATAAAAGAAATTTTAGGATGTTCTTATAGGATTTTGAAAGTGTTTATAGTATTTTCAATTTGGTCATAAGACTCATAAAAATAATGAATGTTGACATGAAAAATGAATGAAAATTGGAACTGATATCCATACAATGGTTAGGAGTTTTATTTTTAATATGTTGTGTGATAACGATAAAAATAATTTATGTTAGTTACAAATGATGGAAATCAACATGATCTGAATTATAAAATTCTATAAAATAGATTTTTTAATAATAAAATTGATTTAGGACCATCAAATGAACTTGTTATATGTTCGAAATGTGTTTATTTACATTTTTTCATTGTCGTATTAGAATCTAGATCTTTACATTCTATAATTTTGGAGAAATTTTCATGTAAAATGGGAATATAATCACATGAAAATATGAAATAACCTTTGGTGAATGACTTGGTTGGAAATGTAAAAAAATTACTATGTATATGATTCTTGAAATTATTATTAGTGGAATCATATTTCATATATAAATATTATTGAAATGTCAAAAATAAATATTGAAATCATTAATGGTATGTATTAGATTTCATTTTCTCATGAAAAGATAAATTTAAGTCCTAAGAAATTTATTATCAATGATTTATATCCTTTAATTTCATAACATGAAGTTAGTAATTTCATTAGAGATTATAGTGAATTTTACCTAGTTCATATTGTTGAAAATAATGAAACTATTCAAATTACTGTTGTTCTAGTATTGAATGAATATATTGATATAATTCTTGGTGATTTTCTTATTGATATTTCTGATCTGGAGGTTGATTTTAATGATAAATTATTACCTAATGATATGCCAATGTCTAAACCCCCTTTTTTAATAGATAAAATATAACATTTATAATTCATAATTAAATTGTATTAGTTTCTACATAAAGGTTTCATTCACCCTATAACATCACAATATGGTTATACGGTTTTTTTGATAAAAATCAAAATGATTCAATGAAATAGTACATTGAATAGAGAGAATTGAATAAGAACACCTGTTTTATAAATTGGAATACATTTGTTCATTATGAGTTTTCAATTATTCCCTCTGGGATTTCAATTCCACCTAATATATTAATTGACTTTATGATTATATATTAATATGAGTCATTAAATAATCTTGTGGATATATTTATAGATTATATTTTATTATATTTTAAATTTCATGAGAAATATTAATGACACAAAAGGACTATTTTAAAAAACATAAATGAAAATAAACATTATTGTAAATTTTTCTAACTATGATTTTTGGTTGCTACAATTTTATTTCATTGGATATATTTTATATAAAGATGGAATAATTTTTAAACCAACAAAAAGAGTAGATATTGAAGAATGAAAAATTTCTAAAAGTATCATATATAATTTTACTATAATTAGTTTAGTGGTTAATTGACCATGTTTTATTGAAAAAATTTCTTGGTTTTCTAGACCATTGACTAAGTAAACTTGAAACTGGGTTAAATTAAATTGGAGAAAAGAATGTGATTTTTAATTTTAGGAACTAAAAATAATATTAATGAATTCTAAATTTTTTCAATACCATATTTAAATGTATAATTTATCATCTATTGTAATTCCTCACAGAATAGAGTTGGTTTTTTATATATATAATAGTTAGGTAATTTATTAAACTTCACGTTAGTTGAAAACAGATGAGTTAAATTACAATACAAATGATTTGTAACAAGCCACTATTTTTTTTTCATTGAACATTTAAAATAATAATTTTTTGGAGTGAAGTGTGAAATATATATAGATCACCCAATTTTCGATGATATACTCAATCATAAAAAATAAATGATGATATATATAATATTATATAATGTTATCATTGAATAATATTACCTGATTCATTACCATCCTTGATATGAAAACAAAGTTGGAATTTCTTTGCGTTAGAAAAATAATTCTACAAACCATGTTACATTTGGAACATGAAACTTTCGGTAATTATTTGATAAATTTTGGGAAACATTTATAGATAAAAAGAAATTCTTTATTTTGTTTCATATTTTAATGAAATTATCTTGTCATAAATAATTAAGATTTCTTAGAAGGAGGACCATGATTTTTAGGAATAGGTGGAATCCTTTAATAATTGTAAATTCCATGATTATAATGTTGATGATGATGGTTTTATAAAATTTATAAATATAATACATATCCCATATGATTCTTATTTTGAGGTATAACTATTGAGTTATACTCATATTTCTCATTTTTCCGTTTACATAGAAGTACTATAATATATTGAGACCATCTACAGGTGGAATTGAATAAAAAGTGAAATAGATCAATTTATCTTGAATTTTTTTACCATTCAGAGGGATAAATAAGAATGAAAATTACCAAAAGAAATTCATTATCAATATTTAGTAATACTGTGGAAATAAGAAAATATATTCTTGGATTTACTGGTCTGAATATTGAAAACATCACGAGGTTAAAATGTTATTTTGGTTATTGTTGATCAACTAATAAATTTATACATTTCATTATAATTTATGATATTATGTCATTATATAATAATTATTATCTATATATAAAGGATATAGTCAAGTAACACAGATTTACTATCTTTATTTTATTATACCAGGATCCTAGATTCAAAACTAATTTTTTGAATGGACTTCAGATGTCATGGGGTTCTAAATGAAATATTATTTTAAATTTTTAACAATAACATTATGGATAGTCTAAGAAAATGATTCATACAATAGATGCTATGATTTATTCTTGTTCTATATATTACAAGAGGATATGGGATAAATATCATTCTTTGGTAGAGTATTCTTGTTAATATTATTCATTCAAGTATACTGACGACACCATTTGGGGAATTTTTAATGTGGTTTTGAATGTTAGCTTTTTGGGATGAAATATGATATCAGAAGTTGATGTGACTAGATTTTTTAGAATATTCAGTTGAGAAGGTTTAGTTTATTCAAAAATATGTTGGGATGACTCACAGGGTTCATTAATGTTATTTTGTTAATATGAGAAATAATGTTTAATATGAGGCTGGTGATTATGTTTTTTTCGTAAAGTATCTCAATAAAAAAGTATTTTCTGTTTTGAATAAAATGGGAATATATTTCCACATTTCACTAGACCATATTAAATACATGATAGAGTTTGATCAATTTCTTATCATGTGTATTTTCATATGATTTCCCCATTAACACAACATTTTTTTGTCTCATTGTTTAGAAAATATGTGTTGGATACATCTCATGTTTTGATCCCTAAAATTGTTCAGTTCGTATTGAAAGTTTCTAACATGGAGTAAATGTAATCCCCCTACTCTAGTTACCCAAACTCGATTCATTAT
This sequence comes from Viscum album, assembly GCA_963277665.1. Taxonomy (NCBI): domain Eukaryota; kingdom Viridiplantae; phylum Streptophyta; class Magnoliopsida; order Santalales; family Viscaceae; genus Viscum; species Viscum album. The sequence goes on along the minus strand of OY728141.1, from coordinate 460,163,289 downwards.
TACATAATATTGGCATGATAAAAGGAATCATGTCTCGAAATACAGATCAATTTAGTATCATTGGAAGTACAAGATACATAAATAAGTTTTACATTACATCATTAAATAAAAACAAAAAAACATTTCACCCCAATTGGACACACTTATATTCCATAACATGTACCTATAGGTCAACCATAAAATACTTCTTTACATCCAAGGAAAAATAAAACATAGAAAAGGGTGATCTCATATTCTTAGTAAGGATATACATATAGAAAAAACTGTCTTAAATAAGCATAAACATTAGAGGCTATGTATAAGACTAAAACATAATTAATTTAAACATAAACATCATCATAATATGGAAAATATAAATCAAATCATGTCATTTACATATTCAAATGGATATTTTACAAGTTGAAAAATCACAAGTAATATCAATAGACAATTTTATAATGATGGAATGACAAATTCCAGACAACATAACTAAATAGTCAAGGCCTTATGCCAAGACTACAAATAATTTTTTTTTTGGCCTTGTGCCAATGCACTAGTTTGTCTCATGATATATAGTGATCAATTGAGGAGCAGTAGTGGGCTCCACCTATCACTTACTATGCCCAATGAATTACTCATATGAAAAAGATTAAACAAAACTTTAACTTACGTATTAAAACAATCATACGAAATGTCAATACTTTATCCATAAACCATTAATGGTATAAAAATAACACATCCACATCAAAACATATAACAAAACTATCAATAAAATATAGAATATTTGTATCATAATATGAAACTTCAAACAAGTTTAAAATCCATCAAAGGATTTTGGCATAGATGAAATGAAAACTATTTGAAAGAAATACCTATTTCTATTTTGAAAAAATTTAAAAGTAAAAAAATTATAAAATAAAAAACAATTCTTGGTAATATTCTTATAATCTAGTAAGGCATGCTTCAAATGTGTTATAATAGTGGAAAATAACCCCACCCACTGTATAAGTTAAAAAACACTCTTTCCATAATTTTTTCAAAAAGGTCGTAAAGGACCTTTTTTAGAAAATGACAGAAAGATTATTTTATAAACATATTATAAGAATTCAAACAATGTTTTAATTTACTTTAACCCATATTCTAGGAAATAATAACAATGGATTGAAATTGATTTTTAAGAAACACGGATGTGGATGATAAAGAGGTCCCAGTAGATACTCACATATAAAAACCACGGATAATGAAAAGATTGTATAATTAAACCTTACCTTGTAACTTTCCTTGGTTGAGGGTATATTAAAATCATGTATAATAGTTAAATAATTGTTATTAAATAATTAAATAACCCCATAAATAAATATGATATCATATATGATCTTCTAATATTTCTTCATTAATAATATTTCGGTAGTATCATTGTTTTCAGTGTTAACTGATTCCTTTTCCTTTATATGAATAGTTACATATGCCATGTTTATTATGGATAAGATGAATTTGACTCATATACAGAATGATATAATTTTATTACACTTTATTTTTTTAATCATAAAATGAACTGTATTCTTGAATGGTTATGATGGGGAATGAATCTCATCATGTTCGTGGAGACAGTAATCTGTACATACGCAGAACAGACAATACCATTCTATTGATGTTGAAATATTATATAATTGAATGTTATATAATATATACAGAATATTTAACATGTTATACTTATTATTTACATCAGTTATACTCATTATTATACCCATACAAAAAATAATGTTATTGAATAACATACTACACCACGACGTGGAGACGGTAAGCCATATGTACGTACGTATGGTGACTTGTAATTAATAGGATGGATAGAATAATGAATATGGTTGTACCATATTTATAATAACATCACAATATGTATATGTTAATGGAGTTATTATTTTTGGTATGGAAATAACAATGTAAGAGGATATGGAAGAAAAAAATTACTTTGAATGAGCTGGTGAAATTATTACCTCTTCTTCTGGTGTTTTTTTCTGATTTGATCAAAATATCTTATTAGGTTGGATTTCTGATCAACGCAAGGCCTCTAGGATGAATGGAGGGTAGTCGGAAGGATATTTGTGCTGGGTTTGGCTGATCCAAATGGATTTTTGGTTTGATTTTTAGAGAAGGGGAAGTATCTTTTTATAAGAGAGGTGAGGGTCACATTAGGAAGAGCATGAAATATTATTTTATTATACAATAATATTAGGATTATAATGGCTCTAAAATTATTTCTTTCGAGGATAATAAAGGGATGGGTCGAAATTATCTCAACCAATTTGTTTTAGAGAGGTTTAGGTCACCATATTAACCTTATCTTTTATATTTAACTCTTAGTTATATATTTTATCTTTTACCACGTATTCTTATATTATTATATTATATAGTTAATAATCATAATATAAAATGTTGTGTGAACCCCAAGTGGTTCACTAATGATATATCTATTATTATAAAAGTCTTTTTCTAAAACTTATATTTTAGGACAATTATATCATTTAATAATATAGGGTTTTTTTTAAAACACATTTACATCATCTTTGACGATATTTAGTAATTGATTTTTTTGGAAGTTATTACAACATGATGACTTCGAATAAAATTCATTAAATCAACCCTAACAGGTCATATGAATCTAGAAAATTAGTTTAAGGCCTGAAAAGTCTCAATTTACATTTATTTGGATATTTTAACATTTCATTAAAAAGGTAATTATTGCATCGTCCTTGTGTCACAAATAAATTTAATTATTTATGTCTAAAAATAATAAATTAAATACCATTTGTAGTAAATACTTTAATATTTATAATGAATATTTATTGTTGAATTTATCTTATGTATAACCCTATATTAAAAATTTATTAATTATAAAAATTTGAATTTAACACTTTTAACTTTTAATTAAAAATAATAATAATAAATGTCCAAATATAATCCAAGTGGACCAAAAAGATTATATTTTATTCATAAGGTTGTTTTTAGTCGAAATACACATATCCAATATAATTTGGAAATGTGTTAGGGTAATAATAATATCATTATTATCTTTAATTACCCTATTTATTTTTAATTGTGGTAAATAAATGTCAAAAGTTACTATTCATCATAAAAAATAAACTTATTGAACAAAATTTTACTTATTTATATCTTCTGTGTCTCTCTAAATTTTTAATTTCAATTCACAGAAATAGTAAAATTATGTTTTACGAAAATTTTCTCACATTCCTAGTAGGTGGGTTAAAGACGATAAAAAGTTCAATAAAATAATATATCTATTATTATATATAAAATGACTATAATTAATTAAATTGGACATATATAGGTATTAAGAATATATTTTATCTAAAATAAATTTTAAAAAATAATTAATTATTGAAATAAAGAGTTGGTTTTAGATAATAATACAATGTTTTTCAAAATTCATAAAAAATTGAATATTTTCAGAAAATGCCAAAAAACAACATAATCTAATTTGGACAATCCAAATCAAAAAATGAAGTCCATTTTGAAAAAAATATATATAAAATTTCAAAAAGTGGGTATTACTATTCATAATAGATAGTTTGGTTGGTCATGATGTGTTAGTACACGAAGTTGCGTACAACGCAAGCTGATGTATTTTTCAAAGTGAAGCATACCATGGAATCTTGTGGTGTTACATTCTTCTATCCTTCAAATAATTTCGTCCATCAAATTTCTAGAATACTACTATAAAAAAATATTTTGGAATTTCTTCATCATTTGTTCCTCAGGATTCAAGGTTGTATCTTCCACCTTATGGTTTCTCCACAGAACATTCACTAGATGAGTCAGCTGGTTTTTCAAAACATGTTCTCTAGTATCAAGAATTATGATCGGCTATTCACAATAAGATAGGTCGAGCTCTAGTTTTATTTCATCATAAGTGAGTACATGCATTGGGTCAGGCAAGTATTTTCTCAACAATTTTATATGGAACACATCATAAGCTTTTGAGAGACATGGCCGAATTACCAAACGATAAGCTAAAACTCCAATTCAATCTAGAATTTTGAAAGGACTACTATACATGGGACTCAATTTACCCTTCTTACCAAAATTTATACACCCTTCCATAGAGATACCTTCAAAAAAACATGATCTTATACATGAAATTCCAAATCCTTCATTTGGTTATTGGCATAGCTATTTTTCATACATGGAGATACTTTGAGGTGGGTTTGGATAACCTTACCCTTTTCCAATGTTTCGTCAACATGTTCTGGGAATATGAGTTTTCTTTCACCAACATCATCCTCACAAGATGCGTGCAACATCCCTTTCCATATAATGCTTCATATGGTTCCATATGAATAATTGATGGGAAGCTATTGTTATAAGAAAATTATATCATAGGTAAATAATGATCCCACTTACCTTGAAAATAAAGTGATCAATATCTCAACATGTCTTCTATTGTTTGAATAGTCCATTCTGATTGTCCATCAGTTTGAGGGTGGTAAGCAGTGCTCAAATGAAGTTCAGTATCCAAGGCCTTCGGAAGACATTTCCAGAATCGGGATGTAAAATGTCATAATGATCAGAATAAATCGATTGGGGTACACCAAGAAGATATGCAACTTCATTAATATGTAGTCTTACTAAATGTTCAAGTTGTAAATCTTCTCTTATAGTAAGAAAATATGATGATTGGTAAGATGATCAACAATGAACCATATTTCATCATTCCTTCTAGGAGTCTTTTGTAGTCCCCTGACAATGTCCAATGTAATATGATCCCATTTCCACTCATGTATGGGAAGATGTTTTAGGACTCTTCAATGACGATTTCTTCTAGCTTCCACTTATTTACACAACATATATCTTCACAAGTAATTAGAAATATCTCTCTACATGTTGTCCCACCGAAAAATGTTACATCAAATCTCTATACATCTTAGTGTTACCTGGGATTATAGAGAAATTGTTGCTATGACCATCATCCAATAATTCTCTTTTAAATTAGGTATATCAGGAAAATAATATCTTTTACAAAATTTCAAAATGTTATCTTCACATATGAACTCAATCAATCTACCATCATTCATAGAAATAATTTTCTTTTGAAACTCCTCATCATCAGTTTGAGAAATTTTTATCATTTCTAGTAAAAATGATTTAGAATCCATTTGAAAATGTAATAATGTTTTACCTTCCAGGATTATTACCATATCCATCATTACGAGATCCATGGACATAGGATCCTTTTCAACTCTTATCTTGTTCAAAACTCCATGATCCTTTCTTCTCAAAGCATCATCCTCTTATTTTCCTTCCTAGGGTGGTAGTTTATAGTCCAATCATAATGCATGAGTATCTTGATTCATCGCATTTTCCTCATGTTGAGTTCTCTATGTGAGGAAATATATATCAAGCTCTTATGATCGGTATATACCTCACATTTTTCACCATAGATATAGTGTCTCCAAATGATCAATGAAATGAATACAGTTTCTAACTCAAGATCATGAGTGGGATTGTTTTTTTCATGGATTTTTAGCTGTCGTGATGCATAGGCAATAACTCTATCATTCCACATAAGGACACAACCAAGTCCATTATTTAAAGCATTACTATAAATAACAAACCCATCATTCCCTGATGGTATAGTCAATATAGGATAATTGAATAATCTTCTATTCAGTTCATCAAAACATTCTTCACACTATTTTTTCTAAACAAATTTAACCCTTTTACGTGTCATCTATGTTAATGGGTAAGCTAATCCATCAAAATTATGGATGAAGAGCTAATAATAACCTACCAAACCAATAAAACTGTGTACCTCAGTTATAGTTATCGGTTCTGGTCATTCTTGGATTTCCTTTGTCTTTGAAGGATCAATAGAGATTCCATCCTAAGAGACCATATGGACATGAAAAGAAATCTCTGGAAGCCAGAATTCACAATTGCTAATCTTCCCATATAATTCATTTCTTCTATGGGATTTTAGAATAGTGCACAAGTGATTTTCATTATCTTAATTTATTTTTGAGTAAACCAAGATATCAGCAATAAATACCACTAAAACATCATCAAGATATTCCTTGAAAACACTATTCATGTGATACATGAAAATAGAGGGTTCATTAGTGAGTCCATAATGCATTACTGTAAACTCATAATTCCTGTACCGAGTCTACATTTTTTTTCAGAATGTCATCCTTCTTCCCACACAACTGATGATTTGCACACCAATGGTCAATCATTGAAAAATATTGATCTTTATGAAGTTGATAGAATAAATCATTAATGTGAGGTGGGGGATACTTTTTATTTATTATTATTTCATTGATCTCCATGTAGTCAATGTAGAACCTCATAAATGCATCTTTCTTCTTAACAAAAAGAACAGGGGATCCCCATGGAGAAACATAGGGCGAATAAATCCTTTATTACTCAATTCCCCTTTTTGTTTCTCTAGTTCCACTATTTCCGCAGAGGAAATTCTATTAGGGGACTTTGATATGGGCCTTAAACTAGGAATTAAATAAATGTAAAACTAAATTTCACATTCTGGAGGATGTCCAGGTAAATCCTCCGGAAACATATCAATATATTCTTGTGAAATAGAAATGTCCTCTATTTGAACATTTTTTTCCGTAACTGAAGTTATTTGAATCTATTTCCCCTCCCAATATTTGAGTTTAGTAGATCTACTAGGGTGGATATAGATAAGAATTAGCTGGTGACGTTTCTACTCTAAATATAATGTATTCCTTATCGTCATCGAAAATTGTAACATCCTTCTTCTTACAATAAAATTTTGCAAGATAGTCTAAAATCCAGTAAATTAATAGGATTATATCAAATTAAATCATGGGTATGTTGATGAGATCAGCAAATAAAGAACATTTATATTCCCTAATGGGAACTGATTCACAATACATTGCAGCAATGATACTTCCCTTGAGAGTTTTGACTGACAAATCCCTTGATAAATAAAATTGTAAAAATCTAATTTTCATAGAAAAAATGGAATATATGAAACAGTTAGATGATCAAGAATCAAATAAAGCATTGGCTGAACTTGAGGAAACCATTAAATTATCAGCCATCATGTCTTTTGGAGATTCACCCTCAGCAGTATTGATCGCATAAGCTTGTCCTTTCTACCTTGTCCTTTTTTAGGTATGATTCCTTGGTTCTTATGATATTAATTTTCATAATGACCCATTTATATATAATTGTAGCATTAAATAGTGAAAAACTCTTTATTTCCCATACAATCATGAGCTTGGTGGCCTTTTCCCAACTATTGTAAAAGACTCACATTCTCTTTAGGGATGTACTAGGGTATTTCTTCTGGAATTTACCACAGGATGGATTTTTAACATTTCCCTTCTTCCCATTATTTCTATATATTTAGTGTTCAGTAGATCTCTTCTTATTTTTCTTTTCCTTAAAGTCATATGACATAGAGAAATCAATTTCTCTCAAGATAGCAAATGAAACATTATCTCCATATGATGAGAAGGATTGTGAGACTAATGCTTGATGGTGAAATTGTTTTAACCTAACAAAGAATCAGTCAATTGTACTCCTTGGGTTGTGAATATAATTTTTTCCATGCCTTGTTACCCTTTTAATGAAAGCCTCATTATTTGTGACATTATCATCTTCCTTTTTCCTCACACGAAAAATTGTCTTTCCATATCCACTCGATGGTCATGAAGAATGTATTTTTCTGAGAAAAGACCTTAAAACTCCCTCTATTATCTATTTGATACTTCTTCATCCTCAATTGTGTTTTTAATTAATGAAAACCATTGATATTTATCTCTCATGAGGTGATAAACTACCCTAACAACTTTTTCCCTTTCTGTACTCTTAAAAGAATGAAATATTTTCACTATAGATCTTATTTATTTCTCATATACAAATGGATTTCTAGTCCCATTGAATTTTAGTGGTTGTTTCTTCATTAAGATGTCTAACATTGATCATCCGCGTTGTGGATCACAGTGCTCCATATGTGTAAGGTTATTATTCATATCCTGTGTGAGTTTTCCCAGTATGCTGATAAGCTGACCAACACCAGTTGCATCACAAATCTACTATAATTATCTTGAGCAAGAGGGCAAGGCCTATATGGATTACATGAGTTGATACAGTTTATATTCATTACACTAAGCACAAATATCTATAAAACGGAATACACTTGATTAGTTTATGAATGACAATACATATTTCTAAACCTATAATACACATAAAATAAATTGAATTTTTTATGGATATAATCCATAATTATAAAAATGTTTTCTTTAGGGAGGTAAATACTCATAAATCATTCATAATGGTTTGTAAATAAAATGTGTATTTTTCTAAGCATATACCCCAGGAGTTTCCTAAACAAGAGTGCATCAAGGGCCATTGTAATGTAAAAGGATACCACATATCTTGCCCGAAACTCCTTATCGGAGCTTTCACTCCGAGGTACATCTGTGCCAGAGCCACCTATACCTGCAAGTATCCACAACGTGATGTAGTGCTTGTAAAACTCACAAAATCCCTACATTATCAAAATTCTAGGAAGTAACTCTATACTAATCATCAATGTCTATATTAGGGTAATTTTAATAAATCAGAGTTTTTCAAAATCTAGCTTCTATGGTTTGAACTAAAATTCTCTGATACCAATTGTAATTCCCTGACCCATGTTACCCAAATTCGAAACATTATTACACAACATTGGAAAGTCACAAGGAATCCTTTAGCGAAAGGCCGATCAATTTAGTAGCCTAGGAAGTAATCGATACAAAAATAAGTATTATATTACATCATGAAATAACAACAACAACAACAACATTTTTTCACCTTTTAACACACTCATATTCCTTATTTTATCCCTATAGGTCAACTATAAAATACTTCTTCACATCTTGGGATAAATAAAACACAGAAATGGGTGAACTCAGATGCTAAGTAAGGATAACAATATAACGGAAACTTTCTTAAATAAGCATAAACATTTAAGCTAATGTATAAGACAAAAATATAAGCCTTTTAAACATAAAAATCAGCATGATATGAAAAATATAAATCAAACAATTACATTTACTTATTCAAATGGATATTCTACTTGTCAAATAATCACAAGCAATATGAACATCCAATTTCATAATGATGGAATACATAATGCCAGTCTTCATAAGGACATAGTCAATGCCTCATGCCAAGAATAAAAATAAGATTTTGTCAAGGCCTTGTTCCAATACACTAGTTTCTCTCATTATAACTACAGATTCATCGAGGAGTTATAGCGGGCTCCACCCGTCACATACTAAGTCCAATGAATTACTCATATAAAGAGGTTTAGGTATACCATAGACATTCATATAAAAATTAGAATATAAAATTTCAATACATTATCCATAAACCATGAATGGTGGAAAAATAAACCATCCATAGAAAAACATATCACAAAACCATCAATACAATATGGAAGATTTGTATCATAATAGGTCAACTTCAAAGAAGATTAAAATCCAACAAAGCATGTTGACATAGATGAATTGAATACTATTTGAAAGAAATGACTCTTTCTAAATTGAAACCATTTAAAAGTAAAATAATTATAAAAGAAATCATTTATTGTTAAAATATTCTTACAATCTTGTATGTGAAGCTTAAAAGTGTTATAATGGTGGAAAACAGCCGCACTCTCCATATAAGTTAAAAAACATTCTTTCCTTAATTTTTTCGAAAAGGTCGTAATGGACCTTGTTTGGAGAACGGCAGAACGATTTCTTTATAAAAATCTTATAAAAATTATGACATGGATATAAATGAATTAACACACAGTCTACGAAATAGTAAAAATATTTTAAATACATTTTTCAGAAACAAAAATGTGCATGATAAAGAGGTCTCATTAGATACCCACTTATAAACATCCTCGGATGGTAAAGAGACTGAAGAATTAACCCTTAACTTGTAATTTTCCATGGTCGAGGGTACATTAACCGCTTGTATAATAGTTAAATCATTGTTATTAAATTATACAAGAACCACATACAAAAATATTATATCATATATGATCTTTTAATATATCTTTGTCAATAATATTTCGGTAGTATCATTGTTTCATGTGTCAACTGATTCAGTTTCCATTATATGATTTGTCACATATGACTTGTTTATTATGGATAAGATGTATTTGATTCATATCTAGAATGATATTTAGTTTTGGAAAATTATTTTTTTAATCATAAAATGAAGTTAATTCTTGAATGGTTATGATGGGGCAAGAATATCATCGCGTTCGTGGAGAAGGTAATCTTTATGTACACAAGAGAAAAAATACCATTCTATTGATGGTGAAATCATATGTAATTGGATGTTATATCATATATACAGAATAATTAACATTTTATATTAACTATTTACATCTGTTATACTCATTATTATACCCATACAAATAATGAAGTGTCTGAGTAACAAACTACACGATGACCTGGAGACGGTAATTCATATGCACGCATGTATAGTGACTTGTCATTCATTGGATGGATAGAATAATGAATATGGTTTCATAATATTTATAATAACATCACAGTATGTATAAGGGACTAGAGTTATTATTTTGTTATGGGAATAAAAAATAAAGAGGATGTGGAAGAAAAAAAGAACTTTGAAAGAGTTTGTGAGATTATTACATCTTCTTCGGGTGTTTCCTTTTGATTTGATCAAAAAGCCTCCATAGGTTGGATTTTTGATCAATGTAAGGCCTCTAGGTCGAAGGTAAAGTAGTTGGGAGGATATTTTGGTTGGGTTTGGCCTAGCCAAATTGCATTTGTGGTGTGATTTTGAGTGAAGATGGAGTGCCTATTTATAAAATAGGTGAGGGTCACATTAACAAAATCATGAAATCTTATTTTATTATAGAATTTTATTCGATTAATAATGGATTAAAAAATGATTTATTTCGAGGATAAGGTGGATATGGGTTGAAAAAATCTCTACAAATTGGTTTTTGATAGTTTTAGGTCACCAAGGTAACCTTATCTTTTAGATTTAACTCTTAGTTAAATAGTTTATCATTTACCATGTATTCTTGTATTATTATATTATATATATAATTATATTACTATAAAATTCCAAGAGAACCCCAAGTGGTTCATTAATTCTTTATCTATTATAATATAATTCCTTTGGATGATCCTTAGATTTTTAAGACTATTATATCATTTAATAATATAGTATTTATTTTAAAAACTCATTTATGTCAATTTTGAAACTATTTAGTAATTGATTTTTGTGGAAAACATAGAAATAATATTACTTGGAAAAAAAATTAATTGAATCAACCCAAACATATCATATTAATCTAGAATATTAGTGCAAGGCTGTAAAAGTCTTGTTGTACATTTATTTGGATATTTATAACATCAATTATTTTAACATTTCATTTAAAATGCAATTACCGCATCATCATTGTGTTACAAATAAATTGAATTATTTAATTTGTAAAACTTATAAATAAAATACCATTATATAGTAAATAGTTATAGATTTCTAATTATTATTTATAGTTAAATTTATGTTTAGTATTACCCAATATTAAAAATGTTTTATCTATGAAAATTTGAATTTAACACTTTTAACTATTCATTAAATAAAATAATAATAATGTCTTCATCTAATTCATGAGGAAAAAGGGATCATATTTTTTTTTCAAAGGTTGATTTTGGTCGAAATAAAATTATCCAATAGAATTAGGACATATGTTAGGGTAATAATAATATCATTTTTACCTTTAATTACCATATTTATTGTTTATGGTGGTAAAAAAAAGTCCAAAGTTACAATTCACCAAAAATTATTTTTTCTTATTGAACCACATTTTACATAATAATGTTGACTGTGTCACTCGGATTTTGAAATTCAATAAATAGAAGCGGTAAAATTGTGTTTTTATGAAAATTTTCTAATGTGCTTAGAAGGAGGGGAAAAGACGGTAAAAAGTTCAATAAAATTATATATATAATATGATTATAAAATGACACAAATGAATTACATTAAACATATTTTTATATTATATATATATATATATTTACATAAATTAAATTTAAATGAATCAATTATTTATTTAAATACAAAGTCAGTTTTAAACAATAACGCAGTGTTTTTCACTATTAATCAAAAATTGAAATTTTTTAGAAAATACATAAAATTAAACCTTAGAAAAATTTGATATTCAAAATAAAAAAATGAAGCCTATTTTGAAAATTAAAATTTATAAAAATTTTAAAGCTATGTATTAATATTCATAACAGCTAGATTAATTGGTCATGGTCTATTAGAACTCTATGTTGCGTAAAACAGAAGCTATTTTATTATATAATGGAAATGTACTGTAAAATATTGTGGTGTTAGAGAATATTCTACAGATTTTTTATCATAGAGAGATAATTTTTCATAATAAAATATCATCGAGGTATGGTTTTATTGAAAAACCATATGGTTGAAGTGGAAATAATGGAATAAAAAATGAAATAATGGAAAGTTAACCTCATTTGTTTAATAAGAGAATAAAATTATGACGAAGAAATTTCCAAATAGGTAAGAAATATAAAACTATATATAGTGATATAATAATTAATTTTCAATCTTATTAATTTGAATTATATAGTTACATTAATTACAAAAATATTAATTAATTATTAAATCAAAAATGAAATCACTCTAATTAATAAAATTTTTTGTTATATTTTTTTAATGTTTAAAATCTAAATCATATAATTTATGTTTAAAAAATTAATATAATTTTTTACTTAATAATATCAAAAAAGTCTTTAGGAATAATATTTGGGGTTTTCAGAAAATATTTATTTCATTTTGAATAATGAAATGTACTGTTTTTTTATAAATTTCATTTATTTTAAATAAATTAAGTAAATTCAAAGTACAAATAAATTTTTAATAAAATTTAATGCAACATAATTACTATTAGGATTTATTTAATCCAATTATATTATTTTTAATGATCTCAATATTTTATTTTAAAATATATTTTTTCTCTTTAATAAAAAACCTTTTTTTAACAACTTAATTAAAGTGAATAATGCATATTTTGTGTAATTAATTACAATAACTGTAATTATTATTTATTTCAATTAAATTATTATATTATATATCCATAGAATATATGTAATTTTCATATAAAAATTAATAATAGTCCTATATTTAATATAAAATCAACTTTTTCATGGAAAATTTACTCAATGAAAACCCATTTTTCATCGCATATTCTAGTTTAATTTTATATTTAAAAGTTCTACTTCTAGAATTTTCATTTGGAAACAAAGATTTCATATTATAGAAAACTATTTTAAATTAATTTTTTTCATAATGAATAGTGAAATAAGAAAAATATTTTACCTTGTTTAAGGTAAAAACACAATACTAGTGGGATAAACTGAAAAGATACGGGTTAAAATGAGATAAAAACATTTATAAACTTTTATATTGACATATTTAGAAATTATCATGTATAAGAATATGTAATTTCCCATTTTGATCATTTTTTCTTCAATAAAATGTGGTTAATTATTTTTCAATTCAATCATTTCTTATTTTCCTCTCACATCACTTATAAAAGGACACTCTCTCTCCACTACAATTCAGTTCATAAATTCCACATATTTTATAAAATATAGATAAAAATAAATTATTAAAATCCCACCCCATGACATTGATCCATTATTTTATCAAAAATCTATACCAGTAATAATTTTGGTGCTAACTGGATGAGGTTGTTTGAAGAGTATGTAATGTGATAAACCAATCTTATTTATTTTATTTCTTATACCACCACTTCAAATCATATTAATTTATTTCTAAATAATAACAATGGAATATAATCATGAATATATTTCATTATGTTATTTTAAAAACCTAAATAAATAACCACTTCTTTAAAATGAGATACAAAATTAGCATTCGTCTGTACGACGGACTACAACATCGCAAAATGATGTCATTGATTTTCCATCATTTTCATTGGTGGATTTTTATAATGATAAAATTAAAATGTATCAATTATTTTTGAAAAATATTTATAATTTTCATATTTTAATTTCATTTATACCTTCTTAATTTCCTTTCCACATGGGACAAGAAAAACGTCTCTCATGTGTTTGGCGGAAAACCACCTCACGAAGTGATCTGATTCATTTTTCACTATATCTTTACATGTAAGGTAATAATGATTAATTAATTGAACATACATTATATAAATGTAATAATTATGATATTAAAAAAATATTGAAATTTAATATATCATTTTCATTCTAACACTAATAAATTTTAATGACGGTCATGAAAATGTGTGGATAATAGACTCCACGAAGCGATGTGAAACTTGTTTCATCACTAAATCACATAGAATATATACATATATATTTATAAATATAAGTATATTAAAATAAATAAAATAGTATTAATAATATTATATTCATTCTAGAAAAAAAAAATAACACATACGCTCCTTCCTTAATGATCATGTAAAATGGAAGTGTTACTTCTATATATGTATGACCTACCATATCCATGATTGTAACATAGTTCATTTTTAATTACCATATTTATTTCTTGATTATTAAATTTTAATTGATTAAAAAATATGATAATTATTTAATGAAAATTATTATTTAGTTTTTGATGTAATAACATAGTGGACATTAGTCAAATGAATAAGGTCACTATTAATATATATGATGAATACTATAAAAAACATCCAAAGTAAACATAATAAATTATGTAATTGTGTATGGAAATTACAATAGTTAGAAAAATTTAAACATGAAAATAGATCTTGAAAAATCAAATAATGAACATAAAGTTGTTATTCAAGAATATGATGACACAATTGACAATTTAGGCTCAAGGTAAAAGACATTATATCAATTTCCATTTATTTAGGCGTATTTTGATGTTATTAAAATATATTTTTATATGAGGTGTATATGAATACCCATTTATATGTTATATCCTTAAATTATCTATTAAAATTATATTTAATGTTTTCCAATGATATTTTTCATGGAATTTAGAATTAATATTTTTTATATTTTTTTCTTTTTATAAAATATCATCTTTGAATGTTATTGTTAAAATAATCATTCTCTTACAAGAAAATGTTTTTTAAAGGATTTAATAAATGGAAATTAGATTTTTATAAAATAATTTATTATTTCATTCAATTAATTTCAGAACAATTAATCGTTTTATGGATTGATTCAGTTTAATTACAAATGATAAAAAGAAAATTCTATTTTAACATATAGGATATTGATTTTTACCACCATTTTAATAATAATTTGAATTTGGATTTATTTAATACAATTAGTGATTTATTACAAAACTATGTTTTTACATTTTTTCGGGTATTTTCATATTAAAATTGTGGTTTTAAATGACAATTTAATTTTCCTATTGATTTTTTAAGTAACAATATTTGGGTATTTGGATAGTGTAATGTGGTATAAATGAAATTTTAAAATTTGATTTAATTTTTTGATGAAAATGGGTGGGAATTAAATACTTCATTTATGAAAAGGTACTTGATAATTATACAAAAAATAAGTGTTACTGATATATCTTATCTGATGGGTTTTCCCAGACTACACCAGGTGATCCTCATATAGCTTATATAATTGAAATTCCCAAATATCCTCGACTGGCATGATGTAGACTATATGATTGGTGTGCCCAGATAACGATCCAATGTATTAGATAGTGTTTATTTTTTCTATTATAATGAAAGAAGATGTTACCGATGTTTTTAAACTGTGGATTTAATTTGGTTCTAATTACTTCTAACAGTGGTTTAAAGTGTGTTATGAATGTGATGATATATGTTTCCAAAAAAAGGGTTTTTATTTTCATTTATTTGGTTTTAATTATTTCATTAAGAAAATAATTGTGTTTAATTTCCTATGATAATGAATTATTACATTTTTCTCAATTAAATTTCTGATATAGGTAATCATTTCATGGGTTTTCTAGTCTATCATTGGACCGAAAACATTTTCTTTTTATGTCCCATGTTAATACTATTATGCCCAATATATATTTTTAAAAAAAATCACCTGGTTTACGGATTCGTATGGGAAAGGAATAGGTCATGTTCAAATTCATGAAGATTATTTATGAAAATAAATCATGTTTTGTGATAAAATTTTTATATTATTGGAATATGGCTACTGATCGGATTATTACACTTTCTATATATATATATATGTGTGTGTGTGTGTGTTTTTTTGTAATGTAATTGTTATTCTATGATCCTATACATCTATAAACCTAATAATATCCTAAAATGTAAGAGAATGAATTATTGATAGAAAAATAAAAATTGTGAAATTTTTATGGCTGGGTCATTATAAAAGGTATAGTATAATACATATAATTTTGAAGTTTTCATCACAAATAAAAACATCCTTTCTTAGATTGGGGATATTCATAATAATTCACAGCTATGGATTGACTAAATATAACACATCATGTTTGGTAATGAACTAATATTATTTTCCCTCTCCCTTAAATTCATAGTTTTCTTATGCATAAAAAAATATTTTTTAATCAGTATAATTTTGGTTTCTCAAGGTGGATAAGACCTTGGAGGATGGCTCAAGCTCTCAACAAAGAACCCACTTGAGTGTTCAACACAAAACCCTCTAAAAATAACATAGTTTTTCTCTATTTTTACACATTTTATAGTCATTATTCATCAGTTTGAATTTATTTTTCTAAAATTTGAATGAGATGTTTTGAATGAGTGAGTGGGAAGGAATGAAACCCAATTTAATATCATTTTAGGGTAATAGTTCTAAATAATTAAATATTACTTTATATGATTATTTTGTTATATTTTATGACCCTTTTTAATATATTAGATATATATTTGATAATTAACTATTATACTACCAAGTAAATATCTCATTTTAAGTTATTTGGGATTCATTATTTAAGAAAATGATACAATTGAATTATTTATATGAGAATTTTACAACTTATTTAATGTATTATTTTTCTTAAATACTAGGTAAGGGTTTATCAATGTAGAAAGACAATGGTGAAATAAAATTAATAGCATGTGGAATCTAAAATTATTAACATTGACATAGTTGAAAACACCATTTTAATTGATGATCACTTTAGGGAGACTCCCAAAAATATGTTTTCATATCCCATATAAACATTAATTAAACAATAAAATGTAAAAATATCGAGATGTATTTTTTGGTAATGATAAGAAAATGTGTGTGAGAGAGTATTACATCAAATTAGTTTTATGGTGTCCTAATATCAGACATCACAATAATTTATTCTATAAATTTATTATTTAAATTAGTCCTAGGGGATTCCAAATTCCTTGGTATGATTTATTTGAATGTTATAATCACTCATACAATAATTTCATTGCACAACTTAGGATTTAAAAAATTAAATAAGTTCTAATTTAAAAATATGTTTAAAAGATTTCTGAAATTATACACATGGATAATGAAGGGTAAGGTCACAGATTTTAATTTCATTGATGAATAAAAAAGGATGTTGGAAAAAGTAATGTTATTGGAGAGGATTTATTAAGGTTCCATTTTTTAAAATCGTTATTCTACTAAGATATATTTTGTTTGCAATCATAGTAGAATGAGTTCTCCCAAAATTTATATGAGTACATTATCATCAATTCATAGATTATAAATTCTATATTAAATTATGGATGAATATTTTATTTTTTCATCCATGTTATCTAATTTTGATCATATTCTAGAGGGAACATTGATAAGATGAATTCTTTATAATTTTAGTGACCTTAAAAGATTAAGTGTAGGGGGTAATGAAAGATAATATAACCAAAAAAAATTTGTAATTTTATTTTAAAAATAATCCCCTAATATATATAAAAACATGGTAAATATGTTTATTTTATTTACATTTATCATGTAATGAGTTGCAATGGAAATAAATTAAATATTTCATTTTAAATGTTTTATGAATATCAATGAATGAATTTAATGACATAAATTGTTATTGAATTTTTACTTCAACTACTGATTAAATGATTTTGAAGGTTTAATATTAATTAATATTATTATATAATTAATTTATTTATATCCTTAATTGAAATTATGAAAAAAAAAATTATCCTGAAACAATATCATACTGCATAAGGGTAATTTCCATATGTTGTGTGTGGGTAAATGGTATTCAAAATAGGCTATGAAAATGTACCTATGTGTCATAGAGTGTTGTTTCAGGTTCATTAACCACCATGGGATGTTGTATCTAGTAAAACACATTCTACATAATGGTCTCCTAATTGGTTTTTCATGTTAATCATGACCATGCGATAAGGTAATCCATGCCCCCTCTAATGCAGAATGGAAATTTGAGCATGAAACATTAAATATAAAGATAATTATTTGGTACATAAAGTTAAACTTGGGATAAATGATGGTGCAAAGTAATTTTTTAATTATTCCACTGTTATATAAAATTACCACACTAGTCTCTCAACTATTTAAATGTAATAAAAATAGTTATAAGGCTACATAACCATTATAGAGACCCTTTATAATGGTATCCATTCATGTGTGTCATACTTTTAGAGTTTAACTAACAACCCAAACTTTTATCAATGGAATTTATCCCTTATTATAGTAAATTAATATAGTATAAATCACATTAAAGCACACTAGACCATAATAAAAACGTTATAAATTATGATTTGATAAAATTACAAGTATTTCAATAAGTTAAATAACTAATATTGATGAAATTGTAATATGAATTTAGGAATATTAATATGGATGTTATGAATAGTAAATAAACCAAATCAATAGTATCATCACCCATGAAAATAAAATTAAGTTTTTGGAATCTTATGGGAAAAAATATGATTTAATTATAACAAAGTATGATTAAGGAAATATTATAAAAGTTATTAATGAGGTATTAGTATTTATATAAGTCATAAATAATATATTGTAACATTAAGATTAATTTAACAAATTAGATTGATTTTTATATTCATAAATGAATTCATAAAATATTATTACTCTTTATTATGATTTTATTATAATTTCATCAGACCTTCAATAAATTTTCAAAGTGTTTTTAAATCATTTATAATTTTAGATTCTTTATTTTTCAAGTTAATTATGATTTAAATTAAAAATTAAATTACACACACATATATATAAATATGTTCATAAAATTTATTTAATTTTTTAATTATGAAAATCAAAAAAATTATTGTAATTTTTTTTAAGAATTACATGAATTTTGGTGAATAGTGACATACAGTATTTTACAATATATATATATATATATTATAAAATAACATGTCTATTTATTGAATCATATCTGATATAAGAACCATTTTTTATAAATACTAATATATAATAACTCTATTTATTCATAGGAGTAAACATTATTTATTATTTTGAGAGAAATAATAAACCAATGAAATAAATAATTAGAAAACTCTCATCTCCTCCACTATAAATACCACATCACACACCCTCATCTCCCCACACCTCCAAAGATTTGTGCCATTCCAAAAATATTTTCAAAATTCTTCCCAATCCTCTACCCTAGGTCCATGAGCTCATGTTCTAATAAAAATACCAAGCCTATGTTCCATGAGGAGGATCTCATGAACAGAATTCAAAAGGTAAATCCTCTCTCTTTTTCTTTTAATTTTCATTTAATTTCATTTCATTACTTATTCCAACATTGCCTCAATTCATACAAATGGAATGATAACTAAAATAAAGTATATATACTATAATTTTATCATGTTATTGGATGATAAATCATTAAACTCCTCCCTCCCACAGTTTTATTATAAAAATAAAATTGTTGCTTATGATGTCTCAATTTACCGACATCATGGGTAATGCACATTTATTTTCTGTAAACAACATCAAGACTAGTAATAAACCCATTAAATGTTTTAGAAATTATTTTTAATTTTATTTTAGAACCTTATTTATGTTTTAGAAGATTCATTTATAAATAATACTAAATGATATGACAAAATAATTTCATTATGCTCAAAAACAATAAAAAATAATCTAAAATGATGATCAATAACTTTTATCTTATGATTCATCACCTTAGAATATAAAAAAATTTATAATATCATTTAAAAATATAAAATACAATAAATAAAATTTAATAAAAATTATGTATATTTATCCACATTTTACACAAACATCCATTCATGTATACAAGTGAACCAATCCTGAAAACAATGAAAACAAATACCCCCGAACAATGAATTTAAACTTCATAACTCATCAAAAGGTACATAAATGAGCTTAATAAAACCATAATGAATCATATTATTGTATAAAAGGTTATTTAAATGATAAATAACGAATCCAATGTAATTATACATGGCATTATAGTGAAGAATGGGTCCAGAGACTAGGTAAAGAGAATTCTCAAACCCAACTCGTTTTATAGGGTTTTCCCTCTTTCACCCCATTTTTAGTATGGATATGGCATAAATACCATCTATTAGTCGATATCTTAACATTTTGGGATATTAAATTTTTCAAATTATGTTTATAACAAACACAAGGCTTTCCAAAAGAACTATTCCTTTAAAAACACTCCTTTAACTCCTCGAGATTGTTTCATCTTCTCTCAAGGTTGATGATTCAAGGATGTTATTCCATATTTCATCTAGGAATCCAATGTTTATGAATATATTATTGTTATATGATACCCATTCCATTCCATGGGTTATTTTATATCCAATATTGATATATTTTATATGTGGGATGCATGATAATATATATTTTATGATGTGATGGGTGCGCCCCTGATTATATAGCATAATGTAAATGTAATGATGTGATGGGTACATCGGGAATTATATAGTTCTCCATTGAATAGGCTAACATGATATATCACATTATAAAATTAAAATATTTAGGAACATGATGCTAGATTTATTCACAACTATGTTTGGTAGTTGACCATTAATACATGATGTTTCATTTTTATGCATTAACACATTCCATGCCTTTTCATAATTCTTCCTAAAATAATTATGATACAATTAAAATGTTATTATGATAATTATTATTCTCACCCCATGTAATATTGATTCATGTATTTTTAAATCCTTTTAATATGATTTTATCTCACCCATTTATCCTCAGGTGGTTACATATATTGTAGAGAATGCAATGGCCTATATGAGGATAAAGAATAATTAATTAAATAAATGTTTATGATATATTTTTTAAATATTATGTATGGTATTAATTTTCCAAAAATAATAAACCTTTTGGATACTATATTTTATCAAAAAAATAATTTAAAAATATATGGATGAAAAATAAGGATCCTTATAGTTTGTATTAGATGACAGTTTAGTTAATTTGTGTATTATGATTAGAGATCCATAGTGAAAACCCTTAGTATGAGACTAAGTATACAAAATAACAAAATAATACTTTTTTAGAAAATTATAATCATAAGGATACCAAAAGCTATGCCTTTAGTCCTAAATACTCTAAGTAATATATTATTTATTCATTAATTATTGACTTATGATTTGTTCTATCATTTTCAATTTTATAAAAATTTAGGATCCTATAGAATCAAGACCAACAACATGTGAGAGGGAAAATACATTGATTTCACGAATGAAATACTCAATGCATTGAAATATGGATTTAAAATTATAATTTCAATTATTACCCAATTATCTCAGGTTAGGAAAATTAAACTGAATAATTTGGAACGTCTTCCTTCACCTAAGGGGGAAAAACTGGGTATCATGTGTTTTATATATCAAAAGAACCCTAAATTTAGTGTATCTTTCGTTCCACTAGTTGAAGTGAAGAGGTTCAAATCAATGGATAAGAAATTTTATACGCATCACATTTCAAAAAATTAGAAGGTGAATCTGTCCATTTATCATCTTTACAGAGAGGTCATCCAATGGTGGGAGTGGATTAAGAACACCATGACATGGGATTAAATTGAAGGGATTGAGTTAGAAGAGATTGAGATAATGTTTCTTAACAAGTATTTACATATAAATCATTATTTAAATATATAGATATAATTCAAAGAGTTGAAAAAAAGGAAGGAGAATATATCATGGCCTATTTAAATTGTTTTACACATCTTGAATGGTATGCTTCAGGTTTTGTTATCAACAATGAAATAAACGTTGATAGATTCTTTATTGGTATAAAAAAACTTCTAAATTATCGACAACTTCATGACCTTGTGAGTTATGGCAGAGTTTTTTGACGTTATCTTAATTTGAATATGGTGTCTAGATAATGGTCCCATAGTTATGGGGATATGAAATGAAGGTGTTTCAAGCTAGAGGATCTCATGAGAAAGGTGGAAAGAAAACTCAACCACCCAAATTTTAGAAATGTGGAATGCAGAATCATGGTAACTACCTCAATGGGATGGGGAAATTCTTCATGTGTGGTATAGAAGGCCACCATGCACATGAATGTAGAATAGACCAGATGATGCAGGATAATTTGGTTAAAGAAGGGATAGCATGAACCATGGTCAATTCTATAATTATAGAGAGAAATGTTACTATGCATAATAGTGCACTAAACCTAGAGTCCTCTAGGAGAATAAGAATTAGTAGACACCAACACCAATGGATAAAATATATTCATATTCCATCACTACTACATAAGTGGAGTTAGAGAATGAAATATTATAGTTTAAACATCTTATTCACTCAATAATGGAAAATGATTTATTTGATTCTCGGTCTATGAATTTCTTTTTATCATTAAATTTTTCTCAAAATGATGAATACAAGCCCCAAAAATATGAAGGATATATATCTATAGATACAATTACTAGTGAAATCATTGAAACCCAAGTGTTGGAAACTTCTCCTATTGGAATACATGAGATGATTCTATAAGAAGGTTTCATTATACATCTCTTGGATTAATTCAATACGATACTAGGTATGAATTTTATCTCATTATATAGTGAAAAAATCAACTATAGCTAGAAGGAAATATTTATTTATATTATGAACCAACCACTACAGATTTACATATGCATGAATGATCATGAATATCCTTTTGAAAAATTCAATAATAGTGTGGGTGTTTGTTTATTGTAAATAACCATACTTCACTCAAATGGTTGAGTCAATGAAACGTATCAACCTAAGGTAAATTCTCTTTTTTAGGGAGTATAAAAATATATTTCCTCTAGTGTTACTCGATCATCCCATAGATCAGAAGTTAGAGTTCCCCATTGAACTCATACATGAAGAAACACCAATCTAAATATTTTTCAATAGAATGGATGTGATAAAACTAGAGAAGTTATAGAAAGAGCTACAAGAGAAGTTATACAAATCGTTAAAATGCCTTAGTCCATCACCATAGGTTGCACCAGTTCTCTTTACCTAGAAGAAGGATGGATTATGAATCTTTGTATTTATTATTAGGTACTCAACATGATCACTATAAAGAACACGTATCATATTTCAAGGATAAACGACATGTCTGATTAGCTACGAGGTACTTAGAGATTCTCAATGGTGGATCTTTGTCCTAGATATCATCAACTAAAGGTGAGAAATCATGATATTACTAAGGCTACCTAATCTACATGTTATAATCAATATTACTTTTAGGTTATCCCTTTGTAATTACTAATTCTCTAAAAATCATAATATATTTTATGAATGGATACATTAGACATTACCTCAATAAATTTGTGGTAGTGTTTATCAATGATAATCTCATATACTCCATGCTCAAGGAGGAACATGAATAACACATATTTCATATGTTTGAAACATCAAGGAATGGTATTTTTTCCAAGTCCAACACCTATGTATTTTGGATAATGATAGTTCCATTCTTGGTAGATGTGTTTACAAGTGATGGTATTTTTATAGTCTATTCAAATAATGGAAATTGGGGATTATCCCAGACCCTCTAGTTTCGTTGAAATCAATATTTTTCTTCCCTTAAATGGTACTATCAAAATTTTCTTTAAAATTTATTACATATTTCATGCCAACTAACTATGTTATCCAAGAAGGGTGTAAATAACTTCTAGACAGAATAATGTGATAAAAACATCAATGACAAAAATAGAAGGTTGATTACTACACATGTACTCACATTGATGAAAAATGGATAATGTTTTTCGATATAAAGTGATACTTCAAAGAAGGTGTTGTATTGTTTAATCATGAAAAATGATAATTTGATAGCGTATTCCTCCCTGTAGATTATGATCCATTAACAATCTGGAGTTAGAGGTTGTGATTTTTCCTTGAAAATCTAGATTCACAATCTCTATGGTGAAAAGTGTGACATATATATCGATAACAAGAGACTAAATTATATATTAACACAAAAAAGGTGATCCACATGAATCAAAGAAGATTATTAGATCTAATAAAAAATAATTATTTTTCTATTTACATCCATCTTGGAAAGAAAAACAGGGTATCTGGTTCTCTATGAAGAAAAGGACCTCCAACTCTATCAGTATTTCCGATTGTTAAATACCCTATCTTCATGGATATGAAAATTTTGGATTTGGAAATATTTATGGAAGGGAATACAAACTACCTTTCCAAAATTAGTTTCTAACTATCTGCACAAGAGAATATTAAAGAGACAGAATGGTGTGATCCCGCGTTACAAAATAAGGTGAATGCAGTTATTGAAGGGAAGTTTCAAGGTTTCCATATGACTGATGATGGTGTGATTTAGTATGGAATGAGGATATTTATGCCCTCATCACTACGGATAATGAAGGACCTATGGGAAAAATCAGATACCCTAACAATCTATATCTATTGTGGTAGTACCAAGATGTATTGTTCTCTTAAGGAACACTTCTGATGGGACCACATAATGAAGGGGAATGTGAAGTATATCTCTAGTTGTATGATATGTAAGAATGTTAAATTAGAGAGAAAATAGTCAGAAATAATGAAAATACCATTACACATACCCATGTGTAAATGGGAGACTTTCACTATTGACATTTTTTATTAGACATCAAAAGGAATCCAAAGGAAACAATGCGATATGGGTTGTGGTGGACCAAATCACCAAGAGTGCAGGCCTTTTCACTATTCTGGAAGATCACCCAGTTGAAAAAAATTAAATGAGATATGTGATGGAACAGGTGAGACTTCATTGAGTTCCACTCTTGATTTTCTATGATTGTGATCCTATGTAAGAATAAAAATTCCGAAGATGTCTTCATTATGCTTTATGGATTGAATTAAATTTTCACATGACCATTCACCACCAAACTGATGTCCAATTTGAAAATTATATTCAAATACACTTTGGTAATCTAAGAAAATTAACTTTAGAATTACAAGGGGTATCCTGTCATCATATTTAATTGGTTTTTTTTTCATATAACAATAGCTTCCACTCGAGTATTCAAATGGCTCCATAGGAGGCTCTATATGAAAAGTGATATATAACTCTATCCTTTTTGGATTAATATGGAAAAATAATGCTAAATGATCCTGATGTTGTTAAAGATAGGACATATACAGTTCAATTAATTAACAAAAATATCAATGCTTATATGTTATGACAAAAGTGTTATGTTGACAAGCCTCAGAGGGACTTAGATTTTGACGTTGGTTATAATGTAATTATTTTAATATCAACTTGTAAGAAAGTCATATGGTTTGGAATGAATGGGAACCTATTCCCAAGGGACATTAGACCATTTTAGATAATTTTTCTCATAGGATCTATGGCCTATCATATTTAAATTCTACTAAATATGGCTCTTGTCCATGATGTGTTCCTTGTATCACTCCTAAGGAAGTACATACTGGATCCCTTACAGGTACTAAACATAGAGGTGGTACAGGTGGAAGATGATCTCTCTTATAAGGAGCATCTGGTAAAATTTCTAGAATGAAGATATAAGGATCTTTTCAATAAGACAACCAACCATGTCAATGAGTTTTTAAGGAACCATAAGAATGATGATGCAACTTGGGAACTAGATGATAGGGTGAAGGGGAAATACCCTCACATGTTTATGAAAAAAAACTTTCTGAAGTGAAATTTAAAAAGGGGGAAGAATATACAAACACAAAGTATTTAAAATGGAATTTATCCTTTATTATAGTAATTTAATATATTATAAATCACATATAATCAATTATGTGCCCTAATAAAACCATTGAAAATTAATAACTAATGAAATAAGATGTATTTCTAGATGTTATGGAACCACTAATGATGAAATAGTAAAATGACCATAAGAATATTAATATTACCCTTATGAATAGAAAAATGGACAAATGAATCATAGGATCAACCTTTATGGATTAAATAATATTTTTTCGTCTTGTAATTAAATATATGATATAATTATTTTTTAGTATAAGTATGTAAATATTTTAAAAAATATTAACTAAGTAATGGTATTTTTATAAGTCATAAATATTTAATTGGAATTTAATGATTCATTTAATAATTTAAAAAAATAATTTTGTATAATGTTTTCATAAATTAATAATTTTATGTCTTATGATTTGAAGATAATTTTAGGAAACCTTATGTAATTTTACAAATTGTTATAAAATTGGCTATAATTTTATAATCCTTATTTTCCAAGTAAATAATTATTTTAATTAAAAATAAATGACCCTTATTTATATAATTTTTTTTCATAAAATATAGTAAAACTTTTTAATTATAATTTTTGATAAATTATTAGGGTAAAGTTTTTGTATTTTTCATAATTACCTAAATATTCTGTGAATTGTGAAATATCGTAATTTATCGTATATATACATTATAAGATAAGTAAACATTAAATTGATTCATTGAGGATGTGAAAGCCATTGATTACAAATAAAATGATCAAATAACAATATTTAGTATCATGACTCAAAACTATTTCTAGTCTTTAGAATAATAATAAACTGTTTAATTAAAAAATGAGAAAACCCCCCACTCATCTACAATAAATACCAAACTCCACACCCTCTTCTCCTCACATCTCTTAATCATTGATATGTGCACAATATTGTTTACTATCTCATCCCCCATGACATGGAGATCTTTGTCTAATTTAAATTTCATCCCTATGATCCATGATGAATATCCCTAGAATAGAATTGTAGAGGAAAATACACTTCTTTTTTTTATTAATTTCCATTAAATTTTATTTATTTATTAATTTCTCATCACAGTGCATAATCCAAATGGAATGGAAACTCTGTTACAATATATGTAATGTAATTATAAAAATATATTGTATGATTCATAATTAAACTTCCCCTTATAACTCTTTTATAATATAAAGCAAATTGCCGCACGTGATGTGTGAATTTACCGACATTGTGGGTGACGTAGTTTCATTTTTTTCAAACACCTTCATGGATGTTATTAAAACCATAAATTTGTGTAAAAAATAATTTAAATGGTATCAGAAAAACTGATTTATGTTCGTGAACTAATATTTATACATAATACTAAATTATAATACAAAAAGAGATTTTTGTGATCGAAAAAATGCCAAAATTGAACTAAAACCAATATTATTAACGTTTGTCTAATGATTCCTCCTCATAGAACATAAACAAATTAATTATTAGATCATTTGAACAAATTTAATATAATTAATAACATATAATAACTAATCTATATATTTATCCTCTTTTTACATGATCTTTATTTCATGTATACAAGTGAACCGGTCAATAAAACCATGAGAACGAATGCTCCTGAATGATTAAATTATACTCTATAACTCATCAAAAGTACCATAAATTAACTTAATAAAACTATAATGAGACATAATAATGTATTAAAATTTATTTAATTGTTAATTAATGAATATAATTTGATTATATTGTACATTAAGTCAAAGAACATGTTAATATAAAAGGTAAGGGGAATTCTCAAACCCAACTCTTTTTCATCGTGTTTTCCCTCGTTCGCACAATTCATAGTTTGGATATTCCTAAAATATAATTTATTTATTATTATATTACATTTTATGGGATATTCATGTTTTCTACTAGTGTTTATGAAAAAAAAAATCCAAAAATAACTATTCTTTCCAATAATATACCATTTATTTCTAGAGTTTTTGCCTTCATCACTAATGGATAATGATTCAAGGATGTTTTTCCATAATTAATTTGGGAACCCAAATTTAATCAATTTATTATTATTATTATAAGAAACTAATTTATTTAAATGAGTTATTTTATAAACAATATTGAAATATGATATGTTTGGGATGCATGATAGGGTAAAAGTTAGGATGGAATGGGTGCACCTGAAATTAAATAGCACAATGTAAATGTTATGATGTGATGGGAGTGCCCAGAATATTATAATGTGCCATTGAATTATGTAAGGGGATTTATATAATTAATAATGTCAAATATTCATGAAAATTAATCTATATTTTTCCACAAGTATGTGTTTTAGTCGACCAGTAAGGCATGATTTTTTATTTTTGTGCACTACCGCATTCTATGCATTTTCTCATTACATCCTATCATGATTAAGATTGTATTCCTATTTTATTATGATAACGATTATGGTAAAACTATTATATATTGAGTAATATATTTATCTATTATTTTATTGAGAATTTATCCCACCCATTTATGATTTATATCCTCAGGTGATTACATGCACTACGTATAATGTGAAGGGTTCTATAAAGCTAGAGATAATGAAATTAAACAAATTTTTATGTTTCATTTTTTTTTATTTTATGTATGGTGATAATTTTTCCAATATTCTTAAAATATTGGAACCTAATTTATTATCATTCAAAGTATTTAATATAATATTTAAGAAAATATGGGGTCTCTATAGTGTACAACTTCACCATACGTATTCAACCGTGTGAAAAACATTGTTACCAAATTTCCAAATTTTCTTATTTTGAGTATCTAGACATGAAATTAACAAATAGAAAAAGTGATAGAAAAACATTAGTACTAATTTTTTAATATATTAAGGAAACCATCAATAAATTCCCCATGTGGTGATGATCCTAGTGAAGAAGATGTTGGTGAACATTTAGAGAATATTATGTGAGAAAAACGATTTGATATCCCTAGTTAACAAAATATGATCCCCTAAGGTATACACATATAATAAATATAAATAAAAAAGATATTAATTATTGGAAAAAAACTACGGAGAATGAATGATACTAATAGGACACTCTTATAAATATATTTCCCCTCTTCCATTGATTAGGATTCATTACATGGAATTTCTAATTTATTAGATTGAATATAATTAACATTAATTTATTTATAGTTTATAAATTTATCTAGTTATGAAATTATAGTATAATTTGTCAGAGCCAAGAATAAATTTTTTATTCCTTGTTATGTATTTACATTATTTTTTTCATTTTAGATGTGATGATATTAATTGGGGTTGAGTTCTTGGGAAATAATAATATATGATCAACACTGAAAAGTTAATATCATATCAATATATTCTCTTCATATGGTTTTAAAAATATCCAAACTCAATTTTCTCTAATTATCATATGCTGGTGGATATTAAGGATTGTTTGAGAACTAATAGAGTATTCATATTAGTTGTGGGTAAGTGAAAGAATTTCTATAGTGATCATTGTTTTCATTAACTAACCTTAAAAACGACATAGAGTGAGTGGCATTAGATATTGTGTTTCTTATTAATAATGAGTATGGTATTGAATATAATTTATTAGATATTTTTTATACTTTATGGGAGAATTTTCTAAGGATTTATCTTAACATTTTACAAATTGTTCTATTCACTTTCATACCTTTCACCCACAAACTATTTCATATATTCATCCATTTTCATATAAATATAAATGGTAATAAGATATTGTTATAGTAAAGATCATGAGTGAGCTTACCCTTACTCTTAGAACAAGCCAGGTATTCTATATGACTCATTCCATGATATCTATAAACTTTTCATCATTATAAGGTCTGTGATAACCTTAAAATCTAAGCACAATACATCTCGTTGATGTCCATTAATAATATGTAGGATCCCACCATCACATACTATATGGAATTATACTCAGAATATACAATTTTCTTATCTAAATCAGTCACTTCAATGAGAAAATGAATAAAATTATATCAAAATTGGGTACATGGAATCTATGATAGAGTACACAACATGTACACAAAACGCCATGATCTGGGAGGGTACCAATGATTGTATATTCATTTACATTCCCTTATACACGATTCTTCTTCTAATCTACAGATTTTTAAATAATTCCTTATTATAAATCATTTAAGGTCATAACTACATGGTATGAAATAAAAAACTATATAGACTTCACACATGGCCTCATGTTATTTGGAATCGGTATTCTATTATGTCATACTACTTGTCTCAAGGAATATCTCGTAATCTGAAATTGACTATAGCTCTAGGTTATATATAACCCACATGAGGAGTCTGGACAAATTTATGGCCACACCTTATGTCATATACCCAAGGATACAATATATCATCTCCATATATACAACACCACTTGTGGACTTTTTCTTCATACTTCATCAAAACGAAAAATTCATGTTGTGAAATTATAGAACACATTGATTGAGTTATGACAACATTTTATTAATGGTCATTTATGTTTTGAATCGTTGGGATAAGTAATTGTAAATGTTCATATCTTTGATAAGTAGATGATCCTGGAACCTGACTACATAAATGATAAATGTGTTATTAAAATCAAGAATGTTGGTTTCAAAATTTGAATCATATACATAATAATCCAATAAGTGACTACATATAAAGAATAGTTTTTCTTGGTGCTCGTTTGATGTAGTTCAGGATGTAAAATATGTTTTTAAAATGAAGTATTTTACTAAAAATTATATCAACTGTGGTAGGATTTTCATATGATTTTTTCACTTGATGAATTAATGATTTGATTTACCAATTGACATCATGAATCATTTTGGGGCCAAATACTTTTATCCTATATTATTGTCAAATTTCATCTCATGGTTCCTCTTCCTCCCTCTCAATTTAAATGTTTTCCCATTGTTATTATATATGATCATCCACCCCAAATCTCTAATAATAATGGGGTATTGATATTTTTATTATTTAAATCAAAGGATATAATCTCATTATTCCTTCTTGTGTTGGATATATTTGAGTATGACTTATCCAAACAGTAGATAATTATGTATTATCTGGATCTATGATTTTGGATTTATATTGATGAGATATTCTTGGAGTTTTATATAGGAGTATAAGGAAGAGGCTAGATACTCAGATTCATTTTTGATCTCTCAAGCAAGTAATTTCATTTTGTGAACATCAATATCACTTTATTATTTTGGAACTTGTTAGCTTGAGATTTTTCAATGTTTTCTTTTTCCCTAGTGAAGACACCATTTGAAATTGATTTTTAAAGAATCTTTTTTATTGTTATTTATAATGAATTTATTTTGGATGATGGAATTTATATTTAAAAATATTTAGGTTGGATCATGGAATAAATTTATTGGTTTTCATTCATGTTAAAATGGGATAGATTAATGGATTGAAAGTACCCTTGTCAAAATAGGATGGACCATGTTCATGAGTTACCACCACTTGATTGGGATGTGGATAGTTGTGATGTACCATGGACAATGTGTCACACAAAGAATTTTTTTTGTTTTACTGTGTGCCTAAATATTCTAATTATTATTCTAGATGACATGGAATGGTTTATAATGATTATCTAATTGTTTTTTATGCAACTTATTTTTTTTGTATAAACAAATCATCTAATTCTCTTATAAATTAAATAAATTAAGATAACTTTTTCATATTCCAATGACATTTTTTTGGAATGTATCTAGGTATTAGTTCTTGAGTGTTATTACCAACTCATTCTTCCGACCACTAGAATTTTTGTAAATTCTTTCTGCTGAGATAATGTAAATGTAATGCTTTTTCAATTATTTGGTGTCATTTCATATTGTTATTATTATTTTTATTGCTATGAAGTTTTGGGGTGTATATATATTTTCCTACTATAGTGCCACCTAAGAGCCTGAGTCCTGATGTCATGGAGTCATTATTCTTTGACAATTCAATTTTATTTCTATTTTAACGATGATATTATTATTACATATATTTAATCGAGAGATATTTATTATTTTATCATTCATCATATTATAGTCTTGTTTTCTAGTAATTTAATGAAATGTTGTTTTAGTTCTTAGGGAAAATCTTCCCATAATATTATCTTAATTCAGTTACATTTCATTTTATCCTTTTGTTATTGGGGATATCAAACAAATATAGTTACACATAACCTCCTCTAAAACCAAGGAGTTAGAGAAGGAAATTTAAAATTGTATTTTTCTATTTTGGTCTTTTATTTGGGTCGATTGAATGGAGATTGGAAGGATGTATCTTGAGAATTATGTCCTAAAAATACATAGCTAAACTTTTTATGTTCATCAATAATTTACCATTGTCATTTCAGATTTAGAGTGTTTTCAGATACTTCTAGGAAATATTCTATCTCATCATCATGGATTTATTCCATGAGTATCGCATATAATGCATCATTACAATGGATTAACATTTGAAAATTATTGTTCATATTATATTAAATGATTTTTTAACAATTATAAAAAATAATAAAAATCCTTTAATTTTTGTAACCGAAATATATAATTATTGTTAATTAAATTGATTTTTAATTTTTTTCAATCATTTAGTTACTAAAGATTGATAAATTAATTGAATTTTTTTTTCTTTTTATATAAATTGAACTGGGTAGACACTCTATAACTCATTATGAATATTTGCAAAAAATGTGGTTTCACCTTAGCCATAGGTAAACCAACAATTGTTATTGAATATTATGAAATATTTTAATGCCCTTGATTGTTGGATTCTAATCATTGATCCAAGGAAAGTGGATCATTGGATGTAGTTTCAGAAATGAAATCAAGTAGCCTTCTAACAATATTCTTTACCTAAAAAAATTTTAGTGTGTTTTCAAAAATTCAATAGAATCATTTATTTTCTTATCACCCCAACATATTTGATAATGATTTTATAGATATAGATGTTGGAAGATCATACAGAACAATGATATGATTTAGCTATCCAGCATAAATCAGAAGATTGAATTATCTAGTAGAGCATTGTTGAATTATTCACAAAATAATTTTATCCCCAAAAATTTAATATAGAAAGAAAAAATATACATTTTCTTAAATCTATAAAATCAATATATGACAAAGTATGTAGATGTTTTTGTGATCTTTGAATTTTTCTGTCCAAACGTAGATATAGGTTTGCTAATGAGGAATGTATCTTTGAGTCCAGATTGTGACTATATATTTGATAAAAAATAGTTTTCTAATATATTTAAGATTATATAGTTACAGTTAATGAGGAAGAATTGGAATAAGTACGTCTTCCCAATAATCATGATTGTGAATGTCTATTTTCCTCTTAAAAAATGTTGTAAGTGTAACACTAAAAATAATATGAAGATGGATTTATACTCACTGGGATCCGGTGCACCTCAGAATCCAGATTAGAAACCAGTAAAATTTCCTATAAGATATGATAAAATTTTTGGGGGTTTCCAATATGGTTCTCTTATTCATATGAAAAATTAATGTACTACCCCACTACGGAATTTCCCCCACTATTTAAAGATAGATAATATCATGATATATTTTTTTAGACATCAAAAATTTGCATCTAGAATATGCATGGATCAGGATCAGTTTTCTTATTCTTAGGTACAAGATTACTATAAGACTATTATTCATATGTAGACATAGGAGTACCATTACACCTCCATGAATATTTTGGTTATTTATTCCACACCTCAACAAGGAAGCAAGAGTTATCATATGGAGACTGATGGAATGATTTATGATGTAGGCAAGGTAATTAAATTTGAGAAATCAAGTCACTCTATACTGTAAGATACCATTCATGTATAATTAACACTTATAAATGTCTTCTTGATATTCTTGCATATAATTATTTCTTTTATTCTTATATTCTAAAACAACTGAGATTTCACCTGGAAATGTAACAAAATATTAAATTGTTCGGACTCCCCTTCGACTCTATGAGTGTAGATGATTCCAATACCATAAATTTTTGATTACCAATTATGAAATGTAGTTTATCTAGGAGATTAATGTTCTAGATATTTATGTAATTGATTTATTATTTGGAATGGATTGGAAGGTCGGATTAAAATATAATATTTATTGATATTCTCATGAAATTATGTTCACATCCCCACATAGGTCTCTTCATTTAGTCAAGGGGGTATTGGTATATAATACCAGGTTGAGAATGACCTTCAGTGTTAGTTGATAGAACATTCATTGGACTGTTAGTAGAAATGACCTTAGAATCTACGGATGAAATGGGAAATGTTAATCCTAATACTATTTCATATTTAGACCTCATTGATTTTATGAACTATTTATATGGGATAATTTATGAACTAGAAATAAAATTTTACTATCGATTAGTTCTCTAGAATATTACCTTTTTTGTTATCATCTTATCGAATGGATCCAATAATTTTGTGTGTATTGTGTATCTAACTTGAAGATTTTTAAAGTAATGTTTTTATCATAACTAGTAAATTTCTTTGGGATGTACCATTTTTATTCAAAAATAAGGATGATAGTTCACCATACATTTCTATTTAATATCATAAATTGAATCAAGTTATGACCCAATTTCAAATTATCCTTCTGGAAATCTATGACATATATGATAAATTAAATGATTCAAAGTGGTTCATTAAGATTAATCTATTCTCATGATATCATTAGATTATATTCAAGAATTATGATACTCTAAATATACAATTTTATATTATATATACCCATTATGAATATTCCATCATTACCATTGGTATAATGAATTCACCTATTGTCAATATGGACTATATTTAACCTATCGTCAATAGATATCTAAAAAGCATTACTTTTGTTTTTTTGATGATATAATAGTATACTCTAAAAGAACAAATAAACATGATGTAAACATAGAACACATATTGAGTGCATTTTAGGAAAAACATTTGAATGAAAATTTTTAATAGTGAAAATTTATCATCCTAGAATTTTATTTCCTTTACCATGTAATTTTTGAAGACGATATATAATTTAACCCTTGAAAGAAATTGTTAGATATATTTTTATAGAAAACAAATGAATTTCTTAAATACATAGTTTTCTAGGATTATAATTATATTATCTTCAGTTTTATCATTATATATGTAGTATTGCTTCTCCAATAGAATAATTTGAAACAAAGGGTGATCCATTTTTATAGAATGATATGTTTATATAAATAATTATAATTTGTAATATTATTCTAACTACTAATGCTATTCCAATATTTACAGAAATAGGATGAGGATATGTACAACATTGTGATGATTTTTGATATTGTCTTCATTGTTTTCTTTGGTAGAGAGAATATGTTCTAGATAATGGATCAAGGAAGCTATGATTATATTAGAAGAAACTATCATACTTGTGACATGTAATTAGCTACATTTATTTATGCCATAAATACTTCATTTCATTATATCTTTGGATTAAATTTCATAGATTTCACTATACCTATAGATGTAAAATACAATGTTTTAACAAAAATAACTATACTTGATGAAAAAAATACTTATATAGCACCATAATATGTTCAATTATAGAATTTTATAGACACTTTTTAAAGGGAATTATATAGAAAATGTGTTGAGTTGGTACTCTTAGAGTGATGTGGTCTATGAATATTGT
Source organism: Viscum album (assembly GCA_963277665.1). NCBI lineage: Eukaryota > Viridiplantae > Streptophyta > Magnoliopsida > Santalales > Viscaceae > Viscum > Viscum album. Next base: position 460,127,426 of record OY728141.1, on the reverse strand, counting down.
GAATAATGTAAGCATATTATTATAACTACTAACAAGTAGTTGGAATACAATACAATGGATGAGCCTGAAAATTTCATTTTAGTTAATATTTTTCCCATCATTAGGGATTTGATGAAGGAAGATCATTATAAAAACATGACTGTATCTCCATTATGTCAAACCTAAATGGTAATTTGAATTATGATGGTTTGACAAAGGATTCCAATTCCTTATTAGATTTTTAGGATCAAGTTATAATTCCTCACTCTTGTTAGGAAATACATTTTTCATATTATTACCATTTGACATGGGATAGGCTTCCTAGTATTCATCAAAATGTATGAGGTCCTGAGATATAATTTATAGTGGTTTGGTATAAAAACAAAAAAAAATATTTTCTAGTGAAATGGTTAACTTGTTAGTACAGAAAATATGTGCATAAATAGTCATATGGTATGTTTCATTTTGTTCCTATATCTATATTGAAGTAGGAACTAATTGTAATGGAATTTTATTCTGGTATACGAACAATTTTATGGAAATATTAGGAAATTTGAGTGATGTTGGATGATTCAGCAAATCAAAACACTTTATCCCTATGAGAAAATCTTATTCTATAAAGAATTTGGAAATGATTTATATCTAATTAGTGGTTTAGTTTCATAGGGTTCTAGTTTCAATGGTCTCTTAAATAGATCCTAGTTTCACTTGTTGATTTTAGTAATCATTACAACAAACTCTTGGGAGTCATCTTACCATGAGCATGGCATATCATCCATAGAATGATGGATATTTAGAATGAATATTTTAGAAAATGGATGCAATGCTTAGAGATTATTTCATGTATGTTGGGGTGTTATGGTAATTATATATAACATTGTTCACGTTATACGATAATAATGGAAGTTAATATATGATACAAATGAAACCATTTGTATATTTTTATAATGATACATTTTTTTCAACACTAAATTATGTTGCAAAAAAATTTTAATTACACTATTTCCTTTCCATGAGTCTACAAATAATATTTAAATGGTCTAGAAATGGATTGATAGGACTTGAATTTGACATCAATCATACATAGAAAATTATTTATAAACATTATCATTTGATAGGAGTGAACCAATCTTATTTAATTGATATCAATACTTGTTAATATATTCTTGTAGAAATAATGAAATGTATCTCCATTGTAAATGGGACCATTTTTTGTTGCTAAATGTATTTTTAAAGTGGAAATTTGTTTCATCCTTAATGCTATGATTCAATTTATTTCATATCATTTCATATATTCTAAACTAAAGAATTATATCATAAATCCTCTTCATTTGATCAGTTTGAATCATTATATTCTTGATCCATACATGAATTTTATCCATGATGTTTTTCAGTATCGATAATGAAAGTAAAATTTCTTTGGAGGGTGGTCAATCTCTGCCTTAAGATTTTTATGGTAGAATTGTCTCGTATAAGAGGAAACATATGAATGATAAATTATTTTACAAGATTAATGACCTGATTTATTCATGTCAAATTTTTATATCCATCATCTCAGGGATAAAAACCCATATGGCTGGGAGAATGTAGCACCCCCAGTTTATGTTATGCTTTCAATCTATTATTTTTTATGTTTTTAATTTATTAGATAATTAACTATAAGTGGTTGGATGTGTTAAGGGAAGGGAATTCTACAATAGAGCTATAGAATTTTTTTTGATATATTAACATCATGAATATTGGTTTCATAATGTTTATCAGTTGTAGAGGATTCCCTAAAATAAATTTGTAATGTAAAAACTATCACCATGTTCATCGTCGAGGAAGTTCATAACATGAAACTGAATCACAAAATGAATTGGTTTTCTAGAAAAAACTATAATAAATTAGGTTTTCTATAGATGTTTCCCCTTGAAAAAATCATGACATTAAATCATAATTCACATTATGCATTCTTTAAATATGGTATTGTCATAACCTAGCCTATTGTTGAATTTCCATAAATAGTTTATCTTCCTCCCTCTTGACTTCCAAAACATCCCCAATGATTTTTTAAGATCTTAATAGCAGAAAATTATATTCCAATGGATTTTTGAGAATTTAATGGTAAAAATAAATGGTTAGGATCACATTCATATATATTTATTAGATTTATTCAGGTTGGTTGGATCATAGAGAAAGATTAGTGGGTAATGACCATATCTTTGAGTTAGATTTTTTGTTGACGGGATATCATTATCTTTGATATTGTAATGAATGAAAGGGTTTACATTTAAGGATCTGTCTTTTATTTCTCATGTTGATTAATTTAAGGTATGATTCCTTTCCCTCAATCTACTTCCATGGAACATGTTGGTTCAGATTTTCAAAATTTATCATATTCATTGATGAAAATTTTATGCAGAATTTATTTCAAAAAAACCCTATTTGATGTGATTTTAAAAATATTGGTTTGAAAATATGGAATTTATGTTTGGAAATATGTTTTTATTAGAATACTGAAATAAATTTATAATAATGTTTTATATAAATATGTGATAAATTAATGGTGTGGATTCCACCCCATCAAAAATGGGACAGAGTTTTGTTGTGAAGTACCACCATAAAAATGGAATGGATTATAATCGTGAAGTACCACAATACATATGTGAGTCCAAGATTGAGGGTGTTGATTTGTGTGTGTGTGCATGTGTAAATATTTTAATTATTATTACATGTTATTGGTAATGGTTTTAAATGCTTTATTAAACATTTTTATTGAACATATTTATGATTTTGATATAAAATTCTCATGAGCATCGCACATATTTTAAATAATGTGTGGTAATTTATTAGTATCATACTAGTTTTTATTGGGATGACTCTGAGAACTATCTTTTTAGAATTATGATTAACCACTTCTAGATAAATTTTCTGAATTTTTTGCTATTTTATATTACTATAATGGGGAGGGGTGTTTTTTCATACTTCTCTATTATAATTTTTTGATGTTGGGACTATATTTATTAGAGTTTGATCTATGTGGTGTCTACATGTTGAAATGTTGTGGTCCCACATAGGTGATTTATCATAAATTCATAGTCTTTTTCTAATAGATTTAGACTTTATATACACTATTAATATAACATGATTTTTATAGATATTTTATTGAGTGGTATGATTTATTTTAACATGAATCCTATTGTAGTATTAATCGTTTTTTCATTATTAAATAGTTATTTGGGTTCATATGGAAAATCATTCACCAAAATTTATTTATCCCTTTTTGGTTTATTACTATCCTTTGGTGTAACAATTATGTAACCAATGGTTAGTAGAACTCCATCTATTCTCAAGACAATGAGTTGGGGTGGTACCTTATAGTGTTCCAAAACTACACAACATGTGATTTATTTTTCCAAAAATTGAAGCACTATAGACTACCTAGATTATCTTGTGTCACCATAAATCACATCTTTATGGGCCTTAATCCACACATCATCTATCTTAATCCTAAATATAAAATAAAAAATGAATAAATATGTATTACGTGAAAATTTAAACAACAAACTCTACATCATGGTGATTTGTCGAATCACCATGTCCAGTTTTATAATCTATCATCATTGAATCCCAATTAAACTCTGATTGAACTAAACTATTTTAGGTCATCCTCCAAATAATTTCCTCTCCTATTATATTGTTTGAATCATTAAGGTGAAGTTTTATACACACTTCTATTCTATGCGGAGAGGATGAGGTTAATGACTATGAACCAAGTAGCCGATATGAGGAGCATTACTTTATTAAATTAGAATAATAAACAATGTAATCAAATCCCAAAGTACTGAATAGTTCAGTATATTATAATAAAAAGATACAAACATAGGAATTACATTATAATATTAAATTAAATACAACATAATAACTACATTAGACACACCAAAATTGTTTTAGATTATCCCAGCATGTCAATCATAATATACATCATGTCATCGGGGGGAAAATAAAATATAATAATGATTGGAATTTATATGATCAGTAAGAATAATAATATATTGGAAGAAAACATAAAAACACTGAAAAATAAGGCAATATCAATATCTAAAAACACATTTCATTAAGAACATAATCTGTAGCATAATGCAGAAGTAATTGATGTTATTCAAATAACATCACATGAATAATCACATTAAAATGATACTTACCAACATATATTCTACTAGTAAAACAATCACATTGATTATAAAAAACTAATCTCAAAATTAATGAAATAATAATGTTTGACATCATAAATATTCCATCATGGACTTGACCAATTAGTGTACATAAATGGGTATGACCATGGACCAAACATGGTCTAGATTGTCTCATTAGATATACCAATGCATCGATGGACATTAGCAGGCCATACCTGACACATACAATGTCCAATGAATTCCTTATGTCAAACTGGTAAAACACTATCAAAATATACATTCATATTGAAACCATCATATTAAATTTAATCAATTTCCATAATTAGAAAACATAATCATAAACTATGAATAGTAATATCGATAACGGAATCAAGATATTATATACCTAGTCAAAATGATCATAAAAAGTTAAATAACAAATGGTACTTCATATCATAATATATTCACCTAAATTAATCATATGTTTTAGGAGATGATTTTTCATATATGAAAATACACTAACAAAATCATTGAAAATTTCCTGAGGAATATCAATTTTTAATTTGGAGTCATTTATTTAAAAGTCACACTATTATAATAGAAAAAATTAACATGAAAAATAACTATGTAAACATCTAATGGATTCATGAAAATATAACAAATAATGAATAAGGGAATATTCAAATTTGTGGTATAAATTTTTTATAATAGTTTCTTTTAAATTTTGAAAAAAATTAATCATTTAAAAGAGTATTTTTAAGGAAACAGGGAGAATTATGGAAATTGATAAATTTGGTGTATTAGCAATAAATGCACTTCTGATAGTATAAATACAACTTTATATAATCAAAATTAATTTCCCACATAATCATAGCATGAAATAATCATTGGATTTTATGTTTAAAAAAATGAATAGAAATTTGTTTAAGAATTCCCTTAGATTTATAAAAGTATTCTAACCATATACACCATAAAATTAATGAATTTCAAATGAATAATTGAATATAATTTTGGTAAATAGATTCATGATATGATATATCAAATGGAATTATACATACACAACACACAATTAATTGGTTTTGAATAAATCATATCTCACCCAAATAAAAGTGAGATTAAAATGCTTGCCTTATGTTTGATACATTTCTACATCTATACATAACGTCCTAGATAAAATTTGATTCATTAATTAAATAATTAAAACCCAATTAAAAATATATATTTAATTTAATACAATTTTATTAATTTTATTTATTTCAATTTTTATGGGTTTTAATGTTTAATATTGTTTTTCATGGAGCGTTTGTTTCTTTGTTTTATGGTCGTTTCTATTGAGTATTAATATGGGAGTTCATGCAAAATGGAATAAATACTAAAATATTATAATGGAATGATTTTAATATACTTTTATGATTTTAAATGTAATTCATATATCATTTTTTTGTACTATATGAATATGATTCATTAGATAAAACAATAATGAAAAATGATTAATTAATTTTGGTGGTGTTTTGCTACTATCACAAGCTAGTATCATTTTCCTAAATATTAGGTTTATATATTATTTATTGAAATTAATTTATGTTTTAATAAATAAATTCAAATATATTTTAACATAAAAAATTATTTAATGGACATCCATGAAGGTGTCAATAAAAAACGACAAATCAACATCCATGACGGTGGTGAATCGATGCCTCATAAATGATGTTTACATTTTTAGAATAAAGATAGAAGATAAGGGAATTTTGGATTGAAATTCCATTAAAATTTTAAAAATAAAGTATTTTTAAGATACTGTAGTAACCATGAAACATTGGATAGGTTAGCTGAGTGAAGAAAAAAATGATGAGAAATTAAAAGAGAAAGTGGGAGAGTTCTACCTCTTGAGTTTCATCTCCTTGGCATCCTCCTTAAGAAACATGTAAATCGAATTTTTATGTTTCGAGAAATAAAAAAACAATGGGAATAACTTAAGTATAGTAATTGGGTATAATTTAAGAAATATTAGAGTTTTAAAAGGCTTGATGAGAAGGGGTGGTGATTGGTGTGATTTATTGTGAAGGATATAGTTGCTTTTTAATTATTTTATTCATTTCTTTATTATATTTGCTCAATAATATCAATAGTGTTGATTATTTTATGAATAATTACCCTAAATAGTACATTTGAGTTCAAGATATTGTGTTTTTTCAACATAAATGGATCAAAAATCATGTATCATTCTTAAAATTTTAAAAATCAGAATTACTGTATTTCTTTATTCACAAAAAACTAAACTAGTTCAAAACAATCCCATAAAATCACCATAAATGTTTTCTGACATATAGATTTAAAAAATGGACTCCATATTATAAATGTAACTTTATAAATATGAGTAACTTATTTTCTAAATAATATCATCATTTAGTGATTCTAAATTTTGACCAATTTTAGAACACTTTGAAAAATTAATTATGGTCTCATAAAATTATATTATAATTATATTTCAACAAACTATTAATTTATTAATCTATTTTGTAAATATAAATCATAATTTAAATTTTTATATTAAATTTAAAATAGTAAATAATCATTTACATTTCATAAAAATTCCATCACTTAATTTATAATTTTTATAACATTTATTTACTTATTCTATGATATAATTATATCATATTTTCAATTATTTGGTACCAATGTTTTTATAATTTTTTAGCTGAGATTATTATTCCAAAGTCCAAATTTCTATTTGTAATGGTAACATTATTATTCAAATGGTCATGTTAATATTTAATAGTATAAGATAGTTCTTTTTTGAAAGATAATCTATAAAATAAATTGAAATTATTTAAGGAGATACATTCTGTAAAATCATGGGGTGTTATATTCTCCCATCCATAATTAAATTTCACCATCAGGATTTATATAACGTCACCACATTATATAATTCTCTAATTATTCATCTTAATTTCATGTGTATCCAATGTCACTAAATCAATTTTATGATTTTTTCAATGTACTTTTACATGTCATGACATCCAATTCATCAAAACAAATTCTCTAGTGTCTGTAATATGGATACAATCCTTGCAATAAGGAAAAAGTTCTTCTAAATCTATTTCCTCATAAGTGAAAACATGATTGGTTTTTTTATATTCTTCCATAATAAAAAGAGTTGGAAAACTACATGTACATTAGAAAGGATAGGTGAAATTTATAATTAGTTTGATATAACTTTAATTCATTCCCAAATATCAAAGGGAACTATATAACTTAGGGTTTCTTATTTATTTTTAAATATTATAACACCCTTACATGGAGATACTGTTATGAAGACATGATATCCCACATGAAACTCAAATCATTCCTTGTATTATGATCATACCTTCTTTTTCCACTCTATTCTTCTTTGTAATTAGATTGAATAGTATTTACCTCTTTTGTTGATCACTAAAAAAACTAGGCCAATATGATTCCTTTCACTAACTTCATCCCAAAAAATTGGAGTTCAACCTCTCATTCCATATAACAATTCATATAGTTCTTTTTGAATACAATAATAGAAACTATTGTTATTGGAAAATTATTCTAATGGTAAATATTGATCCCACATGCATTTAATTAATGTGAGTATGATCTAAACATGTTTCAAATTTTTGAATAGTCCTTTAATGTTGTTCATCGGTTTAAGGGTGATAAGTAGTACTGAAATAAAGCTCCGTATAAAAACCCTTTATATGAATTTTTTATAATATCAATTAAAAATATGGATCTCGATCTAACGTAATTGGTTGAGGTTCAACATGAGGTCTTAAATCATCAATAATATTGATTCATGAATGGATCACTGGTCGAACATCATTCTTTATATTGATGAAACATCATGATTTGGTATGTCGATAATAAATTACCCAAAATTAATCATTCTTTTTTGGAGTATTTTGTAATCTTGTGATAAAATCAATAGTATTATCATTACTCTTCCATATAGAAACAGGTTATGGTTGTATTAATCCTCAGGATTTGTAATTTCATCCTTCAAATATTGAAAAACTATAAATCATCAAATATAATTAATAATTTCCCATATAATAATTTCCCACATAAAAATGTTCCTTTAAATATCAATACATTGTATTTCTACTAGGGTGTGTAGATAAATTAGAGCTATATATATCATCCAATAATATTAATTTTAAATTCATTATAGAGGGAATGAAAATCCACTTCCAAAAGATCAAAATACCATCCTCATATTTGATTTCTACAAATTTCACATCATTCGCATTGTTAATATTATTTTAAAAATTATTATCATTATTCAGAGAAATATTTTGCCTTTCTAAAATGATGTCCTTGAATCGAATATTAAAAATTAGTTATGTTTCCCAATCACTAATAACTCCATTATCCATCATTACTATATCTATTTACATGGGATCCCTATCTATTCCCATTTTCATCATAACTCCATGATCCTTCATGATCAATGTATCTTCTATGTTATTATCCTTCCCTTAGTGGTATTGTATTGAAAAATATTCATCCTTAAGTATCTCAAGAAATAACTTTTCCTTCATGGTGATTTATTTCTGTGGAGAGACATATTTTATACTCTTATGATCTGTATATATCTCACATATTTCATCATAGATATATTGTCTATATATATTAAGAAGAAATATTATTGATGCTAACCTAATATGATTAGTTTCTTAATATTTTTCATGATCTTTTAACTATATTGATGCAATAGAAATAACTCTATCAGTATTCTTATAGACACAACATAGTCCTTTCATTGATGCATAACTATAAAATAAAAATCCAACAATTTCCAATGGTAAATTCCAGATAATAGCATTCACTATTCCTCTCTTCATTTATCAAATAATTATTTAAATTCCATTGTCCATATAAACATGACCCTTTTATGAGTATGATTTTTCAACATGTTGTTTAATCATGATGAATTATGAATCAAATGCCGATAATAACCTACTAAACCAATGAAACATTGTACCTTGGTTGTGTTTTTTGGTGTATGTTGTTCTTGGAATACCTTTTTCTTCATAGATCAACTATTATTCCATCAATGGAGAAAGTATGGAAAATAAAATAAAATGCCTGAAGTCATAAATTGAACTTGGTAAACATCCCATTTTACTTTTTTCATATATGTTTCTCCAGAATAATCCACCAGTGGATCTCATGGTCCTCATGGATTTTATAGTATATAAAGAAATCATTGAATAATACTATACAAAATTTTCTTTATATTCCATGAATAATATGTTAATTATATCCATAAAAACAGAAGATGTATTATCAAGTTCAAATGGAATTATAGTAATGTAATAATGTCCAAACCTTGTTCAAAATGACATCATTGGAATATCATCTTAATTCAAATGTGGTTTATGATTTCTATAATATTGGTCTATCATTTACAAAATATTTTTCTAGGTGATGTTGGTTAAATAAGACATCAATGCATGTAATCCCATTAATTCCCTTTTTCATAATAAGATTGATATCCCATTAGTAAATGTAAAACCTCATTGATTTATCTTCTTCTTAATGAAAAAACAACTCCCAAAGGTGAAACACTACGACATATAAATTTTTTATCTCTCAATTTTTATTTTGGTTTCATTAACACTTTAAACTCCACCTTGGAACATTTATTTGGATACCTTGATATAGGTCTGGCATCATGGATGGAATCAAGATAAATATCAACATCCCACTCTAGTGGATGTTCAGGTAATTCTCCTAGAAATACACAATAGATTTTAGTACAATTGGAACAACCATGATTTGACGATCAAATTTTCCATCAGTAGGATTTATCTACACTTCATCACTATAAATATCATTTAGAATATATAATATAGGAGGATCTCGATATGACTTAGATGATGAAGTCTCCCCTCCAAATTAAACCATTACATATATTCATAAGGAATAATATTTTCCTTCTATTTTTTGTATGTTTTTTAATTTTATTATGAAATATTGTCCATAGAATGAATTATATCAAATTCATATTTATATATGATAATTAAATTATTAATTAGTGCGTGTTTATGGGTCATTATAGGAACATATATACACATCTTTTATGAAAAAAGGTTACCACTGAGTGTTTTGACTGACAAATACATTGTTACGGTGAAATAGAAATGTATAATTTTTATAGAAAATTGTGATGATATAAATTAATGTGATGATCTGTAATCAAAAAAATCATCAGAAAATTTTTAGGAGATTACAAGTGTACTTTCCACCACATCATTAGGAACATAAAACTATGTAGTCACAACATCATATTTTTTTAAATTTTCCCTTGAACATTTGAGGGGAAAGTTCCATTTATATCGGGGATCATTATATTCTTTGTTTCCAATATTCATACAACTAATGAATTGAACCATGCAGAGTTCTTTCATTCCCTTAAAATCATGGATCCGACAGATATTTTATCCACACTTTCAATAAACTCCGTTTTATAAAATAATGGTCTATGAGGTTTCATTCCAAAATTATTCAATGTTGTAAATTCTATTCTTCCCATTATTTAATTAGAATTACCCTTAATATATTGGTTTCCATTGAAGCCATATGGCTTCAAAAACTATTTCCATGTCTTTATGGCACATGATAACACATCTTATTATGATGAGTATATTCGAAAGACTAGATTCTTTTGAATAATTGACTTAAGGACATTAAATAAATATTCAACCATGATCCTTGAATTATATATGTAGTCCATGACATTAATTTCTAACCATGTAATGTTGGATTTATGCATATGAACATTTTTATCCTTATTATTTCTCTAAATAAGGAATTATATCTCCATATCAGATCTCTCATGAAATGGAAAATATTTCTCCATCAAAATTTCTTTAATAACCTTAAATTAAATATTTTCAATTTTAAACTCCTACTCATTATTGACATAAAGACCATCATTGATCTGAATCTTGTGAGAGATGATAAATCTCCATGATAACATTATTCCTTTTATTACACCTCAAAGTGAGAAATTACTTCTCTAAGAGATATATCCATTTATCATCTACAAATGGCTTTGTAGTATTATTTAATGATGGTGGTTCTCATCACATGGGGTGGTCTAACATTGCTACACCACATTTGGGATTGGGATGCTTCATGTGAGTAAGGATATTGCTCATAACCTGAGTCCGTATTTACAGTATAGTGATATGTTTCCCAACACCAGTTGCATCTCCATCTCCAACATCATTATATTTCAATGGAGGACAATCAATATTTAGAATATCTTCTTTGATATAGTTTCTATTCCACCAATTATGTGATACTTATAAAAACTTAAATACACTACATTGGATTATAAAATCTTCTTATCTATTTAAAACCAATATGTATAAATATTCTCAAAATCATATGCTTGGATACCTTAAGAATATAAGAAAAGTTAGTTATAGGGTTATATTATTATAATATGTGTTTTAATAAATCTATTTTCCAAATATTCTATTAAACATTTTATAATAATAACATTAAAACCCCTACCACAATAGCATGAATCAGATGCCTTACATTATTACATTATAATAAAAAATTAGTAAATTGCATCCTAAATTACTAAAAGTTTAGAAGATTTGGGGAAATAGATACAAACATAAAAATCAAATCTTATCCAGAAATTAAATACAACATATAAAAACCATTGGAGACTACCATGTTCTTCTAGATTACCACTGTATTTTAATAATAATAAATGGATGCGCTCAGATACTCAATAAGGTTATTAATATAGTAAATGCTATCATTAATAATCATACATAAGAAGAAAAGGTGAATAACTAAAAATTCGTTCCATTAAAAAAACATTGTGCATTATATGGAAGGAATAAAATATTATAAAAAATAACTATATAATAAGTCACATGAAAATTATACTTAATAACGAATATTCTAATTGATGTATAATCACATGGATCATCAATAACTAATCACATAATGGCATAATGCTTAGTGTAGGACATAATAAACATACCATAAAGGCCTCGACCAATAAGACTATATAAATGGTTAATGCCTCAACCAAAACTCAATATAGTTTATCTAATGAGACTTACCATTGCATCGAGGGGATATATCAGGTCCTACCTTTCACATAATATATCCAATGCATTACATATATGAAAGGCGTGAAATATAATCTACATATACATTAATGTTAAAACAAGATGGTATAAGAAAATATATAAATGAAAATAAACTATTAAAAAAAGAAATGATCATAACCCTTTCAATAAAACATGGTATATGGTATTATAAAATAGCTAATGGAATCCAAATAAGATATAGTAATTTTGATAATGGTATCCTTAGTAACTTGACGAATTGTATCAAGATAGCCCATCCCCAATCAAGATACTACATCCCTAGTAAAAATTATCCTAAATGATTCAGTAATATATGGAAGATGATATAATTAAATATTAACCTCGTCTAAACATATGATTAATCAAATTTTCTTTCCATAAAAAAAATACTCTAATAAAATCAGTGAAAATGTTTTCCCATAAATACACATTTCTTATTTTAGAATAATTTATTTAAAAACATGTACATTTATAAAAGAAAAATATTTATTTCTAAATATCCTTTTAAATATGTAAAGGATTTCTAAAAACATTAATACCTCATGAAAGAAGGAAAATTCACTTAATATTTATACATTAAAAAAATTCTTATAAATTTTTAAAAAATAAACATTTTAAATATTTATTTAAAAGAAATTTTTAGTGTTAATCAAAAAAATCTATTATGTGTATTAGCGGTAAATAAAAATTAAATGTGTAAATACAACATAAGGTAATCAGAATTTTTTTTAAACATATTTTTAGCATTACATAATCATTGGAGTATATTTTCAACCCAAATAATGGATATTGGTTCAGGATTCCCTTACAACTATAAAAAACGTTAAACTGTATGCCCTATAAATTTAATGATCATCAAATGAAACATTTAATGACATTATATATTGAGATTAATGATATCATATATCCATGTTCATTACATGTGCACCCAAGAAAATAAATAAGTGGTTAAAAGGGCATATCTCCTTGAAATAAAAGTGATACAATAAAACCATACCTTATGTACGAAATCATTTTTTACCTCTACTTAAGGATTGGGATAATAAAATTGGATTCATTAATTACATAAATAATAAAATATTTAAAATATATATATTTTTGTCATAATCTAACCCAGTTCATTTGTGGGAATTAATATGGGTTATAAGGCTTGATTTCATTGTTCGGGGAGAGTTTGTTTCAAGGTTTTGATGTCTCCTCCATTCAGTATAAATATGGGAGATCTTTTAAAATATAGGAAATAATATAATACTGTAATATATTGATATTAATATACCTCCATGATTTTAAATGGTTCTCATATATCATTTTATTATATTATATGAGGATTATACATTAGATAAAATGTTCATGAACATTTATTAGTTTACTTTGGTGTTGTTTGTGACCACCATTAACTAGTATCATTTTATTTGATTTTTTATTTATGTACTAGATTTATAAGATTAAGTAATGTATTATAAAAATATTATTATCTATTATAACAACAAAAATGTTTTTACGAAAATCATTTAAGGTAGTAATGAAAAACAAAAAATTGTTGTCTATGTAGTTGGTGAATCGAAACCTCAAAGATGTTGTTTTGATTTTTAGTATAAATTGGGAAGAGATGATAGATGATAAGGAATATTCAATTAACATAATAAAATCCATGTATATTTATGACACTAGAGTAACCATGACACATTGTATGGGGTTTTTGAGGTATGGATACAAAATGATAAGAAATTAAAATATCAAGAGGGGGGATTTACCTATTGAGTGTCGTCTCCTTGAGAACGTCCTTATGTCTCATTGAAATAGTATTTTGTGGAGACCAGAAAGACCATATTGTATGTAATATGTTTGGGAGACTAATTGGGTAGAATATAATCATTCTTCAAGCCATTAAGGTAGTATGGATAATGGGTGGTGAGGGAGGTTTTTATTGTATTGGATAAAGGTGTTTTTGATTTATTTTATTCATTAGTTTGTTATGTATGATCAATACTATTAATAGTGTTGATTATTGAGAATAAATATATTAAATAGTACATGTGAGTAAATGTAATGGGTTATTACATCATAAATGACTCAATAATTCCTTTAATTTCTTTAAAATTATAAATACCGTAAATTAGCATATTTCACAATTTGCAAAAAAATTAAACTATTTTAAAAAAATACCAAAAATTCACTCCACCAATATATTGTTGTGTTTATTTCATAAATTGTATAAATTTTCTGAAAATAAATACTTGTATACTAAAATTTTAAAATTTAAATAAAATTCCCAATTATTTGAAAAATAATTATTTTAATATTATATTAGATTTTACGAAACACTAGAAAATTAATTATAAAAGAATTAAACTATCATATAATTTAATTAAAATGATATATTGGTTTATGAATAGATTTTATGATAGTAATTTTCTGTTTAAATTAATATATATTATAAAATTCTATGTTAACATTTCTGTTTCACCAAAACATTAACAATAAAAATATCACATTTATAAGAAGTATTTACTTATTATATTTTGTAAATATATCATATTTATATTTATTAGGTACCTAAATTTTATTTTATTTTATTTTGTTAGGTTTTTATTTTAATGGACACTTTACAACAACTAAGAGCTACATTACTTTTCCAACATTCATATTAATATTTAATAATATAACATTATTCATTTTTACAATGAGATCAATTGAATAAATTGAAATTGATTAAGAAAATAAATACTGTAAAATCTTGGTGTGTTAAAATATGTGTAAGGATATAATAAATATATTAATTATATACCCAAAAAATAACTAGTATTAATACTATAACAAAAACATCTTATACACATTACCAATAATAAATCTCCCATTATAGAATCAGCCATATCGTTTAAAATCCCATATACTAATCTATTTAAAAGATATCTACATTCTCATATATGAGAGTAAATAATATTTTTCTAAAACTATTAAATATATTAATATATAAATTCATTTCATAATATTTTAAAATTTCATAGCAAGTTTAAATATCTTATGTTGATAATAATGGAACAGTCAAAAAATATTTTTGAATACAACTAATAGAGAATGATACAATTTTACCATTCTAAAAGGATAAGGACCCTGAAACCCAAAAAATGAACAAAGGAATTCACATGGGAAAACCTAAGTCACTATATCCTACCCACCTTCGAGATTGATTATCCTTTAAAAGAAAATTATAAGATCAGATTAATGAGATGTGTTAAAAAAATCCTCATATAAAAATCTGAAACATTCTCAAATGAGCACTTCAAGATTATGGAGATCCATATATCTATAAGGACCCATAACTCAACCCACTAAAAACACTTGTCATTTTTATAACCCTAACCTAGGATGCCACTTCAAATATTTTCATTCCCCATTGATTTCAAAACAGTCATAATTAACCACGACATAAGATCCTAGACACATAATGACTCACCCATCTTGAATCTCATCAAGACTTTTCATGAAAAGACATTCACTCCTACCATGAGAATCCAATAAATGCCGAAAAAATAAATTACATGACCCATAATTATTAATAAATTATTTTTCTTCAATTTAATTTCATATGAGGATAAAAACTCAGCAAATCTAAATATAAATTCATATGATGGTCCTATAGAAATAGTCTGATCATATTAAATTATGAAACCATATGCATCTCAAAGAGTGCCATGTGGTTTCATTAGATTATTCCATGCTTCCACTGCATATAAACTGAAAATAATAATTCACATTGAGTTTACCTATATTAGGTAACAAGGATATCATTAATCATCTCAAGAATTCATTTAAATAATAATTGTAACAACACATGTTCACCACTATCATCTTTCATAGATTCAATCATCACAAGTTTCTTGAGATATCCAATATATAAACCATTTTATACATTTAAATATAACTCAATTATATAAAAGTATTTCATGTTTAATGATACAACTCATCATATATCAGATGAATCTATATTGATTTTCCAAATAAAACTATCACCGTGTCACAGAGGTGGCCATACCACTAGTACGAATGACTATCAATCTGTTGGATATTCGCGATATCCATACTCGCATTAGTCAATCCATCCCTAACCTGAAAAACATGTGTACCATTTATAAGGCCATTATAGATAACTATTAACATGGATCTATCCTTTATCCATTGAAAACATAATCACAGATAAATCATAACATCATCTGCTAGGAAAAACTGAAGGAAAGATAAAGACCATTCCTTACACTATGTCTGCAGGACTGATACTAAGAAAAAACTATATCACATAATTCCATGTTTTTATCAAAGGAAATATCATCATATGACTATCCAAGGGACATATTTTCTCATTTCCTGTGTCTCACATCCCAATTAAAGTGGGTAGTGAATCATATGATTGGTATTATGAAATTATACAAGGATATCCTTCAACATGAACATAGACAATATGTTATAAATTTTAACTAATGATATCATCATCAAGAATCACTCAATCATGTAAGGATCTTGTTAGAACCATTAATCCAAAGTTGACCCACACCAATGATAGAAATAGGGTTAGATAAGCAGCTCTGATAAAATTATCTAGTCAAAATGATCTGTTCTAATAACTCTACACTGAAATCTAGGCCTCTAACTAACAATGAACCAATAAGAGGATTGTTTGAAATAGTGTTAACCAACTCGAGTTCCATGTTTAAAAGGTCACAAGATATGTCTCAAGACATATTGGGAACTATATTATCAGCACCTTTTGGTAAATTCAATCAAGGTGTCATCTTGGAATTTTCAGGGTGATTTTGTTTGCTGAAAAATATATATGATCACAGATCATTTTGGTTGGTGTTTCCAACAACGTTATTTATGATGGAAAAGATTACTTGTTTTGTCAAATTTATTGGGCATAAAAATTATTAGTTAGTTATTATGGAAAAGGGAGGTTTTTTATTTAGAATTCCAAAGAATTTAGTATTAGGTACATGAAGGAGGTACGCATAATGGCCATGGAAAGTCAACAAAGGATAATTTCTACATAGTAATGCTATGTGGACCACAAAGTGGGATACAAGAACCATGTAGTGAAAGAAGATCATCGGAGGCTTGTCAATTCGTGGGAGGCATGCCTTTTTCAGAATCAGTCAGTAATTTATGAACTTGAAAGGGCTTTCATCTGTGGAAGACATCAATCAATGAAAAGGAACAAAGTAACTATGTGGACCAAATATCATAGTATTCGGTGAAGTCTTTACCACATTGTTGTTCTGGGTAATTTAGAGTATATGATTTTTTGGATCTATTTTCATATATATATTAATTCTAATCAATTAATTTTTCAGAAAAAATTTCATTAGAAAATTCCATTTATCCATTATGATTTATTCAATGTTTATTTGTGGATTTCAAGGGATGATTCTTCTAAGGGGGAAGTAGTTTTTAGGAATAATTATATGAAGGTAGTTTTCAAGGCTTTTAGCCCAAAAAATTTTTAGCACGTAGTATGAGGTGGTACTTATAGAATAATTAGTCTATATAAGAATTTGAAGTCCGTGGAGGGGAAGATAGATTGCTAATGGAGAGGTGGGATGAATAAGAGGAAAAGGTATTTGAAGGAAGTAGTTGTGTATGAAAAATGATACAACCTATGAAAAAGGATATTGACCATAATGAACTCACACTACATGGTTAATTATAGTTTTAGGAGGAAGAAATTATGTTCACAGAGAATTCATGGATGTTCTCAAAGACACAAAAAAGTCTGTGAAAGTAATTTCAACAAACTAACAGATACGGAAAAGTGGATTTTAACTATAGGGAAAACGAGACAACAATATATAATCTATTTTATATTAGAAATATCTGAATTCATTCAATTGAGGAATCCTACATTTCCATAAACTATGTGTGGATATATTCAAGAGTATTGAGCAAACTAAGAGGTTTACAGTGATCATTTCCACTAGAAATGGGCTAGATAAAGAGACATATGGTGTGATCATTGGGGAAGTAGTGAGATAACCCTAATATTTTTAATGATAGTTATCATAGTAATTGATTTTATCTAAGCTGATTTGTGAAATTTTGTAGAGATACATATTGGATTTCATACAAAGTCACATCATCATTGTATGCTCCATGGTCATAGTCTAATGGGGGTGAAACCAGTAAAAAAAATTGTGTGTATGTGCTTACTTTCCTGATTTACATTCTATGCATCATCATTATAGAATTATGGAAATGATAAGATAAATATAAATAATATTCATAAAATTATGTTACCCTTATATGAAGGAGTCCAAGATGCATTGGGACATGAATAATTTCCAAATAATATCCATACCCTAATCCACCCCTCCACCACAAGGTTTATAGGCTCCATTTTGGACATAATACATGGTATCAAAGTATTGGTTTCATTTATAATACTTTTATCTATGAATTGGTTAAGTTAGTTGTTGAAATTAGAGATTAAATACTATTTTATCCTTATGTTCCTTGGAAGAGAAGAACATCAATTAAAAAGAAAAAGTATGAAGAAATTCCTCCATGTGGAAGTGTCTATGAAAAAAGTCTATTTATGTTTAAGGGAATATGAAGAGATTAGAATAATTATTTAGATAATGAATATAGTGACAATACATACTCATTTAATGATGTTATAGGAAAGGGTGAAGAACCCAAGATTCAAAGTGATACTAGAACAACATAGGATGAAGTAATTCCATGAAGGACCGAAGTGGAAGGGTTCTGATACACGAATGAAATGGATGGGACATTGGAAAATTAATAATATCTAAACCCATGTGATGCATATTGATGACAAAAGGAAAAAAATTCTTAAATTAAATACATTTTTAATGTCCAAACATCTATGACAGAATAATGATGCCCAAGATGAATAACTATTTGTGATTTATTCAATGTTGATCAAAAATGATATCAAGGGAATGAATCCTAACTTAGAAGAAATTTATAATTTATAAGCTAGAAATGATAATCCCACTACCCAATAGTTAGAAGTGGTGCATTAAAATAATAGTCTACAACAAGAGGATTGGTTCCATAAAGACTAAATTTCACAAATAAATTTAAAAATAAGGTAAAAATGTGACATGATATGTAATATATCCACGAAAATGAATCATGAGATGATTAAAGGGGATTATCTAAATATTGAACATAATTATAAACTTTTATAAAGGGATTATAAGATTCAACAGTTAAGAGATAATATAGTATCATTCAAGAAATAAGTGGAGCAATATAATTACAATAACAAGCCTAAACTTATAGATGCATTGTAATTACAAATTATTTATCCTATGGAAGGTGATAATGAAATTAAAATAAAATATAATACTTCATAGGATACACATGATAGTAATGTCTCATCCTAAAAGGCTATATAGTTTCGAGAAAACCAGAAGTGGATTTGATGAACCCTCTCCAATTGATGAGAGAAGGGAGTTGTGAACAGTTATATAATTATAAATTATCTCGTAGGAATTAAATAAAGACCTAGAAAGTGTTTTATAATATTTAAGGACAACATGTTCTATTTAATGTGATTCATGGTCATACTTTAGGGTTTTTTCTGAATAATTGGACTATTTCATCAATTCTAAAGGATGAAACATTGCTAAAACTGAGAACAAGAATAAGCATCATTTAAATACTAAAAGGAATGATTCAAAGAATAAATCAACCATGAGATGATATTATATTGGATGATAGGGACACACCATTGATATATCTCAAGAAGCTCAAGGGATCAATGTCAAATGTAGAAAGACAATGGATAAATCAAAATTTTATGTGAGAAATGGTGATATGATGTATATTATTGATGATATTTCGTTTATATTATCTAGTCAAGAGATCATTGAATGATATTATATCCAAATTAATTACTTTAAGGAAAAGGAAACCATTAGTTAAATATCCAACTCTGGTTGTGTATAATGAAATTTATATATTGGAAGAAATCACAATAAGTTAAAAATACAGGTTTACAGCCTCAGGGGAATCACAAGGATCTCAAAAAAGATTGTGATTTACCTCTTCTATTACAATCAAAAAAATTATCAATGAAATAATGTGAATTAATTTGAAATTAAATGGATCTAGGTTCTCTCATTGGGATTAATAGTATTTTTAAATTATTCGAGGAGTCAACACTAATAAGAAAGGGGGAATGAATCAGATATATTATAAAAGAAAAATGAATAAATAATTCATACAAAAATTCACATCTCATTATAATAGAGGATATGTGATTGTAATATAATTATTCCTCTAATGTTTGAATAATAAATAGAAGTTTACTGGTAAAAAGATTCACGCACATAGAAAGAGTCAAGAAAATTGTCATGTGAGTGAAACATCGAAGAAGGTAATTTATACAATTGGGTTTAAACCTACAATTGTAAAAAAAAAGTAAAATATTATAGAATATAAATTTTAATATAGGACATAGAATATATGTACATAATGTTTAATCATTTGGATTGAATATTTGAATTTGTTTGGGTAGTTGGAAGAATCACTAAAACAGTACTATGCTTTGTAAGAAATTATCAAAGGGTTCATCCACAAAGATCTACAACAATCCCATTATTTATGATTAAAAAGGTTACCATATCCCTATGTGTATAAATTATATTAACTTATGTTAATGTGTATTTGGTTCAAGGGGTTATTCAATTTAATATGAAGTGTCATCAACAGATGTAAAGTGTTGATGTGATATTCTCAATAATGTAAACTGATTCAAAATAGTTACTAGGGATGAAGAATAACATTAGGAATAATTACATAAAATGATATAATGTTTTATGTATTAATGAAATGTATTTATGTATTTTATTTAAATGTATAGTGATGGAGTTATTTAATTTCATTAATGTTTCCTACACTGAAATATGACTCGGTAGGCATAATGGAATTGTTGATGGATCATTCAATAGATCCACATGTGAATAAATGAAGTTGGTAAAGAATAATGTTAGTGGGTATAAACACTAGTCCAAAAAATAGTACGAGTATCGCATCACATTGTGACCTTTCAATCTCGAAATCAGATGCAATTTATCAATGGAATAGAAAGGATGATAGTTTGTGTTGAATGATATCAAGAAGAATAATTGGCAGAGAAGAATCATCATTCTTGTGTTTAGTGATTATCTATTTATTTCTAGAAATATGGTACCATGTGACAATTTTCATGATACTATGAATATGTGAGATAATATCAACAATGTTTCTCTAATAATATGTGAATAGTAGTTCATGATAATGATATAATTGTAGTAGAGAAGGAACAAAATCCTAAACAACACAATGACCAATTGTTTGATGGGATTGATGAGGAAGAAAAAGACTCCGGTGGAGTAGATGTTTAAGATGATGATTTAGAAGAATATATCCATTATTGAACAAGTGGATTTCAAATCTCTAGAAATGTGAAAGACATTTATTTGAGAAGAAATAAACAAACAATATATCATTGGTGATCAGGTATTTCTCATGAAAACAAGGAGGATGAAGACTCTACAAAAGTCATTGATTTTATATTAGGTAGAGAAAAAATGTTTTGAGAAATAATCAGGATATAACAATTGTATTCAGGCTATGAATGTAGAGATTTTCCAAATTGAGGAGAATCAGACATGAGAGATTTATTCGAGACCAATAGATAAGAATTTCATTTATACTAAATTGGTTTTTCGTAACAATATTAAAGATGTTTGTGCAGTTATTTGAATCAAAGCATGATTTTTTATCGTAGGTTACCCCAAGAGAGAGGTGAAATATATGTTCAAATTTATGTAGATGGATTTCAAGTCATCATTTTTTAATAGGGTTCTAGAAGATGAATTTTATATTAACAATCCATACGTTTTTCTCATTCAGAAAGATAACAATAGATTTTTCAAGATGAAAAAGGAGTTATATGGGTTGAAGTGGGCACCAAGATCAAGATATTGAAGACTATATTAGTTTTCTGATGAAGCTCAATTTTTAGCTTGGTGGTTTTAATTTCATTCTATATGTCAAAAATGAAATAAATCAAATAATGAAGGTGATATTCTATGTCGATGAAATAATATTTTTAAATAAAAAGAATCTCTGTTTGACATAAGGAAAGAATGGAACATTCATATTTCAATAAAAATATGAGAAGGATCTTTTGATAATGTTTGGAATGGATAATTTCAAGGAGTCGATGACTCAAATGGATACCTAGAAGAAACATTCATAGAATAATGAAGTCAATGTGATAAATGTCCAATACTACAAGATTATCACTGGAATCCTGTTGTAAAAAACAATGACATGACCATATATTTGTTTCCAAATGTCATGCAACATAGAATGGAATAAATTTCAGGGAAACCCACATTCTTCTAGTGAAAATAACCCTTTCTATATATCAATGTTTTGGTGGATTTCTGTTTAATATACAATTAAAAATATCCATAAGAATAATTAGGCAATACCTATGATGATTGGGATAATACAACTGATGATAAAAAATAAAAATTAGGTGGAGCATTCTATCTTGGAATATTTTTTGTTTCTTGTCTATGAAATAATCATGATTACATTTCATTGAGTACTACATTAGATGAATATATTTCTGCTAATCATATGTGCACACACTTATTACAGATGAACTAAAAACATGATGATATGGGATTTTAAGTGATGTATTCAATCATAATACACTATGATAACTCAAGTGCTATAAATGTTATTAAAAATATAGTCCTTCACTCCAATAAAAAAAATTAAATCATGTACCTTTTTGACAAGGAGAGGTGGAGAATTGACTTGTGAAGAACGATTATGGACTTACAAAACTATAGGGTGGAGACATTCTAGAAAAGGAATTATACAAGGAATCATTCGAATGGAACTGACTAGCTCTTGGATTTTACTTGAATACATGATGTTAAAATATTGGGTATATTAAACACCTTCTCTCTTAGGTATGTTTTATATTTCCATAATATACTTATATATTTTATTTACCCAGTTTTACAACACAATGGAGTGGCCTTCAAGTTCATCCATAAAGGGGGAGAAATTGTGGCTGTAAATTGGGAGGAAATAACCTAATCATGGAAGGGAGATAATTTTATAGAGGGATTGGTAAAATAGGGGGAGAATTAAATCTAGTGATTCTAATGGTGAATTATAAATGATTATATATCATGACAGATGAAATTTGTGATGAAATATGATGAGTGGTTTTGGAATGGAATGGTGTGATTCATTGATAAACATTAAATTTTACTATTTTTTATCACACCAATCATGGATCACATTGGAATAGATTTTTTTTAAAAAATCATTGGTTTCTATCTTAATCACAATATAATAATTATTATAGAATATGGAATAAGATTTATTGAGGTATCCATATCCGATGAGTTGTAAAAAAACCCAAAGGGTAGAATGTTTGTAAAATATCCTAGAAGGATCCATCATCGTGTTTTTTGGGAGGTTTTGTTTGTTGAAAAATCCAGATGATCACATATATATTAAGATACTATTTTAGAAGAACTTATGTATGGTGGAACAATTTCACAATTTTTACCAAATTTTTTGTCCTCAAAATCAAGAATTGTTTTTTGAAATGTAATTTTTTCTCCAAAAGAGTCTAGAAAATGTAGTTCATAGAACATAAAGGTGGTATGAGGATCAACCATGGAAAATTGGTAAATTATGATTTCAACATTGCAGTACAATGTTTTCCATGGATTCCTCTACTCATACCATGTAGAAAAAGCACATAAAGGGAGGATCATTGATTTGTTGAAGGAATTTCATTTATGAAATGATGTGGTAATTTATAGAGTTGTGAACGTTTTTAATATATGGAAGACACTGAATTTGAAAAAAAAAACTAATTTTCTATGTGGACCACATAGCATGGTATGTTGTGAAAGAATTACCATATTGATGTTTTGGATAATCCATATAAGTATATTTTGAGAATATTTGTTTATACATTTACCTCTAATCAGATCATATTGAAAAGAAAATTTATTTAGAAAAGAACATTTAACTTTGAAGAATTGAAGAATGTCCAATGTGCTTCATGATGGCGGATCTTGAGAAGGGTAAAGTTTTTCACGGGACCAAATCCACTGAAAGGGTTTTTTGGGCTCTGTTCCCCATAATGAAAAAAGTACTATGTTTTAGGAGGCGTTCTGCAGAGTATCCTATTCACATGGAAGTATAGACATCCCAAAGAGGATAATATGGTCTACATATGTAGGGGGATTAAAAATTGGAAATATTCCATGAACTAAGAGATTTTTGTTGAAAAGAATATTGTACATGGAAGAAGGGATGGTCCAAAAAGGACTCATTCCATGTGGTAGAAGAGAGTATTCATAGGAAGAAAGGAATTCCCTGGATGATTAATGGATGTTCGAAAAGGAACTAAAGTAGTTTTCCAATGTAATTTCTACAATTTAAAATTATTCAGAATAGTGGATTTCATATACGGGTGAAAATATGGCTTCAACAGATCATCTGTATTCAACTGAGGATATGTGCATTCATGAAAATGAAGGGACCTACTAGCCAATAAACTGTGTCTTGATCCCATCGAGAGAAGTGAAAAAAGGAAGACTAAGAAATTGACACTTTCCACCATCAGTGATCAATAGAAAGATATATATGAAGTGACCCTTGGTAATGAATTGATATAACCCTAATCATTGTAAAGGTTGTGAACATGAGAATATAAGTGATATATCCTAGAACTTGTAATTTGGTTGTTAACATAATTGATTTGGTACATAATCACATACTAATTGTATTCTCTATGGATGTAGCCTTGTGATGGTGAACCAAGTAAAAATTTGGGTGTTCATGTTTTTTCTTTCCGGATTTACATTCTATGCATCATCATGAAATATAATTTTAAATGATAAGATATATATAAAAACTACATAGAATTTTTTTTTACCATTATAAGAAATAATTCAAGATCCAGTCATCTAGGAATAATTTTGAATACAATATCTATACGCTAATTAACACCCAACACCTCTAGGTATTAATGCCCCCATTTGGACCTTACAACCCCTATATAGATTTAACCCAACCATAGTTCTTGTTATCAATTCCTTAAGTGGATTGGTGAAATCCTAAATGTAGGAAGGATGGAGGAAGATCAATACATTGATTACCTTACACCAATATATGATCATTAATATGATCATCATATCTAAAATATCTATCAATTATGAGACAAAACACTAAGTAAATAATTTCCCATACACATGATTGGGGGTTATCAGACCACTCCCATCATGATATTAATCATATTTAAAGAATATAGAGACACATATACACCTTATGTTGAATAAAATATTCAAATAGAAAACACAAAAATTCACTAAGAATCACTATGGGTCACTATCTTGAATATGAGACCACAACGAATGTCAGTCGCCATCAAAACTCTAAAAAATATATATATTATGTTTTAGTAATCGTGCATCACAGAGTATTTATAAAACATTAAATCGAGTAACCAACATCACTGGTGGTGAACCCCTTCCCTCGAACCATGGGGAAGGTACTAAATTACAGGGGTAAAATATCAAACCATAATAAATTTTGAACATATTTCTGTAAAAATAATTCTCATGAAACATTTCTCATAGGTGAGAACCATCCTCTATAATGTACGGAGGACCTGCACCTGATCCTGATTGTGGAAAAAATGAACCAATGCATAAATAGTAAACCCATGAACCTATAAATTCAATACTAAATGGGAAAACCAAACATTAAAGAATATAAATGTCAATCATATCTCACTAAGAACCTTATGTTAGAAAATGGATTACACATATGTCCCGTGGAAGACTAGTTCCCCAAATCATTAGGGTAGAACAAACTCACTTGGTTTAATGAACCATAAAATATAACATTTATAACATATACTACTATTGATGGAGTACCCACTCCCTGTTAGGTTAAGGACTACCGATACCATAATAATATTTGGTACCCTCTACTTATTGGGACCGAGTATGTACCAACCCAATACAAAAATAGGGTACACGTGCACCTATGGTTAGAATTCAACACTCTTATATATGTCGGGGGGATTGGACTAAACAATCTCATATTGAGGACCAACAACAAAGAATCAACATACCCCAAGGGTAGTTACCAATCTGATGAATAGAGAACATTCACCAAATCTCATTAGAGAGTACCGAAACATAATTTCCAATTTTAATAGATCATTAGACATATTATCCCATGTATGTAAACCATCAGGGGGTTTACCATCCTTGTGAATTTTAAGAAACCAAAGCCTCAAGGATCACAATACCAACACTAAGATCATATCAATAAAAACCTAGAGGAATCAACCCATAATAATTTTAAAAGGGGTTTACTTGTGAATATAATATGTATTTGAGTATTTTAGGTAATAAACCCATCCATAGAATACCCTTTAGACACCCGTAACAAAAATATTATAGTGAGGGAATCATCATCCTTGTCACATGGGGAAAATCCAAAATTGGTTTTCATGCACAAATTACAATAATGAATTTAATTCTATATGAAGCATTGATCAATTTGAATATACCATTGAACAAATTTAATGAGTCATTTATGTTATTTAACAAGTTTTTATTTTATTTTAATAGGAATTATATGTCCACAATGACCTAGATGGATTCCATGATTTGATAAATAAATGTAAACACATTTGAGATTTCTATCCCCAAATAATCCCATACATTTCATGAGACACCCAACTAAAACATCAAAACTATGAATAAAATTCATTGATACCAATATATCATTATATAACCCAACATTTTTCCACCTAATTCAGTGGTGAGACAAGTGTGACACACTAAACCATCCTCTAATAGGCCAGAGGAAAGGGACCAGTACCAATAGCTCAAAAATAATATATTGGATGCCTTATATTATACAACCAGATGTACACAAACATCATAATACAAAAAATAGCTACACCCATACATGATATGTATAAATATATAAAAAAACCATTAACATAGACATGAATTATATCCTAGGTCATACACTTAAAATAATAGTTTAAAATAGTGGAAATATGTGGTGTGATAGCCCAAAATAAAACTAACCTCATGTGACTAACTATTGATAGTAACTACACTATACCAAATCCAAAATGAGTACTTTTATTCATGAATCATTCTATTCTCTACAAATATCCATCTCTACTAGCTCTATTCCCACTGAACATCAAATAATTCACCATCTATATAGACACACCAAGTGTGGCCATAAGTCTCATGTATATATAATTATTTGAATTTAAAAAAGGATAATCCCAAAAAACATAATGTTCATATGTGTAAAATTAACCACACAACTACTAGATTAATTTCATAGCCTCGCAACATAAAATTTTTGTTGGTAATCTAAATAAGGATGAATTGATGGCTACACATCCTAATAAAACTCGTAACCATCGCATAGGGTGTATTAAAGAAAAAATATCAAAAACTTACTCCATGGGGATATAACTCTATACATTACCCCACACCATATGTGACAATTTAATAACCTAATAATCACACTCATCATATGGAAGGACTCATCAAAAAAAATCACACAACTTTTGAAACACACCCTGTATATAAGAAACTAAGTGGTCCCACAAAGGTAAGTCTACCTTATGGTACCATAACATGAATATCTATATCATAAATAGGGAAACAATCATGATTATCATGTGTCATGTATATCACTAAACTACACTACATGCATCCCAACCACAACCTATTGGATAAGATAGGTGGAAAACCTGATTAACCAGGGCACTGTAATTTCATGAATTAAAACTCATGCTATAGATGTCCCGTCCAAATATCCCATTCACAATGACCACCACTTAATATCTAATCAATTTGGGTGACTCATACCTTTCATAAATATTTAATATGGTTTTGGGAGTAACATCCACTTGGATGGGTAACACACACCTAGTTCATTTGGGAATTTTTTACTCTACCCTAACAGATGGAAACCACACAAATTCAACCATTCCACAATCGAAAAGGGGTCATTGTTACCTAAAAAATGCTTATGTGGATGATTACCTAGTGGTCAGGTGCATCTATTCTCGCTCATCCCTAATCATGTAATGAGGCTAACCTAAAAAGGAACCTACAAAACCACAAGCAGCATATGTATCCAGATATTCAAGTTATCTAAGTTACATTAGCACCCCAAACTTCATACCACTATTCAAAAACTATACTGACTATACCCTACCTCCTCAAATTGCATTAACCAACAAAGAGAGATGTTAAATCCCAATATATGAATTATCACCAAATCTAAAATACAATGATGCACCATTACATAACTCTATAATCATAATTGAGTACCTTTCCGCACCGGAGTATTTCAGAGAAAGAGGGATTCTATAACCCCTATGTTGAAACCCATAACTCACCCAAGGCTTGGAATAATAAAATATAAAATTATGATCTTTCCATGAATGGTTTATCACACGCCTAAAAAAATAATATCTAATAAATCATCTAATAACATTAATGTCTTTTATCCCACAATCTTGGGGGATTACTATTTCCATTTACATAAGGGATTACCCACACCCCGAAATACATTATTCTCCATATTTAGTACCCAAATACCATATCAATATTAGTCTTTCATCATTGAAATCAATTACATTGGTTTTATGAAATTTCTACAAAGAATACCACTTTGGTATCATTACCCTATATCCCTCAATAATTCATTGGATTCTACAAGGGAGAGTAAAAATCATCGCTCCATAAAGGGAATATTCCGAAAAGTCAATAACATAGTGGGAGTCTAAAATTAACTCCCCATACTCTTATCCAACCCTCATGAAGATACTATGAAATGATCTGTACAACATATGGTAATTTTAAACTAATCCCCTTATCTTCTAATAAATCCCATAAAAGTCCCCTGAAACATAGTGGAAATCATTTTGGAATAACACCAACACTGAGTATATCAAATTCCCATGCTTTGAGGATCATGAACCACCATTAAACTCCATGAAGATGATGGTATTTTAGTGTAAGTAAGTGTCCAATTTCCGATCATTTTAATTATTCTGATGGGTCCATCATCCCATATTTTCTCTAAATCATCCTCATGGTGCCAATAACAATTGATGACCCACGTATATATCACCAGGGGATACAATTGAAAATGATATCCCGGATATCGCTCCCTATGGTGATAGATACTCATAATGGCCAATGTACTTGTCTAAAAATAGATTCATGTTTTGAAAACATACAAAATATGATTACAAAGAGGGAAACATATTGTAACATGGTGTTGTGGACCAACCAGATCCACCCAATATTTGGGAACCTAATCTAGTTTGTGACATAACTGATGAATGTTCACAATTTTCATGTGCTAGAAACTGAAGTTATGGTACCAATAAAAAAATAAATTGGGAATTATTTCCCCCTTAGAATACAAAATATACTAACACACATTACACATCAAAATATTACATGATTCATCTATATATAAATAACCCTTTCATAATAATAAAATTGCACAATAACAATAAAAAAGAAAAAAAATTACTAACTTGTAATAAATAATGTAATACAAAAAATTGTTGACGGATAGGAATGAAATCCCAAAACTAAAATAAAAGAGAAGCTACTCATATATCCTGATATAAGAGAATCTCGAAATGAAACAAAACCAGGATGCTACCATCAGCCTTGTATCCTATGTAAATTCTCTTCATCCCAAACTGACCATCACCCTAAACAACCCAACTAGAAGAAGACTGAAGACAAGGTACATAACAAATAATCTCTTAGAACTGCATACACTGATTGTTGTACACAATGTTTCAGAAAATTTAATCCTAGTAGCATAACACCAAGAGGTCCATATTATTCCCAATAAATTAAATTTCTTCAAATATAGTTTCAAATAAATTATAAAAGATTATTTTTCATATGTATGTATACAAGAAAAACATCATATCTTTGAAAATTTCAAAATAAATCCATTTATTTTCATTAAATAAAATCAATCAATTTGAAAAAATATTCCCAACCATAGAGTCATTAAGTAAAAGACCCATTTGAAATAATCATTCAAAAAAATGTTATAAATGCTCCTTTTTTCGATTTTTATAATGTTTTTATAAAAAAATCTCAATAAAATAGTGTTAACAAATTCCATGGAACTATATAAATAATAAAACATGATATGTAAAACAAACATATTTCAAAATATAATAATCAAACATTGGAAAATTATAAAATGGGTTCTCCAAAAGAGTAGTATCTAATATCATGGGTAGAACACAATGCATGAATGTAATATTGTTACTAGACTTATATAGTTACATGGGACCAAAAATTGTTATAACTTTTAGCAAATGAATTGAAATCCACTTCACTCCAATCACACTAGATTATTTTGGGGAACACTCATAATCTAAACATCATCACACATATGGACACTATGTAGTGTTTGTATTGAACTATGTTAGTATAAATATAAAAATCTCACTCAGTGACTAGCGACAAAGAATAATGAAACAATATGAGGTGATAAATCAAATAATCAAAAATATCAATAAGAATGTGGAACATAAGTCTATATTCACATATAACTCCATTGAAATAAACACCCTTAAAACACTTCATTTATATCGTATAAGCACAGAAATATATAAGGGGAGTAAAAAACCATCTCACGCTCTCTATAAGATGTTCATATCGAATATTCCAAAAATAACTAATCAAAATAAACTCCATGTTTCAAGGCGTTTTACTTATCTATTGAAATACCTCTTGAAAATAATCCTTAAGTAACAAACAAATAAAACCGCATTCAAATCCACATTAAATATCAACCCCTTTAATCCAAACCCATTGAAGAAATCCAAATCTAAACTGTACCAAATTCATGACCAAATAGTGTTCAAATACCCTTAAATTACAATATTAATTTAAAACAATCCATTGATAAATTTTTACACGCACTTTTTCATTCTGAAATAATATTAAAAATCAAAACCTCTTCAAAAAACATATTTATACATGTACAGATCCTAATTAAAATAACAATAATATATCATTATTTATCTTATAAATGCATAAAATTTTAATTGAAATTTTTAGAAACATCATGAAACATTTCGAATAAGAAATAAGGTAAATAGAAAATAATACCTACTAATGTTAAAATACAATCAATCCATAAGTCACTGCCTTAAATATAGAATTCTCCAAAGAGAACATTAACCCTCAAAAAATAAATAAAAATAAAAAACTACATACATTAATTAACTCCAAACCGATAATCCATCATAATCATCCCCATAGTTCAAAGGAAATTGAGAAACCAAATAAAACGGTAGAGGGAGTGGATGAAAGAATAAATAAGGAGTAATATCTACATTAACATTATAATAATATTTAAATATGATTTTTAAATTTTTGAAATCCCAGAGATAAGGATGGTAAACTCACTGAGAGTGTTCTATGGTGGGTAGAATGAGAGAGACTAAATAAATGTGTTAAACCCCACTAAAATATCATGATTTAATTTTTAGGATGAAAATTTTAAAACATGAACAAACCATATGATTTAGTTATAATGTTTTCTAGTTCCTTCTTGAATAATTTTGGAACCACTATGTTCCCATAATAAAATCATATGTTTTAGTTATACAATCGGGGAATGTATTTTCCAACCATTATCAGAACATATATATTAAATTGGAGAACCCCCAATTATTATTGGATGATTTCCACTATTTATACACAAGTTTATCACCAACACCACTATGTGGAGAGGACACAAATGGTTTATAATATATTTCAAACAATGTGGACCTAATTATGAATTAACTATGTATAAAAACATTAAATAAAAAATGAATAGATAAAATACATATGTAATAGTCATCGAATGGTTTCCCCAAAATCATGTTCACTAATTTTAAATTATAGGAAAAATTAAAGAGCATCCAAAATTAAATATCAAAAAATTCAATGAATAAATTTAAAAAAAATTAATAAAAAACAATAATAACCCATGGTGCATCAATCTTCCCATTATTCCACATTTTAATACAATAAATTCTTAATAAATTTGGAAGTACATGAATTAAAATCCAAGTAAAACCCCATATATGATTCATGTTTAGTGGGGAATAAAAAAATCCTAATGTTGTAAACCCCCAAAAAGACAAAATCTATAAGAATAATGAGTTAATTCCATTACATCAGAAGACATCTCCAAGAATAAAGCTACATGATCATAGATGATAATCCCAAAAGTAGTAGAGACCAGGAATTTTATCCCCGCCATTTAAAATTATAATTAAATGGGGGAATAACAAAGAAATTCACCTTATGTAATGGAATAATCAAGTATAAAAATTACACAAAAATCCTCAACACTACTCAACACCACAAAACACAATAATAATTGTGAAACTGAATACGAACCCCAAAATAAAATCCCAAACACAACATCACATCCTAGAATTGATATTTTCCACAAAGTCCAACAACACAATGCAAGCACCAAAAAATACAAAACTCTCAAAAATATTCAAAACAACCCAACATTGTCCCTAGACCATTGGTCACCACACTCAATATGTAAATTATGATCCATAACATGGAACACCATCGCATGAAATTCAAGTTAGTCAAAAAACATAACTTGAAAAGTGATCAACTGGCTAATGGATGTGCTGGTCCTAAGAACCCAAGAATGAACCTAATGGGATCCTATATCCAAGGAATTACGAAACCAACCTAAAAATTTTTAAAAAACAATTATATCTGAAAAGATAATACCAACCAACAAATAATCCTAAAAATATTAATTTATTTCCATCTAAAAATAAAAACCAACAATTTATAAATACACACCGTGATATTATCAACCAAAAAATGATTATACCATAGATCTCACATTTTGATAACATAACTTTTGAAATATATAATTTTGGACTAAACAATCACACCTATAATATTACCTAAGAGTATATTAGAAAAATATTATAGAACTACTAGGTGATCCACACTAGAAGCACATAATATACCTCACATTCTTCAAAAGACAATGTCCATGTTCAACATACACATATTCAAATACCATGAACAACTCCTTCTTTGAATATAATAATGAATCCATACTCAATTCAATGAGATTATACTAACTAAAATCCACATATTGGTCCCTAGAGACAATATATTTATTAGATTACAGTCTAGCGTCAAACACAATAGGTCCAAAATGAGTGAAAAGACCACCTCTGACTCATGAATTCCTACAAAAAGACCATGATCATAGAATAACTCATCTCCACCATTTCAAATTGAGTCTAGTTAATGTACATATTAAGAGAAAATTCTTGTAAATGAAGAGGATAACCAATCATAATATCATCCCAATAAAAAAACATAAAGTGTTTCCTTTAAAGACTATCTATTGGGAATATTATAAATATCATTAAACTCAAACAACATCAATCAATGTTCCATAATTAAAATCTCACACTACAAATATAAAATAAAATAACATCAATTAATGAATAAACAAATAAACACTACATTAAATTCCCCATTTTCCATAAATATACCTGACCCTAGAAAACAATCCTTTATCCAATAACATCCATTTTATATTTAAAATATTCAAGTAAAAATTTACTATTAGTTTATAAATTAAAGGGATTGCATAATATTTCTCTCAAATCGAAATATACTTCCAAAAATTCATCCCAAAATAATAGACCCGTTGAAGTATTGCAAGCAACAAAATCCATTTCATCAAAAAAAAATTAAAAACAACTTTTCATTTTGATTCCTTTTAAAAAATTATATATAAATAATTTTAAAAAAACTATGATTCTTAAAGATTCTTTATGCACAATTTTTATAAACTCTATATTTCTTATGAAAATTCTATTTTAAAAATTAATATATTATTATAAAAAAATAAAAATATAAAACCATAGAAAAAATATAAATCATGATAATTATATTATTTGTATAATGAAAACTACCTTTTCAAAACTCACACCATTGGTAGGAACCATTGGGATCTATATTGTGAATAACATAGGTAAATGAAAAAAAAATTCATCAAAAAAAATACTGTGATAAGGTTGGCTATATTGGCTAGGTAACTATGAAAAATTCATACAATGGGATCTATAATGGTTCTGGTAAATATTTGTGGGTTCTGTATGGTTCTATTGACCATGAATTATAACCACCCATTCATGTTTCATTCACAAAATTCACCTATGAAACTCATGATAACCCCTAAAATAACTAATATACTCATTGGAGATCAAAATAACATCATTGCCTATTAATATCCTTTTTTGATGCTCAAAATATACACAAAATAGAAAATCAATTCCTAAGCAGCCAATGAAACTCGAGGTTTACTTTAATGAATAGATAGTCAACCAATATTTCATAGTCTCTACCTTTGTCTTGATGAACATCCCTATGTCTAGACTACACATACACATAGAAAGTATGAATAGGGTTATCAGACACCATTATTCCACAAACTAACCTAGTCAACCCCCAATGAGAACACCACAACCAAACCATGACTTTACTAAGGTGAATTCTCGGCCACCACGGGATGGAAACTAGTTCCAAGATACCAAACATGAAAAATTGATGATAATTTCACCATCAAAAGTAAATATAGGATATCTCAAATTCCACTAATTATTATGTCATGAACCATCAATATATGATGTAATCATGAATAATAAGTAATCTTATCAATAATATTAAAATGTAAAAATAGAGTGCATAATATGAAATTTATATTAATAAATAAATACACTAAATAAGAACAAGAAGGAAAACATATAAATACACTAAAGGGGAACCGATTCATCTTGTGAAGGCATATCTAGTTGATCTTCTGTGGACTATGATTATTGAACACAACATATATAATTTTACAACCTAATGAGTATGACAAGGAGTATTGTATTTTGGGACACATGGAGTTTAGTTTTTTTATAATGGGATGAAATATAATGGTCATAAATACCACCTTAAACTACCATAACCCATGGACACATGGTCTTCCAACAAGGTTCGAACTAGCAGGTTTTTAGAAGGAAAAACTGTTGAGTATGTATAGGGAAATTTGAAAGGTATTCCATATCATGTTATGAACCAAATACTCAACTTAAATTTTTGTCCCCTTCTTAATATAATGATAATGAAAACCAGATACACAAAATAAACTATGATCATGAAATAAGGTTCCCATAAAACACATTTACCTCATTAGTTGTCCATGTTTTTCCAATGTATTGGATGACCATATAATTATGAATCAACCATTCACTTAATGAAAATCATAAATTGATGTTCCATATGATCATAAAACCTTGATAATAGATTAAAACCTAAAAATTAAAAAAAAATTATAAAAAACTCATTATAACAATACCCATGAAATTTAAATGTTATTAATTTCTTTGTCATGATTTCATCATTGAAAAACCCACAACAAAATAGTTTTAATAATCAACTTTTCATCATAATCATAAAACATCTGGATAATGAATAATGTTATTTTTATTGTATCGTATCCCTAGTAAATCATAATCAATAATAAGGGTTATTTTCATTGATGAATAGAAATTTTATAAAATATCTTTAAAACATTCTTGTGTAAAATACATTTTCCATTTTTATATCACATCACTAAAATATAAAAATGTCCCCATTGTTAAATAAATAATTCCATTTCAAATTTACTATGGAATCATGAAAATTAATATTTAAATCATTATTAATTTTTATGGTGGTAAATATTCTTCATTCTATTCAATTTAAAACAAATATTCATTTTACACATTGAATATAATTTCAATAGAAACATTTAAAAAATATAAATGAAATTTAATTTCAATAAAACTATTAAAAATTCAATCATAGATTAAATTTTCTATTAATTACTATTGGGTAATATAGATAATGTTTTTCAAAACATGTTGAGAAAACATGTATTTTGATGAAAAATGGGTTTCAACCGTAGATAGAAATGAATTTGATTTTTCATAAAAACATTCACCCATTATCTTCAGTACATATACACATGATTATTAATTAAAAACACGTGTTATTAATAAATAAAAATATAATAAGAATTTTAATTAGTTTATTGAGTGATATATCAAATTATTTCATCATTTTGAACTTAATCATAAACAATCAGTATAAGAAAATAGATGGAATCATAATATTGTCATCATTTCAATAAATTATGAACCATAATCCCCATGATATAAATGACCTATTATGGACATGAATATCCCAAAAATATTCTTTACAATCATCATAAATAACATTAATGTGTATAATATACACCACTGAAAATAATCAAGTGGTGAATATAGCTTGTGTCTCACAGAAGTAAAAGATAAGTCAAATTCCACTACCAATTTATAAATGTTTAAATCATAATCCCTATAAAAGAATAAAAATAACATAATATTTGAATATAATTAAATTAAATAAATTTATTAATAAATGAATCGGGAGGTACTTGCACATCCTTAAAGAAGATAGGTTCATAAGTTAATTTATGTCTCAATGAATGTAGATTGAGACAAAAAACCCCGATTCCAGTTTATTAATTTGGTAATCATAATCCCCATGAAGGAATAAAATAAAATAAAACATTAAATATGATTAATAATAATAGATTAATGGTGTTAAATTTAAATGGAATGTACTTAGACTATATAAAATAATATATGTTCATAACAATAAAATGTGTCCCAAAAAAATATTGAAACTAAATCCCTTACCTCAAGTCTTGAATTCATTCCTACATGTTCTAACCTATATTATAATTAAATTAAGTTTATTAAAAATATATTATATAAAAATACTCATAAATATAACACTATATATTACTTAATTGTATACTATTACCATAAAATTCTATAATATGCATTATTAAGATCTCTAATTTGGATGATAATTGCTTCATTTTTCATTTATGTTTTTGGTTAAAAGTTTTGTTCAATTTAATTTTAATATTTAGTCAGAATCATATTGTTTTTATTAATTAAATAATAATCTTATAAATTAATTATATAAATATTTAGATTCATCCTTAAATGTAGATATATAAATATTAATTACTTTGTTCATGGAAACGGTTGGTCATACATGCGCATGAAAACTACTTCCATTTTTCTAGGGAAGGATTGAAAGAAATTTAAAAAATAATTCAAAATTTCAGAATAATTTTTATATAATCAATATCATGTAAATTCATTGAAATTATATTTATTATTATCCATTTCAAAATAATATAAAAAATATATCATATTTTCTCGTGGAGCTTATAGTCCATATGTACGCATGCGAGAAATTATCATATTTCAACATATTGGAGGGTAAGAGGGTAGATGTGAAATTATAATTATAAATGAACAATTAAGTGATAAATATAATATATATATATTTAAACATATCACTACATTAATTTACGAAAATCGATGATGAAAAATGAATTACATCGGTTTGAGAGATAATAGTCCACTATAAACACAATCCAGAGTTTTGTTTCTCATTTGATGGAAGAGTAGGTGGATATATGTCATTTAATTTACATAATTAAATATAAGTATATCTAATATAAATATATTATTATATCATATTTAAAAAAAACATTTGATGCAGTTATATGAAAAATTAAAATTAAATTCCTATGTTGGGGACTATACCACTCCGTTAGAGAAACAGAATTTCTTTCAACATGATGCCTTCTATAGAGGGTTTTCTAATCAAACCAAGGACCCATGATATTTTGAAGGTAATTAAGGTAGGATTTTTAAATGTAATTATTAATCCAAAATGATATTTTTGTTTTTATGGAATTGTATAAGATATTTCACTTTATAAATGTAGGAGGGAACCAACATGGAAACAACATAGAAATTTCTCAAAAGATTATAAAATTATAAAGTTATTCCCAAGAAAAATACTTCCAAATTACCATTTATTATATGATAAGAATGTTAAATTTAGACATTTGGAAATACAATATTATTTTGATAAGTTTAATTGGTTATAATACCCTTATATTTTGGTTTACCCCCCCCCCCCATAAAATTATTTTAACCATAACGACAGTAATTAATTTTTATTGTTTTTAATATTCATTATGAATAAAAATAAATTTGAAATTATTATACTATACTAATTGTTATGATTCCAAATCATTAATCCATTTTAAAAATTCATAATTAAGATAAGATATATAATTTAATTTAAAATTAAACTTATTGATGCAATGAAAACACAGTTTCAAATGAAATAATGTAAAAAGAATTTTTCATATATAAATTCAACATTAAATTAATTACAATGGCTAAAATTTAATTAATAATAGTATAATTAATATAATTTTATTTTTAGAAACTTTTAAATAATTATGTATCCTAATAAAATCAATAATCGAGAAATTATTTTTTATTAAAAAATGATATTTTCCACAATTCTTTGACAAATGAAACTTCTCAGAAATCAATTGAAAATTAACTCTTAGATAATTTTAAAATGTGTAATCACAATAAAATAATTCATTCTATTCTGTTTATTTTATTGAAATAAATTTAATATATTTATTAAAAAGATGAATTATTTAATTTAATATCAAATATCAATAAAAATAGATTTTATTGATAAATAATTATTCTTGAAGCATAAACAGACTTTACTAAAAATTGGGTTCTAATTTTCAAATATTGTTTATTAATCTAAAACAATAAAACCTTATTTTTAGATCTTTTTTCTACCTATTCCTACCATGAAATCTAATGATTATGTTATAACTATCAAATAAACTAATAATATTTTAAAAGTACACCACGGTTCATTTAATATTGGTGGTGTGTGTTACATAATCTATCTGAATAAATTAATTTATTATAAATTAATTTAAAAAAATTGGGGTTCTCAATTACCCCCCCCCCCCCCCCCCAATACACACACACACTCACATAAACATACATAATAAATTGTGTCCTCTTGATTTTAACTTCTACATAATAATATCGAGTTTGACTTTTGAAATTACTTTACTTGAAATCCAACATATTATATTGGGAGAAACAAATTCCTCATGAATAGGGGGAAAATAAAATAGAAGCTCATCATGAAAACAAATTACCGGTTTTCCAAGTTTTATAACATTCATTAGGAATTAAAATATATACAAGAAAGGGAAAAATAATTTCCAATTACATAATAAGAGTGATATAGAATATTGTTATGAGAATTTTATTAACCAAAAATAATTAAATTACTAATTGTGGAAAAGAGAATTAATTGATGAGAAAATAGGGTAAATGTATAAATTTTTTTTCAAGATCCTATTCCTAAATTTTATTAATAAAAAAGTATATATACTTACTTGATTTCATTCCATTTAAAAGGAATAATCTCATACTTTGGTTGTGCTTTGATTAATTTCTTCTTTATCTCATACTCCACGAAATGAATATTGAAGGTGATTATATTTCATTCATGAAGTACTAAAATAAAATTTAATAGAGTTGAATATCCATAAAAGGAAGTAACATTACCCATTTTCATATAGACATTTACAAAGCCCAAAATGGTTAACACTGGTTTTCTAATATGCATAATTACAATGAATTGAGTTCTAAAAAATTAGCAATAACATCCAATGTACTACATAACCCATTCTATATTGTTATCCATAACACTCCTCCAAAATATCTCTAACTAAAATGAAATCCCAAATACTGTATTTATTTGATATCACCACCATCTATGGCCTATATAACAATTATATAGATATAAGATTAATCACTCATGAAGTCTCATTCAAAAATTTATATACCCTATCAATTTTACAAAATTAAATATTATATTCTCCCAATGAATATTCAATTTTTATATCATTAATAAGATCCTACCTAAGAACAAAAAAATCCATTGCGATATTAGACTCATGCATTCACAAAGAGATAATCAAAGGTTTATTAAGAATATCAAATGTAGTTTCATAATTCCAAAATCTGTATAGAGAGTTATAATCAATACACATAATAATATAAATTTTTAATAAATTAGTAACAATAATATTTTCATAATGCTCATTGATACAAAATAAAATAGGAAATTGCGAACAATATAGTGAGGTGTAAGTATAACCTAATTTCTATTATTAAATTTTTCTATCTTGATTGAATAAAAATTCCTGATTTTCTTCATCATTATACGGTTTTGTAGATTATTATATTTATTATTAATTTTATAAATGAATTGATTAAAATAATGAATAAACTCATTTTATATATATTATTAAATTTCTGGTGGTGTATTTTGTAAAACATTGTTTTCAATACTTTCATTGACTGGATAATTGAAAATACATAGATATCATTTTTGATGGACAGTTTTCCAACACTTGAAACATATTTTTGTTCATTTTAGTTATTCAATTTATTGTTCCTTACCAAATTTTTCAAAATTATGAGTTTGAAATTTTTTCTTCCATCCATGTGATATGCCACTACAGAATCTAGGAAAATACATATTCATTTTATCCAAATATATATTTGTGTTTCTAGCTTCCATTTCAATGTTTATTACACATGGACTAACTTGATTATTACTTACAAAGTCCATTTTTATTGACTTTTGAATAATTTTTTTTTTCAAACCACATAATAATTGTTCAATTTTTTTATTTTTACATTATATTTAAACCAGGGGAATTTTTTTCAAGTCTGTTAAAAATTTCCTCAGAATTAAAATTGGATTCATCATCATTATACTTATGTTCAAGGTATTTTTCCTTTATTTTTTTATATAAAAAATGGGGACTATTCATAGTAAAATATATCTCAAAAACCTCTTCCCCTTCCATATATTCAACTTTATATTCAAGATTAAAAATATTAATAATATTAATCCTTATAAATTCTTCTCCTTCCATATGATAATGGAATATGAAAACCTTATCATGGACTAAGTATCGAAGAATAAAAAAACATTTTCCATCACATTGATCCATTTCTCACCAACAAGTGGATAAAAATCCCCATAGAAGTTAGGTGGATGTTGTTCAAAAAAATATTCCATTATATTTTTCTCCCACTTTGGTAAATGTTTATGTTCTACAAAAACAATATTCCAAATTATAGAATTATATATTTGAGTGATCATAATCACAAAATATTTTATCTCATCTTATAATCCTCTTGTTTACTCATAATTAAGGCTGTTACATTAGACATGTCATTCATTGATTAGAAAATTAATTCAAGTTCTACTGATTTACTAAAAAATTTATACTTTTAGGAACAATAATCATAGTGGGAAAGAACTTATTCATGAAAATACATTTCTAGAATGTATAAACCATGGAAAAATCATTTCAATCAATGACACATTCATATTTATGAAAGTAATTAAGGATAATTATAAATAAAAATACATCACGATGGTTTATAAGGATTTTTTTAACATCTAAAACATATCCCCTAATATTATCAAACTCGGTGAGTAGCAAGTCCC
Organism: Viscum album; assembly: GCA_963277665.1. Taxonomy (NCBI): domain Eukaryota; kingdom Viridiplantae; phylum Streptophyta; class Magnoliopsida; order Santalales; family Viscaceae; genus Viscum; species Viscum album. The sequence continues at coordinate 460,085,471 of OY728141.1, read as the reverse complement.
ATTTTCAAGCACCACATTATGATAGAGTCAATTCTCAATGCACCATTTTTATAGTTATAACAGCTTGGTAAATATGTGTTGGAGCCACATCCATTTTTTCTATTAAAATAATGATGAAATTTCTTAGAACCCACATTCTATATCATTAAAAATAAATTCCAAGACATGTTCAGTAGAGTCCCAACCATAGTAATCCAAAATCTATTGTCTACTACAATTACATTGTCCTATTTACAAGAAACAATATATCAAAGGAACAATGAGTTTAGTAGTTTTGGTAAACTAGCTACATACATTAGTCTTATATAAAAAATAAATACACAAATTAAAACATAAATTTATAATCATTAGAGGATAATAACATTATTCTATCAAGAGTATCCCTACATATCATTATTAATACACTTTAGGGGATCATGGGGAACAGAAATAAAATAAGTTTGAGCTCAAATTCATTATAAGGGTAAAGCACAGTGGAATAAATTATAAATCATTGAGAATATTAAATATATAAAACTAATATAAAATGACACATACCATGTAATAAATAAGATACATAGAAAGTGGATAATAACACAATATGGTAAATTACAGGAAACTCATGCCCTTAAAAATAACAAGGTAAGTAATAATCAATATAGAAAGGAAAATAACTAAAACACAATCCATTAAAAATATTAAATGATAATGAAATTAATACATAAATATATCAACAAACAACTTCTTTGATAAATAATAAATGAATCTAAATAAGGTAAATGTTTAATTATTGGAAACTATATTAATTAGTTAAATGGTACCTTTACTGTAATGTCTTTTCACAAGATGATTAAGCATAACAGGTAACAACCATCTAAGGATATCAAACTAACTCATCACATTAGACTATCCATGCATCAAGGGGATATTGTAACTAGGTTTTACCAATGTTATACCAGTCCAAAACATTTTCATATATATAATAATAAATTTAAAAATGTGCCATGTTAAATATCCATATTGAATTATGAATATATATTTTTCAATGTGGCCCCAAATAATCATATAACTGTCAACGTGATCAACGTATATACAAAATACACACATTTGGAAATAATCATATCTAAGAAAAATGATATGGATATTTATGTGAAATTCAATATTAAATGATCATAGAGAATTAAATATTTGAAGGGGACATAAAAACAAGGAACAACTTTTAAATACACTCCACATCCAAATAAATAAAAACCCATCTATTGTAAGAGTATGGATTATATCAACATATCATATACCCATTATAGTATAAATTAGGGATGTTATAATTTATGAAATATAATGAGATGGCAGCTTAGGGGAGAGATCAGGGCGATTCTGGGCGTTCTGCTTAGGAATTTCTTGAGGATCCCCTGGTTAAGGATCTCGATCTGGTGAATTCTTTCGATTGTATAGGGAATAACGATCTCTTCTCTCTTTTTGCCCTGCAAACATATGTGGAGCCTTCGTGTTCGAGGAAAACCATTGCAGATGTTGTCAAATCTGCTGCAAATCCAACCTTCACAAACATTGTCTCTCCATCACCTTGTAGGGTGATCAAGAAAGGGAAGGTTGTGAATGTCTCCGCAAACCTGGATGCGATTGAAGAAAGGGTCAATATTTGTAAATTCTCCATTATTGCTTGTATCATCACCCTGAAAGGTTAGAAAATGTGGCAGTTCGCAGAGCTGAATCAAAAAATTTCCACTGCTTGGGGCATTGAGGATGTGAAAATGACTGTTATAGGGCGGTGTTTCTTTCATGTTGTGTTTCCAAATGATGAATGTAAAAGAAGGACTTCAAGCTTCGGGATTATATCTCTCAAGCCTGGTATCCTATGCATTCAATAATGGGATCAGAATTTTTATCCCTTCAATGTAACCAATACACATGTCCACGTGTGGGTCTGTATCTACAAATATAGCTGGTTATACTGGCATCCACAGATTCTTTTGGATATTGCATCGGCTGTGGGCAATCCAATTCGAATAGATTTCCAAACTCACAATCCAAGATTTGGGAACTTTTCCCATGACTTGGTTGAGGTTGACATGTAAAGCACACTGATTGATGAAGTCATTCTTAATACAAGGGATGATAGATTCTCTTTGGTAAATTTTTATGAATGGAAGACGATGTTCTGTAAGGTGTGAAACTTTTTTGGTCATCTTACTGAGGAGTGCAGAATGGCGAGGACATGTAGTTTCTACATGGGAAAGGTCCATGATGAGGGTACGTGTAAGAAGGCTGCTGAGAAGAGGCAAGAACAGTCATCCACCTCTAATCAGAGGCATGTAGATGATGGTATAGAGCCCCCACAGTCTGACATTCTCCTGCTTTCTAGAATTATAGACATTGAGAATGCTTTTAATGACCTCCTCCCACTGGAATATAGAGTCTTGTTGGTGACATTCATTGATTAATATGAAGGGATTTCTACCCCATCTCTTAGTTGTCAAGTTGATCTTGTGAATGCACTAGAAGTGACGAGGGTTTTGGATAATACTCAGCATGAGGACCACCATCTATTGAATGGTCCACAGATCTTTGCTAATGTTGTCCACCCACCTGAATTTTTTGATGATGCTCAACATGGTGCACAGATTTCTGATTCTGCTATCCATACACCTGAATTCCCTGATGATGTTCATCCCATTATTCAAGTGACAGGTACTGCCTCAAATGTGGAGGCCCCGACTGCCCAGCCTATTGGTAATTACCACGTTGCAATACAGAATGATGTTGTTGCTCCTCAGCCAGGACATCTTGAGGAGCCCTTGAAGACTCAGCTTGTTGTGGAGGCTTCTGATGCTATTATGAGTGTTTTTCACTTATTCAGCCACCTATTATTGGCGAGGCCCTGATTTCACAATCCTTGGTAATCATGTTTATGAGTGAGGTAAATACTGCTTCCCATTCTAAGGGAGCTTCTGTTTCACCAACTGAGACGTCTGTGCACCCAAAACTGAGTTCATCTCTTGATATTAGTGTGCATCCAATAGTGACTTCATCTTGGGGTGTCACTACTGATTTGGGACATGCTATGGATCATGAAGAAATTCCTATTGTCAGTGGTGATGCTACTGAATTTACTGCAGGAACACCTTTGGACAGCACAGTGACATCTTCAGCTGGCCCAGGTGGGGATACACAGTTCACTCAGGTTCTACCAAGCAGAGCTATGAGGAAGAAACTGGATGATGTTACTAATGGGGGAATCCCTTAGTCTTCAAACAAATTTACCCCATTGTCTGGGGTGTTTTGGTTGGATGATGTATGGTATGTACAATCTGATGATAATTTAGATGATGAAGTAAAGGTCTCAGAAGAAGAAAGCCTAAATGAGGGAGTCCACAGCTCTACAAAAAAGGGAAAAATACTAGGGTCAAGAAAGAAACTTCTCCGGTGTAGGGGGCTCAAACAAGAGCCATGAAAACCCTCAATAAATAAATATTATTTACTGTTATTTTCAGGGACTTGGGAATACCCCCACGGTCAAGGTACTTCGTCATAATATCATGACCAACAAACCTCTCATTATAGGTTTAGCTGATCCAAGAATGAATTTTTATAGACGGAAGGCATTTAAGTGGAACTCTCCTATTTACTCGTTTATTGATCATAATCAAAAGGAAGATAATGTCGAGAGCCTTTGGGTCCTAATGCATGATTCTGTCAATATTATTTCTCACTATAAGGCTGGTCAAATGGTCACTTTTGTTGATGGGATACATGGTGTCACCTTTTGTGTTTCTTGTGTTTATTCATCAAACTCCTATGTAAAGAGGAGTGAATTATGGAATGATTTGGTGGCTTTATCTTCTCAATCCCCCCACAAATGGATCATTTTGGGTGATTTCAACACTATTTTAAGACTTGAGGAAAAAACTGGATCCAACTTCAACCGTCTTGCTGATAATGATTTTTCTAATTTCATTGACCACTTCAATCTTATTAAAGTCTAAATGGTTGGTGATGATTTCACTTGGGGAAGGAACACCATGAATGGTAGGCAAGCTGGAAAACTTGATAGATGATTATTCCATATTGATGATAGGAATGACAGCTTTTCTGCCTCAGGTTTTGTGCTTCCAAAAATGCACTCTATTCATAATCCATTAGTGTTTGGCATATCAATTGGTGATGTTCGTCTGGCTCCAATCCTCTTTAAGTTCAATAATGCTTGGCTGGTCATTCCAGGGTGTCAGGAGGCTGTTATTATGGCTTGGAATTCTGTGACTTTGGGATCTTCTTTCAAAATTGTCTCTTCAAAGATGAAAAATGTCAAGATACGGATGAAGTAATGGAGCAATCTCGCATTCTCTAAGATGAATAAGGACATCAAGGATGTTGTGAATCATAATTTGGTCTGCTAGAACATCAATCATTTGAACTCCATGCCCTCTATCGATGAGATTCAGGCCCTATCAAATATTGATGGGTTGTTGAACACGAAAGAAAATTTTTCCAGGCCTCTTTATAATGTCAAATGGTTAAAAGAAGGGGATATAAATTCTAGATTCTTTATGTATCTTCATAAATAAAGGAAGATCAGGAGGGGAGTCACTTCCCTCACCATTGATGGAACTTTTCTCACTTCTGCTAATGAAATTTCTGATGCGGTTATTGGCTACTTTGCTGATCTCTACTCTGATAACGGAGCTAATCATACACACATCATTGTTAAAAGTATCACCCAGTCTATTGATGATAGTATTAATGCCTCTTTGGTTGAGCCACCTAGGGTAAAGGAGGTCAGGGAATCTTTGTTCTCCCTAAATATTAATAGTGCAGCTGGGCCATATGTTTTGACTAGAAAGTTTTTCATTTTTAATTGGGAAATTATTCATGATCAGTTTATCAATGTAGTGAGAGACTTCTTCCTCACTAGTTTCATGTCTTATGTTGCTAATTCCAACTTCATTGATCTTATTCCCAAGAAGGATAATGTTGTTGACATTAAGGAATTCAGACCCGTTGCAATTGGAAATACCATTCCCAAGATAATCAGTAAAATTATTGCCATGATATTGGGCAATGTGGTTAAAGGAATCATCACCCCTAATCAGTTCGGGTTTGTCCTAGGCAGGAGCATTCATTCTTGTATTTTTACTACCTTAGAATGCATCAATGTCATGAAGAGAAAGGTGAAACATGTGAATCTTGCAGTGAAGATTGACATCTACAAAGCCTTTGACACCATGAAATGAAGCTTTCTATTTCCCATTCTTAGGATGCATGGCTTTTCCCCAAAGTTCAATAGTCTATTTCATTCCATTCTTTGGACTTCCAGGCTATTAATATTTGTCAATGGTTCCCCCAGGGGATTTTTTCAGTGCTCTAGAGGTTTTCAAAAAGGGGATCCCCTATCTAGGCTCCTGTTTGCCATTGCTGAGGATTACATAAGCCTCTGTCTAAACAGACTTGTTCAGGCTAGTCTGTACAATCAGATTAAAGCTGGGAGAGACCTTTTTGCTCCTACTCATCTATTCTATGCAGATGATATTGTCTTATTTGGTCAGGAAAATTCACAGACTGTGTCTTCAATAAAGGCCATCTTTAGGCATTATGAGTATGTGGATGGGAAGGCCATTAGTTGGGAGAAATATTTTGTGGTATTTAGAGAGGGAGTGACCACCAGGAAGAAAAATAAGGTCACTAGGATACTTGGGGTAAAGAAGGGTTCATTTCCCTTTAATTATCTTGGAGTTCCTATCTTTTGGGGTAGAGTGAAGAGATGTTACCTCGATTCCATCTTCCCTCGTATCATTGATCAAATGGAAACTTGGAAAGGGAAAGCTATGTCTCAGGCTAGGAGAATCTGCCTTGTTAATTCGGTGATCACTTCTATGTTTTTTTATGGTTTCTCTATCTATAAATGGCCCAAGGCTCTGATCAAAGAACATAAAAGGCTTATCAGTAATTTTATATGGACTGGGTCCATTAATGAAAGGAAGCTGATTCTTGTGGCTTGGAGAGAATGTATTAAGCCAGTTGATATGGGGGGATTAGGTATAAAGGATTTGGGTCTCTTCAATGATGCTTTGATCATCAATTTTTCATGGAATTTGTTCACCCATAATGATAATTCAATGGAGTTCATCTCAGATAGGCTCATCCCCAAGCTTCTGAATGGATACAATTATCATCCTTCCTCTTCTGTATGGACTGCATTAAAATTAACCTTTAATAGGTGTATGCTCTCTTCAAGGTGTCTTGTTTGTAGGGATTCCCCTCTGAATGCATGTAAGACTCCCTTGTTAAATAGGCATATATAAGAAGATGTGTATATCCCACCTTCCTTGATGCACATTTAAATTGATGATATTCAGGTAACATCTTTGGTCAATTATCACTTCCTCCCAGCCCAGATTGAAGCTGATATCGAGTGCTGCAGATATATTGACAGAGACACCCTCATATGGGAGTTGGGTGTCACAGGATCTCTGAAAACTCTTTCCCTTTACCTATACATGTGTGATGGTCAGATTACCACTCCAGGTTGGCTCTTGGATTTCCGGAATTATTTCATTCCACCATCTGATTTTCTGCATCTCTGGAAAATTTGGAAAGGCAGAGTCCATGTCCAAGATCTTCTCAAGAAGGATGGAATTAACCTTGCTTCAGCCAGACCACTTTGTCTCACAGCTGTGGAATCAATTGAACACATAATCCTTTTCAGTGTTTTTTCAGGTAGATTTTGGAGTTACATCCAAGATATTACAGATTATCGGCTCCATCTCCAAATCCTGGAAGGATGTATAGCCTCTATTGTTGCTTCTCAGTGTAGGGTGCAGGTTGGGAATATACTTCTGGCTGTAGAAGCGGCCACATGCGGCTTCATTTGGAGGTCCCAGAATGACTTGGTATTTGAGGATATTAATCCAACTTTCGAGAATGGTGTGAGGTCTATACACAGGGCAGTGTGTAATTCATCCAAAGTGCAGGCTGAATGTATGACTAATAACTTTGATGATCGTGTTATCATTAGAAATTTTGGTATTTATGGAAGGATTAAAATACCATAGGTGTTGAAGTTAGTGACATGGAAACCTCTCATCCCGTCTTGGGTGAAAGTTAATGTTGATGGGGTGGCCTTTGGTACACCTGGGCCATCGGGTTGTGGTGGTGTCTTGCGCACCTATCGGGGCTTCGTTAATGGATGCTTTTATCACTACATTGGACAGGTAAATTCCATTGAAGTGTATTTATGGGTGATGATCAAGGAAATTACTTATGCGGTTCATCATGGTTGGTGTTTCCTTTGTCTGGAATCAGACTCAATGGTGGCCATTGATCTTCTTAGATTGTGGTCCAGGGATGTTCCATGGGTGATGTTACCTTCTTGGATTTAGTGTTTTCAAATTCTTGGTTGTCTCATTTTTGATGTGACGCATGTTTACAGGGAAGATAATTAGGTTTCTAATGCCTTGTCAAAGAAAGATATTTTGGAATCTTCTTCGGATTGTTCTTTTCATATAATTGATTTTTGTACACATCTTGTTGAGGAAGATGCGTGTGGCATGATTTTTACTAGGTTTTGTAAACCTCCCTTGAATTTATGACTGCCTTTTCCTCTTTTAATAAATTTTGGTAGGAGTGACCTTCTTGCTCCTTGTCCTTTTGATTAATTTATGAAATATATAAATAACATTAAAACCATTTTTTAGGAAAATATCGTTCGGTTTTGAAAAAACCTTTTGAAAAGCAATTTTTATGAAATAAATTTTAAGAAAACTAATCTTCAAAATTTTTCCAACTAAACATGATAAGGATTCTTTGATGTAATAGTGGAACATTAATTCATACATTAATTATGAAGTAAAGAATTATTAATTTTCATTGTAAAAATTGTTAGAAAAGTTCCTTGATCAGAAAGTAACAAGATGATTCATAGGGAAAAAAATTAAACAATGAAAAAGGAAAAATATATTTAATAAATTATTTTTAAAGTGTAAAAAATTTTAAATCTATTTATAAAACTAGGTTTTAAAAAATTTATCTTTCAAATAAGAGAAATGAATATGGGTTTTACAAAAAAAATTCAATAACATTATAACAGTAAAGAATGTGAAACTGGTACTAATAATAAAATAAGGTCATGAATAACCAGAGGAGAGGAAAAAGAGGGTAAATTATACAATTATCAAATAATTTCTTCTGATGGAAATTTCGGTGTAATAAATCCTAAAAAAACTATGATTTTCAAGTAAAATGTTGAAAAAAATCCCAACATTGATGTGAGAATCAATCAATGAATAGATTATGTGTGACAATTTTAAATACTATAAAAAATGTGTATATACAAGAAATGGATATTAAAATGTTATTACACACATATTTTTAGAATCCTAAGGATAATAGTGATGTAATATAACCCATTAAAAATAAATATGGTCATGAAATTATTTATCACATTGTAACTTTTAACTCAAATCCCCAAACAATAAATAATTCAAATTGGATGTAATAATAAAATGATGATAAAACAATTTGTGCTACAATATATCAAAATGGGAGTTATATAAACCACATAAAATATATAATTGGTGAATATAACATTTACCTCAAGGATGTAAAAAGTGTGACGAAAATTCCATACATTGTCCTTCTTTTTTGGGTTGGCACCATTAAAGCTCATGTATATTGGTTTAAAGAATGTTATTAACTTATACCAGAACTAAAATTATATTCATAATATCATATATTATTGTAATTACCTGAACCCATTATGTAATAATTTAATTAATATCATTGTTATTGTTATAAAATAGTATTATTATTTTATACAAATCAATTTATTTAATTCAGATGAATCCAAGAACTAATAACATTTGAGAATAATTTTTATTAATAAAACACAAATACAATATTAAATTAAAAGTCTATAGACATAAACTACTCTAATAAACTCATTGAATTCTCAAGAAGAACCACAAGAATACCTCCCATTAAAACAATAAGACTAGTTATGCATCCTTCATCCCTTGGATACACCATAACAAGAAATGAAATAGAAAGGAGAGTATTAAAAATTATATGAACTATAAAAATGTATAACACAATGAATAATTTAATAAATGGTTTCCATGTAATTTTGGTTTGTGTTTTTGATTACCCACAGACCTGGGTATTTATTAAACCATGTGTGACTGTTGAAATAAATAAAAAATTTTGATAAAATAAAACGGTTTTAATTAATACCCGTTTAGTGTTTTTTAAATTTCAAATGTTTTGAAGTTATATTTTTAATTATATAATAAAAAGGTTTATTTTTTTGATAATTTTAAATAAAAAATTTATACAGCAATATTTGATGTTTTTTACCTATGTAAATTTTAAAATTTCAAGTTGGGAATTTAATAAATAAAAATAACTAAAATTTCCATATAATAGCTAAATTTAATTTTATATTTTCTTTATTAAGAATAATTTTAGTTTGATAACAAAAATTAAACCATGCCTTTTTCATGTGGACTACATCTAGCAGAATAATGTACCCTCAAGGGGTCACCAAAAACAGGGATGCATCTACCCAAGCCCAAGGTGTGAAACTCGAGAAATATCAGGCCAACCTCTTTATAGGTAGGTAGATTATCAAACTGAAATTTATCCCAAGACTAGAATTAGGCGAGTCCTGGTGGCATCACTTGTTTAAGATTCCCTTTGAGTGTGCATTGGTGTCATCAGATTTAGGAAAACTGCATATAGCCTTATATGGTGATTCCAAAAATTGATTGTTATTGATGTTCAATGCATATTAATTCATGAAATAAAATATTGGTCGTCCAATTGATCAATCTACAATATCAGTCATCCCCTTCTTTTTCCTAGATCAGGACTTGTGTTTAAAATTATAGGGTTTTCCCCCATGAATCTGATCTCAAAGTGCTCATCTATGCTGTTCTTCTTAAGCATGATATTCATCAATTTTGAACCTTATTGTTCCATACCAGTAGTTTTAGACCACCTTCCACTTCTCTCCTCCTACATCGATGTCACCTTCGACCATTGACCCCATCTCAGTTCCTCTTCTTCTAATAAAATGACACAAATTTTATTATTTTAAACCAAAATAAAATCTCCATGTCTCGAAGAACATTATATTTCTTGAAAAGAATATATATATATATATATATATATGAATTTATTTATGTTTATCCATAATTAATTTTTTTAAATCTAGCCTATATCAATTTTGATCCCATTTATTACAATTTTTTATTTTAACATAGATAGATAAAAAAATAAACATTTTTTACATTAATCCTCAATGACCCGAGCTCACCTCATAAAGACATTCATTTCATTTATCGTTGATAGCTAGATGATTTAGGCCCTTGATTCATCCAAAAACATTTAAGGGTTTAATTTTTATCAAATTATCTTCATTTTATAATGATTTACATATAAATGTGTATATATAAATATATGATTATCTATTTTCAGAATATGTAAGATAAGTGTTTTTTTAAAATAGTTTTTCTCAGAATATGGTTTATAAGGTTTTGATTTTATTATTGATCATTTTTTGTTGTATAAAAAGATATATATATATATATATATTTATTTATTTATTTCGGTATTTTTGGAATTCATAAGATATATGTTTTGTTTTTAATATTATCTCTGAGCCTATATATTGTGAACGAATCATTTAGCAAAGAGATAGATTGCATTTTAAAAACATTATTCTATGTATAAGGTATGGTTATTTATATTTATGTATATAAATATATTTATAAAACTTCATTTATAAATAGTGATTAATAATTTAATACAATTATATATTAAATGGATTGATATGTGTACTCAATCTACAATTTTATGGTTTATATTTATGTGTTAAACGATAAAAGTTTTCATTTATGACCTAATCTTAAACAAGTCATTATTTCTTTTTATAAATTGTATATTCACCCCATGGTATGTCCTGAATAATTAGTTATATCCATAATATAACATATAAGTGATAGTCGATGCATTTTTAATTCAGTGTTTTCATGTTTTATTATGCATATTATTTATATCATTTAAATAAGTATAGAAATTTTTAGCATGGTTTCCCATCATAAAATTTTTAGAAACACTCAAAAATATGATTATGACAGGTTATAGGAAAGGTTATTATCATGACCTATCCCTTGAGACCCGTGCCATGACTTCCCGAATCCAGCCTTCTATAGGCCAGGGGCTAGCAACTAGCACTGGAAAGGCATATCCCTAAAACTGGGAAGGCATTGCCAAAAGACCCTGTAAACTCACACAACCATGCATGTAGCTTGATAAAAGCACAATATAAACTATATAGTAAACATAGTGAGTAAAATAAGTAAAAGGGGCTGGAATACAAGCCCAACTAGAAAGTAAAAGGAAAACTGAAAAGTACAAGTAAAACTGAAAAACAACTCCTATGAATACCCATTGAGGATCCTAGCTGAAGGGTAGGTACAACTCTTGAACGGTTGTCTCTATGGTACGCCTCGTCTAAGGTCTTCCCCGAGTAGCCTCAAATACTAGTGCCCTCATCCTCAATCAGCGTTTTCTGTCAACTTCTTAAGACACAATGAGGTTCCGGTGTAGCCCACGAAGGGGTGAGTATAACGATACTCAGTGGGGACCCCGAGACCCCCAAATGTCTCTCAAATTCAGAAAGGATAAACCAAAAAACATTTAAACATTAGTCAACCCTACATAGGTATATTCCCAAACATATACATAGGTTATCAATATATACTCATCTCACACAGGAGGAAAGAATACCACAAAGGTAACACCACGAAAGTTGGAGTACCACACAAGTAACACAATGAAGGTAGGAGTACCACATAGGTAACACCCCAAAGATATAGTACCACATAGGTACACCATGATGATAAAAGACTCATCTCACATAGGTATATGTGAAGTAAAAAAGTATAGATGATTAATCGTGAAGCTAGATTATCTTATTATATCAAAAGGCACTACTGCTGATTATACTGAGTCTGACCCACATAGGATCGATAGGTTCTAACCCCCACAATGACCCACATAGGATCTGACCCACACAGGATCAATATGCACTAACCCACCGAGGATCGTTGAGCACTAACCAACATAGGATCTGACCCACACATGATCGGTATGTGATGATCCACACAGTATTGTTGAGCACTGACCCACACAAGATCTGACCCACACATGATTGCTATAGGCTGACCCACACAGGATCGATAGTTACTAACCCCTACAACTACCCACCAAGGATCTAATCCACCCTGAGTCGATAAGTAACTAACGTCTATATGATCTGTCTCCAACCCCTGCCTATCTGCCAACCACTAGATTCCTTGAACCCAGTGCGCTTGAGATCTGTAGAATCTTTCCCTTGAGATATCGGTCGTATCTTGACTACCATTAAGCTCCCCAAAGGAGTAACCCAAAGATTTTTCATATGATAAGGGACCCAATGTAACCAACGACGTGTCAATCAGACACCCAGTCTGTTAGTTATTAGTGTTTCCGCTCTAAGGGCCCAGTTCGATTCGGGGTTCGATCCAACCCAGCTATATTCCAACATTATAAAAAAAATAAAGTGGAGTGTACCAAAAGGTATGTCTCAATCCCATGATCCTGGTTCTAGAGACGGTTCATCAAATGGATGAACTATTATCATCATATGGCCACAAAGGTGAAACTGGGTTTGGATGGGCTCGAGTCTGGTCCAACCTGGTCTCACTGACCCGGCCCAACCTGGATGGTCTGGGCCTTGGTGGGCCTGGGCCAGGATGTGTAGGGGACAGCTAGGCTCGGATCACCGGGCGCGGCCCAGTGGCACAGCCCAGTGGCGTGGTCTGCTCAAGCAGGAGCCGAAGGGAGAGCACCCCCTTCCTTTCGGACTGCCAAAGGGCAATGCCTTAGGTCACTGCTACATCACTTGTGAGACCCAACAGGTTCCCACCAATCCGCTATAGGTAGAAAAGTACTCCAGCTGTTCCTCCTCCCAATGGAGTGGTCACAGCCACTTCTCCACCATGGTCGGCCGGGTGTTGGCTGCTCTTCGACCTCCACCGTGGCCAATCGGTCGTGGTCTCTTACTCATCCAGCAGTGCGGATGTGCACCAGCCTACCTTCATGCAGCCGGTTGGTGTGTCGGCCCTCCTCCAATTCCATGGGTGATCGTATCTCGGTTCATATCCCCAAAAATTAAATGATCGCATATTCTTGACCCTAGGGTCAGTGGCTCTGTGTCCATATGTCACACTCAACAAAATATTGTGTTACCATCATTATTAAATATTTTGTGTTGAAGAACGCAAGAAGAATGTGCAGAAATTCAAAAGATAAGATGAATGTTATATGCACGGGATGGTGGCCATGTTATTTTTGCCATCATCATTGAGAAACCATAAAATAATGAATTATAAAAAAAATTAAATCATATTAAAAAAACCCCTACCTTGACGTTCACCCATAGGAGTTGTCACGAGGAAGAAGATGAAGTTGATGAAGATGTTGACATCGGCGTTTATCGCTCCAGCAAGATGTTTCTGATCTGGGCTCGAGCGTCATCCTCATTCTTCCATTCCGGAGGATTCCCTTCATTGGATAGGGTGTTCTTCATTGAATAATTATCTCCCAAATATTCTCCCCTTTTCCAAACATTTTCCCCATGAGACATGAGGTGCTAAATTAATATGGTTACCTTTATTAATTAATCAATTAATTTTGTGTCACATTAATTGGGGAATTCCAATGGTTAAATATGATTCATTAATTCAGAATTAATGAATCCTAGTAATTAAAGGAGAACGTGGTTACTCATTTTGTGTAACCGAGCATTCAATGCCCAACATTAAAGACCCAACCACCCTCATGTGGTCCCCACCTTCATGATTCAAATGGGAGGTTTAAATTTAAAAAATAAAATAAATCATGTTTATATTATTTTCTCACATGAAATGTCCAAAAACTAATTTCCACCCTCGACCTACTACGGTCTAGCATAAGAAAATATTAGCGCTGGAAGTTAAACGGTGTCCTTAGATTTCTATTCCGAGCAACAGTTCAAAAGTTACAAAATGATGCTTGGGCGTTTAATGAACGTACATGAAAAGAAGTTCAGAAATTCACTCCGATAAAACCAGGCCTTGGAATCATACCCCATCAATTTTTGAGGACTCATAATATTTCTAGGTTATTAAAAAATTACATGGAAAATTCTGGGTCTTTACATTCTTCTCACCTCGGGGATCTGGGTCCCCAAAAGCAACATCATAAACTAAAAAAAAGTGAGGTTACTGAGCACAAATATAAACATTCAGCTCTAATGTTCTCTCTTGGAGGCTCCCGCGCTTCCAACAAACATGCCCTATAGCTATCGACCACCCATGAAGGACCTGCTTCGATTGATCCCCAATCTCTACTAGAACCTCTAGAAACCTAACCCCATCGTCGATGTCCAGCTCGCCCTAGTAAATAATGTGAGATGGGTCGTTCACATATTCCCTCATCCAGGATATGTGGAAGACTTCAAGCTCCCTATGCGACTAAGGTGGAAGTGATAGGCGATAATCCACCTCAACAACTCTATTGAGGACCTGAAATGATTTGATGAACTTCAGTTATAACATGCCACCTCATCCAAATATCTGTAACCCTTGTCGAGGTGAGACTGGTATAATGACATGGTCGTCATCCATGAACATAAGAGGTATCTATCTCTTATCAGCATATGACTTCTTCCTACTATATGCAGTCTTCATCCACTCCTGGATGATCTTCACCTTCTCTGTGGTAACCATTCCATCTATGGTCCCACAAGTGGTCACTCCCATAGGTCAGTCCCACCCAGAGGTGATCTGTAAGGTCGTCCATACTATGCCTCAAATGGTTCCATATAGATAGTAGAATGATAATTGTTGTTGTACATGAACTCCTCCAAAGGAAAGGTATCCTCCCAGCAGTACCCAAAATCATAGAAGCCAGGACGAACCATGTCCTCATGGGTTTAATGGTCTTCTCTATTGGACCATTCGTCTTTGGACTGAAGGCGGTTCTCAACAGAAGTTGCGTTCCAAAGGCTTCCTGCAACCCCTTTTATAATACGGGAAGTAAAACATGTATCATGATCGAAAACAATTGTATATGGATCTCTATGATTCCGTAAAATCTCATGCATGTAAGGTCATCCCAAGATCTCTACTGATCCATTCTCTCTAATTGGTTGGAAGTTGTCTGAGTTGGTGAGTTGGTCAATGATCACCCAGATAGAATCATGACCCCTGGACATACGTGCAAGTCTGGTCCTGAAGTACATGAAAATTCCATCCCACTTCCACTCTGGCACCTCTAGTGGTTGAACAAAGCCTGATATAACCTAATGATCCCACTTTACTTAATAACATGTGAGGCACTAAGAGACAGACCCTGCAACTTCTTTCTTCATTATCAGCCACCAGTGCTGATGCTGAAGGTCATGGTACATCTTTGAAACTCCTAGATGTACCGCTAGAGGGGACTTATGGAACTCACTCAACACTTACTCACGTAGCGCCACTGGTAACATAGTACATCCTATGAATAAGATGACATACTCCCAACCTTCATAAAATCCATTAGCTTCATGTCCGTTGGATATTTGAGTACATCAAGCCTCGCAGTCAGTGTCCCCAAGCTCTGCCTCCCTGACTCGCTGATGGAGTGGGGGAGTGACTGTCAGTGTCTGAAGATAAGCTACTTCATTATGATCGACGTAGGATAACCGCAAAGCATCTAACTATTCTATCACCTGACTTAGAAACTTTATATCAGATCTCATGTTGAGTGAATGTACTACTACATTCCCCTTTCCATAAGTATAAACATTCTTGATGTC
Organism: Viscum album; assembly: GCA_963277665.1. Taxonomy (NCBI): domain Eukaryota; kingdom Viridiplantae; phylum Streptophyta; class Magnoliopsida; order Santalales; family Viscaceae; genus Viscum; species Viscum album. Next base: position 460,069,597 of record OY728141.1, on the reverse strand, counting down.
TTAGTCCTGGAGGAACTCAAGAAAACATCATTGTCTCGGGTTTTGGTCCTTCAAAGAGATGATATACATGAGCCTCTTGTGAAAATAGTAGACTGTAAAATGTTCACCCATCATGTAATGTTTCTACATCATCATGGTGAAACCCAGTGTTTCTAACATCAGGTCATATGTAGAAAAGTTCTTCTCATTATGTCTCAGCTTCCGAGAACCATAGGCGATCACTGTTGGCTCCTGCATTAGGAAACATCCAATCCTGTTCTATAATGAATCACAGTAGACTATATGACATGTGCCCTCCTCTGGTAGCCTCAAGATGGAGGCACTCGATAGTCTCAGTCTTAGCTCTTGGAATCTATGAAGTCATCTCTCTAACACCCAATGGTTTTCCCCTTCTTTGTCAACACTGATAATGGTGACGCAACTCTGGAAAAGTTAGGCACAAAACTCCGGTAATAACTAGCCAAACCTAAAAAACTACGCACCTCTTTCACACTCCTGGGTGGCTCCCATGAAATCAAAATCTCATTATTCACTGGATCCATCACATCTCCATCTTCCAAGATAACGTGTCTTATAAAGTGGAGCTCTTGTATCCAAAACTGGCACTTCGAGAGCTTACCATAAAGCTGGTGTTGTCGAAGTGTATCAAAAACTATCTAGAGATGATAGGCATGCTCCTCCACCACCGCTGAGTATATCCGGATGTCATCGATAAAGTCTACCACAAAGCTATCAAGGTATGGCTAGAATATCATATTCATGAGTCCCATGAACACTGTTGTGTTGTTGGTCACACTGAATGGAATAACCAAGAACTTATAATGGCCATACCAACATATGAAGGTTGTCTTCTGCACATCATTGTCTCGTACCCTGAGTTGGTGATAGCCTTATCTTAGGTATATCTTTTAAAACCATCATGCTCCCATCAGCATGTCAAAGAGATCATCAATCCTCGAGATTTGGTACTTTTTCTTCACAGTCACCAGGTTTAGGTGCCAATAGTCTACATAGAGTCTCAAACACCCATTTTCCTTCTTGGAGTATAAAATTCGGGCCTCCCAAGGAGAAACACTGGGCCTACTGAACCCATTTCTTTGAAAGTCCTCCAGCTGTAGTCACTACTCTTGAAGCTACATGAGATCCATTCGATATACCAGTATAGATATCAGTTTCATCATAGGGTACAAGTCGATGTATAATTCCACATCTCTGTGAGGAGGTATACCCTAAACATCATCTAGAAAAAAATTATCATACTGGTCCACCACTATAGGATAGCTCAGACTCTCTACATCAATCGCTTCAAGGGTAAGGCTAGCTAACTGATGTGTGATCAGCTGCACCCTCTTCCGAGAAAGTTCATCTTGTGCGGAAAAGGTTCCCTTATTGTCGGTGAAGGAAAATCAGGTCCTGTCCGTGCAGACACACCTCACTTTTCCCCTAATATAGTCGATCTAAGCATTAACTATGGATAACTAATCCTTACCCAAGATGAAGTTGTAAGGCCTCGACACCACTACTAGGAGATCCCAGCAGAATCTCTCCTATCATAGAGTAATATCACACTACTGGCACTAGTGTGTAATCATCGGATCTCCTCTTGTAGGTTTATATAGCAGTAAGGATCGAGCCAATGGTTCTATCGGTATCTATGAGCTCCGAACAAGGGTCGTGGTAATAATAGAATGACCGGAACCTGTGTCTATAAGTAATGTAGCTTAGGTGAAGTTGTCCATGATTATACCTAGAATCATCTCTAGATTGTTGGAATCGTAGGTGTCAGCTACCTAGAGCTGATCTCATCCCTATCCACCTACTTCCAATGGTCGTGGTGGGCAACCTGGTGGTGCTGGCAGTAGAACCCTGAATTGCCTCCCACTTCCTGTTGCACAACCTTCTCCTCTTCAACGTTCGCCTCCTCCCTGTGGACCGCCTTGATCAAATCATCGCCTCTACCCATGCAGTCCTTATACCATCTTCTGGTCATCTATATGGAAGTTTGGGCAGTCGCCAGCCTTGTGACCCTGCCCGCGGCATGAATAACACTACTTTTTCTTCGCTGATCCTTCTCTGTCTCGAGAGCTATACACCACCGACCATGTATCACGCAGTTATCCACCTGTAATTCTAGTGCTCTTGGACCTCTGTGCCATCTGTCAGCTACCAGCTGCCAATGACTCTACTATGTGTCATCTGGTGGTGGGTATCGCTACCAGTGACTGCTCATCAAGGAACCTCCCCACTAAGAGTGCTCACTCTAACACTCATGTCTGCGTCGGGATGCTAATAGAAGCCATCGAAGCTCTAATCTACCATCTGATCCCCTGCTCGAAGGTCTCGTCCTTGAAGAATGTGTCTCGTACCATGTTAGTGGAGTAGCACGAGAGGCCAGTGAACAACAATTAATATTGATCCATGGTCATGCAACCCAGCTGCAAGTGGAGAAGCTCCTATATAAGCACTAAGTGTAAGGTTTCTAGGATGAACCCTACTGTAAAAAGGCTCTCGAAGTCCGCCCAGATGAGAGTAACCTCGTCAGGAACCAAGAAAATAAATCACCACCATCTTCCCGCTGCTGCCTAGAGAAGACTGGTAGTAAGGATCGCTACGAGATTTGTGGGTGTCTCTATTAGTCTAAAACCTATAACCACGGCCCCCATCCAATCTTCATCCTCATGTGGATCCATCTTTCCCCAGAACCTCTGTGGCCTCTGGCACTGGAACTCATGAAATGTGTTCAAGTGGTGTGCACCCTCTACTACTGGGGATGGTGGCATCAGTTTTCCAATGGTTAGTGGTGCTGTTGGTACACCACCATATGGTAAAACTTCTATAAAGGGGCCCTGCACAGAAACCTCATCGCTCGATGGGCTATCATTACATACTTTAACTAGAAGCCTGGCTGGCTATCTACATGGAGGCATCCTGAAAGAACAGGTGCACCACAGTAATTAAGTTATACCTAGTGAACTGACTCATAGAGATAACAAAGAAAATTTTTCAAAAACATACATGAAATCAGGGTTTTCATGCACTTTGTAGGAAATCAGACCTTCTAGTCCTTGTGTATGGATATGTCGGCTGCTGCACAAACACTGGATTCCCTCAACCAATAACCCCACACATAACACTTACAACTATTTCCATTTAAAAGATTAGTGTCCAAGTTCTTTAGTAGACCCAAAATTCTTTGATACCAATTTCTCACAACCCGTCCCCCGAGGCCTATGCCATGACTACCCCAAGCCCTCCTTCCATAGGCCAGGGGCTGGCGACTTGCACAAGAAAGACATATCCCAAAAACTGGAAAGGCAATAACTTATGAACCTATAAACTCACACAACCACGCACACATCATGATAGAAGAACAAAGTAAACTATATAGTAAAAAAGTGAGTACAATAAGTACAAGGGGTCGGATTATAAGCCAAATAAGAAAGTACAAGGAAAACAGAAAAGTACAAGTAAAACTAAAAATCTGCTCCTGAGAATACCAATTAAGGATCCTACTAGAAGGGTAGGTACAACTCTCAAACGGTCGTCTCTGTTGTACTCCTCATATAAGGTCCACCCTGAGCTGCCTCCAGTCCTGGTACCTTCATCCTAAGTCAGTGTTGTTTGTCATCTTCACAAGACACAACGAGGTGTGGGCATATCCCGTGTAGGGGTGAGTATAATTATACTTATTAGGGACCTTGATACCCCTGAAGATCTCTCAAATCCACAAACGATAAACCAAAAAACATGGAAACATCAGTCAACCCCACCTAGGTATATGCCCATACATATACCTATGTTATCAAGATATACTCATCTCCCACAGGAGGAAGGAATACCACAACAGAAACACCACAGAGGTAGAAGTACCACATAGGTAACACCCTGAAGTTAGGAATACCACATAGGAAACACCACGAAGATAAAGCACCACATAGGTAGACAATAAAGATAATAGTCTCATATCACATAGGTATAAGTGAAGTATAGAGGTACATATAGTTATTCATGAAACTAGATCAATGTATTCTATCAAGAGGCACTGCTGCTGATTATACGCAGTCTGACCCACATGGGATTGATAGGTACTAGCCCCCACAATGACCCACATAGGTTCTGAACCACATTGGATCGGTATGCACAGACCCACATAGGATCCCATTGCGCTGATCCAGACTAGATCTGACCCACACATGATTGGTATACGCTGACCCACATAGGATCGCTGAGCGCTAACCCACACAGGATCTTACCGACACCGGATCGATTTGCACTGACCCACAGAGAATCGCTTAGAGCTAACCCACATAGGATCGATAGGTACTAGACCCTACAATGACCCACATAGGATACAACCATTCTAGAGTCAATAGGTAACTAACCTCCATATGATCTGTCCCTAACCTCTACCTCACTGCCAGCCATTGGACTCATCACACTCGCTGCGCTCAAGTTCCAAAGAATTTTTCCCTCTAGATATCAGTAATACCTCAACCTCCACTAATCTCTACAAAGGAGTAACCCAATTTTCTGCCATGTCATAGGGGACCCAACGCAACAAACGTCAAATCAATCGGATGTCCGATCTGTAAGTTATTAGTGATTCCACTCTGAGGGCTCGATTAGATTCGACGATCGATTAAACCCATCCGTACTCAAACATTATCCAAAAAAGTGGAGTATGTCAATAGTACCATCTCAATCCCAGGTTACTAGTGTCATAGAAGGTTCCTCAATCAGATGCTCCGTTCTCAAGATATGGCCACAAAGACGAAATTGGGTCCGGATGGGCCCGAGTCCGGTCTGACCCGGTCTGACCGGCCCGGTTCGGGTGGACCCAGCCCGACCCGGGTCCGGCCTGGCTGGCCTGGGCCTTAGTAGGCCTGACTCACTGGGCCATGGTCTGGCTTGGCACATGTAGGGGGCTTCTCGGCCCTTCCCTCTAGGCGCGACCCGCTTGCGTGGCATGGTGGTGCGGTCCGCCGGAGCTGTCACAGAAGGGGGAGCACCACCCTTCTATTAAAAATGAAAAAGGGAACCACCTTAGGGTGCTACCACATCACCTACTAGACCCAAGTGGGTCCTAATGATCTGCCACAACCAACTGAGTACTCTAGCCGGTCGTCCTCCCATTGGCATGGTCATGCGCCACTGCTCCCCTACGGATGGTCGTGTCCTGATCGCTCTTTAGCCTCTGTCGCGTCCAACCGGCTGAGGTCTCCTACTCATCTGGCAGTGTGGACTTTCGCCTCCCTATGTTCATGAAACCGGCCGGTGTGTTGGCCCTCCTCCTCTTCTGTGGGTCACCGCATCTCCGTTCATATCCTAAAAAATAAAATGATCATATATTCTCAATCCTCGGGATAGGGGCTCCGCATCCATATGTCGCGCTAAAAAAATATTGTGTGTCCCACATCATTAATTATTTGTTGTTGAAGAATGCATGAAGAATGCGTGGAAAATTAGAAGATAAGAGGCATGTTATATGAACTGGACGTTGGCAATGTTAGTTAGGCCATCGTCATTGAGAAACCAGAATATGAATAATTAACAAATAAATTTTATCATATTAAAAATAGTTCCTTGCCATGACATTTACCTGTAGGAGTTTTCACGAGGAAGAAGGAGAAGTCGATGAAGATTGTGATGTTAGTGTTCATCACTCCAATAAGTTGTTTCCGATCTGGGCTCGAGAGTCATCCTCTTTCATCAATTATGGAGGATTCACTTCCTTGGAGATGGTGTTCTTCATTGCTGAATGTTCTCTCATATCTCCTCACCTATTCCAAACCATTCCCCTTCTTGAAATGTGGTTCCAAATTAATAAGATTGTGTTTATAAATTAATAACATAATTTTTTGGCACATTAATTGGGGAATTCCATCGGATAAATATTATTCATTAATTTAGAATTGATGATTCCAAATAATTAAAGAGGAATGTGGTTACACATTTTGTGAAACCGGTCTTTTAATGACCAACATTAAATTCATAACAAACCTCATGGGTTCTCTACCTTCCTGCTTCAAATGGGAGGTATCTATTTCAAAAAACAATAAATCATGTTTATTTTATGTTCTCCCACAAAAATTCCGAATATTAATTTGCACCCTCATCCTACTTCGGTCGAGGTGAAGGTCTCATTAAGTGAATATCGGTGATGTGAGTTCAACGGTGTCCTCAGATTTCAATTCCGAGCACTGGTTTAAAATTTACAAAACATCGCTCGAGTGTTTACTAAACCTACCCAAAAAAATGTTCAGAAATTCATTTTGGGCACAACGGGCTTCAGAATCACACGTCTTCAATTTTCACGGACTCGTAAGATTTTCATATAATTAAAATAATTACATTGAAAAAATTTGAGTCATTATAGTTATTTTATTTTAAAGAATATAATTATATACATTTATTTTTTAAATTCCTTGGGATTGAATTTAAAATAATAATTCTATTAAAAGTGTTTTAATAAAATTGTATTAGTATAATGAATATTTTTTATGTTATGGGATGTTTTTTGGGGACATTGCTCTATATGAGTTATAACTACCTACCTTACTATTTAATTATTTTATTCCATCTATCAGTAATGACACACTAAAAATTAATGTTTTCAATGGAGAAATCCCATATATGCATTCAATTATAATTATTTTGAGAAAATAATGGTTTTATAAATTATTATGTTAGTATAAAAGTTTTAAGAAAATATAATTTTAGTTATTTATGTTCATTGAATGTTATTATTTTTAATGAATTTATTAACACTTTCTAAACCCCTTACTGGGCATACTAAATGCACACTCCATATTTTAAAATAATTTTTTGTAGAGGATTAGTAGAATTACTAGTGATGTGTTCTTCTAGAAGAGGTAGTGCACTGAATAATATTTTGTTGTTTAATTTTATGATTTAAATTTTAGTTGAACTATAATATTTTTATCTAAATCTATAAAACCTAGACTAGTAAAAGGTCTTATATTTGTAATGTTTTGTGTAATTATTCAGTTTCGTTTATAAAAATATTAGCCCACATGTTTTAGCATTGAATCTGGATTCATTGGTTTGGGATCCAATATTTATCTTATTATAATATATCTTTACACTTTTGTTAATAATAGTTGATTATTTTAACTATTTTGGGTGTTAATTGCCTAGTTTTTCAGTATGTTTTGACTTGTTAGTTGTTGTTCTTATTACATGGATCACAATTTTATCATCTCCAAATTGTAAATAACAATGTAATTCTAATATATATTCAGTATATATTGTTTATAACAATCCATAATATTTGGGGATATGAAATTGAATGAAGCATTCACAGAGTTGGTATGTCGTACTTATGAAATAACGCTGGTTTAATTTCATTTCCTTATTTAATAAAATAAAATGTAAATTATATACAAGGATACTATAATTATAAAATCATATTTATGTCATATATGTTACAAATGTTTACTGAATTGATCCATTATTCATTCAATTCTTAGCATGAATGAATCACATCACATTAAGGATGTCGTATTACAAACTTCCACAAAGGTTGTTATCATATTTTAACAAAATGGAATTAATAAGGAAATGTTATTTAATAAAATTTAGAAGAATAATGAAATTAATAGTCAGATATATCATGTAGAAACAATTTTTTTATTGTAATTCCCAAAAATTAGAGGTGGTAATTATAAAAATGAACAACATATTTTTGGGAGGAGGTAGTTCTCCAAACACATAAACAATAAGTTTTATACCCATTAGATGGAATTGTGAATAATTGAAGGTATAACCCTTTTAATTAAAACATATTAGTATATTGAGGATAATAGTGTTATTATATAATCCTTTAATTATAAAATTAGTGGGGTGGAGAATGAAAATAAAATAAAAGTGATTGAGAAAAGATATTACAATTAATTTGGTTAACTCATATTGGATTTCACCCAAGTGATTTCTTGGATGGATTTATTCCCAAAGGTATTCGTAGAGGATTATGTTATGGATTTACAATAGATATTTATTCATATATTTTTGTGCAAACAGTTCCTAAATGGTGTGATGAAGAATGAGGAGTAAGGTCCATTTTTATATTGGATGAGGAGTGGAATTATTGTAAATTTCTAAAAAGGGAATTCCCCCAATGTTTTTCATATGAAACAAAGAACCATTAATGATCCCAATTTTTTAAAAGGGAGGATATGGTATATATATCACCATCAAGTTGGTTTTGGGTGTTTTTTTGTCATTTGTTTCCTTCAGTTTAAGGTTCAGTCCATTATAAAGCTATTTTTTTGTTAATTGTTATAATTAATATTAACTAATTTTTCCAATATTTTTGATCAATAAAGAAATTAACCATATTATTAATTATAAAATATGATGATTCAAAATATTTAATCCATTTTTATTAATTATTTTAATAGAATCCAAAGAAAATAATTTAATTTTAATATCATAGATTAGGCGAAAAATAAAGTTTCTAAAGTAAAATATTCAAAAATTTTCAATGTTTTTCTATTCCATATCGATGTAGAATTGATTCAAATGACTTAAATTATAATAATTTAAATAAATATAATCTTACTAAACCATAAATCCAATAAAAATAATATTTTTCCCCTAAAATGGTTTAGATGAGAAATCAGTTTTGAATGAAAATCCATTATTATGTCGTATTCATTATAAAATGAATCTTCAAAGAATAATAAAAAAAATTCCCCACAACCAAATTTTGATGTTTCTATATCAAAAATAATGGTTTATTTCGATATTTAAAATTTATAAATGTGAATAAAATTGATTTTCAAAAAGGTTCCCCTTTAAAAGGTGATAAGATTCATTTTATAGAGAAATTCGATTTTTTATTATAAAACATAACTTATTCATAATGTATGACTATAAAATATAGATTATTAATTTAAAAAATATTTCATTGAATCTATAAAATATATATTTTGTTATTATTAATAACTATCTATAATTAATTCAATATATTATCATAAAATACCTTTATGAGCATAAAAACATTTCCGTTATATAAATCTTGTTTAAGTTCATTTGAAATAAATTGATTTTAAATGAATTAATTTTATATATTTGTAAATAGTATATTTTAATACTATTGTTAATCCCATTAAAAAACTCTAGTATTATTTCTCGTTTATTTTTTATTATATTGAATAATAATGTTTTAACAAAATATTGTTGTTGGGTAAAACTCGGCAATGAGTGTAAGGCAAGTCGATTAAGAAAGTATTTGAATGTGATGGAATATAACTCAGTATTTTTTAAATTTAATGACATATCAGAGATTAAAATATTCATAAATAGTAAATATATTATAAATTCTCAAGATATTATAATCCCTTACATTTTTAGTGTTGTGTGTCATACACACTATTGAATATAATGTTATTACATTAGAATTTTAGGGTATTACATTCTCCAAACCATAATTAAATTGAATCTAATCCAGAAAAATCATCCTTGGAAATGAATTATTTTATATTTTATAAGTTTAAACCCCAAATCAAGAGAATGTATTTTTAGAACACCCTCTAGAAATGATATAATGGTAAGTACAATGGTCTTTTGGACTAATATATAACTAGGTCTATATTTAATAAAACACTGCTGGAATGTGGAGATAATTACATTGTGGAAAATCTTGAATATTTATAAGGGTGATTAAGTTAATAAATAAAAAATATTTTAATGATAAATGAAATGTTTAACGAATCACGTTAATAAATTGTTGAGGATTCAAAAGATAATCGGTTCAACATAAATTTAGGTATTATGATAACATTTTATTTTTTACCATTTCCCTAATATTGAGTAATTATTTTTTTATGTAAGAATATAATAAAATATACATACATAACGTATTTCTATAAACACTGTTTTAATCCATTTTTTTTCTTTTATCAATTTATTTTATTATGTACATCATTGGTTAGAATTAAACCCTCATAATATTTCTGTCATGGGGGAAGTCCCAAATCCTTACCGGACATAATGGGTGATAAATTGATAAACATGTTTACCTTTTCTAAAACCATGTTAATATAATGCCTAACATATAATGGAAATATATTAAAAAATTATAACCACTAAATATCTTTTTAATTGAGGTTTCAATACATACCCAAAACATAAATACTTCATACATTTACTTCCACATAGGTACTTCTATAGTCTAGAGACTATCCTTTAGAATAGTTCATTTACTAGAACAAAAAATGTGTAGGATCGAAATAACGATGTAGATGATCAAAATAGAAGAGGGGGTGAATTTTACACTTTAAAATTTTCCTTAAACAAGGAAAGATCTAAGTTTAACAAAGTTAAATTAAGAAAATTCACAACACCTCTAACACCAATTAGAGAATTGGAACAAGGTATGAAGTTATAAACTTCTAGTTCTACACACTTGCTTATATCTGGAAAGTGATTCCGAAAAATAGGTTCCAGAAATAAGGATCTGGAAATTGAAACTTAAACAAATTTTACAATATGATATTCTACCTTAAAGTGTATAGAATCTAAATTAATCAGAGTACAAGTGTAAGGAAATATAAGAAGGTTATACTTTCCTTATAATAAAAAATGCAGTAGAAAAAATTGTAACAAGTAACAAGATATAAATATTTTAACCCAAAGAGAAGGGTATCCAACAACCTTGGATAAAGGTCCCTTTATTTATACTTTCAAGAAAGTCTTTCTTACCCACACCTGGGAAAGCCCTCGATATGAAGATCGGAATCTCTGTCTTGTTATCCCTGCAAGCCCTCAACTTCAAGGTAGTTGGAACCTCTATCTTCCTCATCAAAGAAGCCCTAGAACTTCAAGGTAGTCAGCACATATATCTTCCTATCCCTTGAATCCCTCAAATGTAATCACCAACATTCAGAGTCGCACGAAGAAATCTGCACAAGGAAAAGTTTGACCAAGTAGTTAAAACTTTCTGCATGAAGCTTGAGATTTTATAAGAGCCTCTCTTTCTTGAAATCACTTCAACATCATGTAAGAACAGGTGTCAAAGTTGTCGAATTTGTTCCCTAAGCTCGTTCAAATGAGCTCCTATTTATAGGCAAATTTCAAATGGTCAGCTCCCTCTTCCAATTGTCATATTTTCTTTAAATTTCGGAGGGATCTGTACAATTGTTACTAAACCAATGGTTAGTTAGAAACAAGATAGATGAAATCATTTTATAACAAAACATGTGTAACTAAATGCACGACATCGTTTTATAATGAAACGAGTGTAAGAATAAGAAAAACTAAAATTAGGAATGTAAGTGAATGAATGTTCGGAGTCTATAATACAGAGTTATTCGGATTCTATTTTATATGAATTTTGAACCTGAGTTCTGTAGAAATCAGGAGTCTGAATTTCTAAGGAAATCCGGAGTCTGGTTTCACTAGAGTTCAGAATCTGAACATACAGAGTTCAGAGTCGAACTTGTAGAAGTTCGGAGTTGAACTAGTAAAAGTTCTGAGTCAAACTCATTAAAGTTCGGAGTCTAACTAATAAAATTTCAGAGTCTAACTCATATAAGTTTAGAGTCAAACTCATAAAAGTTCGGAGTCGAACTCTTAGAAGTTCGGATTCAAACTCCTAGAAGTTAAGAGTCGAACTCATAAAATTTCGGAGTCCAAAATTCAGAGTTGAACTTTGTTAGAGATTGTATCAAAGAATTCGGAGTGGAACTTCATTTCAATTTTTATCCAGAATTCGGAGAGGAACTTCATTACATTTCTCATCCAGAATTCGGAGTGGAACTTCATTACAGTTCACATCTATAATTCGGATCATAAAACAAAATGCTTCATATCTAAGTGTTATATGATTTTGAGGTTTTGATATGAATCATGTTTTTGTTCTTAAGAAAAATATTGATATGTGTAAGGAAATCTTGATTAGGGTAAATTACCTTACGGAATGAAATTTTCTATATGGAAGTAAAATATAGTTTTTCATAAGTATAAGGTGTTTGTGATTTTCAAAACAAGAAGGAATGGAAAAGTCATAAGGAAAACCTTATTGAATCAACAATATCCCCCATTTTGTAAAGCACAAACATCCTTATGAAAAAGAAAATAAAGACTTTGAAATGATTCATTATACTTTGAAATTAAAACTTATCTCCCTTTGTTCATGGATGATAGTGAATACAACTAACTCCCCCTTAGGCATTGAAACTCTTTCAAAGCTTATGCCTAAGCCTTCATAGCGTCAACCTGCATCTTTTCAAACTCCTCTTTCTTTACAAGTCTTTTCTCAAGCTCAATCCAGAGATCTCTATCCCTTATAAAATTTTGAGCAAGAGAGTTAGCCTTATCATTCAGTTCCTTAACTTGTTGAATCTGGGAACATTGCTCAACAATCATCTCATCTTGAAGATTCTTAATCTTATTATCCTCGGTGTCAAAGGAATCCTTCACCTCATTCTAAAAATTATAATACTCAGCCATTTCTTCTTCAACATTCTTAGACCACAAAGTGATTTTTCTGCATGACTTCCTGTGTACATAATAATTGATAAGTAAACTTCTATGGTCATCTTCAATCTTCACACACTTATCCATCACCATGGATAAGGATTCTGACTTCTGATTCAAACTATGCTTCAGCATCTGGAATCTTGAGTCAATAGTTGGAAATATCAGAATGGTTTCCACAAACTTTTTAAAAAATTCAACAACAATGTCATGACCATGTGCTGAAGACTCCAAATCCGATAACTTTCTTGGAGATTGTTCTTCTTCAATTTTTACAAGATTCCTTTTATAAGAACCACCAACCTATTTCTTCCTGAAGATATCTTTTGTTGGTGTATCCATGAGCACTTTCTTACCCTTATCAGATTTTGGAATGTGTTGATCATCTGGGGACTCTTCCTCACTTTCTGATAGTTGATCAATCTGATCTTCATCTATTTTCTCCTTTTATACTCCTTCCTCAAAAAAAAAATTCTCATAGGACTCTTCCTCATCACACAAAACATTTTCCTTCTCTTCCTCTTACTTATCATCATCCTTCATACTTTCTTTCTCAACTACCTTTCCTGGAGTGGCTAATTATGCGGATTCAGCCTTTTCTTGATAATATTATACTTATTTGATCAATGCATCTAGGTCCTCACTTCCTTCTTCCACTTCTTCTTCTTCTACTTCAACAACCTTTTCACCCTTATACTATTCCGGAGTGGAGTAATTCTTCCCAGGAGTCTCTGGTCAATATTGAACATCAAATGTTTCCGGAATGGGGATATTCTCAGAAGATATTTCAGTTTCTTTCAAAAGAGATTGAACAATCTCTTCTTCTGACATCTTTTTCTTCAACTTCTTATCTTTAGATTGTTCTTCTAACACATCTGCAGCTCTTTCTCTTAAGGCCTTAGCATTAGTAGGGTCTAATCCAAACTATGGATCCCCTTCTTTTCTCTTTTCCTTGTCTTCTCTCCTCTTATCAGCCACCTCATCTAGAAAAGCTTTTTGTTTTTTCGGCTTGGGAGGTGCGGACTGGGTTTCCTTAGCTTTAGGAGTTTTATCTTCAGCAACCACTTCCTTAGGCTTCCTATCCATAGAATCCTTCTTCACTGACTCTGCTTTTTCCACATTTTCTAGAATGATCTCAGCCTCTGCCTCTGGAAAATTATAAAATTCTCCTGCTTCCTTAGAAAAATCTATATTCATCCTCTTCATCATGTCATCAGTGACAAGCATAATCTTGCAATTCCGAACATTAGACTTACATGCAACTTTGAATGAATCTAAGCACCGAACTATCATCTTTGATAGTAAGGTATGATACTTGGAAATTTGAGCTCATAGATTTCCTTCCTTGATGTTCTTGATTATCACAAGTACATGACTCATCAGATTTATTTTTCTTAGATTCACAAAGATGTCTATGAAATATATGTCACTTTTCTGCAGGGTATCTTTATCACCCTTTCTCGGAACCAAGAAACCTTGTTCCCAAAGCTAAAGAATGTGATTATTAGGAGATAAGTGTGAAATATTAGCTGTCTTCACATCATAAATTTTGATACATTGTAAGGCCTTAACCTTAAAAAAAATACCTTGAGCATCCGGGAGTTTTTGGGAACAAAATTTAGCTTCTCCTTTGTATACTAGCCCCACCAATCTTGCCGATTTGGTGTAAGTAAGTTTGTAAATCATTCCATAAGACTTGAAAGAAACTTTTTCTCTTCCCTCTTCCTCATAAAAACTTACTGATTCAAATAATTCTATGAGTAACTCCAGATAGATATGATCTTGATCACTTTTCTTGGATACACAAACATCTTCCCAACCATTCAACCTGATATTCTTAGAAATGATGGATTCATACTTGAAAAATTTCGGATAGACCAAACTTTCTCTGTGCACTTTCCATTTTGAAATTGGATTTGATGTAGACATATCTTGGGATGTTACTTCAACAGACATTCAGAATGGAGAGTTCTGGAAGATTTGGAATGGGCTTTGACAAAGATCGGAACGGCCTTAAGAAGAGATTCAGGGCTTCAAGACGCGAAAGCTTTGAAAAACCGATGTGGTACGACCATCGGGGGACCCCTTTATATAGGCGTCGAGACGACGGTTCAGTTTACATGGTTGATCAAACGTTTGAGATACATTGAGATTTTATTTGACAGTTGAGGTACAGACCTCAAGGAAAAACTTGACCCTGAACTTTTGAGGTTTTAATAAAAACACTCTGTTTTAAGAAAACTAGAGTCCAAAAAATTTTAAAACACATAGGAAAATACCATAAAGAAAAATATGAGAATGAAAACATAAGGAAATCATATGTTTCGGATTGGCCAAGAATTTTATTCGTAATATGTGATATTCTTTTTGAAGAAAAATTGGTTACAAAAAACTAACTATGAAAATTATAAAGTTGAAAAGACTTTGAGTACCAGAACATTAGTACGAAGAGTATGAGTATGAAGAATTTTCATTAGGAAAATTACGAGTACCAAAAAATCACATTACAAAAGTTTTAGTTCTAAAAATTTCATTACAAAAATTCCAATAAGAAAATTTCATTACGAAAGATCCAGTATGAAAATTTTATTACGAAAATTCTAGTACGGAAATTTCATTACGAATATTCTGAGTACGAATGTCACGACCCGCCCTCTGGGCCCGTGCCATGACTACCCCAAGCCCGAATTCCATAGGCCAGGGGCTGGCGACTAGCACAAAAGGTGTAAATTCCCAATAACTGGGAAGGCATTGCCTTTATTAAAGAAAACAAGCACCACAGAGTACAAGCGGAAGCAAAACACTAAGTACAAAAGAAATGATGAAAGTAAATGGGCCAGAATACAAACCCAAAAGAAAGTACGACTACAACTAAACAAGGTACAACAGTAAAAAGACAATAGCTGGAAGTAGGAAGCAGCTCCTAGGTTGTCCTCCTCGGATCCTACCTGAAGGGTAGGTACAGATGGCCTCCTCCACGCTCTCGTCCGTCAACCTCCTCTGTGAGTCGTCACGTCGTGTAGTCCACCTCCGGGTACTGACTCGTCGTGTAGTCCACCTCCGGGTATCGTCTAGTCCTCGAACACTCGGCCTCTGTCAGCACTGCTCGTCGTCTGCAACCAACACAACGAGGTGCGGGCATAGCCCGTGCAGGGGTGAGTATAACGATACTCGGTAGGGACCCCGAGACCCTCAAGGTCTCACTAAACCAACAAGGATAACCACAAAGAAGATCTCAACAGATAACCTCTACTTAGGTATATGCCCATACATATACCTAAGTTATCATGTAACCCATCTCAATCATGAGGAAACACAAGGATTGTGAAATCAACGGATAACCACTACCCAGGTATATGACCATACATATACCTAAGTTAGCAAGTGACCCATCTCAATCATGAGGTAAACACAAGGTCAAAAGTCTCAGCTCAAACCAGGATTTTCATTATCGAAACCGTAACTGCTGAAGAGCTCCGTCTCTGGAGTGTACAGTGGTCCTGTCACGACTCTGAGGTACTACTCACTAACCTAAGACTGCTGAAGTACTCCTCCTGTCGAGTACCGCGGGTCAGCCACCCAGACACAGTAGTGCTTCCCGCCGAGGTATGTCACCCAAACACAGTAGTGCACACCCCCTAGTAGCCTGCTGAGGTACTCTCCGGACGAGTACCGCGGGTCTGCACGGTCACACAGGTAGTGCTCCGTCCTCCATGGGTCTGCACCTCAGAAAGTAGTGCTCCGTCCACTGGGCTAGTCGAATCACTGCAAGTCGAGTCGGTCAAGCAGTCGTCAGGTCTCAGCCAGCAACACGGTCTCCGTACTCCGCACGCTCGTCACTGGAAGGGTCCGCTCCACGAGCTACAGGTCGATACTCCAAGTATCTCAAAGTCCCACAAAGAAGTATCTCAAAGGACCGCCTCGTCATAGGGGTCTCAACGCAACAGACGGCGCGTCAATCGGACGCCCGGTCTGTAAGATATTAGCCTTTTCGTCCCAGGGGCCCGGTTGGTTTCGTGAGCGAACCAAACCCGGCCGTATCTCAACTGAACTCCGAACTCTCATAGGGTATATTCATAGGGACCGTTTCTCAACGAGATCACCAACGCCGCTGACGATTCGTCAAACGGACGTTCTGTCAGAAAAGTATCATCTTTTCCGTTCGAGGGGCCCGGTTGGATTTCGGTGCGATCCAACCCGTCCACTGTTCATCTGAATCCAAATCTCGGGATAGGGATGCCAAAAGTTCCGTATCGTCAACAAGAACTCAACGCAACAAACGGCGCGTAAATCGGACGCCCGGTCTGAGAGTTATTGGCTTTTTTGTTCTAGGGGCCCGGTTGGATTTCGGTACGATCCAACCCGGCCACTATTCATCTGCATCCAAACCTTGGGCGGAGTATGCCAAAATATCTATCTCAATAAGAGGAACTCAACAAAGCTGACGGGACGTCAATCAGACGTCCGTAGCTCAAAATATGAGCATTTCCACTCCGAGGGCCCGGTTAGTTTCGTGTACGAACCAACCCGGCTGAACTCAAAGTAATCTGAAACCTTGAGTGCAAGAAACCGAAACGTCTGTCTCAATCCAAGGATCGTGTTGCCGCTGACAGCGAGTCGTTTGGAGGCCCATAGCCCAAGATATAGCCATTTGAACGAAAGTGGTCCGAAACTGGGGGGTCTGGGCCCGGGCCGACCCAGCCCGACCCCCCCTGGGTCGGCCGAACCGGGTCGACCCGACCCGGGCGGCGACCCGGTCTGACGACCCAGCCCGGCCCGGCCGGCGGCGCGGTGGCGTGGGCCGGTGCGGCAGCGCGGTCTGGTGCGGCGGCGCGGTCCGGCGCGGCGGCACGGGCTGGCACGGCGGCGCGGCCTGGGCGCCGCATGTGCGCCGCGCGCGGGGGGCAAAGCCCCCCCCCCTTTGTGAAACCGTGTACCCTTAATTGGGGCCGCTTGAAGACCCGGCCGGGGGAATTAATTTCCCCGGTCTCCACTGCCCGGCCGGCCCGCACTGGTCGGCCGGTCCTTCCTTCGCCGACACCGGCGGCCCAGTGCCGGCCGCCGGTCATCTTGCTCCGCCGCGGCCCGGAACCGGCCGCGGTCTATACCATCCGGTGTGATGCGACGGCACCGCTCCCCTCCGCCGCGGCCCCGCTCCGGCCGCGGCGCCTTCGACTTCCTTCAACGTGACGCGACGGCGTCGCGTTCTTGGATTTCTTTCCACGGCGCTGCGCGACGGCGCCGCGAAATACTTGCCGCAAGATACCCGTGTGGTGCGACGGCACCACGCCTTCTCATATCAACCTCAAGAAACCATCACGAGAAAAAAGGAGGGTCGGCCGTGTTTGTGCGGTCCGACCCTCTCGCGTTATTCGATAACAATAAGGGTTTTCATCCACGATTATCACCAAGTTTGTATTCACGAACAATTAAATAAACAAACCCCTACCTCATAATTGTCGTTCATTGACGATCATGGAAAAAGGGTAGATATCTATTCCTCGATTGTCGTGTTCGTCACACACTCTCAATTCTCACGCTCATGCGTCGGAAGGAAGAAGGGTACTCGTCGTTGGTGGACGAGCGTTCGGAGGTGACGTCGTCGTTGACGACCTTCTTCGCAGGCGACGTCTTCTCCTTTGATGCAGATAAAGGTCGTTGGATATGTCACGGGCGTCGCTTCCCTTTCCTTGCCTCGGTAGAAGAACGATGAAGAAGATGGCGTCATCGTGCTTCAGTGGCGGAAGAGACGTTCTTCGTGTTCTTTGTCGAAGAGAAAGAAGGACTCAGGATTTCCTAAGATTTTTCTTCTAAGGCTCCCAATCTCACTTAACCAAGCAACCTAATAAAATAATCCCTCCCATTATTTTATTAACACATGCCAGGCTTTTCAAATTCCAAAATTCAAATAACTTCATTAATTTAAAATGTGTTGGCATGCACTTAAGAGGGGGAGAAGTTCAAGAGTTAAAGGGAGATTAAATGGGGGTTTAGAGGGGTTAGGAAAGTTAAGGAATTTTAAGAGGTGGGGAGGGGTTCGTGTGGGCCCCACCCTTTCAGATATCCACACATGGGAAGTTGGATGGATGTGGCCCCACCACCAACTTCCCATGGGAGAAGTTAACAACTTAACATGAAATAAAATTGATTTAATAATTTTATTCACTTTGTTTAATTAAACCCCAAAAATTAACTTCTTCTCCCACACAAACGCAACTACGGTAAAGGTTCCCTTAAGTTATTATCGGCGTTGCGAGTTCATTGGTGCAATCAGATTTCAATTCCGAGCACCGGTTCAAAAGATAGAAATTCCCGCTCGTTCGTTCACTGAACGTACCCGAGCCAAACTTTGGAAATTAATTCCGGGCACACCAGGCCTCGGAATCAGGCGCCGTCAGAAACTGCATTCTTGTAAAATTCCAAAGAAAATTAAGAAAAAATTTTCCTTGAAATTTCCGGGTCTTTACATTACTCCCACCTCAGGTCTTTACGTCCTCGTAAAGCTTCAACACAAACTAGGGTCACAAAAGCGGTATAGAGCACGCATCTGAGCCTTCCGCTCCCATGTGCTTACCTAGAGGTTTCGTACTGTCAAAGAATGTGCACCCGAGGAATTGATCGTCCTCATAGGAACTTCTCCTGTCGATCCTCGATCCCCACTGGAACCTCCGTGAAAGACACCATATCGCCATCATCCAACTCCTCATGGTCGATGATATGTGAAGGGTCGAGCACGTATCTCCTCAGTTGAGATACGTGGAAGTCGTCGTGCACCTAGTGAAACTGCGGTGAATGGGTCAAGCAGTAAACCACCCTGCCTACCCAGCTGAGGACCTAAGAAGGTCCGCTGAACCTCGGAGATAACTTTCCGCCTTGGCCACATCTCCTTAAACCTCATCGAGGTGAGACCCGTATAAGGACGTGATCGTCATCCTCGAACTCCAGAGGTCTCCATTTTCTGTTATAACTGGAACTCGAAAGGCTGCTTCCATGAGGGTATAGTTGACTGACTCAAGAGTGGTCGTTCGCACCCTCCTGTGAAAGAGTTTATTCCGTGCTGCCTGGGGTTTCCTTTTCGCCGACCAAGGAAAACCCATCCCGAAGTTTTCCTAAAACCATCAATTTGAGTATGAACAGTTATTTTCCATTCCATAATCAAACTAACATCGTAAGGCCTCGACGCTTTCACCAAGAGATTCCAACCGGAACTCTCGCCTCGAGGGTCTGACCACACCGTCGGCGTAAGTGTGATTATCGAGTCTTCTCCCAAGGTATCTCCAGACGTGAGGGTCAAGTCCACGGATTACCGGAAACTCTTGGTCTGGAACAAGATTTGTGAAAGCAAGGAATGATTCTCATCGACGTCCATTACTACAGCAGCTATTAGTGGACACAGACTGTCCCTTGAATCATTTCTAGAGCCATTGGGTCACACTCCTTGACCGCATGCAGCCACACTCTTCCTCCGCCCTCCAGCTTCCTGAGCCTGGCAGGAATAACTAAGGCGGGTGGTTGTACAATGTTAGGATTTACACCACCTCATGCTGCTCTCCTAGCTCTGCCTCCATGTCATCTGCTTCGTAGACTCATCTCTCCTTTAAGCTTCCTCTTCTTTAACACGCCCGAGTCTCTAATACTGGCACCAGTTTCTTGTTTCTTACTGCACTGTGCAGTCTTCATCCTCTCTTGGATGTCCTGGACCTCCTTTAGTCTCACAAGAGCTACTATGATTTCTTCTTTTCCGATAAGATAAACCCGGTCTCATCCCCTGTATGAACCACATTCGTTGCCTAATACAGTCAATCCTGACATGAATGATGCATTCATGCCATGGATGATGGCGTAAGGCCTCGACGTAACTACTAAGAGATCCAACTGTCACTCTCACCTCCAAGGGTCGAGTCACACTGTCGGCATCAGTGTGAGGTCACTGGGTCCCCTCCAGTAGAAATCTCGAAAGTGAGGGTCAAGTCAACAGTTTTAACCGAGACCAATCAGCATCAACCAAACAAAAAGGACAGGAAATAAACCAAAGATAAGTGTATTTTTATTATTGCATCTCATAGTACAAAGACACGAATACAAAAGAAATATCGAACTAGAAGTACAAAGGACGTATCGACTAGTTCCTCTTCTGCCCACCTGCTCTCGGAGCTCTACTACCTTGTCCACTGCTCGGTTGTTGCTCAAGCACCAGCCGCTGCGTCTGCCTCGGTGGCTCCTCCAACACTCGCTGATCAACCGTACGAGGATTCAGACAGTCACGTTCCAGGTGACCCTTTCCGCCGCATGAGTAACACAACCTACTTCTGGCACGCCTAGCTCTATTCCCACCCCGGGTGCCCCACACAACCGGTCCTAAAACCCGAGATCGTCTAACTGCTAGTCTAGTCCTCCTGAACCTCTGCATCATCTATCTACTGCCCACAGATGACTCGGCTACTAATCGAAAAACACGCGGCAAAGGCAGAAGCTCCTGTACACGCTCGGGGTGTAGAGCTACTGGCACAAACTCCACCCTGAAGAAGGTCTCGAAGTCTTCCCAAGCGAAGTTCTTCCCGTCGAAAAACTGAAACAAGTGGCTCCACCACCTGCCTGCTGCTGCCTGAAAGAGGATGGTAGAAAAGATCACCATGAAGTCTGTCGGTGTCCCCACTAGCCTGAAGACTCTCACCACAGCCTCCAGCCAAACCTCAGCCGCCTGTGGGTCCGTCTCTCCCCGGAACCTGGGTGGCCTCTGGTGCTGGAACTCGTGCAGCGCGCTCAAGCGTCGTGTGTCGCCTACTGCTGGGGCTGGTGACATTGGTGGCCCAACAGGTAGCAGTACCGCTGGTGCCTCCGCTGGTGCCTCAACTGCAAGAGGGCCCTGTACCGAAGCCTCGTCGCTCAACAGGCTGTCAGCACGCACATCCCTCTGGGTTCTAGTTGGTCGTCCGTGAAAAGGCATCCCGAAAGAAACATCGTGACACAGTCAATTGTTTATACCTAGTGAGCTGACCTGGTTTGAGCTGTTTTAAGGGAAAACCTTTGAAAACACGCACGCAATCAATGTTTTCGTGCACAAAGTCGGAAATTAGTTGTCAGGGTCCTGGTGTATAGATACGCCGGCCTCCCGCACTAGCACTGGACTGCCCGAACTGAAGACCACACTCGGTACCCTTAACACTATTGCTTCATAGAAAGAAAATATCAGAGTTATAAGTTCTTTGGTAGAACCGACTCCTCTGATACCAATTTTTCATGACCCTCCCTCAGAGCCCGTGTCGTGACTACCCCAACCCCGCCTTCCATAGGCCAGGGGATAGCGACTAGCACCAAAGGCATAAAATCCCGATAACTGGGAAGGCATTGCATTTATTAAAGAAAACAAGCACCACAGAGTACAAGCGGAAGCAAAACACTAAGTACAAAAGAAATGCTGAAAGTAAATGGGCCAGAATACAATCCCAAAAAAAGTACGACTACAACTGAACAAGGTACAATAGTAAAAAGACAACAGCTGGAAGTAGGAAGCAGCTCCTGGGCCGTCCTCCTCGAATCCTACCATAAGGGTAGGTACAGATAGCCTCCTCCACGCTCTCGTCCATCAACATCCTCTGTGAGTCGTCACGTCATGTAGTCCACCTTCGGGTACTGACTCGTCGTGTAGTCCACCTCCGGGTACCGTCCAGTCCTCGAACACTCGACCTTCGTCAGCACTGCCTGTCATCTGCAACCAACACAATGAGGTGCGGGCATAGCTCGTGCAGGGGTGAGTATAACGATACTCAGTAGGGACCCCGAGACCCTCAAGGTCTCACTAAACCAACAAGGATAACCACAAAGAAGATCTCAACAGATAAACTCTACTTAGGTATATGCCCATACATATACCTAAGTTATCAAGTAACCCATCTCAATCGTGAGGAAACACATGGATTTTGAAATCAACGAATAACCACTACCCAGGTATATGCCCATACATATACCTAATTTAGCAAGTGACCCATCTCAATCATGAGGTAAACACAAGGTCAAAAGTCTCAGCTCAAACCAGGATTTTCATTATTGAAACCGTAACTGCTGAAGAGCTCCACCTCTGGAGTGTAAAGTGGTCCAGTCATGACTTCGAGGTACTACTCACTAACCTAAGACTGCTGAAGTACTCCTCCTGTCGAGTACCGTGGGTCAGCCACCCAGACACAGTAGTGCTTCCGCCGAGGTATGTCACCCAAAAACAGTAGTGCACACCCCCTAGTAGCCTGCTGAGGTACTCTTCAGAAGAGTACCGCGGGTCTGCACTGTCACACAGGTAGTGCTCCGTCCGCCATGGGTCTCCACCTCAGAAAGTAGTGCTCCGTCCACTGGGCTAGTCGACTCTCTCCAAGTCGAGTCGGTCAAGCAGTCGTCAGGTCTCAGCCAGCTACACGGTCTCTGTACTCCACAAGCTCGTCACTGGGAGGGTCTGCTCCACGAGCTACAGGTCGATACTCCAAGTATCTCAAAGTCCCACGAAGAAGTATCTAAAAGGACCTCCTCGTCAAAGGGGTCTCAACGCAACAAACGGCGCGTCAATCAGACGCCCGGTCTGTGAGTTATTAGCCTTTTCGTCCCAGGGGCTCGGTTGGTTTCGTGAGCGAACCAAACCCGGCCGTATCTCAACTGTACCCCGAACACTCATAGGGTATATTCATAGGGACCATTTCTCAACGAGATCACCGACGCCGCTGACGATTCGTCAAATGGACGATCTGTCAGAAAAGTACCAGCTTTTCTGTTCCAGGGGCCCGGTTGGATTTCGGTGCGATCCAACCCGGCCACCATTCATCTACATCCAAATCTCGGGCGGAGGATGCCAAATGTTCCGTATCGTCAACAGGAACTCAACGCAACAGGCGGCGCGTCAATCGGACGCTCGGTCTGAGAGTTATTGGCTTTTTCGTTCCAGGGGCCCGGTTGGATTTCGGTATGATCCAACCCGGACACTGTTCATATGCATCCAATCCTCGGGCGGAGTATGAAAAAAGATCCGTCTCAGTAAGAGGAACTCAACAAAGCTGACGGCACGTCAATCGGACGTCCGTAGCTCAAATTATGAGCGTTTCCGCTCCGAGGGCCCGGTTGGTTTCGTGTACGAACCATCCTGGCCGAACAAAAATCAATCCAAAACCTTGAGTGCGATAAACTGAAACGACCGTCTTGATCCAAGGATCGCGTTTCCGCTAACGGCGAGTCATTTGGAGGCCCGTAGCCCAAGATACGACCATTTGAACGAAAGTGGACCGAAACTGGGGGGTCTGGGCCCGGGCCGACCCGGGCCGAACCCCCCCCCCCCCCCCCCCCCCCCGGGTCGGCCGAACCGGGTCGACCCGGCCCAGGTGGCGACCCGGCCCGACGACCCGGCCCGGTTCGGAAAATCCGGCCCGGCCGGCGGTGCGGGCCGGTGCGGCGGCGCGGGCCGACACGGCGGCGCGGCCTGGGCGCCGCATGTGTGCCGCGCGTGGGGGGCAAAGCCCCCCCCCCCCCCCCCCCCTTGTGAAACCGTGGAATCTTAATTGGGGCCGCTTGAAGACCCGGCCGGGGGAATTAATTCCCCCGGTCTCCACTTCCCGGCCGGCCCGCACTGGCCGGCCGGTTCCGCCAGCAAGGACCGGCGACGGCTAGTCCTTCCTTCGCCGACACCGGCGGCCCGGTGTCGGCCGCCGGTCATCTTGCTCCGCTGCGGTCTATGTCGTCCAGCGCGATGCGACCGCACCGCTCCCCTCCGCCGCGGCCCCGCTCCGGCCGCGGCGCCTTCGACTTCCTTCGACGCGACGCGACGGCGTCGCGTTCTTGGATTTCTTTCCACGGCGTGGCGCGATGGCTCTGCGCAATACTTTCCGCAAGATACCAACGTGGTGCGACGAAACCCCACCTGCTCGTATCAACCTCAAGAAACCATCACGAAAAAAAAGGAGGAGGGTCGGCCGTGTTTGTGCGGTCTGACCCCCTCACGTTATTCGATAACAAAAAGGGTTTTAATCCACAATTATCACCAAGTTTGTATTCACGAACAATTAAATAAATAATCCCCTACCTCGTAATTGTCATTCTTTTACGATCTTGTAAAAAGGGCGGATATCGATTCCTCGATTGTCGTGTTCGTCACAAACTCTCAATTCTCACGCTCATGCGTCGGAAGGAAGAAGGGTACTCGTCGATGGTGGACGAGCATTCGGAGGTGACGTCGTCGTTGACGACGTTCTTCGCAGGCGACATCTTCTCCTTTGATGCAGATGAAGGTCGTTGGAGATGTCATGAGTGTCGCTTCCCTTTCCTTGCATCGGTTGAAGAACAATGAAGAAGATGGCGTCGTCGTGCTTCAGTGGCGGAAGGGATGTTCTTCATGTTCTTTGTCGTAGAGAAAGAAGGACTCCTAAGCTTTTTCTTCCAAGTCTCCCAATCTCACTTAACCAAGCAACCTAATAAAATAATCCCTCCCATTATTTTATTAGCACATGCCAAGCTTTTAAAATTCCAAAATTCAAATAACTTCATTAATTTAAAATGTGTTGGCATGCACTTAAGAGGGGGAGAAGTTCAAGAGTTAAAGGGAGATTAAATGGGGGGTTTAGAGGGGTTAGGAAAGTTAAGGAATTTGAAGAGGTTGGGAGGGGTTCGTGTGGGCCCCACCCTTTCAAATATCCACACATGGGAAGTTGGATGGATGTGGGCCCACCACCAACTTCCCATGGGAGATGTTAACAACTTAACATGAAATAAAATTGATTTAACAATTTTATTCACTTTGTTTAATTAAACCCCAAAAATTAACTTCTTCTCCCGCACAAACGCAACTACAGTAAAGGTTCCCTTAAGCGATTACCGGCGTTGTGAGTTCATCGGTGCAATCGGATTTCAATTCCGAGCACCGGTTAAAAAGATAGAAATTCCCGCTCGTTCGTTCACTGAATGTACCCGAGCCAAACTTCAGAAATTAATTCTGGGCACACCGGGCCTCGGAATCAGGCGCTGTCAGAAACTGTGTTCCTGTAAAATTCCAAAGAAAATTAAGAAAAAAATTTCCTTGAAATTTCCGGGTCTTTACAACGAAAATTCTCATTCTGAAAATTTCAGTTCCGGAAATTTTCATTAAGAAAATTTCAGTTCCAGAAATTTTGAAATACTCATTATTAAAATTTTAGTTACAAAAGGAAGAAAAACTGATTACAAAAATTTTGATTTCAAAAGCCTGAAATATTGACTACAAAAATTTCGATTTCAAAAGCTTGAAAAAATGACAAAAAAAATATTATTAAGCTAACAAGAAAATGTACTCCCCCAATGAAAAGAGTTTATTACTGTCAAGAGAATTTTTTAACAAGAAGTTAATGAAGGAAGATTACCTCACGATTATCATTCCTAACTTTTTTTTTAATTTATTCAAATCTATCAGAAGGTAATGATTTTGTGAAAATATCAGAAAGTTGATCTTGCGTTCCAATAAACTGAAAAATGATATCTCCTTTTAGTGTTTGATCCCAAAGAATGTGATTCCTAATATATGTGTTCTTTTCACGAGAGTGATGTGCAGGGTTTTTACTAAGGGTAATGGCACTTTTTTTATCACAAATAATTTGAGTCTTAGAAAAACTCAAGCCATAATCTGTGAGTGAGTGTTGCATCCACAACACTTGAGCACAACAACTTCCAGCTGCTACATATTCAGCTTCAGCAGTGGAAAGTGCTACTAAGTGTTGCTTCTTGCCGGACCAAGAAACCAATGATTCTCTTAATAAAATTACAATTTCTGAATGTAGTATTTCTATCTATTCTACATCCACGAAATTCAGCATACAAAACGTTTTTTAAGATAAAATAATTTCCAGAAGTATAAAATAATCCTAGATCCTTGGTTCCCTTTAAGTAGCGATAAATTCTTTTCACTGCCTTTAAATGAGATTCCTTAGGATTGGATGGATATCTTGCACATAAGCATACTAAGAACATTAAGTCTGGTCGACTAGCTATCAAGTATAGTAGTCTTAATATCATACCTCTAAAATATGCTTGATCTACTGGTTTCCCAGCTTCATCAAGATCAAGTGTGTTTGAGATACCAATTGGAGTACTAATACTTTTAGTGTTGTCATAACCATACTTTTTAAGAATATATTTAATATACTTATGTTGGGATATGTAGATTCCTTCTAGTTTTTGAGAAATTTGAAAACCAATGAAAAAAGTTAACTCACCCATCATACTCATTTCAAACTCAGATTTCATTAGATCTGCAAAAGAATGAGTTAAGGATTGCTGAGGAGAACCAAATATAATGTCATCAACATAAATTTGAACAATCAAACCATTTTTCTTATCTTTATTTATAAAAAGTGTTGGATATGCATTTCCACAAACATTGTTATTTTGAAGTAAAAAATCTTGTAAGTCTATCATACCAAGCTTGTGGGGATTGTTTATGACCATACAAAGCTTTGGTAAGTCTAAAAACATGATCAGGATGTTTTGTATCTTCAAATCTTGGAGGTTGTTCAACAAAAACTTCCTCTTGAACATAAAAATTAAGAAAAAAACATTTCACATCCATTTGGAAAAGCTTGAAATTAATGAATGCTGCAAAGGCAAGTAAAATATGAATAGATTCAAGTCTAGCTACTGGAGCATAGGTTTATTCATAGTTTGTTCCCTCTTACTGATTATAGCCTTTAGAAACTAGTCTAGCTTTATTTCATATGATGATTCCATTTTCATCACACTTATTTCTGAAGACCCACTTTACTCCAATAATAGAAGTTTCCATAGGTCTTTCAACCAAGGCCCAGACTTTATTCCTTTCAAATTCATTTAGTCCATCTTTCATGGATTTTATCCAATCATCATCACCTAAAGAATCATCAGTGCGTTTTGGTTATAATTTTGAATGGAATGATAGATGTTATACCTCATTCCTCAAGGAACCTCTAGTCCTTACAGCTTGATTGACATCACCATTGATACTATCATTGGGATGATTTTTTAGAAACACCTGACTTGGGTATTGTAAAACTTGTTCATCAACATAGGGTAGAAAGTCTTCTAGGGTAAATGTTTCAAAGATATTTTCTTGCACATTTTCCTTATCAGAAGTATCTTATAAAAAAGGTTGATAATCATATTTTGAAAAAAAATCTGAGGATGTAGGTTGGGATGGTTTAAAAACAAAATAATCAGATTCATAAAATTTTTCATGCACTGTTTCCTCAACAGTACAAGTGTTTTTATTGAAAAATCTATAAGCCTTAGAAGTTATGGAGTAGCCTAAGAAAATTCCTTCATCATATTTTGGTGAGAATTTGTATAAGTTATATTTAGTATTCAGGATGAATAACTTGCAACCAAAAACCTTGAATTAGGAAAGTCTAGGTTTTCTACCATTCCATAACTCATAAGGAGTTTTATTAAGAAAAGTTCTAATCAAAACTCAATTTATAGTATAACAAACAGTACTTACAGCTTCATCCCAGAAATGTCTAGCTATAAGATATTCACTCAACATGGTTCTAGTTTTCTCTTGAATAATTCTATTTCTTCTTTCAACTATACCATTTTGTTGAGGAGTTCTCGGTGCTAAAAAGTTGTGAGTAATACCTTTTTTACTAAAAAATGATTCAAAATCAGAATTTTTAAAATCTCCTCCATGATCACTATGAATAGTTTTCAGTGGAAGGTTTTTCTCATTTTTAACATGGGATCTAAAAATTTTAAAATAAGAAAAATCTTCAGACTTTTTTTCTAGAAAATAGACCCATATAAATCTATTGTAATCATCAACTAGAACAAACACATAGTATTTGCCTCCAATGGTTCCAGACTGTGTTGGACCAAAAATATCCATGTGCACCAATTGTAATGAATTAGTTGTTGAGACTTCATAGATTGATTTAAAACTAGGTTTATGTTGCTTTCCATATTGACAAGGATCACAAACATTAGAATAATCAAATCTATTCTCTGGTAGATCCTTAACTAATTTCTTCTTAGAGAGTTTACATAAGTTTCTAAGGTTACAGTGACATATTCTTCTATGTCATAACCATGTATTATCTTCCATCGCACTTAGGCAAGGTAAATCTTGGATCCTAAGGTCTTCTATGTTTAAAGTGTAAACATTCTATTTCCTATTCACGGAGAGAATAAACTCTTCTTCGCAATTGTGTACTAAGCATTTATAAATACTAAAATTCACAAGGTATCCTTCATCGCATAATTGAATAATTCTAATAAGGTTGTGCTTAAGACCCTTAACAAAAAAACGTTTGAAATCAAAGTTTTACCAGGAAGAACAATATTACCTATACCAACAATTTCTCCCTCAGCATTATCTCCAGAATTTACTTTTCCTCCTATCATCTTGATAATATTTTCAAAATATATTTTGTTACCAGTCATGTTCCGGGAACATCCACTCTCCATGTACCATATATTGTTGTTGGAATTCTCCCTATTTTCTAGAAAATGTGAAAAGAATTAGACTTTTAAAATCCAAGCTTGTTTGGATCCGAGATTTTCAGATAGAAAAATTTTGGGTATCCACATTTGTTTAGAGAAATAAGATTTATGAAACCCAAGAGATTGAACTCTTTTCAAAGAAAAGTTTTTCTTCCAATGACCACCACTTTGGCACTTAGTGAAAAAAGGAGCATTAGAAGGTACAAAATAGTTGATTTTGAAAACTTGTTTTTGGTGAGTATAACCCACTCTAGCTGTGTTTACTTTAGGTTTAATTTGAGAAGGAATCTTGTCAAAATTTTCCTTCCCAGAGGTAAATTTTGCATGGAGCTTCATTAGAGAAAAAATTTCAGATTTCAGTCTAATGAACAAATTCTTATCCCCATGAATAATTTCCTTAGAGTTAGATTTATCCTCAAAAACATTCATTTTTGAAAATTCATTCTTAAGATAATTAGAAAGTTCTTCTTTATCAGAATTTTCTTTCTCAAAGTCTTTAGAAATTTTTTCTAAAAGCTCTTCTTTATCTTTATGACATGAAGAATGATCTGAAATATCTTTTGTAAGAACTTCTTCCCTATTATTTTCCTTGTCTAATTTCTTAGAAATTTTAGAATTTTATGCTTTAGCTAACTTGGAAAATATATACACTTTTTCATATGAAGGTTCTTCATTTTTTGAGGATGAAGTATCTTCATTAGAAGTACTATTTTTGGAATAGTTGTTCTTATCAAGAGATGAATTTGTTAAAGCCTCGAAAGAGCATACCTTAGCCATAATACGTGTATGTGAAAAAGAGGTATTACCAATGAATCTCATATTCTTCTATGTGGATGAATCATATTCTGAAGATTCACTTTCTGAAGAATCTCCACAACTATCACTCCAAGTAGTATTAGTATTCAGACTTTTCTTACCTTTAGCTTTGTAAAATTTAATCCAATTCCATTCAGAATTCCTTTCTTTTCTATCTTTCTTTTTAAGCATAGGGTAATCAGGTCGTATGTGTCCACTTCTATTGCATTCATAGCATGTGACCTCTGAATCTTTTTGATATTTCCTTTCCTTCTTCTTATACTTGGATTGGAAATTTCTTTGACCAGCTATCTTATTCATTCTTTGATAAAGATTTGCTAACTCATTATCTGAGACTTCACTATCACTAGATTTGGATTGGATAGTAACTTTCTTAGACTTTGATCAAGTCACTCTTTCAGGAGTCTTAAATTTCATGTGATTTGATGTTGTAGTAAAAGCAACAGTACCATTCCAATTCTTCATTTTGATGTTGACAACAACTCTCTTCATTCTTGTTTCTTGTTGAAGAAGAGTTCCAAACAGCTCATCTATGGAAATTTGAGTAACCTTCTTGATCTCATCAATTGATGTTCTCTTTGATTCCCACTCATTGGTAATAATATCAATAATCTTATCCACAAGAGCTTTATCATCCAGACCGTTCTCTCCCATAGATTGTAAGATATTCACGATTGTCATAATTTTTTTTGAACTTTGCAAATGGGTTCTCCATAAGGAAAATTAAAACCATGGTATTCTGCCCTTAGTATAGATCTTCTTGTCTCAATCACTTTAGATGTACCAAAATGAGTAACTTCATCTTTCTTCCATATACAGTTAGTTATTTCACAAGAAGATATTTGGATATATATGTTCCTAGTCATTGACCATAGTAAATTGTTGTGTACCTTATAGTTTAGTTGATAATCATGCTTCTCTTGGTTTGTGAAAGTACTTACTTCCTTATGAGGAATTTGATAACCTCCAGTAAGCATAACAAAAAAATTTAGTCTATTATTCATAACAAAAGTCTTCATTAGATTTCTCCAATAATCATAATCATTGCC
Source organism: Viscum album (assembly GCA_963277665.1). Classification (NCBI taxonomy): domain Eukaryota; kingdom Viridiplantae; phylum Streptophyta; class Magnoliopsida; order Santalales; family Viscaceae; genus Viscum; species Viscum album. The sequence continues at coordinate 460,038,764 of OY728141.1, read as the reverse complement.
ATCAAAAATTGGTGGTCTTGTAGGATTTAGGTTGTCAATGGAACCATCATTTATACCTTCCATCTTAAAAAAAATCTTTCTACACAGAAACTTGTTGAAAAAAAAAGTTTGGATTCACGGAAAATATTCCTATGCAAGGAAAATATAGAACAAAAAAACTTATCAAGAAAAACCTATATGTGAGTATAAGTATTTCAGAGACCCACTCTAATACCAGTTCTAGGATCAAAATAACGATGTAGATGCTCAAAATATAAGGGGGGTGAATTGTAGTCTTTAAAAATTTCCTTAAACAATGAAAGATCTAAGTTTAACAAAGTTAAAATAAGGAAATTTGCAACACCTCGAACACCAATTGGAGAATTGGAACAAGGTATGAAGTTATAAACTTCTATTTTTACACACTTTCTTATATCTGGAAAGTGATTCTGAAAAACATGTTCCGGAAATATGGATCTGTAAATTGAAACTTAACAAAAGTTTACAATATGATATTCTACCTTATAGAACATAGAATATAAATTAATCAGAGTACAAGTATAAGGAAATATAAAAAGGTTATACTTTCCATACAATACAAAATGCGGCGGAAAAAATGTAACAAGTAACAAGATATAAATATTTTAACCCAAAGGGAAGGGTATCCCACAACCTTGGATAAAGGTCCCTTGATTTATACTTTCAAGAAAGTTTGTCTTACGCACACCCGGGTAAGCCCTCGATATGAAGATCGGAATCTTTGTCTTGCTATCCTCGCAAGCCCTCAACTTCAAGGTAGTTGGAACCTCTGTCTTCTCAGCAAAGAAGCCCTCGAACTTAAAGGTAGTCGGCACCTCTGTCTTCCTATTTCCTGAAGCCCTCGAATGCAATCACTAACATTTGGAGACGCACGAAGAAATATGCACAAGGAAAAGTCTGAACAAGTAGTTCAAACTTTCTACACAAAGCATGCGAGTTGATAAGATTCTATCTCTCTCTAGAAATCACTTCAACAGCATGTAAGCACAGGTGTCAAAGTTGTCGAAGTTATTCCTTAAACTCATTAAAATGAGATCCTATTTATAGGAAAATTTCCAATGGTCAGCTCTCTCTACAAACGGCCATATTTTCCTTAAATTTTGGAGGGACATGTACATGTGTCACTAAACCAACGGTTAGTTAGAAACAGAATGGACGACATCGTTTTATAACAAAACATGTGTAATTGAAATCAAGACATCATTTTATAATGAAATTAGTGTAAGAATAAGAAAAACTAAATTTCGGAATGTAAGAAAATGAAAGTTTGTAGTCTAACCAAAATAGAATTCGGAGTCTATAATACAGAGATATTCGGATTCTGTTTTATAGGAATTCGAAACCTGAATTCTGTAAAAAACCGGAGTCTTAATTTCTAAGGAAATTTAGAGTCTGGTTTCACCATAGTTCAGAATCTGAACCTACAGAGTTTGGTGTCAAACTTGTAGAAGTTCAGAGTCGAACTATTAAAAGTTTGGAGTTGACCATAAAAATGTTTGGAGTCAAACTCATAAATGTTTGGAGTCGAAATCATAGATTTTCAGAGTCGAACTCATAAAAGTTCGGAGTCGAACTCATAGAAGTTCTAAGTCGAACTCATAGAAGTTCAGAGTCGAACTCATAAAAGTTTGGAGTCTAGAAATCGGAGTTGAACTTTGTTAGTGTTTGTATCCAAAATTCAGAGTGGAACTTCATTTTAGTTTATATCCAGAATTTGGAATGGAACATCATTACAGTTCACATCCAGAATTCGGAGTGGAACTTCATTACAGTTCACATCCAAAATTCGGATCCTAAAACAGAATGCTTCATATCTAAGAATTATATGATTCTGAGGTTTTGATATGAATCCGGTTTTTGTTCTTAAGAAAAATATTGATTTGTGTAAGGATATCTTGGTAAGGGTAAATTTCCTTAAAGAAAGAAATTTTCCTTATTTAAGTAAAATATAGATTTTCTTAAGTATAATGTGTTTGTGATTTTCAAAACAATAAGGAATGGAAAATTCATAAGGAAAACCTTATTGACTGAAAACAATGGTAGTGTGATGATCGGTTATCATTTTTGAAAATCCATATAATCAATTTTACGATATATAATAATTTGAATATTATTTTCAATAAAAAAATCACATTTTACCTACATCATTCAAGGTAATTAACTTTTAAAATACTTCAAAATGGTTTGTAACGAAAAGTTGAATTATTCAAAGAATATCCCTAGGTCTTCCAAACTAGGTGTTATGTAAAACCCACTATCATGTACCAGGTTATGATCTAGTCATGCACTATGTACCATTTCATAGTTATTACCCCAAGGTATAAATATGTTTCAGAACCCCATCTAATTGTAGTATCCATATAGAAATGAATTACTGTGAAGACCCATGTAATTTCAACCTTACCATATCTTTTGGATGTTATTTTATACTTTTCAAAAACATATAACTTATGGCTATGTACTCTAATCTATGTTTTCATAAATATAGATTCCATTTTTTGCTTCTAATCTTCCAATGAAATCAATATTCTCTACCCAACCCTAGTAATGCTAGAGTCGATTTCAAATTCTATTACATTAGTGTGTTTTTAAGGAATAAAATCATGAAGTATCAATGATTTTAGGAGACTTTTTAAAACTAGAAACATACATGAGTCTTGTATTTCAAATAAATACACTAATTATGAAATTTTTATCAATTCTCAGTATAATAAGATTATTACATCTAGATTATCAATGTATATCATTATTAGTTCAGTTTATGTAATCCTAGGGAATGGAAATAAAATAATGGGGGCTCAAATAATCAGTATGGGTAATATAAAATGGAAGAAATAATGAATTATTGAGAATAGTCAATATTAAATGTTAATAACTGAGACACATTCCATAAAATAATGAAAACAAGAAGGAAGTGAACAAAAAAAATGGAAAGGTAAATAACTGAAAAAAAATTCCATATAAATTAACAAGATATGAAATAATCGATATGGAAAGGAAAATAACTAAAAATCAAGACATTAAATCAATGAATTGGAATGACATGAATTCATAGATATGTCAATGTAAAAGGTCATGGATAAATAATAAATGAATTTAAATGAGGGAAATTATTAATTATTATATGTCATGTTTTATATCTACATGGTAACATTACCATCAAGACCATTGACAAGGCAGTTTAGCATATTAGTTAATAACCTATCTATGACTATCTCACAAACTCATCCCATGAGACTACTGATTCATTGACGAGATATCTATAATTGGGAACCACATGTGTTTTACATAACCAAATAGTTCACCATATATTGAATAATTGACTCAACTACGTGCCGTATCAAATATCCTTATTTGATAAAGGATATCTATTTATCAATATTTCCCAAATAATCGAATAACTATAAAATTGAACACCATATATAAAAATGGTATATGGTTCAGGCAATAATTATATCCATTAAAATTGTTATGGATATTTATGATAAATTTAATTTTTAATGTTTATAAGAAATTGAAAATTTAAAGGGATTGGAAAAAGAATCATGGAATATAATTTCAATACTATATGTGGCCAAATAAATAAAAAATAATCCATAGAAATAACAATTATTGTTTCAATATGGCATATACTGATTGGAGTAGGAATAATAATTATTTTCAATGATGAAATAAAAGAGTAACATTAAAGGAATTCTTTAGAAAAAAATACTACTTTTCGGAAAAAACCTTTTGGAATAAATTTTATTTTAAGATAAAAACTAAAAAATAATTTAAAAATAAAAATTTAAACATTAAAAACAAAATTCAATGGAATTAATGTAGAAATATATGAACATTTTTTACAAGGTATAATGAAAATTACATTTGAATGGTACAAATTTTATAAAAGATTATTGTTTATAAAGATACAAAAATATTCGTTTTAAAACATTTTTAAAATAAAAATGGGTAAAAATAAAAGTAAAAATAATTTTATAAATTTTACAGTCTTTTTTTTGAAAAAACATTTATAAAAATATGTTTTTAGAAGTAAACTGGTTCACCAACCAAAGAGAAAAATGATGTTGGGTTTTTATAAAATCATTTTATAAACCATTTTTTTATCAATGGGTGGATAATAATAATGTTAAATTAAAATGTAATTAATAAAAAGATTATTATAAAATTAATGGGTTTATTAGAAAATTATCAAATAGTTTTATCTGATGTAAATTCAAGTGTATACAATCCCAAACACAATGGTATTGTGAATTAAACCCTTGAGTAGACAATATTGTTGATGTGAGAACAAAACTACGAATATATTGTTTGTGTAAAATTTAAATAGAAATAAAAAATGTAAATAATATATATGTATATATATATTTTGCAAATTTACTAAACACATAATCGTAAAATATTAATTACAATATGTAATAATATAACCAAATTAAAATGAATCAGCTTATGAAATATTTATCACTTGGTAACTTTAAACTTGAATCCCCTTATAAGAAATAAATAAAATAGAAGCTAAAAATAAAATAAATATAAAATAATTCATGGGGTAATTTGTAAAATTTTGTAGTATATACATCACACAAAATATATAATTGGTTAATATGACATTTTTCTCAGAGGTGTAAAATATGAGATGGAAATCCCTTACCTTATCATTCTCTTTTTGTTGATTTTCTATTAAACTCCATTATATTGGTTTAGATATTGTTATTAACTTATAAAAGAAACATAATTATATTCATAATATCATATAATTTCATTTCAAAATATATTATTACCTTATTTTCAATAACCATTTATTATTTTAATGCATTGGATGTTAATTACCTAGTTTTTTAGTATTTATTGACTTGTTACTTGTTGTTTTGGTTACACGGATCATATTATCATTACATAAAAAATTTAAACCATTAATTATTTATAATATATATTTCATATATATATATATATATATTAAAATTCATAATATTTAGATATAGGAAATGAAATACACTATTCATGGGGACGGTTGTTTGTATATTTTCATGAACACTACTTTAATTTCTTTTCCGTATTTAAAAGAATTAAAAATAAATTATTTGTATGTATATTATAATTATAGAATCATATATAGGTCATATATGTTATATAGTTTTATTAAAACTATATTTCATATATTCTGTATATAGCATGAAGGAATCACATCACGTTGAGGGGGTGGTAGTCCACACGTCCAAAAATGATGTTATCATAGATACACAAAATGGAAAGAATACGTGTTTGTGACATTTAAAGAATATAGAAGAATAAATAATTTATAAATATCCTGGAAAAAATTTATAAAAAATTGATTCATTATAATTCCTAACATGAGTGTGTGTAAAGGAGAATGAATGAAATCATTTTTTGTTGTGGTAGTTTGTTATACACTTAAACAACAAGTTCATTACCAATTAGATGGATGTGTGTGTGAGTGTTAGTAGAAACCCTAAAATAAAAACACAAAAATATATTTAGGTTTGTGGTTTTTATTATATAATCATATAATAATATGAGTTAAGGGTGGGAAATGAAAATACCATAAATGATTTTTTTGATGTGTATTATCCTTATTTTTACAATAATCATAAAGCCCTCTTATGATAAATTATTTTGTGGAAAAATTATAATTTATCAAAAAAAATTATATGTTTTCAACAAAATATGAAGCAGTAAAAATTCTAGTTAACACTTTGTAATATACAATTGAATATTGTTACAGTTTAGTGAAAATTTCTATAGTCTACAATGTCTCATCAAAGATAGAAAAAAATTAATTATATTATTTTTTATGCACATGATATTTATTCAAATTAATTAGAAAACTCTAAAATAATTTGTCAAATGAGTTATATGATACCAACGATAGGTCTATTACTCATTGTTTTCCATAAAAAGGGTATAACATTAGCAATTATCATATCTTCAGATGGCTTGCTCGTGATAAAAACACATTTTCAAAATAAATATTTATTACGTTTTTTGAAAAATAAATATTTAGTATCTCTCAAACGATGTGTCATATGAAAAATCCAAGCGTACATTTGGTTCTGGAACAGGGAGTTTACCATATAAAGGGTATATTTTTTTGCACAATAGGATTTTGGTGTAATTTAATTTTTATTTTACACAATGAATTTTATTAAATAAATACATCCAAATATAATAAAAGTATATTTTTATCATTCTTCCCCACACACCCAACGTCCATTGAAGTCGTGTTACAATTCTAAAAGCCTGATCTACATCATCATTTTAATCTTTATCCATTTAAAGTCAATTATTATGTGAAAAAAAATTCTTAAGAAATATTTTTGTTAAATAGTTGATTAAATTAGTTTTTTGAAATTGGGATTTTAAAAGATCCAATTTTAGGGTACATTAATTTGAAAAATTCTTCATCTTTCCATTGGTAGATCTTATCTAGTATGGATGATTTTGGAACTCCTCTGTGCATGATATGTTAGGCCCTTAATTCCAATCATGTTGTCCTCCATTAGCTTCAGGCATGGGTGGTATCCTGTGCATGGTGGGCTTGGTGTAAAAGATGGGTTTCCCCATCTTTTTTATTTATTTAATTCATCCATTTCTATCTATTTATAATAAATTAATCGAAAAATGGTATAATTTAATATAAAACAAAATTATAATTCCTTAATTATCAATGGATAAATTCATGAGTTTATAGAAAATAATATAATACAATTATCAAACAATATTTTATAATAAATTGATATAAGTTTCTTATAGAGGGTAATTAATGAAAATGATCAAATTACACTTTTTTATCAAATGATAATTGTATGAATTTATCAATGATAATTGTAAGGAATTATCAAGTGATAATTACATTCACATGTCATAGGATAATTATTAATATTATAAAATGATAATTACATTAATAATTTATTCTGAGGATATAACCAATGAAATTATTAAAAGACAATTTTGATCAAATTAAAATAGTGAAATTATTGAAGAACATAACACTAGATAAATGCAATGTTTTATTAAAAAATAATTGCACTGTTAATGTATATATTCATATACATATATACATATTTATATATTTATATATATATTATAAAATAAAAATAATTATGTGGAATACCACCTCTGCACTCAAATTAAATTAGGGAAATAATTTATCGAATAATGAATATAGTTATTCACAGTGATATTTTTTCGATTATGTTCATTTATATAAAATGGAAATCCAAAGACTATCCTGGATAGAAAATATGTTATGAATTTTGATCTTTAATTTCTTTTTGAAGTAAAATAGATGTTTTCAGTTCTAGGAATCCCTTTAAACATCTCGATAATCAATTGACTGAAAACTTGTGTCTTTGACGTGTCCCCCTTAATGATAATTAATCCACTAAAAGGACTCACTAAAGTTTGAGGTCGAAAATTCTTTACCTTCTTGGTGTCACATTTACACATGTTATAGTAATGGTTTTTTTTGGAATTTGATTGACCATGCTGGATTGTTATTGCATGTATGGGTAGCCCATATAAAATTGTGATTCAATGAGTGATTATAGTGCTGATTTTATCCACATTGATTATTATCAAATGTTGTTGTGTATACTACTATATACCCATGTGGATATACTATTCCAACTTGTGTGCTTTCCCTGTATATGTATCACCTTTCCTTGAGGTCGTTAGTCTTAATTGAGACTAATGGACCATTGTGACCTATTTATTAATTAGTGGAGGTGAACTCTTTATTTAAATGATAGAAACGAGAGGAAAAAACACCAATTACAGGTACGAGGATGTCATGGTTTTATGATGAGGGTGTGCTTGAGAATTCCTTGATGCCACATGCTTTTCACCATAAGATAGCCTAGTTGATGTGAGTATACCAGTTGATCTCTTTTAGAGGATCTGGGTGACATTGTCCACTTGAGGGATATATGATGCTGGGTATAATCTACATGAAACCGTGGGGATTCCGTACAAAGGCATCTTTACTTCTTATGACTCATTCAGTTATCTTCTGATGTGGAGCTTAAGCAGGTATGAACATTGGTTGTGGCATCTTGGTTAGAGAGCTATCGCTCTATTTTGGTTTGTATGTTTATACTCTTCTAAAATTATCTATTATCATGGTGCAAACATGGACATTTGATCACATCATGGTAATTACATATTGTTGGTGTTTTAATGAGTATTGTACTCACATGCTACATAGACATTTTTTTGTTCTAGTAGATTTCATGAAAGTCCTAGTGAAGAGAAAGGGACCTTTGGTGGATGGATGAGGTGGTGGGAATGGAACTACGGGGGAACAAGACTGACACTAGAGAACCTGATAGTTATATTATTTGTGTAACATACCAAGTAAGTAATGAATAATAGATATTTTTATCTATGTCCATTAATTATTAAGATAGTGTTTTAGAGGCTTAAAATGAAAATAAATCCAATCTTAAGCATGGAATACACTAATATTCTTAAAAGATTGTTTTACTGCCTTATGATGAAAAACCCTTTTTGAATCTATATTTTGACAATTTTATAAAATATGTTTGTCAAAATAAACTTATCCTTTATGATTGGGACATCAAAATTTACCTTGTATGAATTTTTGGTATTTTTCTGACAATGTTCATTTTTTAATGAATAGTGAAAAATACTGCATTTTACATCAAAACTTCTTTTTAATATAATTTATTTATATGATTAGATTATGTTTTGAATTGGTTTTGAAGTGAAATTAGAATATATTTTTACCATTTTATCCAATGGTGGTCATTGGAATCAATTTCACTTTGAAATTAGACTTAAACTGGTGTCAATCTTTTGATACTTATTGTTTTGTAAAAACACGCAATTTGCTCTGGCAGCGGGAATTAATTATTGAATTAATTAATGTGACTTATATGATTTGAATTTTATAAAATGGGCTTCATTTTTGAATTCGGAATATCAAATATAGCTTAGGGTGAATTTTTGTAATTTTCTGAAAAACTTCAATTTTTGATGAATAGTGAAACCACTAAGTGGTAATCAAGCAAACTGATTTTTCAGTTAAATGAAAGTTTACCACTAATGTGTATTGAATTTTGAAAATCCGACATACATGGTTGTCATTAAGAAGTAAAATGTGGTTCAATGAGATTAAAATAATTTTTTGGTGAATAGTAACTTATTAAGTTCTTAATCACGATTAGTGGTAATTAGGGTAGTTTAAGGTATAAATAATGCTTTAATAATATGAAATGACCTAGACACATGTCCCAACCTTATTTGTTGTGTCATGGCCGACCAATACAAGCCATGGGTCAACTTGGGGACCCCATGGAGACACTTTGGTTTGGAAATGACACAAATAGATTTTTATTAAATGTTAAAGTAAAAATGACACAAAAAAGAAATGTTTTACGAAAACAATTTTTACAAGGGGTTATAAAGATCAGATTTTTGATTATAAATATTCATTGGAAATATAAAAAGATTTCCTACATCATAGTATTTTTTTATGATTTTTAGACATTAAATAAATTAAATTATTTATGCATAATAATGGTGCAGCGATGACATCATTATTTGACGATTTAAATAAAATGGAAAGATAATGTAAAATCTATGAACTACACATGTCCAAAACTTATTGGATGAGTGGATTTCGAAGCCTTATCACCTTATCCACGAATTATATCAATGTGGGACCTTTTTAAACCGAAACACATTTTCAAATAAAGTAATATTTCTTTACTTTCCAAAAGTGCCCCTCCTCTCCTCTTATAAAAGGCCCCCACCTCTACCTCATTTCACACACTCCTCAAGCCTTTGGCTCGGCCAACCCCTGTCCATTTACTCTCTCCACATCCCTATCCTCATCCTAGAGGATTCCCTTTGGGCAGAATCCTTTCAAAGGAAGCCTTTAGGCTCAAATCAAAAGGAGTTACACTTTTTAAGGTAATTCATTCTCTCATGTTCATTTGTTTTATTTTGCTTCTCCAACCCCCTAAACTCTTTTTATTTACTTCTTTTGTAACAACACCAGTATCTTCAATATAATAGGATGTTGTTATAAGATCTATTTGAGCTACACTCTCACACAACTACATCAAATGGTTAAAGAACATACGGTTTCCGTGGATGGCGAAATTCTGCCTCCCGAAACGATGATTGTTCAATACACATTTAACACCTTCAAAGGTGGCCATTATGATGTCACTATTTTTATATATGATATATAATATGTTTATGTTTTCCTTAAGCTTCGTTTTTTTTTCATTTTGGGCATACCTTTATGGTTTCCATTATGGGTAAACACGATATCTTCATTTTAAGAAGTGCGGACTACCGCCCCCTCAAAGTGATTTGATTCGTTAAAATACCATATGTGGGACATATAAAGGATGGAACTATGATATTATATATGATATTATACTGGAATTATAATATACCATTATATCATTATGATTTCATTCTACAAAATACGAAATAGAAATGAAAGTAGCGTTCATGCGTACGTACGGCTTACCGTCTCCATGAACGGTGCATTTCATTTCTTACCTCTAAATGATTATGTAATATTATAAATGCATGTATGTACTGGATATATATGAAATATACATCATGAATACCATTCTTGATATAATGAACCTTTGACCAAATTAACAACATGTAAGTGTAAGAAGTCTATTTTTGACTTAAGAACCAAATACCGACAAAATGAACATTATTAACTTAACTGATTACATGATGTTCATAACATGGTATAAAAGGAATAATGAACTTGAAAAAGATTCATAAGAAAGTAGAGATTAACTCAAGTTTATTATTCAGGAGATTAAATAACGGTCGGGTCAAGTCGGATACGAGGTATGGGACTTCGTCTCAATCTCCTTTCGTTGAGGCATATTTTATTTTATACACAACTTTCTTTTATACGGTGTATAAACCCCTTTGACTTTTACGTTTATTCAAAAAGAATCTTTCTTGTACGAAGCGTTTACTAAACGACAAAAGGGAATGTTTTTTTCGTACGTATGCGGCGACAACGACTTCTCCGCCGTCGTGACCGTTATTTGAGTTTCGGTTTCCTCTACAAGCCATACCTTCTTTTTAAAAGAAAAATAAATACCATCTTTTACTTTTCTTTTATTTTAGTATTGAAAATGGTTTTCATAATGTTTTTATATCAATTTGTTGTATTGATATCTCGTGATTGAAATGTGGAAATTTTATGTTTCCTTTATGCATGTTTGATGTGATATGATTATGTTATGGTTCTTGGGCATTATTATGAAGACGGGTGGTTCCGTGATAAACTAAGGGCAGGTGAGCCCGTTATAGCTCTCCAATGAATTGGGTAACGCGAAGGAGTGAAACGTTACGGTTTCTCCAAAGAGATTTTAGGGAATATACTGTGATGTGTATTCCAAACGTAACCAAGAGGGTTACTCCCTACGTAAGAATGTTATGAATGCCTCAAGTTACCTTTATGTCTTATGATTTCTATGATTTATTCATGATTTTATGAGGTATGTTAAAGTGCCTATGTTTTATGGGTAAAGTATGATTTCATTCTTATGTATATATGAACTCATGTTTCCTTTCCATGTTTTTTTTATAACCCATACAGAGTTTTTATGCTCATCCCAATTTTTTGAAATGTTTTTCATAGGTCAAGGGAAAGGTACATGATAAGATGATAGAGTCAAGGATGTGTCAAGAAATAATCCATGTTTTATTTTAAATGTGTTTCCATTGATGGTAATGAAGAATACTATCTTTATGTAACCACTTTGTTTATATGTGGAATGTAATGCAAGTTATATGATCTAATTCTCTAAAACTCTAAACCCGAAAAGATCCTCAATGTGTAATCTTGTAATAACTCAAGATTAAGTAAGGTTTAAGGCTAGAGCCTTATAGTGGGTATCAGAGGGAGGTATAGATAACTTTAGGAGTTAGAATTCTATTAAATGATTATCCAAAAATATTTTTTTTCGAAATGATATTGCATTTAAAGATTACCATGTTGCTTCATCTAAGACATGTTTGTTCAGAATGGTTTTCCATAGAGGAAACAGAACAGATTTTCTAAGAATGCATACAGAGGAAAACGACCTTTCAAATTAGTATCCAGAGATGGTCAGAATCAGAACTAAAAATTTTGTTGCAGTGATGGCTCAGTTGACCCAGGTGATAAATGGTGGTTGTGTTTACTGATGATATTTTGTTGTTTTCTAAAAGTAAAGAGGAGCATGAAAGACATTTAAGGGTTATCTTGAAAACCTTAAAAGAAAAGAAATTGTATGGGAAATTCAGCAAGTGTGAGTTTTGGTTGCAACAAATTTCTTTCCTTGGTCACATTGTTTCTAAAGATGGAATAACTGTTGATCCTACAAAAAAAAAGTTGTCGAAGAATGGCCAAGACCCACAAATGTAACCGAGATTCCTAGCTTCCTTGGTTTGGCGGGCTATTACCGAAGGTTTGTTAGAAATTTTTCACGGTTATCTAGTCCAATGACTAAGCTAACTTGGAAGGTTGTTAAGTTTATCTGGACAAAAGAATGTGATGATTGTTTTCAAGAATTGAAAAGAAGATTGGTGAATGCTCCAGTTTTCGCACTACCTTCCAGGAATGGTGAGTTTGTTATATACAGTGATGCTTCATTGAAAGGACTTGGTTACGTCCTAATGCAGAATGATCAGGTAATTGCTTATGCGTCACGACAGTTGAAAACTCATGAGGTAAATTACCCTACACATGATTTGGAATTAGCTGATGTTGTTTTTTCTTTAAAAAATTGGAGGCATCATTTGTATGGAGTAAAGTGTGAAATATATACCGATCACAAAAGTTTAAAGTATATATTCACTCATAAAGAGTTAAACATGAGACAGAGGAGATGGATAGAATTAATCAAGGATTATGATTGTACAATTCATTACCATCCGGGAAAAGAAAATAAAGTGGCTGATTCTTTGAGTCGAAAAAGTAATGCTTCATTAGTAATGTTGCGTTTGGAATGTGATCCTTTGGTTAAGGATTTGATGAACTTTGGCATAGAAGTTGTTGGTATAGGAAGTTATTCTGTTTTGTTTCAGGTATCAGTGATATATTCTTTATCAGATAGAATCAAGCAAGCACAGAAGCAAGACAGTGAGTTGCAGAAAAAGGTAGAGCTGGTTCAGAAAGGTAAGATTCCTGAATTCAACATTGATAATGATTGTGTTTTGAGATTTGGGAAGAGATTGTGTGTGCATTGTGATTCAAAGTTGAAGAGAGAGTTGTTATGTGAAGCTCATAGTTCTCCGTTTTCAGTTCATCCGGGCAGTACTAAGATGTATAGAGATCTGCGGGAGTATTACTGGTGGGATGGAATGAAAAGAGATATTGCTGATTTTACTGTGAAGTGTTTGACATGTCAACAGGTTAAAGCAGAGCGGCAGTTACCGAAAGGGATGCTTCAGCCTTTACCAGTGCCAGAGTGGATATGGGAGAATATATCCATGGACTTTGTTGTTGGATTACCGAAGACATCTCGAGGTAATAATGCAATCTGGGTTATTGTTGATCGCTTGACCAAATCTACTCATTTCCTTACTATACGAGATACTTTCTCTCTTGATCAACTTTCCCGTTTGTATCTTAAAGAGATAGTCAGGTTACATGGAGTTCCTCTCTCCATTGTATCGGATCGTGATCCCAGGGTTACTTCTAACTTTTGGAAAGGCCATCAGAAGTCGTTGGGTACTGAATTAAATTTTAGTACAGCTTTTCATCCTCAATCAGATGGATAGTCAGAACGAACAATTCAGAAATTGGAGGATATGCTACGAGCTTGTTCTATGGATTATCAGGGAAGTTGGGACCAACATCTTTCTTTGGTTGAATTTTCATATAATAATAGTTTTCATTCTAGTATACAGATGGCACCATTTCAGGCATTATATGGGAAGCGGTGTCGAACTCCAGCTTTCTGGGATGAAGTGGGTGAAAGGAAGTTGATGGGACCAAAATTGGTAGAAGAGATGGCAGAAAAAGTTCAGCTGATTCAGAAACACATGAGAACAGCTCAGAGCAGGCAGAAGAGTTATACGGATAACCGGAGGAAGGATCTATCTTTCGAGGTAGGTGATCATGTTTTTCTCAAGGTTTCCCCTTGGTAAAGTGTGATGAGATTTGGTAAGAAAGGAAAGTTGAGTCCAAGGTTCATTGGACCATACGAAATTCTAGAGAGAGTTGGATCAGTTGCATACCGAGTGGCTTTACCTCGGAGTTTATCTCAGGTATACAATGTTTTTCATGTTTCGATGTTGATAAAGTATATGCCAGATCCATCTCATGTTTTGAGTCCAGAGGTAGTTCAGCTGGAAGAGAACCTATCTTATGAGGAACAACCAGTCCAGATTATTGACCACAGGGAGCAAGTGTTACGGAATAAGGTGATTAAGCAGGTAAAGGTTTTTAGGAAAAACCACATGATTGAAGAGGCAACATGGGAATCTGAAAATGCAATGAGGGATAAGTACGCCCATTTATTCGATAAGTAAATAAATTGCGGGGATGCAATTTTCTAAAGTGGGGAAGGATGTAACATCCCAAGTAAGTAATGAATAATAGATATTTTTATCTATGTCTATTAATTATTAAGATAGTGTTTTAGAGGCTTAAAATGAAAATAAATCCAATCTTAAGCATGGAATACACTAATATTCTTAAAAGATTGTTTTACTACCTTATGATGAAAAACCCTTATTGAATCTATATTTTGACAATTTTATAAACTATGTTTGTCAAAATAAACTTATCCTTTATGATTGGGACATCAAAATTTACCTTGTATGAATTTTTGGTATTTTTCTGACAATGTTCATTTTTTAATGAATAGTGAAAAATACTGCATTTTACATCAAAACTGCTTTTTAATCTAATTTATTTTTATGATTAGATTATGTTTTGAATTGGTTTTGAAGTGAAATTAGAATATATTTTTACCGTTTTATTCAATGGTGGTCATTGGAATCAATTTCACTTTGAAATTAGACTTAAACTGGTGTCAATCTTTTGATACTTATTGTTTTGTAAAAACACGCTATTTGCTCTGGCAGCGGGAATTAATTTTTGAATTAATTAATGTGACTTATATGATTTGAATTTTATAAAATGGAATTCATTTTTGAATTTGGAATATCAAATATAGCTTAGGGTGAATTTTTGGTAATTTTCTGAAAAACTTCAATTTTTGATGAATAGTGAAACCACTAAGTGGTAATCAAGCAAACTGATTTTTCAGTTAAATGAAAGTTTACCACTAATGTGTATTGAATTTTGAATATCCGACATACATGTTTTTCATTAAGAAGTAAAATGTGGTTCAATGAGATTAAAATAATTTTTTGGTGAATAGTAACTTATTAAGTTCTTAATCACGATTAGTGGTAATTAGGGTAGTTTAAGGTATAAATAATGCTTTAATAATATGAAATGACCTAGACACATGTCCCAACCTTATTGGTTGTGTCAAGGCCGACCCAGACAAGCCATGGGTCAACTTGGGGACCCCATGGAGACACTTTGGTTTGGAAATGACATAAATAGCTTTTTATTAAATGTTAAAGTAAAAATGACACAAACAAGAGATGTTTTACGAAAACAATTTTTACATGGGGTTATAAAGATCAGATTTTTGATTATAAATATTCATTGGAAATATAAGAAGATTTAATACATCATAGTATTTTTTATATGATTTTTAGACATTAAATAAATTAAATTATTTATTACATAATAATGATTCAGCGATGACATCATTATTTGACGATTTAAATAAAATGGAAAGATAATGTAAAATCTATGAACTACACATGTCCAAAACTTATTGGATAAGTGTATTTAGAAGCCGTATCACCTTATACACGAATTATATCAATGTGGGACCTTTTGAAACCGAATCACATTTTCAAATAAAGTAATATTTCTTTACTTTCCAAAAGTGCCCATCCTCTCCTCTTATAAAAGGCCCCCACCTCTACCTCATTTCACACACTCCTCAAGACTTTGGCTCGGACAACCCCTGCCCATTTACTCTCTCCACATCCCTCTCCTCATCCTAGAGGATTCCCTTTGGGAATAATCCTTTCAAAGGAAGCCTTTAGGCTCAAATCAAAAGGAGTTACACTTTTTAAGGTAATTCATTCTCTCATGTTCATTTGTTTTATTTTGCTTCTACAACCCCCTAAAATCTTTTTATTTACTTCTTTTGTAACAACACCAGTATCTTCAATATACTAGGATGTTTTTATAAGATCTATTTGAGCTACACTCTCACACAACTACATCAAATGGTTAAAGAACATACGGTTTCCGTGGATGGAGAAATTATGCCTCCCGAAACGATGATTGTTCAATACACATTTAACACCTTTAAAGGTGGCCATTATGGTGTCAATATTTTTATATATGATATATAATATGTTTATGTTTTCTTTAAGCTTCTGTTTTTTTCATTTTGGGCATACCTTTATGGTTTCCATTATGGGTAAACACGATATCTTCATTTTAGGAAGTGCGGACTACCGCCCCATCAAAGTGATTTGATTCGTTAAAATACCATATGTGGGACATATAAAGGATGGAAATATGATATTATATATCATATTATACTGGAATTATAATATACCATTATATCATTATGATTTCATTCTATAAAATACGAAATAGAAATGAAAGTAGCGTTCATGCGTACGTACGGCTTACCGTCTCCATGAACGGTGCATTTCATTTCTTACCTCTAAATGATTATGTAATATTATAAATGAATGTATTTACTGGATATATATTACATATACATCATGAATACCATTCTGGATATAATGAACCTTTGACCAAATTAACAACATGTAAGTGTAAGAAGTCTATTTTTGACTTAAGAACCAAATACCGACAAAATGAACATTATTAACTTAACTGATTACTAGATGTTCATAACATGGTATAAAAGGAATAATTAACTTGAAAAAGATTCATAAGAAAGTAGAGATTAACTCATGTTTATTATTCATGAGATTAAAGAATGGTCGGGTCAAGTCGGATACGAGGTATGGGACTTCGTCTCAATCTCCTTTCGTTGAGGCATATTTTATTTTATACACAACTTTCTTTTATACGGTGTATAAACCCCTTTGACTTTTACGTTTATTCAAAAGGAATCTTTTTTGTACGAAGCGTTTACTAAACGACAAAAGGGAATGTTTTTGTCGTACGTATGCGGCGACAAAGACTTCTCCGCCGTCGTGACCGTTATTTGATTTTCGGCTTCCTCTACAAGCCATACCTTCTTTTTAAAAGAAAAATAAATTCCATGTTTTACTTTTCTTTTATTTTAGTATTGAAAATGGTTTTCATAATGTTTTTATATCAATGTGTTGTATTGATATCTCGTGATTGAAATGTGGAAATTTTATGTTTCCTTTATGCATGTTTTATGTGATATGATTATGTTATGGTTCTTGGGAATTATTATGAAGACGGGTGGTTCCGTGATAAACTAAGGGCGGTGAGCCCGTTATAGCTCTCCAATGCATTGGGTAACGCGAAGGAGTGAAAAGTTAAGGTTTATCCGAAGAGATTTTAGGGAATATACTGTGATGGGTATTCCAAACGTAACCAAGTGGGTTACTCCCTACGTAAGAATGTTATGAATGCCTCAAGTTACCTTTATGTCTTATGATTTCTATGATTTATTCATGATTTTATGAGGTATGTTAAAATGCCTATGTTTTATGGGTAAAGTATGATTTCATTCTTATGTATATATGAACTCATGTTTCCTTTCCATGTTTTTTTTATAACCCATACAGAGTTTTTATGCTCATCCCAATTTTTTGAAATGTTTGTCACAGGTCAAGGGAAAGGTACATGATAAGATGATTGAGTCAAGGATGTGTCAAGAAATAATCCATGTTTTATTTTAAATTTGTTTCCATTGATGGGAATGAAGAATACTATCTTTATGTAACCACTTTGTTTATATGTGGAATGTAATGCAAGTTTTATGATCTAATTCTCTAAAACTCTAAACCCGAAAAGATCCTCAATGTGTAATCTTGTAATAACTCAAGATTAAGTAAGGTTTAAGGCTGGGGCCTTATAATTTGTCATCTATTTTATTCAACTAGGACATTATTTACAATTTGGGAGAAGATTTTATTTTCATAACATGTATTCCATTTACCTTCTACATGATTTACATTGTTTATTTTATTCTTTATCTTGTAATTGTTATTTATTATCCTTCTCGATGACATGACACATGGGTTATAGTATCCCCATTATCAAACATAGGCCCTGGAAGCTAGTCACTACCCTCCTATATATGGGGAGGTGCACATGAGGTCATGTGACGTTTAATCTCGGACTAGGTGGTTCGTGATGCAATGTTTTTGCTATAGTGTTACCTCTTCTTTGAGTAACCCCTTTTGGTTCTCACCAAAGGTGTTACTTGGATTGATTTATGCCAAAAGGGAGGATTCGATGATATTTCATGGGATTATTAAGAACTTATTGGGATGACATTTTTTTGTCCAATGTTTTTTTATTTGTGTGAGGAAGAGGGTGGGGTGAGTGCCTTTTTATTTTGGAGGAGGAGTGGCATTCATGTAAATGTTTGAAAATGGAATTCCACCTATTTGTTTCCTATAATATGTGTCTAAAATAATAAAAAAAATGAATAAAATCCAATATAGGTTCTACATATTCCCTTACAATGTGTTTTCAAAATGTTTCTTGTTCATTTTGGGTATTATATTTATGTTTTTTCCCTTGTTGAGCTAATTTCTCTCTTAAGCATTGAAAATAATTTTAATTACATTTTGAAATATTTTTGATAAAAACTATGTTCCCCATATTCTAAATTTCATATTATTTTTATTCCACATATGTAATCAATTTTACCATGTTCCAATCACACATTGCTCAGAAATTATTTTAAATTTAATCCCGATAACAAGAAGACAAAAAAAATTTTTAAAGTAAAATGATAAAATCTTATCTATGTTTATTAAATTCAATTTAAGAGGGAAATAGATTCCAATAAACTAAAAAAGAATAATTTATATAAAATATATCTAATTAAAATTTAAATCCAATAAAAATATAATTTATCCTAATAAATAAATTAGATGAAAAAGTAGTTTTTAATTAACATTAATTATTTTAAACTATTTATCAAAAAATAAAATGTCCTAGAAAATTTAAAAAATCCTTCTAACCTAATTTTAATGGAAATATTTTAGAACAATAAGTCTATTTTGAAATATTAAATTTCTAAATGGTCTAAAATAATTTAATTAAAATAGGTTCTTTATTAAATGTCGTTAAAATTTCTTTTTTAGGAATATAACATTTTTAAGCATAAGACACAATAAATCCTTATCTTATGCCTATATAATATTTTGGATTAATATGGAAAAAAATTTATCGAATATATATAATATATATTTCATTAATATCATTCTCTAGTTTCCATTAAATTAATTTATTATTAAAAAATAAATTTATAAGAATAAAAAAATTCCTTTTATATTCAATTGGTTTATAGAATCATTTTTAATTAAGTGATTACCGATGATTTCATTTTTTATTTTTGTAAAAAAATATATTTTAATATATAAGATAATACTATTCATAACATATAATTTCATGGCTAGGTTATATCTTATTTATTAAATAATAATGGTTTAATATTATATTGTTGTTCTGTAAAACATAATCTTGCATGTAATGCAAGTCATCTATGAATGTCATTGTTATGTGCGATAGAAGCTAAATAATTATTTCATCAATTGCAATCTATATCATAGATTCAATTTATCTGAAATATTAAATATATTATAAAGTCCCGTTATATTATATTACCTTTACCTACATGGTGTTTCATGTTATACTTTTTATTGAATACAATGTTCTTACGTTAGAATTTTAGGGAGTAACATTATCCTATAATTTGACTTATCCAAATTGTTCTCACTAAAATTTTCCTATTTTTGTTTCCCATTTCTATATATACCATTTTATTATTACTACAATAATGACCCACAATTTACAGAAATAGATATTCCATAATTTATAAAATCCTTATTTACATAACATAACGATCATTTCCAGAATTATATAAGTGTACATTCCTTGGAAACAAGGATACATAAAAAAGGGTTAATAGGTGAACCACTTCAACTCCTTAAAATTTTATATTAACTATAACCCTTTTAGGACATATCATACGTAATACTATTTTACACAAAATCTGTAAGGAATCAGCAGTGATCTGAAATGCTTAGTAATGCTAAAAAAAGGTGACATCATGAAAAAATTATCCTAGGGTTATATTAAAATGAGGATAACATTTTTTGATTATACCCTACATTTTATATGTCATAAACATGAGATGTGTTCTAAATATCTGTAGTTCATATGAAATAAATCATGAAAGAGTCAGTTAACATAATTCATGAGGGGATAATATTTGTATAAGACACATATGTTTAGCATTCAAATAAACTTATAATAATATGAACATGTATAAATACTTATAGGTTCACTCATTATGTTTAGGAAATTAAATAAGGCCCCCTCATAAACATATGGACGTGAAATCTAGGACAAGAATTAGTCATATGAAAATAAAATCTGGACCCATTAAAAATCTTATGGGCAAGAAATCTAGATTCAATCTAAATCTTATGGATATAAAAACCATTTCCATGCATGAAATTATGAACATGAAATCATGTTCTTGAATAACATATTTACCAAATAAATTATAAATCATTACCCATTGCGTGAGAGGGCAATATAATTTAGAACACCCTAGTCACATAATACAAATTATGTAGATATATTCTACAAGATCATAATGTATTTGTCATATCATAACCAATTAATGAAATTGGGGTTTATAAACATTTCATCATATCACAACCTGTTTAAATGAAATGGGTTTCATTAGTATTTCATTATTACATAACACTTGGAAATGAATGTGTTTTATAAACATCATTTCATCATAATTATATACCATCTTTATTAATAATAAATACTCAACCATTGGATAATATACCTAGTAATACATTTGAAACCCTAATGGTTGTTGTGGTTAATGAATATTAATTATATAAATGATCATTAAAACCTTATTGAATAAATTATAGTTTTTATTTAGAAATAACTTATTTGATATATAAATATCCCCCAAATATTAATATATAAATTTTATTTTAAAATAATCATAGAATATCATAAAATAATATCAAATAATTGAGTGGTCATGATGGTGGGGAATACCATTCATTCCGTACACATTAAAACAATTATTTCTATGGGATAAAATCGAAAGAACTATGTTTAGAAGATGAATATAATATCAATTATAAACAATTTTTTATGAAATGAAATATGGGTTAATAATTCTTCAGAAAATCATTCAAGAATAGTAAAAATAATATTTAATTTTCTTTAATGAAATCATTTACATGGAAGAAAAATGTTATTCGACTAGAGAGGGAAACAAAGTTGATATTTCAAAAAAATAAAATTTTAGTATCATGTTTACATAAAGAAAATAAAATGAAATGAAAACATGTATTATACTGAAATATCCAATGGAGAATAAAATTAATGATTTTATTGATTGAAATATCATTGTATTTCATCATCGAAAACTTAATAATAGACAATCCTGATAAATAATGATATTGTAACACAAAACCTTTATCAATTTGGTAACATATGAATCATCATAGAAATGAACGGAAGAATGTATTATTTATGTCAATAACACTATAAAAATTATAATAATAATCATAAAAATAATTTCATGGGTGAAATATATACCCCAAATAAAAAAATGGTGGGTATGGCACGTGTTTCATATAATTAAAAGTGAGATGAAAATATATTCCCATAAGGGATATTTTGAATCATAAACCCTATGAAAAAATAAGATTAGTCTAAAATTTAGATATCATAAAAATTAATAAATTAATGATATAAAATATCAATGGTCTATATAAACACCTCATAAAACAATATATGTGAATAACATAGTTTTCTCCCAAAGAAGAAAATTTGAGAAAAATATCACTTACCACATTAGTATATTTTAATCATAATACCAATGATATAATAACATTAAATGAAACATTAAATAACATTGATAAAAATAAATTCATTATATAACATGTAAAATTTTATTATTTACACCACATAAAATAATATAGATTCATAACAATTAAATATATCTCAATGATAGAAAATTGAAGTTGAATGCCTTATCTCATGTCTCGACATCGTTCGCACATTTTCCAAACACATGTAATCTAAATTTTGGTTTATTATAAGTATATTTCATAACACTACTAATATATATATCATTGGATTTATGATTTACTAAACAAATTACAACTAATATATTAATAATCCTTTATGAAAATCACTATTTTGGTTGATAACTACTTTATTTTTCATGTTTGCCTTAGTTCAATAGTTTTGTTCCTTCAAAATTAATTATTTTTCCATAAAATATATAATTTTAATTATTATTTAAAAAATTATATAAATTCATTATATAAATATATTTATAGTCATCAAAAAATTATATATAAGAAATTGAATTACCCCTTGCATAAAGATGGAGGTAATATGTATGCATGAACATTTATTCCATTTTTGGACAATTGAATTGAAAAAATATAAAATAAAAATTAATATTTCAGAATGAATTTTTATATAATAAATATCATATAAATTAATTAAAACTATGAATATTAAAATATATGTAAAAATAAAATGAAAACATATCACTTCTCTCTATGAAGGTTGTAGTCCACAAATATGCCTGAGGGACATTATCGTTTTTAAAATATTTTAATGAAAGAATGTATATTCCATATTTTTGTTCAAAAAGTATAATTATCTCATACATAAGATATATTTACTTTAAATATTTCATATATCCATCTGTGATATTTTTGTATGAAAAATAATTTACATCTTTTCATGAGGTGGTAGTCCATTGTGCATATGGTCAATGATTTCATTTCACATATTATGGAAGATAATATTCACAAGTCATCAAATTAACATAATAACATCTAAATATTTGGAATATGATAATTATATTATATACTATTACTCGCCCTAGCTATTTCACTACGTATTTGATTACTACTTTTTCTTTTAATATGAGATTAGCATTTAGAAAATTTTAGAAGAAACAGTAATGTTGAATAAAGATTAATTTGAATAAAATGGTCTATGATAATGGAATAGAACTACATTGAATTTGAAGAAACCTTTCAAATAGTTGATTTAGAAATAAAGGAGTAAAAGTACAATAAATTTAAAATGTTGATTAAGAATAATTGAATTCATTTTCAATTTTGATCACAAAAACAATAATGAGGGGACTGAAATAAAAAGTGAAAGATAAAACAATGATATCATAGTGGTTGTAATAAAAAAAATGAGAGATGTGAAAATAAATGAAATAATAATAAATTGACTGAGTGGGCTGTTTGGGAAAAAAGAAAATGGAGTGAAACTATTCATCATCTATCTGGAAATAAAATACATGTTCCAATGATCTAGTTTTCAAAAACATGTTGTTCATGTAGAATATAATACATGTACAATAAACTAATAACTAAGAAAAAATAAAATGATGCACTGCTCATGCATTCCCTTAGTGCTACTCAGTATCATGATGTTTTATTTAGCCAAAATATGGTAACAGTAATCCCACAAGATTCTTTTATTTCATGGTGTTTCATCCACATCTTCCCCCACCATCCTCCATTCTTCTCCATAGCAGCATCACCACCCCCATATACCACTAAATTCTAGGAACTATAAGAATCATTTGGTGCCAGACATTGTCAATCCCTCAATAAATTGCAGTGGTATTATTGTCACTACTGTAATACATGACAAATGATTCACCTTATGTTAGAAAGAAACAAAATACTAGATAAGAACACAAGTAAAATGTTTGGTTTTATTATAAATAGTTTGAAGAGCAATAAACAGAGAGTTTGACGGACCAGAGGATCAAGGATCATATTGGGCAAGTAGATTCTTTCCAGCAAGTAGGGGCAGCCTATAGCCAAAATCTTCTCTTTACCAGGTAATCCTCTATGACCTCACCTTATAGTTCTACCAACCCCTAGATTCCAGCGTCTAGCTTGACTCCTTAAATCTTACCAGTGATTAGGATACCTATTTTTCCAAGACTAACCCTTGTTCTCTTGGTGCTCTAATCTAGGATCAGCCCTAAAATGGAGCCAAATGTGGCACCACCTATATCTCCCATAATTCTTATGAATAGAAATGGAATTTCTTGGCCTCCCATATACAACTTTCCCACTACAGCAACATCCGAGATATGAAATATGAACTCAAATAGAGCTCCCTTTGTAGCTATGCAGGCTGTGTATGAGTCCAGTCCAAGTACCCATGAAGCACTATTCCTACCTCATTAACTTCTGTATAGGGATTTTTTCATACAGAGGAAGTTCTATGCAATGTGTACATTATTATTCCAGTAAAATACCTGATACTGAAATATTTATATATATAATATTTACTGAATAAAATTATTTAGTATAACACAAGCAACAATAAGTTTTCATATAGTGGAACAAATAAGAATGTAAAAAAGAAATGTAGAGAACGGGTATTGTACATTTATGTGAAATGTGATCTGAAACAAAGGATAATGTGTTTAATGGTTGGTAGTAATAAACTAATTTATTTTAGTAATATAAATTCACAATATTGAAAAATGGATTCTTCTCATATGGATAAATTTTATTCCACTATATGTCATTGTATAATGCACATATGGATTCTCCATAGGATTCTACTTAAATGGACTGTATGTATTGATGTTATACATATGCATTGTATTGATTCTGATCACACATTCATAAAAGTTGATGAGAAATTAGACTAAATTATATTATAAATAAAAAAAATTAAACATGTATATTTATTTAATAAAACATGGTTTTTTTAAATGCTTCATCAGTAGTAATTTCTGTAAAAAATTCATTAAAATGAAAATTATGATACTATCATTTATATTAGGATCCATTTATTATTTAGGATTAATATCTGGTTTTCTGTTAAGTGATATCAAATTCTTTTTTCATGTTAAATTTCCATATGCATGTTTTTTTTAATACTGATAGGATAAATTGTTTGAAATCAATTCATATAACAGCGTGGACCGAAAAACGCAGGCCGACATAGCTATGAAACTGTGAAAATTTAAAACCATTGATTATCAGATTCATGAATCAAATCTTTAATTCTTACCCTTGATTTTTATATTCCTGACTACCACTACATCATGAAGCCTCTAACATTATATTGTATCATGTAAAAAATTTCAAATTCACTACTCTAATTATAGATTATCACCCATTTAAAGTTATACCAAAAATATATAAATTAGCAAGGAAAAAAAGTGAAGTCATGTAGGTTATCCAATAGGTATTAATTAAATAGCATGTATAGTATTAAAAATAATAAGAAATAAAGATGAAACTCAACAGGCTCGTCTACCATTTTTCCCAGGTATATAGATCTTTTTAACTAGTTTTATCGAGTAAAATAATGTACCATGCTCCAGAAACTCCTATTAAATTCTCACTCACATAGTCATACCTCCTAAATTCTACTCAAGATTTCCAATTATAAAAACATCACACCAAAAAAATCCTTGACAAGTGTTCTCAATACAACCTAAAATTAAAATGGGACAATTGTATAACCTAGTCATCAACAATATAAAAATCATTATTTATTTCATCCTTACTCATCATTGTTATGAATCCATGACCTAATGAGTGGTTCATTTCTAACCCACAAATTCCCCTATCATTAACCACAAATCAATATTTAGTGAATACATATCCCTTACAACAATCATTGACTTCCAAAGGTATATAGATTTTTTGGGGAAATCAAATACAATGGTAGAGTATTTTAGTTGTAGGTTGAATATTAAAATAATGTAGTTAAAACCATAGGGTTTCAAAAAATAATCTATGTAGGTATACTGAAAATCCATAGATAAACAAATAAAATTACTCAAATGTTTGTTAAATGACCCACACATATTCAGAAGTGATGCATTTTTTTGTAGTGATCTTTCACAACAAAAATCACCTTTTTTAATCCAAATGGACATTGGATGGTGCATTAAATAAAATTTATCACAAAAGAAAAAACTTCACCGCCCCAATGACAGATAACTTCATCAATCCACCATGGTAGTTGTTTTGGTAGAGCTTCAAAATTTTCTATCACAACATAATCCCTTTCTCTATAGCATCATCTAAGATTTTATTTATTCCCTTCTAGGCAACAAAAAGTTTAGTTGTTTTGTATAATATGGAAGTGGAAACGTATCCATGATATCAGAGATAGAAATTTAACTAATACATGAAAAATTACCCCAATATAACCTATTAAAAGGATGACCAAATGATAAAGCGTTATGGAATTGAACTTATTCTAGATGAAAAACATCATTTGGCATAACCTAATTAAATTTAATAGATTGGTTTTTATTCACATTGAAATATAAAAATCCTTACAAAACCTAACATTAGCACAATATAAGAAATGAAATATATTGACTGATACATGTAGACATGTAAATTAGTTAAGGATACAGACAAACTTGAATCAATAGCCAGGAGTTATCTCTCTATTGCTACAATTTAAAAAAATGATAAATAATGTTTTGAGAAATCCAGAGTGTTGATGATGATGTCCAAACTGAAACATAGGATGAAGATGAAATCTAATGAAAATGTTGATGGTAGTTTGGTAGGTATAGGGAGCCAAGAAATGGGTTACCAAGCCGAGATGTTAGTTGATGTAGAGCTCCTCGCATTCCAACTACGAGACGTCAACACCCAATGTTTTTAGAGAACCATTAGTCGATGCAAACTGTATCTTCATGAAGAATATTGAAATCCGAATCGAGTCATGGTCGCTACTGTAGAATCGGAGGAGGTGGAGGAGCTGGAGGCGGAGTAGATGGAGAACCATTAATCATTGTGTTTAGGATTGAAAAAAACCATCATAGAAAATGTTCTTGAATGGACCATTATAGGTTCTGAAACTGACCTTGATTGGACCATTACAAGTACAAAAACTGATCCCTAGAACATATTTCATCCAAATAGGGAAAACTCATTTACATTTAAAAGAAATAAAAACACAATCAAATTTCTATAATTCAAACATAGTAAAATATTGTACAGAATAAAAACCATCAAAATTAACCAAAATTACACTCACCACCGACATGAGGATCGATTCTAAGATGAACTTATAGGCCCTATTGCATCACTACACAACGAATCTGAGAAAATAATATCTCCCTTCAAAATAGTACCACATGCAAAGAAAACAAACAGTTTATATATATATATATAAGTATATGAAACACTATTTTCCTAGAAGCTTCAGTAGAAAAATATATCAAACAAATATAGATTTCAAACCACAAAATAATGAATTAAACATTATGAAAATGGAAAAAATAATTGGGAAAGAAATTACCTTGAATCTTTGATACCATCACATTTAAATTTAGAAGATATTGATAAAGATACATGAATAGAAGAAGTCATGTAATGTCATTTGACACCATTTTAATAATCATGCATTGTAGAATCAATGTATATATTAGGATTAATTTTTATTTTTCATGAATGTTAATCAAATACTGAATTGGTGAGTAAATACCAGATAACAGAATGAAATAGCGGCCTAATTTGTAAGGGTTACCTGAGAAATTATGATCGGGTCATTCTTGCAGTTTTCCATGATTGAGTTCTTGGCATGAATTATTTCATCAAATTATGATCCTTTATAAACCATAAGAACCTTTAGAGCACTCTCCACTGACATCTAAAATGGCGTTGAGTCATATACATTCGATCGAGTGAAGGTCACGGTGGTTCGACATAGAGTGTGACATGGTAAGAGAGGTGACCTCAAGTAAGACACCCATGAATCATGGGAACAAGGGGATTGAATCCATACTAGATGGACAACCATGGTTCGGTAGACAATAGCGTGGTTTAGTGGTACTGTTAGAGTCAAATACATGGATAATAAGATGGAGTTTTAGGGAGAAGACAAAAATGGTCACCCAAGGGAAACATGAAGGATTCTAAATCTTCAACAACATGATCTTCTGATACATTTAAAAAATTAATAATTTAATGTATAACAATTATAATAAATATTATTGGAATATAATAATAACAATTTCAATAGGATATAGGGTTTTTTTGTCTAAAGTATTTCTATTAGAGCTTGTTGTTTAAAGGAAAATGGATCTAAGGCAGTTTGGTGGAGATTCCACCCACATGTGTTGTGAAATTGTGAGTTGGATGATTTTATTGAATACCTAATGTAGGTTGATTTTCCCTTAACACCATTTTACTTCAACTATAAACATAGATTTTAGTTAAATTGTATTCAATGGATTGGGTGGTAATTATGTTGTGTGATGCTTGTTGGAAATACTTTTTTTATGAGTTGCGTATTTTTGGGAATATGGATTACTAAGGTGAAATTTTCATTGATTTTATATTTTAAAATGACGATTTTAAACTCAATTTCTTGAGTTGATTATTGAAAATGGATTATAAAAATAGTTACCAATAAAAAGGTTCTCCTTATTTAAATGTAATGTGGAATGGATGACATCTAAACGGATTGTTTCGTTGTGAAATAGATTATGAAATATTGTTGTGGATTTAGTGTGTTTTTGTTATTGTTTAATGTCTATAACATTTTATGATTATATTTTATTATTTATAAGTTGGGAGATATTACAACTATAAAAAGGAGATTTGAAGTCGAATAAAAGGACGTCGTTGAGGATAAGTGCTTGTGAAGTGCCTCTATATTGGGAAAGGAGTAAAAGTTCATGGATGGGAAGAGCCACCGTGTTTTGTTAGCATGTTGGGAATGTGAAAATCTATAGTTATTCTTGTTTGTGTGTGGTTTTGAATGGTGGGAATTTTGTGGTAATATGTGATAGTGGATGGATTATGGAATGGTTGATTGGATTTTCCTTTTATTGTGGGAATTTGTATGAAAAAATGGGTTTTCAGTTTTTGTTTGGATTTTGGGAAATTGTAACACTATTTTTTGTATTATATAATCTATTTTATATAAAGTTTCTAATGGTTCTATCCTAGTGTCATGTGTAGGTAATTAATTTGGGGAAAATATAATGAGAATTATTACTCACCCAATACATTGTAACATTAGTGATTTTGTAGATGTTATATACTGGGATACATGCAAGGGCAAAGAAACTCATTTTTCATGTGGTTCTTCATGATACATGGGTGGTACTATGGTTCTTGGAGCATGGAGCTTCATATGGAGCTATGAAGTTTGTCGGAGATTCCATTTGGTCTGGTTGTTTTTTCCTCCTCTTGGTACCCTTGTATTGGTTTTGGGGAATTTTGGTAGAAGAGATTGGTTGATTTGTTTTACCATGTAAAGGTATTATTTTGGGTTACCTTGTTGACATACATCATGTAGATGTTGTGGGTTATGTCTTGTTTGGTTAATTGTTTTCTATTAAAGGTTAAATAATTCCACAATTGATATTTAATCCCCTGTAATTTATTTACATCATTTGGCACCTTGGGACTGTCGCTTATCTCAAAGTAGTATCTCATCACATTTTGAAGCCAATGCGGAAGGGGGGGGGGGAATTACAATATTTGTGTTTGATAAACTCATGTAAATGCAGTTGTTATCAGATGATATGTTTAGTTATTATTTTGATTATATGATAATAAAAACATATTAATATCACTAAGGACATGTCTAATGATATGTCTATGGATGATTCAATGAATAGAAAAATTTCATAGAATTTTGTTAATGTATAGAGAAATATATTTTCAACAATTAAATCCAATTGTAGATACTAAAAGTGGATGTGTCTCATTTATAGTGGTACCAAGGGGTAAAAACATCAATATGGTGAATTTATCTCGATTTTATCATCTCCTAGGCTGTAAAAATGGTCATTTCTATACACCTAGTTTAACACACAAAGGGGATACAAATGAGAAATTCACAAACCCATTATGTTCCATCATGA
The DNA here is from genome assembly GCA_963277665.1 of Viscum album. Classification (NCBI taxonomy): domain Eukaryota; kingdom Viridiplantae; phylum Streptophyta; class Magnoliopsida; order Santalales; family Viscaceae; genus Viscum; species Viscum album. The sequence goes on along the minus strand of OY728141.1, from coordinate 460,008,534 downwards.
ATGATTTAAATGGATGTTAACTATAAATGGATTAGGATAGACATGTGGTTTCATAATTAGAAAATATTTCATTATTTGAAACTTATATAAGTTAATTTTCATGATTATTTGGTTCCCCACTATGATTAATTTTTCTCGCACTGTGATTTTTTGTTTTAGTTAATGGCTAGAACACAAAGGTATTGTGTTAGTTTTGAGTGTAAGGGAATGTGAAATTATTTTCATCATGAGAAGCCAAATTTTATGGGATCAATAATGAAAAAAAATACAATTTCTATTCCCATGAAACATTCTCAATCCATGAAGGATGATAGCCTTCAAAACAAAACAAATGATGGACCAACAGTCTATAGATTCTTTCACAAGATAACATCCAACTTATTTCAATGGTTATTAATATCTACATGGTACTATATTATGGATCAAAATATATTAATTGATGTTTTATATCATCTATTGTTTGAAATAATAAAAATAACTTTTGGATATTTATTATTATGATTGTGAAGGAGATCAATGGATTACTCTTTTCAAGAATATGAGGTGACCTGATGAAATTCAATCCATAGACTGGGATGAGTCCAATAACAATTTTTTTAAATAAGAACCAGGCTCATATTCTATATATGAATATTTTTACGGAGAATATTCTGCTAAATAAAATGGGCGATTAATCTGTTGGTACCTATGAGGAATATTTTACAAGACCTGAAAGGTATTCTTCTTGTATTATCACATAACCTAAAAATAAGGATGATAATTTATTCTATGGTATAAAACAAAGTCTATACAGGGAATTATCTATAAGATAATTTAGTAGTTATGAATATATTTTTATATGTTACTTCCAAGTCTAAATTTAGGTTTGAGTTACATATCTATCACAGGGGATTTATTAGAAGAGAAAAATAGAATTATGTGGAAAATATATAAAAAATGTAGAGAATAAAATTATCTTTTCATTATGATCAATGTATTGGAGGAAGCATAGTGTAAATTGAATTAAGGGGACTAATAATTTTTTTGGGAAGGGAATTTCATCAGGAATATAAATTCCGATGTAATGGGAACATTTTAGATAATGACACAAATAATGAGAAATTTCAAGAGAATGAACCTCAGAAGATTTTATGTTTAAATTCCCATGAGTTTGGGAATAATTATAAAAACATCCAACATAATCATGTTAATAATTGTGATCAACTCCAACACCATATTAAGATGAACGAAAATGTAAATATCATGTGATCATTGTTTTTTAGGAGGGTGAATTAACGATGTGGTTAATGGTGAACTTATGATACACTATATAACTAATAATGTCTTAAATGACTCTGGATCTACCAACTCTTTAATATCTAAATATGTTTTAAGGTTATACAATTCCACCCAAATTATTAGATATATATTCAATACTGAAAACTCATAATGGTTAAATTATTTCATTAATAGTCTATGGTTCCTCTTTGTTTGACATTGGTGAGAATTTTATTACTATAAATCATGATATCCTTACTATAGTTGAATTTGATTTTATCATAGGCATGGAAGAGATTTCTCTACTAAATCGCATATTAATTTTAAAGGAAGGGAATTTATATTTGGTATTACAATGTTACCTATGATCATCAATTTATGTGAATATAAGTATGAACATCATATGGTGATCACGTCTATTATATGTGTACTAATTCCCATTTACAAGGGGTGTTTTTCTCAAGTGGTTGGGGAGAAACATGACATTACTGATACTCCTATTACTAAGAAATTTGTTTAGTTATTTTTTGAATACATTCCTTGACTTCCACCAAGTCTTGATGTTCATTTATTAAGAGAACTCATATTGAGTTCAATACAAATTTCAAGTACCCTATCTAGAATAGTCCTGATTGAGTTGCAAAAATTGAATATGAATCAAAAATAGAACCCTGAAAATGGATTAATTTTGAGAATTGTGTCACCTGGGACTCACATATTCTTTTTAATAAAAATATTGATTGATTAATGGGTATCTTCATAGATAATCAGGAGTTGATCAAGATCACAATTAATAACAATATTATCTTCTCTGTATTGATACATTTTTTTACCAGCTATATGAAGCTCAACACTTTCCAAATATTTACCTTCATTATGGATATCATCAATTGATGGTTAATAAGGATGATATACCTAGGAGATAATTATATTCACAGAACAGACACTAAGAATATAGTGTGATGGCATACAGTCATACAAATTTCACATCTATCTTCATGGTTTTAATGAATTGTGTTATTATATATTATCATGATATGATTTTTGTGGTTTTTATGGATTGTTTAATTATCAATCAAAATTAAAAGAATGTTCATGAATATAAATTCATAATTTTACTAAATAAATTGATAAAGGATAAACTATATTAATAATTTATAATGTGTGAATTTTGAAAAAAAATGATTTATTCTAGTATTATATAATCTCAAGATATGGTAGTTTGGTAGATTCATAAAAAATGGAGGCTATTGAATCATTGAAATGGCTAATCGTGGAGATAAAGATCCTTATTTTTCTATGTTTTGTAATATTTTATAAAGGGTTTGTGTATCATTTTTCATGACTCTATAATCCTCTGATCATGTTAACTCAAAAGGGATCCAATTTCCACTGGAAAAGAGAATGTTAGGAAAATTTCAAGGAACTGAAGAGAATATTAATCAGTGCACCTATGTCTATATTATATTGTGTTGTATCAGTATTTTTAATTTATAATGATTCATCAAAGAACATATTGGGATGTGTCCTTAAATAGAGTGACATGGTTATAGATTTTTCCTTAATGTAATTTATGATTAAAGATAAAATCTAACCAACTCAATATTTAGAGTTAGAAATGGAAATTTTTTGCATTAAATATATGGATTATTCATCAATAAGGAGGGATGTGTGATATATATATTTATAATAAATGTTTAAATTATATATTCACATAGAATGATTTCAATATGTTCCAAAGAAGTTGGTTAGAGCTGATTAAATATAATTACTACTAAATGAAATGAAACGGTTGGAAAGTGGACAAGGTGGCTACTGAATTGAACAAAAAAGATCACGAGATATTGTCCATGGTAAGGGTTAAAAAAGGTCAAAAATTATTTTGAATTTAGAAAGGATGGATCTAGAAATAGAAAAAAATTGTAAAATATGATATTTGTAATTTGAAATTTTAACCATCTATATATGTGAATATTAAATACACATTGTAAGAATATTTAGATATACAAAAACAGTTAGAAATATCTTATGTTTAACCTTAACCGTGATGGAATGACAAGGATTAGGAACCATTTATGCATTATTCAAGTAATATATTTGAAAAAGGAGTTTTTATAGGAATATCATATTTATTCATTATTTATTCATCCTGGAAGTATGAATATGTATATAGATTTGTAAGAGTACTTATAGTGGGATGGAATTAAGAGATATATCACCAATAATGTATCTCGATGCATGGTACGTAAAAAATTTATGGATAAGAGACCAAAGTATAAGGGGATGTTACATCCATTATTTAAACCAAAATGGAAATCGGAAAACATCACCATGTAATTTTTCATTCAATTAAAAAAATCCCAGATGAAATATTCTATAGGGGTTGTTTTCGATCACCTCACCAAGTCAGCAAAATTCATCATTATTAATCAAGAATTCCTTATGGATCATCTTATCTAAAATATATTATATAAGTTGTATGGTTTCATGGAGAACCACATCACATTATGTATTATTTTTATTTGAGGTTCATATCAATGCCATGTGGATGAGTAAGTAATATCTTGGTATATAGTTGAGTTTTGGAATTGTGTATCAACCTCAAAAAGATATTTTTTCTGAAGTAACAATTCAAACTGTAGAGAATATGTTGAGATCTTGTTCATTTTATTTCAAATGTGGTGGGAATAAACAACTTCCTACAGTAGAGTTTTCATACAATAATATATTTCTCTCATGAATTAAAATTGATCCTTATCATTCCCTTTAAAGAAAGTAATGTGTAGCTTCAATGAGCAAGAATGATGTTTCAGAAATAAATCTATTAGGATGTGATGTGGATTATGAAATAGAAAAACATATTAAATCATTTAGGAAAATCCTCAAGAAAGCTCACATTATACAAAAAATTTATTCTTATAATAACCATCATGATCTATATTTTGATGTTGGTGACAATTGGTTTCTAAAAATCCATACAAGGAATATATTTATTTGATGTAGGAAAAAATGTAAACAATGACCTATGTTTATCTATCACTTTGAAATTATCAATATTATTTGAATAGTATATTATTGATTGGCGCTTCTACTAAAAAAACCATTAGCCCATGATGTGTTCCTTGTATCTCATGATGGGAAGTACATACATTACCATTCTCATGCAATAAACTAATAGGTCATATCACTGTATAAAATTCATTCTTATGAGGAACAACTAGTGGAGTTTCTAGATCGTATATTCGAAGTTCTACATTAAAACACCACTCACCTTCTCAACATTATTATAGTGAAACCATAATTTTTACAAAGCTATGTGGGTTCCCGCGATATGATAGGAAATGTTATAATTATTTTCTTGTGTTAAAAACCATGTTATATTATTAACATAGTTATTTAATGATTTCCATTATAATGAAGCTATTAAAATTATCAATATCAAAATTAATAATATATTTTAAAATATTAATAATAATGGATTTATATAATTACTAAAAATTGAAAGTAAAACATAAAAAGGTTAGTAATTTTTCATTATGTTTTGAAAATGTTATTTTTTTAAAAGAAATTTCATGTATTTTTCTGATAAAATAAGAAATTATTTTTTTACACATTCAAAATATGAATTTTTAAAATTAAAATAAATTTTTTAAATCTTGATTTCAAAATTATATTTGGGGGAACCTTTATTGTTTTTTTAAAACACCATTTTTAAAAATATTGAATAATACATTCTTTTAAATGAAACTTTATTTCTATTTTATATATTCATAAATATGGATTATATAATAAATCTATTTTAACATCAATTTAGTGAAATTACATATATATTAATCCATATTGGGTTATTTTAATCAATTTTATTCTAAATTTATAAATAGTAACATTTCTATGTATTGAAAAAATTGTCTTCAAAACCATGATTTCTTATCAATTCTACGTGATTAAATTTATATTACGTTTTTTCATTACTGTGAATTAAATTTTTGAAAAATGGATTCAATATTTGGAATCATAATAATTTATTTTTTCTTATAATTTAAACATAATATTTGACAAAAATGAATAGTTAAAATAGTTAAAATTATTTACTATTGTATGGTAAAAATGGTTAAAAATGGGTTAAACTAAAAAGATGAAGGTAAAATGACCCAAGACTAATCCAAAATCCAATGTATGGTCATATTACGGCCTTATAACGTTTTCTGTCAAAAATAATATCTTTTTTTATCCTTATGGAACAAGAAATGCATGGGAACATAATTTTCTTATCAAAAAACAAACATGTTTGGCTCTCAACTAACATACAAAAGGCCACCCCTTATCCCATAATATTCACAAATTAAACATATTTTTATGTTCAATACCTGATCACACCACTTCCAAAATTCCCTTTTATTATCCTAGAATCCATATTTTTGAAATTAATCCATCCTAGAAATGAATTAGGTGCAAACAGAAGGAGGATACCTGATGAAAATGTAATATTATCTAATATGTGTTTTTTATTTTCAGCCTTCATGAATCTGTGAATTATTATTATACCAATATTATATAATAAAATCATTATATTACATATAAATAAATTTCAGGTTAGATAATGACCTAATATAGTCTAAAATTATATAAAATAGATTACAAAATCATCATTTGTGTGTATGGTGGACTACCACCTCACAAACTAATTTAATTAATTTTTCCATTAACACCCTCATGGTTGTCCATAATGATGTATTTATTGTTTATATATGATAATTATGATATTAATATTCTTTTGTGATGATAATATCACACATACTTTCCTGATAATAACTTTTTGACAATACAGTAATGTCACTCGGGTGTATGGCGCACTACCACCTCATGAACTGATGTGATTCATTAACACATTACATGGAATATAATAAAGATGTATTTACTAAGATAATGTTATATATTTGACATAAAAACACTTTTTTTATTAATAATATATAATTTACCTTTCTTTATTTCAATATGTAAATAAATTGGACACATCATTTGTGTGTATGTATGACCAACTGTCTCCATGAATGTTTTATTTCATTTTATATCAATAATTTATTAGATTAATATGAATACATATATAATTAATATATATTATATTAATATCATGTTAAAAATTAATTATATTTTTTAATGATCATCTATGTAAGTTTATAAAAAATAATATGTAAAAACATATATGAAAAACGAAGCACTGATTACCCGGAACGTAACATTAACATGGAATTGTTAAAAAGATGGTAATAAAAAGTCATAATAAAAGAATATATGTCATAACCTATATAAATATATTATTCATTAAATTTAAAATATTTTTTTATTATAAAGGATTTTTAAACTGTATGATGGAATTCAATACTTAAGGAAAGGGATTTCTAGACTCTTTTTTATTTATGGGAGACATATAATTCACCACCCATTTATTTTATATGGTGTTCAAAAATACAATTTGAAATATGATATCTTTAATCCCATTATATCCATGACGTTTAACATTTCATTTGATTCTATTATTTTTTTTGGATTACGGTTCAAAATATTACCAATGTATTAAGGGGTATTTGTCTCAATTGGACTACTTTGAGACAAATGTTATGTTATGTTCCTGTATTAATTTATTAGGGGTATATAAATCCTAATATAAATGTATAATAATTATTTTATTTATTATAATTATATTATTGTTTTACTTGAATTATATATTTCATGTGGATTATGATTCGGAGTTACAAATTTTGTATGCGTTTTATGTTAAAATCTCATCGTTTATTAGGATTGTTCATAATTATGCTTCCAATAATGAAATATTGTGACATTTATATAAATTAAATAATAATTTTATTATAAAATGCATATTTCATGATAATATATAGTTTCCCATCTTTTTACTCTCTCTATGTACACAGTAGTTCAAAAGACTATTTTTATCAAAATTCACATTTCTTCTTCTATTTGGTCAAAAACCGGTTTTTCATCCAAACCCATATTTTCTAAAAGTGATTAAATTTTTTTGAACATTATAAAAATTATTTATCAAATATATTTTTATTTAGGTTTTACTTTTTAAAAAAAACTCAATTATTAATCATGTTTTTAAAAACAATTCCCTATTTGGATTTGAAACTAAATTAGGAAAACCAACAATTCATTTAACATTTACAACATGAATATTATTTCTCATTGTAATGACATATAAATTATTTAAAGAGTCCCTTACATGTATTCAAGGTTATTTTTCAAGATAATTATTTTAGAAAAAATATAATTAAAACAATATTTTTCAACTAGAAAGGATATTCTCCATAAGAATTATATTAAAATTATCATTAAAACATATTTTCGAAGATAATGATTTTTAAAATATATTATATTTAAAAAAACTACATCAATTGATATTTTGAAAATTAAATGTTTTATGTGATTATTGAAAATCATTTTAAATCTAGGATTCCATCCTTTGATGTTGCCTATGCCTTATTGGGGGTATGATTCATGTATAATATTCTTATTCTTTCTAATAAAGGTTTATTCATATAATGTTATGAGTTTATTATGAAACTGAGTTATATTAATTGGTTTAAATAATGAAAATATTATTATTAAATCAATATCTTTTCCATGGGTTATTATATGAGGAAATTATGGAATTATTTTGAGAATGGTTTTTTTCTATAGGCTATGTTATGATGTATATGAAACCAATTTCATTTCATGGGTTATGATATGATTAATTTTTTATGTCTGTGTGGTACACATTTGTATGATTTTCATCATGTTACAGGTGCGACATATATCTACATCAAATGAATTGGGTAGTAATTAATTTTATATGAGATTAGTGGGTATATTAGAGGTTATCTCAGGCCCTCAAAAGGGTACATGGGATATCATCCTAATCCTCAAGCTGGTACATTTGTGGATAGCATAATCCAAACATGATACGAATGTCTTAGTGGGTAGCCATGACAAAAATATTTACTATAATTATGAATATACCACAAATATATGGATTTTTCCTATTTTATGATCACATGTAACATGTTCATTGATTCCCTTACGATTTATGTATTATAAATTTTTACACTTTATTACATAAATCGATATTATGTTCCTTGATATGAAGGATATTATTTTCAAATGTTTTTATCATGTTATAATTCCTTTATAGACATGTTATTCTTTTATAATTCTAATTTTTTACCCTTAATGAGAACCAGGTATCACCAATTGTTATATTTTATTTATCATGGTTATGAAGAAATGTATTACGAATGTAATTTATATGATGGGTGGTATATATGATGAACATAATGAGAGATGATGTAGTTTAACTTTGTACTGGTTGTTTTTTTATGATTCTAAATGCACTAAAATATTACAATGTTTAGAAATTGGTTTGTCTAATTAAATGAATATCCATAAAAAATAATATAATGTCTATGTATGCTAATCTAGGGTTATTATAACTTTTTCTTTCAAACTTCATGATTTTATATAAAAACCTATATCCCCAATGAACTTATGGTCATCTCTCATTTATTGGTTAATTTTTTGATTGATTACTTTAACTGGAGATGATCACTTTTATTGGAGTTTTTTTCATTAAAAAATAAATTAATCATAAATATTCATATTATTTGATTCATTAATATGATTATTATATAAAACATATACAATTTGTTAATAAAATGTTTACTGTGACTCTAATTTAATTAATTATGAAAATATTTATTAATCGGTATTACTTTCCCAATATTTATTTGTTTTGATAAAAAAATATTTAATCATGTATTAAATTGTTCATTAGACAGATGATGAATACTTCGGACATTCAGTTGTGTTTGGGGATCAAAAATATATTTCACATCGAAGAAATGATAGGTCTCAGGATACAAATGTGGTGGAAAAATTAATTGGGTTTTAAACAATTGTTTAAAATTATATTTTGAACAGACTTGATAGTAAAATCTTCACAATTCTTGAGATCATGAATCCTATAATTAATTATTTCCATCATTTATAATTCATCCATTTTTATTATCTATGAGATTTACACATTCATATTATCATTGGATGCATTTATTCCACTTTTTATTGATGAAAACTAATTTTGTTAGTTGTTTACATTTATATTTTATTTATTTCTTTTCTAATAATTATAGTTATGTTTTTTCATAAATGGAATGTTTTTTATTTTTTTTTATTTCCCATATTGATTATGTGTTATTTCATACTCAATGGTTTTATTAAATGAATTTTGTTTTTTGTAATTTACCTTTCCATGTAGATTATAATTTATTTAATATTCATATATTATGCTAAACATATCCCTTAATAAGTATTTGATCATTACATTCTTTTTTCCCTCCACTAGAATATAAAGATTATTTTATTGAATGGGTTTCAAATATTTTGATCATTTTATTTTTCAATGTTCTATGTTTAATTCTCAATGTAATATGAGTACAAAATATGCATATCATTCTTTCAAATAACTAAAATATTTTCAAACTTTTAATGAAATAACTTGTATATAGCACCAATCATAAAATTTAGACATCGACTTCAGGTAACCTGAGTCAAGGTTTTACATTTGGTATGAAGGGAATTTTAGAAGAAAACATAGGAACTAGAATAATGAATACATTGAATAGCGAACATAAGATAATGATAAAATTTGAGGATAATTATATTATAATATAAAAAATATTTCTAAGAAATATATTATGAAGTTTTTCATTTTAATAATATCCTTGTTTTGATATTATAAGTATATGTTAATTTGGAATATATGTAACTTAGGGTAATAACTATAAATAGGGATTTTTGGTTTGACTAGTGTTACATGTTATATGAGAATGTGACATACTTTTAAATTAATTTGACACTCCTAGGGGATATTCTTAGGATACTTCAAATTATCATTAAAACCCATTATAATGAAATTTAAAATAAATGCATTAGCAACAAAACCAAGTATATGATTTCAATATTAACAAAGCATAATTTTTAAATTTATGTTATTTGTTACAGTATATGTAGGATTATACATTATGATTCAAAAATTATAATTAAAAGATATAATCCATTATATTAATTTTTTTTAAATGGTGCCTATAAGAAATATTTTTATCAGTACTCATGGTGTATTTAGAGATTTCACCACTGAGAAATCCAATATAAATTGCATTCAAACTGAGTAGGTCATAGCTATATTAAGGAATCTGACCCAGGATATGACAAATAAAATTTCTCAAATAGAATAACCTATTTTTACATAAAGTTATTTATTGATGTTGGTTCATTTCATGTGATTGAATTCACCATCATCAAATGATACTATTAATCATGAGGTAGATTAGAAATGGAATAAGACCCTTTAGTAGATATATTTTCCTCAGTGTGGTATGAAATTAAATCGTTATACTATAATTATGTCATCTCAATATAAATATTGACCATTAGTGTTCTTTCATCCATTATACTAAGGAGGAATAAGATATAGAAAAAATGGAATGAAAATATTTTAACGAAAATTTCATTGAAAAATATTTCCCTCATAAGATTTATATTGAAAAAATAGAAGGATCAATATCTTTAAGAAAAACGAATAAGAAGGTGTTTTGTAGTATGGGGATACCTTTATTGGACTATCCATGTATTCGATAGATTAAAAACGCAATACGGAATGCATTATTGGTCATTTATTCGAATGAAATAAGACAGGTAAATGAAGGGAACTTGTCACTCAATCATTTCTTACGATCTCAAATTATCAAATATAAAATGGGTTTGAATTAAAGTATAATAATATAATAAAACTGATTTATATTTTGAGAAACCTGTGAAAATATAAATATAGGGAAATTATTGAAGGGAATAGGTATTTTTATAAGCGAAAAACAAGGTTCATCAGGCTAAAAATTCAAAGGTATGAAATAAAAAATTGTTACCAAGTTCTTACACTATAACTAAATGGGTCGTTAATTAAACCAATGACCCAAGAATCAAGGGAACATAATACATAATAGGATTTTGGATGATTTTCAAGCTTTTAAAATAAATATTTTTATGGTTTAGGTATGAAATCATATGATGGAAGGTGCTTTATTAATTGCCTCATATTTAGAAAAATTATATATTTTAGTCTAAATCCTTGTATTATTTTATATCTTACATGTATGGGTATAAAATAATATATTTAAATTTAACTTTAATGATAGAGTTTTCTATCGAAACTCATAGGGGATGTCTAATTGTAAAAAGGTTGTTTCGGTGATCCCCATTATGACCCAAAATCATGCTTTATTTTTGGAATTTATTAATATTCCAATGGTGGGATTCAATATAATCCTTCGTATAGAATGGATTTCAAAATATGGTGAACAAATTTATTACAAGGAGATGAAAATTATGATTTATGATGATGATTTAGAATAAAAAATATATAGAGTAGAGAATTAATCATCTTGGAAATTTCTATATCAATCCCAAGTAGCTGTACTATATGATATTCATGGGGATGAAGAGAAAACAAAATGTAGGGATAAAATGGTAATATTATCAAAATGGATGAAATTAATTTTTATGAAAACATTGATGTAATTCCTAAGTTATTTTTTATATACCAACCTATGTATGTTGTCATGTTTTGAATTAATTTTATCAGTAATGAAAGTCCAATATTAAATAATCTCTATATATTGGATACTATTTAATTAGTGAAGTTGGATAAAAAGAAAATTCGTTTTGTGACAAGGGATTTATTCCCCCCAAATGTTCCACCATATTTATCCCCCGTTCTATTCATTAATAATAAAGATACATCCATGAGTTTATGAATTGATTATTGGAAGATTAATAATATTTTTATGCATAAAAATAATTCTACGCCTCCCAGTGATGACTTATTTAATAAAATTTATGGAAATAAAGGTTTTTGAAAGATATAATGATAACATGGGTGTTATAATTTCAGGGAAATGAAGGAATACACTACAAATATAGTATTTTGAATGAATTATGGACATTATGAATTTATAGTAATTCAATTTTGATTGACTAATGCACCATATAATTTTATGTATCAAATGATTTCTATATTAAAATAATATCTTGAGGATTTTATTGTGGTTATCATTCATGATTTCATGGTATATTCTAAAAGCTATGAGGACTATGAGAATCATTTGTGGATCATTATAGTTACACATTTAAGAAATGAGTAATATGGAAAATTTATTAAGTGTGATCTATGGATTAAATAATATTATTTTGATGTCCATATTATATCTACATAGATGATATAATTTGATTATATAATGATAATAAAAGTCTATGAATTCCCTACAACAACATACACAACTAAAGGGTGTAGCTTTATTGGTTTCGATTATTACTATCACCAATCTATACACACTTTTCCCCAATTGGTTAACCAATTGAACCATATTATATTTAAATGATCTATGTTCATATAGATAGGTGAATTTTAATAATTTTTTTAAGAATAGAAGGGGATATTGGTCAATCATACAATTCTAACTCTTCCATCATGATGTTATTGAATTTTTATATATAGTGATGTATTGATGAGATAACATGGTTGTTTCCTTATGAAAAAATATAATTTCTTTGCATATCTTTCTAGATATTTAAAGACACAAGAACATAACTATCCAACACATTATCATGAGTTGGAAGCTATAATGATTTCAATGAATATGTAGACACATTATCTCTTTGGTGAATGATACAAGGCATATATTGATCATAAGAGCCAAATGGAAATAATTTTAGAGAAATATATTAATATCAAACAAAGGTTTTCATTTGATCTAGTAAAATATTTTGATTTATTAATACACTACCACCCATGGATGGAAAATATGGTGGCGATTTCATTCAGCAAGAAAGGTTATATAATCCTGACCAAATGAGTATTAAGAAGGATCTAATGTTCATAGATCTATTAAAGATGAATATAAATATTAATAATGAATAAGATATATCATAATATTTTTTAAACTATTTTGAATCTATATTTATTAATAAAGATAAAAAGTTCTCAATTTTTTTATTAGAACATTCAGAAAAAAAAATTAATGTCTTGAATGATGGAAAACTGATTGATTTTTTTGTGTGAAGATGGTAATCTGGAATTTGGAATTATATTGTGTGTTTCATCTGTAGATGAGATAATAATGGAATTTTTGAATTTTCCTCATAGTTTTAAATTTTTTACACACTCTTGTAGAACCAAGATGTATTGTTATTTAAGGGAAATTATTTTATAGATAATATTTATGGAGAAAGTGCTGATTATATTTCAAGATTATTAGTTTTCCAATAGGTCATGGTTGGTAGACAGAATCCCATCGGATTCATGAAACCTATTCCTATTTGTCTGAGAAATGGTATGACTTTACTATATACATCATCAATAATTTATCGAAACTCCAATAAGAAATTATGTAATATTGTTTATTTTTGATCGCCTTACGAAATCTACCTATTTAATGGGTATAATATAATATTATCCTACTGATCTCATTGCACATATCTATATTCATGAAGTTGTATGACTTTATGTAACTCTTATTTTAATGTTTATAGATCACAATCCAAGATTTAAATTTAAATTATGGATGGTATCCAAAAATAAACATGATATTCAATATCATCGAAGTACTTTCATCCATTCTCAATATAATTGATAGTATTAAACAAAAATTCATTCATTTGAAGACCTGTTGAGTTCATTCCCCTTTAATTTCCAGGTATGTGGGATAATTATTAACATTTGTAATAGTTTCAATATAAAAATATTTTCCATTATTGTATTTCAATGGAATAATTTAAAGGATTATATAGAAATAGATTTAGTACTATAAAATTTTATGATGATGTTTCTGAAAGGAAACTTGTAGTCATGTTAATAGTTGAAGGGACAACTATAATGTTAATTATTAATTATTTTTATATTAAAGAAAATAAATATAAGAAAAAAGGGTCTTTCCAATAATATGAGGAAGGATTTGGATATAAAAAATGATATATGTTTCATTAAGGAATTCCAATGGATGGTGTCATAATGTTCAATAATAAGGGAACACTCATCCATAGGTAAACCAGACCCTTTCAAATTCTAGAATGGATTGGTGCAATGTATAACCTATTAGAACTTCCACCATGCCTCTCTATATAATGTGATCTGTTCCATATATCATAGTCATGAAATTATATTCTAGAATAGTCACATGTTATCACCATTAATCAAATATAATTATAATTTAATCAATCTTATTTTATATATCTCATCACAATTCTTTATAATAAGAAGTAATTGTAGAGGAATGAAACAAATCAATAGGAATTGAGACTTTGGTCAAATCATAAAAAAGAGGTAGAAACAACGGAATGAATAGATGTTATGAATATGAACCAACCTCATATGTTTATGAGGTAATTATCATGAATACTTTTTTTATTATGGTTTTATATGAGGTATGAATGTAACATTATGAGGCATTATGTTATATTTTCTTTTAAATTTGTTTAATCTTTTATATATCATGTGGTACATATTACCCCAAGACTCAATTAAAATAAGAGATCATTATATAATTATAAAACTATAATAAAATGGGATTTTTAAAATTTAATGGAATGAAAATTCTAATATTACAATTTGAATATCAATTTTGAAGTTACATGGTCAAAATATGATGAGAATTAAATTTTGAAATTTTCTCAAATAAATAAACTTTTATGAATAAATGAAAATTTATAAATTAACAATTTATAGTTTTACTTATAATAATATATTATAATATTTTCAATTAAAAAATATTTAACTATAAACAGGACAGAAATTAATATAAGAACTTTTTGAGGTAAATGGTCCATTTTTCCGAAAATTTTATATTTTTTTAAAAAAAAATATTTTTAGGTAAAAAGGAATAAGTTATATGAATTTTTCTTTTTAAGATAATATTTATTGATTAATTATATGATTGAAATGAATAGATTAAGATATATTACTGTAATAATTTTAAATATCTGCTGACTCTTTTTAGTCATATATTTAATATAAGATAATATTATTCAAGAAAGATACATTTATTGATATCTGATTTTGGACAATTTTTGTGTGATGGTTCTAAATAAGAAATTTACACATATGTTGGATGAATTTGATAAAATGGATTTTATAAGATCCAATATTTCATTCTTATGGAATTTTTTTCTTTATGTTTCACTTTATGTACCTTATTTTGTAAAATTAATGTTTTTGAAAGTTCATGATAAGGTTTGAGGGTGATCTAGGGGTTCGGGGCATAAAAGATGATGAAAAGGGCGTTTTGGGGGTATTTTGAATGGTCTCTGTACAATAAGGGAAAACCATACTGAGCATCCCAATATTAACATGAAACTATGGAAAGATGCTTGCACGCGGTTATCACATGGTGAAGATAATTTTTTTGGAAATCCTAGGCAACCACGAGAAGGATGATTTTGGTACAGTGGCCCCTGCATGATTTGTGCATGATTAAGAAAATTTTCTGGTTGAACATTGCATCCTTGTAATGCAGATAAATTTACAAAAAATCCAACCCATTATTTTGAACCCCAAGTATATATTTTACATATATTTCTACATACAACCCTAAGGAAGAACATGGACTACAAAAGCTTCAAATAGGTTATTTTTTCTCAATCCTATTCTATTTGGATCATCACTGGTTAAAATTAGAAGCCTTAGGTGAGTCTAATCTACTCTTTGCAACCTTTTCAAGATTATGGTTTGTATCTTTCTCTCCTATCCATCTGAATATCAAAACCCTTCTTTTCCTAGGAATCATGGTTGAATCATTATGATGTTTTTGGATCCATATCTAAAGTCATGTTTGGGAGTGCATTCTCTAATAGATTTTCTTTAGGTGGTCTACATGTTATATCCCATAGTTTTATTATCAATTTTTGAATGTCCAAATTTTTTCTCTATGACTTCTTGTTGTGATTTAGGAAAACATATTAATATTTGATATTATGGGTGTCTAAATGAGGAATGGGAACCCTCATGGCCCCCAAGGGATGCATCGAGGCTGATTTGACCAATTTAAGGAAACCAATGGGGTGCATCGATGCATTCTGGACCAAGAATTAGCTATGTAATTTTTAGGTTGTTGTGTGATTAGGTAGAGCCCTTATTGAAAATTTGATAATCTTAATTGAAGTAAAAATGAGGTATTGGTTAATTTTCATTGGGGGTATGAGGATTATGATTTGTAATTGATATGGCCAGTGAGTTAGTGCATGAGAAATAGTGCGTATGAAAAATTGATTATGGTATGTGATATGGGAAAATATATTGAAGGGAATTTCATCAGTGGATTTATTAATATATGTAATGGGTTGATATACAAGAATTAATGATTATTCAAAGTGAGCTAGTCTTGATAACGTGAATTGGAAAATATTTACTAAGTTATGTAAATTGGAAATTTGTTAATGGGGTTGGAAGAGTATGATTTACCATGTTGATTATTATAGATTATTATTGTTGTATGTATTGGTTTTGTTTGGTTGTGATATGGTTGTATGTGGTGAATGGATGGATAAGAATGTACACATACCATGATGTGTTGGATAAATGACTGAGGCTCCTCTTATGGTTCGTTTCTTACTGATACTCTAAGTCAACCCACAATGAACATGTTCGAGAATGGGGCAATAATCTATTCCCAAAACGGTTTCATTCCTCCCAAACTAAGGCTTCAAGGTGAGGATATTGTGATGTTGTGATTATTTATGCCTAATGATTTTGGATCATATTTCTTATCTTATGAATAATTATGAATAACATGAACATTGTGTGATAGAATATGAAATAGTAACAATATATAAAAAATATATTCGTACCTTGGATTGTAATATCTAAATAGTGATTGTTGACTAATGGCCCCCAAATTGTCTCCCATTTTCTTATTATTTATTTATACATGTATTCACTATTCATTAGATAGGGTATTTGTAGACAATGGTTGTGGTGGTCTACTAAGTTGTACATATACCCTTGTCAGGTCACTACTGGGTACCCGAGTATACTTAATAAACCCAATTAAGAACATGGGAAGGGTCCCTTTTCTACAAAGTTGAGTTGAATATGGGACTGGTGTGGATGAGGTTCCAGACATGATTTGAAGACATTTTTGGGGATTCTGCTATATTTTAATTGTTTTTTTGTTCACATGACATTGTAGCATGACATAACATATTTACTATTGGTTGTGGTTTCTACCAAGTTGGGAAATTGTTATTTATGCTTGTTCACTGATTATCTCATTTAATATGTACTGTTTATATCATTTTTACTATGGATTACTTGGGTAAAAGGGTATAATCTTCCTAAATGATTAATCTAGACTTTCGCTGCTAGTGGTTAACCATTGTTGTACATTGAGGCATGTATGAGGTCATGGGATGACTCGGATCAGGGCACTTTTTTAGTGTTACCCAAATTGGGGATGTTACAAAGAATAATCATATGGGTATTCTCAATGAATTAAAATTTAGGGATGGTATGCAAGCGGTTTGGAAGGTGTAAGGCCTTGGTAATGAACTCATTCATAGTATTAGCTATCACAAGAATGTGGAAAACCCAAATCACCCTTGGCGAGAATTCTTGTTCTTGTTTTTATTGATACATTTTATGATATTTCTTCACTGGGGGAAGCACTTGTGGTGTGATGTGACATTATAATGATTTTTTTCTTATGGAAGAAATTTCACAAATTTTATCATTCATTCATTATTCAATCAACCTATGTATATAAGTGACATACATCATAATAGGAACACACACATTGGATGGGTGTGTGGGACATCGAGGGTAGAATGTATTTGAATTTCATAAATGTATTAGAATTTCTTTCTAACAAAACAATAAAAATGGGTTAAAAGAAGAGAAAAAATATTAAACAATAATTAAGTATTTATTCTTGATAATGGGTGGTATGTGAAATGAAATTATATTGGATTACATTGTGAAGTGATAAAAGTTTTTGAAATTTTGTAGAAGGTGAGGCTTGTAGTCGTGTGAGTTAGTTACGCCATGTTAGCGAAGACCTTGGTAGTGATAGTTGTGGGTAGTGTGTCTGGTATGATCATATATATTTGGGTGGTGTATGTGAAATGGTTTTTTCATGTCTATTAAATATTCTTACATTATATTTGTGAAATATTTATGGTTTTTTTCTAAAGATAATGCTAGGAATTTTAGAGAAATGCATCCACAATGTAGTGTGCTACCTGGGAAACATAAGGAATATGATTAGAATGCTCCCTAGTAGTGGAACAAGAAGATTTGGTAGTTCATGATAATAGGGAAGGTACATTTTGTGAGAAAAATTCATCTTTTATTAGTGTGGTGGAACATGACCTGGGGTAGTTTGTTCCTACTATGCTCAATCTAACCCGGGAGTTTTAGATCTAGCACCCTCAAATATTCACCAGAGAGGAAGGAATATATGAATAATATTATTGGATAGAGTCTATCCAAGCTATTATTTATCATCTAGATACTCCTCTTGATAAGTGATTCAAGTTAGCATCATGCATGTAAAGAGGTCAGGACAATCGTTGGTGTGTTATTATGGTTCAAGGAGAGAAGGATGAAGGAATGGTGTGGAAGGATTTAAAAGAAATGTTTGGGGAACATTCCTAACTATAAACCACTGTGCATAAGAATGCATTAGAGTTTTTGAGTTTTACATAGGGGTTGTAAAAGTTATGGAGTATGATATCAGTATCATTGTCTTGTGTCGATTCATCAGGATGATAGTTGGAGATGATGTGATTAAGGAAATATTATTCCATGATGGGATTAGGCATGAGATTAGGTCTTAGGGGAACATAATCCTACTGAAGACGTTTTCTAAGGTAGTAGACCATGCACTTATCTATGAAGGGAACCAAAATGGAATTTTCGGAGGATGAATTGGGGTGGAAACTAGGTGGACATTTGATACAGCCTCCGAGGGAAGGAAGCATTGTTTTGGAATATTCCAATAATGGGAACGTACATATAATAGTCATAATTGATGTTTATTTTCTCATGGTGATGATTATGTATATGTATATCAGTATGGAAGGTTGAGGCATCTCTGGGATTAGTTTCCTTGACCACCAGTTTTGTTCTGGTCATATGGATAGTTGGTACATATAAAGATATTTTGTAAGACCCCTCAGTAGCAGATTATGGATGGATGTTAGAGGCTGATATGGAGTGTGGGAAGGAGATTGATCAACATTTATCTAGTAGGCAGTTGGATCTCCACTATATGAACTAGTAGATTTGGTGGATGTAAAACTCTAGGATGAGACCATCGGCACCAGCATGGTAGTGTTGTGCAAGGTACTCATGATATATCATAGGGTAGAGGGATATTCCATCTTCGTTTAGTTCAGTATACACCTGGAGGTGGGGAAGTTGTAATGTCTACCTTTTGAGGTACTATTCTTGTAGCATCCACAATGGCTAAATTATTATTTTACATAGCTGCCACACACTCTTTTATCTCTTTATAGTTATTAGTTGGGTTGGGCCTATCTGTGGAACAACTATTTGGGGTTATGTTGATTGATACTCTTTCAAGGGTGTGAGTTTAAGATATCAAACTGTTTAGAGTTTATGCTTTAGAGGTTGGTGGTTATCATTTTTAGTGAAACAATTTATTCCTAAATATGTCATGTTTTTACCTGATCTTGGTTATGGATATGATATTTCTATATAAGGCCTATATCATTTGTTACGTTCATTGGATAACGTTCACATCTCCTAGTGGAGACACTTATGCCATTCTTGAGGAGTGGTATGTTCTAGCTGCCTAAACATGGTGACTTTTTCAAAATATGGGGGAACATAGAGCCCAATTGGCATTCATTATTCTTGATGATGGATGGGTGGAAAAACTTATCATTAATAATATGGTCAGTAAATTTGGGGATTTTCTTTCCTAATGATTAATCAGCACTACCTATCAAAACGGATTTGGATTACACAATCATGTTGATATGAGAGGTTGAAAACGTTTTTATTACATTATTTCGAATGACACAAGAAGAATTCATGGAACTGAATGTTCATTTTGAAGATATGGCGAAAAAGTGATTCATTAAACCTAGTATGTCTCCATGGGGATCACCCATTTTATCTGAAAAGAATGAAGATTTTTTGTTGAGGTTGTGTGTAGATTATAGGAAGTCTAATCAGATAATTATTAAAAATAGATACTTACATCCAATAATTAATGAATTCATTGAACAACTAATCTTTACCTCAGAGTTCTCCAATATCGATTTGAGAAAAGGATACCATCATTTTTGGGTGATACCGTCTGACATACAATCAACAGCTTTCCCAAGTAGGTATGTGTTGTATGAATTTTTGGCGATATTCTTCATGTTGACCAATGCACTAAATTTGTTTATGGAGTTAATAAACCAGATACTTTACCCCTATCTGGATCAGTTCTTGTTTTTCATTATTGATGACATTTTTTTGTATTCACTAACTCTTGATGATCAGTCCAAACATCTTGACATCGTCTTGAGTACACTAATAGAGCCTATTATTTATGCCAATATATAAAAATTTTACTTCTATATTGATAAAGTTAATTTCATGGGCCATATAATTTCTAATATCACTATTACGGTATATCGAAATAATGTGAAGGTTTTAGTGTCATTGGATCTACTGATGAATTTTGCTAATTTTCATTTTTTTTCTGTTTAGAAGGCTATTACCATAGGTTCATTATAGATTTATCTCATTTAAAGGGACCACTCTCATGATTAACCAAGAAGGGAAATATTTTTGAGTGTTTGGAGGTATGTGGAATGTCTTTTATTGAAATAATGAAGTGGTTGACTACCACACTGACTCTTATCTTACATGAACCAGTTATGAAGTACACTTCGTTCTATGATGCGTCTGGTGAAGGACTCGGGGAAGTCTTGATGCAGTATGATCATTTTATATCTTATGCTTACATACATTTGAATCCTCATGAAATACATTACACTTTTAATGATCTTTTGCTACGTGCTGTGGGTTTTCCCATTATTATTTGAGGCATTACATGTTGGGAGAACAATTCACGATGTTTACCATCCAAAAAATTCTTAAGTACATCACCTCTCATTGGGATTTTAATATTTAATAGTGGAGGTGGGTTGAGTACCTAAAATACTTCAATATTGGGTTGTTTTACACACTAGGGTAGTAGAATAGTGTTGCAGATGATCTGGGATAGAATAATCAGATTCGGTTGGTTCATGAATCATGATATGAATGGAAAAAATTAATTTTTTTTAAGAAGCACCTGGAGGTGATGGGTGGTCATGGAAAAATGACCCTTTGGTATTTAGAAATTGTGTATATTCTTTTGATCCAAGTGATGGACTATCGACTAGTAGTTCTACAGTGTCTGGATATGAAGGAATGTATTAAAGATGGGGAGTCACCTTCTAGTTGGCCAGTTGGATTAGATGGATTTTTCTATGTCCATTTCATTGATGTGGTACCACTGGGCATGCATGAAACCTTTATGGGCCATTTACATTAATCAAATATTGTATTTCATATTGGTTTGCCTAAAAATTATCATGATCTATATCCCCAACATAGGTTTTCGGGAATGAAGAATGAGGATGCAGATTTTGTGTCATGATGCCTTACCTCTCAGCAGGTGAAGGTCGAGAATCCACATCTATGTGGGTTATTATAGTCATTTCACATTCTAGAGTGGAATTTAAATGTCATAATGATGGACTTAGTATATGGTAATCTATGGAATCCTCAAAATAATGTTTCAATCTGGGTCATTATTGATTGGTTGACTAAGGTGGTTCATTTCATGACGATCAAGAAAACTTATATAGTCAACCATTTGGGTGACTTTTCTATTTGATATTTAGTTTGACTACATGGTGTGTCAAGAACCATATTTTATGACCTGTATACATGTTTCACATAATTATTCTAGATGGGGATACATTAGGAACTTGGTACCCTAGATTTTTTATTACGACTTATCACCTGCAGATGGAGGGTAATTAGAGCATAATATTTAGGTATGAAAGAAAATGTTGGGAGAATGTTTTAAGTGATTTTGGGGGTTCATTTAAAAATAATTAATCCCTTTTATATTATCCCTACAACAATAGTTTTCAGGCTACAATTATGTTGGAAAATTTTGAGGCACTCTATGGGAGGTTGGGTAGATCTTTGTTGTGTTGGTTTGAAAGTGATGAGTATGAACTATTATGACCGTGTCTTGATTAGGATTCATCAGAGATGTTTTGGTTGATTCAAAAGCACTTATAAAGGGCTTATATTGTGAATAAGTCATATGAAGATTGGCATCATTGATCTATCGAGCTCGTAGTTTGTGATTGTGTGTTGCATAGGGTGTCTCCATGGTTTGGTAACAATCGAATTCAAAAGGAGGACAATTTGGAGTCTTGGTATGTGGGACCATATGAGAATATTGAGAGGATCAGACTGGTGTCATACTGATTTGCTCTTCAAAAATAGTATAGTTAGATTCATAAAATTTTCATGTTTCAAAAATCCAAAAGAATGAACCTGATCTGTATGATCTGTTAAACTTGGAGGATGTAGAGATGGAGGATGATTTATCTTTTTGTGGGTTCTTAGTGATTATTGTGGACCATAATAAGATTTTCATACAGTACCAGACTGTTCCTTTGGTTTGAGTTTTATGGTAGTATGTAAATGTTCATGAATAAACAAGGGAAAGAGAATCAGATATGGGATTCCAGTAGCCCGATCCCTTTTCATCGAAATATTTATATTTCTTTACAAGAGTTGTTCGAGGAGGAGGAGTCCTATGGTTGGGAGTTTATAAGATCTAAAAAAATTTTCCTAAGGTATATTTTTTATATTTCAGTTTATGTCAATTATTTTGGTCAAATAGGTTTTTGAAAAAGTTCATGAGAAGCCTCAAGGGTGTTCTAGAGGGTCGAGGCACGAAGTGTGGAGAAAAATGAGTTTTCTAGGCTGGTTGCACGATTTTAGCAAGGTTAGTGAAAATCGTGAAGTGCCTACTAGGTAGTTGTGCATATTTTGCTAGAGGGTTTCACGTTATTATCACAAGGATAAGATAGATGTGTATAATTCCCTAGAAAATGTTTTAATGCGTTATTTTTGGATAATGGATAACAAAATATTTGTGCACGGTTTGGAAAACTATGTAGGTAAATTGTGCAACCTAGAAAAGTTGATAAATTTACAAAAACTCCATCCCCAGATTTTAATCCCAAAAATGGTATTTTCATTCTTTATACCTATTGTAACCCTATGGATGAACTTGGATGACCCATGAATCCAATAGGTGATTCTCCTTCGATCCAAGGTTGTTTGGAGCGTCATTGGTTATTGATCGAAGCCTCAGTTGAGTATAATATACTCTTTTATCCCTTTTCTCAATTAAGGATTATGTCTTTCTCTCCTCCCCATCAGAATCCCTAAAACCTTATTCTTTGGGTAAATCATTCTTATTTACATTATAGGTGGTTGAATCCTAATACATGGAATCTTTTTGGAGTATGTTCAGAAACAGATTTGAGGTTGGTGGTTTAAAAGTAAAATCCCATAGTTTTGTTGTAGATTTCTGCTTTCCTGGCATTTTTCCTTTTCAATTCTTGTATTGATTTTGAAAACCATGGTAATATTTGTTATTTTTGATGTCTAAATGATGAATGGGAACACTCATGGTCCCTATGGGGTGCATTGAGGATGATTTGACCTATTTATGTCCACCCATGGGGTGTGCCGATACTTTCCAGACCTAGAATTAGCAAAGTATGTTCTAGGTTTCTGGGTGATCATAAAGATACATTTTTTAGAATAAGATATTTTGAATGTATGTCTAAACGAGGTATTGGTTAATTATTCATGTGGTATGAGGCTTATGATATATGTTCGATATGCCTATCCGAGTTACTGTATGTGAAACGGTGAATATACTAAATTGATATTGGTAGGTAAAATAGAAAAATATGTTGAAGATAATTTCATAATTGGATTTTTGAATATATATAACGGGATGATATAAATAATTATTGAATATGGATAGTAATCTATGCTTGAGAATTGTAATTGTTCAAAATGGACTATGTTATGTACATGGAAAATCTATTAATGGGTTGTGGAACAATATGATATACGATGTTGATTATTTTGGATTGTTAATGTTTTATTTAGTGGTTGTGTTTGGTTTTGATATGTTTGTGTGTGGTGGTGGGATGGATATGCATGTACACATGGATTGAGGAGTCAGATAATAGACTAAACCTCCTCACATATTCTGAGTTGCACCTATGCTCTAACTCCACCCACAATTCACGGGTTAGGGAAGGGAAAGAGCATTATTCCCCTAATGTTATCATTCCACCGAGATTGAGGCTTTGTGGTGCAGATATTTTGATGTTGTGATACGTTATCACTAGTGTGTTAGGGAATTACTTATTCCCATATAAAAATTTATGAATTTCCTAAACCTTGTTTTTTTGATGATGAACTATTTACAGTTGATACATAATGAATTTTCACCTTAGTTGGTAATATCTATGTGGAGATTATTGACTAGTAGACCCCGAGATTCCTTTTCCTTGAATTTAATTTGAATATATTTTCATGAAATGTCTATTATACTGGTTATTTTTAGAAACTGTTGGTTTTAGAATACTATGTTTTACTCACACCATGATCTGGCCTCTATTGGGTTCCAAATTAGACATCATGTTTGTAGGTCGAGACAAGGGAAAGGGCCCTATGATAGGGAGTTCATATGAACATAGTACATGCATGGATGAGGTTCAAAAAATGAATTATAGATAATTTTTGGAATCCTAATATTTTTTTGTTTTGGATAATGTTCACTTGGCATTATATCATGACATAACATATTTATTATGGGTTTTGGTCTGTACGGAGTTGGAAAATAGTTATTTAGGAGTTATGATTGATTAGTTCTTGTAATATACTCTATTTATATTCTTTATGATTTTTCTTAATATGGTAGAGTGTATAGTCTCCCTAAATTATTAATCTAGACCCTCATAACTAGTCGGCAACCTCTGACATATGAGGAGGTGTGGTTGAGATCATCTGATGACCCGACTCATGGCATCAGTTTTGTTGCACCCGGGTTAGGGATGCTATAGATTATATTTTTGGAATCAAAAGTGTTAACATTACTTAATTATCTCAAATTAGTTTTTGGTCATAATAATTTTTAGAAACATTTATAAATTAATTACTGTAATTATGGATAAAATGTGGTTTTGTGTGTTTTGTATGACCTTGATGAAATTAATTTTAAACACACATAGAATTTTAATTTTATAAATTTGATTTAATATTTATTATCATTGATTTAAATTTTTCTAATAAGTATAATTTTATTATAGGTTTAATGGATAAAATACCCAGGTGAAAAATACAATTTATTGTGGTGAAAACTAAAATGGTAAATATAAGTATGATTATATTATTCCGGAATAAATAAATTTTTTTATTTTTTGTTTTTGGATTACGTTTTCATGGACCGTAAACTCCATACAATACTTTTTTTATGAATTATTGAGGTACCTGTGGTTAGAATGTCTTCCCAATATTGAATATTTTTTGATATATAAAAAAATTTCAGCCCTCTTTTTTTATAAAATCACACTCCCTCCCCTCACATATTAACAGCTATAAATACATTTGGATCTACAAAAACCATAACAAATATATTCCAAATATCGTTATTCATGTTATGTATATTTTTATCTTCCATAAATTCCATCCCTACTATCATAAGGTGGATATCCATGTGAGTTTTCTCTAAGAGAACGTAATTATCTTAATAGAGCTCCATCATTTTCTTTATTATTTTAACACTATTAATTATATTCAACATTGAAAATATAATGAAACAATTTTACACCATATAGTGATATTTTTTATGTTTATTCTATAATAATTTTACATCATCATCTCCATTAAATGGGAAAAAAATTCATCACACATGTGTACAGTAGACTACAACCCCACAAACTGGTGTAATTTTTCTTCCATCACAGAATCACATGAACATTGATAAATATGGATGTAATTAATATATATGATACATATGAAATTATATTAAATATATAAAAATATGGTACCAGTAACTTCTTTACTCTTTCACTCATTAAGAAATTAATATCAACACTCATGTATACGTACAACATGTCATCTCTATGAAAAGATGCGATTCATTTTCCATATAAAATAATATAAAATTTTTATAAATAAATACCTAATGAAGAAAAATAATAAAATTTATATAAGTAAAATTATAATAGAACAATATCTCATCTTCATGGTCTATGACATTCATGAATGGACATGCATGAGAAAACAATGAAATTAACACCCAAAGTAACAGTGTGAGTGAAATATTATTAACAAACAGATGATAAGATGTTATAATAGGATAATATATTTTATTATAAATATTTCTATGGTTATATTATAATTTATGAACATTTGATAAATTACTATAAATGTTTTTTTAGCACTCTTCTAATTTTAGGTTTGACGTAAGTGATTTTATCCCAATTTTTATTCCATTGAGACATATTTATTCATATACAACTATTCACCTTTATGTGGTGTATATACTACCCAATATATGTGATTATTATCCATAACTATTTAATAATGATTTTTAATGTTTCAATACAAGTATATTATTTCAAGGGGTTACAATTTGAATGTTACCAATTAAGAAAGAATCTATTTTACAATCCAACATTCTTATGAGATTTAATTTACTTTCATTAATTGAATGTTATCATTTAAAAATGAAATTATCAAAATAATTTATTATAATCTAGATATTTAAGGATTTTCAATATTTTCATCTTTCATTTCATCTATTTTTTTACATTAATCAATTAGAAAAATTAATAATATAATAAATGGGTTTATTTCTTTTTTAATCATACATTATTACCATCCATGTCCTTGTATTTAAAAATTGTTTAAAAAAATATATTTTACAAATAAAATTATATAATATTGGAATTTTATTTTACCCTTGAATTTTAAAAATGGATTAATAAGAATATTGTTTTGTCAAAATATATTTTTTGACAAAATAATTGATGGAATATTCTTTTAACATATATAAAGATAACATAATTTCATGCCACTATATGCATTTTTTGAAATATGGTTTATTCTACTCATTATCAATGTCTTTAAAAATAAAAATATTTTATGAAAAATTATTTTAATGTTTTATTTCTATTCCATTTGTTCTTAAAATTTTCGTTTTTTTATTGTAAAATTCTATGCTCTTGATGAGCTGATAGTCACCTCTAATTTCTAGATTAATATGGTGATTTTTTAACATTATTTTGATAGAATAAATTTTTATGTTAATTTATAATTGTAAATTGTATATATATATTAAATATTTAAATTATCAATATAATAAAAAATATATTTCAAAAATATTTTATTTTTACATATGGTGTATACTTTTTATGTTATTTCATTAATTGGGTAAATATTGATAAATCTTTATTCATTTCGATATGAAATTATTTATTGATGAGGAATATTGAATAATTAATTTTTTTTGATATATTTTTAAATCATTGTAAACTTCATTTTGGGTGGAGACCATATTTATATTTATCCTCGATAAATTGATAGATCTAATGTTGAAAATAAGTTGGACAAATTAATTGGGACTTACCCACAATTTTAAACTGTATTTTGAATGGTCTTCATTGTAGAGGTATCATGATTATGAAGATCATGATATGCAATAATTAAAAATTCCCATCATTTAACACTTATTTATTAATATTATCCATAATATATTGAAATAGATATTATCATTGAATGAATTTCAATCTCAATTTATGGATTTACTGTCATGAGTTTTCAATTATTTATATTCGAATATAAATTATTTTTTATATAATTATTACTGAGATGTCATTCAGTTAAGGGAATGCGTGTTATGTAATTTACCATTATATATTGATTGTTACTTATTGAATACTAGTGTTATTGATTAAATGTAAAGGGTTTTCAATTATTTTGCTTTACATATTAATTCTGAATTATTAACTCAGGATTCATTTCATTTTATGTTACCCTTACTAAAAATTTTATCACGAACATATTTATCTTTATTTCCCTATGACATAATGGTGATTTCATTCATTATTTTCAAGGATGATTAACATTTTCTATTTTTATATTCAATGTTTTATTCCTAATGTAAATTTTCTATAATGTAGATATATAGTACATTATTAATAGTAAACTTATTCAATAAATTGGTATGATATCTCTTTCTGTAGTGAAAGTTAATAAATTTTTCATTGTATCTAGTTTAATGTATTCGTGATCATTAAAAAATGAGGGGTTTTGATATAGATTAATATAAATACAATAAAAATTTATTTATAAACTTTAATGATGAAAATATAATTTTAATATTAAAAACTACATTTAAAAAACTAATATATTAAACAATAGATGTAAAAAACAATTCTTTGAGTAAAACCTTGTGAAATTTCAATGGAATATTCAATGAAATGGGTCTACCAGACATCAGAAAATTTCATAAATGATAAATATGTTAAAAAAATATTCATTATACATTTTTGGTGAATGTTAAAAAGTACCACATTCAAAAAATGATAAAAATATTAATTAATTTATTTATTTTTAAAAACTAGTTGGAAAAAATTTCTTTAATAAATAATTATAAAATATTTTAAACCATTTATGAAATTATTTTTATAAAACATGGATATATAAGAAAAATTTTTGTTCAACCAAAGTGTGAAATAGATTTATCCTTTCTTAAAAATTATTTATCATTCATTTTAAGTATAATAGACTAATGTGGTACTATTTAAAGTAAATATGTTGAAAAAAATAGACTACATTAAACTATATTGGAGTTAGGAGTGAAATATCAGTCAATTACCCAAAGGGATACTTATACATAAATAATCTGTAATAGTGATGAAATGGAGACATTAACTATTACCATTATTCTGACATTTGAATCATAATTCCCATGATAGAAAAACCTGATATTTAACATTTAGTACAATTTATATAAATATATAAGTTATATAACATACTAATCGTTAAGTATTTACACCATAGAAAATTAATAGGTGATGAATATGGTGTATCTAATGGTAGTAAAGGTGAGACGGGAATCCATTACCTCTCATACGATTTCCCTCATACATGTTTGTACCTATGATATAATAAATATACATTTATTATAAATATATCACATAGCCATAATCATATATTTAATAACCTAATTTATTTACCTATAGTATTTCTATAAATATATATATCAATTCTTTCTTCAAATAATTATTTCGGGTGATAATTGCTTCATATTTCAGGTATGTTTTATTTTAGTAATTTGAATAAATAATAATTTATCATACATGAATAATTTAAATAATTTTATCCCTAAGATAAATAATATATATATTAATTGATTAATATTTTTTAAAAATCCATAAAAATTTTAGATAGAAAAATGAATTACACTATTCATAGAGACGGTATGCCATACGTGCGCAAGAATGTTGCTTCTATTATTCCAAGTGAAAGATCGTAAAAAAATAAAATAATATTTCACCTTTATAGATCCATTATTATATCAATTATTTAATTTTATTCATTAAATATATCCTTATTATTATCCATGTAAAAAATAAAATGAAAAACATTTCACATCACTCTGTAGAAACAGTATTCTACACGTACGCATGAGAGATGTTATTATTTTCCAAAAAATTTGATTGTAAGAATTTATATGGGATATTATAATTATAAAAGTTTTTTAATTTCATAAATATCATATAATTATGTTAAATATAGAATTATATCTATTATTGGGAGGTCATGATGGAAAACAAAATACATTGCTTCACAAGGTGGTAGTCCACGACATAGATGATATCTAGATTTGTTTCACATTTTTTGGAAGATAAAATGGATATAGTTTATCTCACTAAATAAATAACATCTCACTATATATTAGATACATTTTATATTATATTATCCTAATTATATAATATTTTATGGATTTTTAATGATTAAAACCAAAACATAGGGTTATGATCTTTACCGCTTTTGTGGACAACCTCTTTAGTATAATACCTATAAAATACCTAATTTGGATATCTAGTAAAAAAATTCTATGTTATATTTGAGGCCTGTAAGGAATATATTTGGTTATGTTATTTATAAACCAATATTATTTCCGAATATGATAAGGATATGAGAGGGGGTGACCTTTTGTCAGATGGCGAGAGGACACACTTGATATTTTTGAAAAGAAAAAGTGATAACAACATTTATCACATTCAACAGGTATAAATAAAGTTTTCATTATAAAAAAATGGATGATTTATGCTATAAATATTGATATAAAATATATATTAAAAAAATTTAGCTCATTTTAACCCTTACATTCTTAGTTTAACCTTGGGTAAACACATTTTAACCTTAATCAATGTAACAAATTTTTTATCAATTTAATATTCATTATGCCCAGATATTATGTTGAACATGTTATAAAAAGGTAATTATTATAATTATAAATATGAAAAAAAAATTACAAATATAATTCATTGAATTTATATAAATTAATTTAAAATTAATCTCGAATGATAAAACTAAAAAATGGTTTTCTAATGGAAAATTTTTCATAACAACAAAAAGATATAATATTATAATTGAATATATTATCGAATTACATGAACTAAATTGTATAAATTATAATATAATTCAATTAATATTACATTATATCAATTTTATATTAAATAATACAGTATAAATTCTTGAAATGATACTGTTTAAAAAAAACAATATATTTTAACTGATCATCAAAAAACTAATCATTTCATTAAATAAAATAAAATAACATGAAGATAATTTTTAAATGATTATTTAAAAACTAATTTTAAATTTTTAAAATTTATTTAATGGATTTGGAAATATTACTTTTAAAATTTTGGTACAAAGTGCGATGAAAGCACCTTTTGGAAATTTAATCATTTTCAGAAGACTTTTATTTTTCTCTCAAATTATTATTTTATTATTTATTAAAAATATATAAACATTGAATTTATTTTATACTTTTGAAAATACATATAGTTTTCATAAATTTGTAATCCATATTTATTAACACCAGTTTAGCCGCAAGGTTATAGTCTAAACTATTCATTTTAATTAATGTTGCATCAATCACTAGATACCAAATAAATTCAATTTAATGAAATATATTTAACAGATCATTTGAGCTCAATTTTATATGTAGAATATTATATCAAACACTATTCACTTATTTTAAAATGTATGGGTGTTACTATTCTCCAACCTTTAATAAATTATGTTTCCAAAATTTAAAATTGAACTGAACAATCAATTATTCATCTTTGAAAAATATATTTCATGAAATTAAACATCGCATGAAGGGTTATAAAGACGTTCTATTGAAAGGATAAAAGTTAAATAAAAAAGAAAATATATAGTAACACATACCACGTTTTACATCTAGTAAAACATTAGTGGGATGGTGAAATATGGTCATTGATGAAAAGTGAAAATAATAATTAGTGAAAGAGATCATTGATCACAATAATGTTAGTGATAAATGGAATGTAAATGATCAAAAAACAATAATTTTTTAATGAGTTAAAATAAAAATATTGAATCAAATATAAAGACAACAAGATATCATTTTTATGATCCATTTATTATATTTTAGGGATTTTTTTTGAATCATTATAGAGAATATTTGAAAATATACATAAAATACCATAATTTAGTTGTGCTTAAATTAATTTCCACATAATTTATTACCCTAGGAACTAAATATACCTTATGATATTTTTTATACCTAACAAAATATAATTATCTTTTTACTAAACATAAGATCCATAAAATATTGAAAATTCTTTCTGTCTATATCTGAATATTTACCAAAACCAAATGGTTAGAATTTTTTTAATATACTACAATTAATCCATAAATATCTATAGTAGCAAACAAAATTTATCTTATTCCATTACATAAGTATTTATAAATAAAATAATTTAACTAAAAAAAATTTCATATTATCCAGGACATCACATAAGACGGTGGTTGTATATTCATCCATTACATCCATTGGTTGTGGGTTCATGCATCATGAACTTTCTTGATGAGACAAGTTGTCACCTGATATGCGTTATATAAATTTTATAAAACCATATATATGGTATTAATATAATGGTCCATAAAACAAGTTGAATAACCTTAAGAAATATGTGAGACATTAAAATAATTTTTTAAAATAATTGTTTTCAATATGACATGTTTTTTACATTAAATTAAATCTTTTTAATTGACTATTACATTAATAAAAGAAATGATCATATTTACTCTATATATAAACAATAACATTAATCTTTTCTCACATAAAATTGAAGGAATTGTTCATGAAATTAAATTTTCACTAAAACATACACTAAATTAATTTGTTTTATTTCCATTAATGTCTCCAAAAATATCATTACTGTTGATAAAATAACAATATATAAATCCATAATAAATTGAATTTAATACATTAAACATATAATCCACCATAAACTCATAAACTCATTAATGTATCCTTATTTATTATGTAAGTCATATATTAAGATATGAATTCTTCTAAAATTAACACAATACTTTGATGTTTCAATATTCTTATAACCAAAATACCATTGTTAAAAATTATTCTACAACATATATCGTGAATCCAAATACGAAATAACTTTTTTCGTTCAACATTAGTTGTATTAATATCTTAATATTTACTTCGATCGCTTATTTTATTTTGAGGTATATTCATTTGATTCTTAGGGAATTAATTTTTTATGTTTCATATTTCCTTACATTAGAAACATTAAACATTAGTTGTTTGTTTAACCTTTCATTCATTTGCATGATTTCCTTTCTCTCCACAAATAAAGAAAACTCACATTCCAATCTTTTATTAATTAATTTGTTTCTTTCCATAATTATCACATATGTGAACAATCACATTTACCTTCTTCCTCTTATCAATTATTCCATACCAACTTATTCTTTTTCTAGTTCTATTCAATTACATTAGACATGCTTATTTAGATATCTATCTTCGTTGAACACAATATTATGTCATCATGTGAATAGATGGTTTGGGATAATATTACCCATTGAATGTTTTTCATTAACCCCTAAAATATATATTCAATCCTACTCATTAGATTATGTATATAGTTCATAGCATGCCTTGCTAGCCTTGTAATATCATCTTCAAACATAGAATCAATTTTATATTCCTTATGAATTAAATTCATGAATTTTTTTAATATATTCACATAATTCATGAGGAATATATGTTTCCATTAAGATTACCATAAAATCCTTCAACTACCTATTTTCTATTTTTTATTCATCCATTGTTTTTTTATTAATGAAAAACATTTATCCACATAAATTGAGTGATAATTAACTTACATTATAACATTATCTCTTTCATTACAGCCAATTGAATGATATATATTTTCTAAGGAAAAAATCCATTTATCGTATACAATGGTTTAGTAGTTGCATAAAATTATGGACGTGATGAAATATGACAAAATATAATAATTTAATAACATATGGGTAATTAGTAGAATATTCTATACTAGAAAATTTATTTCTCATAACCTAAGTCAGTTGTTGTAGTATGAATATAAATTGAATAGTTTTAGTGGCAGATCCAGATCTATCATTTTTATAATTTTCCTGAGGTAGATCTCTACATAGAGTATGTTTATGGAAAATGATCCCATTTGTTTGAGTAGGTTCCATTTATAAAAAAATTCATGCCCTATACTATATCATAAAATTATATATCATAATGTATTAAACTATAATAAGATAAATACCTAACATAAACTAAATAAATTATTCATAACTAATCCCACAATCATAAACAAAGATTCATTGGGAATAATTTCAATTAAAAAAATTA
Organism: Viscum album; assembly: GCA_963277665.1. Classification (NCBI taxonomy): domain Eukaryota; kingdom Viridiplantae; phylum Streptophyta; class Magnoliopsida; order Santalales; family Viscaceae; genus Viscum; species Viscum album. The sequence goes on along the minus strand of OY728141.1, from coordinate 459,974,098 downwards.
AAATATTCCTAATGGTTTTTTGGAAAAATATTAATTATACCAAGCATAAAAAATAGGGGTGTTAAACAAGTTGTTTAGTATGGAATGTTGTTGTGAACCAGGTGATGATCTATAAAAATTACAATAAATCATCCTTTGATTTTTTTCCATATGTACAACTATTAGAAAACCACATCATCTTTTAGTATCTATAAATGAATATATTAGTTGAACAAACCATATAATCTCTAAATTAAAAAAACTATTTAATGTTATCATATACCAATACATATTTTTAATGTAAATAATAGGGTTATGATCTCTAATTTATTTTTTTCTAAATCTAGTTCCCATGTTTCCTACGAAATGTTTTTCGATTCAAACTATAAATAACCCTAACAAAGTATCTATGGGGAAATGGTAAAATTATTATATTTTCATTTGATACGAGGTATCGCATTCTGATGGAATGAATATTTTATTAGTCTTGGAAAACTAGATACGTAATTTAATTTATCATTTCATTGAAAAACATAGAATTGAAAATAGAATTTTATTCGACCAAGACATTATTCAATTTTAATAACCCTTCATATAAATCATAATACACTTCTTGGAATCACGGTGACTAGAAACATATAAAAATGGCGAGTTCTAATTTAAAGTATGGTTATATATATAGTGAATTATTTGTTCAAAAATTTATAATCCGTATGGACTTAAAAATAACTGAAACACATGTAATTTAATCAATAACATGAATTTTAATTATAATATTAAGGGACTAACTAATGATCAAAATAATTCAATATAAAAAGACACCTAAGTATCAAACTTATCTGAGAGTATTCTAACTAACAATGTAGTCACATGCACATGAATAACTAATCTCAAAATGCGTAAAGGCATAGAGAAAGGAATCATCATCATATATTCCACACCTTAATCCAATAAATTATATATAAATTGGTAATTCCTCACAGAATTAACCATGATAGATGGTCTCATGAGAGATAATAATACATCAAGGGGCTATATTTGGTCCCTCCTAATACATTATATGTCCAATTAATTCAACATATTAATATGGAGACAAATAATTAAAAAATCCTTCATATTGGATAACTAGAATTCAAATTGTAAATACTTTTCATTATCAATAAATATATTAAACATAAGAATAATAATTTCAAAATTAGTATAAATATTTTTATACATTCCCCAATTAATAAAATTAATAATAAACCATCCATAATACCATGGTCAATGGTTTGAAATAGTAATTCCAAGCCAAATTGATCATAAACCATCTTGATAAATTATAAATATTATACCTTTTCAAAATATTATGAATGTATCATAATGTAAAATGGTGGGTTTTATTGTTCATTAATAAGTTTAGCATAAAAATTCATTTAAATACATTCTTCGGAAAATATTATTTTTAATTTTAAAATAAATTTGAAAAACAAAAGACTTCTAGAATAGTAGGAAAATTTATTTATATGAAAACAAAATTCCAATGAAAAAACTAATATTTTTGGAAATAGTTTTTCATGATGTAGGATTATTTTCTACATTCCGAGTATGTTAAAATATTGATTTATTTAATATTTTTGGGGAAATTATAAAATATTACCTCACTTAGAAAAAGAAAAGATGATTCCATTCAAATAAATTAAATGTATTAAATGCATAAAAATCAAATTAATAAATCATTTTTAGTGTTTTAAAAACATTTTTTAATATTTTTTTAGAAATCATGAATATTGAAGAAAATGGGTTTCGTCTAAAGAGAAAACGAAAGTCATTATTTATTAAAAATACATTATCAATAATTTTAAAATATAAATATGGAAAAATGGTATTATTTAATTAAATTTAAATTAATGAATAGACTAGAATAAGCTATATTGGGTTAAATATATAAATATCATAATTGTTACCAACGAGTTACTTGAGAATAAACATACCCAAAAAATAATATTATTTTAAAAAAACCATTGCCACTTTCATAAATTTTGAACCATATTCCCCATGATAGAAAATAAATAAAATGAAAAATTATATTAAATGAATATAAATATATTAATGATATAAATTATCAATCATTCAATATGTATACAAAAACCAAAAAGAAATAGTTGTTGAATATGGAAATTGTATCAAGAATGTAAAACTGAGGGAAGAAACCCTTACCTCCAGACTGATTCACTTCCTACATGTTTGTACCATATGTATAATAAATAAATATTTTTTGAAAATCTATAAACAAACCATCATAATATATTTCAAATAATATATTATTCTGGTATTTGGTTTTATGAATTTTTATTAATAATTATTTTTTAGAATCATTTTTCTATGTGATAATATATTTATTTCTAATGTATGTTCTTGTTGAGGAATTCAGAAACCGTATCATTGATTTTGCCTTCATAATTTGTAAAATGTTATCCGTGATAATAATTATATATATAATCATAAAATATGTTCTTATAATAGTCCATAAAATTTTTTCATTGGAAAATGAGTAAAACCATTCATGGAGGTGGTAGGTCATACGTTCACATGAAAACTGTTATTAATTTTTGAATTGATGCAATGTAAGAAAGTTAAATAATATCTAAACATTAAAAGAACAATTATTAAATTAGTTATTTAATTTTATTAAATAAATATATAAAATTATAATCCTTGTAAATATAAAATTACAATAATTTCACATTACTTTGTAGAGGCTTAGTCCACACGTATGCATGAGGAAAATTATTGTTTTCCAACTGATCAAAAGGTAAGAATGTATTTGTGATATTATAATTTAATAAGTATATCAATGTCATTTCTATCATATAAGTAGGTTTAATACATCATTATATTCATTTGTGAGAGGCAATGATGGAAAACTAATTACATATATTAATGAGGTGGTAGTTCACAATACACATGGTTCACAATTTAATTTTCCATTTGATATGTGAGGATATGGGTATATGTAAGAGCATTAAAATAAAAAATATATGTATATAATAAATAATTTTTTATTTTTTCATATTTTAATAATAATTTAAGTATTTATAATAAGGGGTAAAATGAAAAATCATGGTTTAGATCTTTAACTCTTATTTAGACACCCGCTTTATTTTAATAGATATAGCCTTCCTAAATTGGATTTTTGATCAAAACAAGGCCTATAGGATGTGGGGTGCAATGTTAGGAATATATTTTTTTGGTTATTTTTCAAAATGAAATTCCTTAGTTGTGTGACGATGAGATGACAATGGGTGGCCATTTATATATAGAGGTGAGGGAAAATGGTTTTTTCAAAATAAAGTGGTACCATTAATCATCACATAAAAAATGATCTGAAATGGATCATTATATAACAATGGATTATATAACAAATAAATATTTCGAATGAATATGAAATATAAATTTATTGAGATCATTTTAACCATTATCTTCTTAGTATTACTCATTAGTAATCCAATTTTATCCTTAATCGTGGTAACTAATTTTGAATGCATTCATTATTTATTATTATGAAAATAATAAGGAATTATTATATAATATTAATTATAATTATTCCAAATATATAATAATTTTTAAAAAAATAAATTCATGTAATTTTTAGAACTTAAAATAATATTAGTCCAACAGATGCAATGAAAAAATGGTTTTCTAAAGGAAATGTTTTAAGAAGAATAATCTTTTTTTATATTAAAATTGATCATATAATTATTCCAATGAACTAATTTGGATTAATTATAATTTTATTAAACTAATTTAATTTTTAACTCATTTTTAAAAAAAAATTATATTTTTTTAAATTATTTAAATGTAAAGATTTTTTTTAATGTAAATTATTATTTAGCAGTATTCACTGAAAAATAAACATTTTAAGAAAATTATAAAAAACTAAATCTATGAGAGATATGAAATTATAGTAAAGACTCGGAAATTTCAAGGAAATTTTTTTCATAATTTCTTTGAGATTTTACAAGAACGTAGTTTCTAACGGCGCCTAATTCCAAGGCCCGGTGTGCCCGAAATCAATTTCTGAAGTTAGGCTCGGGTACGTTCAGGGAACGAACGAGCGGGTTTTTCTAACTTTTGAACCTATGCTTGGAATTGAAATCGGAGGGCACCGATGAACTCCCAGTGCCGGTAATTTCTTAAGAAGACCCTTCTTGGAGTTGCGTTTACTCGGGAGGAGTTTTTACTTTGTGGTTTTAGTGAGGAATAAATAAAATCATATTACAAATTTTATTTATTTTTCCACTATGTAGTTTTATCCTAAGTAAGGGAGTTGGGGGTGGGACCCACATGTTGTTAACCAACCTTGAGAGGATAAAGGTGGGGTGGGGCCCACACGAGCCCAACCCCTCACTTTCTTAACTCCTCAAAACCACCCATTTAATATTGCCAACTTATCACCTCATTAAATTTTGACAAGTTATGTTTAATTAAATGAGTGGACTTAATTTTGAATGTTCAAAATTTAAAAGTGTTGGCAAAGGAAATAAAATAAGGTTAAGGCATTATTTAATTATGGTTACTTCGTTGTGTTGAAGGGGGGTCATTCTTCTCATTTTGGAATAACTTCATCTTTTTGGTGAAGAACTTTTCTACCACGACGTAGAACGTCGTCATGCCTTTTTTCCGAAGAAAGACGACGCACCATCCTTCGTTCTTCTTCGCACGTCAAAGGAAGGGAGACGTTGTTCCACCTCGGACAATCTCCGTCAATGTGTACGGAACCTCACCCCATGATGCCGCTTTCAGCGATGCTCTTCGAACTTCATCTCATTATCAAGGTAGGGGTTTTTTCATTACGTTCGTATTTTTAATTGGACGTTCTTCGATATTAACGGCCAACTGTTATCAAAATAACGGAGGAGGTCTAACAGATCCGTTTAAACGTCCATAACATAGGATACAGACCTACGATCGATGCACCGTCAGTAGCGATGTGATCCTTGCATCAAGATGGTCGTTTAGGTGTATTACACTCAAGGTTTAGGAGAACATTGGGTACGGCCGGGTTGGTTTGAATCCGAAACAAATCGGGACCTCGGAGCAGAAATGCTATAACATGAGCTCCGGACATCCGATTGACGTGTCGTCAACTGTTTTGGATTCCTCTTAATGAGACAGAACTTTTGGAATACTTCTCCTGAGATTTGGAAGCAGATGGATAGTGGCCGGGTTGGATTGTACCCGAAATCCAACCGGGCCCCTGGAACGGAAAAGTTGATAACTTTCAGACCAGACATCCGTTTGACGAACCGTCAGCAGCATTGGTGATCACATTGGGAAACGGTCCCTATGAGTATACCCTATTAGAGTTTGGGGTATAGTTGAGATACGGCCGGGTTGGTTCGCGCACGAAACCAACCGGGCCCCTAGGACGAAAAGGCTAATAACTCACAGATCGGGTGTCTAATTGAAGCGTCGTCTATTGCATTGAGACCCCTATGACGAGGTGGTCCTTTGAGATACTTCTTCGTGGGACTTTGATATACCTGGAGTATCGGCCAGTAGCTTGTGGAGTGGACCATCCCGGAGACGAGCGTACAGAGTATGGAGACCGTGTAGCCGGCTGAGACCTGACGACTTCTTGATCGACTCGACTTAGAGTGAGTCGACTAGCCCAGGGGACAGAGAACTACATTGTTTGGGTGCAGACCCATGGCGGACGGAGCACTACTGAGCTTGGGTGCAGACCCACGGTACTCGTCCGAAGAGTACCTCTGCAGGCTGTTAGGGGGGATGCACTTCTGTGTTTGGGTGGAAAACCTCGGCGGGAAGAACTATTGTGTTTGGGTGGCTGATCCGCGGTACTCGACAAGAGGAGTACCTCAGTAGTCTTAGGTTAGTGAGCAGTATCTCAGATTCGTGATAGGATCACTGCACTCTCCAGAGACGGGGCTCTTCAGCAGTTATGGTTTCGATAATGAAAATACTGGTTTGATCTGAGTCTATGACCTTTGTGTTTACCTCATGATTGAGATGGGTTACTTAATAACTTAGGTATATGTATGGGCATATACCTAGGTAGAGGTTATCTGTTGAGATCATTCTTTGTGGTTATCCTTTTTGGATTTAGTGAGACCTTGAAGGTCTCAGGGTCCCTACTGAGTATCGTTATACTCACCCCTGCACGGGCTATTCCCACACCTCGTTGTGTTGGTTGCAGACGACAGACAGTGCTGACAGAGGCCGAGTGTTCGAGGACAAGATGGTACCCGGAGGTGGACCTCACGATGAGTCAATATCTAGATGTGGACTTCACAATGAGATGACACTTGGAGGAGGATGACGGGCGAGAGCGTTTTGGAGGATATCTCTACCTGCCCTTTAGGTAGGATCCATGGTGGATGATCCAGGAGTTGCGCTATCTGTACCTACCCTTCAGGTAGGATCCAAGGAGGACGACCCATGAGCTGCTTCTGTTCTTCTAGCTGTTTTTCTTTTTCTGTTGTACTTTCGTTTAGTTGTAGCTGTAATTTCAGTTGGGTTTGTATTCGGGCCCACTTAGTTTTCAGCACTTTTTTTTGTTCCTAGTGTATTACTTCCTCTTGTACTCTATGATGTTTTGTTTAATTTTATAAAGGCAATGTCTTCCCAGTTATCGGGATTTATGCCTTTGGTGCTAGTCTCCATCCCCTGGCCTATGGAAGGCGGGCGTGGGGTAGTCATGACATGGGCCCGAGGATGGGTCTTGATAAATTGGTATCAGGGGATTCAGTTCTACTGCAGAACTTATAACTCTGATTTTCCCTTTCTGTGAAGAAATAGTGTTAAGGGTACCGAGTGTGGTTTTCAGTTCAGGGAGTCCAGTGTTGGTGCAGCGGCCGACGTATCCATACACCAGGACCCTGACAACTGATTTCCGACTTTGTGCACGAAAACACTGATTGCATGTGTGTTTCCAGAAGTTTTTCCAAGTCAGCTCAAACCAGGTCATCTCACCAGGTATAAATCATTTGACCGTTTCACGTATGTTTCCTTCAGGATGCCTTTCCACGAACGACCAGCTAGAGCACAGAACGATGTGCGTACTGACAGCCTGCCGAGTGACGAGGCTTCGGTACAGGGCCCTCTTATAGTAGAGGCACCAGCAGATGAACCAGCGGTACTACCATACGTTGGGCCACCGATGCCACCAGCCCCAACATTAGGCGATGCACGCCGCTTGAGCGCGCTACACGTGTTCCAGCGCCAGAGGCCACCCAGGATCCGGGGAGAGATGGACCCGCAGGTGGCTGAGGATTGGCTGGAGGCTGGGGTGAGAGTCTTCAAGCTAGTGGGGATTCCAGCAGACTTCATGGTGATCTTTGCTGCCAGCCTCCTTCAGGAAGCAATAGGCAGGTGGTGGAGCCACTTGTTCCAGTTTTACGATGGGATGACCTTCACCTGGGAAGACATCGAGACCTTCTTTAGGGTGGAGTTTTAACAAGTATCTCTACACCCCGAGCGTGTTCAGGAGCATATGCCTTTGCCGAAGGTTTTTTAATCAGTAGTCGAGTCATTTGTGGGCAGTAGACAGATGATGCAGAGGTCCAATAGTAATAGAGCCTGCTATAAGAGGATTCGGAAGTGTTATGAATGCGGCAGGAAGGGTCACCTGTCACGTGACTGTCCGACCCCCCGTACAGTTGATCCACAGGCGTTGGAGGAGCCCCTGAGACAGAAGCAGCGGCGGGTGCTTGAGCAACAGCCGAGTAGTGGACAAGGTAGTAGTGCTCTAAAAGCAGGTGGATAGGAGAGGAACTAGTGGATACCTTTTGTTCTTGGTACTTCTAGTTCCATGTTGTTGTTGTTTTTGTTTTTGTTTTTGTGTCTTTGTACTATGAGCTACAATAATAAAAATACACTTATCTTTGTGATGTTTACTTTCATGTCCTTTTGTTTGTATGATACTGAGAGGTCCCAGTTAAAACTATTGACTTGACCGTCACTTTCGATATTTCTACTGGAGGAGACCCAGTGACCTCACACTAATGCTGACAGTGTGACTCAACACTTGGAGGCGAGAGTGACAGTTGTATCTCTTGGTAGTAACGTCGAGGCCTTACGACATCATCCATGGCATGAATAAATCATTCATGTTAGGATTGACTGTATTAGGCAATGGGCGTGGTTCATCCAGGGGATGAGACTGATTTTCTCTTTTCGGCAAAGGATAAATCTTAGAAGCTCTTACAGATCGTAGGAAAAGAAGGTGTAGATCATCGAGGAGCGGATGAAGACTGCACAGTGCAGTATGAAATAGGAAACTGGCGCTAGTCTTAGAGACTTGGGCGTATTAAATGTTTCAAGAAGAGGAATCTTTAAGGAGATATGAGTCTGTGAAGCCGCAGACGTGGAAGCAGAGCTAGGAGAGCATCATGAGGTGGTGTACATTTTAACATGCTAAAACCACCCACCATATTTGTCCCCTCCAGGCTTAGGGATCTAGAGAGCAGGGTAAGAGTGCAGCTGTATGCGGTCAAGGAGTGTGACACAATGGCTCTAAAAATGATTCAAGGGACAGTCTGTGTCCACTACTAACTGTCGTAGTAACAGACGACGATATGAATCATTCCATCCTTTCACAAATCTTGTCCCAGACCTAGAGTTTCCAGTAATCTGTAGACTTGAACCTCATGTCTGGAGATACCTTGGGAGAAGACTCGATAATCACACTTACACCGACAGTGTGGTCAGACCCTCGAGGCGAGAGTTTCGGTTAGAATATCTTTGTGGCAGCGTCGAGGCCTTACGAAGTTGGTTTAAGTATGGACTGGGCAATCACAGTTCATACACAAATTGAAATTATTATGAAAAAATATTGTGGTTTAACTACGACGTCGGAATGGGTTTTCCTTGGTCAGCAAAAAGGAAACCCCAGGCAGCATAGTGTAACTCATGCATAGGAGGGTGCGGCCGATCACTCTGGAGTAGGTCAACCTTACCCTCATGGATACAGGAGTTTTGAGTTTCAGTTATAACAGGAATTGGAGACCTCTAGAGTTCGAGGATGACGATCACGTCCTTATACGGGTCTCACCTCGATGAGGTTTATGGAGATGTGGCCAAGGCGACAAGTTATCACCGAGGTTCAATGGACCTTTCTAGGTCCTCAGCTGGGTAGGCGAGGTGGTTTATCGCTTGACCCATCCACCTCAGTTGCACCAGGTGCACGACGACTTCCATGTATCTCAACTGTGGAGATACAAGCACGACCCTTCACATATCATCGACCATGAGGATCTAGACGTTGGTGATGGGGTGACTTTTGCGGGGTTCCAATAGTGCTTGAGGGTCGATAGGAGTGGGTCATATGAGGATGGTCGATTCCTATTGTGTGCTTTCGTAGGCAGCACCAGGTGAGCACATGGGAGCGGAACGCTCACATGCGTGCTCAGTACCGCTTTTGTATCCCTAGTTTGTGTTAAAGCTTTACGAGGACGTAAATCCCTGAGGTGGGAGTAATGTAAAGACCTGGAAATATCAAGGAAATTTTTTTCATAATTTCTTTGGGATTTTACAAGAACGCATTTTCTAACGGCGCCTGATTCTGAGGCCCGGTGTGCCCGGAATCAATTTCTGAAGTTAGGCTCGAGTACGTTCAGTGAACGAACGAGCGGTTTTTTCCAACTTTTGAACCGATGCTCAGAATTGAAATCTGAGGAAAATGATTAACTCTCAGCGCCGGTAATTTCTTAGGAAGCCCCTTCTTGGAGTTGCGTTTACTTGGGAGGATTTGTTACTTTGTGGTTTTAGTGAGGAATAAATAAAATCATATTACAAAGTTTATTTATTTTTTTACTAGGTAGTTTTATCCTAAGTAAGGGAGTTGGGGGGTGGGACCCACATGTTGTTAACCAACCATGAGAGGATAAAGGTGGGGTGGGTCCCACATGAGCCCAATGCCTCACTTTCCTAACTCCTCAAAACCCCCCATTTAATATTGCCAACTTATCGCCTCATTAAATTTTGACAAGCTATGTTTAATTAAATGAGTGGAATTAATTTTTAATGTTCAAAATCTAAAAGTGTTGGCAAAGTAAATAAAATAAGGTTAAGGCCTTATTTTATTGTGGTTACTTCATTGTGTTGAAGGGTGAGCGTTCTTCTCATTTTGTAAGAACTTCATCTTTCCGGCGAAGAACGTTTCTACCACGACGAAGAACGTCGTCACACCTTTTTTCTAAAGAACAACGACGCACCATCCTTCATTCTTCTTCCAATGTAAAAGTAAGCGATAAGCCATTCCACCACAGACAATCTCCGTCAACGTGTACGGAACCTCACCCCTCGACGCTCTTCGAACTTCATCTTGTTATCAAGGTGGGGGTATTGTCTTTACGTTCAGATTTTTAATTGGACGTTCTTCGATATTAATGGCCAATTGTTAACAAAATAATGAAGGAGGTTGGACCGCACAAACAAAGCCGAACCTCCCACCCTTTTTTATTATTTTGATGGTTATCTTCATGGCTTGAAATGGAAGCGACGCAGTGCCATCGCACCGCGCAAAAACAAGGAGGAATGCGGCGAAGAAGCGCGGCACCGTCACGCCGCGCCGTTGAGGCCGAACAAAACCGTGGCCGGAGTCAGGGCCGTGGAGTCGATTTGAAGACTACACGGGTTGATCGTTTTGCGTGGATTGACGAGCGACGACAAACAGGGCCTCAAAGTCAGTTTGAAGCCTCGGTAGTGAAGGTTGGGTCCCGGGTGGACCGTTGGCGAAGGCGGCAAGTAAAACAGACCATCAGAGCGTGTCCGGTGGTCCGCAGAAGGCGGTGGTGGCGTGCGGCCGGAGAAAACTGCCGCAACGGTGGAGGGAGAACCGGAACGGCTTCAGCCATTCCGGATTTGGGGCGGCGCGGCTTATGATGCCCTGGTTCGTCAACCGCGGGGGGTTGTAACCCCCCCCCCCACCCCTCGTCCACGCACCCGCTGGCCACGCGGGCACCGCGCCCGCACCTAGCAGGCCAGGCCAGGCCTTCCGTTTGGGCCGGACCAGAACCCGGTTCGGGTCGCCCCGGTTCGGGCCGACCCGAGGGGTATTGGGCCGGGCCCGAACCCCCTGATTTCAGACAGATCCGTTTAAACGTCCATAACATGGGCTACAGACCTCTGATCGACGCACCATCAGTAGAGATGCGATCCTTGGATTGAGACGGTAGTTTCGGTATATTACACTCAAGGTTTTGGAGAACTTTGGGTATGGTCAGGTTGGTTCGAACCCAAAACCAACCGGGCCCTTGGAGCGAAAACGCTTATAACTTGAGTTCCGGACATCCGATTGACGTGCCGTCGACTGTGTTGGATTCCTCTTGATTAGACGGAACTTTTGGCATACTTCTCCATAGATTTGGATGTAGTTGGGTAGTGGCCGGGTTGGATTGTACCTGAAATCCAACCGGGCCCCTAGCACGGAAAAGCTGATAACTTTCAGACCGGACGTCTGTTTGACGAACCGTCAACGGTGTTGGTGATCAAGTTGGGAAACAGTCTCTCTGAGTATACCCTATGAGAGTTCGGGTTACAGTTGAGATATGGTCAGGTTGGTCCGCACACGAAACCAACCGGGCCCCTAGGACGAAAAGGCTAATAACTCACAGACCGAGCGTCTGATTGACGCGCCGTCTATTGCGTTGAGACCCCTATAATGAGGCGGCACTTTGAGATACTTCTTCATGGGACTTTGAGATACTTGGAGTATCGACCGGTAGCGCGTGGAACGGACCCTCCCAGAGACGAGCGTACGGTTTACGGAGACTGTGTAACTGGCTGAGACCTGACGACTGCTTGACCGACTCGAATTTGAGTGAGTAGACTAGCCCAGTGGACGGAGCACTACATTGTTTGGGTGCAGACCCATGGAGGACGGAGCACTATCGAGTTTTGTTGCAGACCTATGGTACTCGTCCGGAGAGTACCTCTGCATGCTATTAGGGGGGATGCACTACTGTGTTTGGGTGGCAGACCCCGGCGGGAATCACTGTTGTGTTTGGGTGGCTGACCCGTGGTACTCAACAGGAGGAGTACCTCAGCAGTCTTAGGTTAGTGAGAAGTACCTCGGATTCATGATAGGATCATTGTACTCTCCAGATATGGGGATCTTCAGCAGTTACGGTTTCGATAGTGAAAATCCTGGTTTGAACTGAGTCTATGACCTTTGTGTTTACCTCATGATTGAGATGGGTTACTTGATAACTTAGGTATATGTATGGGCATATACCTATGTAGATGTTATCTGTTGATATCCTTCTTTGTGGTTATCCTTGTTAGATTTAGTGAGACCTTGAGGGTCTCGGGATCCCTACTAAGTATCGTTATACTCACCCCTACACGGGCTATGCCGACACCTCGTTGTGTTGGTTGCATACAATAGGCAGTGCTGACGGAGGCCGAGTGTTTGAGGACGGGACGGTACCCAGAGGAGGACCTCACGAAGAGTCAGTATCCGGAGGTGGACTTCACAACGAGATGACACTTGGAAGAGGTTGATGGGCAAGAGCGTTGTGGAGGCCATTTGTACCTACCCTTCATGTAGGATACTTGGTGGATGATCCAAAAGCTGCGCTATCTGTACCTACCCTTCAGGTAGAATCCGAGGAGGACGACCCAGGAGCTGCTTCCATTCTTCCAGTTGTTTGCCTTTTTCTGTTGTACTTTCATTCAGTTTTAGTTGTAATTTCAGTTGGGTTTGTATTCTGGCCCACTAACTTTTCAGCACTTTTTTTTGTTCCTAGTGTATTACTTCCGCTTGTACTCTATGATGTTTTGTTTAATTTTATAAATGCAATGCCTTCCCAGTTATCGGGATTTACGCCTTTGGTGCAAGTCTCCATCCCCTGGCCTATGGAAGGCGGGCTTGGGGTAATCACGCACGGGCCCGAGGACAGGTCGTGACAATTTTGATTTCAAAAATAAATTTAATTTCTAAATAATGTTTTCTGAGATATGAATAAACTAATTTTAAAACATTTATTCAAATTGTAATGAAATTTCTATAAAAATATTTTTTTCGGAAAACATATATTTTAATGTCAAATGATTGTTATATTATTTACAGTAAATGTATAACAATTTAAATTATTTAATAAATATATAAACCATATAATTTTCATAATTTTTTTTCATTTTCATAACTTACAATTTAATGGCTTTGTTATAATTATATAAGATTCATTTAGAATTGGGGTTACGTGTAATGTAAACTATCTAAGATATTAAATATAAATAAATATATTATAATTTTTTTTTTATGATCGGTATTTCATGTATTATACACAATCGAAAAAAATATTCTTATATTATAATTTTTTGGTGTTACAATGGACAAATCATATATGAAGGAAACCCCAATTCATTGGTGTTTATATATTTTAAACGGTTTTAATACACTTATTATATTTGGAGGGTTTGGTATTTTTTTAATGTATGATGTTATTTTTGTTCTGAATTTTGTGAGTTTTTTCACATTTTCTCAACAAATTGATCATTAATATAAAAACATTCACTATCTTGATATGGGTGTAATTTAATATAATAAAAGAGAATCAAAAAAATGCTAAAAAATTGTCCAATAACATATATTGATCTTAGCATTTCTCCACATCCCACGATAGCCATCTATACGAAAAAACCTATATGAGGAATACTAAATCCCATGAACATAACAAGAATATATAATAGTTGTATGAAACGATTGGTATACATGGGCTGTGATGACATAATATTTCTAGTCGGATCTCATAAAGGAGTTTTTTTTCCATTAAAAATTAAAATTTATCAAATGTAGTTTTAAAAATTAAAAAAAATTATATTTTCCAAATTAAGGAGAAAAAAACAAACAACATATCCATTATCAATTCATGAACATCCATTTATTTTCTTTAAATGAAAACTAACACTTTGAAAATATTTTCATATCCCAATCCACTTTTACTAAAAAAATCAATTTTAAATCCGATTTTAAAATAACATTATAAACAATCATTTTCAATCATATTAGAACCAATTAATAAAATACAATAAATTTTAGTGAGACAAAAAATTATTAAGGCATCATATAATTGTTGGAATAGAAGAGGCAGGGAAAGGTTCCATATATTTTAATCGAACTATGGAATAAAAGGATAGAGAATCCATAATTTATTGTCATATATTATTTGGGGTAACACACTATGTCCTAACGAGTGTCTGATGCTAGAATTTGAAAACTCTTGATACAAATTATCATCATATGTTTCATTAAAACCACCACTAGCCACTTGATTCCACTCACAATAGTTTTCTAAAAGGCACACCCCTTTGCTAGACATTATCACTGTAGGTGAGACTAGGTATTGTATGTAATAACATATTTTATTATAAATATAGAACTATCACTAAGTTCATATTGGACCCTCAAATGTATAAATTATATGAAGGGAGTAATCAACCAATCCAAATTATTAATATTAATGTTGACCATAAATCTCACATCACCACAAAAACCATCCTAATAAATATTCCCAAACACATCATCCATATCATATGAGCATATGTAAACAAAATTGGTATCATCAATTGTCTAAAATTCAATAAATTTTGTTTATTTATATAGTTTCAAACATTATATATAAAAATAAACATGGTTTTATAAGCCACATTACATTTACATTAAAATCCCAATTCAAAATTATTCTTCAGAACAATCATAAAACACTTTATTCAATGATATTTTAAAATCATTAAATAAACCAAAAATATTACATGAAACTATTCATGAACAAGATAGGGTAAAATAAACTTAAAATATTAAATTCATTTAAAAAGACTATTTAGATCTTTTTTTTAAACTCTTGGTATTCACATATCATTTAATAAATTAAAAACTACAAGAAATAGCTGAATAGAATTCCAAATTAACAAAAAACAAAAAATATTTTACCTCTACCAAATTCTAATAAAGATTGTAGTCATTTCCTTGAATGTTTAATAGGAAAACAAGAAACATGAGTCCCTATATAAGATCTAATTATCACAATCCCCCACGGTTATACTTCCTAGGAAAAAAAATCAAACCCTTTCTTCATCAAGGATTTTAAATTTTGGGATAAACTAAATAGGAAACAAAGAAGTATGGAATGGAAGAATAAATAAGGAGAAAATGTATGTTTCATTTATAATTCACATTTAAGTGATATTATAAGTCTATAAAATCCCACAAGGAGGGAGGCGAAACTCCCATGGAGAGCGCATAGTCTATATTGAACTAGATTTGTTGAATAACTTAAGTCAAAACCCCTTAAATTGATTTGTGGAATTATTAAAAATAAAATATTTTAAACATAGGAAACTCAAAGGAATTTCCTACCCGGTTTATTATGTTGTACAAAAATCATGTTGGATCAAATGGAATACCATAAAATAGTCAAATGATTGGGTTCTATGGTTACATAAATTTTACTAAAATAATAACAAATTCCACAAGAAATTGAAGCCCCGTAACATGATTATCTAATGGTTTCTACTTTGTTGTATTCATGTACCAATACTATTATTAATAAATGACTCACATATATTCCAAATCATTTCATAGGTTTTGTACCCAACCATGTACTAACATTGTAGAAGATCCATGGAAGATCAAAATGAATTAGAAAACAACATGTATAAGTGAAATCGAATGGTTTCCAATAAAATTTGTACACTTACTGTGCAATAGAGGGAAAATTTATAAAATTTTTGAAATTACATCTTGAAAATTCTGAAGACTCAATTTAACCTAAAATTAATTAATAAAAACATAACTAGAGTGACATGGGATTTTACAGATGGTGTATAAGATGTGTACCCCAAACACCTCATTATAGTCATGTACCATTACCAATATTGTCATGTATTTTCCTATATAAATGGGTTGTATGCCTCATTTCATACTTTTCATGAAAGGTCGTGTCCTCGATCTATTTAATATCAAACAATGTGGTGTGTACACTAAGATGAATGATGTGTGGAAACAAATTTCTTCTAGTTTCATACCCCATTTGTGAAGTCATTCGATGTGACCTTAAATGGTGAATACTTCAACATTCCATGCACCTCACATGGATTGTTTGGTTATTTACTTGGGCACACATCAAGTCGTGAACTCGAAATTACTAGTTGGAACATCGGTATATCCAACTCACATTATATAATTTGTATTCAACATTAATCAAATAAATGAAAAAATAATGTGCTTTCTTCAACTACACAAAATTTTTATTAGGATTTCTGGATACAAAACACTACAGATAATTCCTATATACTTGTTTCACCACAAATCAACCCTAAATGGGCATTGAGCAAAACAAAATAGTCATAATCCATAATAAAAAAATGGAAAATGATTAAACACAAGGAATATGTTAAAATTCAAATAACAATCTCTACCTGGTTGTGATTTACTAATGCTTTGGGTTTGGTTCTATGCTCAATCATTGTTGTATCATGGTCTACCTATGATCGAGCTCCCTTGACGAAGAACCTATTCTCTCCCACTTCTTCTCTTCCTCAATCGATTGTTTAAACCAGATGAAAATTTATAATCCCATATGTGTGATGATGGATTGGATAAGGGGTGGGAAAAATAAAAATAAGAATTTTGTACCTAATAATGGGTTGTATTGGGTCCTAGATCTATGGTGTTTTTTCACATTTCCTAGCTAAAACAGCTCATTATGAACTTATCCAAAATTTTATAATTCCCAAACAAGATTATGGTTTGGATATATCAATGTACTCATGTGTGGAGATAAATATTATTTTATATAAATATTATATATAAAAATAAATGTGATCAATTTAGAATAATGAAAAATTATTTCCAATTGGAAAATATCCTGTATTGTGAATAAAATAATACTTTGAAGAAATTGATGAGGGCTTCTAACATTAAAAATTTTCATTATACACTTGTTAAACCCATGAGGATAAAAATTAAAAAAATGTGAAATTATATCCACATTGTAATACCTGGGTCAGGACAAATAAAAATATATCCCAAAGTCAAATTTCCCTTTTCCCCAAAAAACATAATTTCCACAACATAAAATACAATACCAACAATAAAGGTAATCTAAAATTCAATTAAATTCATTGTCATAAAATATAATAATAATATCCCTAAATATCAATTATAACCATAAAATAGAATCAAATTATACCTAAAAATGGTATGTATACCTTTTAATAAATGATCTCACCCAAACTTAATAAATGTTATTGGTATCTAATCCTCCATAAATACCCTCAACTAATGAAATACATTCCTTTAATATAATTAGAATTATAAATTAATATTAAATATAAATACTTGACATAATAAATAAAATATTAATTTCTTTATACTTGTAAAAAACTCTTACATAACAAATACATTATGGTTATATAGATCTAGGGAATTAAAAAATTCTATTACATAAAAAATAATCTTTTTTTCTAAATGAACTTTTTTTCTATAAAATAATATTATTCAAATGATAAACATACTTTTTTATAAAATAATAACATATAACTATATATTTAACTTTATAACAGATCCTATTAATACATAATCTTTGAAAAAGTCATTTAAAAAATTTGATAAGAATAATAATGCTTGGTTAGTGGTATTAAAAGAAAAATCAATTAGTCTATTAAAATAATAGAAAAAACATTAATATTATTTCATATTAAATAATTAAAATTGAGAATGTAAATAAAATATCCAAAATTTCAAACATGAAGTGAGCATCATTGATTAAATAGTTTGATAAATGCATGTGTAAGAATATAAGAGAAATAATAAAGATGATAGTTTCATCAAAAAAGATGAATGAGGTAAAAAAATATTTTTGTTCCAAATAAATGATTTTAAACTTTTAAAACATAAAAAATAAAAATATAAACATGAAATAAAATATTGATGTCATAAAACAAAATGAATTCAATTAAAACATATAAATTATTCATGACGGTTTTTGGGGAAATTATATTTTCTATCAGCCTTACAAATAAAACCTATTATTAAATTACCTATAAAATTACTTTCAATGAATCATACCATCATAATAAATCATTAAATTTTTAATTTAGGTAATTTTCCCTATCTGACATTATATTATTAATTATATACAAGAACTATAAATTGGACAATAATATTTGAGCTTTCCTTTCACTATTAAACACATAAAAATATAAATTTTAACCCTGAAGAACATTTCTTTTTTGTTAATATATCAAAAATAAATTTAAAATAATTTATTAAACAATTACATATTGAGAGGAAAAATGAATGTAAAGAATAAAATATCGAAAAATAATACTATGATGATGGGAAGAATAATTCTTACATAAAACATAAGAGAGGGTTGAGAGAAATACATTAATAATTAAAAAAAATTCAAATAAAAGTACCATTGCATTGAGCCATGACTCACTTTTATGTTCAATACTTACTAAATAATACAATCATGTTAGTTTTTTTACTTACATTTGAACCATTTTCGTTCTTATTATTCCAGTTCCCTTATCATATTGTTTTACTAATGTATTAGATTTATGTTTTCTTATGTTGATTATTTTGAGGTTGTCAGATCCATAGTTCCAAAATAGCTTTAATATAATAGTAATGGTCAAAAGTCATTGTTCAAATAATTCCATATAAAATTATCTGTGAGAATAATATATCAATTAATAAGATGAAAACAATTAAACATATGAATATAAAAAAACTAATAAAATATTGATGATATGTGTATTTTCATACATCTTAACAATACTATCAGGGACCCATTAAAGGACATCCTACTTACCATCAGGCCCTAAACCAAGAAATTAAACTTAAAATTAAGGAATCATTGAATACATTACTGAAAAATGGGCCAATTTACACCAAATACCCAAACTAGGTGGTCTCATTGATCCTACTAATGCATTGAGGGGATATATATATCAGTCCCCACCCACTAGTAATTAAGACTTATGATTTCATAATATAATCTAATAGGTTAAATATAAATATCAAATTTATATATAAGGAACATCATACATAATTATGGGTATGTAATCAATGTTTATACATTTCAAAATTAAAAATATATAGATTATCAATATTCCCACATTCAATAGAGTAATGAGGCTAACTTGATGGACATACAACTATAAGAATATTCAAAATTCCATAGAATATACCCTTATAAAAGGAATGAAGAAAATGTAAATGATAGGATTACGTTCATGTAATAGTTATATAAATTATAACCTATCCTTCATTATGATTGATAAAGAACCATGAGAAATATCAAAAACATATCCTCCAATAGTGTCAAACCAAGTGTGAAATTAGGTCCATTAGTTATTCACTAAGTAAATATCATGTTATTACCCAAAATAAAAATAGTCTTATCGCCGCTAGGGGAATCTATTCTAGATAATGTATCGACATTCTTATATTTCTATAGAAATTTCACTACTAGGAAACTAGACCCTCCTTATATGAGTACAATTTTGGGACTATAATGGTTATTAGAATGTCAGAGGATTATATTAAATTTTATAAGTAGTATAATTAGAGTTAATGGCTATCTCTCATTTAAAGCATAATAATTAAGTTATAGAAATTAATAATAATTACATTTCCTATAGAAAAAAATGTAAATAGTAATTATTTCAAAAATAAAAGAAAACAAAATGTTCAAAGATCATACATATTTTGTAATTATTGATTCAAACTAATATTAAGGTTAAATTTATGAAATATAATTTTAAATCCGTTGAAATATAAATTTAAAATAATAATAATTCCCAATTGGGAACTAATTACACCATATAAAAGACTAATAGGTCGATAATATGGTTATTGCAACGATAAAGGGAAATTGAGATGAAAATAATTACAACACCATTTAAATTTCTATCAATAGCCCTTGAAAGGCATAACATGATATATAATTATAAATAACTATAATTTAATAAATGGTATGATGGAATAGATATACATAGAACTATATATTCCACTGAAAATAGAATAAGTGGTTAATATGGCATAAGCCAGGAGGATTGAAAGTTGATATGAGAAACCCTTACTTTTAATCATCCATAGAAGAACATTAATCCTCATAATAATAAAATTAATCATAGTTATATATTATTTCATAATCAAATTTATATATGAAAAATAATTTACCATAAAATTATAGCTAATCATTATACCTTCATTATTTAAAAGTTTTTTATTTCATAATTTGATGTTAGTATCTTTGATTTATTTGTATAATATTTATAAATTTTATATCTATCCTTTTTATTTGATACTAAGTTCATCATTCAGAAATTATTAAATTTATTTGAAAATAACATGCATAATTATTTATAATTATCTAATTTCATCCCCTGATATGTTTTATTGCAATTCTCTGTGATGAAATTGGGGGTAATCTAGTTTCATTAATATTGTTGAACAAAATCTTGTATATTATTATTGAGTTTAAAAGTTTATATTACAATTAAAGAACCAAAAAACATTATTTAGTTTTTAAAATATGATACTAATAGTAATTAAATTTTTACTATCTTCTATAAAAAATTTATCACCGCTCATGTTTGTTGTTAAATCGACTCACCCAAGTAAATGGTATAATTTAAGGGTGAATATGTTTATTAAAGTAATCATTTTAATATAAAATCATTATTATAGTACCATAATGGTATTAATTATATTTTATTAACGTTTTGAATCATATTATAAGAGTTTTGGAGGAGTTAAATAAATAAAAATTAATAATAAGAAATCATTATTGACAGAGAAAAAGTATTTTTCCCTCTTTGTAAATAAGATTAAAGTATATAAAATTATTTTTCATATTATTAATATATTTTAAAATTTAATATTAAATAATTTTAGTACAAGACTAAATATCATTTTTTATAAAATGTAATCTTAATACCATTCGCATAAGTTGGTGATGAAATGTTATGTATAACATTTATAGAGTCAATATTCCACACATGACATGGGAAATGTATTTAATTTCCAATTGATGAAAATGAGATATATAATGGTTATTTCCAAAATATAATAAAATTTTAGTTTTCAAATTATATTGGTTAAATTAATATATTGTGGTTAAAACATGTTTGGAGGGAAAATATTGTGTATAAAATGTTAGGCTTTGGAAAAATCTCATATTGGCGACTTAAATCACATATTTAAGATCCCCTTAGAATGGAGAAATTATGAATATTTATTCCAACTCAGGGATTCTCAAAATGGGAGAGGTATCTAGAAGATGTAAAATGGGTTTTGTTTAAAGATTAATTCGATTTGATGTACTATCTTTATTTGAGTTGATGTGAGCTCCAATTATAAGTGAAAAATAGGGAAATTTCATGGGAAACAAAAGATAGGAAACAGGTAAGGATGGAATCACAATGGGATTTTCTGAGTAAGTTGAGAAATTTTTTTAGAAATGTGTCTTTGAAATTATAATATACTTATTTTTTCTATAAATAATTTTTTACAAGTTAGTATATAAAAATTATGGCCCCATTATGTTATCATACCCATTTTAACGTTGAATAAATTTTTATTATTGTAATTATTTTTTTAATAAAAAAATAATATAACCAAACATAAATAATTTTAATATTCTAAATAAAACTTTGGAAACCATTTAGTATAATTTAATATGAAAATATGAAAATATTTACTTTAAATGTAAAAAAAATGATGTAGAAACAAATTATAGAAATTTTGTTTCTTATATATTAAGTAGTTCTATTTTTTTTATTATAAATTACAAAATAAATAAGAATTAATGATTTTATTTATATGTATAAAATTAATATAAAATTATTTTTTTAATATATATAAATTAATTTTTTTATAATGTGCATTGTGAATTTTTTTTATCATTATAGTGTTTACCTGTTATTGAATATTCTCAGTTCATACACTCTCTTCTTATTAAATAAATTTACCCATAAAGCATGTAATATATGCTAGATCATAAAAATTTTGGACATTTGCTCATCATAAAATATTAAAATACTCAAACTTCTTTCAAATACATTCGATTCCTCTAGAGTATGTTTACCATTCGAGATGTCTATCTTTGCAATATGTATTATCCACTATCAAGAATATTGGCATGACCATTATTATAAGAAATTTCGGGATGAATCTCCATTTCTTCTAGGTTGAGTTTGTGAATTATTTATTGAATTTACATCCTCAATAATGATACATAGAAGAATTCATTTGCTTAATAAACTTTCGTTGTAATAGAGAACAAACATACCGAAATATTTATTCTCTCTAAAATTTCAAAAATTATAACATACCATGTACATGGAATAA
The DNA here is from genome assembly GCA_963277665.1 of Viscum album. Classification (NCBI taxonomy): domain Eukaryota; kingdom Viridiplantae; phylum Streptophyta; class Magnoliopsida; order Santalales; family Viscaceae; genus Viscum; species Viscum album. The sequence goes on along the minus strand of OY728141.1, from coordinate 459,951,747 downwards.
GTTTCATAAAAAACAATATAAATCCATTACATGGTTAAAAAATCAATATGATGTGTTCTAAAACATTGAAATCCATTCATTCCCTTGATTGTCAACATATATTTTCTATATTATTGAAGCTTTCCTAACATGATTCTCGGTAGGTCTCTCGTTATTAATTGTCACCTCATTGTGGTTTGGACCAAGTAACATTATTTACCCAAATCCTTTCCAATAGGTTCATGTATGACATATTTTACCAAAAATTTATTTATATATTCATGAATGAGATATAATTTTTATTAAAATTACTCTATAGGTATTTAATTCTTTTATGTTCATTAAAAATCAATTTTGAATGAATTAATCATATCCACTATGGTTTCAATAGTTCATTTATAATGTACATCAATTTTATGATGATATGGAATGTTCAAAGGTGCCTCGATGTTATAACAATTGTGGAGATTCCTCCAAAAAAATCTGTCAGTCAAGGATCATGATTCTATAAAATAGATCGAGGTTCGCCACGAAGACTTGGAACATCTTTAATAAATGGTTATGCTCCATTTTCAAGAGGAAGATCCTCTATTATTTATATGAAGTTTTAATACATGGTGAGTCGATCCAAAATGACCTACATAGAATCATTAATCATTGATTTCTTACGCATAATAGTAAAAAAAATAACCCTAATATTGTCTCACTTATAAATAAGTATATGAAGTTGTTTACATACACACTTTAGATGGTTTCTCTATGAATTTGCTTCTTAGTACACTAATAATCTTGATACATAGTCTGGAATTATCCTCCCAAATTTTTTCATACGGAAAATACTCCCTTAGGTCCTTATAAATCTTACTACTAATATGGTTTTTGGGTAAATTCATCCTAATTGATTCATCTATAAATTCCCTTTTCAACTCTGGTGTTGATGGTGAACCTAGTCTCATTCCAAAAATTAACACACAAACTTATTATGTGAAGTATTCAAATTTTCATTCATTCATTCCTTTAATGTTATTTTATAAAATATTATCATACATTTTTGACTTATACATCCTATTTATAAAACAATGTTGGGAAATTACCTAGAAAAGGAATGATGATTCCCCTTACATAATAATTTATATACCCAATTTTACTAAATCTATTAGCATAGGATCCTTATTCAACCATATAATAGATAGAACTCCATGATCCTTCCTGGTCTAGGAATGTTCTACCCTTTTCATCTTCCCAAGGAGGTAGTATGTGAATATTCATAGTGGTTGAGTGTTTTTAGGTATCTTCGTTGTCTTTTTTCACCCATTAATTTTGAATATATAGTTAAATTTTTTGTGATAGGTATATACATCAAATATTTCTCTATAATGATATTGCCTCTATATTTTCAACACAAAAATTATAATTTATAGCTAGAGATCATGGTAAGGATTTTTTTTATCATGGTTTATAAATTTCATTGAACTATATGCAATAAATCTATCACTTTTCATTATAACGCATCATTCCCCTATCATTGATGCATCATAATATTAAATAAATCCATTGATTCCCTGTTATAATATTAAAACTATGTTAGTGGTCAATTCCCTATTTAGTTCATAAAATATCTATTCACAGTCCTTCTATCATATAAATTTAAACCATTTATGTGTCAACATGGTTAATGATTTAGCTAATAAGAGGTAATTCTCAACCAATCACAAAAAAAGTAACCAAATAATCCGAGGAATCTACATATCACTATTATATTCATTAATATGGTACATTATAAAATAAATTTTTTTTGGGGAGTTGATGGATATTCCATCAATAAAGAAAATATAGAAAATAGATTATATATACTAAATAAAAAAATCAAACATATTAAACAAACCATATGTCACCTTATTCCATAGAGATTCGTAGATGATTAATAAATTCTCTTAAGTCTCATTGCTGATTTTATAGTTTATCAAGATATCATCAATGGAATACAAAATAAAATTTTCAATATAATCCTTAAATGAACTATTAAATAAATCCATGAACATGAATGGTTGATTTTTCAACCCAAAATCCATTATCGTGGACTCATAATGACCATACCTTGTCTGGAAATCCATCATTATGATATCACCCTTATTGAATTTTATTTAGTGATGCCCGAAATAAAGATTAAATTTTTTGATGTATTGAGGCCCTTATAGTTGATTAACCTTGTCATCAATGTGAGTTATTGAATACTTTCTCTTAATATTAATGGCATTGGATTCCCTATTGGTAATTAATAGCCTCATATACCCATCATTATTAATTACAAAAAAAAATATTAGTGCTCCCATGGTGATACTGTACGGAATATGAATCCTTCATCACACAAATCTTATTTTTCGTTCGATAATTCCACTAATTCCGTAGATATATTCCTTAAATAGGCATAGATATGGGCTTCGTATCATTGATATAGTAAATAAATAATTATACCTAATATTCATGTGGATATTTTGGTAAATCCTATTGAAATACATCAATATAATTCCTCACTATAGACACATTATTTATTCTGAGAATATATATCTGATTCATTGATTTATATTCTTCAAAAATTTCATTAATACAAGACAGTAGTGTTGGTTCAAATTATTATTCAGGCATTTATGAATCTCCTTTTAATATATTGGATTCTATTAATTCCCTATATATTATAATTTTATTTTCTCAATATTTTATTCATTCATTATAATTTGAAATCTAATCCATCTAAAGGATTATATAAAAGTCAACCACTGATATAAAATACTTGATGCTAACTAAGTAAACATAAATTATTTTTAATAGGGATATATCTATATGATTTTGAGGCTACAATATTCCCACAAGTAGATTTTTCTATTGAATTGTTCTTTAATATATCAAGGAATGATTGAATATTCAAATGAAACATTAGAGACATAAAGGAGTGTGTAGATTTATAATAAAATAATTTTTATTAAAACATTGAATTTCTGATCAAAGTACCTGCCATGGAAATTTCGAGACATAATCTTTAGATATTGTGGTAGCTTAGGTTCGTCCTTGATCCATTGGATACTTCTATGTTGTATTCCATTGCTGATTTGGGAATATTTTAATATTGACTCATCTCATTACAAATGAATCATTAATCATTTTATCTTATTTCATACCATTTTATTCAAGAGCTTGAAGGCCTTTATCACTACACTAGTAGAAATCTCACATTCCCTTTAAGTGAACCCTTTTTTTTTCTTCCCACAACATATGACATTATGGAAGTTCAACACATATGTTATTCTTCTTTATAGAATTCCATTAAACATTTCATCAAACATACTTTTTTTCACTTTATTACCTTTAAATATATAAATTTTAGTGAAATAATTCCCATTAATGATAGGATTTTTTAGAATCTCTTCATAATATGAGTATCATTGGGAGAGTAATTACCTTCCAATATTTTTCTTTAATCCTTCAATTAAATGATTATTGATAATTTTGGAATTTCATAAAAAATACACATCACAAATTTCAAACATGTAATATTAAAATCACACAAAGCAATAAAATTTTCATCCTTTTATCATAAATTTATACATATTATTTCTAATTCAATTCTTTTATCTTTCAAAAATTACTTTTCATAGAATATCAACACACAATACTATCATTCCATATCATCTATCTCAGTTTCCTTCTATGTGTTTTGAATCAAAGACCACCATTGATCAATATCTCCATATAGATGGTATATGATGATGAAAAATTTATCCCTTTAACTATATCACAAATAAATAAATACCATCTCTATATATTTGATCACATATTTCGATGGGAGGGAATTGGCCAATTTTCTTAGTGATTAATTTGGGGTTCTTTTGGTAATCATATTCATCTAGATTACATGGAGATGTTTCTTTTTTCAAGGTTTTTTCAAGAATTATCGTGGTATGGTGAAACATGTGTTCATATTATGAATCTTTATATTGGATATTTTATTGTATGGGATGCTCATAACACGTATCTGCACTGTATAATTAAATATTCATAGATTTTCCTTAATGTCACAATGATGTTTTTTAAGATTGGTTGTTTTTTCCAAGGCATTGATATGTCTCTATCCAATTACATGAGTCCTCATTGGTCACTGTATTCTACTAGTGACCATAATAGGTCTCATGTTCATTGGGTTGGTTCATTTCCCTCTAAAACTAGGCTGAAACATAATAATGATGGTACTTTCTCAATTGTAGAAATGAGGTGAGGTTGTGTAATTCATGATATAAGTATATCTATTGTGATGGAACAAAATTCTAAATATAGAATATAAACTACCCTGAGGTGTAGTTTTAGGACATGATAATTGTTCTATATTTTAGTAATATTTAATTTATGGCCTTACACATGTTAATAATATACTCTACTTTAGTGGATAATATCTTTTTTAGGAACATTCCCATTAATGGTCTATTACCCAAAACATAAGGTCCATTATAAATATGATCAAGAAATATTTGGATATATTTTATAACTATAATAATGAAAATATGTTGGATATCAATCTTTCTTTTATAGGTGATCCAAAAAAACATCTCAAAAAACATTCCAAAACCAGATCCATACCCATTGTCTATATGTATGTTGTTCAATAATATATTCTTTCCCTTCAGTATTATAGGCCTTTATTATAATATTTTTTCAAATTTGAAATTTTATATAAAATATTTAAAATTTATAATCCTTGGTATTTGAAGTATTTTTTCAACTACCAATGGATCTATGGTTTTTTTGAAGGATGGTGGGTTTTTTCCTAAAGAAGAGGTCCAAAAATATTTCAATGTGTTGTGAATCAATTTATTGTTCTATATGGGAAGTATTAATATTTATAACCACAGTTAAGTAGAATAACATATTTATAATATTATTTTCTTTAACATGGACTCCATTTATTTTCTATTGAAGGAAATACCTACATTTATGTTACATGTTGACATGGTTTTTGTTTCCTTCCAAAACAATCCTTGTCTATAAAGTGTCATGTAATTAATTTTTCCATGAATAGAACAATGAATCACAAAATTCAAATTCATTTATGAAAAATTAATGAATTATAATCTAGAAATATTTCTAGAAAATCCAATTATGTTTACATAGTATTATGTTCTCTAACTAATTTCTTATAAATCATAGTCCTTTGGATTTTATAATGCATTCCTAAATACCAACGTTAACACCGTATGTATAGTACCTCAGAGTCCACATATATATTATTATAATTTGATAGAATACATATATCACATTTCATAAGTTCCAACTATTTAATAGTATCAAGAACTATATACATGTTAAAACTAAAGTGGTATTTGTTTTTTAGGGATTAAATTCATTATTGAGTATTTTTTTCTTATAAAACCTTAATGGTCACATGATCATTCATGTTCGTAATAATTTCATCAATAATGAAATATCAAATTCATCACTTACTTTCTTATGTATAATTTAATAAATAATCATGGTCATATGAACAGGTAAAGGATAATATAATATAAATGACAGATTTCATTTTTTTACTAAATTATGAGATGTTGGTTTGGTGAATTATCTGTTCATTAATGTATCACTTGATCACTTATGTCTAATTGGATCACATGAAAACATATTATCGATTGTATTAAGAATAATTGCCTCATGAATAACTTGAATGGATTGAAGGTATCTGAGAAAAATTGGACTCATGATTCATTTATCTTTTGGATTGTTTGGAAAGAATGTATTTTTAAAAGGATCATATGATAAAAATAAGAGTCTCCTCACAATCACTTTATTCATCTAGTTACGAGATTGTATTTATGTGTTGTAGTGGTGTCATGTGAGTTGATTTAGAATGGGGTTATAAGGAAACCTATATAAATTCAATGGAGTAGATTTCCAAGCCATATTTTCATAGTAATATTTATTAACTATCTATATATATATTTATATCCACTTTTCATTTTATTCATCAGGTGATTATGAAATTATTATTTTTTGGGGAATGAACTTTTATCCATTAAGATTTCTAGAATTATTAATTAGGTAATATGTAGTTCACAAATGTGGTGCACATAATATTTTTCACACATGTGGAGTGTGAAAGTTTCTCATATATGGTCTTATATAAAAGAATCTAGGGATCCAATCTAGAAATGTTATTACACATTCATTATCTCATAACCCAATATACCTTTCTAAAAATAAAATAGAGTCACATATATAGGGGATACATTATATAAGTACCGTATTGAAGTTAAACACACAATGTTATATGACTTGATGTCTCATGCTAAGATTCTCATAATTGAGATATTAACTTAAGTTAAGTTATACATAGTGATTTAAGAAAAAATTTATTTAAACCCTAAAGAGGTTTATTTTTATGTTATTATGGACAACATAGAACATATTATAGAGTCTATATTTGTTTTTAATGATGAAAACATTCAATATATTCATAAGGATGGGAAAATTTAGCATAAAATTATTAAACTTGTTACAAATTATTATAATGTAGTATGCGAGGAGGATTCAATGATAGGGATCTAAAAGAGGTAATCTATTATTCCCCCAACTTTTATTGGTAGCACACCCTATAGATAGTGATCATTGATAAACTATATAGTAAATGAAAAATATTAAATCCTAGTGTATTTTGGAACATTGACACATCATCGATCTATGCTCCTTGAACATAGCCCTTTTTGGTGAACCGTGTAAAATGTTTCATGTTTTTCTCTTTCTTTCTTCATTTGATATTTTTTGAGTGTGAATCATGGTCAGATATGATTAATGAGATCCTACCATCATGGGGGAAATATTTTTCTATTAAGAAGAAAATTTTGATAGCCTGATTTACCATTAACTTTACAGGGTAATTCAGGGTGCTAAAATTACTGTCAGATGTAGGTTGAAAATTTTAATTGCTAATTTAGTAGTATTAGCAAATGAGTAACTATGTTAATTCTCAGGATGTAATGTTGTATTATCAAATAAATTTTAAAATATGGAAAAATGTAGTGATGTCTAATATACAATCTCTTATTAAGGATTTTAACATTTATATATTAATTGAGGTTTTATTTAGTGATGAGATAAGATTATTTATTATTGAAGATGATATTATATTTTTGGATGTTGATAGTAAAGTGAAAAATTATCATTCTAATGATCTAACATAACAGACCTATAAGAATGTGATGAGATTCAAAGAAATTTAATCAATGTAGCATAAATTGTAGAATATATATAATGTTAATAGTAAGGTGAAGGAATATGCTATACAAGTTTTTTGAAATAAATTTTATTATCATATAATGTCTCTTTAAGAAGATTATAATAATTTATTCTTCTAAATTACTTTGGTTGTTAGACATATTCGTAAACTCGGATAGGAGATAATAGAAGTTGAAATTTTTAAGAAGCCATGTGATGAATTACTATTTCATATAATAAAATTTTTACTTCTCTTTATGGGATGTATTTTTCAATATTTTCTATTGATGAAAATTTAAAGTGCTTGGGAAATATAAAATGTAGGTTTTTATACAAACATCAATAACACAAACAGTTAAGAAGGTGGATTTCAGATATATGAAAATACATAACATTTCTAGTGGTGGTTATGATGAATAAAATGTGGACTATGAATTATTATCTCTTATTTATATAAAATTCAAATGACTAAAGAGAATATTTGACAGTACGATACCATTGGAATGCCTCAAATATAAAAAAATTATTCACACCGTCATGACATGTCTATGAAAATTGATGAAAAAGTGAGTAATTGAGATATTACTCAAAATCATCATTTGATTTATCCTCCAAGGAAATAATATAATAAATGATAATTATCATGAAGTATGATTCAAATTAAGAACAATATTTGTAATAAAAATCATGTTAATAAATACATTCTATAGGATGATGAAATAGATTTTATAACAGATAATTAAGATGATGAGATACAAATTATTGAAAAATGGGAATTAGAAAACCATTTTGAATAGAAAACTGATGGTGTTTTTTAATAAAAGGTGTGGTTATAATTACATCTTAAATTAATAGCCAAATATGGAAATGAAAAAATATTAAATTTTTGGATTTATAAAATTATCTAGAGAATATTAATCATCATGAATCTAAAATTGACCAATTTCAGGTGGAATTGGTAAAATAACATCTCAACATTTATGTTCCAAAAGGAACATAGGGTTTAAACTAAAAATATAAGAATAATATATGTTCATCGATGATATTAATACTAGATTATTGGGTGGATCAAAAAATACTGAATCAATTGAAATTTTTTTTATAATTCATAGAAGAAAATTTTAATCAAAAATAAAATTAGGTGCACCAAAAACAATATTATGATTCGAAAGTATATTTAATGTAGAACATCGAGAATGGGATAAGATATGCTCATATAGTATTGAAAAAATAAAATGACATCATATGCCCACATGATTTTAAAATAATGGAGTTGGTCATGTTTGAGAGACATCAATGGATATAGTATAGACCTGCCAGATTGAAGGAAGAAATAAGGTTAAAGATGGTAGTTACAATATTGAGTCAATAAGAGTATCATCTAATACAAAACATAACGAAGGTAAACATACTGTTCTAAATAATCATATACCATTAGGAAATAATCATAAATAAATTAGGTTTTCAAATAAAGGATATATTTGTGCATAAATTATATTTAAAATTTATTAATCCTAATGAATAGTTAGTTATATGGATATCTTTCTCAGTCCATTCACTATTATAACAAGGAATGAGGCTTCTTAAGAGTTTATGATCCCATCATATAGTAGATAAGAATGATATCATGTCCCACTTCTGGAATACTAAATAATTTTTAAGGATATGGTAATCATTTTCAAACATTAGACATAAATCCATTGACTATAAGGATATATGGGATAAAAAAATTCATTAAATAAGATAAAACATTTATTATCATTATAGTCATAGTGAGACAAATGTGAGGTAACCCAACTAGATACCATTAAGAAATAATTATTCACTATTAGAAGATGATGATTAACATAATTACACTTAATATGTGTAAGAACAAAAGATAAGTCCCTAAAATTCTTTAATATAATTGAAAATCACATGGAATTAACATATTAAGATATAAGAAGACAATTTATACAAAATATACCTCAAATCTATAATGAACAATAGTATTAGAATATTGGATTGTGTATTCTCATCCAAGATGTCTGGAAATGAAAATATAATATAAATTTTGACTGTAAGGGTCAATGATACATGTGTTTTGTAATTTATGGGGAATTTAAATTAAAGAAAGATGAAAAACTAGACTCTCTTTTCAAGAGCTCAAGAAGATTAAATTACTCTAACTGCAAGGGATAAAAAAACTTTCTAAGTGTGGTTAATCTTTGTGAATTGGTTCATAGTATTTTCTTGGATCAAACTAAATGTATCTTCAAAATAAAATATGGTAAATCACTCATTAAAATATTTTTAATGAATGGAAATATCTATTGGATGGATAGTCATGAGAATATATGTCTTCTAACTACATTCAAAGAAATTTTTTTTTGAAATCAATATTTATGAAACAAACATCAATAGAGAAGATAGAATTTTCCCAAAATCATATCCACAATAAAATTGTAATTCTTAATATGTATTTATAATGGATTTGATATTTGATCATTATAGGGAAAAATAATCCAAACATATATCGGGAAAATAAAAAATGACATATTATTTTCTTTACATGGTCATCAATTTTATGTGTGGTCTAATAAAAGTACATTTAATATATAGGGAAAGTTATTTAATTATTTTCATAAATATATTTAGTATAATGGCTTATTCTATCTTTATAATAATAAATACATAAGTTATGGTATGCATAATGATGTATCATAGAAGAGTTGAAATTGAGAAAATGATTGTAATGAAAACATTTATATATTAAAATATAATTGAATACACATACATTAAATTTTATAATTACCTAGAAACACTTTATATTAAAAATGAAATATATTAAGCATTAAAATAAACAACAAAATGGTTTTATTGTGTTTAGAGATAATAAAATAAATAATATATAAATATAATTTTTATTTACGGGGGAATCTCTCAACACTATGGGAAAGAGGTAGTTAATGTTATGGTGTATGCATTGAATCTGTTATTTCATAGCCAATGTTAAGGAAAAATACCTTAAAATACTTATTATATAATCAATACTTCACACAAACCTTTTTAAATGTTTTCTATAATATATTATACATCCAACACAAATAGGGAAAATATTTGAAAGTTTAATGATGTAGATGATGATGGAATGTTATTTGGTTACACATCAAATAGTAAGGCCTATAAATACATCAATAAAAGTATATGGAATGTTATAGAAATAGTATATGTGAATTTTATGTAATTAGTAAATGAGACTAATTCTAGAATCCAAAACATTGATGATTACTATAAATATGAATAACAATATAGTGTAAATTGTAAAAATTTTAAGATTTGATCAAGATTTTGTTAATGTTTCAGACACTAATGAAAATTCAAAAGTGGAAAAATAGAATAATAAGATAAACGTTTATCTCGTAAGAGAAAAATATTTTAGAATTTTATCCTTCATATATAATATATAAAATATCTAAACTAACATTGGTATATAGATTGAGAAATGTTGAACACACTTTTCTACACTCTGTAGTAGAACCAGACTCATTTGAGGTAGCATAAAATGATGAGTTGTGTGTCAAATCCATGAATGAGGATTAAGATTATCATGACATAGACAAGACATATGATCTGTAAATATGATATATCATCATAATATCATTGATATAAATTTTATTTTTGTGAAAAAAATTGACGACAATAAAAATGTTTCTAGAAACAGGGTATTCCAAATGTGTAATTTCTATATGAAATTTTGAAGAGTTATGTGGAAGAAAAATATTGACCAGTGGACTAACTAGAATTGATTAGGTTATTTTGGGATATTATTATACAAATATGATGCAAATTCTATCAGATTTATATTAAAAAAATAATCTTAAATAGTTTAATTAATGAATATGTAAATATTAAAAAACCAATGGGAATTAAAATTGGTTTTATTGATGTAAGGATGTATTAGTTGAAGAATGTCCTATATGAAAGGAACCCGAAACTGATTGCATGGTATGAACCATTTGATTCATATTTTTAGTTGCCGAAAAATGTGTTTTATTATAATTTTATTGTTTAAACATCCAAGGAATATAAACTCATAGTTCTTATGTCTGTAGATTATATCATCATTAGTCGAGTCATATAGATATTTGTGGATGATTTTTTCAATTTAATGGTCCTGATGTTTTAAATATATATTATTAGTGAACTGGAATATTATATGTGGCTATAAGTGATTTGTAAAGATAGATATACATTCTTATACTATACTATGTATACTATAGATGCATGGAATAAGTTCGATATGCATGAATCAAAACCATTGTCAGCATTAATTAAATTTGGAACCAAGGTGAGGAAAAATGAGGGTGGTAAATTTATAAACACATGTTATATATTAGAGAAATTGGAAGTCCATTTTATTTAATTTCTACTCGATCATGTTTTTTAATTGAAACGTGTTTGGTCACCTGTTCTTAAAGTTCTCATAATGAACAACGTTTAAATATAGTGAAATGATTCATGATATATGTTTTAGGTATTATGGATTATGAATTAAGCTATTGAGTATGATATAATCATGACCTATTTAATTATTCTATTGAAAACTATCCTATATATATATAATAATGAAATTCCACAAGTGATGTAGAATTATTCATTAATAAAAACATTTATTGGTGTATGATTAAGAAATAATAGAGAATAAATATCATTATGGATGATGCATAATATATTTTAGTTTCAATGATCTCCACATGGCTTATATAGATGATGAAAAAAATGGCAGATATAGTTGTGAATGTAAACCATCTAATGGTGATTTTTTGGAAACATGTGTGATATTGAACACATGAAGAATACTATTAAACACTCTCTAATTAAGCATATATAACATAAGAATCATTCTACTTATAATAATTTCAGACATGGCATGATATATATGAACTATATTGGGACTAATATTCATGTTCTATATATCTTGGCTAATATGATTCCACTTTTTATATTTCAAATTAATTGGTTGAGCCTCGGTGTTCAACAAACTCCCTCAACATGAAGATCACTAGTTCTTTACCTATAATATTATATATATTTATATAACTATTATTTCATGGTGGGTGTGTCATCATAATATTATATTAATTTAAATGGGGGAGAATAATTTTTTTAATTCATCTGACACCCATTGATCACTTGTATTTTTGGTAGTATTTCATGATTAATGAAAGGGGATATACAGTCCATGGGGAATGTGAATGATGTGTCTGTGAGGTATGGATTTTGATTGAGCATGGAGACATGGGGAGTCTCTAAAATATCAAATGGTATGGATTTATCTCTTTAAATCTATTTTTACATCGATAATTGATCACCTATACTTAGTGTGATGGATAATTTAATTTTAGTGCTCAATAGAAGGTGTGATGTAAATGGTTGAATTTAATTACACATTTGATTACCTGCAAACCCAAATAGAGTGGGTACTACCATGAATCAGATCATTTTTCATTGTTTGGTTTTTTTTTGAAAATATTTATCTAGTGTGATCATATATATTTTGGATTAGGGGTAATGATATTTTTTGAATAATAATTCATGATGTTACCTTGATCAAATTTGGAGAAGAAGAGACAAATTTCTAATGATTGTCAATTTGTTTGGACTAAAATTATGGTTTATGAAGGTATTTTATGTATCCCCTTAGGGTTTACATAAACACTTAATTTATTAAGGGTTTCAACATGTGTGAATGTTTAAAAGCATCCCCAGATCTTATATGGATAAAAGAATCATATGTCATGTTTATGTGAATCGTGAGAAGGTTGATTAACTGAAAATGAAAATTATCTTCCTTAGTGAGTTTAATGATATAGATGTTAGGTGAATAACATGTTCCTAAAATGGTAACAATATCACATAAGGCCTATTTGGTCACAAAACCATATATGTAATAATGGATCGGGAGAAATGTCCATTTGGTTCATCTAATGGGTGTGATGTTGTTTGCGGTGACGATTTATTCTGAATCATGTATCTTCAATTGAGTTTGAGAAATAAATATCCTAAAAAGGATCATATGATATGAACAAGATTCTTCTTGTGATAACATACATGATTTGAGTGTTTTGAGGTAGTGTCATCTCATGAGATGATACAACATTGAAAATGAAGGATCACATAATTAATGATACTGGAAGGGCTGGCCAATTTGGGGTTATAATGTTAATTCAGGGGATTCACTCAATAAATACTCATTATTCATGTCATTATTTAGGTGATTATGATATTTTAATTTTTTTGGATGGAATAATTATCCATATTGATTTTTGAAATTTCAAAAAGGTTATTGGTTGTTCAAAAATTTGGTGTGTATAAGAGGATTCATGCATATGGATCATTTAACATGACAATAGGTGGTATTTGGTAGTGATGTCTCATAATCTAGGATACAAATGGGATTGAAATATTAGGACCACACGAATATGGATATACTTACATAATTAGGATTTGGAGTAGTCTGTATTGGGGTTATACACCAATATTCATTAACATAAATTAATCTCCCAAGGTTACATATCCCATGGTCTCATGATCACGGTCTCACAATCAGGTAACCGATTGATGATTCATGATGCATATTTATTACAAGAAAAACAATAAACTCATGAGAGGTTATATATGAAGCTATTATGAATAATAATGAAATTATCAAAGAATTATATTCTTGATTTAATGATGAAAATAATTTTACATATTATTCTTTATGGTGAGGGGGGCTTTCATGTCATTAAACAAAAGAATACCACAACTGATGTAGTGAAAAAATAGTATTCAAAGAAAATGATCAATGGAAAGCATTATGAAATTACATAAAAAGTATAAAGGATGTTTTCCTAGAACATAGTGACCAAGGAAGGAAATTTATAGTCCCCAAGAACTATTGAAGCACTATTCATTTTGGAACATCAACAAATCATCGGTGATTTCTCTATAAACATATAAATTTGGGGTGAACCATTAATTTTTTCTGTGATATGTTTTTTCCATATGAATATATAATTTGTGATTATAAAGCATGATTAGATAGGTTTAATGTGTTCCTAAAATATGTGGTTATTATATATTGATTCAAAAGAAAATATTGTCAACCTGATTTACCACACCCCTCTCATGGGGTTCCAGGTGCTACAATTCCTAATTTTACAATACATTACATTGAATTTTTAAAATGAAACAAATAAATTCAAGAAAATATATTAGTTATCCTCACAAACCCAAATTTCTTAGATAATAATAATTTTGTTTTATTGAGGTTTGAGGAACAATATAAAGTCCTGAGATCATATTCTCAGAAATTGTTTGAGTTCAATAGAATATATCATAACATAATAATATAATAAATAAATATATTATTAATATGTTTATTAAGAAACCCCATAAAAAATAAATTGTGAGCATAATATATCCATGGATAAGATGGAAATAAATAAAAACACAGATATTCATATTCGATTTCATAGTGACTGAATGAATAATGTTTTACATTTGAAACTGTGATGTCCCAGCCTGGGATCCCCACACCCATGCCCTGAGCTGGTGGGTAACTTGACCTCCATCACAACTCCCTGTATTCTAGATTCTTTTGACTAGCCGAACAGATCTAATATCATTCATGTGGAGACTATATCTTCTTCATCAGAGTAAAAATCCATCCAAAATAAATAAACATCAAATAAGGAATGATATAACATAACCTGGGAAATTTAGTATCACAATTTGACCAAAAATGGAAATACAATATCATAAATAAAATATTATATATTATCGTCTAATGTATGTGTCATGTATACAAATTAAACTCAATAGAAAAGGAATTATAACTCCCATGTGGGTGAAAAACCATGTATGGTTCCCTCAAATATACTCTATCCTAACTCATCCACTAAAAACCGGGCCTTCGTCCTTTACATATGTTTCCACCATGAAATATATTCAGTAACCAATCTTGAAGACCAAGTAGGGTTTGAGTAAAACTAAGTAGGCCACCACTAACGGTGTCAAAAAGAATAAAAAGTGAATGATATAACATAACCTGAACAATACAATAGAACTAGATAACCAAATCCATAAATATAATATAAAAAATAAATAGTAGACATTCCATGTTAATGTATGTGTCAATTTTCAGAGTGAAACTCAAAAATAAATACACTAAAAATTCCCCTGAGTGTCCCACACCACGTCTAATTCCGTAAACTATGATCTATACTAAATAAACCATCTACCAAATTGAATTTCCATTATCATGATCCTCTCCTCAATATATTTCATGTTTTTAGGACTGGATAATGTAAAATTCCCCTTGTTAGATTATAAATCACTGAACCCACACATTCAGATTAAACAATAAAACATGATGTGTATTTTTTTGAAAAGGATAACAAAAATATACATAGTAAATTATAAATTTGAGGTCCTATTTTTGTTTTGGTTTTGCAAAATTATACAAAAACCTACATAAAATGAATCCAATTTTAAAAAAAGACAAAATAACTAATTGAATTTATTTGCAGTATCACTTTAACAATCATTTTATTTTCTAATGAATCATATCAAAAACATTTTTAAAACATGGGATGAGCAAAAAATGATCAATAAGGTGATAGATAAGATAATTAAACAATATAAAATGGGTTGAGAAAAGTCATTATCATCAAAACATTGGCATAGGATCATAATAATGGGAGGAAGAATTAATAACTGATTTGAAATGTGGAAATACATAAAAATGAAACATCATGTATTATCGGTTAACTAACACACATAGTTGTGAACAAAGATAGAATCATGTACAAGAATAATTTAAATTTTACTCACGACAATCATAACATTACCCAATGCATTGGAGTTTTATATAATTTTGGATGCACCCATTACATTCAAACATTCTTATTTCTCAATATAATTCTGGGCACACCTGTCACATCATAACATTTACATTATCATACATACCACATAGAAATTATCTAAAAAATATACATAAAATAACCCATGGAAATAAATGGGTTTCTCATAATAAATCATACATTCATAAAAATTCAGTTCCCAATATAATGCAGGAAAATCATTCCGGACCTAGAACCATTAACCATGAGTGAAGAGTAAAACAATACTCAGGAAATAAAAAGGGTTTGTTTATTTGAATGATCATTTTTTAAAACATTTTATTTTTTATAAATTCAATTAGAGAAAATGTATATAAAAGGGAAATAAAATGATGAATATTATAGTTTATAGTCATATTCATACTTAAAATGGGTTGAAGTGTGAAACCCCAAAGAAAAAGAGTTGGGTTCAAGAATTTCCCATTACATTGCCTCGGAATGATTTATTAACATTAAAGGCCAATATAATTAAATTGTATTGATTAAATAACAATTAAATGGACATTAATATATTAAATTGATTCATAACATATTTATTATGTTCTTTTATGGTCATTTGGATTAGTTATATATCTTAAATTCAATTTTTGAGAGTGTTAATTTTTATAGATTTTATGGAAGGTTCACTTTTATTAATGAATGGATGTTCATTTGAAATGTGGTTAAACCTATATAATTATTAGTATATATTATTAGTGAAATTATATATATAAATAAATCTTATAATGAAATTTTTTATAAACCATGGGGATGAATTGTTAGATAAAGTTTTAATGATAATGGATTTGATAAATTTGGAATTTTTTCCCACAATGAAGATGTTTTATATTATTATGTTATATAATTAGTGTATAAGGATACCAGAACATCACATAATATAAACTAAATATATTATGATCTAGTTCAACCATTAAAATGTTTTTATGACTAGTCTTTATGATGATAATGAAAATTGAATACCTATCATCCTTGACTGTGATAAATTAACTCATCATAGAAGGTGTTTTCAATTATATTATAAAAGGAAAGGCATGGTGAGATTAAGATTCACTATACAATTAGGATAATAGAATTCCATTACATTTCTTTACTGGAGTTATCATACCATTTGATAGAATGTGGGTGAGGAACGAAAAACAAAACAATGGAAATTGAATGAAAATAAATGAATCGAAAAGAGTAATTTACCTCTTGAGTTTATCTACTATGAGGGCCTCTTTAGGGGAAAGAACTTGGTGTTTTGACGAGACCAAGGTCTTATGGACTTGGGGAAGGATTTTGGAGAAGATTTTTGGGAATAATTTAGACATGGTGTGAAGAATGAGAGGTGTGTGGAAATGGGGTTGTGAGAGGTGGTATTTATTATAGATATAAGTGGATTTTTTTCAAAATTATATTTTTTAACTTATTATTTCACCCCAATACATTAAATATTGATGATTATTGTAACTAAAAATAGTAATAACTGCATTTTAGTTTGAACTAGTGGACATTTACGTCATCCATGACTCAAGTATGATGCATAAATTCAATTATTCAGAATATTTTATAAATTTCCAAATATCATTATCCACAAAAAATTCAAGTATTTCAAAAAAATATTAAAAAAGTCTACCTAAACATTTTTTATGTGTACAATTCAAATATGGAATCAATTTTATCAAAATAATTTTATAAATATGATAAATTTAATTTCTATTAAAATGAAAACTTGTTTTAAAAACAATTTTGAAACTATAACTAATATTAAAACACCTTGGAAAATAAATCAATGTCTTACAAAATTATCTTATAAACATAAGAATATAAAATATTAATTTATAATTATATTTTATGAAAATAAATATTCATTAGTATTATTATATTAATCATTAAAGTGTAATTAAATATTTATGAATTAAAAAAATACAAACACTTATACAATGATCATATTATAACATATAAGATGCCTAAATTTTATTTATACATTCATGGGTCGGGTTACTATTCATTATTATAATTTACTATTCATATATGTATAAAAATATTCATAAGGGTGCATTGGTATTCATAAATGTAGGTTACTATTAACCAAAAATTAAGTTGATCCTTAAAAACTCAAAATAACATACTGATCATGACTATGTATGTCCATTTTTTGAAATTCTATTCACATAAGATGAAACATTTTGTTAAATTAATTTTCTATAATAATCACATATTATTTAGTAGATCATTTAAGCACATATTGAGTCCATTTATAATATTGGGATGTTACATTATCTTCCCTTAAATGAATTGTGTCGTCGTAGTTCATTCATTGTACTTATAATTTTTATTTTAAATATCTATAATTATGAAAAACTATTTTTTTGTGTTTACCTAATTAACTAGAAGTTTGAAATTTAGTTTAATTTCTATATTTTTTCTAAAAAATGGATATCTCAAATCGTTGATGTTTTATAGGGAGATTCTCTGATACCAATTTTAAATCACTGAACCTGCACTTCTGAATTCATTATGAAAACATGTTCTTTAATTTTTAAAAAGGATAACAAAAAAATACATAGTAAATTATACATTTGAGGAACATTTCTAGTTTTGGTTATGTAATATTAAACAACAAATTACATACATTTGATCAATTTTTACAAAAACTATTACAAAATTACTAATTTGATTCTTTTTCATTAGCACTGTAACTATACGTTGAGATTTACTGATTCCTGTGATATTTTTTCAAAACATGGGATGGGAATAAAAAGGTCAGTAAAAGTGTATATAATATCAAGAAATAGTATGATATGGGTTAATCATAATCTTTATCATTATAACATACGCATCAGATCATAATTGTTATAGGATTCATTAATAAGTGGAATTGAATGTGGAAATACAAAAAAATAAAACAACATGTCTTAGGGGTAACTACCGCACATAGTTGTGAACAAAGCTAGACTCATGTTCACTAATCATTTAAATTTAACTCATTAGATTCGTCACTTTGCCCAATTCATTTGGAGTTATGTATAAATCTAGGAACACCCATCACTTTCAATCATTCTTATTGCGAAATATAATTCCGAGTACACCTGTCACATCATTAGGCTTACATTTTCATGCATGCCACATAGAAAATATTCCAAACGTGAACATAAAATAAAACATGTAAATAAATTCTTTTCACCTCATAAACAATTCATTCATAAACCATTGGTCCCCAAAATAAATAGGTAAAAAAATTATTTAAATATAGCCATTATCCTTGATTCAAGAGTGAAACAATCTCTGGGATATAAAAAAGGGTGTGTTTATTTGAAAGAAGTATTCTTTTGGAATTCATTGTATTTTTTAGAAAATAAATTAGAGAAAATTTATATCCTATAAAATGTTTTATAATCATATTTAAATGATTTTAAGTAATATCCATGCTGAAAATTGGTTGATGAGGGAAAACACAAAGAAAGAGTGTTTGGTTTGAGAATTTCCCCTTATATTGTGTCTGAACGCATTCATCAAAATAAATTCCTATAAAATGTCATAATATTCATTAATTAACAGTTACATAGAACATAATCCACGAATTTGATTTAATATTATTTTATTAAGTTTTGTATGGTCTTTTGGATGAGTAATAAATCTTAAATCCATTTTTTGTGAGTGTCAATTTTGTTTTCTTTTTACGAACAGTTCAGTTTTATTCATGAATGGATGGTTTTTTTGAAATGTGGATATAAACTCAAAATTTTCAATATCTAATATTAGTGAAATTATATAGATAAATATGATATTATAATGATTTTTTATATACCCAGAGGATGATTCATTAGATAAAATTTTAATGATAAACACTTAAATTAATTTGATGGTATTGCTAACAATGAACATGTTTTGTTTTATTATTTTATGACATGAGTGTATAAAAATTATAGAAAATAAAATAAGTGAAAATAAATATATTATGATCTGGGTAAACCATTAAAATTGTTTCATGACCTATCTCTATGATGGTAATGCAAATTAAAAACCCATAGTCCATGAATGTGATAAATTAGCAAATCTCATAAGGTGTTTTCATTTATAGTATAAAAGGAGAGGGAAGATGAGATTATGATAAAATATCTTTTTATGATAATATAATTCAATTACATATATGTTCCTGGAGTTATCATACCATTTTTAAAATAGTGGTTGAGGAAAGTAAAATAAAATAAAGTAACTTGAATGAAAATAAATGAATTAGAAAGATGAATTCACATCTTGAGTATATCTCCTTTGAGAGCCTCTTTAGGTGAGAGGATTTTTTCTTTTGAGGAGACCAAGTACTTCTGAATGTGGGGTAGTATATTGGGGATGAGGTTTGGGAAAAATTTAGGCAAGGATTGAAGCATGAGATTTGTGGGGAAATGAGGTTGTGAGGGGAGTTATTTATAGTTGATGGGAGAGGGGTTTTCAATTTCTTATTTTCATTAATTTATTATTTCTCACAAAGAAAAGAAATAGTGATGAATATTGTGACTAAAAATAGAAATAAGTGAATGTTAGTTCGAACCAATTGTCATTTACCTGATCCATGACTCATGCATTATGAAATAATTCATCGATGAGCATATTTTGTATATTATCTAGTTTCACTATTCAACAAAAAATAATTAATTTCACCAAAATCAAAAAAAGAAACTTAACCATTTTTAGATTTTTGGAATTCAAAAATTAACTCATTATTTTCAGAATAATTTTCAAAATATTAGGGTTTTTTAATTTTTAAATAAAATCATAATTTATTAGAAAAATAAAAAACTGAGAACTATAACTAATTTTATAACACCTTAGAAAAGTAATCGAGTTCACACAAAATAACCTTAAAACCATTAGATAGTAATATATAAATTTAAAATTATATTTTATGAAAAAAAATCTATTTAAAATTTTAAATTATTCATAAAATTTTAATTAAATATTTATATATTAAGAAAATACCAACACTTATAATATGATCATATTGTTACTTATAAGATGCCTTAACTTTTATTTATACATTCATTAGTGAGGTTACTATTCATATGTACAATTTCATATTCATAGATTTACATTACAATTCATAAGGGCACATTATAATTCATAAAGGTACATTATTATTCACCTGAAAATTATGTTGATCTTATTAGACTCGAAGTATCTTACTAATCACAATTGTATGAGTCCATTTTTCGAAAATCATTCCACAGAAGTGGAAAAATTATGTTTGAATACTAGTCTCTAAAAGTCACATAAAATTTAGTAGTTCATTTCAGCATGTATTGTTTACCTTTGAAATATCAGGATGTCACAGAGATAGCTGAGTGCCGATGAATCATGATGGGGGAACCATAAGTTGTTCCAGACCCGTTTAGCATTATTAAATGTATTTAATTTTTAGTTTCACATTGATTCATAGAATGTAATTTACAAGTAATTTCACCAATTTATTTTGGATATTGTATTTATATTTTTAAGTATCTTCTAATGTTGGATTGTTCAGGTTCTATTATACCATTCCTTACTTGTTGTTTAACAATTTCAACTCATGGTTTACTCTAAATAACAAGGTATAGTCTCCCCATGACTGATATTAGACCCTCAGTACTAATCGGAAGCCTCTGACATATAAAGAGGTCCAGTTGAGGTCATGTGGTACACCATCTCAGGGCACCAGTGTGTGGAACTCGGCCTATGACATCACTTATACATACCATCATGGTGCAATGCTAAGACATGTTACATGTCTTTATGGGTTATTCTAAGACATCCTACTTTTCATCAAGTACTTATCTAAAAAACTATTAACAAATGGATTTTTATACACAAAATATCCAATAAATTTTATACTAAAAGATATATTGATGCATTGGGGAGCTATATAACTCTAATCCCAAACTTTCACTAATTATTTCCAATACATTCAACATGTAATATAATGGATAACTAATGCATAGCATAACTTTAAATAGTTAAGCACATACATAATCATGGTTATGTAATCAATATACATCCATATATAAATAATATATATATATATATATTATAAATTTTTCCATTCGATAGAATTATAAGGTCAACATGGTGAATAACCAAAAATATAAATATTTTCAACGTAATGGAACATATACATATCAATGAAATGGTAAGAAGGTTTTAAAAAATATTACACTCACAGTTTTCGAATATCAATATGAAATTATCCTTTATTATGGTTTGTGAATAAGTATATAAAATATCCAATGTGTATCATATCATAGTGTGAAACCAAGTGTGTTGTTATGCCCATTAGTTTTGCACTGAGTAGAGATTGATTTATTTTCCAAAAAAAAGATCTTTATGTATCACCTCCCATATTTTCATCTATTGTTGAACATACACAAATTTTTTTATATCAATACAAGGATTTAATTTATTTGATGACCAATCATGTTTACATAACCCAAATTTTAGGTGGTTTATGGTTATTGGAATTTTTAGAATTAAAATGAAATATAAAGGAAATATAATTAACGTTCATGGTCAATTATCATTGAAAAGATAAAAATAAATTTTATAAAATCTTTTATAATTTCATTTTTCACTACAATGTAATGAAATTGAAATTAATTAAAAAAATAAATGAATAGAAAACATTTGGAACACATGAGAATTTCTAAATCATTGATTCTAATGAATACGAATGAGGGTTTATGAAAATATTTAAATATCCCTTGAATAATATTTTAATAATCATAATATAATCCAAGGGTTTAGTAATTATACTATAAAAATTATTAATAGGTGTAAAGTATAAAGATATGCCTCAATTAAGGGGAACTATAATTGAAACCATTATGACATTAGTGAAATTTTAATTGAATTCCATTGAAAGATAGAGGATGGGATGAATTTTCAAATTCATTTAATTTTGTTAAATTTATAAGAAATGTATCCATAGGTGAGTATATATAAAATATTAAATTAATCTAGAAATAAATATAGAATATGTCTAAAGTAATGAAAATTGAGATAGGGACACATACCTTAAGAATTGACTTCTATATAAGCACTTTAATCTCTGATATAATAATCATAATCTACATAAAAACTTATTTTATAATCATATTCATATCTATTACCTTTTATAATAATAAATTATAATTATTATTTATACCTTTATTAGTTAATTATTGTTTCTTAACATCATCAAATGTTAGTAACTTTGATTATTTCATACATGTTTCATAATATCGATATTGTTATTAATTATTTGATAAAAAATCACCATTATAATATTATTAATGTAACATAATATAATAATGTAAATTATTTATAAATTCTCAATTTCATTGTAGGATATTTTCAGTTGTGATTCATGATGTTGAAATTATTGGCTATCTAGTTCTTTTAATTTTAATGAACAAAATGTTCAATTTTAATGAATTTAAATATTTATATAATAATATTATAATAAAAAACAAATCGTTATTTACTTTTTATCATCCAATAGTACCATTAATTAAGATTCAATATTTATCAATGATTGATATTTTTAGAATCCTTCATGTTGGTCTTTATATCGATTGAAATGATCACCTGTTGTAATATATGGGTGAATATAGTTATAAAAAATTATATTATTATAGTAAAATTATTTAGAAAATATAATGTTATTACTTATGATTTATTTAGATGATTAATCTTATTTGATGATATCTTGTAGAAGAATACAAATTAAAAATTATAAGATGATGTTTTTAATTACAAATATGAAACCATATATCCCTATTAGTATTCTTGGTTTGGATAGATAATTTATTGCTATTATTAATAATAGAATTCAAAATTTTTCTTTATAGAATTTTAATAATTCAATAACTATAATTATTTCAATAAACACAATATTATAACCCTCTTTGTAATTCTCGGATGAAAAATGATGTACATCATTCATGGAGGTGGTAGTCCACACAAAACATGGGAAATGTTTTCCATTTCATATTGATGGGGGATAAAAATAAAATTTTTTCAATAAATAGAAAATAAATCAATTTAATAATGATATTTATTTCATAATATATGTATATTTGCAGTATTTGTTGTGGAAATTATATAGATGAAAATGTTTGGGGTTGGATAATACTCAATTTTTGCGACGCTTTCACCGGGGCACGCACATCCGTCTGTGGAGGACGCGCAGCTGTGGCCCCGCATTCCCGCATTCCAAAGGTGGGCGACATTTGTTCCTTGTTCAGGTATGTCTGCTCCTTGATCGAAACGGGATGATGAGATGTCAGTTCTTCCATCTGTGGATTCCTCCTCGAAACTCGTCACCTAGTCCGGGTCTCCCTCATAGATTTAATACTTTGATCATTAATCTCATTCCCGATGCCATATCTTCATAGACTCTAGTTAATTACACTACTTCTGTCAAGACATTCAATGGGGTCTTGACATTGTAGAGACCTTCGGTCGGAGTAGATGACAACATCAGGAATGTCAGGGCATCTCTAGGTGCATGAACATTGGGGAACATGTATTCTTCCTCATGAGAGGGCATCTCAAGGGTGCATAACCCGAGGCATCCCACGTTGAATGCGGTGAATCATATTCCATAGGCATGTATCTGAAGTTTTCCACATCTTCCCGTGTTTAACACTTAGTATGCCGCGAGTTTAACGTCTTGCGGAGACGGTTACGCCAAAGGCGTATCATCCGAGGTTTTCCTCAGTCATCTCATGTTTATCACGAGGTAGGCTGAGAGTTTAACGTCTTACAGAGACGAAATGAGAACGATCAGAACGTCCCACAGAGATGGATTAGATTGGTTCATCCCATGGGGGGAATACCTAGAAGATGGATAGATTAGGACACCCAATGGGGATGGATCCGAGGTGGTGCGCTCCTAGGAGGGGGGATGTCACACCATAATGGCTGATCTGAACACCATTAAGGGCAGATCAGGGGAAGTGCGCCTGAGGATGGGGGACACCATGGATTACCATTGGTTGGGATTGAACCTCTTGCAGGTTTCATACGTACCCCGTGTAGAGGACAGGGATCAAAACCCACGTAGTTCTAAAGGGGTGATGAATCGGGGTGTACACAGAGGACAACGACCCGGAGATGTGATGGGGCTTACACGTGAAAAGCGGCCCATGCGCTGCTAGGAGCAGTGAGGAGGTGGATGGAATGATCCCACCGGGATGTGGTGGCCCGGGTGAGAATCAGAATGGGTGATGGATGGATGAATGAAGTAGAGGGGGAATGAAATAGGATCATCGCAAGGGAGACAGTGAAGTTGGGATTGAGCCTCGAAGAGACCTCCTACGTATCCCTGTGGCAGGGAATCAAATTCGGCATAGTTCGGGATGGTGACGATGAACCGACGTGAAGGTGGACCTTGGCCCGATGGGTATCGTCAGCGAACCGACATGAATGTGGACTATGGTCCAATGGGTGTCGTCAGAGAACTGACGTGAAGGTGGACCATGGTCCAAGGGTGGTGGGCTTGAACCTCGTGAGGCCTCCTACTTACCATTCCTTGACATGGATCAAAGACCTCATAGTTCAGGTGTGGATGCCGAAAGACCGACGTTAGCGAGGTCCTTGCTCCGAATGGTGTGGGGCATACACACTTGGCTGCCCGGGTGCTGGTGAATCGACATGAAGGTGGGTCGGGATGACCAACGGATGGTGGGCTTGAACCTCTAGGAGGCTTCCTAGGTACCATGCCATGACATGGATCAAAGAACTCTTAGTTCAAATGGGGCTTCGTCGGGGAACCGACGTGGAGGTGGACCTTGGTCCGATGGGTGGTGGGCTTGAACCTCGTGGAGGCTTCCTACGTACCATGCCTTGACATGGATCAAAGTCTTCATAGTTAAAATGGGTCACAATGGTTTGTCGTCGGACTGGGATGCAGTTTCACGTCATGCGGGATGAGGATGAACTCAACGTGAATAAATGACGGGTGGACCTTGGTCCAATGAGAGATGGGCTTGAACCTCATGAAGGCTTCCTACGTACCATGCCTTGACATGGATCAATGACCTCGTAGTTCAAAGGGTTTCATCGGAGAACCGACGTGAAAGTAGACCCAGGGGTCCACTAGTGGTGGTCTTGAACCTCATGGAGGCTTCCTACGTACCATGTCATGACATGGATCAAAGTCCTCGTAGTTCGGAGGGTGGGTGTCAGTGAACCGATGTGAGGAAGGGGCCTTGGTCCGACGGGATATGGGATTGAACCTCAGGGAGGCTTCCTACGTACCATGTCTTGACATGGATCAAAGACCTCGTAGTTCGGGTGGTCACAACGCCTTGCCGTCAGACTGGAATGTAGTTTAAAGTCATAATGGACGAAGGTGGAACTTGATGGATGGGCTTGAAACTCGTGGAGGCTTCTTACGTACCACGCCTTGACATGGATGAAAGACCTCATAATTCGGGTGGGTGTGCAGTTTAATTTCATTGCGGGACAAGGGAATACAGTTTAACATCATGCTGGACGAGGGCATACAGTTTAACGTCATGCTGGACGAAGGTATAGAGTTTAACGTCATGCTGGACGAAGGTGGAACTTGACGGGTGGGCTTGAACCTCGTGGAGGCTTCCTATGTATCCCCGTTGCAGGGAATCAAAGTCCGTGTAGTTCTCCTGATGACGGCTTACCACCGATTGGGGGTTTCAACGGCTTACCGCTAGATTGGGATGTGAACGGCTTACCGTTAAATGGGGTCGCAACGGCTTACCGCTGGATTGGGTCACAATAGCTTACCGCTGGAAAATGATGTCAAAGGCTTACAGCTGAATGGGGTCGCAACAGCTTACCGCTGGATTGGGTCACAACGGCTTACCGCTGGAAAGGGATGTCAATGGCTTACCGCTGAATGGGGTTGCAACGGCTTACCATTGGATGAGGATGTCAACGGCTTACCGCTGCATGGGGTTGCAATGGCTTACCACTGTATAGGATCACAACGGCTTACCGCTGGATAGGGTTTTCAATGGCTTACCGATGAATAGGATCGCAATGGCATACCGCTGGATTGGGTGTCAGCGGCTTACTGCTGAATAGGATCACAACGGCTTACCGTTGGATTGGGTGTCAACGGCTTACCGCTGAATAGGATCACAACGGCTTACCGCTGGATAAGGATATCAACGGCTTACCGCTGAATGGAGTGACAATAGTGGATGGGGATTAAGCAAAGAAGTTGCCCGGGTGCCGCTAAGGACAGACAATGGTGAAAGGGGCTTATGCAAGGAGCTTCCCGGATGCCGTAATGGAGCGGTAATGGTGAATGGGGCTTATGCAACGAGCTGACCGGATGCCGTAATGGAGCGACAATGGTGAATGGGGCTTATGCAAGGAGCTGCCCGGATGTCGCTATGGAGTGGAAATGGTGAATGGGGCTTACGCAAAGATGCTGCCTGGATGCCGTAATGGAACGGCAATGGTGAATGGGGCTTATGAAAGGAGCTGCCCGGATGCCGCTATGGAGCGGCAATGGTGAATGGGGCTTATGAAAAAATGTTGTCTGTGTGCCGCTCTGGAGCGAAAATTGTGAATGGGGCTTATGCAAAGATGCTTCCCGTGTGCCACTATGGAGCGGCATTGGTGAATGGGGCTTATGCAAGGAGCTGCCCGGATGCCGTAATGGAGCGGCAATGGTGAATGGGGCTTATGCAAGGAGCTTCCCGGATGCCGCTATAGAGTGGCAATGGTGAATGCGGATTACGCAAATATGATGTCTGGGTGCCGCTAAGGAGCGGAATTGGTGAATGGGGCTTACACAAAGATTCTGCCCGTGTGCCACTATGGAGCGGCACTGGTGAATGGGGCTTACGCGAAGATGCTTCCTAGATGCCGCTATGGAGCGACACTGGTGAATGGGGCTTACGCTAGGAAGCTGCCCGGGTGCCGCTAAGGAGAGGCACTGGTGAATGGGGCTTACGCTTGGAAGCTGCCCGGGTGCCGCTATGGAGCGGCACTGGTGAATGGGGCATACGCTAGGAAGCTACCCGGGTGTCGCTAAGCAGCGGCATTAGTGAATGGGGCTTACGCTTGGAAGATGGACGAGTGTCACTATGGAGAGACACTGATGAATGGGGCTTACGCTTGGAAGCTGCCCAGGTGCCGCTATGGAGCAACACTGGTGAATGGGGCTTACGCTAGGAAGCTTCCCAGGTGCCTCTATGGAGCGGCACTGGTGAATGGGGCTTACGCTAGAAAGTTGCCCTGGTGCTGCTAAGGAGCGGCACTGGTGAATGGGGATTACGCTTGGAAGCTGCCCAGGTGCCGTTATGGAGCGCCACTGGTGAATGCGGCTTACGCTAGGAAGACGGGTGTCGCTAAGGAGTGGCACTGGTGAATGGGGATTATGCTAGAGAGTTTCTTGGTTGCCGCTATAGAGCGGCACTGGTTAATGGGGCTTACGATAGGAAGCTGCACGGGTGCCGCTAAGGAGCCGCACTGGTGAATGGGGCTTAAGCTTTGAAGTTTCCTGGGTGCCGCTATGGAGCGCCACTGGTGAATGGGGCTTACACTTGGAAGCTGCCCGGGTGCCGCTATGGACTGACACTGGTGAATGGGGATTACGCTAGGAAGCTGCCTGGGTGCCTCTATGGAGCGACACTGGTGAATGGGGATTACACTAGGAAGTTGTATGGGTTCCGCTAAGGAGCGGCACTGGTGAATGGGGCTTTCGCTTGGAAGTTGCCCGTAATGTCTTCCTCATGTCTGGCCATGAGGGCATCCCAACTCGCTGGTGGGTTGAGGCATTTACCTATGCGCTAGTGCACAAGCGGGATAATGTCAAGGGGCGTTGGAATCATGCCACTGTTATCATGGCATTAGGTGTCTTATGCTTTGAGCATAAGGCATCTCTTGTCTAGATCAAGAGGCATCCTATGTTTGGAACATAGGGATTACTACAGTTTATAGTCATGTAGAAAGGACTATTATCATCTCATGCTTGGAGCACAAGTCATCTCTCATATAGGGAAAGAGGCATCCTATCATATGTTAGATAGGGGAACTACAGTTTAGAGTCATGTAGGTAGGACTGTTGGCATCTCACGCTCTGAGCATAAGGCATCTCTCATATAGAGTAAGAGGCATCCTATCATTTGTTACATAGGGAGTAATACAGTTTAAAGTCATGTAGATAGGACTGTTAGCATCTCATGCTTGGAGCATGAGGCATCTCTCGCTTGGAACAAGAGGCATCCTATCATTTTTTAGATAGGGAGTACTACAGTTTATAGTCATGTAGATAGTACTATTGGAATCTTATGCTTGAAGCATAAGGCATCTCTTGTTTCGATAAAGAGGAATCCTATCATTTGTTAGATAGGGAGTACTACAGTTTATAGTCATGTAGATAGGACTACTGGTATCTTATGCTAGGAGCATAAGGCGTCTCTCGTATAGGGCAAGAGGCATCCTGTCATTTGTTATATAGGGAGTACTACAATTTATAGTCATGTAGATAGGACTACTGGCATCTTATGCTTGAAGCACAAGGCATCTATCGTATAGGGTAAGAGGCATCCTATCATTTGTTAGATAGGGAGTACTACAATTTATAGTCATGTAGATAGGACTATTGGCATCTTATGCTTGAAGAACAATGCATCTCTCATATAGGGAAAGAGGCATCCTATGATTGTCGGATAGGGTGACCACTACATTTTAGAGTCTTGTAGGTAGGACTGTTGGCATCTCATGCTTGGAGCATAGGGCATTTCTTTCATGGAGTAAGAGGCATCCTATGTTTGGCACATAGGGTGTACTACAGTTTAAAGTCATATATGTAGGACTTTTAGGCTGAAGGTGCCTAGAAATGGTTAGTGTTGGGACTTACTCAAGGGCGGCCCTTTGTGGTTCAACCTGGCATAGGAGCCAAGTGATTGGGTTTGGAGGAGTTGCCTGAGAAATGGTTCGACTCAAGTAACTAGGGGAATTGATGATGAGAACCTCAACTCATGACATAGGAAACGAACCAAGAGGAATACATCAAATCAAGGTGTTTCATGGTGTGTGGAGGAGTGTCTCAAATCATGGTATTCCATAGGTTGAAGGTGGGTGCGCATAAGGGCGCAATGGAAAATGTCGACGTCCCGGCCCGAACATTTCGCGGTGCGACTCTCCATTTTTCATGGCGGTCTGTGACGGTAGCGAAGGGACCAGCCCGGAGGGCCCAGACCGAAGCCCGGCACTGACCCCGAGCGGGGGAGCGGGGGCGCAGCCCCGCGTTATGGACCGGTGGACACGAAGGTAGGATCCTTGCAAAGGATAGGTCTTCGCGAAGTAGCTTCGCGGAGCATGGCCTCGCGAAGCAATGGTCTCTCGTGGAGCCGAGGGATCTCACGGAGCAATGGGGTCTCGTGGAGCTTGGTCTCACATAGAAGCATCGCGGAGCATCAGCTCGCGGAGCTTGGTCTCGTGGAGCAGCATCGCGGAGCATGGGCTCGCGGAGAATGTACTCAAGGAGCCTCGACTCACAGAGCAGCAACACGAAGGAAGCTGCTCGCGGAGCATGGCTTTGCGGAGCCGCAATACGGAGCTCCGCTCGGCCGCCCAAGGGGAGAAGTGGCCGTGGCCGTCTGTCGGGAGAAGGGGGGTGAGATGGGTATTTATAGGAAGGGGTGCTGCGAAGTAGATCTCAGGTGGCGCGAAGACGGAGCTTGCTCCGCGGAGGATCTTCGCGGCGCGTCGCGAATTCAAAGCACTTCGTGGAGCCGTCCCACCTCCTTTTCTTCGCGGCGGGTTCGCGAACGTCAAATTCGTTCGTAGATCATCCCGCCTCCTGTGCTTCGTGGCGCGTCTTCGCGGCACGTCGCGAACGTTAAAATGGTTCACGGAGCTTCACGCCTCATTTCTTCGCGGCAGCGCTCTGCAATTGCGGAGGGGGCTTCGCAAATGGGCTTTGCGAACCGGTTTTCCAGCCAAACTTCAAATGTCCATAACTCCTAATCCGTAACTCCGTTCGGGTCCTACGACCTACCAAATCGAATCTTGTAAAATGTACTATGATCTTTGATCATGGATGGGAGCATTTGGAAATTTTTTGGGGACGCGTTTTCCGGTTCCAACAAATGCCACCCCTAAGAACGGTGTCCAACGAGGACGAGGAGGGAAAGGAGGACCGCGTTCTGAGGAAACGACTGAGGAAAACGCATGTATTGGTGTCCATTGCATCTTGATCATATTGAAGAGATAGTTGACTAAATCTCTAAAACTGCGTGATCCATGCTCAGTGCAGGAAACAAGATATAATAGGAGCTCCTGTACGAGAGTGTAAAACAATGGAAGGTGTGAGGGGATCGACATGGGACATCAATCACAATTTTGTGGAATCCTAAGAGAGAGAGGGGTCACAGATGGAGAGCATGGCTCTCTGAATAGCCGATCTGCTTTTCCCACCCTTCTCTAGTGTACGAACAGGGTAATGCCATGGGCGTTAGAATCAATCCAAACATAGGGAAGTGGGAGGTGTGAATCCCGATACGCAAAATCTGGAACAATATAGATACGGCGTGAAAATAAAGGAAAACTGTGAACCGTGGTGGAGAAACGATATCCTTATTTTGTTAGCCTGAAATGGAGACAACAAATGAGGTTCGACCGTTGACTCTGTTCAAAACACAGGACCATGTCACAAATCTTGTTGATCAATCCTTCAGGACGTTGGCCCAGTACAGTAGGCAGACCCTAGGTCGAGCATCCATACTGTTAGGGGGTCCTTCCAAACATGACTAGTCTTCTGGAACGTTGCCCTGGGATGGTGGATGAGCCGATGCGGCATGGGGCCAGGCCGTTAGGGGGTCCCTTTAGACATGAAAGAGGATGGGGATCCGAATAAGGATAATGCAAAGCATGGGAAGTGGAGTGATGGTTTGTTCAGACAGAATCTAACACTCATGAAATTACGCCACCATGCTGGGAGTACGCTAGATGGGCGCATCGGTTTGATCATAGATCATTCCTTCTTTGGGATAGGGCCTCTCTGTCGAGGGGGTCTATCGCTTCCCAATGGGATCTTGGGGCATCCTGAAATTTTTCAGGGAAAAATTACAGCTACATAGTTCCCCCCGAGGGCTCAGGCCAGAGGGCCAGAAATGGGGAGGAACAGGATTTTACAATTCTTGGGGGCTGGACCCTGGGCAAAATGTCGGGGTGTCACTACGTATCCCATAAGGATGAGAATAAAGTCGTACGTAGTTCTGGAAGCACAGTTTAACGTCATGTAGGACGATAAGATTCATCGTTGTGTTGGTACATATCCCACCAAAACTACTAATCCCACTTGGTGAAAACATTTTATAGGTGGAAAGTGGGGATATTTCAATGGAAACAAATGTTAGTTTAGGGGTAAAGATAGAATCCCAAGATAGTTAGTAGTGTTAGGTGAGGAAAGGTTGGGGATAAATTTTATTATGATTTGTCGACTATAAAAATATGAACTACATGGTCTATGTGTCATGTAAATTTTTATAAATTCTTGTTACTTTTATTACCATGTATTACCATTATAAATAAATATTACATTTTTCAATGTGTAATTATTTTTTTACTAAAAAAATTAATTTACCCATACTGCCTTAATTATATGTTATAGATCATGATTATGAACCCTTTTAATCAAATTAAATTTCCAAATTTGATAAAATTAACTTCTAAGTAAAAACATATCTTATATAAAAAACATATTTTAATTAATTTTTTTTATACATTATGACATTCTATTCTTTTTTTGATCAATTAATAATTAAAATATTTTTAATATTATTTTAGATAATTATATATAATATTATAATCATTACCCAATAGATATAATTTAATTTTTTTTATATTAAAATAAACAATACAAAAAACTCACCTCAATATACTTTTGATTTTTGAAATTGAAAAATGATGTGTATATTATCATATGATAAATATAACAATAAAATACATTTATAAATAAATTATTTTTATTCTGAGCTGTAATGATTGAGTAATATAATTTGAATTGTGGAATATATTTAGTGCTATATAGTTTACCTTCTATATAAGAATATCTTGTCTTACAATCACCCACAGTAATATTATTTACAATGCATATAAAAAACAATTAATATTTACAATAAATATAATAA
Organism: Viscum album; assembly: GCA_963277665.1. Lineage (NCBI taxonomy): Eukaryota > Viridiplantae > Streptophyta > Magnoliopsida > Santalales > Viscaceae > Viscum > Viscum album. Next base: position 459,918,461 of record OY728141.1, on the reverse strand, counting down.
TAATTTTTATATAAAATATATATTCAATCTTAATTAATTTTTAATCCTCAATGATAAATATTAAGAAAAATTTAGTAGTATCTTTTATGTAGGTGGATAAACCCACCCAAACATGAATTAAATATAAAGAAGGGTTGATTAATAAATAGTCTAAATTTAATTATTATACTCTAATAATATAATTATATTCATTAGTATTAAAGTTTAAAATCATTTCCATGAATTGGTATAAGATGAAAATTAATAAAACAAACAATTTACAATAAGATACTAACATTGTTGAACCGTTTCATCACGTAACTATCACATTTATAATGAAAAATTGAGACCTCCATCTAGTGAAAGAAGGCTATGTTAAATTTGTAATGATTATAGAGGAGTGAATATAGGTAGAATATGGATAAGAATCCATGCTCTATATTTTCTTAAAAGTTTGATTAAGTTACTTTTTATTGAAAAAATGGAGGTAATTTCATTAACTTTAAATTTCATAAGTGTTAATCCTGATATTTTAGAATTTCATGTAGATCATGAATAAGTTTGTAAGACCTTTAACTTATTATGTTATAATATATTATTAAAAATTTATTATAAATTAAAAATAGATAATTTAGTTTTAATGTTGGTCCCATAATTTTTTAATGAAATATAATTTCTTAACATATATTCATATATTTAATCTCATGTATTTTTCTAACCATTTCACCTTCTTAAATATTTTAAAACACTTTTTATTAAAATATCCTATGCTATATTGAATGAATTTATATTTTTTTATCAAACTTAAAACACCGTAAATATAAATAGTAATTATTTTCCTCATAACAATTACACTTGTGGGATAATATAATAGATTTTTCATTTGTTCTGAAAATACAAGATAATATTTTCATAGTTTTATAAAAAAATATTTTACATTTACTGTGAAAAACATCATATGCAATATTTTAATGTAAAAAATTTACTATAAGTCTATGTAATATATAATATCATTTTAGAAAACAATATATTAATAGAAAAATAATTATATTACCAATTATTTTTCATTTTTAAAAGTATTGGTAAATATTTATTTCTTTTTAATTTAAAAATTATTGTTAATATTATCCACATCCTCATTATTATTAAATGACTCGAATAACATTATTATGAATTTAGATGAATTTAGAGGAATTTTGGTGGAATATCTTAGTATTCGATCACATAAAACTCACCCTTGTAGAATTAGGATTATTGGAACACGGTTTCATAAAATTAAACTATTAATATAATCAAATATATAGGAAATAGTTGGTACGAGACTAGGTTGTGTTATATAACTACATGCGTCTTGTAGTTCTGTAAAGATAAACGTTGGATTTTTAAAATCAAATAAGAATAAATTTGGTGGTAATATCCCGATTTAAGCATAATAATTCACCATTTGGGCTCATATATGTATAAAATTTAAATTTAAGATCTTTTGTAAAATTAGAAATAACCCGTGTTATATCTCCCATATATGCTTAATGTTGAGTGACCTCATATTGATTCAAAGAAATCCATGAAATGTGAGACTAAATTGATGCTAATGTGATATTATATTAATATGGATATTTCATACTTCTAATTTAATAAAAATATATTCTCATATAAGACTGATCTGAAAGGGATATAGACCATGCTATATTAAAATTGTTCTCACATCAGATTAAATCTATGCTCATGTGTAGATAATTGTTTTTGAAATGATTCATACATAAAAAACATTTTGTTCTTATGTAATATTAAATTAATTTATATGATTAAACAATTTGGAACTACATTACAATACATATATATTTTATTCAGATTAATTCATCATAGAAGTTATAATTAATGGAAACTAATGTCATATCGATATATCATCTTTTAACTCTGTGGTCCATGATGTATGGAAAATGTGATAGAATTACAAGAGATAATGAATTATAGTTCAAAGGTTCTACTACATTGATTTAATAAGATGATGAATAGTGGGAAACATAAGAATCAAGATATTGAACTTACATCATCAAAGTGGATATGAACCAAATATTTGATAGGAATTAAGAATCCTTTAAATTCACTAGTAATTGAGAATATATGATAAAAATAGAGAATAATGATAATATAATGATTTAATATTGCAATATAACATAGGTGATTATCATATAGGGTAATATAAATAAATATTGGTTTCCATGGTTTTATACATATATCAGATCTCAACACACTAATCATGTTCTTTTGAAATAAATGTATAAATATATATATATATATATATATATATTATTTATTTTTAAAATTACATTCGTATTCTTGTAATAATATTATCTCTATATATAATAAAAATTAATAAAAATAAATATTTATAAAAGAAATAAATGTAATTGAAATCAATATGAACATAATCATGTTTTATGACATAAACATAGTTACCATTATTGAAATGAAATTTGTATCTATTTTATTATACACCCATAATTGATAATTTCAATTTTATCTAATTATATATTTTCACTTTTTTTGGGATCATATAAAGACCAATTAATTTAAAATATAATTACTACCACCAGTGATAATGTTTTTTTATTTATAGTCACACATTTTATTTTACCTATTCAACCTCAACATGTGTTCCATATTTATAATAAATTTACATATTTATATAATTTTTATAGAGGTATTATATTCATGGGTGGTAAAAATTATGAATATTTTAACCTTGAACCAATTTTTAATATATGTTTTTGGTTTTATATGGTACTTGTATTGATATTATAATGTGTATTCATCCTTAATATGTAATTTTATATTCATGTAATAATATTAAATGATTTTATGTTATATTGACATTATTATTTTAACTTAATGACTTTATTATTAAAAACATACAATAACACCAAAATAATTTTTAATAATTTTACATTTAGATCTAGTTTTATGAATTTTATTGTTTACCTAATGATTTCTGGAGTGTTCATATGTTATTTTCTAATTGTTTTTATTTGGGAAATGTTGAAAATATAGATTATTCAAACAACCATTATAGTAGAATTATGTTGTGTAATATTATTTTAATTAATCTAGGGTAATAACAGTATAATTGTATATCAAGACATGTAGCTCTAGTCACTTTCTCTTAGAGAATTGGAAACACCATTTGGGTTGTGTTAACCAGATTCAAGTATTGTTTTGGTATTTTGGGATATATTCATTGCATAAGATTTTGTAGACTGTTAAAAATAAAATATTATGATTATGTGTGACTATTTTATATGTTTTTAAAACACATATATAGTATTAGGTGACATGAATTTCCCAATTTATGCTCATTGTTATGACTTCTGAAATACATAGGTCATATTTAGTGGATTCCAATCATATATATTTCTACCCTGATATAATATTTCTCAAAACATTCTTGGTAGATAACATGATGTTATTTCTACTAAATATGTTTCTTTTCTTCATACATTAATACAATCATTAATTATGAAATATCTTTATTATAATATATGACATTCCTCAGGTAGAAGTATCCAGTCAAACCTTTTTACATTTTGGGATTTTGTCAAAATTATTTTCATTTAAATAATTATAAAAATAAATTAATGTTTGTATATGATAATATATTTTAAAATAAACGTAAAATATACAAAATAAAATATTATGTGATTTGTGAATTAATATAATATCACACAAATATATGAAAATTTTGCTGGGTGTTCTATAGAACCCTAGTTTTCAAATAAGTTACCCTTATTTTGTGTTTTTATGTATATAATGTAGTTGGGAGAAGTTTGGGAGATAATTTAAGATGTATGTAATGTTTTGTGGATTTTATAAGGGTGGATGGTTGGTCCATGATTAGTGAAAAGCATGAAACTTTGTTGTGAAATCGTGAACAATGAAACAAATGGATCTGTGTAGGTGCACAGATTCAAAGAACATTTTTGAAAAACCATTTTTCCACCATATTGAAACTATGAAAAGGTGGATAGTTGGATTTTCCAAGTATGGGTCATTGTTTGGAAACTGTACGATCCAACCACTTGAAACCCCATTGATGTAGAATTTGGGGCATGATTAGTGCACAATTTTTCTAATGGTGCGACTATCCATGCACAGTTTATAAATAGATCCCCCAAAAGTGGATCTTGGTCAATTTTGTTTTTTAAGACCTCATTGTTTCCACAAACTGACCCAAAATGATATTTAAAAATTTATATTGCTATGTAACCTTTCCATAATGATTTCGACATTATGCATAGGTGTTTCATGGAGCGTTGAATCCCAACTACCATGGTAAGTCATCCATTGTGGTGGGTTATCTTTGTTTTCCTTAGATCGACTTGTCCTCCTCTCTGGTTTTCAGAGATCTAGTACTTTTTGGATATATATAAGGTTTTTGTTTCAAATTTTTTTGATATTTTCCTTTCTGGATTATATGAAATGAGATCTAAGTCGGGTTTTTGGATTTTTACCCCATTTTTTGGATGTTTTTATATAGTTTTTCCCAATTTTTAGATGTAGGTGGAATCGATATCAACTACCCCATTTCGAATATAATGGATTTAGTTTATAATTTTTCTAAATAATTTTTTTGGGAATGTTTTATGAAAATCATGGTATAAAATATCTTTAGTGATAATTTTTATTTATTGTGTAAAATGTGGATTTGTTGTGAAAAAATAATTTGTTTTTTGATTTCAAAATTAATATTTTAAAATTGTATTTCTGTATTGATTTATAAAAAATGTTTTATAGAATTGTTTTCATTAAAATATTTTTTATTAATATTTATGTGGCACAATTGGATTTTTAATAGGGTTGACTTGGGTGTCTGGTGTGTTTTTATGTGAATTTGGATAGAAAATGGCATGAACTACGCTCAAATAATGGTAGGGATAGATTTGTTAATGAAGTCACCCCATAAAATTGGTACGCTATGTTATATCATGGTGTAATGATAACTCAATACTCATGATTATAGGGAGTTACATGGTTTCAACAATGGTTTTATGTGTAGATATATAGGATAGAATAGATAATGCTAGAATGGAATTCATAAAATGGTTTTAGTGTATCAGTTGGTTTCATTCCTTAAAACATGATATTGCTTTGTGAAAATTTTTTGTTATAGAACTTTTTAATATTTTAATATAAACTATTTATATAATTTTATTACAAACTATTTTATATAAATGTGTTAATATGATATATCCTAATGTAATGAGTTGAGAACCCTTTTGGGGAAAGCCTACGGAGTCTCATTAATCACCCCTACTTTTTCATATTGGTAATTTTGTATACTTTTTAGATCGGGATATGGAAAATGAAATTTATCACACTCATCTAGGGGATCATATAAATACATGGAATTTTTTATGGAGTGGAGGATGGTGTATGTTTGATAATTAGAGCTATAGTTATACTTGTGTTTTTTGTATTTGTCCACTATGTACTTTTTTTTTGTATTCTTACAATCTGGTACCATTTTAGTTTGATTGATATAAATTGAATTTTGATTTTTCAATAATTTATATTACGCATCATGTAGTGGATTATTTGGTTATAACATGTCTGATAGGTTTTGTTACTATGAAATTGAAAATCACCCCCCACGTTTTCATGATGACCTGGAATATTATTTCCATCCATTTCCATCTTGGGGATGTCAGTTAAGGACAAGTAAAATTCCATTTCCTTATCAAGACAATGTGTAGGGGAAGGATGTTAAAAGTGGTATTAGACATGGTCCTTCCAAAAATCATTTGGAATAATAGGTACTCAGTTCTGTAAGTAATGTATTTGAAATATATTGTGGTATATTCCCCGTGTCGGGTTAGTATAAAGGATTACAATTTTTGGGACATGAAATATATATAATAAAAAGACGTAGCAATCCTTGTTATGTCAAACATCATGTTACATAGGATTCAGATACATAAGTATCTTAGATATAAATTTAGGAATTCAAATCTCATTTTCATTATTTTTTTAAATGATATGTGCATGAAATGAATTATATTAATTACTTCCTAATAAAATTTCATATTTCATTTTGAGTAATTATTTGATGGAACATGTTGATTTTTTGATGTTGATGAAATATATTTCAAATATTATCATTTCAAAATTTTATTATAGTAATATTTAAAAAATAATTTGATTTTCAATAGTAAGTGATATTTTTTCAAAAAATAGATGAACCTGGAAAACGTTTATTTTTTAAGGCATAGTTGTTAGAATTATGAATTGGTATAATTTATAATGTTAATCTACCAGTTAATTGAGAGTGGGACTTATAGAAATAGTTTTTTAAAATGGAACCTGATAATCATTGTAAAAATTAACCGAAAGAAGATGGTATAATTGTGGTCGCACCAGATCCATATGTGAACCAACAACTAGTTCCAATTATTTTCTAAGAATTTAAGTTCACAGATTGTGGGAATTGGAGAGATGATCCTAGAATAGTGGATCATTCTGCCCAAATTCCAGAAACATAATTGATCGATCATTTATGTTGAATTTGAATCAGAATAGGAAGAGGTGTGGGTGAATTGGATGAATTGTATATTTTATTTCATCTAAACACCATCAAGACTAAAATTAATGATGGTGAATTATATTATTTAAGAACATGCATGATAGTGGAGGGAATTTTATATTCATGCTTACTTGTACCAAGACCTGGTTTTGGAGGATTTGGAGGTATTGATCAATTAAAAATTCAATCCGCATACATTAATAATTCAATAAATGACATATTTATTCATATTGAAGTATTAAAATATGTATATCTTTGTGTATGCGAATAAAGTCATGAATCTAGTGTACATTTCACCCAATTTTGTTCTGAGTGCATCCTTGAAGGTCCACATCATTGAATCGGGATAGATTCATGAGATTCCCTTGATGATTTTTATGATCTGTATAAATGATTATATTGAGATAGTAAACAGAGAAAAAGTGGTAGGGAGGGACATCTCAAGATATATTGGATAAATATGTTTTTGGAGTTAGTGACATAGAAACCAACTTATTTGTAATTTATGATAAACATTTATTTATTGGATGAGTATTAATAAACCCCTTGTCACATCAAGATTGTTCTTCTGTATGACATAGTATGTGATAATGTCCTAAGAATAGCTATCACACTAAAATGTCATAGTGGATCCCTTCTTTGACGATAAACTAGAGGTTCCAGAACACTATTCTTAAATATATGATCTATAGAAGGATGATATCATTTTAAGGGACAAAAATGATACATCCCATCAGGGGTGGGGACTCATGAAGCATTGGGAAACCTTGTCATGGGGTACTCCCTTAGTAATATATTGGAGGATATTTTGAGAAAATGACCTTATAGTAGGAAATAGACATTCATAAGTGGCATTGTATATTCCTATCTATGAACGTGTGTATTGTTCCTTGGACTTTAATATTATTATTAATGGGTATTATGTCAAGCGCACATAAATGTGTTTACGAAAAATGTGATGACAGATGTTCACAGCAAAGTATGATATGTAGGGCGAGTCATGAGTAATACTGCATTAATAAATTATGAAATAAAGGATTTGTAACTTATATGGAATTATATATCTCATACCCTTTAATAGAAATGGTATTGCCTAACAAAATCCATATCTATAGTGTTCTCTAGTAAAGATCAATTCCTAGAAGTCAAAGAATGAGAAATTGAGCACATTGGTTGATTGTACATGCATAAAACCTGCATGATTAGGGATATGAGTACAAAGAGAATATATTAAAAGTAAATTGTTTGTATAAGTTGACAGGTCGTTGCGACATCAACTTCTTTCTCTTGGGATCCTTCACCCATTTTCTAGACATAAATCTTGGTCTTTAGCTATTCTCGCCTGATACCAATGAGAAAGAGGCAAAGAGGGTCACACACTAAGGATAATGAGTATCTCCATTGAATAATTTATCTATTTAACAAGATGAATAAATATTATTCATGGTTGTGGTATAATAATTATTCATGTATATATGATCCCATTTATTTCCGCAATGGATATTTGAGATAATATTATCCGCGAACAATGCAATTCTGTTTATTTAACAATCATTCATTAGTTACACAGTTTTGGGTGATAATTGCCTAGTTTTTTCAAGTATGTGTTGACTTGTTAATTGTTGATCCTATTAATTATATAATTATTTAATCATCTAAAAATTTTAAAACATGAATTAATTATCTTATATATTCAATAAATATTTATTTATAATAATTCATAATGTTTGGAGATAATAAATGAAATGCAACGTTCATGGAGATGGTAGGCCGTATGTACGCAGGAACACTAATTTCATCTATTTTCATATTAAAATATTGAAAATTAAATGATTCATATGTAAATTATAATTATAGTATCATATATATGTCATATATGTTACATAGTTTGATTAAAACAATACTTTATACATTTCATGTGTTGTGTGAACAAGTCACGTCACTTTGAGGGGTGGAAGTCCATACTTCCACAAACGATGTTATCGTATTTACACAAAAATTGAAGGTATAAGGTTAAATATTTTAAAAGAATAAAATAATAATAAATAAATAATAAATATCATATATATATATAATATAAAAATATAGTGTCGATCATAATTCCCGCCATCAGAAGTAGTGAAGGAAAAATGAACAATCATCATTTCGTGAGGTGGTAGATTTCCGCAGTCATAAACAGTATGTTCTTTACACATTAGATGTAATTTTGTAAATTTTTATGTAAAAAAAATATATTAAAAACATCCTAGAATGTTTAGTATAATTGTTTTTATATAATCATTGATTAATAAGAGTTTAGGGGGTGGATAATGAAAATGAAACTAAAGAGCTTGAGGAAAGATGTTACCACTTAATCAGGTAACTTCTTTTGGTTTGTCCCTTCACAATTTAGAAAGGAATACAATTAAAATCAATTTTTCTATCATAGTTTACCATACCACTTTGAATATTTTCAAGGGAATTATAATTTTAAAATAATCATGTCTATATAAATAAATCCGTAAATCTTTTTTAAGACATGGACATTTTTTTAAAAACATTTAGAAAAATAAATCATTAAAACATTTAAACTATTTATCTTCATAAAGAGTCCCTTTAAAAAAACTAAAATACACATTTTGAAAACATTTTTAAGAAACATGGACATGGATGATTAAAATATCGCATTAAATACTTAAACATAAACAATCTAGGATAATAATGAGATTGAGGAATTATCCCCTACCATGTACATTCCCTTAGTCGAGGGAACATTTAACCTCTTGTATAATGACCATAGATGGTTCTTAAATTATACCAGGACCATATTAATATTAATGATACCATGCATTATTCATTTATGAATTTATACTACCCATTTAATAATAATTTCCATGTTAAATTAACATTTCGGGTAATAATCGCTTTCTTTATCATACGTGTTTTAACTTGTTATTCTCGATTGTATCACATAGATCATTATTTAAATACATCGTGAATATATATCATGAATTATTTATCATATATATTTAGAATATAAATATTTATAATATATAGATATATGAAATAGAATGCACCATTTATGGAGACGGTAGACCGTACGTACGCATATATGTTGTTTTCGTTTTCATATAGTATTGAAGAGAAGTAAGTGAATGAGATATATGTAAATACATTAACATATATATATATGTAAATATTTTTCCAGTGTCATTATTATTTCATATATTACATACTTATTAATAATATACATTTTGATAATACTCGTTGAATGGTGAATGTGAAAATGAATCTTATCCCTTTGTGGAGACTGTAAGTCGTACGTACGCATGAGCGATGATATAATTATTTTGGTGGTAAAATCATATACAATTGGATGGTATATTATATATAAAGAATAATTAACATGTTATATTTATTATTTACATAAATTATAATCATTATTATAATCATCCAAATAATTAAGGGTTGAATAACAAGCTACATCACAATGTAGAGATTGTAAGCCGTACATACACATGTATGTTGACTTTGTTATTAATAAGATGTATAGAATAATGAATATGGTTGAAACATATTTATAACAACATCATAGTATATAGAATATATTTGATTTATTATTTTGGTATGGAAACAACCAAGAAAGAGGAAGTGGAAATGAAGATAACATTCAAAGAGGTGATGAAAGTATTACCACTTCTTCGAGTGATTCCTTTTGATTTGATCAAAAGGGATCCATAGGCTGGATTTGTAATCAGAGTAAGGACTATAGGATTATGTGAGGGGTTTTGGGAGGATATGTGATTAGGTTTTGGCTGATCAAATGGCTTTTGTGATGTGAAATTAAGAGAAGGGGATGTTCCCTTTTATAAGAGATGTGAGGGCCACCTTAGGAAAAGATTGATATATTATTTCATTAAAAAATAATTTTCTATTTACAATTTCTCCAAATGGATTTTTTTCTAGGTTAAGGTGGTTATGGGTCTAAATATATTCAAAAAATATTTTTTATAAATGTTTAGGTCACCATATTAACTTTATCTTTTAAATTTAACTCTTTGTTTAATAGTTTAACTTCAATCATGTCTTCTTGTATTATTATAATAAATGGTTAATAAAAATACTATAAAAATCCAAGAGAACCCCAAGTGGTTCATTATTGAAATATATATCATTATATAAGTCTTTTTTAGGATCCTTAGTTTTTTATGAATATTATATTATTTAATACTATAGTAAAAAAATTTAAAACATTCATTTTTTTCAATTTCAACACTATTTAGGATTTGGTTTTTTTGAAAGTCATAAAAATCAGATTTCATTGAAAACAAATCATTGAATAAACCCTAACATGTGATATTAACCTATAAAATTATTGTAATTCATCATAAGTCTCAATTTACATTTCTTTTAATATTTATAATATCAATTATTTTAATCTTGCATTACTATGGTAATTACTGCATCATCATTGTGTCATAAATAAATTTATTTATTTAATGCCTAAAAATTATAAAAAAATACCATGATATAATAAATAATTATAGATTAATAATGAACATTTATAGTCTATATTATCTTCTGTATAACCCAATATTAAAAATGTTTTAAGTATTAAAATTTTAATTTAACACTTTTAACTATGCTTTAAATAAAATAGTAATAAATGTCCTAATCTAATCCATGTTGATCAAAAAGGATCAAATTTTATTCCTAAAGATTATTTTTGTCTAAATAAACTTATCTAATGGAATTAGGACATGTGTTAGGGTAATAATAATATTATTATTATCTTTAATTCCCATATTTACTTTTAACAGTGGTAATTAAAATTCAAAAGTTACAACTCACCAAAAAAAATTCCATCCTATTGAACCACATTTTACTTTCTAATGTCAGCCGTGTCTCTAGGATTTTTGAAATTCAATTCATTAAATTGGAAAAATTACATTTTATGCAAATTTTCAAATGTTCCTAGAAGGTGGGCAAAAGATGTTAAAAGTTTAATAAAATTCAATATATTTAATCTTATTATAAAATGAATCCAATGAATTAAAATGGAATAATATAGGTATTATGTAGCTTTTTTGGATTTAAGATAAATTTTAATGAAAAATAATTAATATTTAAATAAATGTCATTTTTAAACAGTAACGTAGTGTTTTCAATATTCATAAAAAATTGAACGTTTTCAGAAAAATACAAACAATTCACCCTAAGATAATTTTCATAATACTAATTCATAAATTAAGACCATTTTACCAGATTCAAAACATAGAAGTTTCATTAATTATTTTAATGTTAATTCTTGTTGTCAAAACCAAAAAGCGTGTTTTTTAAAAAGTGAAAACTATCAAAATATTGACATGTCGTAATGTCCAATTTAAATGTAAAATTACTTATAATCACATATAATATATTAAATAATAAAAATATATTCTAATTATAATTTAAAACCACTCAAATTCATACTTTAAAACTATAAATTATTTTGATTAAAAATGTTGTTTTCAATTAAAATTTAGTAATTTTCACTATTAATAAAAATATTAATGTTATCAGAAAAGTACCAAAAATTCATCCAAACTAAATTTTTATGTGCTTCTTAAAAAGAAGAATTTTATTTTGTCAAATCGAATATATAAAAGTGTCATATATTATGTTTAAAGTTTTCTCCAGTAAAAGTCTGTAAAATAGAATTTTCTAAAAAATAATTCCTTTATCCAAAAAATTGAATTTGTTCTTATATTATGTGTAATAAAGAGATAATATGGATTCTAAAATTATATGGAATATATAAAAGTCTAAATTATGTTAATACTATTCATAACTACTTTTGAATGGCTAGTTTGGTATGTCGTAGTGTGCTCGAAGCCAATGATGCATGTATCACAAACTATTTAATTACTTTAAATAGATAACATACTATTAAATCTTAGAGTGTTACAATAGAAGCATTTTGTGACTATGATATTTGGAAGATGGATTTCAAAACCAAATTCCATAATGGGAAACTATAGGAAGATGTTTATATTACACAACAAGAAGGTTTTGTGACATCAGGTGATGATAAAAGGGAATAAAAGTTGCAGAGATACATTTATGGATTATTGCGAGCATCCAGATAATGAAATATATAATTCGATGAACCCATAAGAGAATTTGGCTTCATTAAGAATTAATGTGATCTATATGTTTACAGGCAGTTTAATGGGAATGAAGTTGTTATCCTAGTAGTTTTTGTTGACGACATATTGCTTATTGTAAATGACATACCAGTCATGCAGTCAATCAAGGATTGGTCAACCAAGTTATTCTCCCAAAAGGACATAGGTGAATTATTCTACATTCTATAGGTCACGATCATTCATGATAGATCCAAGAGGCTGCATGGAAAATGTCAAAGTTCATACATTGAGCAGATACTAAATAGATTTAGTATAGAACAATCCAAGTGGGGATTAGTTCTAGTGTCACATGGTATACATATTTCCATGAAAATATGTCCCCATACACAACATGAGAATTATGGGATAAGTAAGATTCCATACAGTTTAGTGAAATGATCTATCAGGTATTCCATGTTATGTTTCAAACATGATGTTTCCTATACACTGAGAAATGTGGGAATATATAATGAAAATCCAGGAGAACATTATTTCACTGTATCAAATCTATCATTAAGTATATCATAAGAAAAAAGGATATGTTTCTTTTGTATGGAGAAGATGAGGATCATGTCATCAAAGGGTAGGATGATACTAGATTTTTAGATAGATCAAAATGATCTGAATTCGTAATAAGGTTGTGTTTTCTGTCTCAACTGAGGATCTATACGCTGGAAGAGTTCAATGAAGCCAGTTGTCACTAATTCTCTAGTGGTGTCTGAATATATAGTGGCTTCTAATGCAGCCAATGAATCTTACTAGATTCAAAACATTGTCTAGGTTCCTAATAGGGTTCACAGCAGAACAGATCCCACTAAATTTTATTTTGACAATACTACAATGATGGATTTTACAAAATATTCAAGGTCACATCAAAGGACAAAGCACATACTCAAAATTTATAACATCTCTAGGGACATATATCAAAGGGGTGAAGTTTTAGTGATTATAGTTTCCCTAGAAGAGAACATGGTGGACCCCCTAACTAAAGGTCTACACTAGCAGAAGCATGAATATCATGTGTGAGCTAGCAGACTAAAGGTTGTTAGTAGTTAGCTATGGTGAAAGTGGGAGTTTGTTGGATTTGGTGCCCAAGAAACCAATATATTTTAATTTTATGATAAACAAATATTCATTGGATGAATATTAATAAACTCTTTATCACATCATTATTGTTCATCTGTGTGACATAGTATCTAATAATGTCTTAAGAATAGTATTCGCACAAAAAGTTCAAAGAAGATCTTTGCTATGATGAGAACTCTGATGTTCCATGAAACTATTCATCAATATATGTTTTGTGGAATGACTATATATTTTGAAGGGAAAAAATGAAACATGCTCTCAAGGGTGGTGACTCATGAACCATTGAGGAACCTTCTCGTGGATTGTGACCATTGTAATATCCAAGATGATATTATTGGAAAAAGACCCTCCAGTAGTAAATACACATTCATAAGTGTCATTGGTTGTTCTTATCCAAAGATGTGTGTATTAGTACATAGAAAAAAATGATTATTTTTAATGGGTATTATTACTAGTGCGTTTAGATATGTTTAAGAAAATTGTGATGATAAATGTTCGCAGCGATGTAAGATATGTTGGGTGTGTGATTACTGCATTAATGGATAATGCGAGAAAGGATTTATCACTTCTAGAGAAGTAGATATCTTATTCCATTTGATGGAAATGATGTAGGATAACTAAATCCATGGCCATGGTTTTCACAGGACATGTTAAATTCCATTAATTCAATGAATGAAAAATCGAGCACATTTGTTGATGGAACTTGCATGCAACCCGCTTGAATAGAGATATCATGAAAATTTGTTTTTATTTCACAGTAAGTGTTCGTATGAGGACACATGACGTTCCAACATCAACTTATATCTCTCGGGTTACATGACCCGTAGCTGGATAGTAATCATGGACTTTAGGATTGCCAGCCTTATGCCGATGACAAAGAGGACTAGAAGGTTACACATTACGTGTAACAATTATCTTATCTAAATAATTTATTTTTATAATAAGTATAATAAATACTATCCCCAGTTTTGGATAAATAATTATTCAAGTACGTTTGATCACATTTATATCATTACTAGTTATTCCAAATAATATATTGTGAATTGAATATTTATTTGTCTGAGAATAATGAATTATATTTATTTAATAAATATATAGTCACTATTCACAGCCCGATAAATATTGTTGAGGATTTGAGGACCAAGTTATTGGTCTACTGAGAAATAATATTAAATATTATTTGGTTAAATCAATATTTAAAAATAACATGAATGTTATTCACGTGTCATGGAAATAATATCATTTCTATTATTATTTGGCATGGGGTTTTCACATGGAATAATAAATTATGTAACGACACATGTGGTAATTATTTATTATTACACGGAGAATTAAATTCGTAAAGCACATGTAATAAAAATAATAGAAATTCCTATTATTATTTAAAATTGGGTTTTTATATGGAATGATATAATATATAACTGAACCTGTTCTAATTATTTATTTTTACCTAGTGAATTAAATTCAATGTTATGTTATTATTATCTATATAAGCTAATGTGTCATTCTACTATCCAACAAATCATTCTGTTCACAACATCTATAGAGTAAAGTTGTCAAGCCTATATAACTCCTCCCTATCCAAGAATGATCTCATGAATGAGAGAGATCATCCTCCACCGGATCAAGGAGAATGATTTGGAAGCAATTCTCAAGGTGATCGAAAGAGGACATCACAAGCGCAGGGATATTCCGTGTTAGCACCTAGAGAATTATTTGGTGACGTCTGAAGATATGTGCATCTCATGTGGATCACCACTAGAATATTTCTACCCTTGGATTATACATCACAATAGAGTTACACCTCAAACCTATGGTAGGACACATAAACGAATAAAGTATCACCTTGGACTTAATTCTATAATTAAATTAAATTAATTATAAACAATTTTTTTCAATTATATATTCTCACATATGTGGTCTCTTCTATTTATTTTTACATTGATTCAATTATGTGGATATTGGAATTCATCCTTGTTTCAATCGTATATTAATCGTCGAATATGAAAATATGCAAAGCTGGGTACACAACTATATTGCACTTCCATCACGCCTAAAAACTAAAAAACTGTATTGATATTCATTGGAAACAATAGGAACTATAATGATTATAAAATGTGGAATATGAACTCCATTTTCCAAGTTAGGATCATGAATCAATGTTAGATAGTGAAATTGGTGAACATTATTTCATGTCATAATAGTAAAACAGGATGTATCCAATGTAGTTCTCTTGATCACATAATGAAAGAGTGTATGACACAAAAATGTGCATGCCATGATTGTAATCAGATGGCACATATTCAGTGTTATTGTCACAGTGCTTCAATTTTGGGTGTTTGGGACACTTACTAGGTGTCCAATACATAGTAGGCTTCAATAATAAAAGAGAAAAAATAAATCTCATCTACAGAACGTATCTATCCATGGTGATTCTAAGAATACCATGACCCCTCAGGAAATGCAATCCCATTTGGGAACTAAAGGAAAAAGCAGATTCAAAAATAAATTTTACGGTGACTGGTAGGTGATTTTTAATGCTCTGGACCATAAACTATGATATGTATGACTCATTTTAATTATAACCTTGTGTAAGATATGTTTGATGAATTTTTTCCCATTAGTTTATTTCATATATTGTGGATGATTTTCTATGTTTAAATGTTGAGATTATTCCTTTAGTGATAAAATGTGAAACTCTTATTTGTTAAAGAGATTGTCAAGATTTTGTGTGTAGGACAATTTCAATGATGTTCAATGGAGATGATATTTTATGGGAATTATTTTTGATAGTTTTGTATGTCTATTACATAAACCTAGGTATGTGATGTTTGATAATGTACAAGTCTCACATCGATTGTTCTAAAAATGTTTTTTTTCACAACTGAAGATGCAGTTGAGCATCACTTTTGAGATGAAAAATGTTTAAAGGAAGGATCAATGGGCTTTTTGGGACCAATAGTTGGAGTGATATCGTATCAATTGATATAATTCTCATTTTCACCTATGGAAGAGATTGATAATAATTGTTTTCAAGCAATGGTTGATTAGTTCCCAGATCAGTTTCCTAAAAATTTATCTGAGTTACTTTCTATAAAAGCATTGTAGTTAATAATCAAAAACCTCAAAGGGACCAGACCTATTATCCATCTAAATTATTGGATAAACCCAATATAATTAATTGAATTGATATAACATTTCAATGGGATGGAAGGAAAATGGTTCATTCAGCCGAGCAAAAGTATGTTGGAAGAATCAATTTTTCAGTCAAGAAGGTAGATGGAAATCTTCAACTATGTGTATATTATCATATATTATTTATAGAAAATTTCAGTTGCGATTGCAGGAGAATTTCTACCCTAAATAGTATTTTGAGTTAGTTTTGATTTTCCAAGAATTAAATAATTGGATTCATTAACTCTATAGTGAAAATTTTAATTTGTTTATGGATATTAATATCATGAAACATATTTTATCACAAAGGGATTGGAATACGAGAGAAATAATATGGATGGAATATCACCAAATGTTTGACTTTGAATTCATTTATAGATTGAGAATGGGAAATTTAGTAGAAGATACATTAAAAAAATGTTAGATTCTAATTTGGAAAAAGATGCTTCAGGTGAATAGAAGTTGATGTCGGTCCTATCCAATATGCACTTGGATTGTGGATACTACGGTTAAGTTGTAGTTTTAATTATTGTTTCATTGGTTCCAGGATTGGAAGGGATACCTAACAAGTCATAGATATGTTATTCAGAATGTGTGTTTATCATGTTAAAATTTAATGGTCAAGAAACTGTTTAGGGATGGATATTGGATGGAAGTTCAATGTTGAGGTTCACAAATTGGATGGCCATACCTATGGATTGTCATGGACAACATCTTTATGCTTAAGAGAATTCAATATGATATTTTCATACTAGAATACAATAGATTTATAATTCAATGAAACTATAATTTTGGAGGGTTTGGATGAAAAGGAAGGTGGTTGAAAATTTTTTAAGGTGCATAACCTTTCAGCAAGTTATAGAATACAATCAGTGATCAATATGAATTTTGTAGTCTTTACCTATTCTAGTATTGAAATGGGAGTAGTTAGCAATGTATTATTGAATAGGTATTCCTTGAATATTTTTTGAATATGATTCTATATTGGTGATAGTGGATCATCTCATTAATTCAGACCATTTCATCATTATTCCTGAATCTCATACAATGGAAGACATGTCCAAAATCTATATTCCAGATGTGGTAGAGAGGCATGAAATACTAGTTTTCATAGTGTTATATATATATCCACGGTTTTTTTATCATTTCATAAAATCTATATAGAAATAACTTGGGACTCTGTTGACTATGTGTGTGGTGTATCATCCTCAAACAGGAAACCAATCCAAAAGGAAGATAGAAACATTGGAAGACATGTTTCCAAATTGGGTAATAGATTTTTCTGGAAACTAGGAAGAGAATGTACCATTATTTTTGTTATTTTATAACAATAGATACTAGGTATTGATACATATGACTCCTTTTGAAAAATATAATTATAGTCTGTATCATTCTCTATTTTGTTGGGAAGAAACAGGTGAGACTTCGCTAGTTCGGCCAAGGTTTGTAAAATAGAAAATAGAGAAGATTCTAACGATTATAAAATGGATGGAGATGGGTTAGAGTCATTAAAAATATAATGTGTATCATCATTGATGGCCCTTCTTTTTGAGGCTAGTGATTACAGCTTCATTAGGATCACTCCAAGTCATTGACATTGACGTTTTGGGAATTAAGGTAAGTTATATCATTGATACATAGGCCCTTTTGAGAAACATGAAAGGGTTTGGGATGTGTAATATATATTTTAATTACTGGAATGGTTTAGTTTTGTGCATAATTTGTTTTATTTATCGTTGTAAAATTAACATCCTGATCCTGAACATGTGCTTCGATTAGAACAAGTTGACCTAGAGTCGGGTTCTTCATTGTTTCACATTTCATTGAGAATTTATGATAGGAAGTATAACATATGATGTGGTAAAATCATTAGTATAGAGTGGGTTTTTGGTAGCATGTCTGGATTTAAGAGGATACATGGGATAAGGAGAAGGAAATGAATGAGAAATGACTATAACATTTTCTTGTCCATGGTAGTTTTCTACTGGTCGGGGATGGAAACTATAATGGTGGGGATAATGTATCCCCCTAGGTTTCATGTATGTGACTATTTTTTTATTGTATAGAATGTGGTTGTGTGGTGTTTGAGGGAGTTTAGAGAAATTTTGGAATGTTTTGGGGGATTTTCTAAGAGTTATGTTTAGTTCACTATTAGTGACAACTGTTATACATCTCCAGGAACCCATGAACAATGAGGTAGTGGGTGTTGGGTAGGCACATAGTAAAGGATACCATGTGGGCTAACCATGGTAGTCTCCCCCTTGAAGCATAATTTCGTGCATGGATTGTCTAACCGTGTGAGAAACCATTCATAGGTAAAAAACTAGATCCATAAAATTAGATGTTGGTCAGTTTTGAGTTCTAACAATTCATTTGTCCAAACAAGCTCAAAATAGATATTTCACCATATCTATGGAATGTAATCCATTCTCTGTTGATTTGGAAACAATTAGGAGTCATTTCATATTGTGTTGAATTCAATAAATTATGGAAATTCATCATTTATTGTCAGTTTCATTTTTTTCCTTACATATAATTCGCCATACCTCTCAGTTTCTAAGATCTATTTACATTATGGATATATCTAATCATTTTTTTATAAATATGTTGAGTTTTTTATTTTTTTATGATATGGAAAGATATCTAAGGATGTTTTGGAGTTTTTACCTTGTTTTATGGACATTTTCAAGTCGTTTCCATTTTCATATAAATTTTATGAGGTAGGTGAATTCACTCTGAACTTTTATTTTAAAAATATGAAGGACTGATTTAAAAATTATTGTTGACATTTTTTTAGAAATTTTTATAAAAATCATGGTAGAAATCCTCTTTTTTGATAGTTTGTATTTTTTAAATTGTTAGTTAAAAAAAATTATTCATCAATTTTAAAATGGAGAATTTAATGTCGGTTTTTTGGATTGATTTATGAATTTTTTTAATAAAATGGGTTTTACTAATTGTATTTTATTTATGTTGATTTCGAACATATGAATTTTTAATGGGTTGGAATGGTCTTTTTGGTGTGTGACATGTGCAATGGGATGGAAAAGTCCATGATGTACCACCATAAAAAGGATGGGACAGAACCTTCCATGAAAAATCCTCGTCAAAATGATTCACTATGTGACAGAATAGTGGAAGGATAACTAACAACATATGGGTATAATGAGTTCTATGGTTTCATCCATGGTTGGATGTGTGGATATGTGTAATGGAATGGATTTTTCCAAATTGGAATTTATAAAATGGTTTTATTGAATCATTTTATTTCATTCCATAGAACATGATATTGTTTTGTGAAAATTATTTGTTTATGGAACTTTTTTATATTTTGATATAAAATATTTATAAATTTTTTTATATAAAATAATTTATATAAATGTGCTACGATGTTAAATCCTTGTGGTGTGAGTAAGGAATCCATTTGAGGAAATCCTATTGAGTTCGATTACTCACCGCAACTTTGGATTGTTGGTGATTTTCTAGATTTTTTATCTCGGGAAATGGGAAAAGGAAAAGTATGAATCAACTCTAGTGGTTCTTAGTTATACATGGGATATATTGTGGAGTGGATCATGGTGCGGGTTTTTGGTTTGGAGTTACTATTTTCTTTGTTTTTTTTTTGGTTTTGGTAGTATTCCTTTTTTTACATTGCTATTTTGTAGTATTCTATTATGGTACATGTATATTTTTTGATATAAATGAAATGATGGGTTTACTTTCATTGTTATCATCGACTGAATAATGGTTTCTTTTGTTATAACGTTTTTAGATGGTTGATCATAGAGTGATATAACATATTTTATCACCCTTATACTTGTTTTTTACATTTTTTATGGGTTTTTGGATCCATTATTAAAGACTTTTGAACTAAATATTTTTTTTCAATTCATTTTTTAAAAACATTATTAAAAGATGCAATTTTACAATGGCTCAATATGAGAGAAGTTCAATATCCCTTCCATAAAGTTAACTAAACTGATCCAAATGTTAAAATTAAAATTTTTTAGGATTCTCTAGTCATGGGGATTAAATTTATTTAATTGGGAGAGAGGTTTAATTTTAAATGAAGGGGTCTAAACATGTCCTATACGTGAAGACATTCTGGGAGGGCTAGATTGGACAACCCTTATGTATTTCTCCCATAACATGGGACTCAAATATCCAATTGGGTGGATTCCACCACCCATGGACAGATAACTCGATGTTTCACTTCCCCACATAATTTCATGACAATGCAACTCATTTGGTAAGTCAACCTGCTAGAAAATGAAGGATTAAAAAAATCAAACATGAATAGTGACATAGTCTCTTAGGCACTTGACTTCTTTTGTGGAAAGTGTGATGTATTTGTCCATAAAATCACCACTAAACCTCATTAAACCATGTTTCATGACCAGGGGTGAAGGTTAGTCAAATTGGAGAGCTCTGTTCATCCGTTTTAGTTCTAGTCTCCAGCATGTACTTCTAATCCTCTTAGTGATCAATTTAGGGGCTTTTCCTTGTTGTAATCTCGATCTCAACGCTTGTAATATTTGTAAGGTAATTGATTTATAGGTATATTGTCAATTGTTCTTCATTTAAAACTTCTAAATTTTTCTTTATTATGGTCTTATGAAATAAAAATCAATTAAACAAGAATCCCAATGCTTCTATGCATAACCTGAATCTCGTGATGATTTGAGTGTGGTTTCCACTTTTCTCACCATTACCTTTCATGGCTGTACAAATGGATTGTGTAGGCTGATAAAATACCGGATCTCTAACCTATGAATATCCACATACATTTCTAGTATAATATTTTATCATCGACACAAATCTGTTAATAACATCACGTTGTTGTTGTGAAAACTTGATTGAGTTTTTGTTTTTACCTCGATTCATGATTGTTGATTTTGAGAGGCTGTTGATAATAAATATCATTGATCAATCAAATACTATGTGTTAATCTTAAAATAAATCACAAAAAAATTCTAGTTTTATTATGTATAAAATCATGTAATCAATGGTTATTCCCCTTCCCATGAGAGCGATAAAAGATTGAGCATCAAGGGACAGTTACACAAGATGATCACGATTTCTGCAACCAGTTTCTCTCAGTAGTAATATTATATTTATTTCTATTTTCAAACCATAAAAAACACAAGATTTTTAAAGCCCCATTCCCCTTTTAGTTAATTAATAAAAACATTATTTTTTACAGAATGATCTTAGGCTCCATCGAAAGACGGCCTAAGGTTACTATTATACTGTAGAAATTATAGTAAAATTAAATAACTAATTTGACGCACTCGACAACGTGATCAAATTTTAGAACCATTGTAAGGGAACCAAGATCATTATTTCCCTTTATTTATTTATTTATCTTGTTAATTAGTACCCATTTCAATAACACCCCCCCTCCCCCCCACACACACACACACATTTTATTTTTTCTGTTTAGTTTTTTGTTTTTTTTTTGTGCTCTTCCTTTCTCACTATTTTTTCTCTATATATATATTCATCTTATTATATATCTATCTATAATTATATAGTGTAAAATTATATTATTATTTTACCAATCATGATTTATTTTATTTTATCCATCATAAATTATAAAAATAATATAAAATACAAAAAATACCATGCATCCCAACTTATTTTCAAGACCCGATCAAAAATAAATAATTTTCAAGAATTTCACCTAGAGATTGATAAAAAATACACTAAAAAATGAAGTCATATAGTGTAGTACAATCAATTAAAATCTAGTAACCCCTTGTGGAACCTCATGTGGTCCCAAAATTGTCAAAAATGACTCAAATAAAACCAAATAAAAAAAGGCTTCAAATAACCGGACCATTAAAAAACTGACATCCCAAGAAATTGAGTACCAACCTATGTACATTTAATATCCTGAGGAAGCAGACAACATTTAGCATAGATCAACCCTTATACACCTCTTTCATAAATTCCTTGGCCTTCCTGGTGAGGACCCTCACAAACATCTCAAAGGGTTTCATATAGTGTTCTCCACCATAAAACCCCAAAATGTATTTGAGCATCTCATCATGTTTAGGTATTTCCATTTCTCCCAAGATGGTGTAGGTAATTACAAGATATACTATATACCTACCATAATTGGAGGATGTAATTACCTAAAAAACAAATTTTATATGTGTTCATCCTGGCCTCCCGAAATGCATCAATTAGGAATGAAATTAGAGGAATTAGGCGATCACAATAAGAGACCTTTCATGAATAATTAGAGAGATTAAAAAAACATTTTTCAAGAAACCCCTACCAATATATTGGTGAAAAACTATTAATACAATATTTATTTGATAAATTTATCCCCATGGATCATGGAGTGATCGATGCTGCAGCTAATGGTTCCCTAGTTGATAAAATTCCTTCCGCTGCTCGGGACTTAATGGCTAACAAGGGTCAAAATGCTCAAAAAGATGGTACAAGATCAATTTAATCTACTAGAGGAGTTAATGAGTTATTTCATTCATCCCTATAATTAATGGTAGATAATAAACGTTATGAGATGCATAAACTTATAATTAAATTAACTCAAGCACAAGGTAACTGACAGTCTCCTCCTGTTCCATTGCATTGTGGTATTTGTTCTGAAAACACTCAATTTTCTGACCAGTGCTAAAAAATCACGATTTAAATAGGAATTGTACAATATTATTCCTTGGGGGTCCATTAAAACAATAACTTCCTTCAAGAAATAACCATTTAGGCCAAATCAAACCCCTGGATGGCAAGTACAACAACAGCATAGACATGGAGGAAAATCGAACTACCCTAAGAAGAAATGGTATCAACAAGGACAAGGTATCACCCTTATTACCCATCAACATCTCAAAAAAAATCATCCTCCTCAAAAATCTAAACCAGTAATCAAAGACAAGGTAAAGAAAATGGGAACCCAGAACATCCAGTTTTAACAGACAATGAAAATGGCTATTCATGACCTAAGAACTCAAGTGGGACAACTAGAAAACAAAATTCATGAGATAAATATTCAAGGTTATATAAAATTACCATTATAATATATCATTATTCTAAATTAAAATTGTAATGTATGTGTAATTACACTTCTAAGTGATAAAAAAGATTGTCCTTATACTGATACTACACACTAGATAAGTCCCACTCTAGAAAGAACTCCTTCCCCACCCATAAATTATTCCAGTGAAGAAAAACAAAAATAAAATTATAAATGAATTATCATTGAGGATTCCTCTGAATAATACATTCCAATTCGTTTCCCAAAAATACCATCTAAATCTAAGAAAATTTTAATAATGACATTGGGAAGAGAAATAATGGGTACATTTAAAAAGGTACAAGTTAACATTCATTTATTGGATGTGTTTAGGAAAATCCCTTGAAATTCCATATTTCATAAGGATAATTGCACCCATATAAGGAGAGTGAAGTGGAATAAGAGAGTAAACTATGTAAGGAATGTCTCATCATTGATTTAACTAGCAATGTCAACAAAATGAAAGGTTCCTAGAACATTCACCATATCCTGCACTATAGGGGAAACATTCTATTAAGATTCTTTGTTAGATTTAGGTGCTTTATTTAATGTGATGATTTATTATATGTACACATCTCTACATTTTAGATAGCTTCAACTGATATGCATCATAGTTCAAATTTTAAACTGGAGCACAATACACCCATATGGATTTGCCAAGGAATTCCTTGTAAAAGTGTAAAATCTAATCTTTCCTGCCGACTTCTACATTATTGAGATAGATGATACCCGAATAAAAAAACATTCTCCTCTCATAAATTCTATTAAATTCCTCAAAAAAACAAATACAGTCCTCAAATTTCACAATGGCATTCTTTCCATGTTGTACGGTGCAGAAAAGGTTGGTTTTAACATCCTTGAAGTTATGAAACACCCCGTTGAAGTGCACTTCACTCTTCATGCCTATTCGATGGAAGTGCTCTCAAATTTCACACACACACACCTAGTGCTCTCCATGAACCATAGTATGATTCATTTTCTGATTCATCACCTTTGGGTGATTTGAGTTTGATTCATGTATTGAGTGTTTTTAGGGTTATGAAAAATGTAAATTTTGTGCTTTAATTGTTTATTATATTCATTATAAGGTCCCCATGACAGGCGATGATTCTGAAAATTCAATTTCAATATATTCTATTTCCTTAGATAATTAACAAGAGCAGATAGATTGTTTCACGTACCTCACTCCCAGTAAATCTCATCCCTAATTTCAAAAACCACTAGTGCAGAAATTAAAACAACTTCTATCTAATTTAAGATACACCTTTCTTTAGGGTATTAACCAATTTCTAGTCATTATTTCCAATAACCTCCCTCAATAGTAGGAATAAAAATGAAAGATATTTTGAGATAGTGTAAAAAGGAGATAGGATGGACATTTGATGATATTCCTGGGATTATCCCATCAATTTTTATACACTATATACTTTTGGATAATTAGGTTAATCCCTTTTGTAAATCACTACAATGGTATAATCCCACTCCCCAAGAAGTAGTAAAATTATATGTGATTAAATTACATGTTGTTGGGATCATTTATCCTATATCTAATATTAAATGGGTTAGCCCAGTGAATATTGTGGCTAAAAATTGGAATAATTGTTGTGCCAAATTAATCGAATAATTTTGTTCCAATACATGTGCAAAACTAGTTGTGAGTCTGTATTGACTGTCATCAACAAAATCAAGCCACACGGTAGGACAAAATTCCTTTACCTTTCATTAACCAAATGATAGGAGGACTGGATAGTAAGTCAAATTATTATTTCCTTAATGACTATTTGGTTTATTTCCAAATCCATATATCCCCTAAGGATCAGGAAAATACATAATTTATCAATCCATTTAGAAAATTTTCATAACAAAGGATGCCTTTTGGTCTTTGTAATGTTCAACATTGTATGTTGATTATATTTTCAGGGTACCATGAGAATTACATAGATGTTTTTATGGATTATTTCACAGTTTATGGAACTTCATTTTATGATTATTTGGCACACCAATGTTATATCCTTCATCGTTGCACAGAAGAAGATACTGTATTAAATTATGATAAATTCCATTACATGGTTGAGAGGGGGGTAGTTCATTAGCATGTTATTTAAAATGGGGGAATTCCAGTTGATAAATCAAAAATTGAATTAATCTCATCCCTTCAATGTCCAAAATGTGTTTGTGAGGTGTGATCTTTCCTAGGTCATTCTGGATTTTACCACCGATTCACTAAAGACATTAGTAAGATCCCAATTCTCTTGTCTCGATTCTTCCAAAATGATTCGGAATTCATTTTTCATAAATAATTTGGGGATGATTTAAACTAACTAAAAATAAATCTCACATCACCTCCCATAATCCAACCAAGATGGTGGGATATCCCCTTTGATATTATGTGTGATGCCTCGAACTTTTCAGTTGGGGAATTTTTATCACAAAGAGTGGAGAAGGCTCTTCATGTAATTGTGTATGCCTTACGTACCTATGACCATGCCCAGGTGAACAAAAAAACCACTGAAAAGGAACATCTTTATATTGTGTTTTCCTTTTAAATATTTCATTCATATATTATTAGGTAAAAAATAAATGTCTTTTCTGATCATGAGGCCCTTCATTTTCTCCAAATGAAACCTACAGAAAATCCCCACCTCATTCGGTGGATGCTCTTCCACTAATAGTTTGACAATGAGATCAGAGAAAATAGACAAGTGGAAAATATGGTATCTGACCCCAATAGTACATTTTATCCACCACTGGACAACCATCATGACACTTCCCTCCCCATTGGATAATTTATTCCTCATGAAAACCTTTTTGATGTGGTGGAACATACCCCCTAGTCTGCGAACATTGTGTATTTTCTAGCATCATCTAGGGTCACCACTTATTTCAGAACTTCACAATCCCATATACTTAAGCATAATTTAAGATGGAAAATTTGGGATAACCGATAATTGTGGAGAATATATGGTGACCAAGTTGTTCATTGATGGGGCCCTAACCATTAGTTCACAACTGTTATAATCTTCTATCACACTTTGTATTGTGGTTGGGGGGGAATTTGGATCTCAATGTATATCTCGAATGGTCTGTGAATCATGTCATTATTGGGAAAAATTGTATTGTGATGCCCATTGGTTTTTCAAGTCAAGTAATCGATGTGAATTCATAGGGAATATCTCCAAGATGAATAAAATACCCCTACAACCCATGTTATTTTTTGATATCTTTGATGCATAGTGAATTGGAATCATTAGGACTTTTCCAAATTCATTTGGATTTTTTACATATTATAGGATGTTGACTAAGTTTTTAAATGGGTTGAATGAATGGATACTATGACTGATGAATCTCGAATTTTTTATTTTTTGAAGTCCCATATTTTTTTCTAGGTTTTTTTCCCTGATTCATCATTATAGATCGGGGTTCACACTTTTGCAATCACAAATTGGGAATTTTTGAAAATCATGGAATGAATAGTAAAACCCAATACAAATGTTTGGAGTTTTCACTTGGATGATGCACTTTGGGATTACCATATATACTTTAAAACCCCAATTGGAATGTCCCCATATGGGATTTTGTTTGGAATGTCTTGTCACCTACTGATAGAAGTAAGGAACCATGCATATTGGGTTGTGAAACAATGTAATTTTAATCGTCTAGATGCAGGTAAGCATAAGAAGTTGTTGATTCAGGTGTTGGAAGAAATTTGTAATGATGCATATGAAAACTCTTTAATATATAAAGAGAAGACAAAGGCTATCCATGATGGGAAGATTCGTCAGCGTATGTTTCATATTGGTGACAAGGTACTCATGTACAATACTAGGATAAAGCTCCACCCATGTAAGGTCTATTTTCGATGGCTCAGACCTCATACCATTACTAATGTTTACCCTTTGGGTTCTATATAGGTTTTTCATGAGAAGAGTGGAAAACAAATTACTGTCAATGGGAAGAGACTCAAACACATATATGAGGATTTTCCAAAGCATCTCATAGTGGAAATCCAATAAATAGATGCCACGTATGACCCCACTTAGCAGGTTTTCCATTCTCTCTACCTTTATTTACATGTCAACTTATTTAATATACTTTTATTGAAACCAATGTAATTTTTAGGTGTGGGAGAGTGTGACATGTCACAGTTAGGATTTAAAAAACAAAAAAAAAGCAAAAAAAATATATTTTTAGTTTTTATTTCCTATCCATTATTCTGGGATTTTTTAATAAAAATTGATCTAAAAATAATATCCAAAAATTGTTTTCATGCTTGAGTCGACTGTTTGTAAAATTCCACTATTATTGACAAATGTTTATCAGATGAATGATGATATGGAATCTTTTTCTAGAATCTATATTTTCAAATCATTCTTAGGGTTTTAATGGATTTTGGAAACTCATGCCTCATTAGAACTGACCAATATTTCAGTCCCTTACCCATGAGGCATTATAATCCATTTATTAGATATTCCTCATTTTAATCACATTCTTAAGAGTATCGGGTCATATCGGGAAACTAGATCTTTCCTTGATTTTTTTTTTGAATACATAAGATTATGGTATGAAACATTCATGATATAGGAAATATTTTATTGATAATACCATTGTAAAATTAACCTATTTTTTCGGCCACATTGATATTTTTCCCTTTTTATGGCATAGACACCATGAAACATCTATTGGGAAGCCACATTACAAGCCGATTTATCCATATATTCCCATATCTTGTGTAAATTATTATATTATTTCTTGCAAGTGTGGTGGAGAGGGTGTTTCTAGGGGAATTCATGCTGAAGAATCATTCTTATGCGTTGATAGAAAGGGATCCTATATTTTTTTTGGGAAGCGGGATCAGAAAACAAATTATATCATTGTGTTATAAAGGATTCCATATTTATCTCAAAAAATTCTATATAAAATTAAATATTGTTCTGTACTTTGAAAAAAAAAGAACAAAAGAATTTTTTTTGGAAAAAGAGATGTTTATTAATTATGATTCACTACTTGGTTGTGAACCACACAAATGGAACACATGGGAGAGTGAGTTAGAAGTGATAGACTCTTTGAGGGGTTGAGTGAGTAAATTATTTGTGAATTATTTCTTAATTTTGCAATGTTTTTTACTTTAGAGATATTAAACACTTATCTTCAACCTCATGTTTTTATACATAAATTTATACCAACCCTTCATCCTTTGAACAACCTATTATAAGTCATCTTTAGTATCACACTAGTTTCTCCCAAAATAGAACATAGAATCTTTTCATGCATATGGTAGGATCACATGAATATAGGGAGAAGAGCATAACTCCACTTTTATATGTTTATTGAGTAAAGAGGGAAAATTTCTAGATGAAGTTGGTTGCGACATGTTGTATGGCGGAAAAAATGAATTTGAACAAACTGGAATTTTAGGGAAGAAAAATAAAAGGAAAATTGATTCCATAAATGAGACATGATGCATTGTATTTCAGAGGAATCATTGAATTTTTTAACACAATTGATTTATGAATGGGACATGATTTGGGTTGTAGTCATTTCCCTAGAGTACAATGGTTTAGGTGTGGGGGTCGGATCACACAGTGACATAACATATTAAATGAACCTTATTCCTGTGTATTACAATGTGTATTGCTTTAAGGATCCCATTATTAATGCCCTTTTCACTCAATATTTGTTCTGGATTCATTTTTTAAAATCATTATTAAAATATTCTATTTCACAATGGATCAAGTTGAGAGCCATTTAATTTTCCTGTCACAATATTAACTACACTAACCCAAATGTTAAAATACATTTTTAGAAAGAATTTTATGGTCAGGGGTCATGAAAAATATTACTGGTCCAAAAGATGAATATGAGAAGAAGGGGCCTCAACTTGGCCTACAAGTGAAGACATTCTGGGTGGGCTTGTTTGGATAACCCTTCAATATTTTGGCCATAACGTGGGCCTCTGAGATCCAATTATTTTGATGTATCCTCCCCTAGTTAGAAAACTCTAAGGCTCACCTCTCTAAATAATTTCATGATAATGTAATACGTTTTGGTCATTCAACCATCCAGATAAAGAAGGATTAAAACTTCTGCAATGAATAGTGACCTAGTCCCTTAAGCACTTGACTTCTTTTGTGGAAGGTGTGATTTATTTGTCTATAAAATCACCCTCCATCCTCATTATCTCATGTTTGAAGACCATTGTTGATGATTATCAAAATTGTATAGCTATCTTCATCCATTTTGGTTATTTTCTCCCTTATATACTTCTAATCCACTTTGTGTTCAATTTGGGTGGTGTTAGTTGTTGTAATCCCAAGTTCTACGCTCGTAATATTGGTAAGGTAATTGATTTCCAGGTTTGTTGTAATTTTTTTTCATTTTTACCTTAGAATTTTTTTTATTATTGTATGATAAAATACAAATCAATGGAACAAGAATCCTCATGCTTCCTTGCATAATCTGGATATTGTGATTATTTGAGTGTTGTTGCCTCTTTTGTCACCCCTTCAATTTAATGAGTGTGAAAATGGACTTCGTCGGTTGATAAAATCCATGAGTAGGAACAAATGAATATGCATGTTATATTATAGTGGACTATTTTATCTTTTACACAAATATGTTCTTCACTTCACAGTGTTGATATGATGCCTTTATTGAGTTCTGTTTTTATGTCGATTCATGTTTGTTGATTTTGAGTAGTCTCTAATAATCAATATCATTGATCAATCATATCCTAGGTGGTAACCTAGTAATAACTCACATAGAATTACTTATTTTAGTATGTATTAAATAACTCAATCAATTATCATTCTTTTTCTCTTGAGAGAGACGAAGTATTGAGTATCAAGGGACACTTACATGGGTTGATCATGATTTCTCCAATCATTTTCTATCAGTAGTAATATATTTTAATTTCATTTTTTAAAGAAACAAAAAAAATGTTTTATAAAATCGCATTCCCCTTTTAGTTTCTTAATCAAAAACACTTTTTTTTTAACGCCCCGACCCTATTTACCCAGAGTCGGTGCATTATTACATAACATTGGCATGATCACAAGAAAGATCAAATCTCGAAAGACCGATTGGTTTAGTAGCCTTGGAAACACTAGATATATTCATAAGTTTTACATTACATCATAAAATGAAAAACTACTACAACAACATAATGTCTCCATAATCCACACTCATATCCCCACATAATATCCCTGCAGGTCATTCATAACTTACTTCTTCACTTCCTGGGAAAAATAAAACATAGAAAAGGGGTGATATCAAATGCCCAGTAAGGATAACAATATAGCGGAAACTTTCATAAATAAGAATAAACATTTAAGGAAATGTATAACTAAAACAAAATCCTTTCAAACATGAACTTTCAACATGGTATAACATAAATAAAATGAAATAATGCCATTTACTTATTCACATGGATATTCTACTAATCAAATAATCACATGCAAAAATCAATAACCACTTTCATAATGTTGGAATGCATAATGCCAGACTATCATAACCACATAGTCAAGGCCTCATGCCAAGACTACAAATAAGATTTTGTCAAGGCCTTGTCCCAAGACACTAGTTTGTCTCATGAGACCTACCGATGCATCGAGGAGCTATAGCGGGCTCCACCCGTCACATATTAAGTCCAATGCATTCCCATATGAAAAGGTTTAAACATAACATAAACATTCGTATTAAAACTAGCATACGAAATGTCAATACTTTCACCATAAACTATGAATGGTATAAAAAGAGCACATCCACAGTCAAACATATCACAAAACCTTCAATACAATATAGATGTTTTGTATAATAAATCAACTTCAAATAATCTTAAAATCCATCAAAGGATGTTGACATAGATGAAATCAAAATTCTTTTTAAAGAAATATATCCTTTTATTTTGAAATCATTTAAGATCCATATAAAATAAAACATTTTCTTTGAAAATATTCTTATAAGCTTGTAAGGGAAGCTTTGGAGATTTTATAACGGCGGAAAATAGCCGCACCCGCCGTATAAGTTAAAAAAACATTCTTACCTTAATTCTGTCGAAAAGGTTAAAAAGGACCTTGTTTTGAAAACGACAGAAAGATTCCTTTATCAACCTCTTATAAAAAGTCAAACAAGGGTATAAATGACTTTAACCCATATTCTTGTAAATAATATATATGTTTTGAAAAACATTTCGAAGAAACATGGATGTGGATGATAAAGAAATCCCAGTAGATTATTACGTATAAACAACCTCGGATAATGAAGAGATTGTGAAATAACCCTTACCTTGTAATTTTCCTTGGTTGGGGTAGGTTAACCTCTTGTATAATGGTGAAATAATTGTTATTAAATTATACAAGAATCATATATATTAATATGATATCATATATGATCTTTTAACATTGATTTGTTAATAATATCTTAGAATTATCGTCGTTTCGGGTGTTAACTTACTCATTTTATTTTATATGTTTTGTTACATAAGCCATGTTTGTTGTATCTTATTCATATCCAGAATTATATCAAGCCCTTAAAAATCATTTTTAAATCATCAAATTATAATTATACTTGAATGGATACGATGGAGAATGAATCTCATCGCATTCGTGGAGACGGTAGTCCGTACGTACGCACGAGCGACAATATCATTCTTTTGATATTAAAATAATATATAAATGGATGGTATATCATATATACAGAATCATTAACATGTTATATTTATTATTTACATGAGTTACACATCATTATTATACCCATCCAAATAATATTATATTGAATAACAATTACACCACGACTTGGAGACGGTAAGTCGTACGTACGCACGTATGGTGACATGTTATTCAAAGGTTGGATAGAATACTGAATATGGTTGTACCATATTTATAATAACATCACAGTATATATATGATACTGGATTTATTATTTTATAATGGTAACAACAAGGAAAGAAGAAGTGGAAGAAGAAATGAACTTAGAAAAGGGTGGTGAAATCATTACCTCTTCTTCGGGTTCTTTCTTTTGATTTGATCAAAAGGGCTCCTTAGGTTGGCTTTCTGATCAAACTAAGGCCTCTAAGTTGTATTGAAAGATGTTGGGAGAGTATTTGGGCATAGTTTTGCCGAACCAAAAGGCTTTGAAGGTGTTAAGAAATGAGAAGGAGGAGTGCCCTTTTATAAGAGGGGTGAGGGGAACCTTTGGAAAAGCTAGAAATATTAATTTATAATAAATTCATATTCGGTTCCTAATGGCTCCAAAGTTGACTATTCAAAGGTTAAGGTGGGGATGGGTCGAAAACAACTCAACCAATAGAATTTAGACAGGTTTGGGTACTTATATTAACCTTATCATTAAGTATTAACTCTAAGTTTATTAGTTTCACTTTTACAATGTCTCTTTGTATTTTTATATAATATGGTTAATAAACTTACTATATACATCCAAGAGACCCCCAAGTGGTCCATTAATGACGAACCTATCATGATATAAGTCTCTTGGCCGAATCTTAGATTTTTAGGATTTTAATATCAATTAATAATATAATATTTGTTTAAAGAACTCTTTTATGTCAATTTTGACACTATTCACTAGTTGATTTTTGTGAAACTCATAACAGATTTATTACTTCGAACAAAGTCAATTACATCAATCCTAATATATCCTATTATCCTATAAAATTAGTTTAATTAATTAAAAGTTTCATATTATATTTATTTGGGTATTTATAATATCAATTATTTTAATTTTTCACTATTATAGTAATTACTACATCATCATTGTGTCATAAATAAAATAAATTATTTAATGTCTAAAAATTATAAATAAAATATCATTATGTAGGAAATATTTTTATCTTTCTAATGAATATTTATAATATAAAATCCAACATATATAACCCTATGTAACAATTTTTTTACTAAAAGATATATGCTTGTGTCATTTTTGTATTCATTTTAACTTAATTAAAATAAAGTGTCATTATCACTTACAAGTGGATCCATGGGGTCCCAAAATCGACCCAAAGATGCCCATGGTCGACCATGTATCAACCAATAGGGTTAAGACACGTTTTAGGGTAATTTAGTATTATTATAATATTATTGTTTAACCCTTATTTACCGGATTTACCCTTAACCATGGTAAATAAAATATTCACCGCAGTAATTATTCAAAATGTCTAAAAATAAAAGTTACCTATTTACACAATTTGAACATCCTGATTCCAAATATGAAATCCATTTTCATAAATTCAAAACACATAAGTGGAAGAAATTAATTTAAAATTAATTCCCGCTGTCAAAACAAAAAGCGTGTTTTTAAGAGATAATAACTATCAAAAGATTGACACTTGTTTATGTTCGGTTTAATTGTAAAATTATGTCCAATGACCAACATTATATTAAATGGTAAAAATATATTCTAAATATAATTTAAAACTACTAAAATTAATAATTTATCACTATTAATTATTTTGATTAAAAAAGATGTTTTTAATTAAAATTTAGAAATTTTCACTATTCATCAAAATATGAAAGTTATCCGAAAAGTACCAAAATTTCACCTTAGGCTAAATTAGATATTCCGATTCCAAAAATGAAGTCCATTTTGAAATATAAAATATATATAATTTTAGAAAGTAGGTATTACTATTCATAACGGCTAGTTTGATCGGTTGTGGTGTGTGTTAAAACTCGAAGTTGCGTACAACACACGCTACTGTATTATTCAAATGAAAGCGTACCGTGGAAGCTTGGGATGTTTCATTTTAAATTTTTTGATGTCCCCATTTAGTCAAAAAGTTTAAAATATTGTATTTAAAAAAAGGGTTCACTATTAAAAGTTGATAAAAGTGCAATACTGAAAATGAATTTGTTCTTGCATTATATTTAAGAAACTCACAATATGGATTCTAAAATTATAAGGATTATATAAAGTTTAAAATTTAGATAATACTATTCATAACCTCTTTTGAATGGCTTTTTTTTGTAATTCATGGTGTGATTGAACTCAGTGTTGCGTGTAGTGCAAGTTATTGAATTATTTTGAAGAAATAACACACTATGAAATCTTGGGGTGTTACATTCTCCCCTCCTTCAATAAATTGCGTCCTCACAATTTGAAATTGTTCTTCGAAAATAAAAGGTTGAAAATAGAAAATATATTTGTGGGAAAACCCACATCGGAAATTGGGTTACTAAAATTTAGTCTTAATATGAGGAAAAGAGAAATGAAAGGGTCACCACCAAATTATGATCTCGATTAGGAGAACATTGGTGTCAATTAGAGACATATAATTGGAGGAAAAAACGTAAATATTTATAGGTAGTGATTGAGGTCATCAATCACAAACAAGTATAAAATTGAGGTCCTTAAACTCATCAATCTATGATGATTTGAATTACCATCGGTTCAACAAAACATAGGGTATTAGGATAACACATTTTTGACGTTTCAAAATATCTTAGTTGAAATCCCACATCGAAAAATGAATTAATGAGGCCTATATTTAAAATAAAGAGTGGAAAGTATGAAGATTACTGAAAATAACACATACTAGGGTTCCATGTAGAAAAATATGGATATGGAAGAAAAATCTAACCATCAATTATCTGATTGAGAGTGGTAGAGAACATGGATATGAAAAGGCCAACAATCCCAAAGCCATAAATTAGTGATGATTTAACGTACCATCTAGGAAAACATTTTTATTCTAAGATTCTTTTCTTAATATTGAGGAATTTATTTATGAGATTGGATAAGATCATAAGGAGATATACTTACTTTATAATTAGAGTTTTATCCATTAATAAATTTCTACCACAAACTCATCTTTCACTCTAAAAGATAAAAGAATGTAAAAAAAAATTCTATTTACACTATTCGTATAGGGTTCCAAAATAAACGAATTTATAATTTATCTACCAGATCTTTTAAAAAAACTACATTATTTAATCCATGACATCTCTTGGTCCAGTGGTAGGTGATACACCCTTGTCGCCCTTCGGTTGCGGGTTCAAGTCTCGCGGCCTTGCCGGACGCGACGGGTTTCCGCCCGACCTCCGGGTTGTCCTTTTATGGCAATACAAAATTAATCTCAAACTAGAATTTATCCAAAATACTTCTGACCAAACTCACAGTCCAACATTTATAAGGAAGTTAAACATAATGTAGAACATTTTTACCACGTAATAGCATATGAATACCTTCATCATGTATTCTTTTAAAACACTGAAACATCCTGAATTACCATAATCCATATTGATTACATTCAGGCTCCCTTATTCCATATAGAATGCTGGATATACTTCATCAATCCAAAAATGTTTTAAACCCCAACAATGATGGAATATACAAATCCTTAATTAGTTTCAAGGTAGTCAAGAATATCCAATATAATTTATCCAAATCAATCATGTATTATTCTAAAATCACTACCTCAGTATCAGAACCATATTATGGTTTATCATTCTCTCAACCATATATTTTCCAAAAATTTAACCTGCTATTGGGTCACTTTTCATTGTTTCACACAATCTCAAGTCCTTAATGAAATAGTACTTCAGTACAATCCTTATATACTCCATAATTATTATAATAAGTACATTGTTGATACAACACTCAATTGACATAATCAACATAAGAACTCTAATCATTCCTCTTCATCTGTGGTAGTATCATAACTTGATTATTATCCAATAACATCATTTTCGGCATAGTCTGATGACTGGGACATAGGTTCGCGTAGTGTCCAAACTCCTTGCAAATGAAGAATTGTACATTTGAAACCATTTTCTTACCCTTGCAGTCATGTACTTTGTGCCCTTTTCCACCAAACTTATAACAAACTCCCATTCCTTTGAGACAAGTTATAGGGTGTTTCTTTCCACAGTTACCACATATGGGAAAATTCTTCTTTTCCCTCTTCCCTTTATCCATCTTTCTCTCTTCCATCCTTTTCTTCTCTTTCTTCCCTTCAAAGCCATAGGACTCAGTAAAATCTTTACTTATCTTATCAAAACATGATACTATTTCTTCGTATGATGATAATAAATGGGAGACTATTTCTCTTATAAATTCTGGCTTAAGGCCCTGAAAGATATGATCCTTCTTTCTCTTGGGATCATTTGCATTGCTGGAGTTCTCATTCCTTCTACTGGGCGCCATTTCTAAACAATGGCATACACTAGATTAGTTTATGAATAACAATACCTAATCCCAAACTTGTAAGACACATAACATAAATTAAATAGTTTATGGATATAATCCATAATCATATAAATTTCTCCTTTGAGGAAGTAAATCCACATAAACCATTCATAATGGTTTGTAAAGAAAATGAGAATTATCCTAAGCATATCCCCCGGGAGTGTCGTAACCAAGAGTGCAGCAAGGCCCATTGTCGTGCACCAGTTCCCGTTCGAGTCTAGCTCAAAGCGGTGTTTTCGGGTTTTACCCCTAGGTATATCTGTGCCAGAGCCGCCTCTACCTGCTCGTATCCAGACAGGGATGTATTTCTCGGAAAACTCACAAAATCTCTACAATACCAAAATTCTAGGAAGGTCTTCTATACTAATCCTCAAATTTCATCTTAGGTC
This sequence comes from Viscum album, assembly GCA_963277665.1. Classification (NCBI taxonomy): domain Eukaryota; kingdom Viridiplantae; phylum Streptophyta; class Magnoliopsida; order Santalales; family Viscaceae; genus Viscum; species Viscum album. The sequence goes on along the minus strand of OY728141.1, from coordinate 459,880,868 downwards.
TACGTGCTCTAATCAGAGTTTATCTAAATCTAGCTTCCAAGGTTTGTACTAAACTTCCTCTGATACCAACTTTAACACCCCGACCCCAGTTACCCAGAGTCGGTTCATTATTACATAACATTGGCATGATCACAAGAAAGATCAAATCTCGAAAGACCGATTGGTTTAGTAGCCTTGGAAACACTAGATATATTCATAAGTTTTACATTACATCATAAAATGAAAAACTACTACAACAACATAATGTCTCCATAATCCACACTCATATCCCCACATAATATCCCTGTAGGTCATTCATAACTTACTTCTTCACTTCCTGGGAAAAATAAAACATAGAAAAGGGGTGAGCTCAAATGCCCAGTAAGGATAACAATATAGCGGAAACTTTCATAAATAAGAATAAACATTTAAGGCAATGTATAACTAAAACAAAAGCCTTTCAAAAATGAACTTTCAACATGGTATGAAATAAATAAAATGAAATAATGCCATTTACTTATTCACATGGATATTCTACTAATCGAATAATCACATGCAAAAATCAATAACCACTTTCATAATGCTGGAATGCATAATGCCAGACTATCATAACCACATAGTCAAGGCCTCGTGCCAAGACTACAAATAAGATTTTGTCAAGGCCTTGTGCCAAGACACTAGTTTGTCTCATGAGACCTACCGATGCATCGAGGAGCTATAGCGGGCTCCACCCGTCACCTATTAAGTCCAATGCATTCCCATATGAAAAGGTTTAAACATAACATAAACATTCGTATTAAAACTAGAATACGAAATGTCAATACTTTCACCATAAACCATGAATGGTATAAAAATAGCACATCCACAGTCAAACATATCACAAAACCTTCAATACAATATAGAAGTTTTTTATAATAAATCAACTTCAAATAATCTTAAAATCCATCAAAGGATGTTGACATAGATGAAATCAAAATTCTTTTTAAAGAAATATTTCCTTTTATTTTGAAATAATTTAAGATCCATATAAAAGAAAACATTTTCTTTGAAAATATTCTTATAATCTTGTAAGGGAAGCTTTGAAGATTTTATAACGGCGGAAAATAGCCGCACCCGCCGTATAAGTTAAAAAAAACATTCTTACCTTAATTATGTCAAAAAGGTTAAAAAGGACCTTGTTTTGAAAACGACGGAAAGATTCCTTTATAAAACACTTATAAAAAGTCAAACAAGGGTATAAATGACTTTTACCCATATTCTTGTAAATAATAAATATTTTTTGAAAAACATTTCGAAGAAACATGGATGTGGATGATAAAGAAATCCCAGTAGATTATTACGTATAAACAACCTCGGATAATGAAGAGATTGTGAAATAACCCTTACCTTGTACTTTTCCTTGCTTGGGGTAGGTTAACCTCCTGTATAATGGTGAAATAATTGTTATTAAATTATACAAGAATCATATATATTAATATGATATCATATATGATCTTTTAACATTGATTTGTTAGTAATATCTTAGAATTATCGTCGTTTCGGGTGTTAACTTACTCATTTTCTTTTATATGTTTTGTTACATAAGCCATGTTTGTTGTATCTTATTCATATCCAGAATTATATCAAGCCCTTAAACATCATTTTTAAATCATCAAATGATAATTATACTTGAATGGATACGATGGAGAATGAATCTCATCGCGTTCGTGGAGACGGTAGTCCGTACGTACGCACGAGCGACAATATCATTCTTTTGATATTAAAATAATATATAAATGGATGGTATATCATATATACAGAATCATTAAAATGTTATATTTATTATTTACATGAGTTAAACATCATTATTATACCCATCCAAATAATATTATATTGAATAACAATTACACCACGACGTGGAGACGGTAAGCCGTACGTACGCACATATGGTGACATGTTATTCAAAGGGTGGATAGAATACTGAATATGGTTTTACCATATTTATAATAACATCACAATATATATATGATACTGGATTTATTATTTTATAATGGTAACAACAAGGAAATAAGAAGTGGAAGAAGAAATGAACTTAGAAAAGGGTGGTGAAATCATTACCTCTTCTTCGGGTTCTTCCTTTTGATTTGATCAAAAGGGCTCCTTAGGTTGGCTTTATGATCAAACTAAGGCCTATAGGTTGTATTGAGGGATGTTTTTAGATTATTTGGGCAGAGGTTTTCCAAACCAAAAGGCTTTGAAGGTGTTATGAAATGAGAAGGAGGAGTGCCCTTTTATAAGAGGGGTGAGGGGCACCTTTTAAAAAAGCTAGAAATATTAATTTATAATAAATTCATATTCGGTTCCTAATGGCTCCAAAGTTGACTATTCAAAGGTTAAGGTGGGTATGGGTCGAAAAAAACTCAACCAATAGAATTTAGACAGGTTTGGGTACTTATATTAACCTTATCTTTAATTATTAACTCTAAGTTAATTAGTTTCACTTTTACAATGTCTCTTTGTATTTTTATATAATATGGTTAATAAACTTACTATATACATCCAAGCGACCCCTAAGTGGTAAATTAATGATGCACCTATCATGATATAAGTCTCTTGGCCGAACCTTAGATTTTTAGGATTTTAATATCAATTAATAATATAATATTTGTTTTAAGAACTCTTTTATGTCAATTTTGATACTATTCAATAGTTTATTTTTGTGAAACTCATAACAGATTGATTACTTCAAACAAAGTCAATTAAATCAATCCTAATATATCATATTATCCTAGAAAATTATTTTAATTAATTAAAAGTTTCATATTAAATTTATTTGGTATTTATAATATCAATTATTTTAATTTTTCACTATTATAGTAATTACTGCATCATCATTGTGTCATAAATAAAATAAATTATTTAATTTATAAAAATTATAAATAAAATATCATTATGTATGAAATATTTTTATCTTTCTAATGAATATTTATAATCTAAAATCCAACATATATAACCCTATGTAACAATTGTTTTTCTAAAAGATATATGCTTGTGTCATTTTTGTATTCATTTTAACTTAATTAAAATAAAGTGTCATTATCACTTACAAGTGGATCCATGGGGTCCCAAAATCGACCCAAAGATGCCCATGGTCGACCATGTATCAACCAATAGGGTTAAGACACGTTTTAGGGTAATTTAGTATTATTATAATATTATTTTTTAACCCTTATTTACCGGATTTACCCTTAACCATGGTAAATAAAATATTCACCGCAGTAATTATTCAAAATGTCTAAAAATAAAAGTTACCTATTTTCACAATTTGAACATCCTGATTCCAAATATGGAATCCATTTTCCTAAATTCAAAACACAGAAGTGGCAGAAATTAATTTAAAATTAATTCCCGCTGTCAAAACAAAAAAAGCGTGTTTTTAAGAGATAATAACTATCAAAAGATTGACACTTGTTTATGTTCGGTTTAATTGTAAAATTATGTCCAATGACCAACATTATATTAAATTGTAAAAATATATTCTAAATATACTTTAAAACTACTAAAATTCATAATTTATCACTATTAATTATTTTGATTAAAAAAGTTGTTTTTAATTAAAATTTAGTAATTTTCACTATTCATCAAAATATGAAAGTTATCCGAAAAGTACCAAAATTTCACCTTAGGCTAAATTAGATATTCCGAATCCAAAAATTAAGTCCATTTTGAAATATAAAATATATATAATTTTAAAAAGTAGGTATTACTATTCATAACGGCTAGTTTGATCGGTTGTGGTGTGTGTTAAAACTCGAAGTTGCGTACAACACACGCTACTATATTATTCAAAGGAAAGCGTACCGTGGAAGCTTGGGATGTTTCATTTTAAATTTTTTGATGTCCCCATTTAGTCAAAAATTTTAAAATATTGTATTAAAAAAAAGGGTTCACTATTAAAAGTTGATAAAAGTGCAATACTGAAAATGAATTTGTTCTTGCATTATATTTAAGAAACTCACAATATGGATTCTAAAATTATAAGGATTATATAAAGTTTAAAATTTAGATAATACTATTCATAACCTCTTTTGGATGGCTTTTTTTTGTAATTCATGGTGTGATTGAACTCAGTGTTGCGTGTAGTGCAAATTATTGAATTATTTTGAAGAAATAACACACTATGAAATCTTGGGGTGTTACATTTTTAACTTAATCATCTATGGCTTCATTAAGAGATGACCTAGGGTTACTATTATATTACATAAATTCTAGTAAAATTAAACATCTAGTTTGATGCACTCGACAATGAGATCAACTGTTGTGTTTTATATCAAAGGTAAAATCATATCCCACATGTTCTTAAAGCAATTGGAATTTATTTATAGCCTCTTGCATCATGGGGTTGTCTCTTAAATACATGTAACATTTCACCACCTTCTTATGTTACTAAAGATATGTGGGATTTTATATGTTATATTTAAATTTTAGAGGGATATGTTTTAGTATTTATAGATAAAAATTGGTATTTTTTATTAAATTGTCTACTCATTTCAAAATAAAAATATCAATGAGAGAGGAATGTGATATTTAGATAAATATTTTGTTGATATTTAGATGATACTCATTAAATATGAGATGACAATGAATGATGATAATATGGTATTGGAAAACAATCAAAGCATAAGATATTCATGTCCATAATCCTAATCATGGTAAAGATAAACATCAAAATAATGTTACATCATTCCTCTTACTCTAATAAAAACATGATTGAATGGAATATTCACCAGTATTATTTTCCTATTTAAATTTTTTATGTCCAAATAAAAATTATGGATTATTAAATATATAGGTTCTATGATTCATATCATGGGAGTTTTTGTCTCTTTGAAGGATGATGCCTCTCTTTGTTATATGCAATATTGGAAACCCGATCTAATGCAACCCTAATAATTCATTTCTCTATATTATTTTCACATATTAATTATAAAATTATATTAATTACTATGGGTGTTTCATTGATCACCAATGACCACATATATCTTTGGTGATAGTTCTTAGCAATGATCTATGTCTTTCACCAACCTATTGTAACACAACCTCCCCTTAAACATTCTGATCGTCGTGTGACCAAGAACCATCCTCATATGACTCACCTTTATATTCATTATCTATTATTCATTTCATATCAAGTGGTGATTATATGAATAAAATCATGGATTAATAATCCTCTTATTAACATTACACTATTATTCCTCCTTTATAGTGTTCCAATTTCGAAATAATATCATTACTGGGAGACTAGTTTGTTTGATTTTGATCACAATTTTCATCTCATGATGGTCTACCCAGTGGTGATGAATGATGGATAATATAATATATAGGCACAATCAATTGTACTAGTTGTATTTTTTTGCAAGACTTAGTCGTTATGTGGTTCTTCCCATTCGATCAATTTCCTATTTTGATTCATGTCAATAAAAATGATCTTCATTATACCATAAAGAATTATTTTACATTGCATATACCAGTGAAAACACATTGAATTAATTTATTTTTTAATTTAGTTATTTTATATATTCCTATGCTATATTATGTATTTTATCAAAAAAAATTATGATAAAAACTGTCAATAGAATTTCCACGAATAAGAGGATGAAGAAGAATCTCTAAAAAGATCATTCAAAAATAATATTAAAAATAAAATACATTAATAGATCTCAAATAGGAATATTCATCTCAAACAAAGAATAATAATTAGATGGTATAAACATTTAGAATATTGACTATATAATCTCACAATATACATAAATATTTAGTTTATTATTTTATATGAATAATCATTTTGTATCACAGATAGTCATAAAAAATAAATAATTGAATGTTTATTGTCTTTAGGGACTAGATACATAAGAAATCCATGTAAATTTTTCTCCATAATCAATCCAAAGTAGAATAATGTCTTGAATTATCATATGTTATACTCATCTCCATATCACTTGGAAGGGAAACATAATAAATGAGTTAGTTAAAATTAATAGTAAGGGAAAATATATTGACATGTCATTAAGGGTTAAATAAAAAACATATGAGAAAACATGGTCATGATATTGATATCATATCAAAATTTAATGAAAAATAGTAGTTTTACTTATGTTAGACTAAAATTATATGTAATATCAATGAGAAAAACATAACCCTTGGAAAAACATTATGGAATTATGATCCATTAAATATGATTCATGGTGTATAATAATTGGAACAAGATTATCACATAATATTGTATCATAAACATAATCATTGAAATCATATGTTGAGGCTACCCATAAATAAAATCATCAAATTGTAGGTTTGGTATAATCACTCATGTACCTTCATTGGCATGTTTAAACCTCTAATGTACCAATGGGATTGGAATAAAACCCCTAGTGAGCCCAATTTTATTGGTATAAATCCAATTGGGTATCCATTGGCATGGGATAAATCCAATGGGGTACACTTTTTCATAGGATAAATCCTTCGATGTACAATTTATCTTGAGATAAATTATCACATGTACCCTTTGTCATGGGGTAAATCCTTTTATGTGTCCTCTATCTTGGGATAAATCCTCATGTGTGACATTTTATTTGGATAAGACATATTTTGATCCCTATTGGGATCATGAGACAAACATTTACAATTCAAAATAATGTGATAAAGTACCCCAAATCAAACATACATACATATTGATACACATGATTAAAACCCATTAAACACATCATAATGAACCCATTAAAGTAAAAATAGGTTTCACAACACTTACATGTTGTATAACAAAAATATATCTTCAGTATTTATATTTTTGATACACAAAATTCAATCACACATAAATAGTAATTTATAGAAACCTTTATAGTATAGTAAATGAGAATTAACATCCATAAAAATGAGGCCTCTTGATCTATAGTGAATAATTATAGTGAAATAATAAAATATTTTTTAGAAAATTATTTTATCACTAGGAAAAAAGAAAAGGTTATAGTAAAATTGAAAATTCAACTTTGAAAAGATGAAGTGAAATATTTTACCATGGATTTAATTTTTAAAAAGTAACATTAAGTACTTAATTCATGATAAATACATAAAAGTTTCATAAAGGTGAAGTGAAAACAAATTGAAAACATTGACATATAATAATAATCTTCAATAATATAGCCATTAAAATGACATAATTTTTTTAACATTTTAATTAAAAACACTCTAAGAATAATTAATATTAAAAATAATTTTCAATTATTGATCTTTGAAAATATATAAATGTTATACCATAATAATATGGAGTGTAAGATAATACATTTGATTTTGAAAAGATAGAAAAATATTTGGCAAACCCATTGTTGAAATACCACATCATAAAATGATTTTGTAAAAAATAATTATAAAAAGAGGATAAATTAAATATGAATGTCACTGAGATAATAAAAAAATATGTTCCCCAATATAAAAGTGAAATTATTCGAGAATAGGAAACATGTGAATAGAGGAGAACCCATAGTTAAAGTGGATATTAATTATTCTTAGTGATAATATATGTTTTGAGAAATAAATCAATCAATGTAAAATATTTTAATTCCAAAATTTTATATATATATATATATATGTGTGTGTGAATATAAATTACAATCAAATAGAATCATAGAGTGTAATTAATCAATATTTGGGTAACAACGTTCAACAAGAATAATTTTAATTTAGTAAAGTGATATTTGTTAACCAAGAAACTTATGGACATGATATCCTTTGAATCACAATAAATTTAAAAAATAAAAATTATATGGATATTCATTACAATTGATTTAATTGAATGTGGTATAATAAATTCATTAGCAAGTAATCACGTCATATCATATATTTCATTTAATAAAATAAGAAATAAATCTTAATAAAATAAATTTGAAACACAAATCCCTCACCTTAAATTCCCTATTATTTGATAACACTATAACCACTATTATTAAATAAAAACAAAAATTAATAAAATTTTCAAAACGTTATTCATGTTTATAAACATTCAGAAATTTCAATTAAATTTTTCCCAAAAAATTATATTACATGGTAATTTTCTATTTCCATTATCTAGTGAGAGTAATCTTAATTTTTTTTTACTAGTTACAAAATAATGACATTATTCATAATTATTATTAAAAAGATCATCATTACCAAATATTTTAAGGTACTTCGATTTATGTTATATTATTAATTTTAATTTCATAATTTTATTTCAGAAGGGAATTTGTCACAACCATTAAAGATGAATTTGGGGATGAGTATGTTTTGATGATTCTGAGCTATCAAAGTGTGGCTTCTTGAATATAAAATTATATATATTTAAATATTTCATAACCAAAAAAACTAATTATTTTGATACTTATATCATATATTTCTCTATTTTTAATTCCCATATTCACGCATTATATAAAAATACATCATTATTCATGTAGTTTTTTAAACTAACCCGAATAAGAAAATACCATAATTAATGGATGATTATGAAGTAAATTCATTATAATAAAATTTTAATAATGTTATAATACTTTTATGTGGCCTTTATTATTGTCATAAATAATAATTTTAAATATATATAAAAATAATATAACTTGTAATAATTTATTACAAAAAAAAGAAGAAATAATTTTTTTCTCGTAGGATGCTCATTTAGACGGTTGAATTTACCAAGGGTGTTTATTGATCATATTGTAAATAGATTATCCAATTTGTCTTTTCAAAACAATAATATTTTTATAGAAATAATATTTTTCCGTTAAATCCATTAACATTATTATAAAATTATATTGCTAAAGAAAAAAATGGAAATCAATCATACTTGGGAGGCTGTAGTATACAGATACACATGGATAATTATTTCATTTTCCACAGAATAGGGAAAATGAGTAATATGGTTTATCATATCAGAAAATATAATATATAATACATATAATAATTCAATATTATATTCTATATTATAGCATCCTTTTATGGTACTTATGGAAAAATAAAATAGGTTGTTTCTTCGATATAGTAGTCTTCACAATGCATGAATGACAATTTATTTTTCGTTAATAGACATTAAAATGGTAGTTATTAATAGTAACATTATTATAATAAAATTACATAATAATAATGATATTGATGATACCATTTTATCATCATGTGATGTAATTTTTTGTACAATGAATGAATATTAATAAATCAAAATTATAATGAAGTAGTTAGAAATTTACACTACACTTCTTAGATTTTATTCATGTAAATGTGGGATAATCCTTTAATAGATGGAATATTGATAAGAAAAAACCTCTTGAAGGTGGATATAAATTTTCAAGATAGTTTTGAGTCTATTGTTTGTTAAAAAATATGTGTGTGTTGAGGTGTGAGGGGTGTGGATAAAAGTTACCTTATTTCAATTGAAAATAGATGTCATTTAAGTAAATAACAAAAACAATTAGTAATGGAAAATCACTCTCAATGAAATTGTAGAAAAAATTGGAGAAAATAGGTAGTTTTGGTCATAATTTCAAGAAATTACTCATCGAACCATTTCCATGAATTCTCTATACATTATTTTTTGTCATTCCCTTTGGGTTAAACCCCTTTTACCTCGTTTCAACATTATGATTTGGTAAAAAGATTTTACCAATGTTATTTATCGTTTTATAATGAAAATTAATTTGTCCTTATTACATTATTAGGACATAATGATTTCAAATTTCAAATAAATTTTATTATATTAAATTTATATTCTCAAAAAAAATATTTATAAAATACTATGTTTATAATGTAATTTTAACAATTTATTCTGGTAAATTTAATTTAACTTCTAAAATTTAAAATACGGGTTCCAAAATTTTAAAAATATTCTAAAATTAAAAAGTTACTTATAAAATAAAAATTTATTCATAAAATTTATTTCATGAATTTATAATTAAATCTTATATAATAATTGTTTTATAAAAGTTATGATATTTTTAAAAACGTTATTTTTTACACATCACCTACGAAATAAATATTTTTACAATATATCAAAAATAAATTTTAAACAAATATTGACACATAGAATTCAAAAAAGATGTTAATCTTGTACATAATAAAACATATAAATTTATGAATTTATATTTTAAACAATAAAATAAAATAAAATTGCTTTTATTGAAAATGAACTTTTAAAATATTATGTATTTTTAATACTATCTCATACATGTTCATAAATGAATTATGTAAATATATTAGTTAATATTTTGAAATATTATATATTATAAGAATAATATTTCAAAATTTATATAGTTGAATTTAGTAATACATTCAATGTTTGTTTGGGAATGGAAAATATATTTATATATTTAATAATAATTTTTATATATCATCCAAATGTAAGTATTTTTAATTTTTTACTATTGTTTAATTTACTAGGTAATTTATTATTCATAAATTTTTTAACAAATAAATATATAGGGTCTCATTTAAGTTTTCTGTGGCAAGGGGAGAAATCTATAGAAAAAATTATTTATTTTAAAAAAATATATTCCCAAATCTCCTACTATCACATTTACGTCCATAAATAAATTTAATCTGTTGAATCGTAATGATCACATACTAATGAAAATAATTATATCTATTTGATAATTATTACTCACAATATAATTTCTAGAGTATTATCAACCATCACAGTAAATATATAATTCTTCCATAGAATAGGTAAATCTTAATATTGCGGTTTTCTCTATTCATTTGATCTAAACATACCTCATGATTAGGTAACAAAACTCATACAATGTAATTAATTTTTTGATAAAGATGAAAGTCATCCTTGATATGATAGATTATCATATATTAGTTTGAAATATGAAATTTGATTTCCGTATTTTTTATTACTACTTATTTTATATAGGGAACAACTTACATAAAAAATCACATTGAAATCATCCAATGTAGAGATATTATGACATCAATGAGGCATATTCCATATTCATCAACATGGTATAAATTAATAATAGATGATAAAATAAAATAATTGGGGAGTTTATTTTAAGTTCATATAAAATTTCCTCATCATACATGGGTGGATATAACAAGATTAAAATTAGATATCTACAAGTATTGAGTGGAGGGTGATTATACATTATACCATAATTTTTCATGATCTAATTTTAGAAGTAAGGATAGATTATAATTTACATTTATTCCCTATTTTAAGAGGTTATTGATGTTTCTTATCTTTATTAGTTATTGGATTAGGAAATAAATTTTCATAATTACCAAACTCTTGACATTTAAGGCATTTATAATTCATCAACCCTGACAAAAAATTTATGTGGAAAAGAAGAATCTTATTTCCTTTATCATATTTTCCATCTTATCTTCTACTAAAACACCATTATTTTCTTAATTTGTGTTTTAAGATTTTTTCAGAAATTCATTTTCTATTCATAACTCGATAAAGTTGGGTTTTCATTATTAAAATATTTTCAACAGCATATTATATACAATTTGGATTCTCGTTTTGAAAATTTCCATATTTTCCATCATGTACATTATTAATTAGGTTCCACCAAGATCCATCCTTTTCTAAATGAAATATTTGTTAATCTAGAATGGTAAAAAACTAACACTATGAATGAATTATTTTAGGATAATTACATGGAAAATAATTAATCATTGTAATATATTACTCTTTGAAGTCAATATATTAACTTTTAATTCAACCTAAATCGCTATTTTTTTAAATTGGGATTCATTATATTGGATTATATAAATCTATTTATCTTAATTCATTATCATAAATAATCCTTCATAGTGAATTGTAATGAGAAAATTATTAACCAATGAATATCCCTAGGGTGTTCCCAGCTTCGTATGAAGTCTTAGGCCTACTCATCAAGTACCATAGTGAAGAATGAGTCAATTATGAACAATCTTGTTTCCCGGTGATTACCCATAAGTGGATCTATGCTATAGTTGTATCCACAAAATAGTGTATATATAGGGATTTAGATTATAGGAGAATCACAATATATTTACTTCACCAAACGTTGGGATTTTATTCTATACATATAATTATTCCTTCCACTTATCCATTGGGTTTTCCCTAATATTATCTTATCATATTCACCAAAATAACTATATTAGTCCTAAAAAATAGCTAAACCCGCCTCTAAAAGAAACTATAGAGACCCATTCAGTGAATAAAAAGTTATTTAAATTTTTTACATTAATAATGATTTCATCTCACAAATAGATTCACAATGTGGGGAACAAAAAATTAAGTATCTTTGAGGAATAACTATATAAGAAAATCATGTGAACATTTAACTATAATCTGACCTCAGTAACTTGCTTATATAATTCTAACAATTTATAGTCATCTTAATAACCTAGTGAAGTGAAACATAAGAAAGTGTTGAGTTCAAATGATTTGTAATGGAAAACATCTGAACATGTTATCAAGGGTTAGATAATAATAATATGAGGAAAGATGAGAATTATAGAAATATATCCTTAAAATATAATATAAAAATAATAAATGGACATAATATAGGATATAATTACATCTAATAACCAATGAAAAAATATAAACCATGGAAGATTTATAAGGAATCTTGAGACATTAATCATTAGTTACGAAGAATAATCATAGTCACAATATTATGAAATAAATATGTGGCATTAAAATAACCCAATAAATCATATATCATGGATACCCAAAAATATATTCATCACATAGTAATCATAGTCTAATAACGTTTTCAATTTCATGGGCATTGGATAATCCTTTTATGTTCCCCATGGATTGGGATAAAAGAATATATATATATATACACACACGTTTTTCTTGTGGTAAATCCTCTAGTTTACCATTAATCTTGGGTTAAATATCATATATTCATTGTCATATTATTAATATTCCATTTAACATTATTCATTCGACAAATCCTCTAATATACATTTTGTATTTGGTTAAATCCTCTTATGTAGCCTTTATCTTTGGATTAATCCTCCCAAATACCCCTTGACTAGGGATAACTGCTTTTGTGTACCCTTTGAGAACATTAGAAAAAATCATTACCAATTTATTGGATGGATATATAAAAACCCCACAAGTTAGTTATATATTAATATGGTTCCACATGGAAAAAATTCATTAAACACAACATAAATTTCTCAGGAAAAGTAAAATGTTTTTAAAACATTTTCAAACAGTATCAGCAAAATAGACCTAATGAATATAAATATTTGATATGTAATTTTAAATAACAAAAAATCATACATCAAAAGATCATTTTTACAGTGAAACACTTAAAATATATTCCATGTACACGATAAAATTCTCATTAAAGAGGAAAATTATAGTAAAATTGTAAAAGAGTTTTTATAAAATGTGTTAATTTTTCTATAAAAGTATAAGTTATAATCAATATGAAAATTTATATTTAATAAAATTGAATTAAATTTTTTTACTTAACCCTTATATTTAAAAAAATATCTTTATATAGTGTATCTTTGAAAAAGTTGTATTTTTTAAAAAAGGTGAAGTGAACTGACATTGAAAACATTTACTTTTTAAAGAAATATTCAATAATGGTCATATTAAAATGTCACAATGGTTTCATAAATTTGAATTGATTTTTTTTTAATTCCATTAATTTAAAAGAACATAAATTATATTCCTTATAAAATAAATTAAGGTTATTTAAATGGAAGGTGGGGTATATAATAAAATATTATATATTGAATGGATGGAAAAATATTTTGAAATGCCATTTTTGAAAACCCACATCATATAAAGAGTTAATAAAACATTATTTTGAAAATATAACAAGGTAAATATAAATATCACATGAGACTACACATAATTAGGTCTCTAAATATAATTTTGAACGTATTTGGGAGTGGAAAAAATTTATATTGGAGAGAATCCATCATTAAAGAGGATGATAATTTTTCTTCCTGATGAATAATCCATTTGTTAAATAAATTCATCAATATCATATATTTTTATTTAAAATTATTAGTATTATAAAAATTAAGAGAAATAACAATGATATGCAATCATTGATTTTATCAAATCAATCTTGGAATAAAAATTTATAATAAGAATCATTTGATCTTAATGAAGGGATATGAGTTAACAAAGAATGGTATGTCCTTTGTATCCTTATATATGAAGTATGTTTAATGAAAAGAAATTATATTTATATTCAATCCCCATTAATAACATTAATATGTACGATATCTCCACTGGGAAGTAATCCATTCATATTAAATAGGATATGTTCACAATAATAAATCTGTATCATTAAATTAAATTTGATACAAGGAACCCTTACATTGAATCGTAGTAAAGTTGATCAAAATCTAAAAATATATATAAAAATTATTTTTATATGACTAATATATTTAAAAACCCTAATCAATTATATAACCTTTTATAAACATCATTTCCAATTATTACATACATTTTTATTAGTTAATTTTTATCATCTTTTAATATTGTCTGTTATTATTCTCGATTATATTCAAAAAGTTTCAAAATAGAGTAGTTTTTATACTTTATTATCCCTAATTTAATAATTACAATTTCACACAAAGAATTATAATTTTTTTTATAAATATTTCTTCATTTATAAATTCACTCTTTGTGGTTTTTTATATGATTTTTGAAGTTGAATTTGACAATGAACATATTTTGATGATTCTTAGTGATCAAAGAGGGTTTTTTAATAACGAGTTAAATTTTAATATCACTATTACATAATAAAAATCATCTTATTACTAACCCATTTTTATATTATATTACCTATAATTAAATTCTCATAGTCATCCATGATACAAATTTATAAAATTATTCAAATAGGTTGTTAAACCCACCCAAACAAAAACATTCCATAATTAATTGATGATTATGCTGTGATTTAGAAAGAATATTATTGTAAAAAAAGAATAATTATGTTATTTATTTATTTTTGTTATGATATATAAAATTTTATTATAATAATAATTTAACCAATATTTTTTTTTATAATATGAATAATTCATTGTTTTCATTTAGAACTCTTTTTTAGTGTGTTTAATTCACCATAATTGTTTAATGCTCATATGGTCAATAGTTGGTCCAATTTATCTTTGTAGACTCATAATAGTTTCACAAAAATTACATATATCCATTAAAAAAATTTCAGGACTATCCATATATCTGGCTGATGAAAATAATAATATAAATTGATGTTTCGATGGATGTGGTAGTCTACACGTACACATGGATTATGATTTCATTTTCAATAGAATTGTGAAAAGGAGTAAAATTTTATTTCATTTTAGAATAGAAACTGTGAAATTAATATAATTAATATATTATATTCATTATTAGGACAATACTTATTTGTATGTGAATTAAAATGAATCACAGTATATCTTTGAGTTGGTCTTCCTTATAATGAATGGATGACGACTTCTATTTTCTTAATAGAAATAGGAAAAGTGGTTAATTATTTTATAATATTATAATAAAATACTATTTGAGTAATTATATAATGGTATAGTTTTATGATTGTGTAAGGTAAATTTTTCAAGGATAAATTAACATAAATAAAATGATATGATAATTTGGAGGCTATGAGTTTATACCTCAATTCATTTATTATCTCTTGATCAAAGTGTTCAATCATTTAGGGGATGTTATTTTTTGTAAAAAATAAATGCATAAAGGTGTCTATAAATATTAAAGAGACATTTGGGAAGATATTTTCCAAAAATAATTATGTTATGGTGTGATTGGTTGTGAGGACATTAGTTCCCCTTTAATAAAGTAAAATGTATTGAATTGTTGTAAATATACAAAACATTTTAATAATGCGAAGTCAAAATTGTATAAATTATCTAAAAATTGGAATAAAATCTTGTTTTTAATTGATTAGGTTTAGAATAGCCTCAACCACTAATTCAAAAACATTTTTATAAAATTATTTTGTTCTTTCACTCTTTGTTAATCCCTTTTAACATATTTTGATTTTTACTGAGGTAAATAGTTTTTACCAATGTTATTTATCCTTCATGCATTAAAATAAATTTTTTAATATTTCCTAATTTGAAACTAATGATTCTAAATATTAATTCCATTTTATTATATAAATTTTATACTACTGATAATATTAATTATAAATGAAAAAATCTATAATGTATTAAAAATAATTTATTTTTAAAATATAACTTATGATATAAAATTTTAAATATGGTTTTTAATCAAAAAGCCAAAATTTTGAAAATTACAAACTTATATATAATATTGAAATTTTTTCTAATAATTTTTTTTTATGAATTTCAATTTCATACTTATATAATAACAAAAGTATAAACCACGTATTACTTTTAATCTATATTTTTTACTATTCCTCAAAATCATTATTTTACGAAAATTAACAAAAACATATCATAAACAAATATTTTTTGTGGAATTATAAAATTGAGTATAATTTTCAAAAAATTTAATTTATAAAAAAATTAACTTTTAAATGAACAAATAAAGAAAAAAACATTTACAGAACAGTACATTTTAATACATTATGTGTTCTTAGTACTATCTCATACTAATTATTTACTTAATAATGATATGTGGTTGGGGCGGCGGGGTGGTTTGTGTGACTGTGCTTTTGGGGTCGTGAGGTGATATACTGGTCATGATTTTGGGGCATTCAGGTGATAGTTTGATGATGATGTTGAGATGTTTGTGATATGCGGTTGTTTTGTGCTAGATGCCCGAGTTGTGGTGGAATAAATAAATAAATAATTGTTTAAATAATGGTTGGAGGGAAACATGTCACAACTAAATTTAGTTTGTTTTATCAATTATAGTAATCTCTAGAATAAAAAATTATATTTATAGAAATATATTCTAAAATATTGGGGTGTTGAATTTAATGTTGAAATGATAAAGATATGGTTTTCATAAATTATAAATTTTTTAATTACCTAATATTTTAATAACAAAATTTTCGTTTTGGATATATGTGTTTGTGTCACACACTGTAATTTTTTATAATATATATCACATGCACCACATAATGAAAAAAATACAACTTATTATATTAATTAAAATGTAATTTTTAGAGAAAATAATCATACAATGATAATTAAAAGTTATAAAATGGGGAGAAATATTAAATATTATAATTATATTATGAAAATATTGATATGATTAATCCGATATAATGACCTCACTCCAGAATGATGATTTAAAAATGAAATAGAATATTAGTAATGAAAAAAAAATTAAATTAAAAATATATAACCTTCATAGAAAATAAATTTCAATTAAGATTGAATAAAATATGATTTATTCATAGAAGTCATTGAACCCAAATGACCATTTCAAATCTAGCTATTGAAATAACAATATAACAGTATAAATAGTAATATATCCATTTTGAATAGTAACATGACCATTATAATTGTATCCTTTGTAATGGAAGTGTAAAATAATATTTATCCATCTTATAATTTAGAATATGCAAAATTTATTCAATATTACAAATATATATATATATGGTTTAAAAATGATAATATATGTGATTTTAATATTATAAAAACTATATGTTGTGTTATCATTTTTATTATAAACATAAAAAATGTAAAGTGTTCATATTTTCAAAAAAAAAGGTTTATAAACAAATATTTTCATGTTATATTATTATTTTTTGAAACCATAAGTGTTTTCTCAATGGGTTATAAAAGGAATCATAATATTACAAATGTTATTTTTTAAATAAATAAATATTTTTTTAAAAAATTAATTTTTATTTATATTAATTATTATTAACGAAAAAAGAATCTAAATTTTGGAATATTCATGTAATAAAATTTGTAGTGTAATTTTTTTAATTTTAAAAAATGGTTTATTTTTTGTGAATAATGAAATAAAACAACATGTGGTTTTTTCAATATAAAAAAATTAAATTAATTGGAGAGTCATGGATGATGTAATAAACTAATAGATTAATATAAAATACCAAAATATATTTATACTATCATAAGAATCCACGTAATTGGTTGTATTGAGAAAAAATATTAAATAAATCAATATTATATTCATGAACTCTCCTCTCCTCCCCTTATAAATAAAACCAATCACCACCCCTTCTCCCCACACATTCTAAGTATATTTTCTTGTCTGTATTCAGTATAAATATGTACCCATACATCTTCCCATGTCCATGTAGTTTTTTTTCTAACCAAAATACCATACCATGGTCTCTTAAGGTGTCATCCATTAGAGGACTACCAAAAAGGTATTGATCCTAAACGAACTATCTATTATTCTTATTTTCATTTACCACCTCTAAAATTATTCAATGAAACATTATAAAATGAAAATGGTATAAAAAATATAATTTTATTTTTTATTAATGGAAAATTAATTACCAATCCCCTTTTCATTTCAAATTAAATTTGTAAAAATTGATCATATTTTGTTGGGTTCAACACATTCATGATTAATATACATAATGTTTCTCAGAATACCCCATGGATGGTCATGAAAATGATATTATTGTTATGTATTATGATAATATTTTAATTATAACTAATTTAATCTCATATAAATTATTAATATTCATTGAATTAAATAAAACATGTCCAGTTCATGATGGTTGGTGAAACTACCTAAATGAACTAACTATATACTGATAATATTTATAATAAATGAATCATCTTGATATCATAAAATGTATAAATATTTGTTAAAATTCAAACCTATATAAGGACAATATTATAATTTCAATTATCTTCTTTATTTTCAATCAAGTTTTATAATCACATTAATAATTATCCAAAGACTAATGAAAATTTGGAGCTGTGAAACAAACAACCTCAAGAGAGTATTAATAAACATGATTTCATAAAAATTATATCCCGAAAACAAAAAACAATAGTAACAAATAAAATATCAATTAAATTCATTTGTTAATTAGGTATTCAATAGATTCAGTTATATTAATCTTCAATTTAGGAGGTCGTACTATGTGAGTCAAAGACCTGAGGTAAGGGAGCTCTTTGAACAACCCTCTTTTTTCAAATTATGGATTTATCTCTCTACCTCACATTTTCTCTCTTTTTAAGATCTTATAATGACTCTAAATTCATTATAAATTTCTCCAAAATATTTACATATATTATTCTCCATTTATTTTCTTAGATTATACATGCCATAAATTAATTTCTCAATAACTAATTTAAAATTATACTAGCTGAACCTGAACTTATATATATGTATATACATATATAATAATCCTTTCATTTAAAACTATTTTAAATTGTTTTACCGATCCGTGATTTTGTAAAATAAGTAATATTTTAGAGATAACCATTTTTTAAACTCTTGACTATACAAAAATTTCACATTCCATCATCATTTAAATGTCTTCTACCGATTCCTTAAAACACTATTTTAATGTTCCGTTTTTGTGAAAAATTATATTCAATTTTCCATGAATTTTTTGACTAATTAACTACATATTTGATGTAAAGACCCAAAACTTCCATGAATTGTTTTTAATTATATGTGAATTTTACAAGTCCTCAAAAATTGACGGCGTGTGATTCTGAGGCTTGTTGTTCCCGGAATGAATTTATGATCTTTGTTTCGGGTACGTTCCGTAAACGTGTCAGCGGGCCTTTTTAACTTTTAAACAGGTGATCGGAATTGAAATCTGAGGGCACTGTTGAACTCGTAGTGCTAGTATTCTCTTAGGGAGATTTTTACCTCGACCGTAGTGGATCGAGAGTGAAAGATAATTTTTTTTTCTTTTCGTGAACAAATTAAAGAAAATAAAAAATTCTAACATTTTTATTTTAGAAACCCCCTCAACATGGGTTATCATGGTGGGGACCACTCGAGCCTAAACCTCCCATGTGAATGTTAAGATTTCGACACCACTTGGACTAACCTCCATTTTGAATTTAGAGGTGGGGACCACCCAAACCCCATTAATGAGAGAATACCTCTCAACTCCTCCAACATTAATTATGCCAACACAAATCCATTTTATTGGGCCAATTAAATGAGCTAATTAATGGTTCCAACATAGTACATTAATTATGCCAACTTTTTTGGTGCAGCTTTATTTATTTTGGTAAATTTAAATTAACAAGGTGGCTATTTTACATTATGGTGGAATTCGTAGAGGATAAATATTGGAGGATTATTCAATCCAATGAAGAATGTGCTCCCCAACGAAGAATGATCTCGCCAAAAAAAAATTTCTTTAATGACAATGAACTGATGATCGGGGAAACACCGACGTCACCAATGTCCCTCTATCCACAACAACATCATCTCCTTCCTCGCGACCTCCATCAAGAAATATCCGAGATATGGTTTTAATTATGAGTGATTATGGATTCCCATGTTCTTCCCTTCTAAACAAAGAACGTGGATCAAGTTTATAACTAGTTGATGTGAGGATGATTTCATTTTCTAGGGGTTAGGGAATTATCATTTCCGGCGGTTATAGAGTTTGACGTTCTTAAATCAAGGTTTTTGTTGAGCCGCGTGTTACCGCTCTTACGCGGAGGGTGCGGGCCAATCAAACATGTCATGACCCCTCCGTCGTTCCTCATTATTGGTTTATTCTTCTTGATTTAAGAAGACGGCTTTGTGCCACGGTGGCGAACCGACAGTGGCCGGTCGAACTGGCCACCGACGAAGGCACAGTGCACGACTGCATCGTACAGAGAGGAGGGTTGGCCATCAGGCCAGTCGTAGCTCCAGTGGCCTTCATGTCCCTCACAGCCTTCGCCCCACCCCGCACCGCACTTCGGCTGCCCAGCATGGGCCAGGCCAAACCCAGTGGGCTGGATCAGACCCAGTAGGTCTTGTCGACCCGAACAGGGTTGGGTCAGCACATGCCCAATCGGACCCGACCCGGGCCAACATCGACCCTATATGCTCTTTTGGCCATAAAATTGGCACCAGGAGTCCATTTTATGAACCATTAGTGGAACTGGAAACCTTGGAGCAATAAGGTCCCTTTGGTATACCTCATTTAATTTTTGGATAATTTTGGGGTACAATCGGGTTGGATCGAGCATGAATCAAACAGGGCCCTCATGAGTAAAAAGGATAATTAATTAATGACCTGGCATCCAATTGACATACCATCTATAGTGTTGATACCCCTATGAGGTGGTGGTACTTTGGGTTACATCTTTGTGGGACTTCATTACAGTTGGAGTATCAATCAGTGGCTTGAGGAGCGGACCCTCCCGGAGATGAGCAAGCTTTGTGCAGGAACCCAGTAGCTGGATGTGACATGAAGAATAAATAGTAATCCTATGTTTTCAACACCAAGAGATCATGTGTGGGTCAGAACCTAGAGATCCTGTGGGGGTCAGCATCGAGAAATCATATGTGGTTCTGCACCGAGCGATCTTCTGTGGGTCAGCACCGAGTGATTTTTTGTGGGTCAGCACCTAGAGATCTTATGTGAGTCTGACGACGTACTAGCGATGTACTAGGATCATGTGTGGGTCTGACGATGTACTGGAGATGTACTGGATTCTTGTGTGGGTCTAACGACGTACTGGAGATGTAATAGGAACATGTGTCGGTCTGACGATGTTCTGACGAGGTACTAGGATCCTATGTGGGTCTGACGATATACTACGATACTTTGTGGGTCTGATGATGATTAGGGATCCTTCGTGGGTCTGCCTCTTAATAGAGTAAGATGATTCTGTAGTTACATCTAATCATCTCTACTATTATACCTAAGAAATACCTGGTGTGAACTGAGTCAGAACCTTTGTGGTATTCTTCTGTGTGTTTTACTTGTGTGGTACTTACCCTTGTTGTATTTATTCCTTTGTGGAACAGTTGACCTTTGGGATAATGATATGGGCCTTGTGATTCCTCAAGTTTGAGTTGGTTTTAATTGATAACTTAGTTATATTTATGGGCATATACCTAAGTAGGGTTTTCAGTTGTTTTCATTCTTTGTGGTTTATACTTTTTGGTTTATACTTTGTGTTTTGTTAGACCTTGATGGTCTCGAGGTCCCAACTGATTATCGTTATACTCACCCCTGTGTGGGTTATTGTCTGTACCTCGTTGTTTTTGGTGCAGACGACAGACAACGATGACTGAGGGTGAGAGTACTAGGACTGGAGGTAGCTCGGAGGTGGACCTTAGACGAGGCGTACAACAAGGATGACTATTTGAGATCTGTACCTACCCATCAGGTAGGATCCTTGTCGGGTGATCATAGGATCTGTTTTTATTTACTTGTACATTCAGTTTCTTACACATTCCAGTAGGGCTTGTATTCTGTCCCCTTTTTTTCTTATTGTACTCTCTCTTTTACAATACAGTTTTCTTGAGTTCGTATCTTTATTTTTGATTGGTTGTGTGTGTTTACAGGTTATAGAGGTAATTACTTCCTAGTTTTCGGGAATACGCCTTCAGTTCTAGTCGACAGTCCCTATCCTATGGAAGGCAAGTTTGGGGTAGTCATGGTCTGGGCCCCGGGGGATGGGTCGTGACAAATTGGTATCAGAGGATTCAGTTATACTGTAGAACATATGACTCTAATAATTATTTTTAACTGCAATAGTGTTAAGTGTAGTGAGTGTCGTTATCAGTTTAGGAATCCAATTTTGGTGTGGAGGCTGATGTGTCCATACACCAGGACGCTGACTTTTAATTTCTAACTCGGTCCACAAAAACACTGATTGCATGTTTGTTTTAATGAATTTTATTTGTGATCTCTTTGAGTCATCTCACCAGGTAAAATTTTTCCCCATGGTGCACCTGTTTCTTTTCAAGATGCCTCTACGTAGACATCAAGCTAGGGTTCCATATGTAGTATGTACTAATATCCCACCGAGCAACGAGGCCTCGGGGTAAGGACCTTTTCCAGTAGAGGCACCAATGGAGGGTCAAAAGGTACCATTACACGGTGGTCCACCGATGCCACCAGCCCCAGTAGCAGAGGGACCATGCCACTTGAGTGCATTTCCCGAGTTCCAGCCCCAGAGGCCACATAGATTCAGGGGAGAGACGGACCCACAGGCAGCTGAGGATTGGATGGAGGCCGTAGTGAGAGTCTTCTGACCGGTAGGGACACCTATTGATATCATGGTGATCCTTGTTATTAGTATACTATAAGAAGTAGTATGGAGATGGTGGAGCTAGATGCTCTAAGTTCATGAAGAGGTGACACTTCTCTGTGCAGACTTTGAGAGCCTATTTCGAGCAGAGTTTTTTCCAGCGACTCTTCATGCAGTGCGCATTCAGGAGCTTCTTCATCGGCAGTAGGGAAGCATTATTGTGGCTCAGTACTTAGTGAGGTTCACATACCTCTCACCCTACTCCATATTTATGGTTAGGTACCAATTCTTCAGGGCTCGAACCTTCGAGCAGGGACTCAGGTAGGAGATCATGGCTTCAATGATCTCACTCCGCATCCCAACACTGGCGGGGGAGTTAGAACGATCCCTCTTAGTAGAGAGTTTCCTGGATGAGCAGTCACCAGTAGTGAGACCCACTACCAGTCGTCACATAGTGGAGTCTTCTGCAGATGGCAGTAGACAGAAGACACAGAGGCCCAAAAGGACCAGACCTATAGGTGGACGACCGTAGGATTCATGGTCGGTTGTACGGGTCACCCAAGTCAAAGACAATCATTCCAGGAGCAGAATAGTTATGCATGCGACAGGTAGGGTCACATGGCTCATGACTGTATGACCCGTTGTATGGATGATCAGCAGACAGTCGAAGGACTGCCTAGGTAGAGACATAGGCTCGATCAAGGAGGTCTGTAGGGAGCTAGCGAACATGGAAGAGGGGCTAGGCATGTAATTGGAAGTGGGGGAAGATTCAAGATGTTACTACCACCACCTCCAGGCCATCCACACCGACCATAGGGTATAGGAGGAAAAGGGAGAGCTCAGCTCCAAGTAGCTGAGATCTACAACCATGCCTCTCCAGAGATGATACGAGGTATGATCTGCATCTACTCCACCTTTGATGCAATACTTATAGACACATGTTTCAGTCATTCATTTATTACCCCAACCCTCATTCAGAGGATGGATATTCCAACAGAGTCGTTGGCTCGATCCTTACGGTTAGAGATTCTTATGAGAGAGGATTCCACGATTATGCAATGGTGTCGACAGTGTGAGCATACTCTAGGAGGAAAGATCTTCATTTGGGATCTCCTTGTAGTAGTGTTGAGGCCTTATGATATCATATTGGGTATATACTGGTTATCTTTAGTCCATGATCATATTGATTGTATTAGGTGCAATGTGTGGTGCGTCTACAAAGATGGGTCCAGGTTTTCCTTCACCGGTGTGAAGGGAGCCTTTGTAGCATAATATGGGCTTACCCGGTGGAGAGTGCATCCCATCACTCATCAGTTGGAAAGACTTACCATCAGAGCAGTTGATGTGTAGAGTCCGAGTTATCCTGTAGTGGTGGACCAGTATGTGGATGTCTTACCTAATGTTGTTCCGGGTCTACCTCCTCACCGAGAGGTGGACATTTACATTGGATTGTACCCTGGGATGGAACTGATATCTACACTAGCGTATCGGATGGCTCCTGTGGAGCATCATGAGCTACGGGTACAGCTGGAGGACTTACATGAGAATGGATTCATTCGGCCCAGTGTTTCTCCTTGGGAGGCCCTGATTTTGTTCGCCAAGAAGGAAGATGGGAGCTTGATACTTTGTGGTGTTTATCGGCGCCTAAAGCAGGTGACCGTGAAGAACAATTACCCACTCCTACAGAATGACGAACTCTTTGACCAGTTGAAGGGAGCATGGTAGTTCTTAATGATAGACCGTAGATCAGGCTATCACCAGCATAGAGTAAGAGATGAGGATGTGCAGAAGATGGCTTCTATATGTCTATATGGCCATTACGTGTTCGAGTTTTTTCCATTCGGTGTAACCAATTCTCCAGAAGTGTTCATTGGGGCTCATGAATAGGATCTTTCATCCATACCATGATATATTTTTAGTAGTCTTCATCGATAACATTCTGATCTACTCGGCTACTGAGGATAAGCATGCATATCATTTGCAGGTAGTACTCGACAAACTCTGAGATCACCAGCTTTATGGTATGCTCTCAAAGTTCTAGTTGTGGATTAGAGAGGTTCACTTTCTGAGACATGTCATCTCAGAGGCTGGTTTTGCGGTGGATATAGGGAATATTGAGGTGTTACTTTCTTGGGATCCACCCAGGAGTGTGACAGAGGTACATAGTTTCCTGGGTTTGGCTAGATAATACCAGAGGTTTGTGCCAGTTTTCCCCAAAGTTGCAGCACCTTTAACAGTGTTGAAGAAGAAGGGCTAACCCTTGGGGTGGTCGGAGAGATGCCAGCAGAGTTTTCAGAAGCTGAGGCAGAGGCTGACTAGTTCCCCCATCTTGAGGCTACCAGATGAGGGTGTAGGGTACGTAGTCTATGGGGACACATTATGTATTGGAATCAGATGTTTCCTGATGTAGGAGCGAGCATTGATCGCATATGGTACTAGGCATCTGAGTCACCCTGAGCAAAACTACGCTACCCATGACCTAGAGTTAGCAGTAGTGGCCTTCTCCATGAAGATGTGGTGACATTACTTGATGGGAAAACGTTTTACAATGTACTCTGATCACATGAGTCTTAGGTATATGTTCTCTCAGAAGGACCTAATCTTGAGACAGCGATGTTGGCTTGAGTTCATCTAGGACTATGACTTCGAGATATTTTATACTATTGGGAAGGTAAACGGTGTGGCAGATGCACTTATCAGGAGGTATGGTATACATCTACTAGGTTAGGCGATGTAGTAGCTAGCCTCTTTGCAGATATCCTTTGTGGATCAACATGGAGAAGCTTTTCTTTAATATTTTACAGTGACTCCCCCACTTCTTCAACAAGTCAGGGAATCGCAGTGCGGGGACACTGACTGTGAGACTCGACATGATCACATATCCATAGGATAGGGACCTGATGGATTTCCTAAAGGTGGGGAGCACGCAATCCACTTCAGAGGAAGTACCATGGTACCAGTGTCACTTTGGGTGGAAGTGTTGAGGGAGTTCCACACATCACCTCAAGCGGTACATTCAGGAGTGGTGAAGATGTATCAGGATCTCCTATGACAGCACTGGTGGCCGGTAATGAAGAAACCAGTAGCAAAGTTTGTCTCTCAGTGCCTCATTTGTTAGAAAATGAATGCGGAAGATCAGGTACCAACAGGCTTTGTTCAGCCATTAGAGGTCGCAGAGAGGAAGTGGGATGGAATATCCATGGACTTCGTGATAGGACTACCATGTACATCCAGAGGTCATGATTCCATCTGGGTGATCATTGATCGACTCACCATGTCAGCTGACTTCCTACTAATTAGAGAGAAAGGATTAGTAGAGAGCTTGATACGCCTTTTTGTGAAGGAGATTGTGTGGCTACATGGAGTACCCTCGACAATTGTCTCTGATTGTGATGCATGTTTTACTTCCCGACTATGGAAGGGGTTACAGGAGGCTTTCAGGACGTTGCTTCGTTTGAGAACTTCCTTCCATCCTCAGACGAATGGTCAGACTTAGTGGACCATTTAGACCATCTACAACATGCTACGTGCTTGTTTCCTTGACTTTGGTCATAACTGGGAAGATCACATGCCTTTGGTATAGTTTTGATACAACAAAAGCTATCACTCCACCATTAGGATGGAACCATTTGAGGCATTGTACGGGTGACCTTGCAGATCACCATTGTGCTGGAATGAACCAGGGAAGATAGCACTCGTGGGACCAGATATGGTACCAGCTTCCACGGTGATGGTGCAGGTCATCCAATAGAGGATGAAGACTACATAGTGCTAGCATAAGTCTTATGCAGACAGGAGACAGAGACCTCTGGAGTTCAAGGATGGTGACAGCGTCTTTCTATTGGTCTCACCCCAATGAGGATTACAAAGATTTGACTAAGGTGGAATGTTATCTATGAGTTTCATCGAACCCTTCCAGGTCCTCAGCAAAGTTGGTGATGTGGCATACCACTTATCTCTTCCACCTTAGTTTCATCGGGTGCACGACATCTTCCATGTATCCTAGTTGAAGAGATACGTGCATGAACCTTCTCACATCATCGACCATGGTGGTCAGGACGTCGACGATGTATTGAATTTTACAGGGGTTCCAGTAGAGAATGAGGATCGACAAAACCATATCCTTCACTGGCGATCGATACCTCGGGTGCGCGTTCACTGGCATCACGGAATCCTCCAGGAGAGAACATGGGAGTGGGAGGCTCAGATTCGTTCTCAGTACCCACATTTTTTCCATAGTTTTTTTATGTGGATTTTATTGACGCAAACCTTTGAGGTGAGGAGAATGTAAAGACCAGAAATTTTCATGTAATTTTTCTTAATTATATGGGAATTTTATGAGTCCACAAAAATTGACGGCACGTGATTCTAAGGCCCGATGTTCCCAAAATGAATTTTTGATCTTTTTTTCGTTATGTTCAGTAAACATGCAAGCGGGTTTTTTTAACATTTAAATTGGTGCTCAGAATTGAAAACTGAGGGCACTGTTGTACTCATAGCATGAGTATTCACATAAGGAGACCATCACCTAGATCACAATGGGTTGAGAGTGAAAGATAAATTTTTGTGCTTTTCGTGAAAGAATTAAATAAAATGAAATTGTACAACATTTTTATTTTAGAAACCCCCTCATCATGGGTAATGGTGGTGGGGAAAACTCAAGCCTGAATCTCCCATGTAAGTGGTATGAGGTGGGGACCACCTGAACTAACCCCCATTTTGAATTTAGAGGCGGGGACCACCTGAATCCCTATAATGAGAGAAAACATCTAAACTCCTCCAACATTAATTATTCCAAAACAAATCTATTTAATTGGACCAATTAAATGAACTAATTAATGGTTCCAACATAGTACATTAATTATGCCAACATTTTTATGCCAACTTAATTTATTTTGAAAAACTTAAATTAACAAGTCGTCTATTTCACATTTTGGTGGAATTGGGAGAGGAAAACTGTTATAGTATTATTATCTCCAACGAAGAACATGATCCAAAATGAAGAACGCTCTCACCAATGAGAAATTTATTCAATGACAATGAACCGACAATCAAGAAAACGCCGACGTCACTGACGTCCGTCTATCCCCAACTACATCGTCCAATTCCTCGTGAACTCCGTCAAAAAATCTATGAGGTGGGCTTTTTACTATGTGTGATTATAGATTTCCATGTTCTTACCTTATAGACAATGAATTTTGATCAAATCTATAAATTGTTGATCTGTGGATTATATCTTTTTCTGTGGATTAGGGAATAATCATTTTCAAGGGTTTTAGAGTTTGACGTTCTTCATTCAAGGTTTTTGTTGAGTCATTTTCTACCGCTATAATGCGGATGGTGTGGTCCAAACAAACATGGTCTGACACCTCTATCGTTCTTCATTATAGGTGTGTTCTTCATGATGGATGAAGACAACTTTGTGCCATGGTGGTGAACGGACAGCGGCCGGCCGAACCGGCCACTAGCGAAGGCGCGGTGCACAACTGCACCGCGCGGAGTGGTTGGCTGGCCCTCTGGCTTTCCGTGACAAATAGCCGCACCCCGGCCACCCTACCTCATTGTTCCCCTATTCCACCCCTCTCCCTCCACCGCCCCATGGCTTATGCTACCCCACAACCACTATGGCCCTCACGAATCAAGCGGCCTTCACGGCCTTCGAACTGCCCCGCGCCACCCTTCAACCTCCGTGCCACAACACGGCCGCCCAGCGTGGTCTGGGCCGGACCCAGCGGGCCGGACCAGACATAGCAGGGTATGTCACATGAATAGTGTCGGGTCAGCCCAGGCCGGGTAGGACCAGACCCGGGCTAACTTTGACCCTATATGCTCTTTTGGCCATAACTTTGGCATCATGCGTCCATTTGATGAATTGTCAGTGGTTCCAGAAACCTTGGAGAAATAAAGTCCCTTTGGTATACCACATTTGAATTTTGGATAAAGTTGGTGTATTGTCAGGTTGGATAAATCATGAATCCAACCGGGCCCTCGGTACTAAAAAGGAAAATAACATACAGATCGGGCATCCAATTGACGCACCGTCTATTGCGTTGATACCCCTAGAACGTGGTGGTCCTTTCTGTTATTTCTTTGTGGGACTTTGTGATTGTTGGAGTGTCGACCAGCGACTTGAGGAGTGGACCCTCCCGGAAATGAGAAAGATTATAGATAGAACCTAGTAGCTAGATGTGACGTGATGAATGAATAGCGATCCTTTGTGGGTCAACACCAAGCGATCCTATGTGGGTCAGCACCTAGAGATCCTATGTGGGTCAGCACCAATTGATCCTGTGTGGGTAAGCACTGAGAGATCCTATGTGGGTTAGAACCGAGCGATCCTATGTGGGTTAGCACCTAAAGATCCTATGTGGTTCTGATGACGTACTGATGATGTACTAGGATCCTATGTGGGTCTGATGATGTACTGAAGATGAAGTGGGAACTTGTGTGGGTCTGACGATGTAATGGTGATGTACTCATATATTGTGTGGGTCTGACGATGTGTTGATGACATACAAGGATTTTTTGTGGGTATGACGATGTACTATGATCATTCTTGGGTCTGATGATGATTAGGGATCAATCATGGTTCTGCCTCTTAACTGAGTAAGTTGATTCAGTACTTACATCTAATCGTCTCTACTAATGTACCAAAGAAATACCTAGTGTGAGATGAGTCAGTACCTTTGTGGTATTCTTCTGTGTCGCATACCTATGTGGTATATACCCTCATCATATTCCTTCCATTTTAGAATAGTTGAGATTTGGGCTAATGAGTTTGGACTTGTTATTATTCATATTTGAGATTGGTTTACTTGATAACTTAGTTATATGTGTAGGCATATACCTAAGTAGGGTTGTCAATTGTTTTCATGCATTTTGGTTACTAATTTGTTGATTTTGTGAGAGAATGAGGGTCTCAGGGTCCCTACTGAGTATCCTTATACTCACCTCTACACGGGTATTTCCCTCACCTCATTGTGTTTGGTGCAGATAACAGACATCGCTTACTGAGGAAGAGAGTACCTGGACTAGAGTTAGCTCGGAGGTGGAGCTTAGACGAGGTGTACCACAGGGACGACCATTAGAGAGTTGTACCTTCCTTTCAGGTGGGATCCTTATCGGGTGATCACATGAGCTATTCCAGTTTACCTTTACTTTCAGTTTCTTGTACTTTCCAATTAGGCTAGTATTCTGGCCCCATTTTTCTTACTATACTCTCTCTTTTACTATATAGTTTTCTTCAGTTCTTCTCTTGTTGTGTGATTGGTTGCTTGTGTTTACAAGTTATAAACTCAATGCCTTCCCAGTTTTAGGGAATATTCTTTCAGTGCCAGTTTCCAGCCCACTTTCCTATGGAAGATGGGCTTGGGGTAGTCATGGCATGGGCCCCATCGGACGGGTTAAGAAAAATTGGTATCAGAGGAGTCAGTTCCACCATAGAACATATGACTCTAATATTTCATTTTGACGGAAATAGTGTAAAGTGTAGTTAGTGTGGTCATCATGTTAGGAAATCCATTGTTGGTGTGGCGACCGGCGTATCCAAACACCGTGACCCTGACTTCTGATATCTAACTCAGTGCACCAAAACACTGATTGCATGTGTGTTTTGAAGAGTTTTCTTTGTGATCTATTTGTGTAATCTAACCATGTATAACTTTTTGACTATGGCGTAGCTGTTTCTTTTAAGGATGGCTCCACACAGATAGCCAGCTAGGGTTTTAGATATAGTATGCACTGATAGCCCACAAAGCAATGAGGCCTTGGTGCATGGCCCTTTTCTAGTAGAGGCACCATTTGTACTATTACCAGTTGGGCCACCGATGCTACCAGCCCCAGTAGCAGAGGGTGCCCACTGCCTGAGTGCGTTGAACAAGTTCAAGCGCCAGAGGCCACCAAGGTTCAGGGGAGAGACGGTCCCACTGGAAACTGAGGATTGGCTGGAGGCCGTAGTGAGAGTCTTCCTACTGGTAGGTACACCAGCTGATCTCATGGTGATACTTTCCACTAGTCTAGTATAAGAAGTAGTAGGATGATGGTGGAGCTTGATGATCTAGGTTCATGACGAGGTGACACTTCTCTAGGCAGACTTCGAGAGCCTTTTATGAGAAGAGTTTACCCCAGTAACTCTTCGCACAGTGCCCATTCAGAAGCTACTTCATCTGCAACAGGGTAGTATGACTATGCCTCAGTACTCAACGAGGTTCACTGACCTCTCATGATACTTCACATATATGGAACGGGTCCTATTCTTCAGGGTCCAAAACATCGATCATGGACTCTGGCAAGAGATCAGCGATTTTATGATCTCACTCATCATCCCGACGCAGGCATGGGTGTTAGAGAGAGCCCTCTTAGTACAGGGTTTCATTGATAATCAGTCACCAGTAGCGAGACCCACTACCAGTCATCACGTAGTGAAATATTCTATAGCTGGCATGAGACTGATTTCATAGAGGTCCAAAAGGACAAGACCTACAGGTGGACGACCGCAGGATTCAGGTTCGGTTGTGCAGGGCACCCAAGGCAGAGCCAGTCTTGCCCGGAGCAGGCAGTGTTACACATGCATTGTCAGGGTATCATGGCTCATAACTATCTGATCTGACGTACAAATGATCAACAGATGGTCAAAGGACCGCCCAAGAAGAGACAGAAGTTCGACCGAGGAGGTTTGCAGGGAGCAGGCGGACGTGGCAGAGGAGTTGTCCATGTAACTGGCGGTGGGTGACGATTCGAGATATTACCACCACCACCACCAGGCTGTCCACCCAGTCCACAGGGAGTATGAGGATAGGGGCGAGCTCCTCTCCAGGTAGTTGAGGCCTACGAACATGCTGCTCCAGAGATGATACGAGGTATGATCTGTGTCTACTCAACCATAGTTGTAGTACTTATAGACATAGGTTCCAGTCATTCTTTTATTTCCACTACCCTCATTCGCGGCTCGGAAATTTTGACAGAGCCGTTGGCTCGATCCTTATGGCTAGAGACTCATACGGGAGGTAATTCAACGATTACGTACTGGTGTTGGCAGTATGAGCGTACTTTTTGTGGCGAGAGCTTCGGTTGGGATCTCTGAGTAGCGGAGTTGAAGCCTTACGACGTCGTCTTGGGTATGGACAGGTTATCTACAGTCCATGCTCGGATTAACTATATTAGGCGAAAAGTGTGGTGTGTCCGCACAGATGGGTCCATGTTTTCCTTCACCGGTAAGAAGGGATCCTTTATAGCACATTACGGACTTACCCGGAGGAGAGTTCATCTGATCACTAATCAGTTAGATAGCCTTACCCTCAGAGTAGTTGATGTGGAGAGTCTGAGTTATCCTGTAGTGGTGGACCAGTACACGGATGTATTCCTTGATGATGTTCTAGGTCTACCTCCTCGCAGAGGGTTGGACTTTTACATTCACTTGTACCCTAGGACAACACTGATATCTACACCAGCTAATCAGGTGGCTCCTGCGGAGCTTCATGAGCTGCGGGTACAGCTGGAGGACTTTTAGGTGAAGGGATTCATTCGACCTTGTGTTTCTCCTTGGGCAGCCACGATTTTGTTCACCAAGAAGGTGGATGAGAGCCTGAGACATTGTTTTGAATATTAGTGCTTGAACCAGGTGACCGTGAAGAACAAGTACCCACTCCCGAGGATTGACTACCTCTTTGATCAACTAAAGGGATCACAGTGGTTCTCGAAGATAGACCTCAGATAAGGCTATTTCCATCTCATAATACGAGACTATGATGTGTAGATGATGGTTTCTAGATTCCGGTATGGCGATTACAAGTTCTTGGTTATGCCATTCGGTGTAACCAATGCTCCATCAGTGTTAATGGGTCACATGAACATGATATTTTAGCCATACCTTGATATCATTGAAGTAGTCTTCATCGACAAAATTTTGATCTACTCGGCTACTAAGGTGGAGCATGCCTATAATTTTCAGGTATTAATGGACACACTTTGAGAGCACCATATTTATGATACTCTCTTAAAGTGCCAGTTCTAGATCCAATAGGTTCACTTTCTGAGACATTTCATCTCAGAGGCTGGTGTTGCGGTGGATCCAGCGAAGATTGAGGTACTACTTGCTTGAGATCCACCCAAGAGTGTGATGAAGGTATGAAGTTTCCTGGTTTTGGATGAATACTACCCGAGGTTTGTGCCAGATTTCACCACATCTACAACACTTTTATTAGCGTCGATGAAGAAGGGTTACCCTTTCATGTAGTCGGAGAGATGCCATCGGAGTTTTCAGTAGCTGAGGTAGTGGCTGACTAGTGACCTCTTCTTGAGGCTACCAAAGGAGGGCATAGGGTACGTAGTCTAATGCAACGCATTAGGGATCTGAATCAGATGTGTACTGCTGTAGGAGCGAGCAGTGATCACATGTGGTTCATGGAAGCTGAGACAAACTGAGCAGAACTACACTATCCATGACTTGGAGTTAGAAGCAGTGGTCTTCGCCCGGAAGATGTGGCGACATTACATGATGGGTGAACGTTTTACAGTGTACTCTGATCACAAGAGTCTCTGGTGCACCTTCTCTCAGAAGGACCTGAACAAGATACAATGACATTGTCTTCAGTTCCTCCAGGACTATTACTTTGAGATAGTCTACACTTCTGCGAAGGGGAAATTTGTAGCAGATGCAGTCAATAGGAGGTTTGGTATACAGCTGCTAGGTGAGGCGACAGAGCAAATGACCGCTTTGTAGATATCCTTTGTGGATCGATATGGTGCATCTATTCTTCAATATCATAGAGTCACTCCCCTAATTGTTCAGCGAATCAGGGAGGCCCAACATGGGGACACCGACTGCAAGACTCGATGTTCACAGATATCCATAGGAGAGGCACCTGATGGATTTTCGGAAGGTGATGAGCACGTCATCCTCTTCAGATGATGTACAATGGTACTAGTGTCACTTCGGGAGGAAGTGTTGAGGGATTTACATGATGCCCTCTATCGGTACATCTAGGAGTGGTGAAGATGTACTAGGATCTCTGACGACAACACTAGTGGTCTGGAATAAAGAAAGCAGTAGCAGAGTTTGTCTCTCGGTGCCTCACATTTCAGAGAGTGAAGGAAGAGCATCAGGTACCAACGGGCTTGGTTCATCCTTTAGAGGTCCCAGAGTGGAAGTGGGATAAAATATCCATGGACCTCATGATAGGACTTTCATTTACATCCAGATATCATGATTCTATCTATGTGATCGTCGGCCGACTCACCAAGTCAGCTCACTTCCTTCCGATCAGAGAATAGGATTCAGTATAGGTCTTGGGATGCCTCTTTGTGTAGGATATTGTGTAGCTACATAGATTACCCTTGACGATTTTCTCTTATTGTGATGCACGTTTTACTTCCAGACTATAGAAGGGGTTGTAGTGGGATTTCGGGAAGCTGCTTCATTTGAGCACCACCTTCCATCCTTGGACGGATGGTCAAACTGAGCAAACCATTTAGACCCTTGAGTAAATGCTACGTGATTGTGTCCCCAACTTCGGTCGCAGCTGGGAGGATCACTTTCCTTTTGTGTAGTTTTCATAAAACAACAGCTATCAATCCACCATTGGGATGGCACCTTTTAAGGCATTGTACGGGTGACCTTGCAGATCACCTTGTGCTGGATTGACCCAGGGGAGACAACACTTATGGGACCAGAGATGGTACGGGCTACCACAGAGAAGGTGTAGGTCATCCAGGAGAAGATGAAGACTACCCAGAGTAGGTAGAAGTCATATGCGGAGAGGATACAGATACCTCTGGAGTACAAGTATGGTGACCATGTCTTTCTATGTGTCTCACCTCGATGAGGTTTGCAGAGATTTGGCGAGGTGTCAGGTTATCTTCGAGGTTCATCAGACCCTTCTAGGTCCTCAACAGAGTTGGGGAGGTGGCTTACTGCTTATCTCTTCCACATCAGTCGCACCGGGTACACAACATCTTCCACGTATCCTAGTTGAGGAGATATGTGCACAACTTTTCTCACATCATCGATCATGGAGAGCTGGGTATCGACGCTGGGGTGACTATTACGGATGTTCCAGTAGTGATTTAAGATCGACATGACCGGGTCCTTCGTGGGCATTCGATACCTCTGGTGCACATTCACTGGAAGCATGGGAACCTCCAGGAGAACATATGGGAAAGGGTGGCTCAGATTCATGCTCAGTACCCCCCACTTGTTCTCCTAGTTTTGTGATGTGGATTTCAGGTACACAAATCCCTAAGGTGGGGATAATGTAAATAGCTGATATTTCCATGTAATATTTTTATTATATGGGAATTTTACGAGTCCGCAAAAATTAATGGGGTGTGATTCTGAGACGCATTGTGCCCAGAATGAATTTCTGAACTTTTTTGGGTATGTTTAGTAACCATGCGAGTGGGTTTCTATAACTTTTCAATTGGTGCTCGGAATTGAAATATTACTTCACCATTGAACTTGCAGTGCTGATTTTCACTTAAAGATACCATCACCATGACCGTAGTGGGTCGAGAGTGAAAGATAAAATTTTGTGATATTCATGAAAGAATTAAATAAAATAAAGATGTCTAATTTTTTTTAGAAACCCCTCAACATGGGTTATGGTGGTGGGGACCACTCGAGCCTAAACCTCCCATGTAAATGTTAAGAGGTTGGGACCAACTGAACTACCGCCATTTTGAATTTAGAGGTGGGACCACCCGAACCCCATTAATGAGAGAAAACCTCTCAGATCCTCTGACTTTAATTATGTCAACACAAATACATTTAATTGGGCCAATTATATGAGATAATTAATGGTTCCAACACAGTACATTAATTATGCCATCATTGTTGTGCCAACTTAATTTATTTTGATAAACTTAAATTAAAAAGTCGTCTATTTCACATTTTGGTGGAATTGGGAGAGGAGAACTATTGGATTATTATTCTCTCCAACGAAGTACATGTTCCATAAAGAATAATGACCTCACCAACGATGAATGTCTTCATTGACAACAAACCAATGATCAAAGAAACACCAACGTCACTGACGTTCATCTATCCCCAACGACATCGTCTCCTTATTAGCGACCTTCGTCAACAAATATCTGAGGTAAGGTTTTTATTATGTGTGACTATGGATTCCCATGTTCTCCCCTTCTAAACAAAGAATGTGGATCAACTCTGTAAATAGTTGATCGACATATGACTTCTTTTTCTACGGGCTAAGGAATAATCGTTGATGGGGGATGTAGAGTTTGATGTTCTTCATTCAATGTATTTATTGAGAATCTTGATACCACTCTAACATGGAGGGTGCATGCCAAACAAACATGGCCCGACCCCTCCGCCATCCTTTATTATTGGTGTGTTCTTCGTAATGAAAGAATACGGCTTTGTGCCACGGCGGTGAGCAGACAAAATCTGTCTGAACCAGCCATTAGCGAAGGCGTGACGCTAAACTACACTGCGCGTAGAGGACGGATGGTGATCCGGCCTGTCGCAGCGGACCTCTGCATTGCGGCCACCCTGCTGCACTGCAGCCCAGCGCCACCCCATGACCACTGCGGTCTCCGCTGCCCTGCAGACTCTACGGACGTCACGACCTCATGGCCACCGTGACCCTCATGGCTCACATGGCCATCGCGGCCCTCGCGGCCTCTGCGCCACCCCGCTCCACCCCGCAGCCTCTGCGCCACACCACGGACACCCAGTGCGGTCCGACATGACCCAATGGGTAGGGCTGGACCCAGCGGGCTAGACCAGACCCCGTAGGCCAGGTCGACCCAATATACTCTTTTGGACATAACATTGGCACCATGAGTCTGTTTGATGAACCATCAGCAACGCTGGAAACCTTGGAGCAATACGGGCCCTTTGGTATACCCCATTTGAGTTTTGGATAATTTTTTGATACATTCAGGTTGGATCAAGCAGGAATCCAACCGAGCCCTTAGGACTAAAAAGGTTAATATCATATAGACCTGGTGTCCAATTGATGCACTGTCTATTGTGTCGAGACCCCTATGACATGGTGGCCCATTGGGTTAATTTTTTGTGGTACTTCGTGACAGTTCGATTATTGACGAGATGCTTGAGAAGAGGACACTATTGAAGACAAGAAAGCATAGTGAGGGAACCCAATAGATGGTTGTGATGTGAATAATGAATAGAGATCATGTGTGGGTCAAAACCAAGTGATCCTGTGTGGGTTAGAACCTAGTGATCCTATGTGGGTGAGCACCGAGCGATCCTCTTTGGGGCAGCACCGAGCGATCCTGTGTGGGTCAACACCGAGTTATTTTTTGTGGGCTAGCACCTAGAGATCCTATGGTGGTCTGACGACGTACTAGCGATGTAATAGGATCCTGTGTGGTTATGAAGACGTACTTGAGATGTATTGGGATCCTGTGTGGGTCTGATGATGTACTGGCGATGTACTCGGATCATTTATTAGTTACATCTAATCATATCTACTATTGTACCTATGAAATACCTGGTGTGAGCTGAGTCAGTACCTTTGTGTTATTCATCAGTGTGGCATACTTATGTGGTACTTACCCTGGGGGTATTCCTTCCGTTGTGGAACAGTTTATCTTTGGGCTAATGAGTTGGGCTTTGCGATTCCACATGTCTGAGGTGGGTTTACATCATAAATTTTGTATATGTATGGGCATATACCTAAGTATGGTTATCATTTATTTTCATGCTTTGTGGTTTATCCTTTTGGATTTTGTGAGACCATGAGGGTCTCAGGGTCCCTACAAAATATCATTATACTCACCCCTGGATAGGCTATTTCTCGCACCTTGTTTTGTTTGGTACAGATGACAGACAACGCTAATTGAGGATGAGAGTACTAGGACTAGTCGTAGCTTGGAGTGGGACCTTAGACGAGGCGTACCTCAGAGACGACCATTCGATAGATGTACCTACCCTTCAGGTAGGATCCTTGGTGGGGGATCATAAGAGATGTTCCTGTTTACTTGTACATTCAGTTTCTTGTACTTTCTAGTTGGGATTGTATTCTGGCCCCTTTTTTCTTGCAGTACATTGTCTTTTACTATACAGTTTGCTTCAGATAGTATCCTGATATG
This sequence comes from Viscum album, assembly GCA_963277665.1. Lineage (NCBI taxonomy): Eukaryota > Viridiplantae > Streptophyta > Magnoliopsida > Santalales > Viscaceae > Viscum > Viscum album. The sequence goes on along the minus strand of OY728141.1, from coordinate 459,842,702 downwards.
TGCATGGTTGTTTGTGTTTACAGGTTATAAAGGCAATGCCTTCCCAGTTTTAGGGAATACGCCTTGGGTGCTCGTCTACAGACCCTATCCTATGGAAGGTGGTCTTGGGGTAGTCACGGCACGGGCCCCGGGGGACGGGTCATGACATTTGAGTCATATTTTTAATGATTAAAATATATTAATCCAAAATAGTTCATCCCTTTTACTATTTTGAATGTTTATGAAAAATACATTAAATATTCTTTAAGGTAAGATTATTTAACCCATTACATTCCATGGTTATTACTTATTCTTATGTCGTGTGTTTCATTCTCATATTTGGGATAGATATGCTTGTACATGTTATGATTAATTAACCCATATAGTCCTCTAAACCATTTGGAAATGTTTATATATCCTAATTTTATATGTATGAAATTAGTTAATAAACCTAGTCCATTATTGTACCCTATCAACCATGTTATGTTGTCTCAGAGGTGAGCCTTGACTTATTATATGTTATCATTTTTTATATCATTTCCATATTTCTATGATGTCATGAGACTGTGACTATATATTATTTATGCTAGACCTCTATGTTATTATTCGATAAAAATTTCCTTTATTATATCACATTATTTAGTTTGACTCATAAGTTATACTCTTTTATCATGCATATTTCATTTTTGGGATATATAACTCGCCCATTTTGTATATGAATTTCCTATTATATCCTATATAATTTTAGAAACTCAATTGGATCATAAATCATATTGTAGATTTTTAAATAAATATTTTATAATTTATAATCATGTTCAAATTTTAACAACCTATTATCTGAAAGGCATTATTCTCCTTGGTCCTTGGGATGTGTTTTATAGATTTTAATGTTAAAATTTATTTAATGATATGTGTAAGAGGATTGGGTTTTTAGGATTTGAAAATATAAAGGTCTTGTTATTTTTTGGGAATATTAAAAGATTAAATTAGTTGACCATATTTGAATAACTCTACATATAAGAAAATATCCTATTTTTTAATAAAATATAGACATGTTTAATTAAAAGAAATCAAATAAATGTCTAGATAATTCAAGTTGATATCCCTCTAGAACAGATGCACCCAGTGGAAAAAACATGAAAGAAATAATTTGATATTAACACAATTTATATATGGTTCATGAAAATAGGGCCTTTATACACACATGGTATGATACTCTTTAGGGATATGCCTTTGTAAACTCACAATAACTTTAAATACATTATTAATTAATTGAATATATTGTAAGGTTAAGGAAAAATAATAGTAAATTTTCCAAGGATTGAATAGATTTAAAAATATATACTTGTAGTGTGTATATACTTATAATTTATAATTTATTACCTCAATTTTCAGTGTTTCCATTTATATGCTAATTATTTTATGTTTTCTCATACCAAATATTCTTTCATTTTGGATAATTGTGGAAAATAGGATGAATCATGGAAACAATAAATTTTATAAAAAATGAGATTTTTCCATAATAAAAAAAAACATAATGATTTTGGGTTTAAATAACATCAGGGTTGTACTACGTAAACTAACTCAAGTTATATATAATAACAGAAATTATGTGGAACACTATACTTCACCAATGAAGGAGATAGTAGCAGTCGAGTCCATTTTTTGAAAAATATGTCCTTATTTTTTGGATATGTTGATCCTCTAACAAGGAACATTTTATTAACTCTATTCAAAATATATTTTCTATTCTCCAATTCTCTGAATGTTAAAATTTCATACGGGTAATTTATCTCTTAGAGGTGGAAGAATATCTTTGGTGGATACTAATAAAAATTATGTAACACATTGAGTAAATCAAATCAACATAATAGGAGTTACCCAACAAAATATTTTCAATAAATATTTTACATTAAAAAATATTATTACAAATGGATATGGAAATCCATGAATTTAATCCAAATAAATGTGATTCTACAAGGGATTATGAGGCTAACTAAAAAAATTTACTTGGTATTCCTTTCAATTTTCATCAATGATGATACCGAGTTAGAAAACATATTTAGTATATTAAATTATAATCTCAAAAAATATCAAGTTATTTAATACAATGATAACTATAATGATGTAATCCATTGTTACCTTAAGGTGATCATGAAGATTACTGATTCTCAGTGGTCCCAATCAAAGAAAGATAAAAAGAGGAAAATAGAGTTTACTTTTTGAGGACCACTGGATAAATACCAGGGAGAAAATAAATCCAAACTACCCATGCGACAATATTTTGGATGAAACATCCTAGAATCTATCTCCAATGAACACAGAGATCCTTTGAGTTCAGATAATAAGGGAATTTTTCTAGTCAATTTAGAAGGGAGATGAATAAGACCACTAATGTGATGGAAGGATATAATATTCCAATCAATCTATATCATATTTTCTAATATTTGAATTATAATGAACTTGGAACTTATAAAAACCAATTCTCTAAATCAATGGTTAGTAGGGATAACAAAAAAATATCAATAAATTCCAAGAGAGTATGTAAGTGATTATTCTATCACTAATGACAAGGTGGATCCTAAAAATGATGTTTTGATAAGTATGTAGTCATTAATTCTAGAATAGGGAATGTAATATTTTATTCTTGGTTCTATACATTCTTTGAAATCATGCATGATTTTTAAAACAATCAAACACTATCTCAAAATAAGGGTTTTAAAATATTTGTAAAAAAAATTAAAGAAATATTTTCATATCATGTTTATAAGTCCTCCAAATTAATGTTTGTGGGTTCAACCTAAAAAAATCATATTACCTTTACTATAATTTAATATTATTCAATTAATGGATTGGTTATACATATATAAATACAAAATGAAATGTCTAGTGTGGGAAATCACTATCTATATCCCAAATTATCGTCTAATCATGTACATATTTAAGGACAATAATGAATTTACATTAGAATTTTATTCTAAAGCCTAAATATTATTGACTTGTGGACACTAATATCAAGCTAAAATTATTTTGAAAAATAAAATAATAATACATGAAGGCCTTAAAATTTTTAGGGACTATACTAATGTATTCCTTGAATATTTATTTGGTCTTCCTCTTGACTGGGAGGTTGATTAATCATTTCAAATGATACCTAGATATCTTCCCATATCAAATAATATATTGTGAATGCACACAATATAAATCGCATAATTGAAGAAGTAGGTATGTGTAAATTTGAAAAAGGTTATTATATTCCATAGTCCTTCACAATGGGAGATGATGGTTTTCCCCACCAAAAAAAAATTATGTGTGAATACACCTATATATTGATTTTCATAAAATAAAAAATTATCATAATAAATAAAAAGTATCCCATTCCATAGACTGATGATTTTTTTGACCAACTATATGGGTCGTCGTACTTCTCTAAGGTTGATCTTTAGGTAGTATATCTCTAATTAGAAATGAATAAGGAATATATTTCCATTAATTAATTTCAAAAAATATATGGACACAAATAGTTAATTTTATTTCTATTTAGACAAAATAATTCTCTATATTTATTCATAGAAATAATGAATAGTCTTTGGAAATTTTCTTCAGACATTATTTTTTGTCTTAACCGATGATATTCTGATGTAATTTAAAAGTATGAATGAGAAAGAGGAGTATTTGAGTAGTATTCATAAATTTTTTTAAGGATTTTTTAAATGAAATGTGTAATAAATGTGAGTTATGTATGAATAAATTATCATTCTTGGGAAATATTACCATTAAAAAAATATTTTTGATCCTAAAATGCAAAAGTGGATTGAGTAGTGACCCAAATCATCATCTGTAATGAAGATATATAGTTTCATTTAACTATATTGGTACTATAAATAATTTTTTATTAACATATCATGATTTTTAAACACATTATCCAAGCTAAATTAGAATGGAGTTGAGTTTATATAGAAAAATGAGTATGAAATGAGTTTCATAGAATTAAAAATATTGTTAATCTTTGCATAGGTACTCAAGCTAAATTCATGTTTATAAATTTTCGTTGTTTATAGTGAAACCTCAAATAAGGACTTGGGTTGTCTAATGATGAAAAATGATAAATTGATATCCAATACATTATGTCTGGGGGAATTTCATGAGAAGAACTATCAAACACACAATATAAGGGTGGGTACATTTTTCTTCAAATTGAGTATTTTAAATCATTGTCTCTATGGGGAGAATAGTGAAATATATAGGGGTAATCTGAGCCTCAAGTATATATTTTCTCAAATTATATTAATATACACATGTGAAGTTGGATAGAGTTTATAAAATAGTATGACTACTAAATCTATTACTAACTAGGGATTGAAAAGAATGTAGTATATTCTATGTGTATAAGGAATCATATAACAATATCAATGTTGATAATTAAGAAGGATACAATCAAATTATTCTTTTAATGGATAAACAAAGAATTCTTAAAATATGTTGAAACTTATATATTTGATATAATTATTTATTAACCATCCATTATGGATAAGATAAATGACACCCAAAAGTATGACATGTAAATACTTAATAAGGTGAAAGATATGGGAAAATTTTAATCATCAGAGATAAAAATTGATGAATATTGAGTTGTATGATGTTTTCCAGGACTATGTATACCATAAAATATTGTGATTAATAAGGATAAATACAAAAATTAACAATGTTACATATTCGATATCTATATAGGGATAATGAATATGTGTTGGGATCCTTTGTAATATTATTGGTGTTATAACATAAATATGTGTATTTCATAATATACATCTATGTTACTAGTATGTCATAAAGTTAATGCGAGGTGAAAATACAAGGTAATTATGAAACCATTATCTATACATACATATAAATGTGAAAACATCACTATGGACCTAGTTACAGGTCTTCTAATAAAATCCATCAGATATAGTGTTATATGGGTGGCAGTGGCACATGTTACAAATATTTATCTCTATATTTAAATTTTATTGGGCTTAAAACATGATTAACATGAAATGATATACATAAGGGAAGTTTTTAGGTTTATGGAACACAAATATTAATTTTATCTAGATAAGATAAAATGATGAATTAATTTATTTGGAATTTTTTTTCCTATATCTAGTAAATGAGTTGAAACACTATATATATTATCTCTCCCAAACTGATTGAAAATCTGAGAGGACTATCCCAAAACATGAGGACATTTTGTGAGCATGTTCAAATGACTCGAAATTGGGATTGGATCAAATTAAACAATGATATATTTCGTGTACAATAACAAATTCCACACAAACATCCAAATGGATCTATATGATTCCATTTATGACAACATATATAGAAACAATTCGTGTTCAAATGGTGTTTTTGAGCATAAGATTCTAATATATGAAATAATAAATGAAATTGTAAGAAAAATATCAATGTTATTTAGTATAACATCAGTTCAGCTTAGATTTGATAGAAGTGTTCTATTGATAAACTTTAAAAATATCCAGAGTTTAAGGTTGGCGGAAAAGTGTTCTCATATAAATATCAATGGAAGATAGAGATGTGATTTTGGAATAATGGAAATCTATGTCCTAGATACACCAATAACTTTGATATTATTGATAACATATGAGCTTTGGTCTATTGACTTGAACTCCCATAAACCATTTATAATGTACATGATGTTTCCAAGGTATACCTACCGAGTAAGTACATACCATATTCGTAACATTTATTTAATTTGGAGGACAATCAATTGATGTGTCATCTATCTTATTAGGAGAATGCGGTGATTTTTTTAGACTATAGGGAAAAAGATCTACGCTACAAGACTAATGAACTAGTCAATGTACTTTGGAATAAAAATAAGTATGATGTGGAAAATTAGTAATTGGTGGTAGAAATAAATTATTATTACACTCATATGATTTCACCTTAGTCTGTGAACCATAATTTCAAGGGTGAAAATTCTTAATAGGGAGAATGTAACAACCAATAATTTTATAAATAAATTTTACCTTCTAAATTTATACATGTTTCACACATGGTAATTTATTATGATATAAAAGACATCCACCACATAATGAGAATCAAAAAAACTACATTATATTAACATAGAAATTACATTTTTAGAATATAAATAACCATGATAATTGATAGTGTTACAATGGAGAAATTAGATAATATGATAAATATAATATAAAAACTTATATATGGTTGATCCCATAGAAAGATCTAAACCTTGAATAACATTGTAAAAACAAAAGAAAGGTTATTATTGAATCATCCTTTTTGAAAATAAAAATATATATCAGTTTCTGAGGCTTTCATTGGGGCGCTCCTCCACGCAACATTGTCGATGAAAATAGTCACATTAGTTTTCCCTTATTCCCACATTCGAAAGGAGGGAGATATTAATCACTTAATTAGATTTTACTACTCCTTAAGGGTTTTTTGGTCTCTTATTATGTGGATTCCTCCTCGGAATTTGTCTCCTAGTCTGGATCTCTCTTATATATTAAGATTTTGTTCATTAATCTCATTCATGGTGCCATATCTTTTCGGAAAATGGTTAATTACACTACTTCATCAAAGTAATTAAAAAGGGTCAATTCAAGGCACCATCCTCTGGTCATGTATGTATTCATGTTTGGAATCACTAGAAAGTTAGGATAATGGAAACTTGGTACACCAAAATTTTCCCTTATGAAAGGAAATATTGAGGGAATGTATGCCCAAGGTATCCCACATCGAATGACGGGAATCATATTACAAAGTCTTGTCTCTGAGGTTTTCCTTGGCATTCCTTGCTTATCAATTTTTATGTGGTGACGTTAACATATAGACGAGATGGATCAGACAAATTAGATCATTAATTAGAGGGCATCAGATGGATATGTCTATATAAGGGAGAACCATGAAGGTCTACCAGATGGATGGATAAGAACACACAATGTAGATGGACTCAAGATGGTGTGTCCCAAAAAGGGAAGGTTTCACACTTTGAATGATAATCATAATAACGTAAAGGGTGAATCAAATAAGGTTGGTCCCAACAAAGGCTACACAAAGGATTACTAATGGCTGGGATTAAACCTCATGGAGGCTTCCTATATACACAATTTATATGACAAAGATAAAAACACACATAGTTTAAAGGGGTGATGTGGGGCTTACAAATGGTTAGATTCCCTGGTGCTACTAAGGCGAGACAATGATATATGACATGATCTCACCAAGATGTGGAATCCTAGACAAGGATAAGGGTGGATATGGAAGATATGTTGGAGGGTGAGTATTATTTAAATGGAACCAACATGATGATAAAGGTGTTGGGGTTGAACCACAAGGAGGGTTCTTATGTATCTTAGTAGTTGTAAATCAATGTTCACATAGTTCTGAATGGGTAAATGGAACACCTAAGGATGTAACTAATTATTAAAATAGTGAATGGAAAATGATCCAAAGTAACTGAAACCTATTAGTTGTGGAATGATCTTCTTGAGATAGAAATGCTCGAGGTAGACACTAGGATTTGAAATGGATTATGGTCTTCAACATCGGGAGGAATCCTACATACCGCATATTGAATATATTAATCAATGTAATTGTAGTTTAGGAATTGGGGATAGAATCGGGGTATACAAGAAGAATGTGACCCAGAGACACACTAGGGCTTACACATGCTTAGAGTCTTGTTACAAGAGGGACACTCTTGGTTAGTGGCGTATAGTGATGTGTGTAAATTATGAATGGTTTTACCCAAAGTGGATCAAAACACCCAAGAGAGTAGGATATTGGGGATGCATCCTAAAAAGGGCTTATATCGCATCAGGAAGTTACGTCTCTAGGAGGGAGTTCTGTTGTTTACTATAATTTGGGTATGAACCTCAAATTGGATTCCTACATACATGATAGGGATCAAAACGTGAAATGTTTGAAAAGGAATAAAATTTTACATTATGCAGGATGCAGTTGAATAGTATTAATGCAAGGAAAGGTTAAATTGTGGGGAGTAAGGGTCTCGAAGCTCAGAGAGTCTTCCTATGTACCCTATCATGGAGATAGGGATAAGAGTCCACTTAGTTTAGATGTATATAGTTTAACATCATTCAAAACAAGGGGAATGGTGCGTACACATTGTTAGTAGCTCAAGGGGATTTCACGGTCACTGGTAATATCTAATCCCTCATGATTCATGATCAATCGGGAAAATTGAAGGTAGAGGCATACCTGATGATCGTGATGAAAATGGTGTGACCACAAGGGATGGAATGGGGATTATGTGTGGCTAGTCGCTTAAGGAGATATATATTTGGACATACTTTATAATTAAATCCCTATAAGGGTGATCCAATTTATACTAAGGATATAGATATCTTATAGGGAACACCCTATCAGAGTCTTACGGGGATTACCTGAAGACTTCCCAAGGAGAACATTGTGACAAAGTCCAGATTGAGAGAGGGCAGGGAAGTGCTGATTGTAACACCCGAGACTTTTATTAGAAATATTTCATTTTTATGTTATATAAATCATCAAAGGAGTCTTTCACTACACACAACACTAGCTTGGCTTGCTTTACACGCAACTGCGGCCTTCCTCGATAGCTTGCGTCGTACGTAATACCGAGTTTCACTAAACAACGATATGCTATTAAAATATTATTAAAAATAGCCGTTATGAATATTATTAACTGAATTTTTAATTTTATAACATTTTAATTCAACTTATACATTTTCTAGAATGAGGTATAAAAGTAAAATCAGTCTTTTTGGATAAAAGAAGTATTTTTCAAAAAATACAGTTTTGCCACATTTTGATGGTGCACCCACATTAAAGCTAGTTTTGACATGTTTATAAGTTCAATATGACAAACTAAAATTCTTCTTTTTAATCAGGGTATAAAAATTTACTTTGGATACATTTTTGATATTTTTCTGATAACTTTCATATTTTGATGAATAGTAAAAATACTCTGATTTTTAATTAAAAACAACTTTTTTCATTGAGATAATTTATATGGATAAATTATAATATTTAATGGTTTTAAAGTATAAATAGAATATATTTTTACCATTTAATATAATGTATGTCATTAGAATTAATTTCACATTGAATTCATTGGTAAAAACATTTCAATCTTTGGCAATGTTTTAACTTCTAAAACTCGTTTTCTTACCAACGAGATTTATTTGAAATTAATTACTGAAACTTATATGTTTTGAATTTTGAAAAATGGATTCCATATTCAGAATTAGTGGGTCCAAATTATGTTAATAGGCTACTTTTTATTTTTTTGGGCATTATGAATAGTAACTACGGTAAATTTTATTTACCATAGTTAAAGGTAAATCGGGTAATTAAGGGTAAATATAAGATTATAAAATTACCCTAACACCTACCAAAATCCTATTGGATGACTAAAAGTCGACCCATATCACCTAAGGGTCGGATTAGATTCATTTAATGGACTTTTTTCCATGAAAGTAATTTAATTATTATTAAAACCAAAGAATGTGACAACATGTCACTTTCTTAAATATTATAAGTATAATAATTTTACTTTAGTGATAAATATCATGAAACATCGAAAATGAATAGTCTCCAGAAATATAATACAATTATATATATCATAAGATTTTATTTAGAATTTTTAAGTATTAGATAATTATCATTTATTATGACACAATAGTGATGTTGAAATTATTTTATTAATTAAAATATCAAATTAATGTTTTTAAAAATAATAAAATAAATATTATATGAACTATTTAATGTGATACACTAATTTTCTAGATACATATGAAATTTTATGGATCTATTAAATCTTTTAGTTCGAACATATCTTCTGTATATATTTTATTTAAATTAAAATAATTGAATAGTGTCAAAATTTACACTATTGTTATTTTATAAAAATAACGTATTATAAAATTGTTTAAAAATTACAAAAATATTTAAAATTTATAAATTAAAATTTATATGGTCGAAAATGTCATAAAGTGTCAAATTAGGGAAAATTCACAACACATATGTAATTATTTAAAATAATTTAAAATTTAGAATATTATTACCACAAATAAAATTAAATTGATAAATAAGGATAAATCAAGTTGATAATGTTTAAAATAAATTACTAACATGTATAAATTTTATTGGTTGATGAGATTACAACCCTATCTCATCTAATCTTCGGATATGAGTCATTTTGGAAGTTTTTAAGTGGGGTTGGGATTTAATATAAACTAATATTTCTTATATTTCCAAAGGTGACCCTCTCCTCCCTTTTAAAAAGGCACCTCCTCCCTCTCCTCCTCACACCAATTTGAGCCTTCAATCTCGGCCAACCCCTGCCACTTTCTCCTCTCCACTTCCCTAGAGACATCCTATAGGTCCTGGTCTTCTTCAAAGACCAATTTTAGTGCCCTAAAAGGATGTCTCAAAGAAACGCCTCAAAGAAGAGGTAATGCCCGTTACCGATTCTTTCATCTTTATTTATTCTTCCACTTATTCTTCTTCTTTAGTTGTTTAATTATGAAGTAATAACATCATTATCACTCATATACTGATATGTTATTATAAGTATGAAACAACCATATTTCACCATCTATCCATCCTGCGGAAAACAAAATCTTCGTGCGTGCGTACGTACGTACGGAATACTGTCTCCACGCCATGGTGTAATATATTTTCCCCCACCACCTTACTTGGATGGGTATAATAGTGTAAATAATAACTATATATGATTATTGTAAGGTGATATTGATTCTGAAATAGTATACATACACTCCAATATAATTCCACGATCATGGGAATGATATCATCGCTCGTGCGTACGTACGGAATACCGTCTCCACGATGTGATGCGACTCGTTCTACATGATCTTCATTTAATAATGATAATATAAATGAATTTAATGGATTAATATGATATATATTACACTAATAACATTCTGGAAATGAGGTATCTATAACCTAAAGAGAAGAATAAGAATTTATTCGACAAAACACGCATAAGAACAAAAAGTAATAAACACCTGAATAACAAGTAGTAATGAAATATTACTAATAAGAAGCTAAGAATATGACCATATATGATATCATAAAAATACGTATGATTCTGGAATAATTCAATAACATTATTTAAATCATTATACAAGAGGTTCGGACACTTACAAAGCAAATGGGACCTAATGTAAGGGAAATATCACAATCTCATTTTTATCCGAGATTGTTTATACTTTGGAATTTGTTGGGGTTAATTTTATCATACACATCCATTTTTCCTCAATATGTAATATTTACATCATTATACAATATTTTATATCCAATTTTACCCTTCGGTGAGTTTCTAGTAAAAGATATGAAAGGAATCTTTTGTTGTTTTTCGTACGAAGTACTTTTTGACTTTTCCGACAAAAGTATGAGAAGAATGTTTTCTTTTAACTTATATGACAAGAATGGATTTTTAAAAAATTATTTCCAAGAAGATTCCCTTACAAGTTTTCAAGTTTATTCTTAATCAACTTCTTTTAGTTTAGAATGGTATGACATGTTAAGAAAGGAAAAGTGTTTTTGAAGTAGAATGGATATTTTCCTCAAGAATGGAGCTCAAGCTTTTTATCAAAATTATTTTCCATCTAAGATAATAAAGGGTTATGTTTCTATCCCTATTATTAAATTTATTTGATTATGTTGTGATGGAATTATTTATATGAATTCCTTTATCTTATATGAGTTGTATTATGATGTCACGATGTTTAAGATTCCCATTTTTTACATGGGTTATGCTATGATGTATGGTTTATGATTTTGTGCACACATAAGAATGGTATCATTATGAGATGGGTGGGACCTATATCTCCCTCGAATTCATTGGGTAAATATTTTATATCTCATGAGATAGACATGGCTGGAACGGCAGGTTAAACCGGTTCAGTGAAACAGGACTGAAACGAGGAGTGAACTCGGTTCAGAAATGGACTTTGTCCACTAATATAGTCTTGGAAATGAGTCTTGACTAATAATAAATGATTCTCTATGATTATTTGTGTATGAAAAAAAGTTTCATGTTTTAAGTTATGATTATTGGGATTTCATTTCACTACTACGATTTATCCCATGTTATGAAATTATGCTCTCTTTTGCAGGTTAATATTTCCAAAATGTTATGTTCTTATGAATATGATGTGATTGATATGTCTTTTGTTTACCCTTACTGAGCATTTCAGCTAACCCTTTTGTATGTTTTATTTCCCCAGGTCAGGAAGAATCTTATTAAGTAAGATATACCAGAAGGGACTATAGATCTGATGAAATAAATGGGATACAGTGTAGACGCTTTATGAACTAGTTGTTTATGTTTCCCAATTTCTAAAGACACTATACCTATACGATCTTTTCATGGTTTTTTTATATGTTGTAATAAGTATGCTTCAATTTTGAAGTAATAATAATGTATGTAAAGTATGGGTCATTATAGTTGGTATCAAAGGAAAGGTATAGTCAACCTTTGGAAACTGGGATGTGAAAGCCTTAGTAAGAACCCTAAGGATAATTCTAAGAATAGAACACAATATTATTGTTTTAGAAATGACCATGAATAACCTAGGATAAGTCCTTAATTGTGAAATTTTATTCCTGATTATGTGTTTTTTCTATTATAATTAATGTTTCTCACACTATTTTTCTTGGTTTTAGTCAATGGATGGAACCTGAAGGAACCGTGTTAATGCAGAATGTGACGGGCAATGCAATGATTGTCCCCCTGAGCAACCAAACGTTATGGGAGCTGGAATGAAAAATCTTGTAGCCATGATCACACAACTTTCTCAAGCTATGAATCATGCTGGACTTCCAAACGAGCAAAGGAAGGAACAACATTCTGTTGAAACCTTCATGAGGCAGCGCCCACCTTCATTCAGTGGGTCTATTGATCCATTAGTTGCTGAACAATGGATCAGTACTACTGAAAAAATATTATCAGTTCTTCAATGTTATGAACATGATAAAGTCATCCTAGCAGTGTATCGTTTGGAAGGGAATTCTGATCAATGGTGGAATATTATTAAGAATACGAGGCGAAGAGCTGAAATTGAGTCCATAGAATGGGATGAGTTCAAGAACTTATTTTTCAATAAGTGCTTCCCTCGTATTCTCTGAACAAAGATGGAGAAAGAGTTTCTTGAACTGAAGAAAAAGGATGATGAATCTGTTGGTACCTATAAAGAAAATTTTACAAGACTTTCAAGGTACGCTTCTGGTATTATTATCCAACCTGAGAGTAAGATCGATCGATTATTTAGTGGCTTAAAACAATGTCTTCGAAGGGCCTTAGCTATAAGGGACTTCAATAGCTACGAGGAAATCGTTCGATGTGCTCTCAAAGTTGAGATGGAGATTGGAGTAACCCATCAGTCATATGGGTTTGATAAGAAGAGGAAAATGGAATTCAAAGGAAAATCTAAAGAGCACACTGAAAAGAAGATGAGCTTTCCCTTATGCTCAAAGTGTAGAAAGAAACATGGAGGGAGTTGTCTTAAAGGGACATGTAAATGTTTCAAATGTGGAAAGGAAGGTCATCGGGTATTTGGATGCCACAATGATGGGAAGAAGATATCTAATGATGCAAACAAAGGAAGGGACACACAGAATGAACCTACTACACTTCAATGTTTCAAGTGCAAGGAGATGGGGCATTATGCCAATAAATTCCCTAATCCAAGGGCTGTTGATGATGATCGACATCAACAAAATATTAAGGCTAAAGACAGAGGAAAGTCACATGCAATTTCTATTAGCGATGTGGAGTACGATAACGATGTGGTGAAAGGTACACTTACCATCCACTCTAAAGTAGAAAATGTTTTATTTGATTCTGGATCCACCCACACTTTTATTTCTGAATATTTTTCTAAGAGTATCACCGTATTACCTCGAAAATTAGATGTTGAGTTAGGTGTGACAACCCCTAATGGCACAACAGTCGCATCAAAAGTTTATAATTCTTCCCCGATTGAAGTTTGTGGGAAAGTGCTTCCTAAAAATCTTGTGATCCTTCCTATAGTGGAATTTTATGTGATTCTTGGCATGGATTGGATTTCATTATATGGAGCTCATATCAATTTCCAAATATGGGAAGTCACATTTCATATTCCAGATCAATCTATGATCGTCTATCGATGCAAGGATGAACACAACCTTCCATTGGAAATTTCTTCCATCTTATGGGTCTTGATTCTACTAAATGAGGGTTATTTATCTCAAATGGTTGGTGAGAAACTCACGATTAAGAATATGCCTATTGTATGGGATTTTGATGATGTCTTTCCGGAAGAATTTCTGGGTCTTCCACCAAATCGTGAAGTTGAGTTTTCAATAGAACTCATACCGGGTGCTTTGCCTATTTCAAATACACCTTATAGAATGGCCCCAATTGAGTTGCAGGAATTGAAGAAGCAACTCCAAGAGAATCTTGATAAAGGATTCATACACCCTTTTGCGTCACCTTGTGGAGCACCTGTTCTATTTGGTAAGAAAAAAGATGGATCAATGAGACTCTGCATTGATTATCGAGAACTTAACAAGCTCACTATCGAGAACAAATATCCTCTCCCACGCATTGATGAATTATTTGACCAACTACGCGGAGATCAATACTTTTCCAAGATTGATCTTCGTTCAGGGTATCATCAATTAAGGGTCAAAAGGGAGGATATAACAAATACGGATTTTCGTACAAGGTATGGACACTATGAATTTATAGTGATGCCATTTGGTCTTACTAATGCCCCTGCTATCTTCATGGATCTGATGAATAGAGTCTTTAGATACTATCTTGATCAATTTGTGGTAGTCTTTATAGACGATATTCTTATCTATTCAAAGAGAAAAGAAGAACATGAAGATCAATTGAGAATTATATTGAAGACCCTGAGAAAGGAGAAACGTTATGCCAAATTTACCAAGTGTGAATTTTGGCTTCAAAAAGTTGCACTTTTGGGTCACATAATCTCAAAAGAGGGGATATCTATGGATCCAGCAAAAACAAAGGTTATTGAAAGATGGTCGAGACCGACAACAGTAACTGAGATCCGAGGTTTTCATGGTTTGGCTGGATATTATCGACGTTTTGTGAAAGATTTTTCACGATTATCTAATCCACTCACCAGGTTGACTTGGAACGGAGTTCAGTTTGTTTGGACGGAGGAATGTGAAGAGAATTTAAATGAGTTGAAAAGAAGGTTATCTAGTGCACCTGTGCTCACACTGCCTTGTAGTGGAGAAAGGTTTGGATCTATAGTGATGCATCCAAGAAGGGATTGGGGTGTGTTCTTATGCTAAATGATATAGTGATAGCTTATGCCTCACGACAGTTGAAAATACATGAGAAAAATTACCCAACTCATGATTTGGAGTTAGATGTGGTAATCTTTGCATTAAAGATTTGGAGGTATTATCTTTATGGAGAAAGGTGTGACGTTTATACTGATAATAAAAGATTAAAGTATATTTTCACACAAAAGGAGCTGAATATGCACCAAAGAAGATGGTTGGAGCTGATTAAGGATTACGACTGCTCAATTCATTACCACCCTGGGAAAGCAAACAAGGTGGCAGATGCATTAAGTCGACAAGACCATGCTAGCTTATCTATGATAAGGATCACAAAATATCCTATATTTATGGATTTACAAAGGATGGATCTTGGAATTATAATGGAAGGGGAAAATTTGTATCTTTCTCAAATGAATATTCAACCATCTATACATTTTAAGATTAAAGAGGCACAGAAAGAAGATGTAGAGTTACAAAAGAAGGTGAGAAATGTTCTTGAATTCAACCTTGATTGTGATGGGATAATAAAGTTCAGGAATCGGGTTTGTGTTCCTCCCATCCCAGAATTAAAGAAGGAGTTTCTGGATGAGGCTCATAGTTCTTCATTCTCTATTCATCCTGGAAGCACGAAGATGTATAGGGACCTGAAAGAGTACTTCTGGTGGGATTGCATGAAAAGAGATATTGCTGAATATGTCTCTCAATGCTTGGTTTTTCAGCAAGTTAAATCTGAGAGAAAAAAGTCTAAGGGGATGTTAGAACCATTACCCATACCAGAATGGAAATGGGAAAACATCACTATGGACTTTGTCACCGGACTTCCTAAAACATCCAAAGGAAATAATGCTATCTGGGTCATAGTTGATCGTCTTACAAAGTATGCACACTTCATTGTTATTAGAGAGGATTTCTCTCTGGATCAGCTTTCCAGGATATATGTAAAGGAAGTGGTAAGATTGCATGGAGTACCACTTTCTATTATATCTGATCGGGATATGACATTTACCTCAATGTTATGGAGAAGTCTTCAGCATACTCTGGATACAGAGTTGAGTTTCAGCACTACTTATCATCCTCAGACAGATGGTCAGTCTGAGAGAACAATTCAAACTCTAGAAGATATGTTGAGAGCTTGCTCTATGGATTTAAAAGGTGGTTGGGATCAACACCTACCTTTGGTGGAATTATCTTATAATAATAGCTTTCACTCCAGTATTCAGATGGCTCCTTATGAAGCTCTCTATGGAAAGAAATGCAGGACTCCAACTTGTTGTGATGAAGTTTGGGAAAGAAAGCTATTAAGACCTAATTTTGTTGATGAGATGGCAGAAAAGGTCCGATCTATTCAACAACACATAAGAGCAGCTCAGAGTCGACAAAAAATTTATTCCGACACCTGAAGAAAAGACTTAGAGTTTGAAGTGGGTGATAAGGTGTTCTTACGAATATCTCCCTGGAAGAGGGTCATGAGATTTGGAAAGAAGGGAAAGTTGATCCCTAGATATATCGGTCCTTTTGAAATTATGTATCGTGTTGGGAAGGTATCTTACCGATTGGCGCTTCCACCAAATCTCTCTCAATTTCACGATGTGTTCCATGTATCTCTCCTGAGAAAGTACATACCTGATCCTTCACATGTACTCAGCTCAGAAGTTGTACCACTGTAGCAAGATCTTTATTATGAAGAACAGCCGATAGAGATTCTGGATCATAGCGAAAAATTCCTACGAAACAAGACAACTCGCTTGGTGAAAGTTTTATGGAGGAACCACCAATTAGAAGAAGCTACATGGGAGCTTGAGGATATGATGAGGGAGAGGTATCCTCATCTGTTTGTTACAATGTGACGAATTTCGAGGGCAAAATTCATTTTAAGGGGGGTAGAATGTAACACCCGAGACTTTCATGAGAAATATTTTGTTTTTATGTTATATAAATCATCAAAATAATCTTTCACTACACACAACACTAGCTTGGCTTGCTTTACACGCAACCGCGACCTTCCTCGATAGCTTGCGTCGTACGCAATACTCAGTTTCACTAAACAATGATATGCTATTAAAATATTATTAAAACTAGCCATTATGAATATTATTAAATGAATTTTGAATTTTATAACATTTTAATTCAACTTATACATTTTATAGAATGAGGTGTAAAAGAAAAATCATTTTTTTGGATAAAAGAAGTATTTTTCAAAAAATATAGTTTTGCCGCCTTTTGATGGCACATCCACATTAAAGCTAGTTTCTTACATGTTTATAAGTTCAATTTGACAAAATAAAATTCTTCTTTTGAATCAGGGCATAAAAATTTACTTTTGATAAATTATTGATATTTTTCTGATAACTTTCATATTTTGATGAATAGTAAAAATACGCTAATTTTTAATTAAAAACAACTTTTTTCATTGAGATAATTTATATGGATAAATTATAATATTGAATGGTTTTAAAGTATAAATAGAATATATTTTTACCATTTAATATAATGTATGTCATTAGCATTAATTTCACATTGAATTCATAGGTAAAAACATTTCAATCTTTGGCAATGTTTTAACTTCTAAAACTCGTTTTCTTAACAACAGAATTTATTTTAAATTAATTACTGCAACTTATATGTTTTGAATTCTGAAAAATGGATTTCATAATCAGAATCAGTGGGTCCAAATTATGTTAATATGCTACCTTTTAATTTTTTGGGCATTATGAATAGTAACTACGGTAAATTTTACTTACCATAGTTAAAGGTAAATCGAGTAATTACGGGTAAATATAAGATTATAAAATTACCTTAACACCTTCCAAAATCCTATTATATGACTAAAAGTCGACCCATATCACCTAAGGGTCGGATTAGATTCATTTAATGGACTTTTGTCCATGAAAATAATTTAATTATTATTAAAACCAAAGAATGTGACAACATGTCACTTTCTTAAATCTTATAAGTATAATAATTTTAATTTAGTGATAAACTTCATGAAACTTCAAACATGAGTAGTCTATAGAAATATAATACAACTATCTACATCATAAGAATTTATTTATAACTTTTAGAGATTAAATAATTATCATTTATTATGACACAATAGTGATGTTGAAATTATTTTATTAATTAAAATATCAAATAAATGGTTTTAAAAATAATAAAATAAATATTATATGAACTATTTAATTTTCTCCACTAATTTTCTAGATAAATATGACATTTTATGGATATATTAAATCTTTTAGTTTGAACATATATTCTGTATATATTTTATTTAAATTCAAATAAATGAATAGTGTCAAAATTGACACTATTGTTATTTTATAAAAATAACATTTTATAAAATTGTTTTAAAAAAAATTAAAATTTATAAATTAAAATTTATATGGTTGAAAATTTCATAAAGTGTCAAATAATGTAAAATTCACAACACATATGTAATTATTTATAATAATTTAAAATTCAGAATATTATTACCACAAATAAAATTAAATTGATAAATGAGGATAAATCAAGTTGATAATGTTTAAAATAAATTACTAACATGTCTAAATTTTATTGGTTGATGAGATTACAACCCTATCTCATCTAATCTTCAGATATGTGTCATTTTTGAAGTTTTTAAGTTGGGATGGGATTTAATATAAACTAATATTTCTTATATTTCCAAAGGTGACCCTCTCCTCCCTTATAAAAGGGCAACTCCTCCCTCTCCTCCTCACACCAATTTGAGCCTTCTAGCTCGGCCAACCCCTGCCACATTGTCCTCTCCACTTCCCTACAGACATCCTAGGGGTCCTGTTTTTCTTCAGAGACCAATTTTAGTTCCCTAAAAGGAGGTCTCAAAAAAGCGCCTCAAATAAGAGGTAATACCCGTTACTGATTCTTTCATCTTTATTCCTTCTTCCACTTCTTCTTCATTAGTTGTTTCATTATGAATTAATAACATTAGTATCACTCATATAATGATATGTTATTATAAGTATTAAACGACTATATTTCACCATCTAACCATCCTACAGAAAACAAAATCACCGCACGTGCGTACGTACGGAATACCATCTCCACGCCGTGGTGTAATCTCTTTTCCCCCACCACCTTACTTGTATGGGTATAATGGTGTAAATAATAACTATATATGATTATTCTAAGGTGATATTGATTCTGAAATAGTGTACATACACTCCAATACAATTCCATGATCATGGGACTGATATCATCGCTCGTGCGTACGTACGGAATATTGTCTCCACGATGTGATGCGACTCGTTCTACATGATATTAATTTAATAATGATTATATAAATTAATTTAATGAATGAATATGATATATATTACACTAATAAAATTATGGAAATGAGGTATCTATAACCTAAAGTGAATAATATGAATTTATTCGACAAAACTCGCATAAGAACAAAAATTAATAAACACCCGAATAACAGCTAGTAATGAAATATTACTAATAATAAGATAAGAATATGACCATATATGATATCATAAAAATAATTATGATTCTGGAATAAGTCAATAACATTATTTAAATCATTATACAGGAGGTTCGGACACTTACGAAGAAAATCGGACCTAAGGTAAGGGAAATATCACAATCTCATTTTTATCCGAGATTTTTTATACTTTGGAATTTACTGGGGTGAATTTTATCATCCACATCCATGTTTCCTAAATATATAATATTTACATCATTATACAATAGTTTATAACCAATTTTACTCTTCAGTGAGTTTTTAGTAAAAGATATGAAAGGAATCTTTTGTCATTTTTCGTACGAGGTACTTTTTGTCTTTTCTGACAAAAGTACGAGAATAATGTTTTCTTTTAACTTATACGGCATGAATGGATTTTTAAAACATTATTTACAAGAATCTCACCTTAAAAGTTTTCATGTTTATTTTTAATAAACTTCTTTTAGTTTATAATTGTATGACATGTTAAGAAAGGAAAAGTGTTTTTGAAGTAGAAAGGATATTTTCCTCAAGAATGGAGTTCAAGCGTTTTATAAAAATTATTTTCCATCTAAGATAACAAAGGGTTCTGTTTATATCCCTATTATTACATTGATTTGATTATGTTGTTATGGAATTATTTTTATGAATTCCTTTATCTTATATGAGTTGTTTTATGATGTCACGATGTTTAAGATTCCCATTTTTATTACATGGGTTATGCTATGATGTATGATTTATGATTTTGTGGCACACATAAGAATGGTATAATTATGAGATGGGTGGGAACTATATCTCCCTCCAATTCATTGGGTAAATATTTTATATCTCATGAGATAGACATGACTGGAAAGGCAGGTTAAACCGGTTCAGTGAAACAGGACTGAAACGAGGAGTGAACTCGGTTCAGAAATGGACTTTATCCACTAAGATAGTCTTGGAAATGAGTCTTGACTAATAAGAAATGATTTTCTATGATTATGTGCATATGACACAAAGTTTCATGTTTTAAGTTATGATTATTGGGATTTCATTTCACTACTATGATTTATCCTTTGTTATAAAATTATGCTCTCTTTTGCAGGTTAAGATTTCCAAAATGTTACATTCTTAGGAATATGATGTGATTGATATTTCTTTTGTTTACCCTTACTGAGCATTTGAGCTCACCCTTTTGTATGTTTTCTTTCCCCAGGTCAGGAAGAATCTTATTAAGTAAGATATTCCAAAAGGGACTATATATATGATGAAATAAATGGGAGACAGTGTAGACGCTTTATGAACCAGTTGTTTATGTTTCCTAGTTTCTAAAGACACTATACCTATACGGTCCTTTAATGTTTTTGTTATATTTTGTAATAAGTATGATTCATTTTTGAAGTAATAACAATGTATGTAAATTATGGGTCGTTATACTGATTCTTATTCTTCTTTTATTCCACAAATTCGTTCAACACATGATGAAACCTATAATTTAACATCATGTGTTAGGTAAATGGCTACTTGGAAATTTAATGACCTAAAACTCGGACATGGAAGAATAAATCCTCCCCCCCCCCCCCCCCGTGGACTTACATAACTTTTACCAACCCACAATTGGGGAAAGGAAGGAATATGTAATGCAAGGAAACAACTTGGTGGAGGAATGGTCATTCAGGGGACCCATTTTAGAATTAATATAAAAATAATCTATATCCATTTGTGTGCCTATGAATATATTCATGAGGTATTGAACCACAATATTAAACACCAGTTTAGGAACAATTAAATACATTCATACAAGCCTTGAGGACCACACTGGGGAAAGGTTCGCAAAGCGGAAGGCCTCACAGAGAGGGTCTTCATGAAGCTCGGGTTTTTCATGAGGAGAAGTGGATTCATAAGGTAATGTGATTCATGAAGCATGAAAACAAATATCTTTGTTATGGGAGGAGATCCATGAAGCATGATGATCCAGCTAAGGCATGGAGTCAACATGTTCTTTGAGGGTTCATCATGAATGAAGAATGATCTAAGAAGAATTGAGTTCCCAACAGAGACTCCTAATTTTATGATGGCGATAGGGGTTTGGGGAGGGCATCCCCACATAAAGAGGAGAAACATTTTATCAATGGGATAGATAGTTTGTAGTTCTCAAGTACCTAGGGTGATGCATTTTCTATCTAGTTGATAGAGAAAAGGGTGATTTATGACTAGAGAGCTTCGAAGGTGAGATGTCATGGTTTCGATCTATTGAGTGGGGGGAGGGGGTTAGCCAAATATTTATAGGCACCATGTGTCATGTTGTGCTGAGGGTATCCCATGAATGAAATGGTACTTCATGGTTGGTGGCAGTGTTTTTAGACGGATAGATGATCCCATAATTTCTCTATGGAGGTAAAAAATGTATCCATTTGTATCACATAGGATTATGTAATTTCATTGTAGTGGTCACAAAGGTATTTTTCAGGATCATGGAGTATTCCAACATTTATTTGTGGTGGTTGTAGAGGATTTTGTTCTTTTGGATTTGCACCGTCCACGGTGCCAAAGGGATTTGTGATAGAGCTTAACGAGGCATTACCTTTAGTGATTTTTTTAATGTCCATTGAGACATAGATTTCATCACCAAAAAATCCCCCCCACGGATTGGGAGGTGGGGAGAAAATGAGGGTCTCATTTTGAGGGTCGATCACTGAAAATATATAGATAGCGGAGATGACTCAATATTAGGGTGCATAGAGCCTCAGGTGAAATTTTTTGGAAGCTCTAAGTTGTTCATGGCACTATGAAATTCATTATATTATCACCTATAAATTCCATGATAGGGTCCACTTTTTCTATATCCTGTCTTTTTAACATGATCTAGAGATATCGAATCACAAAGCACCATCACACCCCGTGAATACTCTTGGTGAAATGGGTTTTGTTGATCGGTACTTTGTGAATGATTCATTATGAACCATCACATTCCAATCCCTTATTTCTCTGTGAATAATTTTGAGTCCTTCGTGGCTCTATGATCATGTTCTCTTCAAGTCATGCTTTGCAAACATGCTTTATGAATGAGCTTCATAAATAGAAAATAAGATGAAAAAACACTAATGTTTTTGGACTATATGACTATCCATGAAGATGTTCAGAAGGTATTTGTGAATTTTTGTCAAAAGGAAGAAAATAAGAACAATACCAATAACATATAATTTGGTTGGAGTCACATTGATCATGGGTCTCTAGAGGAGAATCCGAGGGAATGGTAGTAGAATTACCCATTGTGTAAAATATTTTAGTTTCACAGCTTTGGTCTGAGGTATGAAATCATTATCCCCAATGTGTGAATGGATGAACATGCTTATATGTTCGAGGGAACACCATTCCAATACAAGTGGTCTAGAGTTGTCGATGGCCATACCTGGAAGGAACATACACCTATTGTCATCAACTGACTGTACAACCATGAAAATAATGTCGATGGAATGTTTTTGTGACCAGAGTTATCTCCACCGTATTGCCAAAATATTCATAAGGTGGGAATATGGAACCTAGAGAAAGGGGGGATTGATAGTTGGGACATGTGTCATGGTGGAAAATTAAAAGATGAATAGGCCTGGGCCTACTAGTTTTTTGCATCTTTTGATGAATTCGGGGTAGTGTTGAGTTTAGTGATCCTATATAAGGCTTTGTGGGAATCTAAATTCCACATCTGGAAACCAATGAACATGATGCCATAGCTACTGAGTAGGTGTTCATCAAGCACCAATACATTAAATATTCACCATGGGGTGGTCAGCAATATCCTATGGTTTCTCCATCATTTTTCAGGGATTCCCATCATGAGGGTGATTTATGAAGTTTTCCTACCTACCGAGAAATAATGTGATGATCTGGAGTAGACATTATGGCTGGAGAAGAGGTTAATAGACCTACTTCCAGGCGATGATAAGTGAATACTGAGGGATGCCCACATCAAAAGGTTGATAGGACATTTTCTTAAAATTCCACTGTAACATCCTACTCTAGGAGAGGAGGAACCTAGGATACTATTAGCAAGGCCCCCACATATCCAATATAGAATCATCGCATTAAGGAAGATTCATACTAATGAATTATGGAGGACATCCATTGGATGCTATGGGGGTACATCATTAACACTGAGTAGCATTTGATGGTTGGGTTTGATGGGTTCATTTCCACAATAATTGTTAGATGGATGTTTCAATTTAGGTATCCACACAAGGGTTCATGTCCAAGAACATTTATCATGGTTTCCATGAGGGTGATGGGGAAACATGTCAACCATGAGCTCACAATATTGGTGAAGATGTATAACGTGTTGTTGAAGAGAAATGTGGGAATGAATCCATGAAATTTATATGTACCTTTACACATTTTTTATGTATGTATAGTGTAACACCCCAAGCTTCTACGGTACGCTTCTCTTCGAATAATGCGATAGCGTGTGTTGTACGCAACATCGAGTTCTAACACACCACAACCAATCAAACTATCCGTTATGAATAGTAATACCTAATTTTTGAAATTAAATATATTTTATATTTCAAAATAGAATATATTTTTGTATTCAGAATATCTAATTTATCCAAAGGTGAAATTTTGGTACTTTTCGGATAACTTTAATATTTTGATGAATAGTGAAAATTACTATATTTTAATAAAAAAACAACTTTTTTAATCGAAATAATTTATATTGATAAATTATGAATTTGAGTGGTTTTAAAGTATATTTAGAATATATTTTTACTATTTAATACAATTTTTGTCATTGGACATAATTTTACAATTAAACCGAACAAAAACAAGTATCAATCTTTTGATAGTTATTATATCTTAAAAACACGCTTTTTGTTTTGACAGCAGGAATTAATTTTAAATTAATTCCTGCCACTTCTGTGTTTTGAATTTGGAAAAATGGATTCCATATTTGGAATCAGGATGTTCAAATTGGGTAAATAGGTATATTTTATTTTTAGACATTTTGAATAATTACTTCGGTAAATATTTTATTTACCATGGTTAAAGGGTAAATCCGGTAAATAAAGGTTAAATAATAATATTATAATAATACAAAATTACCCTAAAACGTGTCCTAACCTTATTTTATGATACAAGTTAGACCATATGAATCTTTGGGTCGATTTGGGGACCCCATGGTGCCACTTTTAAGTGATAGGGACACTTTATTTTAGTTAAGTTAAAATGAATACAAAAATGACACAAGAATATATCTTTTACAAAAACAATTTTTACATAGGGTTATATATGTTTTATTTTTGACTATAAATATTCATTAGAAAGAAAAAAATATTTCATACATAATTATATTTTATTTATAATTTTTAGACATCAAATAATTTAATTTATTTATGACACAATGATGATGCAGTAATTACCATAATAGTGAAAAATTAAAATAATTGATATTGTAAATACCCAAATAAATATAATATGAGACTTTTATTGAATTAAAATAATATTATAGGTTAATATGACATATTAGAATTGATTTAATTTACTTTTTTGAAGTAATAATTCTGTTATGAGTTTCACAAAAATCAACTATTGAATAGTGTAAAAATTGACATAAAAGAGTTTTTAAAATAAATATTATATTATTAATTTATATTAAATTCTTAAAAATCTAAGGTTCTCCAAGAGAGTTATATCATGATAATTTTATCATTAACGGACCACTTGGGGGTCGGTTGGATGTATATGGTAAGTTTATTAACCATATAATATAAAAATATAAAGAGACATTGTAAAAGTGAAACTAATTAACTTAGAGTTAATACTTAAAAGATAAGGTTAATATAGTAACCCAAACCTGTCTAAATTCTATTGTTTGAGTGGTTTTCGACCCATACCCACACTAACCTTTGAATAATCAACTTTGGAGCCATTACATACCGAATATGAATTTATTATAAATTAATATTTCTAGATTTTCCAAAGGTGCCTCTCACCCCTCTTATAAAATGGCACTCCCCCTTCTCATTTCTTCACACCTTCAAAGCCTTTTGGTTCGGCCAAACTCTTCCCAAATACTCTCTTAAATTCCCTCACTACAACCAAGAGGATTTATTTTGATCAGAAAGCCAACCTAAGGAGCCCTTTTGATCAAATCAAAAGGAAGAACCCGAAGAAGAGGTAATGATTTCACCACCCTTTTTCAAGTTCCTTTCTTCTTCCACTTCCTCTTCCTTTATTGTTACCATTATAAAATAATAACTCCAGTATCATATATGTACTTTGATTTTATTATAAATATGGTACAACAATATTCAGTATTCTATCCACCCTTGAATAACATGTCACCATATGTGCGTACGTACGGCTTACCGTCTCCACGTCGTGGTGTAATTGTTATTCAATATATTATTATTTGGATGGGTATAAAAATGATGTTTAACTCATGTAAATAATAAATATAACATGATAATAATTCTGTATATATGATATGCTATACAATTATATATTATTTTAATATCAAAAGAATGATATTGTCGCTCGTGCGTACGTACGGACTACCGTCTCCATGAACGCGATGAGATTCATTCTCCATCGTATCCATTCAAGTATAAATATCATTTGCTGATTTAAAAATAATTTTTAAGGACTTTATATCATTCTGGATATGAATATGATACAACCTATCCATTACAAACATGGCTTATGTAACAAAACATATAAAATAAAACGAGTAAGTTAACACCCGAAATGACGATAATATTAAGATATTATTAACAAAGCAATGTTAAAAGATCATATATGATATCATATTAATATATATGATTCTTGTATAATTTAATAAAAATTATTTCACCATTATACAGGAGGTTAACCTACCCTCAACCAAGGAAATGTACAAGGTAAGGGTTATTTCACAATCTCTTCATTATTCGAGGTTGTTTATACGTAATAATCTACTGGGATCTCTTTATCATCCACATCCATGTTTCTTAAAAATGTATTTCAAAACATTTTTATTATTTACAAGAATATGGGTTAAAGTCATTTATACCCTTTTTTCACTTTTTATAAGATTTTTATAAAAGAATCTTTCCGTCGTTTTCAAAACAAGGTGCTTTTTAACCTTTTCGACAGAATTAAGGTAAGAATGTTTTCTTTAACATATACAGCGGGTGCGGTTATTTTCCGCCGTTATAAAATCGTTTAAGTTTCCCTTACAAGATTATAACAATATTTTCAAAGAAAATGTTTTATTTTATAAATATATTACTCTTAAATTATTTCAAAATAGAAAGAGATATTTCTCAAAAAAGAGTTCTGATTTCATCTATGTCAACATCCTTTGAGGGATTTTACGCTTATTTGAAGTTGATTTATTATGATACAAAACTTATATATTGTATTGAAGGTTTTGTGATATGTTTGACTGTGGATGTGATATTTTTTATACCATTCATAGTTTATGGTGAAAGTATTGACATTTCGTATGCTAGTTTAATATGAATGTTTATGTTATGTTTAAACCTTTTCATATGAGAATGCATTGGACTTAATATGTGACGGGTGGAGCTCGTTATAGCTCCTCGATGCATCAGTAGGTATCATGAGACAAAATAGTGTCTTGGCACAAGGCCTTGACAAAATCTTATTTTTGGTCTTGGCACGAGGCCTTGGCTATGTGGTTATGATAGTCTGGAATTATGCATTCCATCATTATGAAAGTGGTAATTGATATTGCATGTGATTATTCGATTAGTAGAATATCCATGTGAATAAGTAAATGGCATTATTTCATTTTATTTTTGCCATACTATGTTGAAGTTCAAGTTTAAAAGGCTTTTGTTTTAAGTTATACATTTCCTTAAATGTTTATTCTTATTTATAAAAGTTTCCGCTATATTGTTATCCTTACTGAGAATTTGGGCTCACCCCTTTTCTATGTTTTATTTTTCCCAGGATGTGAAGAAGTAATTTATGAATGACCTGCTGGGATAGTATATGGGGATATGAGTGTGGGATATGGAGACTATGTTGTTGTAGTAGTTTTTCACTTTATGATGTAATTTAAAACATTATGAATATATCTAGTGTTTCCAAGGCTACTAAACCAATCGGTCTTTCGAGATTTGATCATTCTTGTGATCATGCCAATGTTATGTAATAATGCACCAACTCTAGGTAACTGGGGTCGGGGCGTTACCGTTGGTATCAGAAGAAGTTTAGTACAAACCTTGGAAGCTAGATTTAGATAAACTCTGATTAAAGCACGTAGACCTAAGATGAACTTTGAGGATTAGTATAGAAGAACTTCCTAGAATTTTTTTATTGTAGAGATTTTGTGAGTTTTCTGAGAAATACATCTCTGTCTGGATACGAGCAGGTAGATGCGGCTCTGGAACAGATGTACCTAGGGGTAAAACCCGAAAACACCACTTTGAGCTAGACTTGAACGGGAACTGGTGCACGACAACGGGCCTTGCTACACTCTTGGTTACGACACTCCCAGGGGATATGCTTAGGATAACTCTCATTTTCTTTACAAATCATTATGAAGGGTTTATGAGTATATACTTCCTCAAAGAAAACATTTTTATGATTATGGATTATATCCATAAATATTTCAATTTATGTTAAATGTTTTATAAGTTTGGGATTATGTATTTTGATTCATAAACTGGTCTAGTTTATGCCTTTGTTTAGAAATGGCGCCTAGTGGAAGAAATGGAAACCGTATCAATGAACGCACTCCATGTAGGGATTTCCCTCCTGCTCAAGATAATTATAGTGGATCTGGTGATGCAACTAGTGTCGATCAGCTAATCACCATACTGGGACAACTTACTCAGGTTATGAATAATAACCTTACCTGTGTGGAGAACCCTGATCAACAGTATGGAGGATCAATGTTAGATCGTTTCATGAAGAAACAACCAACAATGTTCAATGGGAGTACAAATCCCTTTGTAGCTGAGCAATGGATATTTTCCCTAGAGAAAATATTTCAGGCTTTGGGGAGTAGTGAAAGGGAAAAAGTTATCATGGCAGTTTACCGCCTCACTGGAGATGCTGATCAATGGTGGTCATTCGTTAAAAATACGAATGAAGATGATGAAGTATTAAATATGGAATGGAGGGAGTTCAAAGATCTGTTTTTAGAAAAATACTTTCCTCGTGACCATCGAGCAGATATGGAAAGGCAGTTTCTGAATCTGAGACAAAAGGAGGATGAGAATGTCACAAAGTATGAGGCTAACTTTACCAGGTTAGAAAGGTATGCTGGAGATTATATACATAACCCAAGAAGTAAGATTGATCGTTTCTTTGATGGGTTAAAACCATTTCTCCGTTGAGCATTAGTATCACAATCCTTCTCTTCATACGAAGACATTGTCTCATGTGCTATCAAGACCGAAAAGGAATTCTCTAAGTCTTATGACTTTAAAGCAAAGTAAGAGAAGAAGAGATCTGCTGATCAATATGGGAATGGAAATAAGCGGAAGAAGGGAAATGTTGAATATCCATCCTGTGGTAAATGTGGGAAGAAACACCCCAGTACTTTCTTGAAGGGAAAGGGAGTCTGTTACAAGTGTGGTGAAAAAGGCCACCAAGCTCGTGATTGAAAAGGGAAGAAGGAAGCTACCAATGTTCAGTGCTACAATTGCAGGGAGATGGGGCATTATGAAAATGAATGTCCTAATCGTCAGGGGAACATACCTCAGAAAATTCCAAGGGATCAAGGTCAGGATTATGCTATCACTACTGCTGAGGTAGAAGCTCCGAAAGATGTGGTGGCAGGTAATTTATTGGTTTCCTCAAGTTTAGAAAATGCATTATTTGATTCTGGATCATCGCATTGTTTCATATCTTCGCAGTTTTCTATGAAAATTAGATATTTCCAATTTGATTTAACAAGGGAGTTGTCAGTTAAAACTCCTAAGGGAAGTATCATTGCAACAAAGTTTTGTGAATCAGTCCCCATTAGAGCACATAAATGTTCATTATCTGCTGATCTCATCGTCATACCTATGATTGAGTTTGATATAATCCTCAGTATAGACTGGAATTCGGACTATGATATGAAGATTTATTGTAAGAATAAAGAGGTTACGATTCTTGATGATGATGATAAGGAACACCTTATCTTTAGAGAAAAATCATCACCACCTAATTCTTATCTAGATCCACCCCCAGTAGCTCAACTAAATTCAATTATTGGGGAGGAAGAGAATGAAATGACTATGGGTGAGGAAAGGAATGTTCAAATAGAGGATGTACCCGTTTTTAAATAATATGTAGATGTGTTTCCGGACGATTTACCTGGACATCCTCCAAAACGAGAAGTTGAGTTTTCCATTTATTTAATTCCTGGATCAAGACCTATATCGAAGACCCCTTATAGAATAGAAACTGTAGAATTAGTTGAACTAAAGAAACAACTAGAGGAATTGAGTAATAAGGGATTTATTCGCCCTACTGTTTCTCCATGGGTATCCCCTGTTCTTTTTTTTAAAAAGAAAGATGGATCTACGAGGTTATGTATCGACTACAGGGAGATCAATGCTATAACAATAAAGAACAAGTATCCCCTACCTCGCATTGATGATTTATTTGACCAACTGCATGGAGCTCAATACGTTTCAAAGATTGACCTTCGATCTGGATACCATCAGTTGTGTGTGATGAAGGAAGACATTCCGAAGACAGCATTTCGAACCAGGTACGAGCATTACGAGTTTACTGTAATGCCTTTTGGATTGACTAATGCACCCTCTATATTCATGGATCTGATGAATAGTGTTTTCAAGGAGTATCTCAATGAATTTGTGGTGGTATTTATTGATGATATCTTGGTTTAATCAAAAAGCTATGAAGATCATGAAAATCACATGCGCATTATCCTAAAGACTCTGAGAAGACATGAATTATATGGAAAGTTTAGCAAGTGTGGATTCTGGCTTCATGAGATTTCTTTTTTTGGCCATATTGTCACTAAAGATGGAATCTCTGTTGATCATTCTAAGACCAAGGCAATCCAAGAATGTCCAGCACCAACGAATATAACTGAGGTGCGTAGTTTTATTGGTTTGGCAGGTTATTATCGACGTTTCGTCCAGAATTTTGCCCGATTGGCTAACCCATTAACGAAGATCACATGTAAAGGTGTTAAATTTGTTTGGACAAAAGAGTGTGAAGAATGTTTCGAAGAACTAAAGAGAATATTAGTCAATGCTCCTATATTGACTCTACCATCGGGGAATGATGTGTTCGTTATTTAAAGTGATGCATTGAAGAATGGACTTGGTTGTGTCCTTATGCAGAATGATAGGTTTATTGCCTATACATCACGACAGTTGAAAATTCATGAACAAAAATATCCTACTCGTGATCTCGAGTTAGCATCTGTGATCTTTTCTTTGAAGATATGGAGGCACTACCTCTATGGTGAAAAATGTGAAATTTATACTGATCACAAGAGTTTGAATTATATTTTCTCACAAAAAGAACTCAACATGAGGCAAATGAGATGGCTTGAATTACTCAAGGATTATGATTGTATGATACACTACCACCCAGGGAAGCAAACAAGGTGGGAGATGCTTTGAGCAGAAAAGACCATGGAGTTTTGAACGTGATGAGAATTGAAAGGGATCCAATTTTCATAGATCTAGTGAAGATGGACATGGGAATAACCAGGGAAGGTGAAACATCAATTATTTTTCAAATGGTTTCCAAACCATCTTTACTAGAAAGGATTAAGAGTTCTCATACTGATGATGGAGAATTTCAAAAGAAGATTAAAGCTATGAATGATGGGAGATTGAGAGATTTTGTGTATGAAAATGGAATTTTGAAATTTGGGAAGAGGCTTTGTGTTCCCAATATACCTGATCTAAAAAGGAAATTTCTAGATGATGCTCATAGTTCTAATTTCCCTATACACCCTGGGAGCACGAAAATGTATAGAGATTTTAAGGAACATTTTTGGTGGGACAACATGAAGAGGGAGATTGCCGATTTTGTGTCAAGATTTATGGTTTGTCAACAAGTGAAAGCTGGAAGGCAACAACCTGGTGGAGTATTGAAACCTCTTCCCATACCTGAGTGGAAATGGGACAATATTACGATGGAATTTTTCATGGGACTACCAAAGACTCCTAGAAGGAACGATGCAATATGGGTTATTGTTGATCGTCTTACCATTTCAGCACATTTTCTTGCTATAAGAGAAGATCTACCACTGGAAAATCTAGCAAGACTATATATTAATGAAGTTGTAAGACTTCATGGAGTACCCCTATCGATTGTTTCTGAGGGTGATCCCCGTTTTACTTCAAGATTTTGGAAGAGTCTTCAGAAATCCCTGGATACTGAACTTCATTTGAGCACTGCGTACCACCCTCCGACAGACGGACAATCAGAACGGACTATTCAAACCTTAGAAGACATGATGAGATCTTTTTCACTTGACTTTCAGGGGATGTGGGATCAATATTTACCTATGGTAAAATTTTCCTATAACAATAGATTCCATTCGAGTATTCAGATGGCACCATATGAAGCGTTATACAGAAAGAGATGTCGCACATCAACCTGTTGGGATGACGTTGGTGAATGAAAACTTGTAGGTCCAGAACTGGTGGAGGAAATGATGGAAAAGGTGAAGGTAATCCAAAATCACATCAAAGCAGCTCAAAGTAGGCAAAAGAGCTATGCCGATAATCGAAGGAAGGATTTGTAATTTCAACTCTGTGATCATGTTTTCCTGAAGGTATCTTCATTGAAGGGAGTCATAAGTTTTGGTAGGAAAAGTAAATTGAGTCTCAGGTACATCGGACCTTTCTAAATTCTAGAACGAATTGGGGTTGTAGCTTACCGATTGGAAATGTTGCCAAGTCTCTCCAAAGTTCATGATGTGTTCCACATATCTCTGTTGAGGAAATACATTTCTGGCCCAACGCATATAATCACCTATGAAGAATTAGAACTGGAACCCGATCTGTCTTATTGTGAAGATCCCATCAGGATTCTTGATACAAGAGAACCAGTACTGAGAAACTGGACAATGTGTCTGGTAAAAGTTTTGTGGAGAAACCATAAGATGGAAGAGGCAACGTGGGAACCCGAGGAACTTATGATGAAGAACCACCCGAGTCTTTTCATGCGGTAGTATTCTGGAAATTTCGAGGAAGAAATTATTTGAAGGAGGGGAGAATGTAACACCCAAATCTTCTATGGTACTCTTCTCTTTGAATAATGTGATAGCGTGTGTTGTACGCAACATCGAGTTCTAACACACCACAACCAATCAAACTAGCCTTTATGAATAGTAATTCCTACTTTTTGAAATTATATATATTTTATATTTCAAAATGAACTTCATTTTTTGATTCGGAATATCGAATTTAGCCTAAGGTGAAATTTTGGTACTTTTCGGATTACTTTAATATTTTGATGAATAGTGAAAATTACTAAATTTTAATTAAAAACAACTTTTTTAATCGACATAATTTATATTGATAAATTATGAATTTGAGTGGTTTTAAAGTATATTTAAAATATATTTTAACCATTTAATACAATTTTGGTCATTGGACATAATTTCACAATTAAACCGAACATAAACAAGTATCAATCTTTTGATAGTTATTATATCTTAAAAACACACTTTTTGTTTTGACAGCGGGAATTAATTTTAAATTAATTTCTGCCACTTATGTGTTTTGAATTTGGAAAAATGGATTCCATAATTTGAATCAGGATGTTCAAATTTTTTAAATAGGTAACTTTTATTTTTACACATTTTGAATAATTACTTCGGTAAATATTTTATTTACCATGGTTAAAGGGTAAATTCGGTAAATAAGGGTTAAAACATAATATTATAAAACTAATAAATTACCCTAAAACGTGTCATAACCTTATTGGATGATACAAGGTCGAACTTAGGCATCTTTGGGTCGATTTTGGGACCCCCTGGTGCCACTTGTAAGTGATAGAGACACTTTATTTTAATTAAGTTTAAATGAATACAAAAATGACACAAGCATATATCTTTTAGAAAAACAATTTTTACATAGGGTTATATATGTTGGATTTTCGACTATAAATATTCATTAAAAAGATAAACAGTTTTCCTACATAATGATATTTTATTTATAATTTTTAGACATTAAATAATGTAATTTATTTATGACACAATGATGATGTGGTAATTACTGTAATAGTGAATCATTAAAATAATTGATATTTTAAATACCCAAATAAATATAATTTGAGACTTTTATTGAATTACACTAATTTTATAGGTTAATATGACATATTAGGATTGATTTAATTGACTTTTTTTAGGTAATAATTCTTTTATGAGTTTCAAAAAAATCAACTATTGAATAGTGTCAAAATTGACATAAATGTGTTTTTAAAACAAATATTATATTATTAAATGATATTAAATAACTAAAAATATAAGGATCGGAAAAGAGACATATATCATGATAATTGTATCATTAATTTACCACTTGTGGGTCTCTTAGATGTATATTGTATGTTTATTAACCATATAATATAAAAATACAAAGAGACATTGTAAAAGTGAAACTAATTAACTTAGAGTTAATACTTAAAAGATAAGGTTAATATAGTAACCCAAACCTGTCTAAATTATATTGGTTGAGTTTTTTTCGACGCATACCCACCTTAACCTTTGAATAATCATCTTTGGAGCCATTAGAAACCGAATATGAATTTATTATAAATTAATATTTC
This sequence comes from Viscum album, assembly GCA_963277665.1. Lineage (NCBI taxonomy): Eukaryota > Viridiplantae > Streptophyta > Magnoliopsida > Santalales > Viscaceae > Viscum > Viscum album. The sequence continues at coordinate 459,808,177 of OY728141.1, read as the reverse complement.
TATCTTTTCCAAAGGTTCCCCTCACCCCTCTTATAAAAGGGCACTCCCCCTTCTCATTACTTTACACATTAAAAGCCTTTTGGTTCAGCCAAAATCTGCCCTAATACTCTCTCAACCTCCTTCACTACAACCTAGAGGCCTTAGTTTGATCATAAATCCAACCTAAGGATCCATTTTGATCAAATCAAAAGGAAGTACCCGAAGAAGAGGTAATGATTTCCCCACCCTTTTTCAAGTTCCTTTCTTCTTCCACTACCTCTTCCTTTGTTGTTACCATTATAAAATAATAAATCCAGTATAATATATATACGGTGATGTTATTATAAATATGGTATAACCATATTCAGTATTCTATCCACCCTTTAATAACATGTCACCATACGTGCGTACGTACGGCTTACCGTCTCCACATCGTGGTGTAATTGTTATTCAATATATTATTATTTGGATGGTTATAATAATGATGTGTAACTCATGTAAATAATAAATATAACATGATAATGATTCTGTATATATGATATACTATCTAATTATATATTATTTTAATATCAAAAGAATGATATTGTCGCTCATGCGTACGTACGGACTACCATCTCCACGAACGCGATGAGATTCATTCTCCATTGTATCCATTCAAGTATAATTATCATTTGATGATTTAAAAATAATTTTTAAGGACTTGATATCATTATGGATATGAATAAGATACATCCTATCCATGAAAAACATTGCTTACGTAACAAAACATATAAAATAAAACGAGTAAGTTAACACCCGAAACGACGATAATACTAAGATATTATTAACGAAGAAATGTTAAAAGATCATATATGATATCATATTAATATATATGATTCTTTTATAATTTAATAACAATTATTTAACCATTATACAGGAGTTTAACCTACCCTCAACCAAGGAAAAGTACAAGGTAAGGGTTATTTCACAATCTCTTCATTATCCGAGGTTGTTTATACGTAATAATATATTGGGATCTCTTTATCATCCACATCCATGTTTCTTAAAAATGTATTTCAAAACATTTTTACTATTTACAATAATATGTGTAAAATTCATTTATACCCTTGTTTTACTTTTTATAAGAGTTTTATAAAGGAATCTTTCCATCGTTTTCCAAACAAGGTGCTTTTTAACCTTTTCGACCGAATTAAGGTAAGAATGTTTTTTTAACTTATACGGCGGGTGCGGTTATTTTCTGCCGTTATAAAATCGTCGAAGTTTCCCTTACAAGCTTATAAGAGTATTTTCAAAGAAAATGTTTTATTTTATAATTATATTACTCTTAAATTATTTCAAAATAGAAAGATATATTTCTCTAAAAAGAGTTCTGATTTCATCTATGTCAACATCCTTTGATGGATTTTATGCTTATTTGAAGTTGATTTATTATGATAAAAAACTTCTATATTGTATTGAAGTTTTTGTGATATGTTTGACTGTGGATGTGCTATTTTTTATACCATTCATAGTTTATAGTGAAAGTATTGACATTTCGTATGCTAGTTTTAATACGAATGTTTATTTTATGTTTAAACCTTTTCATATGGGAATGCATTGGACTTAATATGTGACGGGTGGAGCCCGCTATAGCTCTTTGATGCATCGGTAGGTCTCATGAGACAAACTAGTGTCTTGGCACAAGGCCTTGACAAAATCTTATTTGTAGTATTGGCACGAGGCCTTGGATATGAGGTTATGATAGTCTGGCATTATGCATTCCATCATTATGAAAGTGGTAATTGATATTGCATGTGATTATTCGATTAGTAGAATATCCATGTGAATAAGTAAATGGAATTATTTCATTTTATTTCTTCCATACTATGTTTAAGTTCAAGTTTAAAAGGCTTTTTTTAAGTTATACATTGCCATAAATGTTTATTCTTATTTATGAAAGTTTCCTCTATATTGTTATCCTTACTGGGCATTTGAGCTCACCCCTTTTCTATGTTTTATTTTTCCCAGGATGTGAAGATGTAATTTATGAATGACCTGCAGGGATAGTATGTGGGGATATGAGTGTTGGATATGGAGACTATGTTGTTGTTGTATTTTTTCACTTTATGATGTACTGTAAAACTTTATGAATATATCTAGTGTTTCCAAGGCTACTAAACCAATCGGTCTTTCAAGATTTGACCATTCTTGTGATCATGCCAATGTTATGTAATAATGCACAGACTCTAGGTAACTGAGGTCGGGACGTTACAGATAGCAACATATGTAAAGATTTATGAATATCTGAACCACATTTCCCCTTATGGGTCAGACATTCGAAGAGCTATTATGAACACTATGGGAAGTATCTCTATCAATATGCCTTCAATAGCGGTGCTGAACAGAGTTAAGAAGGTTGACGACTTCAATTTACATTCATTACCACTTCTAAATAATGTATTCACCAATAAAGGTTAGGGAACTGCGGAACATCAGTCATATATCTTGGCCTTCTGTGGTGGTGTTTAGGTGTTGTGGGTATATCACAAGTCAAATCTGTGAGTTGTATACCCTACATATCTTTGTGAGTAAGTTTCAGTTCATGAAGAGGAGAACCCCAATAGTTTACCTGGGGGTACACAATGAGGATCATCCATGTGTGATGGGTAGTATGTTTCTCATGTTGACATGGGAATATGGGAATATATAGAATGAGCTACCTCAACCTATTTCTTCTTATGCCCCAATTGAGGAGTATTTCAAATAATGGGAGACATCCTACACTAAGGATTTTGTATAGAAAGGGATTATCTGTGTTGATAATGGGGTGCCCCCTCAGACCTATTTTAAGCTAAAGAAAATGGTAATAAAAATTCATAGAGGCATATATGGTGAAAGTCGTGGTGGAGAAGTTATATCATAGGCTAGTCTATTGATTCCAATGCCCTCTCTATGTGGGAGTAGAAGATGAATATAAGTAGAAGATCCATAGGATCTAAATGGGTAAAGTCGGGAGGAAGGAAGGCTAGAAAGAGGGATCCAAAAAATACCTACCCAAGAACTTGTGAATCCTCTTGGCAACATTGACATTCTTGAGGGTGATATTTACCTGAATGCTTGGGAAACCTGTGATGTTAACTAGAAATTCCTTATTTCATCAAATTTTTGGGATCATTTGAACCAATTTTGAATTTTTCATTCAAATATTGGTTAGTCTAGGGATAGATTTTTAGTGTCACGGATATGAGGGAGAAATAAGTGGCTGAGTTAGAAGACAATGTAAATTTTCAGGGCACCCCACGTCTAATGATGAATTGGGTGAATATATTTATTGACCAGATATCCCCACCAAAATGGTCTATTACAGAGCTAAGGTATCACTTCCCTTTTCCTGAAGAATCAGAGGGGTCCTAGTGAGAAGATACTGACAGGGGGAGCTCTTTTTAAGAAGGCAATGTTGTGGCCCCAAATCTGGGAGAATTCACTAGAACTCTTGATGTAAGATCTAAACCATTCCATTGAGCTACACACACAAGATATCCTAGTTTCTCAAATAACATTTTTTTGAATGATATCTTCATATAAAGGACCCCTTTCAGTGTGATAATTAACATAGAGGGACAAGCTCTAAGGCCTGCAACAGGTGTGATGGTGCGCTCATGGTCTAGCAGGGTTGTGGAAACTGGGTTTGATTCTGGAATAATTGGAGTTCCCAACCATATACAAGGAGAAATTTAGGTTTTTTCCATGTTCATAAATTTGACATGTGATCAAATATTCAATTTTGTAAGTCTTATTCCTTTTAGAGTTCTAAATTTCATCCTCCTGATCTTGCCAATTTCAAATATCTATGTCTGAATAGTTCTTCAAGTAGTGGTTGTAATGATAATGAGGATGTATTTGATACATGGATCGCATTTCATGAGTGTAATGTTGATCAACCTGGAATCATACTCTTGAGCTGACCAAGCAATGAAAATCATGGTTGTTGGAATAACTGATGGCAGGGAAGAACCTAAACCAATTCAGTTGTAATGAAGCGAGTAAGATCAACCATATGATATGGATCCTAGGTCATATGATGAAAATATATAGGATCATCCTAATATCGATCTCCTAGATGCATTCATGGAATACAAACTTGCTGACATAGAGTAGATGGATGAAGCTAATTTTGATGTGGAAGACAGTCGGGCTATCTATCTCCATCCATTAAAGATGTTAAATCTATTTATTTATGACACCCTACAAGTAGATAATATAAGGTTAATGGAAAACATTCATTGTTGTTTGTTCCTCTTATGCACCAAAGGGGTGGAACCATAAATTCCACATATGTTTACACAAGATTAACTTCCAATGAATGTTCAGGAGAGAAACTATAGATTTAGTGCTTTATTTTATTGGAGGAAGTATGTCAGCACTTAGAATCTTCATCATGATGAAATTTAGATCATTTTCATAAAAACATGGACGAAAACGTGATCTTCTTTCATTGATACCCAACAAGAACTCATATCACGATTACAGGTTCATGTGGTAGAAGTTGAAGAGTATAAGAGGTGAAAATCATGTGAGGCTTATGATATCAAAGATGCGAGGGATTGTGCATGAATTAGGGGTGATGATTTTTCCCAACGACCAATGAACAAGTAAGGGATCTCAGAAGGAGACATAAATTACAATATTCCATATTCTAAAGATAGGTGGAGATGATATTCTCCATCGAAGGGTATAATCCCTATGGAAGTTTCATTGTCGAAATAAGAAACAAATTTTTATGCTTCCATTCTCAGATAATCTAGATTTATGGAAATATTTCATTCTTGATTTGATTATTCCTCATTTATTGTCCCTAAAAATCACTTAAAGGTTAATCAAAAATCACACATTGGTCATGATCGTTTGGAGAAACAAGGGATGACCATGTAATTTCTCACTTTGGATATGAGAGCACCATCCAGGTTCTGAATGGAAACCCACTGTTTTTGGACTATGAATGGGTTGTGACTTGAGAATAGGATTCTCAGAGTATCCAAATTTACCATCATAATGTGAACTAATGAATGTGTCGTGAAATTTCATGGTTGATGGAATCAATTCAAAATAAGTGTAATGAGAAGTGTGAATCAAGACCCCCAAAATCTGTAACACAGTGAGGGTGGTGTGATGACTGAGAATAAATATTGACCATGTTTGAGTAAAATCATCCATATCACATTTTCCTAAAATTTAAACAAACAATCAAGGGCTGACCACTTACCATGTTAAAAACAATGGTCCTAACTCTAAAATGTCGTCTGATTTCTTCAAGAATGTTGACCCAATTTAGTTTGAGACCATATGGTCAAACATCCATACCACCAGTGGGTTACATCAGATGTAGGAGTAGATGAGGATCCAAATAATGGGAACACAATGTGTAGAGATAGAGAAAAATAATAATCAAATATTTTACAGGACTCTTGGAATTACGCCACTTTGACGAAAAGAACACTAGTGTGAGGGAATTATTTTGAACAATGATCATACCTATCTTCTAATTAGAACCTCACTGGTGGGGACCAATACTTCCTTACATTTTTATGCCATTCATGTGGGGAAGAAATATATGTAGTTTAATGTGGTACAAAAACATCTATCCATGGAATAATTTTAAATCAAATTACATGGATGTTTCACATAGTTTAATGTCATACTTCGTAGATCCTTTCAATATTTTAAATTAATTTTACACAAAATTGGACCTCATAATTTGAGATTGTAGTGTTTGGAACATAATTGTGTCCAATGGACTCTAATTGGGGCTAAAAGACCAGGATGGTTGATGAAACTAGGGTTGGACCTAATGTGAATGTCTACGAATTAGTATGTATCTTGTATGTATGGTAATCAAGATGCCCATATTTTTTAAACATGAAGTGATGAAAGACTAGAACTGGTGGCAGAAATCCTCTCTAGTGAGGAAGATGAAGCATCCCATAAATATCATGGTCCATCCAAAAAAATTTCTGGGTAAGGTTGCTTCTTAATGTCATATATTGAGGACATGGACATTGAAAAAGTGAAATGTGTGGTTCAGAGCATAGCTTGACGTGAATGAGGCCCAAAAGGCATCCAAACATCAACACACATCCAAAAAAGGGGAGACAAGAACAAAAAAGGATGAAATAGAGAGTTTATAATTCTTGGGATGGACCCAGGGACGAGACATCCAAATGTCACTATGTATCCTGCAATAACAGAAATCCTGTCACACATAGTTATAGGAACAATCCTTCTTCATAGGTATGAACCTTGCTAATATAAAAGGTTGAAATTGATATATCTTGTTTGTTCATTTATGGTAGAGTTTTTTTTTGGCGAAAAAATCCAAGGATGAAAATTATTGGTGATGTTGCAAGAATCAAGATATATTCCATTCTAGAAAAATAGCATTGTGGATGAACAATTTCATGGGTGATTCATTATTAAGTGAGAACACCACAATTTTGTACCATTTTTTTCAACAAGACAGGTCAATGTTGTCACAATTTAGGGTCATATCTGGGGACCATTCCATTCACATCAATATCATGAGATAAAGACACAATAGTTTAACGACATGTGGTATGGGATAGATTCTAGTTTATAGTCATGGAACACAGACCATGGGGTTGGGTAGTCATATGTGTTAGTAATGCCTTACCAAAAATCATAAGACCATGTTATCAGTGATCGGTGTGTGAATCAATGGGTGGTATTTAGATTTTCCAATTACTTGAGAGTTCACAAAATTGAAATAGAAGTGTCGGGTGAGAAAATCCACAGCAGAACAACATTCCTACATGAATTATGTTAATGTACAGAGGAAAAAGGGGCAGGAAAATATGAATCATCACACCTAATACTAGGGACACAATAGGGGTGGCATAAAGATAGAAGAAAATATCTTACCATGACCGAGTAACTTTACCTATATTGTGTATCCTAGGATGGGAACAAATAAGTGATGGCTAACTGTTGACCAAAATCGAAACACAGATCCTATTCAAAATTTCATTCAATATCCCCTCAAACATTGAAAAAAAAAATGGTAGGTTATTCATAAATATGAGCATCCATACCATTCGGGGGTCTTTTTAGATGTGAAATATATAGAGACACAAATAAAGGGGATCCATAAATGAAAGTGTACCCATTCATTTTCTCATCATGTACTAAAGATGGAGGAAATAAAATGTTATAATATGGGTGTTATATGGCACATTTTATCATAAAACATACATGAATGAGGAACAAGGATGTTCAACTCCACATCGCATATTTTTGGAGAAGCCAGTACCCTGAAGGGAGCACAATGGTTCCTAACACTATGGCGGGAGCTGGGGACAACATGTCTGGGAATCACGTTGTATCTTGTGAGGGTTGGAATCAATAAATACATAGTTCTTGAAGATGAAATGAAAGAATTCCAATTCCAAAAAAGATAAGTCTTCTCAAATGAATACATCATAGTTCTGGGAAGTTTATCATCATACTGCTCAGATGTAGAAGGAAACTTTTTACATTATCTGATAAGGATGCTATAGATCATGGTTTATTGTTGTAGAGCCTAGACCATAAAGTGAGTCATTCAAAAAGGTAGTGTGTAGGGTGACTCTATAAAGTGATCTGAAATGAATGAGGAAAAATAAGGTCTCAAACCACACCACAAATTCTTGAGGTAATGCGCATATAGTTTTGGGACATAATTCTGTTACCATGAGATGTGAACTCCAAGTTTATGTTCATAGTGTTTCTATAGAAAAGTGGTACAATTGTTATATGTTTGTAAAAATCTTACCAAGACCCTTAAACCTACTTATGCTATGCTTGGCATGGAAATCAACGGGGGAGAACATCATACAACACATATAAAAAGTGTTGGTGGGAATGGAGATGTGGAGTCAAGAAGGACCCCGCAACACTGATCTTCCAAATCAATGCACAATGATTCACATATGGGTAACAATGAGAGTGTCCAAATTCCTTCTAGACATGAGGATATGAAGAGGGATTTGAATCATGAGGTCTAATATTTGGGACAATATGAAGGTGTCATAACACTGATGGATAACTATTAACCATGTTTGAGACATAATTTCAATATAATGTAACCTAGGATGGGAACAAACATCAAAGGTTCAACCCCTGACCATATTCAAAATGAAAAATCTATATTAAAATTTCATTCATGATCCTTTGGGATGTTGTCCCAAAAAGGGAGGCGAGCCTAATGGCATATAATCCATATAATTTGGGGTCTATTCGAATATGAAAGATAACAAGGACCCAAATAATGGGACAAAAGGATCATGGAAATGGAATGAAAGAATTTCCATACCGAATCCAACACTCAAATCCCTACATCACAGCACATATTGGAATATCGATGAAGCATAAAATAGGTTTAGGGACTAATTCAATGAATATAGACTCAAAATGAGACTAATGTAATGAGTAAATTCTGGTTGACGAACCCTGGGTCAGATCCAAAGATAAAATGTATGGGAATTCTTACATATCCCATAAGGATGGGAATTAAGATACATGTAGTTATGAAATTCCTTATAGTTTAACGTCATGTAGTAAGAATGAAAGGGGGAGATTTTTACTGAAGGGGGGGATGTGTATGGACTAGTAATCTAACATGAAGTGAATGAGGACCAAGCAGGTCTCACACCAAAAAATTGACTATCATAGAAGAAAATTCAGACCAAGGGGATATAAGAGAAATTGTATAACCTGATGCTGGAACCAATACATAAATATTTAAGAATTATTTTGTTTCCAATATGTATGGGAATCATTCCATACAAAGTTCATAAATGTGTAGTGTATTTTATTGTCATGTGTTATGGACATGGATAAATGATGCTCTCAGAGGAGGTATGTTGTGTGACAATTGCAATCCTTGACATGAATGAGGACCAAGGAAGTCTCAAACCACACCACATGATCCTGGTAAACTCAGACCATGGGAAAAAAGGATGAAAATATACATGGTACCTAGGGCTAGACCCGAGTAGAAAATATTTTAGCATTCATATGTACCCCATAAGGATGGGAATCAATATATATGTTGTTTTTTAATACCATGAAATTTAACATCATGGGGTTATAACATCATCCCAAAGGGGATATGTATGGAATGGTATAATAACTTGATGTTATTGAGGGAAAAAAGGTCGCATCCTCATAATTCACAATCACCAGACAAAAGGGTCACTTGCCTTTTAAGGTCATGTAGGAAGGACACAAAATGCTCTGACATTAAATATCTCACAAAAAGGATGTAATAGTTGAATGTCATGTTTGATGTGGGATATCATATTTTATGGTCGTAGAACACTTACCATATTGTATGTTCGTGAATGTATAGAATGGATGAAGAACCTAGAGCTATACTCGAAGAGAAAATGGTATGGCGTTCCAATGTATAGTTTTAGCATTGGATTCAAGCCACACATAGTTTTGAAGTGTCATGCAACATAATTTCATGTGTTATTGATGAACATAAAGGGGAAGATCCATGTTGGGGGGTACGTGATGTGGTAGTATTAAACTTGTCATGAATGACAAAAATATATGTTATAGAAACACCACATGATTCCACGACACTTATTTCAATAGGATATAAAGATAATAGATTTTTTGGTAACTAGGGATGGGCCTGGGAAAAAATGAATGGTCGAACCTATATATCTTGTGAGGGAAGGAATAAAGGCAAACATAGTTATGAAATATCTTGTAGACTAACAAAATGTGGTTAAATAAATGTGGAAGAAGTATTCTTAATGGAGAAGAAACGTGCTCATATTGAAAACCAAGTGTGAATAGATAACTAAGAGGTCCCATACTACATGAAACACTACTTGGAGAAACCTCAATCCATGAGGGTAAAAATGTAGAATCATGGGGATGGTCCTGAAGAAAAAATGTAAGTGTGTTATTACTTATCCATCGAGGGAAGGAATCAAGGCACACATAGTTAGGAATATGTTGGGTGGTTTAACATCATACTATAAAGATGTTGGTGGTAGAAGAAGTATTCTTAATTGTGGTGCACAGTTTGGTTCTTACAAATCAAACATGAATGGAGAACAAATAGGTATCATACCACACTACACACTCCAAGGAGAAACCATAGGCAATGAGGCTGAAAATGGAGAATCTTGGAGCATACCTAAGGAAAAAAATTCTAGGTATTCTTATGTATCCCGTGAGGAAAGAACTCAAGACACTTGTAGTTATGATGATTCTATGTAACTCAAAGTCATTTGGAAAAGACGAAGGTGACATTTTAACATCATTTATGATGAGAAAATAGAAAATCAGGCTCATAGTTAACATCATGAAGGAAATCTGAAGCAGTTTATTTTAATATGGGATGATGATGCAGAGCAGTTTTAGCACAGATTGTGCAGTTTAACATCATGTAAGATGGTGATGCTAGGTAGTTTTACATTTTTCTGCACAAAAAGAGTAATTTAACATTATCTAGGATGGTGATTCTAGGAAGTTTTACATCCTTCATCCTATAAGGATAAGTTTAACATCATGCAAGACAATTGTGCTATGAAATTTTACGTCCCACAGCCTAGACAAAGCAGTTTAACATCATACATCATGGTGATGTTGGGTAGTTTTATGTCATGCAGCTAGTATGGAGTAGTTTAACATCCTATGTGATGGTTATTCTATGCAATTTTACATCCTATAGACTGGAAGAAGAAGTTTAACATCATCTAGGATGGTGATGCTGGGCATTTTTTCATCTTACATCCTGGATGAAGATGTTTAACATCTTACATGTTGGGAGATATACTCATGTTAACTATTGATTGAGTACTTTTACATTAGTGGGAGGATTGATACACTCTCCATACATGGAGACCAAAGATTACAGTCCATTTTTTTAAAGACCCTACACCAGTTTCTCAGATTTGGTGCCTTATTTGATTATATTGTAATGATTACAAAAAAGTTTTTTCCATATGGAATGAATAGTCTTGTAGTTTTGGAAACCCAAATACATACATAAATTCAACATTACAACTTGAAGGTAAAAATAATTTAGAAACTCTTTTGACCAAATCCCTTAATTTTTTGTTATTTCTAAATATCATTCATAATATACCTCCTCAAGTCCTAGTAAAATGAAACATAATAAAGGGGAGATCTCAAATTCCCTGTAAGGGTAATAAATACATTAGAAGATATCATAAATATAAACATTAGGCATGGTGAACAAATAAAAACACATGACTTAAAAAATGAACATAAATTGATTATGAAAGGAATATGAGCTGAATAAATAAAGCCTTAATAACGACTAATAATGGATATTTTAATAGTCGAATAGCCTCTTGAAAATTTAATTACTAGTTTTATAAAGAGGAAACGCATAATGTCGAACATCATAACCATACCATCAAGGCCTCATGCCAGGACCATAAATAATCACTTTTTGAATGCCTTGTTCAAACACCGTAGTTTGTCTCATGAGACATACTAACATATCGAGGGGCTATAGAGGTTACCACCAATGACATACTAAGTCAAATTAATTCATCATATTAATGGAGATAAACATAAACAACATATAAATTCATATTGAACGTAATATTTGAAATATAAATAATTTTCCCCTAACGGTAATCATAAACACTAACCATTCATAATAAATTATTGAATGGTTTAAATATATTACATACAAAACCAAAATAATCATAAAATATTAACTTAAATATGGTAGATTATATCATACATAATATTAAATAATAGTGTAAAAATATATAAAGATACTCCTATAAAATCATCAAGTAATTCTTGAGATAAATAGTCTTTTACTTTGAAAAGAATGGAAATTTTTTAAAATAATTTTTATAATAGAAGAAGTGAATTAAGATAGTAATTTCATAATAAAATGAGTTATTTTAGTAAGATAATGGTTTCTAAAAAGTGATTATAGAGTGCCCTTGAAAATAGGTAAAAATTTGACAAATATCATGAATTTGGCATGTATTTTAGGATGATATTTTTATAGATCCTTTTAAAATATATAACTACCCATATATGAAAGTAATATTCTTATTGGTATAGATATAAAAAACATTCTAATAGAATATATGATGAGTAAACATAAATAAATAAGAATTTAATTGAGGTATATATAGAGTAATAGTAACATGAATGAAAATGGAGGTTTGGGTAGAAAACCCTTACTGCAAGTCTGATGGAGTTCTTCACATGCTCTTAGTGTCCTAGAAAACAAAATAAAATTTATTATTAATTTTTTACAAAACCTCTCAATTATTTAATTGATATATTATAGCTTTATTATGTTCATTCATTGCCTTGATGGGTTTAAGAGGAACAATTTTATTGTTTGTGTTAGTTTTCTTCCTTCATATTCATGATCAGTTTACTTATATACATGTGAGGATAAACATATTAGATGAAAATGGTGGTCCTGAATAGAATTTTTATTTTATTTTTAACTTACAGAAGATTACATAGTTTTAAAATTCATTTGTTTATTGGGAGTGAATATGAATCATTATATAAAACATTAATGATAATTGTTTTGGTTAGATAGCAGGTTTTTATCACAGTGAACTCATTTTTATTGATCATATGTACAAAAATATTTCTGAACCTTAAATAAGATATAATACATATATTATAGTCTAGTTCAACTATCTAAATTGTTTCATGATCATAATTTAATATGGTTAAAGAAGTTGAAACCTTCCATCCTTGAAGGTTTTAAATTAACACATCTCAGATAGTGTTTTTCATTTATAGTATTAAAGAAGGGTAAATGAGAGATGATGATGAATTATTCAATTATCATAACAAAATTATTGTATATTTAAGATACTAGAGTTATCATAGTATTTAGATTAAAGGAGGTTATGAATGAAAAATAAAATAATGGAACTCGAAATAAAATGAGATGTTGAGAAATACCTTACAAAAGTTTGACAACCATAAACTGTCACATAAAATTAATAAAAAATTTTAATGATTGAAATAGGGTTCTCTCATCATTCCTAAAGAATATGGTCATTAATGGGAATATGGAATGACATATCCTAACATAAGACAGCTTAAATTAAAAGAGAATAACATAAAAATAGTTCCTCAAAAAATAAGTGTGGTAGATTCTATTACTTTATAGAGTTACTTCTAAAACATGATGGTTGGGACATTGGGGCCCAATGAAACCTTGTTTGAACTCTTAAGGAGGTTCAACTACTAGAGATTCAAGAATAATGAATCTGGAATGAATGAAATTGAGTTCCCATGGTATTGTCTCTTGGTATTAGCCACATGGTACACCTCATATCATATTTTAATGTTCAATAGTAGACCATAATTTTATATTAATTATTACATCATTATGATTTCATTAATCATACCCAAAACTCAATACTATAATTTTACTATTCAATAAAAACTAATGTATTTTATAAAAATTTCATCAATTCAGCGTAACACAATATCAAAATTCTAATGTTAAATATTAAAATCTATTTTTTAAAAATAATTTTATAAATATGATTAATTTTATTTTTCATTAAAAACATAATTAATTTGAAATGTAACAATTTGAAAAAAAACATTTCATTTTATATTACTTTGAAAAATTAATCATGATATCCTTATTTTATTACCTTATGAAAATAAAATAATTATATGACCTACTATTCATAAGGGTTGTATTAATATACATATTAATATTCATAAGGGACTATTACTATTAACTAAAAACTATGTTTGTATTATCAGGCTCTAAATATCTTACTAAATGCAACTGGGTACATCACTTTTTTCGAAATTCAAATCATAGAGGTGGAAAAATTATGTTTACTAGAAAGGTTTAAAAAAAGTGGTGTTTTGGGGAGACTCAATGTTTCATGCATTCAATATTAAATTTATTTATAAACAATTTTGTCGGTACATTCACACCTCCTTAAAAAATTAATCCTCGAAATTAACGGAATGTAAACTCACAAAAAACATGTTTATTTCTTAATCATAATTTCCCCAGGGTCCCTTGTTGCCTCTTCAATTTTATGATTTTATCAATGTATCTTTACCTATAGAGTCATTCGATAAATGAACACATGTTCTTTAGTGTCCTGAATCCATATATACTCTTCACAGTAAGAAAATTCATGTTCCAATTATTTACCTTTAGAATTGATGAAATGTTTTAGGGCTGGCATGTATATTCTCGAAAATTAGAAATGGAATAGATCATGTACCTTAGAGAGGATATTCTATATTTCCAAACGATAAGCCACAACACCAATTATATCTATAATTTCCAATGGTCCTGTGTACCTTAGGATTAGTATCCCTTTTTTCCAAAATTATATAACACCCTTCCATGGAGATAATTTAATGAAAACATGATCTCTAACATGAAATTCCATATCCTTCCTTCAATTATCTTCATAGATATTTTGTATTATTTGAGATAATTTGATATGGGTTTTAATAGTCTTTACCTTTGATTCTATTTCTTCCAAAAGATCTAGTCCCACAGGCTTCCTTTCACTAACTTTATCCCAACTTGTTGGTGTACAATATCTCTTTCCATACAATTCTTTATATGTGTCCATTTGTATTCATGAATTGAAACAATTATTGATCTAAAACTCCACCGAAGGTAAATACTGATCCAAAAACCCATGAAAATCATGTGATCATGATATCAACATGTCTCATAATGTTTGGATCATACTTGTTGATTTCCCTTCAGTTTGAGGGTGATAAGCAACACTCAATCGAATATCAGTATCCCAGACTTTCTGAAGACTTTTATCAAATTTATATGTAAATGGGGGACCATGTTGATAAAAAATTAAATTGGTTCTCCATTACATCTTACAACTTCATTGATATACATTTGGGCAAGTCGCTCGAGTGAAAAATCCTCATTTATTGAGAGGAAATGTGTAGATTTTATATGACGACCCACAATTACCCATATTGTATGATTCTCTCTTGGAGTTTTTGGTAATCCAGTGAAAAAATCTTTGGTTATTTCATCCCATTTCTTGGTAGGAACAGATTAAGGTAGCACGACTCATCTACGATGTTGTCTTCCAACCTTCACTTTTTGGAAAACTAAATAGCTTGATACAAACTTTTAAATTTCCCACTTCACAGTGTCCCACCAGAAATTTTCCTCAAAATCTCTATAAAATTTAGTAATAGAAATATATATAGATAAATTCAAGCTATGTGAATGATCCAATAACTCCATTTTCTACTCAGGTATATAGTGAACACATATCCTCTTCACAAATATCATAATTCCATCTCCACATACCAATTCATCCAACTAATCATATTTCACAACATTAATTTTCTTT
Source organism: Viscum album (assembly GCA_963277665.1). Lineage (NCBI taxonomy): Eukaryota > Viridiplantae > Streptophyta > Magnoliopsida > Santalales > Viscaceae > Viscum > Viscum album. The sequence continues at coordinate 459,792,806 of OY728141.1, read as the reverse complement.
TTAAGGTTCTCATCATCAAGATTAGAGCTTTTAATCCATTCTAACAAATATTATTCTGGAACCAATTTAAAAATAAATGATGTTTCTCCTTCATTTATAATTCCCATGTTCATCCTTATTAGATCCATGCATATATGATCCCTTTAAATCTTCATTTTGTTTAAAACCCCATGATCCATCATGATCATTAAAACATATACCTTATTTTTCTTTCCTAGATGATAGTTTATGGAATTATAATAATCCTTGGGTAGTTTGAGTCATCACCTTTTCCCCATGATGAGTTCTTTCTGTGTGAATATATACACTAGACTCTTGTGATCTGCATATATATGATATATTTCAGAAAATAGTATGTGTCTCTATTTTTTTAGAGAAAATATCACAAAAACTAACTCACGATCATTAGAAGGATTATTTTGTTCATGAATTTTTTATTTCAATGATTCATAGCGAATACCTTTATCATTCACCATAAGGAAACAACCAAGTATTCTCTTGGATGCATCATTATAGATCACAAATCCATCAATACATGATGGTGGAGTAAGACGTGGAGCATTCACTAATATCCTCACCAATTCTTTGAAATATTCCACACATTATTCTATCCATATGAAAATATCCCATTTATGTGTAATCTTGGTCATTGGGTTTGATAAATGGGTAATGTTCTGAATGAAACATCGATAATTACTTGCTAAAATAATTAAAAAACCTATCGCAGTTATGTTTGATGTAGAAGGCCATTCATGAACAGCCTTTTTCTTCACATGATCAATAGATATTTCATATATAGAGATTATGTGTTCATTAGGGGAAACATATTTAATCCAAAATTCACACTTTCTAAACTTTCTATATAATTAATTTATTTTATGAGTCTTTCAAATAGTGTGAAAGTGATTCTCAGGATCTTCATAGTTTTTGGAGTAAACCAAGATATCATAAATAAATACCACCACAAGTTAATCATTATATACCATGAAAACCCATCTCATTATATCAATGATGATAGAAGGTTCATTAGTTAGTCCAAAAGAAATTACATTAAACTTGTAATTCATATACCTACTTTGAAAAGCAGTCATTGGAATATCATCCTTCCTCATTCTCTAAAGATCATATCCAAATTGATGTTCAATATTTGAAAAATATTGGGCTCCTTGATTTTTATAAAATAAATCATTAAATTGAGGTAGAGGATACTTTTCTTTATTGTTACAGCATTGATCTCCCAATATTGAATGCATAACAGCATGGACCCATCATTCTTCTTAATAAAAATAACAGGGGATCCCCATGGAGATCCACTGGGGTGAATAAAAGATTTATCACTCAATTACCCCATTTCCTTCTTCAAATATACTAATTCCATAGTGTCCATTATATATGGAATATTTGATATATGCCTTGAACCAAGAAATAAATCAACTGAAAACTCAACTTCCTTCTCTCAAGGATGTCCAGGTAAATCCTTTGGAAACACATAAATACATTCTTTCACAATAGGTAAATCCTACTATTGATCATTCATTTAATCACTAATATATATTGTGTTCTATTCCACCACAATAATTGAATTCAGTATAGCTACTGGGGGTGGATCTATATGAGAATCGGATGGTGATTTTTCGGCCCTAAAGATATGGGATTCATCATCATTGTCAAAAACAATTATCCTCCATCATCATCAAATAAATTTTCACATCAAGATTCGAAATTCAATCCATAATGAGGATTATATAAAATTAAATCATGTGAATGATAATAATATCTACAGATAAATCATGTTTATAATCCATAATGGGGACTGCCAAACCCAACTTTTCTAAAATGCTACTTCCATTATGAGTTTTGACTAACATCTACCTTATTAAATAAAATTGTAAATATCTAATTTTCATGGAAAAATAAAAAGATATGGAAGATTTTGATGATCTAGAATCAAATAAATCATTGTCTGTGTTTGAGGAAACAATAAAGGCACCTTCCACCACATCATTATGGACTTCAATATGAGCAGTTTTGATAACATAAGCTTGGCCTTTCCCCTTGGCATTTTTCGGGGAACGATTCCATGATTCCTTGGAAAATCATTTGAATAATATCCCCTATCCATGAAATTTTATCATTTAACAATGGGAGATTATTTCTTCCCCTTAAAATCTCAAGATTGGTGTCCTTTTTATCCACACATGTAACAAACACCCAATCCCTTCAAGAATGTACTAGGGTTTCCCTTCCCACAATTATCATATGGTGGAAGGTCAACTCTTCCCATATTCCCCATTTCCTTATTTCCTTTTCTAGAGTTTTCAAAATCTCTCGTCTTCTCTTTCCTTCCCTTAAAATAATAATACATAAGGAACTCCTTTTATATCTTGAAATTATTTGAGGCTATCATCATATGATGAGTAACATTGGGAGACTATAGTACTTCGGGGAAATGGTTTTAAAACAACAATGAATCGATCAATATTTTAACATGGATTTCATATGTAGTATATGGAATGTGTTTTAAACCATGTGAAGTTAGATTTATACTTTGCAACATTCTTATCCTCTTTCTTCCTCATATTCAATAACTACCTTTCCAAATCAGCTCGATGTTAATGAGGGAATTATTTTTCTGTGAATATTACCTTAAAATCCCCCTATTCCATTTCATCTATTTCATCCACCTCTTTTTTTTTGTATTAATGACCACCACTGATATGCATCTCCTAATAGTCGATAAACAGCCATGAAAACCTTCTCTCATTCATTACATAAAAAAGAGAGAAATATCTTCTCCACTGAACATAACCACTACTCTACTAAGAATGGGTTTGTAATCCAATTAAATGATGGAGGATTTTTTCACATAAATTATTCTTACATTGATCCCCCATGTTTTTTATATGGATTCTTTATACGGGTAATGTTATTATCCATAACCTAAGTTATATGTCCCTGAATAGTTATAAGTTTCTTTGTACCAGTCACACCACCAGAATCAACATCATTATATTGCATCAGAGGGAAATCCCTACATGGGACACACGATTTCAAGTGGTTTCCATTCCATCCACTAAGAACCATTTTTAAATACGTTAATACACAAGATTAGGTTATAAATCTTAATTTATAATCTCAAAGTATAAAAATACATAGCATAAATTGAAATTCTATACATGGATAATCTCATAATTAAAAACATGGTTTCATTGAAGAAAAATTTAAATTAAAATATTTCAATATGGATTTTAATGAAAATGTGAATTATCGTAATCATATTCCCTTGGAGTGTCAAACCATGTATATCGTAAGGCTCATTGTCATGTACTAGAATATCCTAGGTCAAGCCCAAAACTCCATGTCTGATTTGTTACCCATAGGTACATTTTTTCCAGAACCACGTCCACTTGTAGTATCAAGAAAATGATATATTTTATAGAAATATCAACATAACCAATTTCTTACCAAAAATATAGGATTTTCTCCTATCTTTATCCTAAATGAAAATTCAAGGTCTTTTTCCCACGTCCAGTTTTTTTAAATCTAGTTTCCATGTTTTCAACTAAATTTCCTTTGATACAAACTATTATGACCCAACCCTAGTTTCCTAGAGTTAGATCATTATTTGATTTCATTTTCATGATTATAATAAAGTGATATTCTAGAGGAATAAAATGTTTAGTAATTTTTTAAAACTATATACATACATAAGTTCAACATTATAATTTGAAATAATAAAATAGAAACTACTTTGACAACATCAATGAATCTTAGATTATTTCTAATTTTCATTCATAATATACCTATATATGTCCTAGGAAAATGAAAAATAAGAAAGGGGTGTGCTTAAATGCTCAGTAAAGGGTATGTTACACTATGGAAGATATCCTAAAAATAAACATTTAGCATAGTGAATATGTAAAAACACAAGCCTTTAAAGACACACATGAACACACTATGGAGGGAATAATAGGTGACTAAATAATGAATTAATTAAGAATAACCATAGAAATTATACTAGTATAATAACATCAAAAAAATTAAATTATTAGTTTCATAATGAGGTATGTTATAATGTCGAACATCGTAACCATACTGTCAAGGCCTCATTCAAATACCCAAAAGAATCATTTTCTCAAGGCCTTGTGCCAAAACCATAGTTTGTCTCATGATTCCTAATAGTTCATATAGGGGATATATATGGAACTTCAGGTCAGATACTATTTACAATTCACTTCTTATATGAACAATGGTAATCATATATAATATATAAATTCATATTGAAACTGATATACTAAATTTAAAAAACATTCCACGCGCATTTAGCATAAATATTAACCATTCAGAGTAAATTGGTGTATGGTTTTAAGATATTATATCCAAATCCAAAATAATCTCAAACCATTCAATTTAATAGGGTAGATTATTTCATACATTTTTATCAACAACAGTGTCGAAATAGATGAATACACTCTTATAAATTCCTCAATTAATTTTTAAGATAGATACTCTTTTACTTTGAAAAAAGAAGGTTTCTATTGGAATAGTCGTTATATAAAAACATATGTTAAGAAATATAAAATTTTCCTAATAAAATGAGTGATTTTAGAAATATAATTCTTATTAAAATATTATTACAGAGTTACTGTGAAAATAGGTATGAATTTGAGAAATTTCTTTTGAATTGAGCTTTTATTTCAAAAATAATTTTTGAAAGATCCTTCTATAACATAAAACTACCCATCAACGAAAGTAAGAATCTTGTTGGTACTCATATATATATATATATATATATATAATTCTAACAGAATATATGAGGATTAAATATGAACAAATAATAATTTAATTAAGGTATATAGAAAATAAGTGTAACACGAATGAAAATGAAGGGTCGGGTATAAAACCCTTACATTATGTCCGATTATGTTCTTCACATGAAATTAGTGTCATGGATAACTGAATTAAATTCATTAATTAGTATTTCATAAACCTATTATTAATTTTATTTATTTATTATATCCTTATTATGTTCATTCATGGTCTTCTTGGTGGGTTTAAGATGTTCAATGTCATTATTTGGAAGCTTTTTCTTCCTTGGTATTCAGGACCAGTTTTATTATATACATGTAAGGATAATGATGTAAGATGATAATGGTTTTCCCAAATATATGGTGTATTTTTTTTATCAACTATATGATTACATTTGGATAAAATTCCTTTATTCATTTATAGTGAAAATGAATAATTATATAAATCATTAATGATAATTGTTTGGGTTAATTGGAGGTTGTTTATCACAATGAACTCATTTTGACTTATCTTGTGTACGAAAAGATTCAATAAGATTATATAAGTTATAATAAATATACTATAGTTTATTTCAACAATTAAAATTCTTTCTTGATCATTATTTAAGATGGTATAATAAATTGAAAACCTCTCGTCCTGAAATGTGATAAATTAACCTATCTTAGATAGTTTTTTCATTTCAAGTATAAAAGAAGGGGAAATGAGAGGTGATGAAGAATTATTCCATTATCATAAAAACATTAAAGTATATTTATGTTACTATAATTATCATAAAATTTGGATGAAATGAGTTTATTAATGAAAATTAAAATAATGGAACTTGATATAAAATTTGTTTTTGAGAAATGAAGTGCAAAAATTTGACACCTTAACGACGTCACATAAAATTAATATAATATTTGGATGAGATAAAAAGGGTTCTATCATAATTTTTACATAATATAGAAATTACGGAGAATATGGAATGACGTATCCCCTCATAATCCAAATTGAATTAAAAGAGAAAAATATAAATAGAGTTCTTGAAAAGGAGAATGGTGGTAGATTCCATTACCTAGTAGAGTAACTCATAAAACATGAATTATGGGACCTTGGGGGCATGAGTAAACCATGTTAGGATTCCTAGTCTAGTAAATATATAGTATATTATAGGAATAGAAATTAGTAAATAATGAAAACAATGGAATGAGTGGGTATTTATAATATAAGTGAGATCATTTTTTATTAATTTCAAAGGACACATCATTAGTGCTATTTGAAAAATCATGGGATTTAACATGGTATTTTCCCATTTTATTGTCCAATTGGGTCGCCTCATATAATATTGTAATGTAATAAACTATTCCATCATTTTATATTAATTATTACATCATTATGATTTCAATAATGGTACCAAAAACTGAAAACAATATTTTTACTATTCATGAAAAACTAAAGTATTCTATTAAATTATGATTAATTCAGGATAATCTAATATAGATGTTCTGATTTCAAAAATTAACTCTATTGTTTCAAAAACATTTTATAAATATTATTAATTTAATTTTTGATGCAAATCATAATTAATTTTAAAAATTAAAATTTTAAAACTATAATTCATTTTATATCACTTTGGAAAATTATTCTATATGTCATTATCATCTAACCTTATTACAATGAAATAATAATATGATTTTCTACTCATAAAGTTCATATTACTATTCCTATTACTATTCATAAGTGTGTGTTACTATTCGCTAGAAATTATGTTTGTTTTATCAGACTCTAAATATCCTACTAAATGCAACTGTGTATGTCACATTTTCCGAATTTCAAATCACAAAGGTTGAAAATTTATTTTTCCTAGATAGGTTATAAAAATGTCATGTTTTGTGGAGAATAATTGTTTTATGCATTCAATAATAATTTTATTTATAAATATTTATGGTTTTTCATTTTGGATAATCCTAGTGAACTATATAAGGTGACTCCCACTTGGGAACTGACTTGGATGCCTTCCTACTAGGAATCATCGATGTTCTAAGGGTTAATATAGATTCACTCTGAATAGAGCGATGACAAACATTCTTGTTAAAATCCATTTCTATATTGGTATGATGCCTCTTCAGATTGTGTAGGGCTTAGAGCGGGTTCTCATCGAGGCTTCCAGCTAAACCAGACATACATCTACTATCTTTTTGTATGTTTTTTTGTCATAAAAAATGTAAAAAGTGATAGTAATGGAATCTAGATTATTATGACTACTTCTATTCCATACTCCCTGGAATATGGGGTCACCTATGTAGAATTAAAAGTTGTCATATGATAATCCAAAATTGTGTCGGCGAGCTTGTCTGGCTAACTCTTCTTATTTTATTCAAACATATTTTGAAAAATGTTATAGAGGGTCTTATTGAATTCCTTAATCAGTCCATTTTCTGGTTCCTAATAGTGAGAATCATGATTAGACCTGATTTTTTTACTTTTCATACAATTTCATCAATTAGTTTCTCGAAATATGGTAATGTGATCTTTGAGGGCAGTGTGAGGGACTCTAAATTAGTGGATGATGTTGGATCTAATGTATGTAATGATAGAATGGGTCTTGACTTCATTGAGAGTAGTATCTTCTTCCCTCTTAGAGAAGATATTTGTGGTGATCAATTTGAAATGAAACTAGAGAACTGTGGTTGGAGGATTTGGACCCATGGCATCTAGCCCCCAGACCATAAAGGTCCTAGAGTAATTGGTAGTATAGGGAGGCAATGTTGGCCAATGCACAATGTTAGAATTGATCTTTCATGTGTGACACCTCTTCAATAACTTGATACCATCATTGACCATGGTGGGCTAGAATTTTCATATCCTCTGGATCTGGTGGGAATGTTTCGACCCAATCGGATGAGCTCTGTAGAATCTAGAAATAACAACTTGTATCACATTGTAGATCTCACATCCATGAATACAACAGAGGATAACTCCATCGAACCCACATTTTTAGACGACCTATTTATTGCTAGGACTTATCTGGAAGATGGACGCACTAAATGCCTACAAATTCACTCAAGTTCAGCTCTATCAGTCCAGCTATTTCCTTGTTAACTATACTCGAAAAAGGGATTCATCCATCCAAGGGTTTCTTCTTCTATTATAGGGAGACTTTGATGTCCCTATATAGAGGTATTAGAAGAATTATGGCCTTCTTAATGAATATCATCATCCATGGGATAGATGGGAGTGATGACTGTTCGATATGCCACATGGATAAACAAATTCTTTTGGATATGTTCTGTAACTGGCTTGACAAGGCTAGACAAGTAATTGGATTGAAAATTTTTTGACCTTAGGATGTAACTGAACTCAGGCGAACAACGGAGTCATCCCATCAGCTGGAATGCATTCTCTTACAAAGGAAAGAGCTTTGGATTTTTTATGACATAGTCACTGTTGATTTTCAGGATGACTAGTGTGGAGACCAACTTCACATGTTGGGGGAACACCAATTTAAATGGACAACTCAATACCAGTGATAATTGTATAATACTCTTATTTTTTTTTGGTGAAGCATAAAAAAAAGAACAAATATAGAAAGACATCATGTGTAGTTGTGATGAGGATGACACTAAGGCCTACTCTATTGAATATAGGGTCGTTGATCCTTATTATTGTGGGGACCCTTGAAGTTCCATCAATGTGAATAATCCATGATGGCACATCTTGGTCCACTGAGATTATGGCCTTACAAAGGATTTCATGATCTAGATATTGTTCTGAAGGGATGGTTGGGCGGCTAGAAAATATGTTAATGACTAACCATTAAACACTTTCATCGGAATGAAAATGATGTATAAATTATGTAGGATCACTTTACAATGGTCTGGATGACCACTAACATAGGGATATTTAGAATATACTTTATAGGACCCATATAAAATACCAGCCGTGTCTCGTGATGTATGATATATCGTCGTAACATCTATACTATGAATACTAGTGTGAGGTAGCTCTTCTTCATAGAGGGATATCTTGTTTCGGTGTCAATGGGAATGATAATATTATATTATAATCTATTTTTACCCTTGTAGTTCTTCTTAGAAATAAGGGATCAGAGGGTGCATTCCAGGGTAGTAATGTAAAGCACCAGCTGATTACTGAATATAGGTCGTATCAGAACCAGGTTCTAATGTAGATACTTCTTGACTTCCAAAAAGGTAGGTTGAAATTATTTTTCCCATTAGCAGATGGTAACTTTCTTCATTAGACCATAAATGGTATTACACTTTTCAGACATTTTTTCAATTAATTGGCATATGTAGGTTAACTGGGTTTGGTAACCTCAGACTCATGAATGTTGATCGGTGGGGGAATCTGACTAAAGGCCTTGATCTTCATTGTATCAATCTCGAACCATCTATATTTGATAGAAAATCAGAGAAACATAACAATAGTAAACCCAAAGTAACACTTCAGTAGGTTCATCATTAGATGGTTGGAGTGGAAGAAGCCGAGAAATTTCTTTGGATAACTGAGATGGTCCTGAAATTGATGGTATTTGACTACCAAATCGTCCACGTATCATTCCCCCAATATCCATAGAATCTGGTAGTGGTGTTGATCAATAGATCTATCACATGAAGGGGAAAATCATAGTTCAGAAATTGACAATTATGATCCCAGAAGTCAATGATGTCCCTAATATGAATGTTCTTTAACCTAACAAGAACGATATTTTCCAACCATATAGGGTATTAGACTTCTTTAATGAAGTTGTATTTGAAGTGATTATCATGTTTTCATGGACCATGATATTGTCAGAAGGGTGCATATTTCTCAGTGGTTTTTTGAACCTGTGATTTCTTACTGGGAGACCGAGTTTCTGGACGTTGACTTAGGGATCTAGTCATGTCATCTCATCATAGATCCAGGAAAATAAATCTTGAGGATGCTTCAAAATTTCCACATACAGATGTTGCTCTTATGTGGACATAGCGAAACTGATCATCATCAATCTTAGGACTGCATCGGTACAGAGATTCACATGTACCAACTCGTTGACGGTGGTAGGGAATCCATCTTCGAATGTGGGAGTATCATCCTCCAAATATTTTTTATCATCCTCAGCAATATGATCATAGGAGAGGGGAGATTATTCAGGGTTATCTTATGATAAAAAAAATGATAATATCGACATGAGTGGTGGTGGAATCTTAATCATGAGACCTCTACATTACTAAAACCATGGATGAATTTTTTTTGATCCAATCCCATCTATACATTTCCCAAGGGGGGGCATGCTTGATGATATCAAAGTAGTAATGGCACATTGGTTTGAGTCGGTTCAACCCATCTTATTGGAACATTGATATATGGTGTATTGTTATTTCCATGGGGAAGACATCCCAATACCTTATATGGGTATGTTGTTATGGTATCAGTTGAGCCTTGTTAGTATATGAACATGATGTGATACTCTAGAGATCCTTTTATCAGGGAATACGTGTACCCCTTATCTTATAAGTGACAAGGTAATGTCATATGACTAGGGTTGTGGCTTCCAAACGGTGAATAAAGAGGATGCATGCATCATCTGTGTCTATCCATGGTTCACATGAAAGATTAGTTTTCTCAATCTCATTGTTTAAAATCTTATTTTTCTTGATCTTGTAACATTCTGTGTCTAGGTAGTTCATGTCACAACTAGTAAAGGGAGATGTTTCACCATGAAGTAAACCCACTCAACCATTAAGGGAGTACATGAGGCACTGGGGATATGAGGAGTGAAATGTCCCTTGCATATGGAGATAGGGTATACACAACAATGCATTATAGGTTGTGTCCAATGAGATGACCACAAATTCATTGCTGGATACTAGGCTACCAAATATGGTATTTACACAGATTTTTCCACATGGATTTTGTTTGTTCTGGTCATAACCCTGAATCTTCATGTCTGAGGGATCTAGATCTGGTATACATATCCATAGCTTATGGAGTATCCAGGATGGGATGAGGTTGATCCTAGAAACCTTTTCAAAAAGACAACAACAAACATCTATTCCAATAAGTTGGCTTGTGATGCACAATGGGCGGATGTTCCAATGTATAGAGGAACCTTCATCTTCTACTGAGAATGATATGACGACATGAAATTCAAAATGATTGGATTCCTAGTGAGGATGAATTATGTGGTCACTACCTATGTTTTGAACTTGTGGGAACTTATAAAAGCATTTGTGAGGGATTCACGCAATAACTCAGATGGATGGGGAGCCTCGATGATCGAGATATTTACATGAATTATTGAATGTTTCATAATAACATTATACATTTATTCTATGTAAAGAATTCATCTTATTGGTAGTTTCCCCATAGCAGGATGTATGATGGGAACTATCATCCAAAATGACAGATTCTAGCTAGTACTGATAATATACCATTGATCACTAGAAGAATCCTAGGATGTAACTACCATATAATTGGATGACTGAGTTTGGGGCATGGCCGAATGAAGATGATCATGATGCAGTTGTGATAGATCCTCCTAATAAAGGAGCACAAATGAAGAAATCCACAATTCCAATGAGATAGGATGATAGGACTACACATGTTAATCTTTGCACAAAACCTACATTCCAGGATTACTTCCATGCATGGCTTGTCTAGTGGCAGTGACCTGTGTATACAGATTATTCAAGTATCCACGACATCATAGACAATGGAATCGACCTGGAATATTAGGAGGTCCAACATGACACTCCTTTCCATTGGGAACCATGTATGGGGCCACCATCTCGACGGGACTGACCCCAGCATACTCTTGGTCATTATATGAGTGGTCCTCTAGTGTTGGGAGAGCACTCATGGAAATCCCCATTTTTGGGGGAATGAAGTCTTCAGTGCTGTGAGATGGCTTCGGTACTAGTGGGGGTATTTTTAATCCCTTTCACCATTAATATCTACCCTTTTGAGAGGAAGATGGAAGGGATGTGGATGTAACAGCTGTATTTTGGGCAGGTGTTATGATTTTATGATGCTCGAGCCAATTTAAGAGGGAAAAAATGATTCCATGTACATGAGAGACTGATTTTTGATCCATCCATTCATCATATATATAAGACCCCAGAATAATGGAATGCTTCCATTCACCTTCACTGTTTTTTTCTAGAAATGCAGATACACACACCACCTACACCAGGGCTAGATCCAATCTGACCACATTGTTTTCAACCTGGTCCCAAATCCATTTCATGAACACATATCACTGATTTATTTTATGTCTAAGGAATTAGGGATAGTGAAATTAGTTGGTAAGGACAGTGAGATCAGCTTATTGTGGACTACTACGTTCTACCAACCACTGGATCCCCTAATCCACTGCACTCCCAAAATATCCAAGGTCCTATTATTTTTTGAATGAGTATGTACCATTTATCCTACCTTAAAATTTGACTCTATGATCTTGTCCTGACAGAGGGATATATCCTGACAAGGAGGTGTCTTCTTATTAACCACCCTAGGTGATGTGGTTCATTACATGATGGTTCCTTTTGATCCTCAGGTGGGCGATGATGAGCCTGAGGCTGGACCAGAAGTTGGGGACCTCATAGAGTCTATGGAGGAGGCTCATCTAGAAGTAACCCTAGTGTCCTGGGGGTGTCTATTTGGGAAACAATAGTTATATCATCCTTGGACTCTCTTATTCCAAGGTCCATGGATGGAGACAAGTGTTCTAGTTTGGCTTGTCATAGGGATTCATCTAGGTGATCATTCTTATGAAAAAATCAGGGAATCCACCTATGATGTTTTGAGTGATAAGGGAGGGAACCATTTCTTTTTTGATTTTTCCCACACACATCGTCAATATCTTCTCTTGAGTTAGTTTCATATCGAGTAAATATGGGAGGCCCTTCCACCAAGAGACAATGCTTGTGACACCCTCATATGGCTTTTTCTATCACAGAATGTGGTCGGTGATATTATTCTTCATCATGGTGGAGCAGAACCGATATAAAAACTACCTACAATAAACTATATACCATATGGGTGGTTGGATGTACTAGATGGACGTAGGTCCATCTAGTGTCTGATAAAAAAATAGGGTCATGGTAGCCTCATAGTACACTAGAGTGCCCAACATGGGTCCACCAATTGAGATAATGTGGGACAAAAGCATTATTGGGTATCATATCCCATTGAAGGGGAGAAGTTAGGATTCCCAAATCCCTGGGGTTTTGTAAGATCATCCACCCATGACGGGTATGGAATTTTCTCTGGTGAGATTTCTAGCAGTTTGGTTTCAAGGACCTTAAGGTGAGCGATGAGAAGGGTGATTAAATAATCCTAGAAAGGGTTCCTATCTTGATAATAATTGATGAACACATTTTCATTGGTGGGTTATTCAACATGGTAGGTGGGCCCGTCAACTCGTCCTGCGGCTGGTGGAATAGACCTTGGAGTTGTTGGAGGAACGACCTGTGGGGTAGCAACGTGAACGTTCTCTCATAGATCAGGAAGATTTTGGGATGCATGCCATGATAGAATTTTATAAACTTCAGCCTCTATATAGTCAGGATATGTAGGTTTTCTAAGCTCAATTGAAGGTAATTCACCTGGGGGAGACTGTATGTACTCCTTCAACCCCTATGGTGGACGGTTGGGAGCATACCGGGAATCACCATAATCTAGTTGCACTTCATCGATGCACTCCACAGGGAGCATGTCAACCATCCTTTTCAACTCCACAAGCAATTGGAACAATGTGTTATTCTTGGTTTCATGCTCCATTTTATAAACTAAACCTAATAGGACAAAGGGATTACAATTCCCAAGAGTCCCATTCGCCTTTTTGGGGTCCCAAACAAGAGGCAATAACTTGGTGGGTTCAAAAAGGTCGAGTTAGTGTCTCTAATTGTGAGTGAAAATTAATAAGGGATTGAAATTATGTGGTTTTCCCTAGATTTAGGTCCTCTTTGATGAGTTATGCTCCATTTCCCTTCTCTATGAGATCATCTATGTTTACAGTGACGATTCTTGGGGGAATGTCCTTGATATCGCCGAGCAGGTCTTGTTGTCACAGGATCAGGATGAAATAGAGGGTATCATAATGTCCCTAACCATGTATCTAGATGTGTGGATATGACTCCTCAATAACTTTTAAGAGAACAATGAAGCTTTAAATTCATCATTGCTTAAGAGAAGGATGGGGATCGGGCAACCCATGGTGCTGAGCTACAAGAAGTGTGGCTAACTCAACTAGGTGACATTGATGTCTAATGCCATCATAATGATCAAGTATTTTGTGATAAACTAATAGATAATTATAGTTATGGCTGAACTTCATCCCCTTTTTCTGATGTAAATATATGAATTAATTCATGGTAAGCAGTTATGAATGCTGATGTTCGAGGGAGAGATCGGCTAAAACATTACGTTAATATGGTCCGCTATGAGAATTTCCCACAAAATTGTTCATCATAAATCAAGATCCAGACCTTTGTTTCCCCATTCCTAAACTAGGTTTGGTTGAAGAATCAGAAACAATAATGAAATGGACCACTATGGTAAAGGAATGGCTAGTATAGATAGCACTATGCAAGCTGAAAAAACCACTACATGTTGGGTTGTCTCTCAAAGACTGTATAGAATGCATCAATACATCCCCATAGGATAGGGTACTGATTACTGATTCATTTGCATTGATGGTGGTGTCTAGTTGAATATATGACCGATGTTCAACTCCCATCACACCCCCAATAATTCTCTGTGATATCTGGTCGAGGTAGTGAATGATCCATGTGATAAAAGAATGGACTGCATGGCCAGAATCTGAAAGGGAGAAAAATATTCTTCCCCCTATATTTATCTGCAATGGGATTCACGAATCTGGTGTATCTATCATCTAAGAAGTATTAAATTTACACATATGGTTTATACCCCAATCTCTGATTTAGAGGCCCTGTTAGTGATTCACAATATCCTTCAGAGTCAAAAAAGTGGATTATAATGATTATTATCTGGAACTGCGCATGATTCTTCGTTTGGTTATAATAATTCTCCCTTATTCCCCAGGATGGTTCCTTAGGGTATGGTAAATCCTTGAAATGGGGATGACCACCATGATTGGTGGTTCTAGAGTGGGGAGGGCCTTTGCCGGAGCTGGTAGGAACATGGGGGAGACCATCATTTCTGATGTCATTAGAGAAGGAAGGACCTACACTCTGGGTGATGATAAGAACAAGGGGGGATCCATGTTTGATGATACAATGTGTAGAACCTCCAATTGTGTGTTACGGGGTGTGAAGGGATCCTAGGTAGATGTAGAACAAAAATAGGGGATGACCACGATGCTGAGTGCAAGACGTGTGGGGAGGACCACCATGGTTAACAGTACTGGAGCTGGGTTGGACTCCACATGAGCTGGAAATTACATGGGGAGGGCCTCCATGCCATCCACATATAGTATGTGAAGGACATATGTGTCATTTAGAAGTGGTGGTATAAGGAGGGCCTTTGTACTGATCAACCTGGACACATGGAGGACCCCCTGTGCTGATGGTTTATGGGGTGAGGAGAACTTTCTCATTGATAACCTTAAATATATGGAAAAATTCCACAACTTGGATCACATGAAAATGGGTGAACTTCGTATTTGACATCAATAAGATAGGGAGGACCTCTAACCTAACATTTAATGGTATGTGGAGGGCCCTCATACTAGATCTGGACATCACTGTATATCCTCTAACCACTACTACTCACACCGGCAACAGGAACAGTCAGTCCAACTAATCCAATGGGTAGTTGGAGTCTCAATCCCAATCAGACATACACGCAATCTTAATTTTTTATTACAGGGAGTTTATTTTGGTTTCATTGAAGGCATGTGACACTAGAGCATTAGAAGATGACACCCCCTGAGGGGTGTATTTTTGAGCTTTCACCAGACCTTGGCATCGAGTTAGCTGAATCGGGTCCAGCGATTCAGGGATAGAAACCACATGTTCCTCAGGATAAGGTATCAGCTAGAGGCATTGGCACAACCTAGTGGGATCCCTCCAAGGTGGGTCTTAGGTAACGGTCATAGGAAAGTTGACTCAGATATCCCTCACCTCATCGGTGTAGGGAAATGATTCAAATAAACATTTCAGTAAGATTCTCCTGAAATGGTTGGACATTGGAGTGGGGAGTCTTGTCTCCCTATGCATCCCATTGGGGCGGCGATGATAGCAGGGCATTGAAGCCATGAAATATTGGAGTCCCATGTCCCTATTTAAGAAGACCAACTAATGTTTATAACTTCTAATAAGAGTATCAATCACCGTCATATAAATATAATATGATGGTGATATGGGGCATGGGATCTTGTTATCTATGTTTGTGGATGACATCATGGAGGAGGTGGAGAAATGTGAGAATGTCGTGTTAGAGTTTCAACTGACCCTACATCTAATAGAGGGGGAAACTAGGTTCCTTCAGTGTGGGTTGAGCAATGTATGAATATTGAACTATTAGAAAATATAATAGGAAAGAATTTACCAGTTCCCCAGCTTCATTTAGTCTTCCATGGCTGAGTAGAGAAATCCATGCAGGCAACGTCAATGACCAGAACACCGAATGATTAACTTCAACAAATTATTGTGATTTTCACAACAGACCCATTATTTTCTTGGTGAGACATGGTGTAGTTTGATTGGATCTAGTGACATGCTTATATGTTAATGTCTAAAACACCACTAATCCTTATAGTGGAAGGAGAAAAGATTCTTTCCAGGTTCCCCATTTCTATTTCTGACTCTTTCCTCAGGGTGCGAAACCTCATGTTGTAAATGATGACAATAGATGAGTCCATTTCCCCACATCCTTTCATTCCATAGGTGGGAGGCATTCACCACTTCTTCTAATATGTTTTCTTCGTAATCGAAATGGGATGATGGGAAGTTAGTATCTCTTTCTATGGGTTCCTCCTTATAATTCATCGCCTAGTCTGGGTCTCCATCATAGATTAAGATGTTCTTTGTGAATATTATTCATGGTTCCATACCACTGCATATTCCATCTAATTATGTTACTTTTTCCAAGACATTCCAAAGGATCATGTCAGGGAAGTAATCTTCAATAAGGGAAGTAGTCACTTTGGGCATCATAGGAATGTCTAGACACTGGAAACTTGGTACACCTGAATTTACCATTATGAAAGGGCTTCTCAAAGGCATGGAATAATCAGATATCCCACATCAAATGTAGGGAATATTATTCTAGAGGAATCTCTCCAAGTTTTTCCTCAGCCTCCCACATTTAACATGGGGCATGTCGTTTGATTAACACCAAGAAGAGACATATCAGACTAATTAGAACCCTAATAAGTGAGGATCTGATGGATATGTACCTAAGAGGGAAAACATTGATATTTTTCTAGATTGATGGATCAGAATATTTAATGAGGATGGACCGATGATATTGTGTTGCAAAAAGGGAAGGTTTCAAAATGAGAAGGCCAATCAGAACACCACAAAGGGTAGACCGAATATGTTGGGTCCTATAAAATGGGACACCAAGTATTACTATTGGCTGGGATTGAACCGCATGTTGACTTCATATGAACCTTTTTTTGAGGACAGGGATAAAATACTTGTAAGTCTACAAGGGTGATGTGTAGCTTACACAAGGATAGAAACCTGGGTGCCTCTAAGGAAAAGAAATTATGGATAAAATTATCTACATGGGTTGTGACATCCTAGATAAGGATGATGATGGATATGAATGAGATGTTGAAGGGTGAGGATGATTTATATGGAACCGGCCGGAAGTTGAATGTGATGGAATTGGACCACATTGAGATTTCATAATTATATCAGCAGTTGGGACTCAATGTACATGTAGATTTGGATGTTTTGATGAGACACATAAGGTGGAACGTCATGAGAAATGGAACACATGGATAAGGATTCAACGGAAGTGAATATTCCGGTTTGAGAAAAGATCATCCTGATATGAAAAGGATTTATGGAGAGGCCAATATGGGAAATGGATGATGGGATTGAACATAGGGGTGGCTTTCTATGTACACTGTGTTAAAAATGGGGATCAAAGTCCACATATTTTTGGAATGGGGCGTAGAATTGGGGTGTGTATAGAGGAAAATGACCAGGAGACACACTAGATATTACACATGGTTAGTGTCCCATCACAAGAGGGAAAATATCGGTTGGAGGATTATGGTTATATGTAGGGTTTAGGCATGGTTAGCAACTCGAGTGGATCAAAACACCCAAGAGAGGAGAATCTAGGTGATGCATCCAAAAAAAAGTATCGCATTTTGATTGTAAATACCTTGGAGGGAGTACCAAATATTATCATAGGTTGGTATTGATCTGAAAAAAATGATTCCTATGTATAGTAGAAGGATAAAAACTCGCATAGTTGAAAAGAGAATATAGTTTAACATCCTGAAAGAGGATGGTAAACTTGTTAAATGCATGTAATGGTTGAATTGTGGAGATTAAATGAATTGAACTTCTGAGAGGCTTCCTACATACCCTGTCCAGGAGACAGGGATCAAAATCCATGTAATTCTGATGGTTGTAGTTTAACGTCATAAAAGATGATGGGTACTGGTTTTAGGAATGGTTTGCAGCCTGAGGAGATTTCATGGTCATGACAAAACTATAATCCCATGTTCATCATTCCTGGTGTGGGAAACCAGAGGTATCGTCATATCTAAAAAAATTGTCATGAAAGGTGTGCCCACGGGTGATGGTGTGGGGCTTACAAGTGGATAGGGTCCTGGAGAGATGGAGATTGGGATTTACTCTAGGAAGGTATCCATAGGTTGGTGATCTGATTTATGAGGAAGATATGTCCATAATATAGTGAATGTCATATCACAGTGTGTCGAGGATTGCATGAAGACTGCCCGAGGTGAACATGGAGAAAAATTCCAAAGGGATAGATGAGAGGGAGAGTGCTAATGATCATTCTTATTTGAGTCCCCCTTGTCTTTAAACTCATGTGGAAAAAACATAGTTTAAAATTATGTATCAGGGAAGAGGTTTATTGGTAGTTTAACATCCTTTTTCAGAAATGAAGAGGACTCAATCCTCACCCCTTTGATTGAAAAACCTTGTACTAACCAACAATTTATGGAAGGGGGGAATATGTAATTCCCAAAAACAATGGGGTGTAGGAATGGTCACTCAAGGATATCATGTTATCATTGATATATTAATAATAAATAGTAATTAATGTGCCTATGTAAAGAATCATGATGTAGGGTAATTCTATATGAACATCACTTGTGGAACTGTGAAATCACTTCGTACGGGCATGGAGGGCCTCATGGGATAAATGTTCCTGAAGAATAATTTCTCTTAGAGAAGGGATTTGTGAAGATCTTGTACTTCATAAAGTGTAGGGGACTCAGAAAGGTATGTTCTTTTCATGGAATGGAGAAAACCATCTCCATTATGGGAGGAGGTTCGTGAGGAATGATGATCCATCCGAGGCATGGAGTCAAAATGTTCTTGGAGGTTGGTTCATGAAGGCTGAATTCTGTAAGAAGACCTCAGTGCCCTAAAGGGAATCCAACCTTCATGATGGAAATAAGGATCTGTGCCTAGAATCCACACATGAATCCACGGAAAACTGGATTAAAGGTAGATCTAGTTCACAGTTCTCAGGTACCTTGCATGATGCATTTTCTCTCTAGTTCATATAGTAAGGGGTGCTTCATTATTCGATCGATATAAAGAAAAATGTCAGGGTATAGATTTATTGATGGGGTGGGGAAGATACACATATTTTTTCGCACCAAGATACACAATGATCTCAGGCCATTCTATGAATGAATAGGTTCTCTGTGATCAGAGGCATCTCTTTCGGACTCATAGAGGTTTACATCATTTCTCTGTGGTGGTCAGAAACGTATCCATATGTATCACAACATGGTTTCCTAATTTCTCGGAAGTGGTGGAAATTTTATCTATAGGAATCATAGATTCCTATGTCATTTCATTGTGGCTTTCATAGAAGAGTTTATTTTGTTGGTATTACATCATTCACGATGCTGAAGGGATTTGCGATAGAGCTTTCTGAGGTAGGCGCTTTGGTGATTTTTATTCCTTTTCCATTGAGGCATCGATTTTGGAATCAATAATATATTTGAGGAAAAATAGTTCTTAGTGAATAATGAAAAAAATATTAGGTATTTATATAATGCAGGGGACCTATATGGCCATTATAAATCGAGCCTTTGGAATAGTAATCTAACCATTTAAAAAGTTATTTGACCATGAAAAATAATAAATCTTTTCGATATAACATTATAATCACTTATGAATTTGTAAAATAATATTTATTTATATTATAAAATTAATATATAATGAATTTATATAATATTAATGATAATTATATATTTTAATAATGGTAAAATAAGTGTTATTATTTTTATTGAATAAGTATTATTATTATTATTATAGTAAATATTAAAATTGTAATGGTTTTTATTTTCATAAATTGTTTTATAAAATAATATTATGTATCTTTATAATGATAATATAATTTTACTAAACCTTATGTAATTCTTCAAGGTCTTAGAAAAATGATCATAATATTAAAATTGTTATTTTGAAATTAAATAAATATATTAATTAAAAAATTTCTCATTGCTAGGGAAATATTTTTCATTGAATGGATTTCAATTTGGGAATCTAAATTTCAAATAAGGATATTGTGAATATATTTCCTATAATATTTGAATTTCTAATACAGAGGGAAATACATAAAATTATTGTAATTTTCATTATAATAAAAATACATGAAAAAATGAGTCATGAATGATGTTAGAAACCATCAGCTCAAAATGAAATTCAAAAATTCATTTATATATTCATAAGAGTTAACACTATTTGTATTCTTAGAAAAAACTAATAAACTAACCAATGAGATATTTAGAAACAACCATCTCCTCCCTTTATATATAAGACACATTATCCCCATATTTTTTAATCATCATAGTTTCGCTATATTCAATATAAATATCTCACTGGACCATTTCCCAAAACATTGAGTTCTTGTATTAGTAGATTACCATACCTGGGTTTCTTAAAGATTTATCCCAGATTAGACTTCCAAAAAGGTAATTTTCTTAATAAACTATCCTTTAATATTCATTTATTCTACCTCCCAATCACTTATTCCATCCAAAGTGACTTAATAACAGTATTATAATAAATATATTATAATAATATTATGTTATTAAAATATCATCATCAACACTATTTTCATTTCATTATTAAACAAAAATGATTGTTCATATTATGGAAGGTTCATCACCTAAATGATAAACATACTTTGTTTTTATACTCCACTAGTATGTATTGTTATAGAAATAATATTATGGTTTTATATTATGATAATTATCATATTATTAATTATTTTATGTTACCGAATGTATTAATTATTATATAATTAAATCAAATTAATCTTGGTCATGATGGATGGTGAAAATACGAAATGAACTAATTGTATAACAACACTATTTATTCTAAAAGAATCATTCCAACAAAATAACACATTAGGAAATTTTTTACCAATTTAAATATAGTAAGGACAACAATATCATTTCATTTTACATCTATAGTTTTAGACCCATTTTCAAATAACTTCAACAATTACACACAAATTTAAGTGAATATGGAACAATGAAACAAACACCCTCAATATAGTAGGAATAAAAATGATGTCTTACCAAAATTATTTTAAAATATAATAAAAGAATCAAAATAATTAAAAAACTGATTAAAATTGTTTTTAATCATTTATATAATTTATTCTATGCGGTTATTATAAATTTTATGGGATCATACCGAGCGAGTTAATGAATGGAGGTAACCGAACTCTAAGAACGACCCTCTTTTCTTTGTGTTATGCATTTTTTACCCTTCCTCAGGTTGTATCTCGCTTTATCATTATAGAATTCTTATAAATTATATACATATTTAAATTATAAATATAAAAATTTTACTATCGTTTTATTTTTGGGGGATATACATGCCTTAGGATTGTTTCTCAATGCCTTCATTAAAATAAAACATGATGTGGGGGAATTTTTTATCCCTTATTTCTTTTATATAACACCCAATTAATGTATTTCACCAATTAATTATTTTATGATATATTATATATTTTATCATTAACCATTTTATTACCTTTATTTATATTAAAATTTTATATTCTTTTTGAATTTAAATGCCTTTTGCACATTCCTTAAAACATCATTATAATGTTTAATTTTAAGCCTAATTATCTACCTCTTCTAATGGATTTTTCATTAAAAATCCATATTTTTGACCAATTATCATTTATTAAAATATTGACTTTCAAAAATTTTTACTCCATATTCTCTATGGAATAATTATGAAATATGATTTCAATATGATTTGGGGAAAAATATGTAACCCATTACATTGCATGGGTTTTTCTTAGTCGTATTCATTATGTTTTGTACACTTATTTGAAATACATATACATGTACATGTTATGATGTGTGCACCTATATAGTTCTCCAATGAATTGGGTAATGATTATATATCACGATATGATACGTATGAGATTAGGGAGAAAACCTAATCCATCACAAGAAAGTGTCCACCATGTAATGATGTATTGGTAGTGATCCATGAATTATGATTATGAAATTTTGTTTTATATTATTTGAACATTAAAATGATTCCATAGTCCCATTATTCCAGAATGTTATGTTATTCCTCTATGTTATCATGCATGTTCCTTTCCCTTTATGATATCATGCAATGTCCTTTGAAACATAATTTATGCTCATTTATCATGTCTACATTCTTAATAGGTTTTATATATCACCCCATTTTTACGTACACTCTATGTTATTATATAAAACATTATAATCATGAAAAAAACATATAGAAAATTATAGAGTTTAATATAAATTTTATGTATTTTGAATTTAAATATATGTTTTATAAACCTAGTCTCCCAAGGATACTATAACTCTTGATCCTTATATTATTTCTTGTGAATTTTGTTATTTTAAAAATCATGTAATGATATGTTTATAAGGCTTGGGATTTAGAAAATAGATAATTAAAGATAAAAAATATTTAAATGAAGGTGTGGTTAACATAAAATTCTATCTTCAAAGTTCTCTATATGAGGTCAATATAAAAAAGAACTAAAATAAAGAATAGTAAATTTTTTTCAAATAATACAAGGTATATAAAAAATATAATAAAATGAGATTAATGTTTTTAGGAAAAACATATGTCACTAAAATATATAATTCGTGAAATTTTGGTTCTACTAGTTGTTTTGATCATGCTGGTAAAGGAATAATCTTGAATCATTGATTTTCTTCTAACCAAAGTGAAAGAGTAGTATATGCATATTGTGATATTAAAGATGAAGTTGTTTTGTTCCCTAGTATATCCTTGTACTTATTTGAACCTCTCCAAATTAGATCAGAAGTAGTGTGACTCTGATGTTTTGGGATGATGGTTTAGAGGTCTTTGGAGTTCCATTCATGTGTCCTTCGTCAATGGTTGGTTTAGAATGGTGGTTTTCAAGGAATCTTTGGGGTGTGTTTTTCATGTACATACAAATGTTCCATGAGAGGTGTTTGTCGTTTGGTGGTGCGTTGTGGTGGAATATGTTATTTGTGACCAAGAAGTGTTATCAAAGCATGTGATCTTAATCAACAACCATGGATTGTTTCAGGTTTTTTTGGGTATTTGGAAAATTTGTTCATCTTGTATTGTAGGGATCATGTATGGAGACAATGATGGTGTGGTTATTCATCTCCGGAAACCCTCTCCAGCATTCTTCTCTAGTTGTGTTAGGTTGAAGATGTTGGCAAGTTTTTATCATGAAGCTTGTGACATGATTTTTTAAGATGTTCTGATCATGATCTCCTTAGGTTTTAGTCTAGATTAGGTTGTTTTAATTAGGATTCTCAAATCCCATATGATTTTCTATTGTAAAAATATCCTGGTTTCTATGTTGAACATTGAATTTTAGTTTGGGATGGGTTTGTTTTTTTTTTGAATTTTCTAGGTTCTTTGTTTTTGTGGTACCCACTTACAAAAAAGTGGTTTATTTTGAAAATGTAAAAAAGGATTTAGAGGTAAGTTGAAGTTTTTTTGACTCTAAGTATTTTAGATGATCAAATTTGAACCTACACTATAATAATGAATTTTTATAAAATTACTAAACCTGTAAGTTTATTTGATGAAAAGTTTAATGATAAAGATTAATAAATCTGATTAATGTTAGTTGAATATCTAGTTTTTCCATTACTATTTCATGAATTTAAAATTTCATTGGGTTACACTACATCATAAATAATGATTGAGAAAAATCATAACAATAATTTATTTACACAAATAATTTCAGTTGGTTTGTGAAAATACAAAAAAGGTTATAGTTTCTTCAAATAATTTTTGACCTAACAAACCTCATATAATCTAAAATTTTTTGTGGGAACAATATATATTCCATAAAAGTTCATCCATTTTAAAAAATGAATAAATTTTGGTATAGTAGAAATAAAAAAAGACATATAACTATTTTTCTTATCAAAGTAATTTTATTTTATTTCTCTATTTTAATTATTTGTAATTTTTTGTCAAAATTATTTGTGTTGAACAAAAAGTGTTCCATATGAGATAAATTATCCTACTCATATGTAGATTCCAAAAAAGGGTATAATAAAGTATTTAGAGTTCATGAATAAATTAATTATGTTTGAGAAGGATGACCTCCTTTCATTTGATATTAAATGTTTGGATTAAATTGTCTCATTCATTGTGAAAATAACATGGGTTAAAAGGGGTATACTTGATAATGATAATGTATTTAAAGTAGCTCACAAAGAATGAATGATTGATTATATTAATATCCATGAAACAGTTTTTCTTCACATATTATGGTAAATAT
This sequence comes from Viscum album, assembly GCA_963277665.1. NCBI lineage: Eukaryota > Viridiplantae > Streptophyta > Magnoliopsida > Santalales > Viscaceae > Viscum > Viscum album. Next base: position 459,768,056 of record OY728141.1, on the reverse strand, counting down.
AATGTTTATTATAAACATTAATCACAAGGATAATGAAACTTTATGGTAAATAATAATCACATATTTCACATAAAATTAAATAAAAATGAAAAAATAGGGGAAATAATATATCAAAAAAGAATGATATTTATGTTTGAGGCTTGTATTATAATTTCCTAAGTGTTTCTCTATTATCTGAATCTAATCATACCATACACTTTTCCTAAAAAGGTTATACTATCAAATAAAGATATAATATACTTCTTTTTATGGTGATGTTCAAAAAGGATAAATATTTATCAAATTTACAATAATGGAAAATCTTACTTCTTTAACAAATGAAGAAAAAATAATATAACATCAATGCATTTTCCATATTAGTTGACACAAATTTATAGAATTGAAAAGGACTTGTTAAAAATAGATGATCAATTTAGGACATTGGATCATGTTTATATATATGAATTTTTATAGGAAGGAAAAATTAATAGGATTACATAAAATTCCAATAAGAAGAAACCTTCATCGGGAAAATTACATTTAAGGATTAATTTACTCTTGAAGAAGTTGGGATCACATGAGTTTAATTTGATTTTAGCTTATATATATTAAGAATCCTAAATATATACACATGGTTTTAGTGTTTGAAAACAACACTATATTTGGATTTTCATGTTATGAAAATTTTAATGTGTCGATAATGTAATAAAAATTGAGTTCCAGTTATATGTTAAAGGTGAAATAAAATTATTTCATGGTATATTGGTTATTAAAAATCATATTATAAGACATATTTCTTAATTATAATGTGAAAAATTGTTTTTGAGGCATTTTTTATAGAGGAAAACACCCAAGTGAACACCAAATATATCAATAATTATGTTGTTGAAGGATGGGGTGGAAATTTGGTCAATGTATTGGAGTCTATAAAAAATAAAAAAAAGGATTAATTTATTTGAAAATGAAATTACACAATATAATTTGGTGGACATATTAAATTATAAGATTCAATGTTATCCCAAGTAAGGGTTGATGATATATATAAAAATAATAATATGATATATCAAATGTATTATTGTCTTTTTTTTGACTTATAGGGGATAAAATGTGATGTAATTATTCTATTTCATAGACAACAATTAGGCTAGTTCAGTGGTTGATTTAATGTCTACATTTTATATATATCTCAATTCGACAAGTCGATGTATCTTTTAGTTTAGAAAAAACAGGTTTTAATTTATCTACGTACAACTAAGGTGTAGTACATGTCTATTACTCAATGATGTATCAAAATTATTTGGATGATGTAAAAAATACATGAATTTTGTGAATATGTATTCTCACACTTATTGATAATGTGTTCCATTAGATGTTCTATAAATATAATTGAAAATAAAATAAACCATTCAATAATTAATCATTGTTAGACACATTTCATTAAATAAGAGAAATGGTGGAGTATGTAGATATGAAGATAGTGTATCTACATACAAAGGGTCCTGAAGAGAATGTTTTTATAAAGTCACACCCAGAATAAGTGTTTTAAAATATTGGGAAAAAAAGAGTTTGTACATATTATTTTTTGTTCATAATAACAGAAAAAACCCTTACCCCAATATAATAATCTTTATTATTGATTGTTGTATATATTTATTATTGTGAATTCATTTTAAAATATGAAAAATTAATGAGTTTTATCACATTTGTTATTGTAGAATTAGTTTAATTAATTTTACTATAGGTAAAATATTATAATATATCAAAATAGGTGGGGGATATATCTAAAGAGGATAAATTATTGAAGGCCTGAGAAAATTGGATAATTAAGAATTAACTAAAGTGAGAGAACGAAATTGTTAAAAAATAAAGGGAAAAATTAATCCTCAGTGGTAGGAAGAACCTTAAATATAGTCCAAGTGAAGAGAAATCGGGTTTAAAAGAATAAAAAAGATGCATATTCTTGTTTAAAATTGGAATAAAGTGTTTTATTAATCATCAATAATTATTATAGATTATGAACCAGCTTTGGAAATGGTATTCAAAAAATAGTTTTTGTATCAAGGTGTTATATGAGGAATATTTCAAGGATTACTATTGAAATTCTTAGTTTTATTGTTTTTTCCAACTCAAAGATTAAATCATTTAGGATTAGATTGAAATAAAATTATTTCATAGAAATAACTATGAATGGTTTTATCATTAATATTATTAGTTTTGATGTTTAATTTGAGTTATTTTCTATATAAGAAATAATAAAATTGAAATTACTTTTTCATAAACCCAATTGGGGGGTTTGTTTAGACCAAAATAAAATTTGGAGTTTGGTTTATATTTATTATCATGATATTATTTAATAACTCAAATTATAATTGAAATACCATTATTGTATATTTATTTTATTTGGAAGAGACTAATATATTTTAGGTCAAGAAAACCAAAATCAAAACCATAGTTTTGTATATCATACCATATATAATTCCTTTTAGAATTGGTACAATGGTTCTGGTGCTTATATATGGGAAATAATTGGGTTTAAAAGAGTTAAACTAAAAATATATTTTGTACCTTTACTAGGTTACCATAGCATGGTCGATTACGTTTTTAGGTGAGGTTTCTTATGATGAGTTTGTCTAAAATGGATAAATATATTAACTTGTACTATATTAATGTTCTTTGAAAATAAGGATCTAGTGATGTCGTTATCACATATCACTGTGAAAAAATTCCATTCCATATAATATGTCATGATGTAGATGGATTTATTTCATTTTATCTCTTCAAATTGTGAATTACATAAACACTGTGTTTTGGTGGAAGATATTCTACATAAAAATATAATGGAAAATGGGATAGAAGGAATTTCACTATTAGAAAACCTTTAACTGCATAACCTGATATGTAGATATATAAAAACAAGTCATATAAGTGGATGAACACATTATATTGTGAATGGAGTATAAAATCTAGTGATATAGATACAATGAGACCCCATAAATATGATAATATTATGGAATGGTTTATTGAAGTTAATATATTGATAGAAGCATGAGAACTGTGGTTATATTAAATTATAGTTTCTATGAGAGATAATAAAAAAAATATATATTATTGTCACTAAAGTATGGAAAAAAATTAGATGTATTAAGATCATTCCACTAGATGTGTAATGATGAATTTAAAGGATTCGTGAACACATCCATACATGAGTTAATAGTTACAATTAAGTGAACATTGATTATTCTAAAAAATAAAGTAAATCAACACAACATAATTTGAGGAGAAAATAACTACAAGGTAGATACGGTATAAAATAATTCTCTAAGAAGTATAATATTATTGTAGGTTAATTTTATGTTAGGTATAATTTTTATTCATTAAGATGTAAAATCATTATGCCATTCAGGGGATATATAATATAGACATAAATGTTTCACCAATATAAAATATATATTATTTATTTATTTTTTATGAAAACTATTATAATGGTAGTGATACAAACATTGGTGATGCATTTGATCATTGAGGGATATTATGACTACTCAAAACCCAGGTAATTGAGTTTCATTCATAGATAATTCATGTGAGGATATACTTAGTATTTTATTCTCACTTAAATTTAATCAATATATCAAGGGTGGAAGAGTTAAAAAAATTATGCATTTTTCATTCTAACTTTCATATGAAAAGTAAAATTTATGGAAATCCATACGCTCTGAATAATAGGTTGAGAAATATATAAACATGGAATAGATTATGAGTATGGAAAAAACCTTATACCAACCCTCATCCCTCTCCCTCATATGTTATATTTCCTATGGGAATAAAAAACATCAATACAATACGATTATTACTATTATTGAAATTATGTTTTATTAACAAATATAAAAATTATAATTTAATTTAATTAAAATATGAAATTGAGTGTTACATACATTTATACGTACACCTTGATAATGATCTTGGTTTATTTTTGAGTGAGGGTGCATTTCATATATCTCAATGAACAATATCAAGATTATATTATTCCTTATTTTTGATATATAATCATTTAAAAAATAATTAAATACTTTATAAAACATTTAGAAATAATAAATTCATTAATTTTTAATGATTACCATATTGTTATTCCATGTTTAGGCCTTGTGGTATTCCTTGTTGTGTGGGATGGTGAGTCTCATATGTGTATGGTACAACACGATAACCCAAATAAATAAAGATAAAATCAGTACTGTAAGAATTATATTTATGAAACATATATATATATATATATTTATATATTAATATACTTACTTATTAGATAAATTCAATTCAAATTGTATTTTTTTTGGTAAAAGTGGGTTCCCTAGACCCATCTAAATAGTAAATTTTGATTACCAAACCATGTATACAGTGATTTATACATGATGTACACATATCATTATAATGTTTATATTTCCATTTCCACAATTAAATTGTAATATTGATGGGTTAATTTTTTTATAAAATTTTTATAGATATTACCAAGCTATAATGAGAACCTCGAGATACTATAAAATTAATCATAAACATATATCTTATGGTCTAGATATATCACACTGAATGGACACAATTGATGTTTGACAATTAGGTTATAGGTTCTCATAATCAATGAGACTTCTTAACATGAATTTTAAACATGGTGATCTCTAGTATGTGAGATTTGAAAGGCGTTGTCGTGGGTGCTTTGAAATGATGTTCTGTTTCTAGTTACTTAGGTGCAGTACTGTTGTTGACCAAAGTCGTTCTCAAAGGAGGAAGTAAATTTAACAACATACTAACGGTATTTTAAAAATAAAGTAAAATAATATAAAAACACTACATGAATGAATGGTGGTAATTCAATGATTATAAAATAATGAGGGAAAAAATTCTGGAAGAATATTGTATTTTTTAGTTTTGTTTTCTGAAATTAAATTTGATTAAAAAGAAACAATAAGAAGATGTTTTTTAGAAAATATGTTAAAAGGTGTAATAAATATAACTCAAACTCTTCAATTAATTATTAATAATTATCATTTAAATTAATATTCACTTTATTATGATCCCTTAATTTGTTAACCGTTAAACCCTATGAGAGATCACTTAACCACAAAGATGAAATTACCTAAACCCAAGGCTAGCTTCCGAACATGCAATCGCAACACCCTGTTTGATTAATATTATAAGGTTATTTTAAGGTCATTGGTTAATTATATCACATATAAACTACTTAAATGAGGATTAATTTACCATACGTATTGTAATTTTAATCTTCAAATTTATCCTGCATGGTGTTGTTTTATCGATTAAGTTTGTGCTCTCATAATTTACACAAATTCCCAACCTCCCGTGTTTCTGTGTTAATTGGTAAATTGATTAAATAGTTTATTATAACTAAAATAATTTACTAATGAATCATATTATGTTAATTAAAGTAGATAATTGATTAAAAATAAATGATGAAGTAAGTAATAGGTATATCAATTACTAAAATGAACTAATCTTCCAGGGGCGGTGTAGTCATCATAAAAACGTTTTCCATTCGCAGGGGGTTTGAAAGGGTAAAACCCAATATTATTTCTAATAATTAATTACATAACAAAGAGTAATATTAAGAGAATAATTATATTGAAAATAATAGAATAAATGGAAGGTAAACTATCAGTTTATTGAAAGCACAATAATATTATGATGTGAAGAAGAAGAAGAAGAAGGATTCAATGAAAGGATCTTAAATTCAAATGATCTCCCTATTTAAGTGCCTTGAGAAATGGATTAAAGACAATTATTATCTTCCTTAAATATCCCAATGCACGTACCAACCCCTCTAAATAATAAAAACCCCAATTTATTGAGTGGACAGGAGTCTAGGTTTAATCATGTTTCAAGTTTGAATGGGGAAATTTGGACAAATTAATTATTCCAAATTACACCGCTAGTTTGACCACCAAAACGAGTGAAACATCAGTCCATATAGAAGGAGGATTTGTTATAAATGTCATTCTAGATCTCCTCTCAAGGTTTGGTACTAAACCAATCACAAAGGTAGATTTTATGTCCCGAATACAGAATCAATGTCCAATATGGTGAGTCCAGCCGAACTTTTACTTTGTAGACCATTTTCACCTACCAAAAGCATGATTTCACTCAACATTCATGAATAAATGATGTAGAAACATAATTGATGAATATAATTACATAATTTTATGCTCAAATAATACATATCAAAATTTCTATGTCTGATATTATATAATGATTTTGAAAGTGTAAAATTGGATTTTCACCAAATTTTCAAATTAATGATCTAATACCATATATTTTATAAATAAAAATATTTAACACAATGTGAGGAACGTTTTTCATTTATTATCAATAATATATTCATCAAATTTGTGTTTTATCAAATCCTACACACTTACCCTTTTGTACTCTTAGGAAATACCCCATATCATTTATTCGAAAAAATTATGACAATATTTGCATATTAATATTTCTCAATCCACAATGAAAATATAGGCAATGTGATAATCCCATTAAAAGTAAATATTAGAAAAATTTAATTTCATTGCCTCATAGATTATTTCAAAACAAAATCCAGTTACATTCTTAACATTAATCATAGTGAAACCAATCATGGGTCTACCATGCCACTAATTCTCCTCGTGTGTGTGTGCCAACCATTCTAAGCTCATAAATCCACCCTTTATTCAGTATATTCGCGTCATGTAAAATAATTATTCTTAAAAAGTTTAATTCACTGAAAAATTTCTACATTCCATTGCAATCATATTTCAATACCCACTCACTTAGGAATTCTAAAAAGTAAAGCCTTAAGCTCCTAACCTAGATATCCTCATATGTTGTACATTTCATCACTCCACTCATTTTGTTTTGTTTTTTTAAGTTGAACTTAGAACAACACCCACACTAAAATATCAACCCATGTTTGATCTCCTTATGAAACAAATTATAATAACTATAACAAGATCAATGTTCAATAAATAATGTTTTTTGACCGGTCCAAGACACAACCCATATATTTTTTTGAGGGCGTAAAAAAGTCAGAAAAAAGTACACATGCATAGGTAAATTCAGTATAGTAATGAAACTGATCAAAACATAAAAAAATGTACGGATCAACCAATGAATTTTTTACCTAACTTTACAATACATTCAATTGAGTTGGAAAATTTTCACAAGTCATGGTTGAGTGAAAATTTTTGTTGAAAATCAATGACACAATTTACCATGAACAAATATCAAAAATAATGAAGTCAAAATATTAAAGGTTTTATAATGACACTATCATTCATTCCACTGTCAAATTAAATTTTTATAAAAAAACAACCCTTGATGATGAAATATTACTCAAGATTATAATTTTACCAATGAATTTTGAAAAAATTCATCTTAGATATATTTCACAAGATAATGTTACTTCAAATATTTGTTTTTCTGTTGTTGTTTTTTAAATTTTATCCAGAAACATAATAGAAAATATGCACAAAATACAAAAAAGATAATCCTAAATATCAACCCCTAAATTTTGTCCCCTCCCCCACACATAAAAAATTGAATTGTTCTCAATGTGAACATGTGAGATGATATATGTACATGAAATGTATAATTATAAATAGAACAAGTAATATAAAAGATAAAGGGTTATGATCAGCCTGATATGATAAAGTGATTATGTTGTTATGCTGTGTGATTAAATCCATTGTATCACTAGGATGTCCCTCAATGTATTTCTTCAAACATTTACAGTTGACTATAAATCTTTTTTAGTGTCATTTTGTGTGATCTCCACTATACCATAAAGAAAAACATTAGTCACAACAGAAGTATGTAAACACCTAGAATGTAACTTATCAGCCATTAGCATTAGTCATGAACTATATTGAAGGACTTTCTCTCAAACAGGAATCTCCATTTGTTGGATAATTCTATTAGGAGATGATTTTGAGATTTACTTATAGAGCCTTGAGTTCTCATATGAATACAATCGAATATCCCCAATATCTTGAATTTTCAGCTTCCTATATATTCCATATTATGCAGATCCATGTTGCAAAAATTTATAGCCCAATAAGCCCGATAATCGACCTCCACGAGTAGATGGTAAGATTTCCAAAAAACAATTCAAAATGGGTACATATCGATGGGAGTTTTTTATGTTTCTTATAAGCCCATAACGCATCACCCAAGCGCTTTATCCAACACATCCTATTTAGCTGCACAATTCTATCAAAAATTTGTTTCAACTCATGATTTGAATTCTTAGCCTGAACATTTGTTTGGCGGTGGTATAGTGTTGATGTTTTGTGTGTCACCCCATATTTCTTAAGGATAGAATCCAAATTCCAATTGAATAAGTGTGTCCCTTGTTCACCCATGACGACATTTGGTACTCCAAACCTACAAAAAAAATCTATGTCACTAAAATTCCACTGCAACATGATAATCTTCAATCCTGTTGTCCTTAGCCTACACCCATTTTCTCAGATAATTAGTAGAAACCAAAAAGTTTAAAAAAAAGGAACTAGGAAAATGGCCCATACCATTGATGAACCATTAATCAAAACTACCAAAGAATATTATGTGTTGTTGGGGAATCTCATGTCCCCTATAAATGTTCCAAATGTATTGGCAATGAGAGCATGACATACCAAACAAATGGGAATCATGGAATAATCTAGGCCAATATAATCTAGAGTATATGAATTTCCAAGCTGTCTTTTGGGGTCCAATGTGTCCACCACAAGAAATTGTACGAATAGAATGTAAAAAATAATCAATCTCATTATCAAGAAAAAACCTCCTAATAACACGATCACTATATATGTTCCAGATGTAGGGGTCTTCCCACACATAAATCCTAGACTCACTCTTTAACTTCTGGAATTTATGTTTCTTTAAATATTAAGTGATTTCAGAGGAAACAAAGTAGTTAACTAAATCTTCATACCAAGGACATGTACCTAAGATAGTATAAAGATGCTCATCAGGGAATGTGTCTCGAAGTGGTAACTGTTCCAATGTGTCATCCTTGAGTATGTGAATAAGACTACTCATGTGGTCCACCTCCAGGTTCATTGAACCCTTCTTATCCATTATCTCAATATCAAATTACTGAAGAAGGAGCCTCTATTAGGTAAGTCTGGGCTTTGCATATGGCTTCTTCAAAAGGTACCTCAGAGCTGCATGGTCAGAAAAAAAACTACTTTAGAGCCTAATAAATATGAATGAAATTTATATAATGCAAATATGATGTAAAGAAACTTCTTTTCTATGGTATTTTATTTTTATTGGCCTGAATCGAGTGTCCTCGATGAAAAGGAAATCACATGAGAACGTCTATCCACACTCTGAGGAAATACACCCCCAACCGTGAAGTTGGAGGCGTCATACATATGCTCAAAAGGAGGCTCCCACTGTGGGGGATGTATGATCGGTGGAGTGGTCATATATTTTATATCTCATCAAATGAAGTGATGTAAGAATCATCCAACACAAAATCAGAATCCCTTTTGTTTTAATCATTACCTAGGATGAGAAATCTTACTAAAATCATTGATGAAGCATTGATAAAATCCTAAATTCCATTGAAAAGATCTAATATCACACAAACATGATAGATATGTTATGGATTAAGTGATATCTACCAAATATATGTCAACCGTTATCCCATGTTTGAAACTACATTCCCTATGAAAATCGCATGATCTACCATGAAATGAAACTTTTCAAAGTTTATGACCAGATTCTTCCCAATACAATGATTCAAAACCTTTACAAAATGTGGACCCCTACACTATAATATTATCCATCAATACCTCTATGCAGGTCACAATAAAATCAGTAAAAATACTCACCATTCACCTCTTCAAGGTACATAGGGAATTGAAAAGTCCAAATTTTATCATTCGGTAGAAAACATACCAAATGAAAATGTTAATTTTGTGTTCTTTTGATCTTCTTGAGAAATAGAAACCTCAAAATATCCAAAAAATCAATCAAAGAAATAATAGCGTGTTTTCCCAACTACTCTTTAACGAAGATGATCAATAAATGGGAGTGGAAATGGTCTATGCGAGTGGACTGGTTTAGTTTCTTATAATCAATACACACTATCCAGTTTTTTTATACCAACATTGGAACTAACTCAACCTTCTTAATATTAATAATAGTAAAACAAATTTTCATATGAAGAACCTGAATAGGAATCACCCACTAGGAATCTAAAATTGGATAGATTATACATGTCACGATCAAATTTTCAACCTATTTTTTAACAACATCAAAAAGTGTTGGATTGAGTCTCATTTTAGGATGCCTAACTGGTTTAGCCCCATCTTCCGAAATAATCCTTTTCCTGAAAAAGGAGAAGCTATTACCTGATATGTCATCCAAGGTTCACCCAATTTCCATGATGTTCTTCCTCAAAAGTTTAAAAAAATTATTCTACATGTTCAAAAGGAAGATTATTAGCAATTATAAAATGTATTAGTTCATTATATAACAAGTATAGGTATTAGAGATTTGGTTGAAATGGCATATACTCCAATGAAGGGGTGTGATGTATGGATAGAGACATTGAAGGAACTGAAATATGTGCGCAAATGACATCATTATTTGAAAAAACAACATCAAAATCAGAGAATAATTCATCAAATCCATCAGCATACTCAACATCCATGTCATAATCACATTGAACATGATCAATATCAGAAGATAAATCCTTTTCAATTTCAAATCAAATAGAGACGTGTGCATTAGAAAAAGGTGTGGAAGTAATCTTATACATCAAACTAGAACGAATTCTACTAATCCTTCGAAGAATAGGATGATCAAATCAATGGGGTTTTTATTTGTTGGTTCAAAATTGAAAATATCAAAAGAATAGTGGTTTTCTGAGAAGAACTCCATGGATTCCATAACATTAAATATAAAAACATCATCTCTAATCTCCATGTAAAGTTTGTCCTCTTGGAAATTTATGACCGGTTTAGTAGTATGGAGGATGGTCCAAATAAAGATAATTGGTGCATGTTAAAATACCTGATAATCCTCCATTTTAAGATTTTATAAACCTACTGAAATGATAATCTCTCTTACTCATACATGTACATTTTCAAGGACTCCCATTGGATATGATGTAGCTCTATTTACCAACTTCACCACTACTCTCATCGACTTGAACTCTCCAATCTGTAAAGAGGAGAAAATAAGGTGTGGAATTATATTTATAAAAGATCCAAAATCCCATATATCATCATAAAAGTGTAAATCCCCTATGGTTTATGGTATGGTGAATTTCCATAGATCCCTGCACTTTGTTAGCATTGATTTAGTTGGTGTAATGAGTGCTAACACATTCCTTCCAAGATTCATCCTCTCATTTCCCTAAATCCCTCCTCGATTGGTACAATGTTCTTTCAAAAATATTTCATACCTTGGGATTTTTTATGGATTTATTAAGGGGATGTTTATCTCCACACACTTGAATGTATCCAAAACTTTTTTTTCCATTTCCTCATCAACCATCTCCTAGGTTTGTACAAACCTGTTTGGAAAGTGAAGGGGTTTTGGATGAATATCATCAATGTTTTTCATACTTTATTTGTCTCCTTTGGTTTCTCTTTAGTTGTAATGGAATAGGTCTTCTTTGGAGTTGAGATGAATACCAGTTGAACGATCGGTGAGAATGTATCAAATGTTTGCTTCACACTTCTCAATGTGATGGCATTGACATTCCCCTTTGGATTTGGAGTAGGTTGGTGATAGATAAAATATTTTCAGTTAAATTTAAATTGAATTTCATTTTTTTAAAACCAAAAAAGTGTTACATTAAGATGACTTTATTCATTTTTAAGATATTGGTGTTATTTTGAATTGAACAGCAAAAATGGACCATTTCCAATTTTTAACTATTTTAAATTATTTATATATTTTGTCCGTAATAATTTCTACAATAATAAAAACTGAAAAATTATTTATTTTCCATATCGTACACATACAGGGATTCATTTCATCCTTTTAGACCAAAATCTGAATCAACCATATGGAATCTCAAAAAAACTCACTTGCTGGACCAAGAAAACTGTTTACAAATCTGCTGAGTTTTGGTGTGGGGTCCATAAGTCGTTCATAGAGGGCCCAAATGCTCTTAAATTCGGTGTGTGGATGCAAAAAACCTTTTATAACAAGTTACATGAAAGAGATGACATGTGAATTATCCTTTTAAGGGGACATTAAAGCATCTTAATTTGGAGGTTTTCTATTTGGAGAGTCTGATAGGACAGACTAAATGGTCAGAGTAAAATGGGAATAACACTGAAATACTTGTCCAAATCAGTGGCTAATTTTAGGGGGAATGAACAAGATAATTATAAAAAAAATTCAAGAAGGGTGCGACACATGAAGATTTCATTTAATCAGTCTACAATGCATTAACACTCAGGGGAAAATTATTGGCTATAAAAGGAGGAGAGCTCCTCCCTCTCAAGGAAACTCTCATTTCATCCCATTCTTTCTGGGACCCCAAGGAGGAGAACTTTTTGGATTTATCTCTTTTATTTTTTTTCTTTTCCATATTTTTGTAATGAATTTTCTTCCCCTTTCACCTCTATTACCCTTCCATGGTGGGGTAAACATTTTGAGTTATTGGGGAAGGGTTCGTTTTCTATTTGGTAATGCTTGAGTTCTTGGACGAAATTGAATGAAATTTCATTCTTCTTCGAATTTGTTTTTAATTTCAAATAGGGAATTTTATTATCAAGTGAGATTGTTCATGATTTTTAATTCATTAATTTTTGTTTTCCTTCGTAAAATAATAATTATCTCCTTCCACTGATATCTGGTTTATATGTGATGGAATAGACCAGGGATGAGTGGAGATGTACTCAACAATATTCAGTATGTGTAAAAAGAGTACTTAATGTTCTTGATTGTTTAGGATAAACAAGACCTGATCTGGTATTTCCCATGTTAATTGAGGATATTCAACACAACAATTTTTTACATGGAAGGAGAGTTGAACAAACAGAGATCTTGGTAAGACTTTCTCTCACCATCATAATGTCACCAAGGAAGTGAGATTATATGATAGTGAAAACTAACTTTAATCAACATAGAAGAAGATGTTTAAATTGAATTAAACTCGGATAGCATTACAATTAGGAAACGAACCCTGGCAAGATCACCCATTTAATATCATAGTGTTTTAATCATTTGAATTTGAATTTATATTCAATAATTTTCATATCAAACACACATTCTTTTACCTCGTTTAAAGGTGACAAACTATTTTCTGTGCACTTCTCTTCAGTAGAGATCCTTGGTTAACCACATTACTGCATTTTAACATAGGAAATAATTGTTTTTACATGCCCTAAGATAGTCAAGAATGAAACATGGTGCTGCTTCTAGAGAGGTACTGCTGCAATTTATTTGTAAACATTTAAACTTTTTTCTATTAAAAACATTAAAAAAATTACCATGATGTCTTCAAACAGTTATTTCATTAATTCATAGAAGAATTACCCACCTGAGAATGGAACAATTATTCTCTAACCCTTTCCCATGGGGGTGGGGATTCTTTTCTTGTTAAATGGGTGAGGTTATTTTGAAATTCATGTAATATGGGGAAAATATTCAATGAATTCATAGATTGCCTAAGGGATGATAGGAACAAAAAAGTTTTTGAAGCGATGGCCTGAAAGCTAACTAAGTTATCCCAATACTTTCTAGAATTTTAGGAAGTTTCCAAGGTCCAAGAATACCACCCATTAGTCATCCCTTATTTTTCTATGGAGATCCATGATATAGTAGAGAATGACTACCTCCCTCTACCTACCTCTATCTACTACTACTCAACATCCTGAGTTGTCACCCAGTGAGGAAGAGATTGAATATGAACAATCTTCGGGAGATAATCCTTTCATGAACTCATTATCTTTTGATTTTGTTGAAACTGAATTAAGTATTACCTCCCATTGTTTTAGTTTTTTAGATTCATCCAATTCTTGTATTTCCTAGGAGGAAGAAGATAAAAAAGGTGATTCATTTGAAGTGGAACATATGGCGCTCCCTGAAATTGTTGAACATATATTAGAGGGTGTTTAAGAGGATATCAATGTGGATTTTCCTGAGGATAATGAGACAAAATTTATAGACATTGAAAGGGAAGAAAGTGATATTGACACTTCATGCTTTATTTTTTTCAAATATAATTATACTCTGACCTTCCCTTTTATTTTTCCACTGATATATCATACCTTCAGCAACTACTGGACAAAAAAGAAGATGTGGTGAAAGCAGAAACCAAGAATAAAGAGGACACATTCATTATCTTATCCCCACCATGCATGTTATATTTCATTATAGTGGGGGTGGACATGGTATGCTATATCAATGGAGTCCTCAAAAAAAGGAACAAGTGAATGATAAAAAGAATGGTTTTTTTGGTTTATGAGCAAGTAAGCTCACCCACCAATATATTGGGGATAACTGATTAGAACTACCCCTCTGGAGGCAGTCAAAACCCAGGGCCCAAAAAGGGGATTAAACCAAGATTTATCCTTCTTTTAACATTCAAAATCTATATTCATTTCATTTAATAAATTTTTTATATTATCTTTTTACCTTTTAGGTTTTAATTGAGAAACACTTAAGAGCCTAACTCAACGTTGCATTTCCAATAAGTCAGGTCATACCTCTCTTTTACATTTTCTTGATTTCTATGATTCATTTTCAAATCTTCTTACATATTAAATAAATTTGAATGAACTGAGGACATTATATCATTTATGTGTTGGGAAGGGAACCTTTGTAGTTCTGGATTTTTATTTGATGTTTGGTATACATATTTGTTAAAAAAATTGTTGTTTTTCAGATATTTGTGTATTTATTTTTATAATTTAGTTTGTTGTCAAAACATTTGATCTAAAATGATTATAATTTCTATTTTTGAAACCAATGTCAATGAGTGAACCAATCTATTCCCTGAAACTAAGATTAAATTAATACTAAAATGACATTGTTTCAAGTTCAAATATTTTAGAATTTCATGAAAAGTAATCTAATTTTTAATTCCCATTCTACATCTCACTATATTTTTTTTTAAAATCACATTCCTGTAAGGATTCTTTACCATTTTTCTCTTATTCTTTACATTCACTTAATTTCTTGAGAGAACCAAACCATGTTTATTTTAACTAGAATTTTATTTATTTATTTCTAAACATGAGGGTTTGAGGTAATTTTACTTTAAATGATTGAGGCATTTATTTGGTTTTAAGCCCCCTTTCAAAATAATCCATTTCATTATGGCCTACCATATAAATTAATCGTTGTATCCCATATAAGCGATGAACAGCCTATTAGTTTAGCCACATTACAATCCAATTTTCCTTACCCAACCTTCTCTTGAAGTAAATTGCCTGATCTAGTTGAACTTAAGTGTTGCGGAAGATGTCATGCAGTGTACAACCTCATTTGGTGAAACTTTGGGAGGAATATAAAATGTTGAAGAGAATATGTTTCTAATAAAGATCCCTTTTTGTTAAAAGCTATTTCTTTTCTAGAGCTTTCATGATAAAAGATGTTATTCCTTTCTTGAGCATCCAATGTAAAAAGGAAAGTTTTTCCTATCTGGATCTTTTAGGAAAAACAACCTTTAAGGAGAAAGTTTTGCTGCTAAATTCTACATGGAATGAAAATTCATTGATTTATCATGATGATAAGGCCAATTTTATACAAAGGGAAGGAGAAGAAGACCATTCTTGAGTGAAAATTAGAATTATGAATTTTTTCTTCAAAAAGAGCCAAAACCTCTTTTTTCGGCCTTAGAACATTTAACATCTAAATCCTACCAACTAAAGTACATAGAACAACCCTAAAAAGTCCTCATGAAAAACCCATGTCCATGACTCATATTGGGTGGAGAAGTAGAAAATTTTCAAGCCTGTGGTGACTCTTGTGTGAGTTTGGATGAGAAAATCCTTAATGAACATTTACATTTGTGAGATGAGAGAAAATACATGTGAGGTAGGTGTTTTGTGTGAATGGGATAAGAAATGGAGAGGAAATATATTAAATAATATAAAATGGAGAACGTAAAATAATTTTATTTTATTAAGAATGATATCATTTTGTTTCTTATTATGAATTGGTCGATCTCATTAGTATATTTTTTGGATTGGATTTTATTTGTTTTTTATGTGTACTTTTCTAGGAGTCTAACTGCTTAGTGTGGGTAAAATCATAGATAAAATATTTAAAATTAAATTTAAATTTAATTTAATTGTTTTAAACCCAAAAAAGTTTTACTTTATGATTAATTGCTGCATTTTTATGATATTTTTTTGAGGAGAATAGTAAAAATGGCCCATTTTGGATTTTAACTGTTTTAAATTATTTCGTATTTTGGCCATAATATTGTCTACACTAATCCAAATTAAAAAAATATTTCTTTTCCTGATGTTTCACATCTAGAGATTCATTTCATCCTTTTGGACCAAAAGCATAATCGAACATATGGAAGTTAAAAAGAAGCTCACATTTTGGACCAATAAACCTATTTACAAATCTTCTGAGTTTTGTTGTGGGGTCCATATGTCGTTCATGGTGAGACCATATGCTCAGTCATTCGGTTGGTGGACATGTAAGAAGTTTTGTAACAACATCCTAGAAGGATAGGATGTAGATATTCACCATTTATGGGTTCATTAAAGAATCATAATATGGAGGTTTATTATTTGGAGAGTCTGAATGGACAGAATAAATGGTCAATGTAAAACGTGCATAACCCTCGGAATAATATTCCAAATCCGCTGATATTTTGATGGGAAACACCCAACCTAATTATGAACAGCATTCTAGAAGGGTGACAGGTAAAGATGTCATTTAATGGGTCTAAAATGCGTCAACATTTTGGGGAAAAATTCTAGTTATAAAAGGAGGAGAGCTCCTCTCTCTGAAGGCATCTCTCATTCCATCCCATTTAATCTGGGACACCAATGAAGAAATTTTTTTGGATTTCTCTCTATTGTTTATTTTTCTTTTCCATAGTTTTGTAATGCCTTATTTTTCTCCATTCATATTGATTACACTTACGATGGTGGGGTAAACATTTTGAGTGATTGGGGATGGGTGGGTTTCCTATTTATTAATTCTTGAGTTCTTGGACGAAATTGATTGAAATTTTTTTCTTCTTTAAAGTTGTTTTCAATTTTTTATAGTGGAATTTATTATCAAGTGTGATTGTTCTTGAATTTAAATTATGTTATTTATGTTTTACTTTGTAAAATAATCATTATCTCCCTCCACAGATTTCTGATTTATATAAGATGGAATAGACTATGTATTAGTGGTGAAATAATCGGCAATCATCTGTAAGTGTAAACAGAGTAGTAATTTTTCATGAATATTTGGGATAAAAAACTCTTAATAGGGTATTTCCAAAGTTAGTTGAGGATATTCAATACAACTATTTTTCATATGGAAGGAGAGTTGAGAAAAACGAGATCTTGGTAAGGTTTTCTCTCACCATCATAATTTCACCAAGGAGGTGAGATGAAACGATTATGAAAACTCACTTTAAAAAATGTAAAAGAAGAGGTCTGAATTGAATTGAACATGGATTGAATTACAATTATGAACTGGACCCCTACCTAATTACTCTTTTACTATTATAGTTTTTCAGTCATTTGAATTTGAATTTCCATTCAATCATTTTCTTATCAAACACACCTTTTTTTACCTCATCTAAAATAGACAAACTGTTTTCTGTTCACTCCTCTTCAAGAGAAATCCAAGTTCAACCACATTACAACATTTTAACTAAGGAAATAATTGTTTTAAAATGCCCTATGGCAGGTTTGTGTTAGTTGGGTAGGATGATTTCTAGAGTTTTACATACTAGTTCATAGAGGGAAGTGGAAATACGGCTCATTTGTGTCTTCAACTCACTCAACTCCGAACCTTGACACTTCAACTCATTCTACTGATTAAGAAAAAAAAATTCAAAAGGTGGTATGTGTTAGAATCTACCTTTGGTTGGATATTTCCATTTTGTTGAATTGTTAATGCTTGAGCTTCAAATCACCTTTGGGGTTGATGGAAACACTATTGGTAAGGGAGCGGCTTGTAGAAATTTGTTGAAAAGGAAGCCTTTGTTATTGTCCAGGGTCATACCTCATGTCTGATTGATCCTTCCCCCCTTTGTTTTATGTTTGTGAAAAGGAATAAAACTTCATTTGTGGATGTGGCTGTGGTTTATATTTAAATTACCTCCTTGGGAATACTGATGCACAATCCTCTAACTCATGTAATTTGGGGAAATAGTCAGTTGGGAGGTCTGTTTCAGTGCAAATACCGAATGGCCTTGAAAAAGGGGGTTGGGTTTTATTTGGAGCCAAATAATTTGGCCCCACTATAGTGGTCAATTCTTCAATGTTTTTATCAATTAGATGACTCTCAAGAGAAGGACTTACCTGATGTACTCCCCAGACATGTGGTGTACTTCTATTGACAAATAGTTGGGAGTTTTGAGCCATATTGTTATTCAATGCATGTCCAGATACTGGTATCATGTCCCTCAATT
Organism: Viscum album; assembly: GCA_963277665.1. Lineage (NCBI taxonomy): Eukaryota > Viridiplantae > Streptophyta > Magnoliopsida > Santalales > Viscaceae > Viscum > Viscum album. The sequence goes on along the minus strand of OY728141.1, from coordinate 459,749,473 downwards.
CCCCTCTAGCCATGACATCTAACATTCTTCTCTCCGTAGGAGTGATTCCTTCATAGAATTACTAGATGAGTATTTTCCCACTTATTTGGTGATGTGAGTAACTTGAACATAACTTCTTGAATCGCTCCCAGAACTCATACATTGACTCCCATTGGGCTTGATTGATCCCCAATATCTCTATACAACTGTATGTTCTACTTGATTCAGAAAACAAATCTCCACAATAATAGGCATTTCAAATCGTTCCAACATGTTACATCCTCATGATTCAAATAATACATCCAATCCTTTGCAACTCCATCAAGTGAGAATGGGAATGCTCTAAGTTTTATTTTATCATAAAAAAAATTTCATTGTTTAATTTTTTAGTAAACCAAATTAAATTATTTTAAATGTTTGGTCAGATCCTCACCATATAATCAATGAAATTTTTTAAGAAGGTGAATTAATCTAGATTTCCGTACAATGTCTGATTTGAGATTTGGGTATGAAATACAATTTGGTTTATAGTTAATATATGGTGTGACCAATTCTATAATGGTTATATTATGTTAATTATTATTGTTTTCAGACATTTTTTCATGTTTTATGTTGGACTTATAAGTGTTTTAAATTTCAATGTTCTTGGAATGGTATAATTCTCCAACTGGTTTAATGTTGAAACTTCTTATATACTGATAATGTCATATTCAAGTCTGAATGCTACATTCAATCTCAGGGTCAAGATATAAAATATCATCAAGATTATTGATTGTAATAAATCATATAAATATAAAAATTAGATAATTATACCATAATAAAAATGAGTAGTTTGAGTTGATGGTCCAAAAAGAAGAATAAGAAAATAAAAGAAGAAGAAAAAATTCAGATTTGTTAAAGAAGGAAGAAATAAGACAAGAATAAAATAAAATGTAAAATTTAATAAGTCCCTATAATTGGTTGAAATAATCACTTGAATCCCTGGAAACAATGCCAATTTGAAAGGTATTGTCGTGGGTGTTTTCAAATGTTGTTCTGTTTCAGGTTACTTCAGTGCAGTAGAGTGGATGACGAAGGTCGTTCTCAAAAGAGGAAGTAAATTTAGCAACATATTAATGGTATTTTGAAAATAATGTAAAATAATATAAACAAAATAAATGAAAGGACGGTGGGTTATAAAATGTTTAGAAAATAATATGAAAATTAATTCTGGAAGAAGATTGTATTATTTCTTTTGTTTTTGAAATTAAATTTGATTAAAAAGACACAACAAGAAAATGATTTTTTAGAAAATATTTTAAAGTCCTAATCGATCTAACTATACTTATTCACATAATTATTAACAATTATAATTTAAATTAATATCCACTAAATTAATATCCCCTAATTTTTTAACCCGTTAACCATATGAGATTGAACTCAACCACCAAGTTTAAATTACTAAAACCCTTGGCTAGCTACGGAACATGCAATCGCATCACACTACTTTGATTAATGTTCTAAGATTAGATTATGGTTATTGGTTAATTATATCAAATATATACAGTGTAAATGTAGATAAATTGATATTATAGATTGTATTTGAACTCTAAAATTTTATCATTCGTGGTCTTCATTTACCGATTATGTTTTCTCTCTCAAAATTTATCGAAATTCCCAACATCGCATGTTTTTGTGTTAATTGTTCAATTTCTTACTTAGTATATTATAATTCATAAACATAATTCAAGAATAATAATAATTGAGTTACATTATCTTATTTATTAAAAATAAATGAATGAAGAAGGAAATAGGATGATTGATTACTAAAAATAACTACTCTTTCATGAGGTGTGTTGTCATCATAGAAACATTTTGCATTCGAATGGGTTATTAAATGAGAAAACCCAATATTGTTTCTACTATTGAATTAAATCACAAATATTAATATTAATATATAAATAAAATTTAATATAACTAAAGAAATGGAAGATAAACAAAGTGTTAGTTGAAAGCACAATAATATTACAAAGTGAAGAGGAAGAAGAAGGATTAGATGAAGGGATCCTAGCATCAAAAGATATCCCTCTTGAAATGCCATATAAGTTGGATTGAATCAAATTCTCCTCTTCCTTCAATCTCCCACAGAATGTGAAAACCCCTCCAAATTATAAAAACACAAATATATAGAGTGTAGAGGATGCTAAGATTAACGAGGTTTCAAGTGTGAATACAAAAAATCGGCCAAATAAATTAATCCAACATGCACCGCCTATTTGACCACAATAATACATGAACCATATTTACTTCATGTAGTATTATTTGTGAAAAAATTATTACTCGATCCCCTCTAAAATTTGAGCCTAATAAAAGCATGTATGATGATGTTATCGCCCAAATACCGAACCAATGCCCAATCCAGAAAGTCTAGTCCATCTTTGACTTCATAGCCCAATTTCACCATCCAAATTCATGAATTAACTCAAATGACCTGAATAACATATGTACACAATTAATTCAGGTATATATTCAAAATATTTTATGTTTAAATATTACATAATGAAATATTCAAGTCTAAAATGCTATAGTGAATTTTAAAGGGTAAAACTGGAATATAAGCAATTTTCAAATGAATTATGTAGTCCAAAATATTTTACAAATAAACATATTTTACATAATTTTAGGTATTTTATTCATTTATTATTAATAAAATATTAAAAAGTTTGTTTTTTATTTGAGATCAGGATGACATTACCTCCAATAGGAACACCATTTGTTTCTAGTGTCCTTTGCTATATCTATCTAGGAATATATGTATTGGTCTACTAATTTAAGCTCATTATAAATGAATAACATTTGATCACATAATTTGATTAATGTAAACCACTCATTAATATGAATCCATGGTGAGGTATCTTGTGTTTTGAGTTTCATTGGTGGTATGAAATTGGTAGAATGCTCAAGATATAATTTTTCTCTTCTGATTTGAGAAATTGAAATATCTGCCATATATTCTCAGGTAGGCAGTAACATCATAAATAATTCTAAATGGTAATCGATGGTATGTAATTATTGTTAGATCAAAAAATTATAATGTTATAATGGATGATAACACATGTTATGCATCCTACATTTTGAGATATCATGAGATAATGATATTATATTACATTGTGCAATTCCAGAGTAATGTTTGTCATTGTTATTATTTTTTCATATCTTTTTAGATGCCATGATGTTTTTTGAGAATCCACACATGTTATGTGAATTATATTCATTGCCATTGAGATAAGATCTTATAGGGTCGCACCCAATATAATATTCAAGACTCTACCCTATTCTGGTTTATGGAAATATTGGACAAAGTGAGCCTCACCACACAGTCTGAGGGATGTCCAAGTATTAATGATCATTGAAAGATAAATAAATTCATTATTATTTGATTATATATTAATTGGATTGAATATATTAGTTTATAGTAATCATGAGGTATTAAGTGAGAACATAAAAAATATTATTCAAATGAATATTATTTTAATATTCATGGTATATTTTATATTTTGGGAATTATGAATCAATTTAATGAATTGTGATTATAAAATAATATAGTAATTATTTTAAAATTATGTCATATAAATATATTTGAAATTATGATATATTCATTTTATTATAACATGTATTATATGTTTTATTTGTCGATCATTTTTTTCAGTGGTTGGGGAAGCCTTTATGAGTATTTGAGACTCCAACTGTATTATCCGAATAGAGATTCTATTATAGCGATGGTTCATTACAATGTAATGATTTCCATAATCTGCATCCAATTCATAGAGATAGTAATTCTCTCACTATGAAATCAATATGAGGACACCTTCAAAAAATTAAATGGACATGATCAAGGTGATTGTCACAACATCTAAGGATTCACCAGATCTCCACGCTAGAATACAGATTTAAAAGATCGAGAAATAAGTCGATTCATCAAGAATGTGTTGATGATCTCAAGGGGTTTGGACATAGATATGATTTGAAACAGTTGTCGAAAATACGCTATTGTCAAGATTCTAGGATTTGAATTATGGAATAATTTGAATTTTGTTTTGTTCTTATTAAATACATGTAAGATCATTGAACCTATACGAGGTCTCCAATCACAATAGATGATGAAGTTATGTCTCTCGGGTGATAAAAAATTTAAATCCCTATCACTCCGACTTCAGCTACATGCCTTCGTAAAAATAATTGGTATCAGGGAAACTGCAAGAATTTTTTGAGCCCAGAAAAATATAATTTCCTTAAATCTATGTAGGGGACATTAATTCGGTCCAAAGGGAACATACCTCACACTGATCAAAAATTATATTAACAAGTTAGAGTAATAATAAATTTTAAAAATATATTGAATCTTTTTATTTTATATTTATATATTTTTGAAGAGAAACTACTTTTTTGAGCTGGATTTTATTTTTGTAAAACCGATGTGTTGGTTATAGTGTTTTGAACCCATCTCTAAACAGATTTTGGTGTCTATAGTTTTCTATTTGGAGTACAATTCCACTGAATGTGGAATATTAAAATAAAAACAAAAATTTAATTCTAATAAATATTTTTTTTATTTCTTAATAAAATTTAAAAAAACGGGTTTCATGTTCTATAGATTTCTCCACAAACATGTATTTTTTCAATCAAAGTAACAGAGGGAATGACACTTACGAACCCAAACAGAAAGATAATGCCTATTAAGGACCAAACCTTGAGAAAATACCAAAGGGGACTCCAATTATGACACTATATATCCAAATGACTACTATAACCCATATTTTTCTCACTTATCCAGAAATCCATGCCTGCTCATATGCACTGATCCTCGTCACTCTCATCCTTGCTCCATCGTCCGTTACCACCTCATTGGTATTTCCCCAGAAAAGACTAGTTCATCATTGGATCCTTTTGCATATATCATGTCATTCCAGTCCACTCCTGCACCACCACGATCATCATTCACTATCACAATGTCTCCCTCCACTCTTATAGTGTTGTTTTCCTCTCTTTAAAAGCATAGCCTATCATCTCCTCCTCCTGCATGTTAGTCTCACTATATCTGAAAAATCCCAAGGCTTATTCCTCCACTAATGTGTGCTATCACCTTCTAATATGTAATATTTACCACATCATCACCCACCACTATTGTACCATTACACCCCACTCATTAGTCATCGCCGTGCACATAGAAAAACTCTGGTCGGTCATCTCCTACCCTGGTATCAACCTCTTCACACCCATGACTTATCTGTGACATATTGATGTCATTATCCCAATGTTTTCCTCCTAATGTATCATTTTTCCCATTCCATACATCTTTGATAATTGCTTTATAGTTTTTCCCCTTGGTAGAAGTTCTAGGTATAGAAATTGGTAGGATGGTATCATCAGGATTAGAACAATATTGGTATGATTTTATTTCTGGTTTTTTATTTTTTCTAGAAATTCATGTCAGTTTAAGGTTGGGATTGAATTCTATTTTTTGTGTAATTTTTTGGAAAATTTTAATAAGAAAAATAAATTTGTGTATAAAAATTCAGTGGAATCAAATTCTAACATAATAGATTCTTTAACAATAATTTTAAATCATTAAAAAATAAGTATAATGTCATGGGAAATAATGAAATGGATGCTTCAGTGGGTCAAAAAGTTAGACACCAAACTATTTTAAATTGTATATGTCCTATTAATTTATTTAAATATGTTTTTGATTTTATTTTTTGACCTGAGAAGAAAAAACTATTGTTCATAAAATTTGGATTTCATATAATGTTGGAATATTAAATTCAACACTTTTCGAGAGAATTATGTGAGAATCACATAGATTCCAATTATCCTCCAACTTGTATGATAGCACATAGATGATAGGAAATAATTATTACTATAGAAAATTTCATTTATATGTTTGGAATTCATTCTGGGGTAATATTTTTCTGTATTGAAAGGGATATGTGATAAAAATCAATAAACGAAGATGCATTATATGCGAAGACAATTAACTGCATTGAAGGAGAAGATTTTCGAATGCCAAGTGGAAAATGAGTTTTTACAACCTTCATGTTGTTGACATTGGGGAAAATGTTAAATCATAGCTCTATATATTATATAAAAGAATGTATATTATGATGTTGTGTCATTATCAAAAAAATGATAGAAAATATGATTGGTACAAGTTTGTTTTGATTGATCTTGTTCAAGAGGTATATACCATAAAAAAGTTGATACCTAAAGGCCAATTGAAGAAGCATATTGGTGGTTGACTGGTTGTTTGGTTAGTATTTTTTAAAAAATAATTAGCCATGTATCCTTTTTTTATTAGTTAGTAAAATAATTTTACTAGTATTCACATGTTGACATTGCATTGTAGTCATTTTTCTTCATCTACTTTACGAATAGAGAATTTTATAATACATGTAGTGATTTTTTGTGGCAATTTTAGGATGAAGATAATATACAATGGATATTGAAGTTAGAAAATACAAAAAAAAAGATTTATCTTATATGGACCTCCTACTTCATCAAGGATTAGACTGATTGATCAATCATTGTTCACCCATGTAGTATAAACCCCATATTTATATTCTTGAGGGATCACAATAAAAAGTACCATGTTAAAATCATAAATTGAAGTGTTAAGATATGGTTTTTATGACAACATGTTCATTCATCTTGTCAAATGTATTTAGTTTTCTAATATTAATGGGAAAACATTAAATTAGATTGTTACAATAAAGGATTTTAGTAGTACCAACATTTAAATCGTCCATTGAACGTGTAATTTTTTTTATAAATGGTTTGTGTCAAAAAAGGGGGATGAGTGTTAAAATTTGGATGGTCTTTGTTAGTTACTATTAGATTGTTGTTAAATACTTTGAATCAATAATTTTTATAAATATATGTTCTTATTTAGCTTTATCTCAATGTAAAACATAGAATAAAGCTATTAGACATCTGTATTTTAGTGTTTATATCTGGTGTGATAAATTAAAAGGCTTCATGTTTGAATCTCCCTATGTTAAAGATAACAGGTCGATGTCCACTATTAGAACCTATATGTTGATTGTTAATTTATGTTATGTTAGTGTAAATATCTTGTAGTATTATATTAAATTCTGTGAAATCCTATTTAGAAACGGTGATGTGATTTTATTTGAAATCTTAGTTGTAAAACTTGAAAATGGAGTGTTACAATGTGGTATTTTAGAGGTACCAACGTTGAAATTGTCCATTAAAAGTGTTAGTTTCCATTTATAAGTGGATATTTTCAAAAAAAAGGAGGTTAACTGTTAATATATGGATGTCATGTTTTAATTTCCCTTATATTGTTGTTAAATACTTTAAATTTTACATTTTTTATGCTAATATGTTCTTGTTTGGTTTCTTTTCAGTCTTAAAACCATGAATTATAGTGCTAAATATTTTTATTTTAGTTTTATTAACTAGTGTGATAAATTAATATTCTTTCTTTTTAAATCTCCCACTATTAAAGATATCATGTGGATACCAAATGTTAAATCATGTATGATGATTGTTAATTTATGGTAGTTCAGTGTTATATTCTTGTAGGGTTATGTTAAATTATATTAAATCATCTTTATAGATTTCCATGTTTTTAGATGTGTAATATTAGTGGTTAAAATCATAAATTAGATTTTTAGAATGTGGGATCATAGTGGTACCGAGATTGAAATGGTTCATTTAATGTGTTATTTTTCATTTATAAATACGTATTTTCAAAAAGAGGAGGATGTGTGTTAAAATAGAGATGGACGGTGTTAATTTCTGTAGGATAGTTGTTAAATATGTTAAATTCCTCATTTTTATGTTGATATGTTCATATTTGTGTTATTTTCGATGTTAAAACATGTAATTAGAGTGTTAAACATCTATATTTTAGTTTGAGTATATGTTGTGTTAAATTAAAAGGATTCTTGTTTGAATCCCCCCTTATTAAAGATAACATGTGGATGCCCACTTTTAAAACCAAGATGTTGATTGTAAATTTTTGGTTAGCCAGTGTTAATATCGTATATTTTTATGTTAAATTCCTTGAAATATTCTTTATAACGTCCATGTGTTTAGATGTGTAAGGTTAGTGGTAAAAACCTGAAATAATTGTGCTACAATGTGGTATTTTAGTGGTACCAACATTGAAATGGTCTGTTGAAAGAGGTAGTTATTAATTTTAAATGGATAGTTTAAAACACTAGAGGTTGTGTGTTAAAATCTAGGAGGTTTGGGATAATTTCAGTTATATTCTGGTTAAATACATTGAAGTTTTCCTTTTTATGCCTATATATTCTTATTTGGGTTCTTTTCAATGTTAAAACAATAAATTGGATTGTTAAACATCTGAATTTTAGAGTTAGTATGTAGAATGTTAACTTAAAATGATTTTTTTTTGAATCTAAAACTATTAAAGATAACATGTGGATGCCCAATTTTAAAACCATGATGTTGATTGATAATTTCTTATTGGTAAGTGTTAATTTCTTATAGGATTATATTGAAAGTCATTAAAGCCTCCTTAGAAATGTATGTATGTTTATATGTATATCTTAATGGTGAAAACCTGAAATTAGAGTGTCATAATGTGGGATTTTTGTGGAGAAAACATTGAAATATTCCATTGAAAGTGTTATTTTACATTTAAAAAAAAGTTAGTTTCAAAAAACCGGAGATAGAGTGTTAAAATATGGTTGGTATGTGTTAAGTTTTGTTATATTTTTGTTAAATACATTGAAATATTCCATATTTATGTCAGTATGTTTTCATTGGGGTTTTTTTCAAATTCCCAAAGGAGTTATCAAAGAATTGTTTTATATAATTTTCCCCACACACTTCCATAAACACAAGGTATTCGAACAAATGTCAATGATGTTTTTATCATGAAATAAAAAATATTATTTTGATGAAATTATTTATTATCATTTATAATGAAGGGATATTATAATATTATTGATGTTTTCAAATAACTAGAGACCAATTTGGCATTGAAGAAAGTGTTTATAATTTTTTTATACCCTAATGGTTATTCCCCTTATCATGTTTTATGTTATTATTAATTATTTTATAGAATGTGGTTTATGGATACATGAGGCGGCAATATTCAGGAAGGGTTAATGGGTGTTATGATGTGAGTTGAAATAACTTTTTTCATTTTTATTCACCTTCTTATTGGTTATTTTATTCATATCATTATGTTTATAGTCAAGTGTCTTTTTCATATTGATATTCCTTTCCAAAACTATTTATTATTTTATAATTTTTAAATTAAATATCATTTTCATTGTTCATTTGTGATACCCTTACCACTTATTATAGATTTTTGTTAGTGGGAACACTCATTAGGTTTGTGAAATACTAGTCCAGGTATGATGGATAGATATTTGAAACAATATGTTACACTATCAGATTATATGTCACAATGGGATCATTGGTTAAGTTAACCCTTTATTATATGTTGTTTCCTAGGAGATATCCATTATAAACATCCCAAAAATTTAAATTTTTCTTAGTAGAGAGGAATATTTTACCAAATATAGACCTTCCAAACCTTAATGTTATTCATTAAATATAATCTCCTTTAAAAATATCATACTATCTCTTATAATACTATTATTCAAGTGGTTGTTTCCATTGAATGTGTTAGTTTTCATTTATGAATGGTTTGTGTCAAAAAGTGAAGTCTATATATTAAAATCTAGAATGTATGTGTTAATTGTAATTATATGGGTGTCAAATATATTTAATTAAACCTTTTTAATGCCTATATGTTCTTGTTTGGAAGATTGTAATTGATAAAACATGGAATCATGTTGTGAAAAATTAGTATTTAAGAGTGTTACAATGTGGTATTGTAGATTTTTTGGCATTGAAATGGTCAATTGAATGTCTTATATTTCATTTATAAATTTTTACTTTTAGAAACTAGAGGCTGAGTGTTAAAATATAGAAGATATCTGTTAATTTATATTAGAGTGTTTTTAAATACTATCACACCCTGACCCAACGGGGCTCGAGCCGTGACTCCCCAAGCCCGCCTCCAATAGGTCAGGGGTTGGAAACTAGTGCCGAGTAGGCTATTACACACAAGGGAGGCATTAGCCTAAGGTACCTATACACATGCACCCACATACACCTCCATGCAGCAGTGTAAAGATATATAAATCTAAATAGTAAATGCATGCATACAACTATCCCAAACCAGAGTGAAACAACAGTACAAAAATGAAAAAACAGGGCCCACCAAAAGAAAACTACAAAGGCATCCAAACTGCTTGGAAGAAGAGTTATGCTACCAAAAGCACCACCGGAAAGCTCCTCGGCACAACTCCGGTATGAATCCACAGTCAGTCCCGCTCACTTAGCTCTGCCTACTCTGAGTCCTCCTTGGACTCTGTCGAAAGGCCTATGGTCTACACAAGACACAAACATGTGTAGGCAATGCCTATGCAGGGTTGAGTATAACAATACTCAATAGGCACCCAAAAAACCCAAAACAAAAGACAGCAACTAAAAAGAAATAGTCTTCTCATCCAAGCCAGAAGAAACCCAGATGACAGAGAAACTCCATCTTGTGACCATCCTCGGCTAAACACAACTACTCAGCACAATCCAGGTGTACGCCCATACATACACCTTGAAAATATGCTCAGGTATACACCCAAACATATATCTCGAACATCTACCCAAGTATATACCCATACATATAGCATGAACATCCGTTCAGTTATACGCTCTTACGTATACCAAGGACATCCAGATATACTCAGCTCACGCACCAAGCCACATGAGGTACCGACCTCATGACCAGCAAGGGTTAAAAACTAGGAGAACACACTCCATGAGCACTGTTATCCAGATGAAACTCGTCCGAGAGATACACTACATTGGGTCCCACACAAACATCCTTGATGCTCACCCAAGAGATCACACTCATCGAATATCATCACTATGAAAGTCAAATTTAAATAGAAAAAACAGCAAACTCCTATGATAGGGGATCACTCCTTGGGCCCGCTAGAGGATTACAGAAACCAAAACGGTATTTGAAGATCTCACAGATAGGGGATCACTCCAAGGATCTGTTGGGGGATACCACAACCCAATCTGGTATTCGAAGATCTCACAGATAGGGGATCACTCCTAGGATCCATTGGGGGATACCACAACCTGATCTAGCACCCCAAAGAAGAACATCACTCAGATAGAGGATCATCGCTCATCAAGGCAGTCACAATGATTCTAAAACCCCATATCGTATAACTCGCGTAGAAGGGGATCAAACCAACGATGCACCAACCCTACCGAAACCACGTGCTGATTAGGGGATCATATAACCAATGATGATGAAACCCTACTATAAACCACATGCTCAGTAGGGTATCAAATACCTAACAATGCCACAACCCTACTGAGCACGGCCCAAAGCATAGGTGATCATATTCCCAATGATGCCACAAAACCTACAAGGCTTAAAATGCTTGATAGGGGATCACCGCCCCTTGAAAAGTGGTCATAGTGATACTAAGAACCCAATCTAGGGTAGCGAAGCTAAAGGATCCCGCCTCGGGCCCACTGGAGGGATGCCACAACTCTAACAGATTAGAGATCCTATAGAGAGAATCACAAACCTATACTAAGGTTATGATGTCGGGCAAACCCACGTAGAAACGAACCAAGGGAGTACCCTCAACCACTGATGGTCCAAACGTTGTTAACCCTAGCGACATGTCCCATTGCCAAACTGTGCACCTCCAAGGCTGATACCGAGGCCACCACTGTGATCCATGGGAAAAACAGGGAGGATAGGCTGTTTACTTGCCTGAAATAGAAAACCGATTAAAAGGACCTATTCAACGTAGCTAGCCCATGTGGGTCCCACAATACTATCCCGATACTCATCAAGTGGATCATACCACTATGATCCCCTCGAAAAAATACATGGGATCGACTACTCAATCTTCCCAAATGGACACCCGGTGAAAAAGGTAAGATTCACCGAAACCAGCCGGTGTGGGGACCACACCACCCTCCTGAATCTTATAAATCAGATTGCATCATTGTGATCCCCTCGGAAAAACACATGGGATCGACTACTCATTCGTCCAAAATGGACACCCGCCAGAAAAGTAACCTTTCTCCGTAAACGCCCAAAACCAGCCTCGTAGGGCCCATATCCATGATCTCCATCATAGTTCCCAAAAACTATCCTGAAAATTATTCCATACTATTAGGATCACAACGTCACTGACGGCATGTCAATCAGACTCTCAGTGTAAAAGTTACGGCGGGTCGAAGTTGAATAATAATAAAATATTATTATTATTTCAACATTTCGTGGCACTGGGCCACGAAACCGACTCATAAAATTCCTAAAGTGAGTTCAAAAGGTCCGTCTCGACGCAATGAATGTGTTCCCGCAAACGTCTCGCAAATCGGAGTTACGGTTTGTGAGTTACGGGGGTTTAAATAACCCCCGGAAAAATCTGGCCAGACCATCGTAGGGTCGTCGGAAACCACCGTCTGGTTGACCGGACCGCCACCGCCTACCGGAATCCACCGCGCCGCTGCCACCCTCACCGGAATCCGCCATGGATGCCACCAGAAACCAGGTTTTCCTTTGGAAAACTTCAGGGAGCACCCCGGTGCTCCAAATTTAGATCTAAAAAATGATTCAGAAACCTCAGGACCCGATCTTCACAACCCTTGCGAAAATTTGAAAAAAAAACACAAAAATTTGATCAGGGATTTTAAAAATCAAACCACCTACCTTTTGGCGGATCACCAAAGCTTTGGGTGCAGAACGATGCCGGTGACGCCCTGAACCTCGATCCACTTACGATCGGCTCGGACAACGGACATATACGGCTCGATTTGGCGATGAACGGAGGTAGGGCAGGTGGTTTCGCCGATCGTAGAAGAGAGGAGTTAGGGGGTGGGGCTTGATTGATTTTTATTAATATTTTTTTAAATAAAAACTTTATTTTAACTCCCCGCCAACATGCCTCTGACCCGGCACCCGGTCCCGACTAAAATTATGTCGCGCCTAGGGTAAACACGACGTTCTGAACGCAATGGCGCAATCAGAATTACGATCTAAGACTCCGTTCAAGAGTTATTCGAGCCGACGCTCGTAAAAAAACATTTCCATTTATTAACGAAAATGACCCTGGTGGATTTTTCCACAGTAGACCCATGCCCGCAAAAGTTACACCCTGCCCAGGGTAAACAGCATGCTCTGGATGCAACTGTGCCCTCATATTCCAATTTTGAGCTATCGTTTAGGAAATAACTCATTATTTCTTCAGGTATAGTATAAAATATTTAAAATTTTATTAAAATTAATTCTGGGAACACCGGGCCTTAGAATCCCACTCCGTATTCACTCCTAGCACTGGAATTATTCATAGGAATATTCCAAGTCTGACAGGGCCAAAACCCGAGTCACAACATCCTTCACACCATAGAACATTTCATCCCTGAAAAGTCATAATCACAAGGAAAGCAACTGGACTCTCAACTGGGTCTCCCATGCCAGCGAGTTCGCCAACAAACACCCATGCCCGAACACATAGGTCAGAGGGACTCATCCACCACACCTCAACAATATCTGCTTTGGGTGTCACTAACTCGCCCGCACGGTTTTGATCGCATCACAAAAATGTGTCTCAATGGGGGAAAGATCCCTCTTATTCACACATTCGAAGCATTCCAAACAACACCCATACAGGGTCTTACCAATGCCCTGAATAGAAATTGAGAATGCAATGTAAATGGATGAGTAACTCTACAAATTGTCTATCAAAACTACTGCAGAATGTAGAAAGGACACAAGGTGTACCTCTATCCATCTGTGGAGCCTCTGGGTCAACAGCCTCTAGGGTATTCATTTTCCCTTGCCCTTACCCTCCAGCTCCCTGAGCTCAGTGTAGACCAACTGGGGGTGGTGGTGGTGGCATCTGATACCGCCTACCACCTCATGCTGCTCCACCAACTCGATCGCTACGTCCGCCGCCCTATGGACCTCCAATCTCAACACGTTACCACTACTGAGGTGGCCAGCTGACCGACTCCCTCTCAGCAGCACAACGGGTCAGACAATCTCTACCGAGATGTCCCCAACCGTCGCATGTGTAACATCGCCTCTCATGCGGATGACCAAAACTGTCATGTGGGCCCTGTGAGCTAGAGCCTCAGATCCTCCATCCTGGGGTCGCTTCCTAAAACATCGGATACACCCAGACCCCTGTGTCTACTGCCGGCTACTAGCTACCGATATCCCAGCTTCCATATGCCCAGCACTGACATGATGAATCTTCTCATCTGGAAGGCTCTCCACCACCAAGGCTTGCTCCAGCACCCCAGCATAGGTGGGTAGACATAAGGAAACCACACCTTCCCGGATGTCCCTATGTATCCCCTGCTTGAAGGTTCGAGCCCTGAAAAATGGGTCTCGAACCATATCCAGGGAGTTGCGCGATAGGTCTGTAAACCTCGCTGAGTACTCAGACATATTCATGCCCTCTGGCCGAAGCTGCAGAAGCTTTGGATCCGCACTGACCTCATCCTCTCTGGATAGAACTCTTCCCTGAAGATCCACTAAATATCATCCCACATGAGCATCTCCTCATCGTGGGACTGTGTCACTAGGCTCTACCATCACCCGATCGAACCATTAATAAGGATCGCCACTAGAACCAACATCTGATCTGAAGGTGTCCTCACTAGGCAGAAAACTCAGGTGATAGATTTGAGCCATTCATCAGCTTCTTGAGGGTCTAAATCACCCCAGAACCTCAGAGGTTGCTACCTCTAGAACTCATACAACGTACTCAGCCTGGCCACAACCTCATCATGCACTATTATCACAACCAACTACTTAATAGGTGGTGGATCAACTGGAGAACCTGCTGGAGGTCCAACCTCAGAACATGTGCCCTGGTCCGCAGCCTCTATACGAGAAAGATTATTACCACCCTCCCACTATGGAACCCTTCCTGGCTGTCGTTGTGGAGGCATCCTAAAATAAAATTAAGATGCACCATAATCAAACAGTATATCTTGAGAGATGACTCTAGAATAACAAGTGCAACACAAAAACCCAATCCTATATGATGTATTTATCGTTATGTCCCTATGACTAGTGTCAAAAAGTCCCAAGCCAAAAGGCAGGTTAACACAGTGCTAGTGAATGGTTACGTCTGTCGTCGCACCAACACTGGAGTCCCTGGCCGGAAATCTGAACTCGAAACATCTTGACACTGCTACTATGCATCCCAAACCAAACCCACAGCTTGACCAGATATGCACTAAGATCCCAAAGGTGGAACCTCCTCTTATAGCACTCTATCACGACCCAACCCAACAGGGCATGAGCTGTGACTCCCCAAGCCCGCCTCCAATAGGCCAGGGGTTGACCACTAGCGCCAAGTAGGCTATCACACACAAGGGAGGAATTAGTCTAAGGTACATGTACATACGCAGCCACATACACATCCATGAAACAGTGTAGAGATATATAAAACTATATAGCAAATGCATGCATACAACTTTCCCAAACCAGAGTGCAAGAGCAGTACAAAAAGGGAAAAACAGGACCCACCAAAAGAAAAGTACAAAGGCATCTAACCTGCTCGGAAGAAGGGGTACGCTGAAAAAAGAAACACTGGAAACTCCTCAGCACATCTCCAGTAAGTCTCCACGGTCATTACCACTCACTCATCTCTACCAACTCCGGGTCCTCATAGAACTCCGTCAAAAGGCATGTGGTCTGCACAAGACACAAACATGTGAGGGCAAAGCCCATGCAGGTGTGAGTATAACAATACTCAGTAGGCACTCAAAAAACCCAAAACAAAAGAGAGAAAATTAATGGAAACAATCTTCTCATCCCAGCCAGAGGGAACCCAGATGAGAGAGAAACTCCATCTCATGACCATCCTCGGCTAAACAAAATTAGTCATCTCAATCTAGGTGTATGCCCATACATACACCTTGAACATCCTCTCAGGTATACGCCCATACATATATCTCGAAAATCTACTCGGTATAGGCCCATACATATACCATGAACATATGCTGATTTATACGCTCTTACGTATACCAAAAACATCTTGATATACTCAGCTCACGCACCAAGCCACATGTGGTACCGACCTCATCACTAACAACGGTTCACAGCCATGAGAACACACTCCACAAGCACTATTATCTAGATGACACTCGTCCAAGATATACACTCCATAGGGTCCCACACAAACATCCCAAAAGCACACTCAAGAGATCACGCTCGTTGGATATCATCACTGAGTAAGTCACACTAAAACAACAAAAACACCAAACTCCTCAGATAGGGGATCACTCCTAGGGTCCGCTAAGTGATTCTAGAACCCAAACTAGTATTCGATGATCTCACAAATAGAGGATCACTCCCAGGATCCACTGGGGGATACAAAAACTTGATCTGGTATTTGAAGATCTCACAGATAGGGGATCACTCCCAGTATCCGTTGAGGGATACCACAACCCGATCTGGCCCTCCACAGAATCACATCACTCAGATAGAGGATCGTTGCCCGTCAAGGCTGTCACTACAATACCAAAACCCCATCTGATATAACTCGAGTAGTAGGGGATAAAACTGACGATGCACCAACCCTACTGAAACCATGCACGGAGTAAGAGATCGTATAACCAACGATGCGGAAAACCTACTATAAACCACATGCTGAGTAGGGGATCGTATACCCGATGATTCCACAACCATACATAGCACAGCCCAATGAGTAATGGATCATATTCCCGATGATGCCACAAACTATATGAGGGTTAACCTGCTAGATAGGGGATCACCGCCCATGGATAAGTGGTCACAACGATACCAAGAACCCGATCTAGGGTAGTGAAGCTTGAGGATCTCGCCTCAGGCTCACCAGAGGGATTCCACAAATCTAACATATTAGAGATCCTATTGAGAGGATCGCAAACCTATACTAAGGTTGTTATGCCACACGAACCCTCGTAGGAATAAGCCAAAGGAGTACCCTCAACCACTGCTGGTCAAAACATCGCTAACCCGAGCGACCCACCTCAACGCCCCACCGCACACCTCCAAGGCTGATACCGAGGCCACCATCGCAATCCACGTGGAAAAACATGCAGGATAGGCTGTTTACTTGCCTGAAATAGACAACCAATGAAAAATTCACTATTCACCACAGCTAGCCTGGGTGGGTCCCACATTATGATCCTAAAACTCTTCAAGAAGATCATACCACAGCGATCCCCTCAGAAAAAACACACGGGATCAATTACTCGATCATCCCAGATAGACACCAGGTAAAAAAGGTACAATTCACCGAAGCCAACCTGTGTGGGTCCCACTCCAAACTCTTGAAACTCATCAAACAGATCGCAACATTGTTATCCCCTAAAAAAACACATTAGATTGACTACTCGTTCATCTAAAATGGACACCCGGCAGAAAATTTAGGTTTCTTCATAATCGCCCAAAACCAGCCTTGTGGGGCCCACATCCTAATCACTGTCCCAGCACCAAGTAACTATCCTGAAAAAATCTGCCTTACTATCTGGATCCTGACATCACGGACGACACATCAATCGGACGCTCAGTGTAAAAGTTACGATGAGTTAAAGTTGGATAATAATCTAATATTATTATTATTTCAACGTTTTGTAGCTCTGGGCCACAAAACCGACTCATAAAATTCCCAAAGTGAGTTCAAAATTTTCTCCTCGACGCAAGGAACTCATTTCCAGAAATGGCTCACAAATCGGAGTTACGGTTTGCGAGTTACGAGGGTTTAAAGAACACCTGGAAAAATCTAGCCGGACCACCGCAGGGTCGCAGGAAACCACTGTCTGCCTGACCGGACCGCAGCCGCCTGTTGGAATCCACCACGCCGCCGCCGCGCTGCCACCACCCTCACCGAAATCCGCCAAGGCTGCTGCCGAAAACTGGGTTTTTCCGCCGGAAAACATCCGGGAGCCACCGAGAGCACCCGGATGCTCCAAATTCATATCCGAAAAATGTATCGGAAACCTTTGGACCCAAACTACACAACCCTTACTAAAATATGAAGAAAAACAACACAAAAACGTGATCTTGGATTTTAACACTCAAACTGCCTACCTGTTGGTGGATCACCGAAGCTTCGGGTGCAGAACAACGCCAATGAAGCCTTGACGCTCGATCCACTGACGATCGGCACTAAAAACGGACATCTGCGGCTCGATTTGGTGAAGAACGGAGGTAGGGGAGGTGGTTTTTCCATGCGCAGAGGAAAGGAGTTAGGGGGATTGATTTTTTTTATTAATATTTTTTTAATAAAAACTTCATTTTAACTCCCCGCCCACACGCCTCCGACCAGACACCTGGTGACGACTAAAATTATGTCCCGCTTAGGGTAAACACAGCGTTTTGAATGGAATGGTGCACTCAGAATTGTGATCTGAGACACCATTCATGATTTATTCGAGCTGACGCTCATAAAGAAACGTTTCCATTTATTTACGAAAATACCCCTGGTATCTTTTTCAACAGTAGGCCCGCGCCCGCAAATGTTACACCCCTCCTAGGGTAAACGGAACTCTCTCGATGAAATTGTGCCCTCATATTCCTATTCTGAGCTACTATTTATGAGATAACTTGTTCTCGCCTCGTGCATAGTATAAAAATACATTATATTTTTATAAAATTAATCTTGTGAACAGAGGGCCTCAGAATCGCACGCCGTCTTCACGCATAGCTCTGGAATAATTCATAGGAATATTCCAAATTCTGACAAAGCCAAAACCTGAGTCCCTACAAATGCATTGAATTCTTCCTTTCTATTATCTATTTCTAAATTTTTTTCACCATTATATATTATTTGATATCATGTTTTTGTATGATGGATATATGAAATGTGCCAATGAGAACCTTCATAAACTTCTTCGAGTTCAAGATAATTTGTTTATTTGAGGCTCTATTACTATAGTGGATAGGTTTGATAACGTCCTTGATAAATAAATAGAGGGTTCTAGGGAGTCGTAGGACCATACATAGTACATTAATGATGAAGTGGAGGAGATATATGATATCAGGAAGGTGGGGAAGATATATAGGTGTAAAATATCATAGATGGAGATTAAAAAATGATTAATAAGAGGGGGAGCAGTTGTCAATGATGAGTAAGCATAAGAGGGATAGGAGTGGAAGCAGATGAAGTTGTGTTTGAAACACCATTGGGGGACCCATCTGTTGGGATGGATCCTAGGAGATCTCAATGAAAAATGGCTGAAAAAGTGGTCACCCTTTGTGAAACATCACATAAATGGAAGATCCAACATTAAAATGGTGGTTTATGTATTATGTACCATGTGAAGGAAGAAGGGAATCCAATAGTGGTATGCTATATTTATATTTAAATTTTTAATAATGAAAATATAAAAAAATCATTTCATGTACTTGTGGGTTGTGATTGAGATTCATAGTTGTTATTGAGATGCATAATTACAATTTTAGTACATATGAGTTTCGTTGTTTGTTCCCAATGAAATTGGTTAACAATAATGTTAGTAAATGATTCCTTTATATTTAAATATTTTATTATAAATAATTAGTTTCATATGAATGACAATGTTCGAATCACATATGGTGGCCATGATTACAGGAACTATTGTGAATGATGAGAAATAATTTATAATATTGACTAGACACATATTTGATCCATTATAAATGGTACTAATTTTAGGAATATATTTATGTTAAAAACTTTTTTATTATGTTTTATATATTGTGATAATCTACTATTATAGGATATGATTATATCATTACCATAATAGGGGAACTGCAATTATGTTTTCATCTATGTCATGTCTAATTTTTTTCGACACAACATAGCAGAGTTACAACATGTTTTCCTAACCACATTGGTGAATTTTACCTAGGTTTTCTATTACTCTAACTTAAATAAAATTAAATATCATGTAATGAACTAACCTCGCACAACTTCCACTGATAAAAAATAGGAAAAACATTTTTTATTGCTCGTATTAAAATTGGATTTTTCCATCATTTGGTTTATGGATAATAAACATAGTTATTCATTTCAAAAGTAATATTTTATTATATATTGTGACATTCATATATTTGGATTTTCTTATTACCATGTTTTGAAACCTTTCTCGACATTACAATTCTTGTCCATTTAAATTTGAATTTGGGTTCGAATCTATTCATATTCAATTTAATTCGTTGATTAAATTACTCACTTATTTATTTTCCAAATATATTCTTTATTTAATTTGATTGTTTTTTGAATTAATGATTATTGCATTCACATGATTAGATACCAGCAAGAATGGGACATCATGAAGAAGATTTATGATTAAACTGATGTAATTATTTTAAACCTCTTTATATATTTTTTCATCTATACTATATAGAATTTTTTTCATGATATGTTAGTAGATTAAGTCTTAAAGGAAAAGGGTTGATTTACTATAGAGGTTAGTGAATTGTGGATTCAATTCAAGTAGGAAAAATTTTTTGTATGATTTTTCTAGTTCAATTTGTATAGGAAATGGTTGTAAAGGAAAATGCTACTAAGTTGTAGGAGCTTGATTGATGTTGGTGGGCATTTGGTTCTATTATGACTGTATTTGTTGAATCAATGACAAGATCAATCCAATTGTCTCTTTTAATTTGTTTGTTAATCTAATGGAATAATTAATATATAGAAGTGTGATAACTTAAGTTATAATGATGAAGTGTCAGTTATGTAAAATTCATGGAATGTGGGTTGACTTTTCACAAAAAAAAACTAAAGAAGGTATTTTAAAATCTAGAGGCTCTGTGTTAACTTCTAGAAAGTAATTGTTAAAATATGTAACTTATGCCATATAAACATGTAAACATAGTTTATATTATAGATGATCATTCATATTTTAGAATGAATAAATTAAATTATAAACAATAGCGATTATTCATACCTCAACAACATTATATGTAACATGAAAAAAAATTAAAAATAATTCAAGGTATTTAAACACTAGAGCTCAAAAAAACATATTTTATTACATCTAACATATATATCCTTTTATAATCTAAAATTATATTGTTTAGATACATATTATGAAGAATATATAAACTTTTATTGGTATTTCTAAACCTTCTCATGTGCCACCAAATTCATTAAAATGATGAAGACAAATCATTGGTAGAAAAAAGTATGTTTCATCCTTTTAATTCGTATATGTAAACACATTCAATAGTAAAATATTTTTTACACTCTAAAGTGTTTGTTATGTAAACTTCATGTAATTTTATTTTTATTTTCATGAAAAAAACAAAAACAAAGAGTAGGACAACAAAAATCTGGAGTCACCATGTTAAATCCTAGAAACATAAAAATAAAAACCATAATTTATACCATCTAAACATGTTGGTATGGTTTATATGTGAGAATTTCATATATCTTCTAGAATTATTCTGTTAAATTATAAAAACTAGTTATTATTCATACATCATCAATATTTTATGTAAGAGAAATCCAATATTATAACTAATTCATAGAATTTAAACACTAGAGATAAAATAATTCATTACTTTTCAAATTTAAATCCTTTTCCATTTAAACATGACCTATTTTAGACACATATTATGTAGCATACATAATATTGGATTCATGATTATACACCTTTTCATGTGTCTCCGTCTTCATTTTGATGATGATGACAAATATTTAGTGGAAGAAAATAGGTTTCATCAATTTACTTGGTATATAGAGACCCATTAAACTGTAAAATAGATTTTAAAATCTATGTAATATGTAATGTAAAATTTGTAGACTGTTACTTGACTTTTCACGAAATATCAACCAAAAAACATTGATCAGGGCTATTAAAATTGAGAGGATCCATGTTAAATCCTGGAAAGTCAATTTTAAAATCATTAATTTCTCCCATATAAATTTTTTTACATGGTTTACATGTTATACATCCACGCATATTATAGAATACATCAATTAAATTATAAACACTCGTGATTATTCCTACCTCAAAAAATTATAAGTAACACAAAACCAAAATTAAAAATAAATAATGGGATTTAAACATGAGTCCTCCATAAAAAACATATTTCATTACTTTTCACATTTACATCCATGTCCACTCTAATAATACCTTTTTTATTAACATATTATCCTGCATACGTAAACCTAGATTGGGATTTCTACACCTTCTCATGTGTCACCAACTTCTTTATAATGATAAATAAAACACTTTGGTGGATAAAAATAGGTTTCAACCATTTCATTAGTATATGGTAAAACCTCAAACTATAAAACAATCTTTACACTCTAATGAACCAGTTTTTTGAAATTCATAAACTATTATTTGAATTTTCCCAAAGACCAAAACAAAAAACCTCGAGCATGCCCATTAAAATCCGGTCACTCCATGTTAAATCCTGAAATTTTTGGGTTAAATTAGTTAATTTACACTATCTAAACATGTTGATACGTTTTATATGTCAGAATTTCATACATATTTTAGATTTCATTAATTATATTATAAAAACCATTGATTATTCAAACCAAAAATATTTATACATAACTCAAAACCAAAAATTAAAATTAATTAATTGTATTTAAACACCAAATATTTAAAAAAATATTTCTTGACTTTTCACATTTACATCTATTTCCACTCTAAAATGATATTTTTTAGTAACATATTAAGAACTATACACAAAAAACACAACAGTATAAAAGTATTTACATCAAGATAGATTGAGATTTATATACCTTTTTATTATTTTACCAACATCAATATAACAAGAAAAATGATGCAACATTTTATTTTGAAATTCAGAATCAATGTGATTACAAGATGGATTACCAAGGGGGTGATAAGTCTTCAGATCATGCCAAAAAGTTTCATCAGTATAATCTTTATATGTCATTGCATTAAACTATGGCATGTCATTGGTCACAACCAGATAAATAACTCTAAGATAAATCATCTTTTGGGTACCGAGGATATAAGAATCCTCTCCACATCTATACAGGTTACCCCGTACATTTATTTTTACATCACATTAATGAGCATAAGGGATCCCACAAATTTTCCATGCTTGACAACTTCATTCCTAACCGTCAAGTTGTATAATGATATCCACATTACTAGTTCAAAATAAGAATACACTATATTCATAATTGTCTACAATCATGTTTCCATTAGTTAACACATCCATCCTCAATTTTTTCTCGATAATGGGAACAAATCCATTTCTCCACTTTTTCATGTCTTCCTTGGTGGTAAAAATTTTCTTACTCTATTTCTTTCGATGTTCACTAATTAATAGATTTTTTTTGTTTCCTTCCCTTAAATATCCAAGCATTGAATGATTCATCTAAATTTTGTGTAATATGATCCAATTAGCAGTATGGAAATTGAGACATTTCCCACCTATTAACAACACCATCTTATTCAACCCATTTTAAAAATTATGGAGAAAATCATGTCGATTTATTTATAGAAACATGGAGATTTCAATAAAACCGTGAATAACAAATTGCATCCAATAATTCAATTCCTATTCCATAGTTCCTCTTACATTTCCCAATATAATCGTGAACTTTTAGAGCTAAAAATTTCATTCAAATATGTTAAAAATATTCATCTCTATCTCCAAAAAAAACTAGTCTAACTACACATTTAATTTCATTAGTTCAATAATATACAATAACCAATTGAGTAGAACATGTAATTTCTCTTCTAATATTTAAAATTCATGTACATTCATCATATGCTTCACCCTTAACAGCTGAATATTCCAATAGATTTTTTTCCATCTACATCATATACGGACACTGCCTACATGGTACCTTTGTAAGGACCACTAAAGTGACACCCATCCTCAAACAACATAGGTTAACCACTTAGTATGATACCATTTAATAAAAACACATTTGGAATGAATAATATTTCAAATCTACCAATTTATGAATATATACACTTCACTATTATTTTCAGATCAACATGAATTACTCTATTTCATATCCATGGGATTATCAAATGTGACTAGTCTAGAACCCCATATATTCCATCAACTACATTCTCTTTGGCTCTTAATACTTAATGGAATGTAAGTCATATACCATAGAGTTTTTACAAGTCAGCTATAATTTCACTTTCGATTTTTTCACATTTGAAATCACCTCATAAAAATTGATAGATGACACTAATGATGCCCTTGATTTGTGATTAATTGTTAATCTATCATTATTTGAGTGCATATGAGAATTTTGAAAAGGTTTTACACAAATAAATGGATTCGAGTTCCCCAAGCTACAAATATTTTACTTCCACATGAAACTATGAGAATTTTATATGGAAATAATATTTTGAGAACTAATTCTGACATAATAATAGTCAAACCAATGAGCAATTCTATAATTGAATATAATCTCCCTTAGTGGTTTGGATGAAGGAAATTTTTTTCCTACATTACCTAATAATTCATTTCACATTAAAGCATTTAACTCAGGGATAGAACATGGAACACTACTAATTGCACAGTCTAAATTGGAATTCCACCATCAGCTAACAATCATTTTTCTAAATTCCAACCATGTAATTGAAAACTAAATATTATATATCAAATGTAAATAAATAATATGAGAAAAAATTATTAATTTAAAAAATATTCTCATTTCATTACCATTGATCTACATTCACTATTTGATTTGCATCCTCTATCCACTACAATAATTCATCCATGTTCAAAAATAATTTATACCTGAGAAAATCTATTATTGATTATGAAAAATTTCACAACTCCATCATCAGATACAAGGTCTATATTAGTATTATTTTAGAATTATAACATGTATTTTAAATATAACATTGACATATCACACTTAAGAATTGAATATTCTAATCTTGATATTTCATAAAATGAAATTCCATCTATTAACACTTTACCCATCTATCATCAACATTTAAAATGTAATTTTTTTTTCTTGCGAATCGCTAAAAAGTGCTCCATTAAAATTAAAATTACAAAACAATTTTATTTTGGAAATAATTTGAAATCATCTTGTATCAATCAACCAACAAATTAATGAATAATATATTAAAAAATATTATGAGTTCATATTTACATCAATTTACAAAATAAATCTATAAAAATATAGGCATAATACATCTTATAGAAAATATGGTTTTAGATACACAAGGTGTTGGGAGAAGGGAATAATTTTATGGATTTTTCTAAAAGTGGATTCAATGGTGGATATAGGCACCAACTATGAGAATTCACACTCCCAAAACAGTAGGATAACCATATGAAAAGATAGATGGATAATAGATAGAGAAACGACGACTAAGAGGAGACAGAGATGAGAAAAGAATAAATGATGGGTCAGTGGTGAGATGAGCCTAGGAGAAGATGTGTTAGGAGGATACATGGTAGAGAGGTGGAATTGATGAGATTTTGAGAGGATTTTACCATAAGATATGGGGCAGAGACAAGTCGACAATGCCTGGGAGAATATGAACATGCATGACAAGACATAGAGGATACCAATTGGGAATTGGATACATGGCGGTAATAGGATTCCCCTTTGTGTTTGTTTGGTGGAATAGTGTGATGTATGAGAAGAATAGAATTTTTTTAGGGAATAACATTACTTTTGATACCAACTTTCATAAGTGAAGGTCCCCATTTGGTATTTTATCAATGTATGGTCCCTATCATGAATTATCCCTCCCTTTTGTTATGTAGTTGTCATTCCCTAGGTAATATGGGGCGTTACCTACTATGGTCAATAAGAAGAAAAAACATTAATAAAATTAGTATCCCTATTTAGCTAATGAAAATTTAAAATAAGGATATTTGAAAATATTTTCTCCAGACAAACCTCCATCCCCTCGCCTACTAGATTAACTCAAATTTTCTCCCTTTAGTGAAACCCCACACCATATATCATCTGCTTCACCGAGTCAGGCCACGTTGACCATGATAGGTAAATAAATCCATGCCGAGTTTGCATGCCAACATTATGCTACTTACACCCATCAGATGCTTCGGTCTGGTCATACTTCTATCAGTGATATCACCCATGACTACCATCCCCTAGATCCATCATCCCTACAAGTCAACACAATATCATTCACACATGACATTTTTCTTCACACTACATAGCTTCCAACATCAAAGTCCACTGAAAAATATTTGTAACAACTCAGCCTTACCATGCTAGGCCAAAACCACTTGGATAATACCCTGGTAACCCCATTGGCCACCCATCCCCAATGTGTAACCACCTAGATTGAGTTATCATAGATTCATAAAGGTCGTACTAGACTCGACCCATCCAAAAATGGGCTGGGATGGGTAATTCAATCTATGAATGGGTCATGATGGGTGTTTATATACCATAAATCCAAGAACAAGGAATACCCAGCCTGGAATAGGCCATAATCATATTGTCCAAACCTATATTGTCCCAACGTTAGGTTTTAGGTTCAATACAATTTAAATATAGACAACATATTAATTAGTATACTTTTTGATTGAACGAATTATATATTAATTACTATAGAAAATTTATTGAAATTTTCATCAAATTAAATTCCATTATTAATTTAATTTTTGAATAAAAATATACTAATTGTGGGATATTCCAAAAAAACTAATTAGTTGAATTCACAAAAATCATTTAATTTAATTAAATTCCCTCGAATTTACATTTATTTTATTTTAATTTTCATAGAACATTACAACTACCCATTGACCGGTATTTACCAGTGACTGGACCTTGTATTTTTCTAGGTTTTTATTTAACTATTTATGACCTATTTTTGATGATTTTTATAATTAATTATTTTATTGAGTGTATGTGTATCCTTGATTTTTATTTATTATGTATTAGTGTCACGAACAAGACCGGGTCAACCCCGAACCGATCACCCAATTCGATCTGTGACATGGCCCGAAGGGAAGTCCTGATTCCCATGGGCTGATAACTAGTGTCGGGCATCATCATAATAACCAATGGAATGATTTTCCAACTAATAATTTAATAAATTCAATAGAATAATATATAATAAAAAGCCCAATACACATATAAAATATTCAAATAAAAATCATTTATAATGTTTACAGATTTGAAAAACTGCAAATACAACAACAGATAAACAATAAATTCCCATTAAACCTTACAACCAAAACATCTCCATGTGACCCTGAGGGTCACTCTCTGACACCAAAACAAACCATCTCTCACGGTGACATAAAACTAGTTAACCTACACAAATGTATAAAAACAGATGTGATATATATTGAACAGTATTGAAACTTTGTAGGCATGCCCGAACTATCTATTCCCAATTCACTTCAATAAAAACATAAGAAACACCAATATTAAGATAGAAATTGAATATGTGAAAGTAAGATTTTTGTACAACCCAATGTTTTATAATTGGAAGCACACTTATTATAATTATTTAATATAAAATAAAATACATAAAATAACATTGATAGAACAATAAAAACATTATAAATGAATAATTAATTAAATAATATGAATTTCTATATATTAACACACCTACATCGATGAAATAGTAACATGACCATTGGAATCATTTTTTGACCCTTATGAATAGTAAATCGAATAACTTTAAAGTAACCTCAACAATGAAATTTTAAATAAAATTTTCCCTTATTATATGTGGAAATATTATATAATTATAACATAGAATAAGTAAATTAATGATTTGAAAATTATTATTTATATGTAGTTATTTTTTAAGGTAATAAATATTTTATTACAATTTATAAATTTTTTAAATTCAAGTTTATTTCCAGAAAATATACTAAAAATTTAATATTTTTTCTCTTATTATTTTAATATAATTTAATGATACCTTAATTAGTTTTTAAAAGTGTTACAAAATCAGTTATAAATTAAAAAAATTTCCAAAAAAATAAAGATTTTCATTAAAAGTTAAATTTATAATATTCAGAATATTATATTCATAAAAATGTGTTTTTTTCAATTCTAAATGATGAAAAAAATTTGGGTTAATTTTAGTTATTATTCTAAAATACCTGAATTTTTGTTGAATAGTAAAATACAACAATTTACAATTTATTCTAACCACATGAATTTAAAAGTATTAGGTGATGTATGGATAATGTATGCTAAAAATATAGAAAAATAATTCATTATTTTGACAATTTTTATGATAATTCTAAAACTATTCATAGTGTTGGGGAAAAACAATAAAATAATGAATCAAGTAATAAGAAAATGTCATTTTCCTCCACAGTAAATACCACCTCTTATCGTCACACCTCTCAGGGATTTATCATTTTCTAGATTCTGGTTAAATACCTTTCCAAACCTCATCCCCACACATAGTATCTCTTGGTATCATCAAAATATCAAAACCATTTCCCTAAGGTGGTTTTCAAGTAGGAGAAAATCAAGAGGTAAATTAATATTTCCTGTTTTTAATTTATTTTTATGTTCTTTTATTATTCTCTCCTCACTTACCCTCATACAATTGGTATGATAACTCTATTACCTAATATAAACTACTATTTTTTAGTTTTAATTGAATAATCCATCATTAAAACCATCTCCTCTAAATTTTATTAAAAATTTAAAAACATCATTCGTTATGTGTTAATTTATCACCTCCAAGGATGAAAAATTCTCATTTTCCTCTAGTTCCTCCATGGTTACCCATAAAATCATTTTTATTGTCAAAAATTGTAAATTTTGAGTTATAAGATATTTAAAATTATTAAATCATTATATACTCATTATGTTAAATAATAAAATACAATAAGTTCGTTATGATAAAAAAAACTCCCAAAATAATCCACACAATTACCCCTAACATATAATATAATGATTTATCCCCACCCAAAATAATCAAAATTCCTTATATAAAAATATAAAATTCTGTATATTTATTAATAACATATAAATTCAATTATTTATTTATATTTTAGTCTTACATGAACATCAATACACTTATACAACAGAATAGATCATGAAAACCAAGAAAATGAGCAGTCACGAGTGATTAAATTGAACAATAAACCTCCTTAAAAAGGAGATAAATGATCAAAATAAAATTATAATAAAAAAATTACATGTATAGTTTTTTAATTAATTAATTTATTGATTTAATATTATTATTCAATACATGTAGATCAAGTGCAATACTATTTCAGCCATTAGTTATGGGATCATTTCTGATTCAATATTTTTCTATCAGCTTACCCTTTCTCTCTCTTTACCTCCATATAATTACCCTTAATTTTTTATATAATAATTATAATTGTTTTTAATATTTTCAATAATCTTTTATCTATGTCTTATCATCCTTGATTGATAAGGAAATATATGTTTTTAAAAGTTTCCCTTCACGGTTTTTCCACATAAGAAAGATCGTTTAAAGGGGACACCCTGATTTATTACCCATTTTCATGATCTATCCATAATATATTTAAATCCACCATTTTTTTAAATAACACATTTTATCATGAAAAACACTCTTAGATAATTTCTGGTTTATTAAAATCAATTATTACATTCTCATTTTAAATAATATTTATTATTTTTCTTAAACCACTGAAAAATGTATTATTTATAATGTTTCATAGACACTATTATTAAAGGTTTTCACTTTAGTTCAACAATACTTATAACAATCTATTCCTATTTTACCTTATTAATTTTCATATATAATTTGTATCTATCCTTTTATGTACAGCTTTATGATATTCCCTTTTAATATTCTTTTTAACATGATTAATATACCAAATTCTTTCCATGGATAAACCTTATGTTTATGTTTGATTTCATATGTATGATTCATTAGGTGAAAAACATATTCAAAATGAAGATATGATGTCTGAATATTGATATTTTTCAATTGAATTTTTTAATTCTTAATCTCATGATACTTTCTGTTGGGACAGGGACTGAACCTGATTCTTTTATGGGACATTTTCCACCATGTCTTGGTGGTTTTCCTTCACTAATTTTTATGTGATGTTATATGTTGTTTCCAAATTCCAATGATGACATGATTATATTTTCCCTTGTTATACATGTAAATATTCATTATTTTTATTTATCTTTCTTTCAGTTTATGTCATCATGTTATTATTTTTATCATATTAACTATGTTTTATTCCTATTTTTATTTACTTACTCGGCTTTTAGCTCATCGCTTATTTTCATTTATTCCCTAGGTTATCCTATTCCATTATAGGAGCTCAATGAATGTAAATATATCATTATGGGGATTAAATAAAATATTTTTTCAGGATGTTTAATTGTGTCTCTAATATTCAAAATACATTATACTTTACAATCCTTGGATTGTATTTATGGTTTAATTAAACTTAAAATCATGTAACAATATGTGTAAAGGGATATGGCCGCTATAGTTTGTATTATAGAAAGGTAATACTTAGTTATTTTTGGAATTCAGATTATAAATATCTAGTGAAAGCCTAATGGATAATACTATATATATGAAACCATTCCTAAATTTTTATAATTACATAGTTAGTGGTTAATCAATATAATACATCCATGTATGGAATCTAAAAGTAGATGTGGTTCTGAAAAAAAAAATGTACCTAGGTGTAACAAATCTGATAAGGTGTTCCATGTCTGGCTATTGGTAGCTCAGTACACAACAATGGGCCTTATTATGAACATGGTTTAACACTTCTAAGGTATATAGTTTGGTAAATTCATAAAATAACTAAAAACAAATTTCAAGGGAACAATAAATCCCCAGAATAATATAGGTTAGTAAATAGACCATTGAACTCTACATAGAGACCTAAGAATTATAAAATTAAGATATACCTTTCATTTTAATTTTTATACATCAATGTTCAATGTTTTATATTTATATTTTTAGTAGGTAATTATTTAGGACCTCTAAATAAACTTTTTTTAGTTAATGGTTGGGAAATAGAAGAACCCATTCCCATAATCAATGTTACGTGCAATGTGATGATTTCCCTAATGATATTCAAAAAATTATGGGAATTGTTTCTCAAAAATTTATTATAGTACATGCTATGTAGGATAAATTTATGAATAATAAATTGAATCGTGAGGAACTTACTCCTTCTCCAAAGAAGAATATGTCATCAACAAATACTTTGTGAGAAAACTTCCTCCCATATTTAGTGAATATTCTAATACAATGCTAATAGAAATGTGTACTAACACCATTTATAATATATTATTTGTCCTCTAGTTATCAAAAAATTGAATGTTGTTCAGGCGGTCAATCAATTTGATGTGGAAACTGATCAGTGGAAGATACTGATCAGGAACCCAATGTCAAAGGAGTAAATTGATTCAATTGTATGAGAATATTTCATCAAAATATTTTTCTATAAATATTTTACCCAAATGATCCATCTCAAGATGTAAAGGAAATTAATTAGAATGAAAAAAAGGTATATGAGTCAGTCAAGTATTATGAAGAGAAATTTATAATGAATTATAGATTTTCTTCCAGATTTTTGATGAACACTAAAATAATTGTGAATTTCTTCATTAGATAACTTTTTTCAAGTCCAAGAAAATCATTGGTGATTCAAGTCATTGAAATCTAGAAGGAGATTTTTTTGAGGTTACCTCATGTTAAAATGGAGATTAGAGACACTTAGTGTTCTCATGGGCCTAGTGAAAAAAAGATGAAGATTTATATTAATAAGGGTGATGAATAGCATGATGGAAATAAGACCATACGTCCCACGTGTCAAAAGTGTGGGAAGAAGTGTTATGGAATTTTCATAATAGAAACCAATAGATGCTTCAAATATGGAATAGTATGAAATATGGCCTATATCTATGGATGGGATATGAAGAATCCAACTAATGAGGAAGAATATAGGATGGTTTGGATCAATAATCATCATGCAGTGTAGTGTTCAAACTACACGGAATATGGGAATTATGAAAACCATTTTCCTATTCCATAGGTTGTTAGATAAAATCAATAATAAAATCCTCCATGGTTATAACAAAGGGAATATGTATCACTAATCCTAAGGTGGATCTTAATAATTATGTGGTGATAGGTATGTTGGTTATTAATTCAATAATATTGAAAGTACTATTTGATTTTGGTTCTATGGATTCTTTCATATATTTCATGCTTAGAATACTTATCAAATAACCACCTAAAATTATTGAGGTTGTGTTCTCTCTGGGAACTGTAAATGGGGATATTATTTCATCCAAAGTTTATAACTCCTCCCTACTCAACATTTGTGAACTTAAAGACCCAAAAAATATTTTCATACTGCGGTATGGATTTTATATTTATATAAAAATCAAACAATAACATTCATGAACTTAAGATAACTCTTCACATCCTGAACCATCCTCTAATTATATACCACTGTAAGGAGGATGTTTAATCTCCTTCATAATAAACTTCACAATTGAAGTTAATTTTACCTTCTGGGAAAGCAAATCTACATCAAATAATTGGCAGAAATGATAAATTCAAACTCGATGACATTATCAGAAGGGGGATACACTGATGTGTACCCAAAGAGTTTTTGGGTATTCCTCCCAACTGAGAGGTGTAGTTCTTTATTGAGCTTATTTGAGGATATCATCCCATACCTAATATTCCTTGTATAATATTCATAATTGAGCTTGAAGAAATAAAGAAGAAGTTAAAAGGGAATTTTTATAATGGTCTTATACACCCGAGTGCTTCATCATGGGGTTCTCTCGCCTTCTTAATCACGAATAATGGGGAATAAATTCATCCCTGCATTGATTATCAAGAGCTCAAAAAATCAGGATAATGAACATTTATCCCATTCCATGGATAGATGATTTTGTTTTATCATCTCTATGGGGAGAGTTATTTCAATAAAGTGGACCTTATCCCGGGATATGACCGGTTAAAGGTGATGAGAGAATCTATTTCGAAGACAAACATTCATTCAAGGTATGGAAACCATAACATAATAGTGAATCCCTTTAGAATCACTATTTCTATAGAAATTTTAATATATTTACTATATATCCTTGATAAATTTGTGTTAATATTTATTGATGATATTTTGATATACTACAATAGTTAAGATGAACATGAGGATAATTTTTATACTATGATAGAGACTTTGATAATTGAGAAACATTATTCAATGTTTAGTAAATAAGATTTCTTTATGGATGAAGTATCATTCATGGGTCATGTAATCACTAGGAAAATGATATATGTGGACTATTCAAAAAAATAAATTGAATAGTTTCATAGGAAAATATCTATAAAGGATATCCATAGTTTTCATATCTAACTATGTATTACCTAGTATTTTCTGAATAAATTATCATGATTTACAAACCAACTTACCCAGCTGACTCATATGGGAAAAAAGTTTTTCTGTAAAAGTAAATGTGAACACTTCTTCGATGAGTTGAACAAGGCTTATCACTGTACTCATTCTCAAACTTCCCACAAGTGGGGAAATATTTGTGGTGTACATTGATGATTCTAAAAATTGATTAGGTTGTGTACTAATAAAAATGAATAAGTGATAGCCTATGCATCAAGGATGTTGTAATCCATGAGAAAAAGTATCCCCTGCATGATCTAGATTTAGTGGTTTAGATTATTGAATTGAAGATATGAATTCCTTATGTCAATGGGAAATGTGTGAGACATATATTGATCCCAAGAGTATCAAATATATATTCAAACACAAGGATCATAATATGTGCCACCAATAATGGTCAGATCTTATCACGTATTTTGAATTCCCAATCCACTAAAATCCTAGTAATTCAAATAAGTTAGATGATTACATTAGTTCAAATGATATTTCACCATTATAAATGATCATAGTTGAGAAGGATTCAATCATCATATATTAAAAATAGATGGACATGGTAATTGTTAAGGAATGAACAACAAAAATCCTTTCTAAAATGATTTCTCAACCATAAGTTATGTATAAAATTAATTATTCTTAAAGAAATGAATTGGCAATTTAGAAGAAGGTGAAATCCATGAGAAATGGAATATCTTTATAGTTAAAAATGGTTAACGAATGAGCCTTGATATATGGGTTACAAATATAGGTACTATCAAATCTAGAGATAAATAATTATCTTATGAATGAATCATATAAATGAAAATTCTATATTCATCTATGGAGCACGTAAATGTATCGAGATCATCAAGAGAACTATTGAGGGGACTATATGAAAAAGGATATTGTTTAATAAACATCAATATTATGGGTATGTCATCAAATGAAGGCTAAAAGAAAAAAAAATAAGAGGATGATGCAACCACTAGTCATACAAACATGGAAGTGGGAGAACATTATCATAGAATTTTTCACTAGTTGTCCAAGGAAATCTAAAGGAAACAATTCTATATGGGTTGTTTTGGATTGTCTTAAAAATATAGGTCACATTATCACAATTCTAGAGGACATATCATAAGATTAACTAGCATAGATATACACCAATGAAGTAGTATGTCTGTAAGGAATTATACTATCCATGGTATACGATCGAGATATGAGGTTCACCATGATGTTCTACAAATGTATCCAAAATTCTCTAAACACTGAGCTAAATTTTATTATGGCATATCATCATTAAACGGATGGTCAACCTGAGTTAAATAGGCAGACACCAGAACAAATTTTGAGAGAGTGTTCTATAGACTTCAAAGGGGGATGAGACCAACTTATTCCACTAGTCATATTCTCCTACAACAACATTTTCTACATGTGCATCCAAATTGAACCATATAAATTCCTTTGTTGGAAAATATTTAGAACACCAACATAATGGGACTAAGTTGGTGAACCTGCAATACTTAGACTAGAAACAATTGATGAAATTGTGGAGAAGCTGAAAACCATTCAGCATCAAATCAAGGCATGCAAATGTCCACAAATGTGTTATAAAGAAAATAATCATAGGAACATGGAATTAAATATTGGATACAATTTATTCCACCACATATCTCCATATAAAAGGATCATGATATTTTTGGATAAAGTATATCATTATCCTAGGTATATCAGCCCCTTCGAGATCCTTGATCATGTCAGAGTAATGGCTAATCGACTAGAACTTCCACATACTGTGTATCATGTACATGATGTATTTCACATATGACACTTATGTATATACAAACCAGAACCCCCTCATGTAATGAATTCTCAAGTGGTATAGATGGAAATTTATCTCTCATGTGAGTGGTAGCCTTGGAATATCTAGGACCATAGAGATAACGTTCTTCTCAACAAGTCTAATCACCTGTTAAAAGTACTATGATACAACCATAAGTAAGAAGAGGAAACATGGGAACCTCTGGATGTGATAATGTATAACTATCCTCACTTTTTTTTAAATGACATTTTGTTATTGAAATTTCTAGATGGAGAAGAATGTAAAAACCTGAAGTTTTATCTTTACAAAATCCCATATTATAATAATCTTCTATAATATAAATCACATCAAATCACATTGATAACACAATAAAAAATTAGAAATGAATAATGAATGAAATAAGAACAATTTGTTGAAGTTCAAGAACCTATACCGATTAAATAGTTACTAGAATATTGGAATATTTATGTGACCATTATGAATAGTAAACCCAAAAATTGAACAGTGACATCCCAAATGAAGCTATAAAATAAAATTTTACCATATTATATGTTATAATATGATATGATTATTTTATACTATAAGTTAATAAATGTTTTAAAAATTATTAATTAAGTATATGAATTTTTGTCCGTAATAGATATTTAATTTAAATTTTAAAATTATTAAATATTATAAACGAATATTTATTTCCATAAAATGTACTCATAAATTAATATTCCTTATATTATTATTTTGAGACAATTTTATGAGAACCTATTTATTTTCTCAATGTGTTACTAAATAAGTTGTAATTTTAAAATTGGAATTTCCCAATAAAATAATGTTTTTAATTAAATGTAAAATTTATCATATTTATAAAACCATTATCATAAAATGGATTTCATTTATTGAATTATATAAATTAAAAAATGGTTGGCGTAAATTTTTTGTATTATTCTAAAATACTTTAATTTTTTGTAGTAATGTAATGTAATTGACATTTTAAGCTAAATACCTGAAAAATGTAGTGATATGTGATGTATGTATGATGTAATCCAAAAATTTCAATCTTTCCATTATTATTTAAATATTTTTTGTGATAATTCTCATAAACATAATAGTATTAAGGAAAAATAAAAATTTAATGAGTAAAATAATGAGAAAACACACCTCTAATCCACAATAAATACCACCTCTCACCACCTCTTCTCCTCATACTTCTCAAGCATAGAGAATAGTCCAAATTTTGATAAAATATATTATGAAACCTCTCCCCCATGTCTAGAATCTATTGGTCTCATCAAATGACCAAAACCATTTCTATAATGTGGTTTTCAAGGAGGATAAACACAAGAGGCAAATTCCACTTTTTGTTTCCTTTAATTTCTTTTGGAGTTATTTTCTTATTATCTCCTCACATCCTGTCATCCAAATGGTATGCTTACTTGAGTACATCAACTAATATCCAATTTTATTATTCTGATGGAATAATCCATTATTAAACCCCCTCCTATCCCAATTATTCAAAATCATAAAACGTCATTTGTGGGGTGTCAAATCATCGCCTTTAAGGATAAAAAATATTCATTTTCCTCCAATGACTTCAATGCTTGTCACAAAACCATTTTTTTTATTAACAAAATATAAAAAATATATTAAGACCTATTTAATTTTCTAGATTCACTAAATACACATTATTTTAATATAATTAAGTAAAACATGTTCATTAGGATCAAAATATGCCCAAAAATAATTCAAATGATTATCACCAACATCTTATCTACTGATTCATCCCCACCCGAAATAACCCAAGGAATTATATAACCATCTGACTGTATATATATTTAAGAATAACATATAACCACAATTTTTTATTTATATTTACATTTTACATGAACATCCAAACTCTTATACAAGAAAACTAATCCCAAAATATAAGAAAATGGGGACTCCTGATCCATGAAATTGAACACTATCCATCCATCAAATGGCTCGAAGGCCTTCATTTATTATTGATTTTAATAACCCCCCTTTCAAGGGGTGAGGTGGAACCCTTTCAATGCACGTAAGTGTAAGTATTACATGGCATGTAGGCCTTAGAGGAATTCATTTCCCGTAGGTTTCAAACATTACCTACAACCCAGACTAACTACATGGAACTGCTCCTTCCCAGCATCTTCATCGTGAAATCAGCTCTCCACATTCACATGGTTGTTTGGCTAGGTTGTCCCATGCATGAACAGGATTGTCCTGATGGCAGGTGACATACCCTCTCATTATTTCAATCTGTGTAGCTTCTTCTATGGTGAAATAACCTTTCTCATCCTATTATAGACATTATTATTATGTTTAAAATCATTTCAGACATAAGGTAATGTGATTCTTTTAAATCATCTATATTTCCTCTAGGTTACTCTTTTTCTGTCATTAAAAAAATGTAATTTCTATTTATTTTTATATATTTATTCTATATTCTTAATACATGTTCACAACTCTTTTATCCATTTAGTTTTATATTTTTTTTATTGGGAAATATATGCTTTTAAAATTTTCCCTTATAAATTCTTCCACATAAGCAACCTCGCTTATAGGGAACTTCCCGATTTCATACCCATTTTCATGCACTCTCTATAATCTATTTTAAGACTCCATTATTATTATAATATCACTCATTCTATAATAAAACTCTTTATTTTTTCATTTCCTATTTTATAAAAACAATTATTACTTTTCCATTTTTAAGAATCATTAGTATTTTCCTTAAAATACCCTAAAATGATTTAACTCTAAATATACATAAACACAATTTTTCCTTGAATTCACTTGAAATTAATATCACTAATCATTATATAAGCCTATTTTACCATATTCATTTTTATATATGGTTTAGATCCATCCTTTCTTGGACAACATTATGACATTCCCTTTTTATTTCCCTTTTGACGTGACTATGATGCCCAATTATTTTCATGGGTATCCCTATTGACGCCCACCAAATGTGAACCACAAAAAACAATTAACAATGGAAAAAATACCTGAACATGGGTATAATGATTTCCATGAAAATAAGAGAGAATAGTATGTTTGAATACTTGTGGACCCATTAAATTATTATGTTTGCATGACCACCACTAGGTCACACAATGTGTCCATTCATGGTACATTGCCCAGTGGAATCCATGCAAAACCCTACTTAAGATGAACCCTTGCTCGCTAATGACCAAATGGTGACTTCTAGATTATATTCCACTAAGGTTTCCTATTTTTTTCATTGGAAACTCCCTAAAACCCATCCAAAATCCCCCAAAAATCCCTGGAACTAACATCCAAAGGAAGAGATGCCTATTAGTCACAATGATCACACACTAAAGCTTCATTGGGATTAATATAATCCCAAGATGATTTGTAATCCATCTCATGATACCATAGAGACTACTACATAATGAATGATGAATATAAAGAGGAGGTTGTAAGAGGGGTCCATTGTCTCTTGTGAACATGTGGTGAACCCTTGAAGACACGCGACACACCCCGACCTGTCTGATGTATCTCAAAGAGCCCCTTTGGATCATCTACTATGTCACGTGGGAACCGCCAGAGAAATCTATGGCCCTATAAAGAAAAAACGAATAGTTATGGAAACAATAGTTGTGCACTCTCATATAATCCACATTCTTTATATGATAAACCATTGTAAAATTGAGTAAAGATTGTGGATATTACATGAGAAAACTTGAGTACCTCCCAACCCTTGTAGAATAAAATGAAGGGCATAAAAAGGGAAAAGAATAGTAGAGTCTGTGTTCACAAAAATACATCTGACAGGTGCCTTGAGAAAAAAACAAGACACCACAAGTTCTCAGTTCCCAGACTACCTCACTTAATGAGTTCCTCATACCTTGTTAGTATCACTTCATGAAAGACTTGGCGCATGTTCAGGCAACCTTACTATGCTCTAAGGATTAATAGACATGTTTGTCTATGAAATACTCACTCATCACCATGTGACACATATCTATCATGAAAATAAACTATGAAAACAAAGGAGATGGAAAAGGGGGGTCAGAAGGGTTTGATGTCATTGAAGGACACATGATGAATATTGTGTATCCTTGGAATAGACTACATGACCCTGAGATTGGGAATCCAAGGACTCAGGATTTCCCTCCAACATGAACATAGATCTTGAAAAGTCCCTTGTACATGTCTACATGACAGCTTGGATGACCTTCAAGGCACGAGTATTCAATAATAGGAAATAATCCAATAAAGGATGGATGTTACCATGACCATTGAAAATTTGGAGGTGCCCTAGAGGCAGTCCACTATAGGGACACACGAAACCATGTAATTACATACCACACATTAACTCTAGCCTCGACTCATGTCAAATGCCACACATGCACTGGTGAGTACTCGGAATGGATCTACCTATAAGTTATCAAATCTAACTCAAAAAATGGCTGGTTTTCTAGTTTTTGGTGTGTGGGTCGATTTTCTAGACCCTAGAGGCTACACATGTTAGATATTAGTTCTCGGGATTCAATGCACAACTGATCATGAGTTTGACCAAATTTATTCCATATAATACACCGGAAGGCTTTCAGAGAAGTCATGTGCCAAGAATAAAGTCCTCCTTGTGACCAATCAATGATCATGAAAAGGAATCCTGTTATGAAATGTGATGTCCACATCATATGTCATACAGATCACACGAGACCCAAAAAAACAAATAATGAACCAAACATAGGTGCTCTCAGTAAATGGGAAAAATCTAGGATTCAATGTGGAAAACTCATGAGCAGGACAAGATCATTGTCCTCTATTGGAAATGTGTGTTCCATCTGAATACATACAAAAGCACCAATCACGCCTCCCATATCTCATGACATCCATTATTCATGTCATCTGAGACATGTAAAAAAAACACATGTCTTCTCAAGATAGGTCCTGATAACCTTTTTCAAGCATGACCCGGATCCTACAAAATGTATGGGGGTGTCACCCATGACTTTCACCATTTTTTGGACGCATTGTTTGACTCATATGACAAGGATTACTCATGTCAGCTGGGTCTCATCGAAACATATGGACACTAAGACCAACTTCTCATGCCCCTCCCCAATAAATGAGACATCTAAGACCCACGAAATCTCTAGAAATGCCATCCCTATCTCTTATTGTCTCCTGGAAAAGTCAACCATGACTTGTGGCACACGTCTAGACATATGATCCTAGACCCACAATGTCTCCTCGATGTGTCATCCAAGACATGAAACAACCCTAGACCATGTCACCATTTCTCATAGGACACTCCCATATGTTTCGATCATGGTCACACGATGACACCCAGGGTTTGCTGACAGGATCACGAGACACCTTCAAGAAATTAAGGTCCTTTCATTTGGAGAACCTCAATGTGTAAGCCGCATCCATAAAAAACATCAAGGAATCTTATTACTACCATAAATTAGATATATAGGATTCCTCCAGAATGGATCGATATCCATATCAAATATCTCAAGGATTTCCCTAATATATGGACCCCATATCCACATGTCATGAAGCTGATCATGTACTCCCTCTTGTTTATCACAACGAGCATGGATCATTTGGGTTTAGGGGGATTCAATGAGAACCTCATTAAGAATCTTAAATAGGGATTCTTCAGGGTGTAATCCCCAAAATATAAAATCTATGAAGAATATGATTCCCACCAGAACCATGTTATATAGCATGCATTTTTAATGGTTTGAGATCAATTACAAATATACCAAGGACTTCCCCAATATGAAAGTCCCATAATCACATTCCATGAGGTTGGTCATGCACACCACATTGTTTCACACAATGAGAATGGCTTATGTGGGCTTAGGAGATTCCAATATCATATCATTAGGCATCATAAATTGGGAATCCTCAGTATGTAAGACCCAGTTTTAAAAACATATGAGGAATATGATTCCTACTATAACTGGGATATGTATTAATCCTTCATAAAGGCTTGGTCTCTATATTAAATATCTCATGTACTTCCCCAATATGTAGATCCCATATCCACATGCCATGGGGATAACCATTCACTAACTCTTGTTTCCCAAAATGAGGATAGATTACATGGGCTTAGGGGGATGAAATGGGTACCTCATTAGGAATCATAAATAGGGAATACTTAGTGTGTAAGTATTAATACATGTCGAACTACATGGTTTTTTATTCTTGTAATGACTTTCGTACATATGATGCTTTATAATGGCTCAATCACATCCTCAAAATATTAATTGCCTCTACACATGGGTGTATAGATTGAATAACATGGTCATGTGACTTCTGTATATAAGCGATTTCCCAATGTCAAAAATTGATATAGATCCTTGGATATAGACAAATGAATCCCAGTATTTTGTAAATAAAAGAGAATTTACCCATATCCATTTTGTCAGGGTATCTAGTCCCTTATTGTTAGTAGGGATAGATTCATCCAAAAATATTAAATTTATAAGAGAGTCTTGTCATATGCAATAATTCCCCCCAAAAGGGTTCGCAGAGGCCAACCTCCCATTCTCTCAACTAATGTGTGTCCCTATGAGACTATGGGTCTCAAAAAATAGATTACTACTAGCCTTTGGAAACAAACTATGTACTCATCTTCCATCAATTATTTCGGAACTTCATCTTCTACTGTGACCCCTTTGTGTTGTAAAATAGTCTCACCTACAAAATGGATCCAACAGCAGGAATATAACATCATGATTCAGGGGTACCACAGATACAAAATGATTTTGTCTAGGGAAACTACTCATCATATTCTACAATAGTGGAAGATATAGATTCTACATCACTTGACGAATGTCCCCACTAGGCTAGTGGTCCATATCGTAATAACCAATCACTTTGGGATCCTATCCCCTGAATGTGAAAACCTCCACCTTCTATACATGATGAAGGAGTATCAGAAGGCTAGATCGAACTCCCCTATAGTCCATGCACCAATGATGTGGGTGCCTCATCACTATTGTATCCATCATAATCAAACTTGTTGGACTCATCATGTTTTAATTTTCAATAATCATGTTTTACACACTTATAACTGATGTTTTAAACTATCAAAATATATTGATTAATACTCTAAAAAATCATGTTTGAATCTTGTAAAAAATTTAATATTGTTCTATGGGTTTTTAGTATGATTATCTTTAATCATAATCCATTCTTTGAATATTACTTCTTAAGAAACTTTACATATATTTGGTTATGCCTGTGAAACTATAAGCTTGCTACCAGTTTTAGATTCTCACAAAGTCTGTGTCACCATATGCATGCTAATAGATCCATATTCTCACGAAGTTAGTGCCACTGTAAGATTGATACTGGTTCCAAATTATCTCAATGGACTTAAGACTATTTTCATGATACTGTTTCCAAGACACCACAACAAGTCACCATTCAAAATTTTGTCAAAGTACTGGACATCATAACTATGCTACCGGTTACATATCTCAATGTAATTTTGGAAATGTGAGTTTCTCATCGGGACTTTTTCACCACGACTACCTCATCATGACTGTGACACTATGACTGTCTCACCACAACTATGACATCGTTCCATAAATAACCATATTTTTATTTTCTATTCTAATTAAATTTAAAACTTTTTTCTAACGGTCATATTTGAGTCATATAATGAGAATGATATAATTAATGATATTTTTCATACATGTCTCCAAATAGTACGAGGTATGATCTTGTTGAGATCATGAACTTTTTTAGGTATACCAAAAGCACACAAAAATAATATATACAACAAGGAACTCAAGCAAAAATTTTGTGTCAAAGTGGAATAAATGCAAAAAGAGAAGAACAATCATATAATAAAAAATACATCTAAGGAAGTACATTCTATTATTAATGGATGTAACAAAAAAATTACCTGCTATGAACCATCTTAACTGTATCCTTGTAGATACCCAAAGGCGAAGATGAACATCTCACTACACTGAAAACTAGAACACTTGACTCACGACACTCTATTTACAAAAGAGGACAAGAACTTTGCTTATGCTAAATCAAGAGTCCAGAGCTTCATTTAATATAATGTAAATCCTTTTATACTCTATCTTGATACATTTTACACTGTTTTTTATTGTTTCCTTAATTTTAGATTAGTGTGTGTATGTTTATTAAAAACACACATTGTCTCATACACTGAACTGGAGGATACAAGATATCCTCACTAAAATATCTCTCTACACCTTGTTTCATCAACTTTTAACTATGGAAGAGGTCGTGTGTTACCTGGATATTATTTATTTCA
The DNA here is from genome assembly GCA_963277665.1 of Viscum album. Taxonomy (NCBI): domain Eukaryota; kingdom Viridiplantae; phylum Streptophyta; class Magnoliopsida; order Santalales; family Viscaceae; genus Viscum; species Viscum album. Next base: position 459,705,958 of record OY728141.1, on the reverse strand, counting down.
CATAGAACATTGGAAGAGGTCTTGTGACGCGAAAAACATCATGTAATCCTGTTAATCCTAATCCAGGGTGTGGATCAATGCTTTATATATAAATATATATATTACTTTGTGGATGGTGATCACCAAGTGGAGTAGATTATGTCTCGGCTTGAGGCTGAACCACTTTTTTTATCAGTTGTGTCTTTCAATTTAGTCTTTTTGTGTTTTCAACTCACATTTCATAACATTAAATTTTACATTGATAAGTTAGTATTGGATATTAATTATAACTATTTTTCCTAATTATAGAAGTTTAAAAAGTTGTATCAATATCTTATATTGATAAACCTGATAATTATTTAGTCCTCTGAGAAACTATTTGAACAGTGAAGCTATTATAATTCAACTATCAAGGTTTACTGGAGAATTTTATTTGATATTGGGGGAATATCTAAAATATAACATTAAAAATATATTTTTATATGAACTGAATTCACCCCCTCCCCCTATTATGTTTCATACTCTAACCAACATTTGGTATCATGAGTTGCTTTTAAACTGCTATTTCCAAAAGTTTCAATGTTTTTTAAAACATATTCAACTATGATATTGTTGTGATTTAAAGAAAATTTAATTTATATTAGTTCTAAATTTCAAGATAATTATAAACTAGAATTTATGTATTCATCATTGATAATATACGTGAATGTTCTTCTGCCAAAAGACCTCTATTATTTAATGGGACAAAATATTCCCAATGGGAAATAAAAATGAAAATACACATAGAATTAATGGGTTTTGAGATTTGGTATTCAATTATAAATGAATATAAGAATCCTAATACTGATAGAAATACATGGGGTGACCCAACTAAGGATTATTATAATAATAATTGTGAATCCATGAATTCTCTATACTGTTCCTTCAGAGATGAATTGTTTAATATAATTTCTGCATGTAAAACAACCCATGAAATTTGGGGCACTTTATCTGTTTCACATAAAAGAACATATAGTGATAAGGAAATGAGAATTAACACATATACTATTAAATATTATTACTTTAAAATGTGGTCTACTCACTTTATTTTTTACACGTATCTAAGGTTTAATGAAATTGTGAATGCTATTATCTCTCTGGGAATAGATGTTACATCCAAGGAGAAAATGATGAGAAAACATACATGCTTACATGATAAGTGGAGAGGGAATTATGTATCTGTTTATGATACTAGGAAAAAAGAATGTATCTAGTAAAGGAGGTGATATGAAACTTAATGATGTATGAGGACGAATTAAATGCAATCAAGGAAGATAAAGATGGACTGAAGATAAAGTCAATGGATTTAAAAACCACTATATCCAAAATTACAGATAAAGAAATGGATACAACCTTATTCTAATAGAACAAGTAATGAATAATCAATATCTTATTGTGATGAAGAAATGGATAAATTATCTAGATGATTTAAGATGTTTTCTATAATAATTAAATTATACGGTAAGCCTAAATAAAAATGTAAATATGATAACAAGGGAAACTAGAAAATGGATTGGATGAAAGGTGATACATATAGTGAAATAATTTTTAATTAGTGTAAGAGAAAAGGGAATATAAAGGATTATTTTTCCAAGATATAATAAAATAATATATATGAGTACAAATATAGAAAGTGTTAAAAAGAAATGAAAGAAACATATAGTGCTTCTGAGGACAGTTCAAGTGACTCAGAGTCTTCACATAATGAAAAGGTTGATAAAGCCAATCTGTGTTTTATAACAAACACATCTTAGGAAACCCTTTTGTTTCCTGTACAAAATCCTTAATATTTTGGAGATGTAAGTGATACTGAAAATATGACTAATGAATAAATTTTTGAATACTGAGAAATAATATAGCACACTTGTAATGAAATAAAAGATAAATACAAATATTTAATGAAATTTCATTCCTTGACTACCACTATTAAATCTGAACTTGTTGTAGAAAAAGAGAAAACATCTAACTACTTAATGAAAGCAATGAACTCAAATTATCTAATGAACAATTGAAAAAGGACCTAGAAATATTTACCAATTTCATGAATACTATAATAGAAATTATTGGTAAATAAATAGATCTTACATATACTAATGTAATAGGATACCATGATGGAAAAGGGAACATTGCGGAAAAAATTTGGAAAACTGTTTTCGTTCCTAAAACTGACAAATATTCTATAGGTTCCAGTATTGGGTACTGTTATACTGCTTCTAATTTCTCATGAGTTAATAGAGATTACATTTCAAAGGATTTAAAATTTTCATATAGGAAACACATGAAGCTAATATGGGTTCCCAAAACAATTAATAACAATGCTTTTGGACCCAATCAATTGATGGTACCAAAATTTATTTTTTTGATCCCTGTATAGTAAAGATACTTCAAGAGATCCTATAAAAGTCTATTATACATGGATAGTGGATGTTCATGGAACATGACAGGAGATCACTCACTCTTCAAGAACCTAATAATGATTGATGGTGGTATTTTCACCTTTGATGACAATGCTAAATGGAAAATAATTAGACTCAGCCATATTGGAAACTCTAACTCAGTTTTAATTTCAAAAGTACAGTTTGTTGATTGATTAAAGTATAATATTTTTAGTATTTCACAATTATGTTAAGATGGTTTTAGTGTTATATTTGAAAATAATGATTTCACTATATTTAATTCAATTAATGATTTATTATTTTCTTTTTTTTTAAATGAAATTTTTTATGCTGTTAACTTAGATTCATTAGTTCTTCAAAATGTTTCATACTTTAGTGTATTTAACAAAGAGTTATTGATATGGAATATAAGACAAGGAAACTACAATATCCACTCCCCTATAAAATAAAAATATAAATATATTTGTCCAGTATCTACCCAAAAATGATATTCGAAATGAAAAAGTCTGCAATCCAAGTCCAATGGGTAAATAACACTAAATATATTTCAAACCAAAGAAAAAAAAATTCAACTTCTTAGCCTCTCAAGTTGGTTCAAATGGATTTGTTTGGGCCTTCTAGAGTATCGAGTATTATTGGGAATAACTATCTCTATTTTATTATAGATGACTACTCTAGAAATAATGGGACCTTCTATTTGGCTCACAAAAAAGATTCTTACTCTCACTTTACAAAGTATTATAGGATGTTAGAAAATCATAGTGGGATAATAAATAAAAACATATAAAGTGATCATCGTAGTGAGTTTGAAAACCAATAGTTTGAATCCTTTTGCCCAAAAAATATCTATAATAACAAATTCTCTGACCATAAGAAACCTTAGAAAAATAGTTTTTTTGAAAGAAGACATGGAACCTTATAGGAAAAAACAAGAACAATGTTTAAATAATATTACTTGCCTATCTAATTTTGGTAAGAATCGATGAATATTAAAATTTATATAACCAATAGAGTCTTAATTAGATATATCCTTTAATGAAATTCCTATTAGTTGTGGAACAATAGAAAACCCAAGGTTAACAACATCAATGTTTTTGTTGTAATGTCTATATCCATAAAACTATGGATAATCTGCATAAATTTTCATCCAAAAGTTATGAATGAATTTTCCTAGGTTATTCAATTTAGATAAAATCCTATAGAGTCTTCAATGAAAGAAATTTTTTTGAAATAAACTGTATATGCCAATTTTGATGAAACATGTCCCCATGAACCTAAAACCTCTCTAAAAGATCTTGAGGATGATATGTCAAATCTGGACAAAAATTAAAAATCTTTTTACCAACCTATGAAAGAATCTGTTAAATTTTAATTTCTAGAAATTCGCCAAATTCGATCCATGATGAACCCAAACCGATTGATGAATCTAAAATTACTAGTCCTTCTTTTCATATATCTTTTAGAACCCTTAAGAACCATCCATTAGATGATGTTTTGGAGATTTAGTTAATGGAGAATAGACTATAGATTCATTAATAAATCTTGTTGAACAAAAAGTTTTATTGTCGCAATTTTATCATTAAAACATTAATGAGGTAATCAAATGAGGAATTTTGGGTGATTTATATACAAGAGGAATTAAATCATATTGAAATAAATAATGTCTATAAACTTGTGGATAGACCTAAATTCATCTTAACCATATGCTCTAAATGGGTGTTTAAAAATAATGTAGATGAATCTATCGCCATAGTATGAAATAAATCTATATGGGTTGTTTAAGGTTATAGTCAAGAAAAAGGGATTGACTTCAAGGAATAATTTTCACCAGATTCTAGACTTGATGTCATTAGAATCATGCTTTCTTATGTAGCACACCTAAATTTCAAATTATATCAAATGAATTTCAAGAGTGCATTCCTAAATGGGTATTTAGTTGAGGGTTTTTTTCCTAACAACCCCGAGAATTTACAAACTCTCATTTCCCAAATATTGTTTTTAAATTAACAAAATCATTATATGGCATAAACCAAGATCCAAGAGCATGGTATGATAGAGTATGTGGTTTTCTTATTTAAAATGGATTTTAAAAAGTTTTAGCTGATCCTACAATCTTTATAAAAATATTGTGTTCAAATTTTATATTTGTTCAAATCTGTGTAGATGATATTATTTTTGGATATTTAAAAAAATTTATATGAATTTATTTTTTATAAATGAAAAAAATGATTTTTTGATGAGTTTGGTGGGTGAACTAAAATTCCATCTTGGATTTAAAATATATCAAATAAAGAATGTATTATATTAAATCAAAGTAAATATACTAAATATATTCCAAAAAAATTTGGTTTAGATAATACTATATGTTTTGATACTATAATGAATACCAATGTTAAGTTGGATCTTGATGAGAATGGTAAATCGGTTGATCAAACAAATTACAGATAAATTATTGGTAGATTACTATAAATGACTTCTAGTAGACCTAAAGTTATTTTTAGTGGGTGTATGTGTGCTCATTTTCACGAAAATCTTAAATACATACATATTCATGATTTTAAAAGGATTTCCAAATACCTCAAACAAACTACCAACATAGGACTGTTTTATCCTAGAGGAAAATAATTTGACTTGGTTAGCTATTCAGATAAATATTTTCGTGGTTATAAGTTAGATATAAAAGAACCTAGGGAAAATTTCACTTTTTGGTAAGTCACTAGATTTATGGTGTAGTAAAAAAAATTCTACTACATTATCTACTACTAAAATTTAATACATATAAATTTATAGTTATTGTGCGCATATTTTTTCGATGAAACACACATTGATGGACTAGGGATATCAATTCTGGAATGTCCCTATAATTTGAGAAAACGCAATTGCTATTATCATATCAATGAATTATTTTTCTCATTATTGAACAATGCATATTGATGTAAGACAACACATTTTGAGTGATAATTATAAAAAATTGTGACATTACATTAGAATTCATTGGCACTGAACAATATCTTTCTGATATTTTTACTAATCCATTAATGTTTAAAAGTATGAATTACATTATTCATGAATCAGGAATGATTATCCTTGAGTAAATGGACTACTATCTTAGGATTACTCTCTAATTATTACTATCTCAGGATTACTGTCTCATGATTAGTGTCTCACGATTAATGTCTCATGATTATTGTCTCAGGATTACTACATCAGGATTACTATCTCAAGACTACACTCTTAGGATAACTATATTAGTATTACTATCTCACAGCTTTTTTTCATTGTTCGTCTACTCATTCATTACATTCACATCATTTTGAGTCACAGAGTAATACAGACACCATGAATTCCAATTCTAATCTCACTATATTATAGAGAATCTAATTTTAAAATTTTATTCTTATTGACTATTTTATTTCTTTGTGTTGTGTTTTTGTTTTTGCGACGTTTGAACTCACAAAGAGATAAATACTGATCACTTCACTTTTCTCGAGCTCACTTATCTAAAAACCGAAACCCTATGTCTCTCTCAAACTAATTGCCCTTATTTGTGAGACTGTGTTGAATTCCTAGGATGAAGCATCCATCCTTTTTGACTCCTGAGAAGTGGAGTTATTAGAAGAAATAGAATAAGGCTCATGTGGTAATGCCCGATAAACCTCTAAACCTAGGTCTTGAGGATCACAAGGTTGTACCAAATAAGGGAAACATTACGATGTGGCTCTTGTCTAGTAAGTATCTGGTTCTATGAGATATAAAAGAACAGGGGTGGTTTTATTTGTTTAACAAGGAGAAAAGACCCATTTATCCATGTATATTTTGGATTTTTACCAGTATATTCATTTTTCCTTCAATTCCAAGGATGATGTTTTCGATAAGAGATGGGTAACTATTCAAATATGAACATTTTCTTTGAGTTTATGGGATTCCTACCTATAAATACTACATTATGGGATTTCTGAGGACAACCAAAGAGGACCGCATCCACCTTGTTATGTGTTTATCTTAGAAGAAGCTCATGGAAGTTTGACTAGAAAGAAGAAGAAGAGAAGACCAATTACTGTTGAACATTATGGTGAGTCAGGGTTGTTGTTCATGTTTATTAAACACTGAAATTGTCCAAGAAAATTGGATTTTTTCACTCTTAATAATCATGATTTATTTTTTATTCATCTTCTAAAAAATGGACACCATATCAACTTGTGTAAGTATATTATACTTCAAATGCATGATACTCTCAAAGCTGCATCAATTCCCACCTCTATAATCTATTCGAGGATCATTTATTCTATAATTTTAGCCAAATGTGTGGTTGCAAAAAATGAACATGTACTTGAGGAATGTTTTTTCTCGATCTCTATGTCTATTTGTAGGAGAATGAAGATAACCTGGAATACATAGTAGAGATTAGGGGTTGAGGATAATGAATTGATGTATGAGTATTTTAATCCTGTTGAAAATCCCTCGAGACCGAAAAAATATATTTGATCCTAGATTATAAGATGATGAGATTGTGGAATATCCAGATGAAGAGATAGATGATGATGTTAGTGAAGGTTTTGTGAGAGTATCTCCTAAGTTATCACCACTCTATAAAGGTGATGTAGATGAATGTTAAAATGATAAATCAGCTTCTAAAGGAAGTGTTAGTATAGAGGAATAGACTACTGCTAAAGAAGGGCCTTCTATAGGGAAATAGCCTGCTATTGAGGAAGAGAATGTTGCGGTAAAATAGTCTAAAGAACTGGTTGAAACTGAACTAATCTTCTTTGATGAGGAACTAACAGAAAAAGAATGTTTGGTAGCTAGAGAATACATGGTAGAACCTGGCATAGCTAAAAATTTGGGAACGATTCAAGATACTGAATATCATTTTCCTATAATAGAATTACCTCTTGAGGGGGAGAATCACCCCAACATAGAGTGTATTCAACTTCTAGATCTTGTTGACAAAATATCTATAGATACATGGTATTGGATTCCCAGTTATTTTTATGTGGATGATACCCAAAAGGCCCAGGTAAAAGTGATAGATCTTTCAACTGTGTTTTAGTTGAAACTAATATCATCCATTGAATAATCCCCTCCTAAGGTATCTAAACTGGTTTCAGTTCATTTTTTTGAATATACTGAAGAATCTTCATATTTTCGTTTTCATAGTGATCTGAATGTTTTTTCAAACTACTTATTTTCATGCTTTGTGATGCTGCTAGACTTTCAACCCACACCTTTGACAAATATCACTGAATGTGATGATTCACTACTACTAGAGAAACTCATTTTAAATATTCAACTAAGGATACCTTATGAAATTTATGATGTTCAGATCAAGAAAAATATTTTCAGTGATTTGGTGAAATCTGTAATATATATGGTTGAAGATACGTAGAAAGTCTTGAAAACTACTCAATATCATGTTTCTCATCATTGTAAAGATGCTTCTGATAATATTTTTAAGAAGTTTGTATCTATAATTCAAATAAAATTGTTTACTATGTATGAAAATGTTGTTGAGAACAACACCAAGATATCCCATTATATGTGTTCACTAGTCTCTGGAATCAATAAGTAGTCCAACAAATATAGTTTCCATTTCCAAACTGTAATTAATCATCTTAAACGCTCTCTTAAGTTGTTTCAACTTCATATTCCACTGGATAACCATCTCATCCTATGGATAGTGACTTGATCAGATCTATCTTCAAAGAATATCTTTAGACATTGTTCAGTGGTGCTGATAAGGAATTTATATCTACTATCATCAAGAACATGGACCATGTTCTTGATTTGGTGAGGGTCCCCATTCAATGATTTCCACTTAATCATGTGAAGAAATCACTATGAAATTGGATTACTATGTTAAGAAAATTTATTCTATGCATGATTTGACTAATCACATAAAGTAACTTATGGATAATTTGAATATACCTATAGTCACTCAAACCTTCAAGGATCATGTCAAGAAGATCAAATAATTCACACCCACTTTGGAAATGTTTTTGAAAAACAAGTATGGATTTGAGAAGGCCATTAATTATGGTGGAGAGATCATCTTAGACTTCATAAACCTATTTAACCCTTATGTCCATGTTCATAGTATTGTAATTGTGGATCCTTGAGTTTCTCCTTTAAGGTCTTGTCTACCTTCAGTTACTTATCCATCTTCATCAACCTCTTTTTATCCAATGACAATGTCTATTTCATAGGCTCTGAGTTAGATTTGACCTATCATTATTGATAATACTTTTCCTCAGTCTTCCACCTGACCTACCCCTTCACCTTATATCCTTTAAGGAGTTCCCCTTTTTCCCCCAACAACTACATCAATACACTCTAGTTCTACACCTCTTGCTTCTCCGTATGATTTCTATGACAATGGAAATTCCATGTCTGGTGTCTCTCCTGAGAAGTGAATGCTGGTTTTGATAGGGCTGTAATGTATTTTTTCTTGATTTTATTATACCGTATTTTTATTCAATGGAATGTGGCCTTCTTTTGATTCTTCAATTGTTATTTTATGAGAGTATTTATTTTTTCTATAAATATCTTCTCTCTTTTTGATAAACCCAAAATGGGGATAAATTATGCCTTTATAGGGGAGAAATAATAAGGTGGAGAAAATAAATTAATAACTAAGAACCTAGAAAAGAAATACACTTTATGCTATATATTCTAAACTATCATTATATGTTAAGTAGTCTATTTTTTCCTATCTAAAAATATTTGTCTTGTAAATTCTAATATTTTTTATCATAAAAAAGGGCGATATTATTGAATTTATCATGTTTTAATTATAAAAAATCATGTTTTACACTCTTATAAAACATGTTTTATCCACTCACAAGATCACAATTCAAAATCTTACAAATCATGTTTGAATCTTGTAAACTATGTTTAATCTTGGTTTATTATATTTTACAAAGATAATATTAATTCTTAATCTATTCAGTGATTATTTGTTCTTCAGAAAACTTATAGATATTTGTGTAAGTATTTGAAATTGCAATATTTCCATGGGTTCTAGATTCTCATAAAGTGTGTGACACTTTAAGCTTTCAACTGGTTCTAGATTAACAAAATAAATGTGACACCATAAGCTTTCTATAAGTTCAGTATTTTTTCAAAGGACATGACACTCTTTCTGTGCAACCGTTTCCAAGACACCATTACAAGACACCATTCAGAATGTTTACAAAGGACTAGACACTCTAATTATTCTACTGGTTCCATATCTGAATGTATATATGGCACTGTGACTATCTCGCTATGACTTTCTCACCATGATAGTGTCATGAGGATTGTCTCACTACAATTTTGACATTGTTCTATACATTACCATTTTTCTATATTTTCTAATAAAATTTAAATTTTTTTTCTAAAGTCATATCTGATTCATTTAATGGCACTAATATAAATAATGGTTTTTTTAGAACTGTCAATAGGCAATTTGAGGTATGAGTTGTGGAGATAGTTCACTTTTTTGGCTATACCACAATCACCCAGAAATAAAATATAAATTGTGTAACATGACAATAATGATTCGGTGTTAATGGATTTCATGAAAAAAAGAGAAGAACAATAATATATGAAATAATACATAGATGGAAGAACTCTCAATTCCTATTTACTGTAAAAAAAGAATAACCAATTGTGATCCATCTTGAAAGCATCCTTGCAGCAACTCGAAGGTGAAGAGGAACATCTCAATTCTCTAAAAACAAGAACACTCGACTCACAACACTCTATTTTAAAAAGAGGAATGAATCATTGAATCTACTGTATCCATAGATTCTAAGGCCATATTTCACGACTCACAAATCCATCCAAACTCTATCTCTTCAATTTTTTTCTGTTGTGTATTGTTTAATTAATTTTCGAGTAGTGTCTGTATCTGTATTAAAAACACTCTCTATCTCCTGCACTAAACAAGATGATACATGATATCCTCATCCAAATATTTTTCTACAACTTTTTTTACTGATGAATAACTATGGAAGAGATCCTAGGTGACATGGGTGTTAGTTTTCCCATGTAGAATTGTGGAAGAGGTCCTATGTCATGGACAGTCTCGTGTACTATTGTTAACCCCAATCCACAGTGTGGATAAATGAATATTTTATATATTTCTTGGTGGAAGGTGATAACTAAGTGGAGTGGATTAGGTCTCGTCTTGTGACCGAAAAACTTGTTTTTTCTGTATTGTCATTCAATTTTTCTTTTTGGTGTTTTTAACTCATATTTCAGCATGAAAAATTTTACATTGACAAGTTAGTCTTGGATGATAGTTATAACTATTTTCCCTTATTAGATTATATTATAAATTTGTATCCATATCTTATATAGTTATAACAGTGTATTGATCAATCTTATGATAAAGTATTTGACTAGTCAAGCTATTAAAATATAAGTACCTTGGTTAACAGCATAGTTTTATATTAAATTGGAGGAATATATTAAATAATAACTTTCATAGATATTTTTATAGGAACTCATTTCAATCCCATCTTGCGTTTCTTACTCCGAACAACAATACTGGTGCCAATCAGCCACCTGTTGGGGGATCCTTTCGATAGAAATCCATCTCGGGAGCCCATGCACAGGTTGCACCAAGAATGACTCTTCAAAGGAAGAAGATGATGGATACCTAGTAGGGTCGAATATCCCCGCTCCTACCAACAATTCCCGACATCATTCTCTGGATGGGACCAGCCAGTGGTCTCATATCCATGTTCCTCTTTAACAAGTCAGTAGTAATATTCCTTCAACAAACAAGGGGGAGTTTCATACTCTTACACCCATGCATAAAACCCTTGGGCATATTGAAATGGAACATAGAGGATATATGTGTTCTTATATCCCCACACCAATAAAAGAAGTATATCATATGGTATGGTAAATGTGGACGTGTAATCTTATATTCCTACACACTCATTACTAAAGTTCCAACACATTTTAGAAATAGCTGAATAACACCTCCGAAATATTCTGGAACCATTTCAGATTAAGGGACATGCACATAATCTTATCTTTATATCCAAGATAACTCAATAGTATTATCATCGTGATCAAGGGTTTGTACAAGATTAAGTGAAAATTATTGACCTCACCCGAGAGTATTGTCGACATATCCTTATGAAGGTATAGGCATCAGACTGGGCTCATAATCCCATTCTAATTGGGGGTAACCAGGTGAGAGCGGAAAATACCTAGGGACATGGGAACATGCATGTCAAAGATGTTATATGGAATGATCCAAAGACCTAGTATCAGGCCCATATTTCCATTCTATCTGAGGATGACTCGGTGAGAGTGGCATGAGCCTCGGGAAATTTCCATATTCATGTCAATGAACCTAATTAGTATACTCCTAGAGGGCACAAAATCAAGTCACATATTCCATCTTCTGCCAAAAAACTATTGTGCCAACATTTTTTGAGGCAACACAAGAGGAGTCTCATATTATTTATAACATTCTGGAGGTCCATCAGCATATTCCCATGCAGAATTCATATTCATACCAGGCATTTAATATTTATCAAACTAATAATTATAATGTGAGAGTGGAACAAGCCTCAGGGTAGGTTCAATACCTGTAAATAAAGTGTTGTTCCATTTATTTATTTTGACAGTTCCTTAGCATTGGGATGATATCCCTATAGCACTAGGGGATATATTCCATTTTAGAAAGAATGATATAGCAGGCCCATATCCCTAAACAACTACCAATGTAAAGCCGATATATTTGAACCACAATGTAGAACAATACTCGTATTTCTAATCCTCGCAATGCGAGTGTCCTTGATGTTGTTCGAGATACACTCTCAACACCCCAAGGGTCTGTCAACACTTATATCAATGTGGAAACATGAGACAATTATTTCTATTATAGTTCTCCTCGTGGTAATGTGGGGATGGATCATAGAGACTCTACTCTTGAATATTAGCCTCTTTCAGGGGATAATCAATGAGTATCCACATACCTAGAGAAATACCTTTGCTAATAATAATAATGAAAAAATAGCCTCTAGGTTTCCATCATTGAAAGATAAATAGTCACAATTTGAGATTCATATATGAGCTCTCCAACAGCTCAATGAGGATCTAATCAGGGGAAATATTTCAACTGGGTATCTTCTATAGCTAGAGAAAGATATTCCCCCTCCTATGGATGATCCACCAGCCAGAGCAACATCTTGATATCATATTGCTTCCATGTCTATACAACCCATCAACATAAATGAGAACGTTATAAATGATCTATAATTCCCTCCGCTTCAGAGATAACCTTTATTTCTCTTTAGTAACTCCTTAGTTATTGAACATTTAGAGGATCAATGAGAGATGAATGTGGTACCAACTCATCATCCCCCACATTATCCTTAAACATATGAATTCACTCAGATTTTAGTTCCCCATATCTACTCAGTACCATTGAATCTTTCACAACATGGATAGATGAAATGGAAGGGTAATGCATGCGAGTGAAACCTCAGAAGAAGCCATACCCCAAATGGGTGGATGATTCCCCGCCTCCACCCAATTTCATCAATCCTAACTTATCCACCTTCAATGGTGTAGAGGATCCTCATCATCATCTCACAGACATTGTGTCTCTATGTGGGCGAATGATGGTCCCCCAGGATCAGCAAGTGGTGACCAAAATGAGGTATTTCATATAAACATGTATGGGTCAGCCTTGGTCTGGTATAGCAGTCTACCCACATGTTTTATCAAAAGATGAGATGAAATTCATCATGAATTACTTTAACAATTCAGTTCATTACTGAGGAAGGTGACAGTATTAGACCTAATGAAATACTAGCCACGTGATAATGACAGGGCTCCCGACTTCATTTCAAAGTGGAAGGGTTTGGCCTATTCTCTCGGAATCCCTCTCTCTCAGAAACAACTTCTAGAACTATATGATAAAAATCATAGGGATGTGGTATAGAAACCCCAAATACACATGTTTATAGAAACAACATAGAATATTGTAGAATATATCTAGTGAACCCAATCCACATTTCGGCTCACACCTGCAATGCATGAGAAAATGATTGTAAAATAGGAATCTACAGCTATCACAATCATGCCCACAATAGTCGAAGTACACATGGAAGCTTTGAACTACCCAAAACCCCTACTAACTGGTGGTAAACATAGATTCATCCTCTTCTTGACCCACAATGAAACCAGGTCCACCTGGGATTACAGGAGCTGATGAATAAGATGCACTCCATAAAAATGATTATGACCTAGGATACTTCTTTATATCCATGGAAAACAACTTTATCATGATTCCACAGCCGAGGAAGCATGGTGATATCAATCTCATCGACCATCCCATTTAAAAACCATTTTTTAGAATGTTGGGTCATAATATCAAGAACTATTTCGTAATTAAGGATGACCTTCAAGGTATGATCGACTCTAGATATGTTTCATTAGTTGATTCTGTAGGATAAGTTAATTTTATCAACATTTCCCTATATGTGGAAGATTAAGGATGGAATAAAATTCCTACTAATAAATAGTAGAAGTTTGAAAACTATATGACACGTAAAATAATTGATCAATCCCATGGAACACTCAAGGACCAATTTATCAAAGGCACAATAGTTCCACCACCCCAAAAAAAGAATTCTGATGTAAATCTGATTAGTTGGTGTGACCACTAGAAGCATGAAGAACAGAATAAGAAGTTTCATATTCTACTCCAAAGCTATCTCTAACTCTTGGATATTTCTTCCCTGCAACATCTCCATCACATGCAATGCCCCCACCAAATAGAATCCACATCAGTCGAAGAACTCATATTTGGTTCTGTCGAAATGATACAATTAAAAAACCCCTTATCTAATGATGAGTACACCCATGAATATGGTTTCCTCACATATGAAAAAGGAATATGAGTCTGCATGCTCCAACGCAGAGGGTATAGGCTGTACTGATAATATGGTCGGAGTCATTATCCTAGTCATATCCCCATAGATGACTCATATACAACCGAGAATCTTGGGAATGTGAACCACCATTCTTATAGGAGGTAGATAGATGCATCAGAGCCTTCTAGTAGCCTCCCACTCCAGATTGTGTTTCTTGACCATTTATGGATGGTTTAACCTGATCAATCCAGCCTATAGTAAAGGCTAGTGAAACCTATTCCACTAGAAGTGATATGGTTGTGGCCTCTTTGTAGGCCCCATTTCAATCTACCTCAACCACTCTAGCTCCTCTGTCGCTTGCCCAAGAGAATCCCCATACTGGAATGCGGTCACCTCTGGCACATAAGTGTGGTGTTCTGAAAGAGCTAGCCATAACCATATCCAAGCTCTCATTCCTTTATGTTCTTATTATTTCCAAATAACTCAGGGAGGAACTTGTTAAAGCCCCATGAATTCCACATGAATTAAAGAAAGAACTTGTTAAGGCCGAAGTCTATCAGGCAAAAAGACGATCCTTAAGATGAGATGTAGCCATTTCATTTACTGAACATGATTTGGAAGAGTCCTTCAAGGGACACTTCAGACCCTTTTACATCTCAAACATTCTCAATAATGTCATCTTGTAAAGGGTGTTGCAAGATAATGTATTCAGGATAAATCTTATCCCATCCTAAACTTTCTGATCTTTAGGGTATAGAAAAGTGGACATATCCCATACATGGACGACCATCCAGGGGTATGATAAGCGTGAGAAAAGGACACTTGGAATAATTAAGATATAGAACTAATTTGGGGAGCTCACGTCTGATGACGAGTTCATGGTTACCCAATAAGACACTACGTATAACATATTTCATGGACGTCCCTGGATCCAAAACCTCTCGATAGTACCATCATCATTCCATCAATGTTTTATATACCCCATCAATGGTGTGGTCACAATACTTCATGGTGACAATTCTACCATCAAAACATGTGGAGCTGTATATGTTGAAGGGGACTTCTATAATAAGGGAGGAAAACATAAAATATATGATGATGTTATATAGGTCTTCTCCCCAATGGCTTGGGGCCCACCCCAGTAAATCCATGGAACATAAATTATGATGAATACATGCTCTCCATAAACATTGTCAAAATAGCGGGTCTAATCCCAAAGGTCCACCCTTTTTTATCTCTAGCAACAGTCACCCACATAATCTATCTTACGTAACCCATATGAAGGAAGATAATGAAATTTTACAAGATAATATCCCTCAAAATAATTGTTTTGGAGAGAGTCTCCCAAAAATTCAACCTCACCCAGAGTTGTCCCCATAGATTTGGTAATAGATTAGGATAAGGATGATCTCAGAAACGCCCCTAAAACATTGCAAAAAGTTTTTTGCACCACCATAGATGAGTTCTGGAAGATAAACGTCGAGACAAAATAAGATCCTTGACATACATTGATTAACACATCTATTCCTCTAGATGAGCGGGAGATGTACATCGCAATCCTGAAGAAACACTGTTATATATCTTCCTTAAACTATATGGAAAAACCCTGATTTAATCCAGATATTTCTATGTAACATCTAGGACTACTTAAAGATCAACTCGGCTTTAAACAGGAAGACAAAAGAATTCACCCCTCCCATGCCACAAATTTTGAGGCATTGGTCGGCATGTTTATCAAAGCCAACACCATATGAGAGACGAAATACCCCAAAATGCATTCCAACATCGTCATCATCATGACAAATAACAGAAAGATCGGGGTATGCATTGATTTAAAAGACCATATTTGGAATTTCCTGATGGAATATTTTCCATTTTCAATCATGGAACTATTGATCGACAAAACTATTCGCTTCTAAGACCCTTCATTCAAGGATAGTTACTCGGGGTATAAGTATATAAATAATTTAAAAATTATTAATTAAGTGTAGGTATTTTTTAAATTAATAAATATTTAATTAAAATTTATAAATAATATATATTTTAAAAAATGAGTTATTTTCATAGAATTTAGTCCTAAATTAATATTTTCTTTTATTCTGATCTGATGATAATTTAATGAAACCGTATTTAGTTTTTTAAAGTGTTAAAAATTAGTTGTAAATTTAAAATGGGTTTTTCCAATAAAGTGATGATTTCAAATAAAATATTAATTTTTAATATTTAGAAAATTATATTTAAAAAATTTATTTTTATCAATTCTACATTTTAAAAAAAATGGATTAGTTGAATCTTTGGTATTATTCTAAAGTACATGAATTTTTGGTGAATGATAAAATATGGTAATTTATAGTTTAAGAAAAATACATGAATTTAGGAGTCATAAGTGATGTATAGCTAATGTAGGCCAAAAATATAGAACTATTATTCTTTATTTTAATATTTTTGGAGATAATTCTAAAACTATTCACTGTCTTGAGGAAAAATAATAAACTAATTACAAAACACACCTCTCATGCACTATAAATTACACCCCTGACCGCCTCTTCACTTCACACCTCACATGTTTTGATACTTGTAAAAATTATTCTAAAATATATTCCGAATCGTCTTCCCCACAACCAGCTTCTCTTTTTCTCATGAGATGACCAAAACCATTTTCCCAATGAGGTTTTCAAGGAGGGTAAAATAAATAAATAAATTCACCTTTCCTTATCTTTTAATTTATTTTAAAGATCATTTATTAATCTATCCTCACCTCCCCCCATTCAAATGACTTAAAAAACCTAATACCAAACATATAATATAATTTTATTATACTAATTAAATAATCTATCATTAAACCAAACTTCTCTCCCATTTATTCAAAATGTGAAAACATTAATCACCATGTGTTAATTTATCACCTTCAAGGATGAAATTGTTTCATTTTCCGTTACATCCTTCACGGATTTCCATAAAACCATTTTTCTAGTTAAAACATTATAATTTATGTATTACATGCTATTTAATATTTTTTAATCATTATATACACATGATGTTAAATAATAAAATAAATCAAGTATTGTTATGAGCGAAAATAAAAAAATTAATCCAAATGATTATCACTAACATCTTATCTAATGATTGATCCCCAAAAAAAATATCCAAATAATTTATATAACCATATAAACACATATATGTTTATTAATAAATTATAACTTAAATTCTATATTTATATTTCCATTTTACATGAGCATCCATACTCTAATACAGGTGAACCGATCATGAAAACCAAGAAAACGAGTAGTCATGGATGATGAAATTGAATACTATAAATCCATAAAAAGGTGATAAATTATCATAATAGAATTATAATTAATAAATTACACGTAGAAAAGTTTCTCAATTAATTAATTAATCGATATAATTTTTTTATTCAATACATTAATATCAAATGAGAACTATTTCAGACACAAGTTAAGGGATCCTTTCAGATCCTATATTTTTCTATCGGGTTACTCTTTCTCTCCCTCTACACCAATGTAATTTCACTTTAATTTTAATGTAATAATTATAAATTTTTTTAATATGTTCCTTGATATTTTATCCATGTCTTGTCACCTTTCATTGATAGTGAAATATATTTTTAAAAAAGGTTTCATTCTCGATTCTTCCAGATAAGAAAGACCGTTTTAAATGGATCTTCCTTATTTATTACCAATTTTCATGTTCTCTCTATAATCTGTTTTAATACACGATTAATTTTATAAAATCACAAAATTTTTCATGAAAAATAATCTTGGTTCATTTTTGGTTTTATAAAAAATATTCCATTTTCATTTTAAATAATATTTTCTATTTTCCTTAAACCGCATAAAAATGTTTTATTTCCAATGTTTCTTAAACACTCTTTTAAAATGTTATTACATCATATTGACATAATATATAATGATCTATTATGTCTTCCCTTATTAATTTCCAGGTATTATTAAAATCCATCCTTTCAGGGATACAATTATGATATTCCTTTTTGAGATTCATTTTGAGATGATTATGATACCCAATTCTTTACATGGGTTACCCTTAGGTTTATATTTGATTTCATAAGTATGATTCATTATGTTGAAAAAATATTCAAAAAAAAGATATGATTGGTGCATACATATAGTGTTCTAGTGAATTTGGTAATGTTTAGTCTCATGAGATATCGTTTTTGGGATAGGGAGTGAACTTAATTCCTTGACGGGACTTTGTCCACCATGTCTTGGTTGTTATACTTGACTCATGATTCTTACATGATCCCCAAAAGTAATTTTTTTACTCAAAGAAAATGAGTTATAATAAAAAACTATCCATTCCCTCCCTTAAGAGGGACTGAAATAATGGAGACCGAGGGAATCCCCTCAAATCATGTTGACCCTCTCGGGCTTCAAAACTATCCACAATATAAAACCAGAACTTCTCTAAACCTATAATATCCAATGATGTGAGGTGGTTGAATAATTTTCTCCCTTCCCTTCATGTGTTTGACACATTAGTATTTTCTCTGAATATATGTCTACACCTTATAATGATATACCCAATCGACCAAGGATGGTTTCTATCTCCATGGAGGGAGATCTCATCCCAGTTCACCATATGTTCCCCAAATTATCCTATGATGTTATAAAAACTAAACACAAGTTAAGACATTATTTTAGAGATTAATTAAAATATTTTTTCATGATGTTTAATTATTTCACTAATGTTCCAATAAATTTATACGTTACAATCCTTTTCATCTAGTTTTATGTTTAAATATGCTTAAACCCATGTAATGATATATAAAAGGATATAGACTCTATAGTTGGTATTAGACAAGGTAATTTTTATTTATATTTTGTATTCAGATAATATATAACTAGTGAATTCCATATAGACGGTATAAAATATATGAAACCATTACTAAATTTTTTTATGTACATAGTTTTTTATCAAGAAAATGCACTCATTTCCAGATACTACAAGTGGAAGTGGTTCTAGAATAGATGAACAGTATGATATTTGACAAGGTGTTACACGTCTTACTAGGGGTAACCCATTACACGACAATGGGCCTATGGTTCCCATGTTTTGACACTCCTGGGGTATATCGTTTTATAAATTCATAAGATAATTAAGAACAATTATTAAGGGATCAAAAAATTCCCATAACAATATAAGATAGGAAATAGACCATGGAAAACCTATAATGATACACAAGGAATTAAATGTTCGAATATACTTTTCATTGACAGGTTTATATTCAATGTTCAATGTTTTATTTGTATATTATTATTATCTATGTTTTCAAAACCATAAGATATACTTTTTTTAATTAATGGTTTATAAATAGAAGAAACCATTCTGATAATCAATGTGATTGGTAATGTGATGATTTCCCTAGTGATATTCCAAATATGATGGGAACGGGTGCTGAAAAATTTATGACAATACATTCTCAGTGGGCTGAAGTTATGAATAATCACATGAATAATGAGGAACTGTATCTTTTCCAAAAGAAAGAACTAGTTAACATAAAATCATTCCTGAGGTAAATGAATCCAATTTTTGGTGGATATTTTGATACACTTCTCATAGAATAGCGTATTATATCCATTGATAAGATATTCTCTATCCTTCCCTTCTCAAAAAATAGAATGTTGAGTTAGCGTTCAATAGTTTTGATGGGGAATCTTATTAGTGACAGAAATTGATCAGGAAGACAAATTCCAAGTTGGAAATTGATTCCATTGAATAAAAAAACATAAATAAAATATTTTTTAATAAATATTTTCCCAAAATTATCCACCTCAAGATGGAAGGATAATTCCATAGACGTAAGAAAAAGGGACATGATTTTGTCTGAGCATATGGAGAAAACATTTCAAGGCTTTCAAGATAGGCTTTATGATATTTTTCATGATCACTGAAAGCAAGGTGGGTAGCTTCATTATATGACATAAGATGAGTCTACGAAAAGCATTGGTGATTCGAGACATTGAAAATTGTGTAGAGATTTTCTATCATTCCTTTGAGTTGAAATGGGAATTATAGACACTTTGTGGTCTCATGGGCCTAGTGAAAAAATGATTAAAATTGATTTTAAAATGGGTGATGAATTTCATGATGGAATGAAGACCATACGTCCCATGTTTCAAAATTGTGGGAAGAAGCATCATGGAAATGACAAAATGGAAACCAATGGATGCTTCAAATGTGGAGGTAAATTAAATATTCCTAATAACTATTGAGAGGATATGAAGAATCCCACTAATGAGGAAGAAAAAAAGGATGGTTCAGAACAACACTCATCATGTAGTGTAGTGTTTCTACTATACCGAACATAGGCATTACACAAACCATTTCCTTATGCCATGTATTTTTTGTGGAAATCAAAAAAAACCTCCCTGTTAGAATGGAAGTGAATATTTCTTACTAATAGTAAGGTGGGGCTCAATAATGATGATTTGATAGATACACTAGTTATTAATTTAAGAATACTTAATTTACTATTTTTTCTTGTTCTATCCATTTTTTAACATCTTTCATGTTCAAAAAAACTATTCAATCACCACATTAAAATTTGGAGGTTTAGTTCTATATGGGAACAAAAATTGAGAATATTTTTGCATTCAAAGTCCATAACTCCCCCCTAATAAATTTTTGTGGAATAATACTCCCAATAAATATTTTCATACTCCCTTTTATGGTAATTGAAGATATATTGGGCATGGTTTTCATATCTATATATAAATCCAACATCATCTTTCCAGAATTAGAGAACACTCATCACATCCCGAAGCATCCCCCAATTCTATACAAGTGTAAGGAGGAAGATTAATCTATTTCATAATAATGAACTCAATTGCATGTAATGTTACCATATCAGAAAACATATCAAGCTCAAATACCAGATATAAAGGATTAATTTGCACTCAATGAAATTCCAACTTTGAGAACTGTATTAATTTGTTCCTCGAAGAGATTCAGAGTCTTCCTCCTGGGTGAGAGGTTGATTTCTCAAATTGAAGTAATATCCTTGATATATTACCTTAGAAAATAATCATTATGTAATGGTCGTGGGTGATTTGGAAAAACTGTAGAAGGAGTTACATGATAATGTTTACAAGGATTTTTTACACATGAGTGCTTCAGTATGGGGTTTTCTAGTCCTCTTAATCACGATGAATGGCGGATCAATTCTTCAGTGAATTGATTATCTTGAGCTGAAAAAAATCATGATAAGGTAAAATTATCCCATGCCATATATATATATATATGTCTTTTTTGATTATCTATATGGGGCCATTTTTTTATAAGGTGGACATTCTCCCAGGATATTACAAGTTAAACATGAGGTGTAAATATATTCCAAAGACATCATTTCAAACATGGTATGGACACTATGATTTCATAGTGATTCCCTTTAGAATAAATAATTCTCTATAAAATTAATGTATTTAATGAATATACTTGAGATATTTGTGATAATATTTATCATTTATATTTTGATATACATCAATAGCAAGGTGGAACCAGAGTATCATTTGAATACTATGTTAAATACATTGCGAAGGGACAAAATTTAAACAATGTATACTAAATATGTTTTCTTTATAGATGATGTATCATTCTTGGGTCATGTAATCACTAGGAATGGGATATCTTTGGACTAGTCCAAAACAAATGTAATTGAATTGGGGCCTAGGAAAACATCTATAAATGAGACCCATATTTTATTTACACAATATTGGTATTAAAAATGATTTTTTGAAGAACTTATCATGATTTAAAAACCCACTTCCCAAGATGAATTAGAATACAGAAATGTTTTTTTGGAAAAATAAACGTGATGACATATTCAAAGAGTTGAAAAATGGATTATCACCACACTAGTTCTCACACTTACCACAAGTGGGTAAATCGTTGTGGTGTACATTTTTTCTTTTAAGAATGTCTTAGGGTGTTTACTAATGTAAAATGTTAATTTTATAGCCTATACATCCACAAAGATGAAAATTCCAAAGAAAAAATGTCCCATGCATGATATAGACATTTTATTTATAATCTTTGAATTGAAAAAATAGAGTCATTATGTCAATGGGTAGAATTGTGAGATATAAACTGATAAAAAGAATCTAAAATATATATTCACCCAAAAATAGATTAATATGGGCCACCAATCATGTTTATATCTCATCAATGATTATGACTTCTCAATATTATACTATCCTTGTAATCAAAATAAGGTAGCAGATACTCTATGTAGAAATGATCATGTATTATTTTTAATTAAGAGAAATGAGAAGGATCCAATCCCTTTATTCTTTCAATTGATGGACATGGGAATCGTTAAGGAAGGAAAATAATTAATCATATCTTAAATTATTTCTCAACCATCCCTTATTTAGAAAATAAATGATTCTCAGAGAAATGTTGTGGAAATTTAGAAGAAGGTAAAATCCTTGATAAAATGATAATCTTTAGAGTTCCAAATAGATGAGGAATGAGTCTTGAGATTTGGGTCATGACTCGGTGTACCATCCAATCTGAAAATAAATATTGACCCGATCAATGAATCATATAGCTCAACATTCTCTATTCACATAGTGAGTACAAAAAAAGTATCAATATCATCGAGAGAAATATTGGTGGGATTATATGAAAAAGGATATCCTTTAATATAATTCAAATTGCATATTTTTTTAGAAATTGAGGGATAAAATAAAAAATTCTACAGGGATGATGAAACTACTACCCATACCAACATGGAAGTGGAAGTACATTACCATAGACTAAATCACTAGATATCAAAGTAAGTCCAAAAGAAAAAAATTCTATATGGTTTTTTTGGGATAGTGTTTCAAATGTTGGTCACCTTATCATAATTCGATAGGAGTTATCATTGGATCAACTTTCACAAATATACACCAATGAAGTTTTATGGAAACAAGGAATATCTCTATCAATTGTATCTGATCTTGATTAGAGATTAACCTTGAGGTTTTGAAATATTCTCTAGCATTTTATAAAAATGAACTCAACATTAGAATGAAATATCATCCTCAAAATTATGGCCTACCTAAGCAGAATATCCTAACACTATAACAAATTTTGAGTTTGTGTTTTACGGACATCAATGGAGGATAGGACCAACGTCTTCCACTAGTCGAATTATCCTACTACAACATTTTCTACTCAAGAATCCAAATGGATACATATTAAACCCTTTATTGAAAATTTTTTATAACACCGTCATGTTAGTATGAATTTATTGAACATTATCTTATATTACCTTGAATGGTCGAAGAAATTTTGGAGAAGGTGAAAACTATTCATCAACAAATCAAGGCATACCAAATTCGACAAAAGAGTTATACATACAATTATTGATGGGATATAGATTTTAATATAGGAGAAATTTTACTTCTCTATATGTCTCCATGGAATAGGATCATGATAGTTGGGAATAAAAGAATGCTTTGTCCCAGGTACATCGGACCCTTCGAGAACCTAGATCATCTCAAAGTCATTACCTATCAACAGGAACATCCACCTACCATGTCTCAAGTACATGATTCATTCCACATATGAATCTTATCTAAGTTCATACCAGATCCCCCATATGATTTAAATTCTTAGGGGGCACAATTAGAAAAAGATATCTCATACAGGAAGCAGCTTGGGAATATCATAGATTGTAGAGATAAATTTTTTCTCAACAAGACTACTCACCGAGTCAACGTACTATGTTAGCACTATAATTACAAAGATGAAACATGTAGATCAGAGGAGGTTATGAAGGATAATTACCCTCACTTGTTTTCACCATAGTTTTTAGAATTAAAATTCAAGGTAGAAATTTCATAAGGGGGGAGAATGCAACATCCTGAAATTTTATCATTTGAAAATACCTTATTATAATTATGTCATATAGTATAAACCACTTTAAACCACATTGAGAAAATATTAAAATAATTTTCGAATGATGAATTAATGTCATAATATGTATTTCTTGTTGTTCAAAAACCTGTACTAATGAAATTGTAACTTGAACAATGGAATAGTAATGTTACCCTTATAAATAGTATACTGAACAATTGAATAGAAACATCACCAATGAATTTATAAATAAAATTTATCTATATTATATGTGATAATATCATATAATTATATTATAGTATAAGTAAATAAATTTTTTAATTATTATTAATTATGTGTAGGTATGTTGGTAAGTTAAAAATATTTAATTAACATTTTTTATTGAATATAAGTTATAAAAGAAATTTTATTACCATAAAATGTACTAAAAAATTAATATTTCTTATATTATGATTTAATGAAAATTTTATGAGGCATTATTTATGTTTTTCGATGTGTTACGAAATCAGTTGTAATTATAAAATTGATGTTTTCCATAAAAATAAAAATTTTATTTAAAAAGTAAAAATTATCATATTTAGAAAAATATTTCTCATAATACAGTGTTCATTTATTGAAATATATATATTGAAAAAAAATTAGGGTATATTTTTTTAATTTTTCTAAAATACATCAATTTTTGGTAGTAAAGTACTGTAATTTACAGTTTAAGTATAATACTTGAATAATGGAGTTATAGTTAATGTATAGCTGATATAATTAAAAAATATAAAAATATCCATCATTATTTAAATATTCCTAGTGATAATTCTCATTATATACCTAGTCTTGGGGGAAAATAATAATCTAATGTGTAAAATAATGAGAAAAAACCCCTCTCCTCCACTATAAATTCCCCCTCACCATCTCTTCTACTTATACATCTAATGCTCTGATAAATGTAATTTTTTTTCTAAAATATCATCCCAAATATATCCCCCATGTCCATAAGTTCTTTTTCTAAAAAAATGATAAAAAAACATTTTTTTAAAAGTTTTTTTAAGGGAGGAGAAACTCAAGAGTTAAATTCCTCTTTCCTTGTAAGTTGATTTCATTCCAAGTTATTTTATTATTATTCCCTAACATACCTCATATAAATTGTTTATTACTCAATTACATCACATAAATAGTAATTTTATTATTTTAATGGAATAATTCGTCATTAAACCCATCTCCTCGCCCAATTAATCAAAAAGAGAAAATGTCATTCATGGGTGTTAACTTTCAAGGATGAAAAATTATCATTTTCCTCAAATGACTTAAATGTTTTTCATAATACCATTTATTTATAATATTATATATGTATTAAAACCTTTTTAATCTTATAGAATCAATAAATATATATGGTTTGAATATAATGAAACAAAACAAATTCATTTTGAGAGAAAACCGCCCAAAATAATCCAAATGATTATCACCAACATCTTATCTAATGATTAATCCTCACCCAAAATATCCAAATTAATTATATAAACATTTATCCTTGTGAATCTTAATTACTAACTTATAATTTCAATTTTGGATTTATATTTCCATTTTATATGAATATAAAATATATGGCCCCAACCGTAAAAATTACATAATCTTGAATTAATATAATAATTCACATTGATGATATTTTTAGGTATATAGTTTTTTAGAATTAGGTCATAACTTATACATATCAACTTGAATATTACAACTAGGCACTTCTAATCACAATTAAGTTTTCATAAAAGAAAACTCCTAAAAAAGAAACATGTTTAGTTCCATGACTTTTCCTTGGTCTCATCTTTGACCATATTCATCTTTATTTGTTTTTAAAAACAATTAGAAACAAGGGATAAGGATAAAAAAATCAGTAAGGGGTACATAATGAAGGAGAACTATTAGTTTTTTTAGACAAAAAGTAAACCAAGTATACTTTATCATAAAGTAATACTTTTCACCTTAATGAAGTAGCAGAACACTTCACTGAATATACGCTCATTGCTTAATGTTTTTTGTAACAAAAATATTACCATAAATCCCTTAGAAATAGAAATATAACATATAAGGTAACATGGGACATAAAAATAGTTAATGGGAATAACCATTCTATCGAATTCGATATATATCACTAGATTGAATAGCCATACTATTGACTTCCATACCCAATAAATTGGAGGTTATAACGTAACCACCCAACCTTGGTTTATCATGAAACAACCCCTCATTTAGTTTATCACATAACCACCTTTCATTGGATTATCACTTAACCACTCGTCAAATGTCTAAGTACCATTATATAATCATAACACCTAAAAAATTCCAAATATCAACCTTTCACTAATAACATTTCATTTTCAATTACAAGATATAATTTCAAGATATTGAAATACTCAATCCATTTGAAAACCAATTTCAATACCAATACAACCATAAAAGGAATAAGTTATTTCTTTTCCTATTAAAAACATTAAGGCCTATAGAGGAACACAATTATCAAATAATGATTTTGGCGATGAAGAGGTCTTTGTCACCACATAAGTTAAAATAATTCCTTTGACTTTTAGTAAAATGTATTGTAGAAAAGGATTCCATTTCAATGATATTAAAATTTAAAGGGTTTTGTTATATGCCGTATAAATGAAGGAGGTGTATATTATCAAAATATTTCTCAATGAAAAGATATTGAGACAAAGTCCCTTACCTTGAGTCTGATTCGTCCCATATGTTCCATGTTCTTCTTGACTAATAAACATAAGATAATTTCTACTTGATTCAGAAAATATTTCAAGTTTATTGTTCCTTTTATATCACTTATTAACAAGTTATAAAATTTAAAAGTTAATATAAGTTGTTTTGTCGATATTGGGTACTTGAGTTGAAAATGAACTTGTTATAATTAAAAATTTTCCATGTGGTAAAATTTCTGTTATCTCCATAATGATATTCATGATTTAGATATATTATATATCATTTATATATAGTATATATGTATTTATAATAGTTTATAACATTTGGAGATATGAAATTAATTCACCACTCATGGAGATGGTAAACTGTACGTACGGATGAACGCTTCTTTCATTTATTTTTCTTATTTAATGGAATGAAACCTAAATTATAAATAATGTATATTTTTATTAAATTATAATATCATATGATATAAATTTTATATAGGTTTCTTAAATCTATCCATTATAAATTCCATTTAAGGCATGAACAATTAATATCACTTTGAGGGGGTTGTAGTCCGCACTTACTCAATTGAAATTATCATATTCACACATAATGTAATGCATAAAGGTATTTTTTTAACTAAAAATTACAGTATCCTAGATAAAATATAAATATAGCATATATCATATATAAATTAATTTCCATCATAATGGCCACCATGAGATGTGGTAGGGGAAAATCGAATTATCATTGTTTCGTGAGGCAGTAGTTTTCCATACAAAGAAATAGTATGTCTGTATCCATTAGATGGAGGTGTGTGTATGTGTAGTCTGAATCATTATCATAAAAAAATAATATTATATTTAATATACTTCTATTTTTCTAAAATAATTTTATAAATAGTGTTTAGGGGTTGTAGAAAGAAAAATAAATGAATGAAAATTGAGAGAAGACATTACCGCAAATCTAGTAACTCATGTTGATTTAAGCTAAAAGGAATTCTTGAATTTCCTTCTTCCTATGTTAAGGATTCTCGGATAAAGAGAGGGATGTTAGGAGACTATTATGGCTGAGTATGGACGAGACAAGGGTATAGAGAGGTGTGTGTATGTGGTTAGAGGTGGTGTCCTTTTATAAGTGGGAGGGGTAGTTTAGGAATGTCTTGAATGAATATTTTATTATAAACTGAATTTAGATTTCCCAAAGGTCCAAAACTCATTTAATTAAAAGATAAGATGTGTATTGTTCGAAATCCTATCAAAAAATAGTTTTGGGTTTCAAATTTAACTTTATCATTTAGCTTTAACCCTAGGTTATCTAATTTAACTCTTATCATGTCTTCTTGTATATTTAGAATATACGGTTAATATATGTACCATAAAATGGGAATAGAACCACACATGGTTCGTTAATGAGATTTTATACATTATCTGAGAGATTTGGAAGAATCGTAGATTTTTATGACTATTATATCATTTAATAAATTAATATTTTTTCTGAAACCCATTTATTTTAATGTTTATACTATTCATATGTTGAAATTTTAAAAAACCATAAGAACATTTCTCATTGGAAAAAAATTTTAATTAAAAAATAAAAATTAATACTCATCCCTAAAATTAATGGATGGAATATAAAGTTTCAAAATAAATTTATTTTAATATTAATAATATTATTTATTTAAATCATTCATTAATAAGGTAATCACTACATCATCATTGTGTAATAAATAAAATAAGTTTTTCTAATTTTTTAACATTATAATAAAAATACCATGATATAAGAAGTATTTTTATATTTCTAATGAATATTTATAGTTGAAAATATCACTTATATAACCCCATTTAAAAAAAATTTACTGAAAGATACATGTTCATGTTAAATTTTTGATTAAATAAATTTTTATAAAATGTAATTTTCACATCAATGTAGCTCCATTGAAAAGACCATAAATTTTCATGGAAATTTTTTTTATTAATTCATTGGAATTTTACGAGTCTGTGGCTTCTGACGGCCCTTGATTCTAGGGCCCGGTGTTCCCGGAATCAATTTCCGAAGTTTTGTTCGGGTACTTTCAGTAAACGTACATGTAGGTTTCTCTATCTTTTGAACCGGTACTCGGAATTAAAATCCGAGGACACCGATGAACTCGCAGCGCCGGTATTCACTTAAGGGGACCTTTACCGCAGTTGTGTTTAATGAGGGTTGAATGTTAAAAATTGGGGTTTAATTAAAAAGTTAAATAAAATTGTTTAGAACAATTTTATTTATCTATGGTAGTTATTTCCTCCCATGGGGAAGTTATTGGTGGGGCCCACACCCACATAACTTCCCATGTGTGGATAATTTTGAGGTGGGGCCCACACGAGCCCCAACCTTTCATCTCCCCATAACCTCCCTTAAACCCCCAATTAACCCCCCCCCCCCTTATTGAATGAGAACTCTCCCACTCCATTTCTCTCTCTCTTTAAAATTTGCCAACACATGTTAATTAATGAATTCCAACTCTTCAACTAATTAATTGAAGGGTCTGAATTTTAAATTACATGTGTGAATAAAAATAATAGCTTTAGCTACTATTTTGTTTTGTGGCATTCGTTGTGTTGAGAGGATTTGTAAGATAGATTTGGATAAAAAAATAAGACTGTTCTTCTCTCAATGAAGAACACCATCCTTCCAACGAAGAACCGCCGAGGAATGTCAAACATCGCCTTCGATCTTCAGCCAAACCAAAGGAGAAGGAGCCACCCACAAGGAACGTTGATGACGCGTCATCCTTGGCCTTTCTTCCCCAACGTCAATGAATTGACACTGTCTTCCCGAGACGCCGTCTTCCACGATGCTCGACTACCGCAAACATTATTTCAAGGTTGAGTGGATTGCTTCAATTTTATTTTCATAAAATTGTTATTCATTCTTCGTGAAACGATGTTTATCTTCGGCCATGTGATACCGCCTAACGCGGAGGGCATGGGCCGAATGAACACGGCCCGACGACCATACATTTATCCTCGTTACAATTGGATGGCAACGGTGAAAAAAAGAGTGATGGCGACCGGAGAAAAAGCGGCAGCCTTATGCCGGCCGAGTGGACAGGAACTGCGGCCCTCGACTGTCGGCCGCTCGACCGTTGAAGAACCATCTGGGCTAGAGGAAGACCGAGACGCCACAAGGGGTGCCGCGCTGCAGAGTACTGCGGCCCTCAATCCGCGGGCCGCTTCGACAGCGAACAGGTTGGCTCACCGGCCGGCCGGGAGAAGAAACCGCAACACCCGGAGCTGTCGCACTGCAGGAACGCAGCCCGCCGAGTGGGCTGCTTGCGCCAAGAAGGCGGGCCAGCTTGGATTGGCCGGTTTGGGATGGCGGCGCCGCCAGTTCAGGGAGCCATCCCCCCACCGGGCCGGGCCGCGCCCTTTCGTGGGCTGGGCCGCCTGCCACAGCGTTCCGAGGATTTTCGGGTCAGGTCGGGCCGCGTGTTTCATCGGGACGGTACGACCCCCTTCCAGATGGGGCCCACCAAATTTGGGTTGACCCAACCGACCAGCCCACTGGGCTTAACTTGCCGAACCCATTTTCACTTAAACATGAATAACATTAAGACCGCGCGTCCGATCGACGCGCCGTCAGCGAAACTGGGACCCTCGTGACATGGCGGTCCTTCTGCAATACTCTATTTTGAGTTTTGGATAACTTTGGAAAATGGACTGGTTTGGAACAAGCATATTTCCAACCGGGCCCCCGGAGCAAAAATGCTAATAACTCTAAGACCGGGTGTCTGACCGACGCACCGTCTGTCGCGTTGGGTTCCTTTTGACAAGAAAAAACTTCGGGAAACATCAACTCTGGACTTCGTGACAGTTTATTATTGACCCCTTGTCTCGAGAAGTGGACCATCCCAGAATTGAGCATGCGGTGTGCGAGAACCCTAGAGATGGTTGCGACTACAACGACTACCATACTGGATTCCTCCGTGGGTTCGGCGATGACAACAACCGTACTGGAATCTTCTGTGGGTTCAGTGACGATTAAAACTGTACTGGAATCCTCTGTGGGTTCATCAGTGACGAAAACTGTACTGGAATCCTCTGTGGGTTTCGTAGCGACGAAAACTGTACTGGAATCCTCTGTGGGTTTGGCAGCGATGATAATTGTACTAGAATCCTCCGTGGGTTCGACAGTGATGATGAATCAGTGAATTCATCTGATCATCACTATCTCTATACGAAGGATGCGTACCTGTGTGTGCTGAGTCTTGATTTTCAATCATTACCATCGGTGTGATTGAATTTTTTCCTGCGTGGACTGGGTTGTGCTTTGGCTCGAGAGTTGGAGCCGAACTGAGAAGATGAATTGGGTATATGTATGGGAATATAACTAAGTAGTGTTGTTTGATACTACGTGATTGTATATTTCCTTTTTGGTTTATCCTTCATGGATTATAGGAGACCTTATGTGGTCTCAGGGTCCCTACTGAGTATCGTTATACTCACCTCCTGCACGGGCAATGCCCGTACTACGTTGTGATGGTTGCAGACGATGGAAATCACTGATCGTGTTTGAGGCTTGTGAAGATGGACTATGCCAAGAGGTACACCACTTAGAGAGACGTACTCGGAGATGAAGGAAGGAACCGAGGTGAAGAGGAGACTATTTGTACCCAGCCTTCAAGTGGAATTCCTAGAGGATGACTCAGGGGTTGATGTTTTACTTTACTGCTGTTGTACTAGCCATTCAGTTGTACTATACTTTCTGTTGAGTTTGTATTCTGGCCCATTTACCTTTCATCACATAATTGTGTATTTAGTATCACTTTGTTCTTACATCTGTTGCATACTCTATTGTGTTTTTTACTATTATAAAGGAAATTCCTTCCCTTTTAATGGGATTTATGCCTTTGTTGCTAGTTTCCATCTCCTGGCCAATGGAAGGCCGGCTTGGGGTAGTCAAAGCATGGGCCTTGAGGATGGGTCATGACAAATTGGTATCGTAGGAGTTAGTTTTACCGCAGAACTTTGGACTCTGATCATTCATTTCTATGAATAAATAGTGTTAAGAGTATTGAGTGTGGTTTTCAGTCTAGGGAGTCTAGTGTTGGTGCGGTGACCGACGTATCCATACACCAGGACCCTAAACCCTGATTTCTGACTTTGTGCATGAAAATACTGATTGCATGTGTGTTTCAAAAGTTTTCTTTGTGATAACATTATGTCAGCTCACCGGGTATACTGTTTGACTGTGGTGCACCTGTTTATTTTTAGGATGGCCCCACGAAGGCAGCCAGCTAGGGTTATGAGTCGCATTAAATATGGAAGCCCACCGAGCGAGGAGGCCTCGGTGCAGGGCCCCATCACAGAGGAGGCACCAGAGGTACCACTAACCACTGATCCACCGATACTACCAGCCCCAGCAGTAGAGACTGCACACCGCCTGAGTGTGTTGCATGAGTTTTAGCGACAGAGGCCGCCCAGGTTCTGCGGAGAGACAGACCCTCAGTCAGCTGAGGATTGGCTGGAGGCTATCGTCAGGGTTTTCAAATTGGTAGGGACACCAGCCTACCTTATGGTGATCCTTTCTGCAAGTCTCCTACATGTGGTAGTAGGTAGATGGTGGAGCTTGATGCTCCAGGTGCATGATGAGGCATCTCTTCTTTGGAAATACTTCGAGAGTCTCTTCCGCTCTGAGTTTGTTCCTACCACCCTTCGTGTGGTGCGGATCCAGGAGTTACATCATCTGCGGTAGGGAATCATGACAATAGTTTAATACTCAGCGAGATTTATTGACCTATCGCACTACTCCATGGACATGGTACGTGACCCATTTTCCACAGCCCGAACCTTTGAGTAGGGACTGAGGCATGAGATCCGAGCTTTGATGGTTCCTCTCAGCATCCCGACGTAGGCAGGGGTGATAGAGCAAGCCCTTATAGTGGAGAGATTTCTCACTAAGCAGTCACCAGTTGCGAGACCCACCATAGGGTGACACGTATCGGAGTCTTCTATAGCCGGCAGTATACATATTTAATAGAGGTTCAATCGGACCAGAACATTAGTTGGGCGACCTCAGGATACAGGTTCGATTGTGCGGGGCTCCAAAAACAGAGCTAGTTATCCGAGGAGCAAGCAGTGCTATGCATGCGGAAGACAGAGTCACATGGCTCAAGGCTATCTGACCCACCATGCAGATGAACAGGGGACAGTAGAGGTACCTCCCATGTAGAGGTATAGGTTCGACCCTAGCGGTCCATCAGGAGCTTGCAGACGAGGAAGACGAGCTGGCCGAGCGGCGGGTGGTGGACGACGCTTCGAGGATCTACCACCACCACCACCCAGAGGTCCACCCGGACCACAGGGAGATGGAAGACAGAGGTAGGATCAGCTCCAGGAGGTGGAGTCTTACGACCACGGCGCACCTGAGATGATTCGAGGTACTATCTATGTCTAATCCAACCTTGCTGCATTACTGATAGACACAGGTGTGAGTCATTCTTTTATTGATGATTCCCTTGTTCAGATATCAGAGATTCCGACAGAGTCGTTGGCTTGATCCTTAGGGCTATATACTCCTACGGGAGCAGACTCGAGGATTACACACTGGTGCCAGTAGTGTGATATTACTCTAGGAGGCGAGAGCTTCGGCTGGGATCTTCTTGTAGCAGCGTCGAGGTCTTACGATGTCATCTTGGGTATGGACTGGTTTTCTACAATCCAGGCTCAGATTGACTGCATTAGCTGCAAGGTTTTGTGTATCCCCACGGACAGGAGCAGGTTCACCTTCACCAGTAAGAAGGGAGCCTTAGCAGCATAGGATGGACTTACGCAGAGGAGAGGGCACAGATAACACATCAGTTGGCTAGTCTCATCCTTGGAGCAATTGATGTTCAGAGTCCGAGTTTTCCTGTTGTGGTGGATCTGTATGCGGATGTTTTCCCTGATGACATTCCAAGACAACCTCTATGCAGAGAGGTAGACTTCTATGTTGACCTATACCACAGTACAACACTGATATCTACTCCCGCATATAGGATGGCTCCCGCTGAGCTTCTTGAGCTACAGGTACAGCTGGAGGACTTGCAGGGAAAGAGATTCATCTGACCCAGTGTCTCACCCTGGGATTATCTGATTCTGTTCATCAAGAAGAAGGATGGGAGCTTACAACTATTTTTTGACTACCGTCACCTAAATCGGGTGACCATGAAGAACAATTACCCACTTCCGAGGATTGCCGACCTCTTTGATCAGCTCAAGGGAGCAAGATGGATCTCGAAGATAGACCTCAGGTCAAGCTATCACCAAATCAGAGTTCGTGACAAGGATGTGCAGAAGACGGCCTTTAGCTATTGGTATGGCCACTACAAGCTCTTGGTTGTGCCCTTCAGCATAACCAACACTCCAACAGTGTTCATGAGTCTCATGAACAGGATCTTCTAGCCTTACCTCGATTGTTTTGTCTTAGTCTTCATCGATGACATACTAATTTACTCGACTACTGAGGAGGAGCACACCTACCACTTGTAGGTTGTACTAGATACACTCCGAGAGCACCAGCTTTATAGTAATCTCTCGAAGTGTCAGTTCTGGATTCAAGAGGTAAAATTCTTGGGACACGTCATCTCGGAGGTGGGAGTTATAGTGGATCCTACAAAGATCGAGGCAGTACTTGCTTGGGAGCCACCCAAGAGCGTGACAGAGGTGCGGAGTTTTCAAAGTCTAGATGGGTACTATTAGACATCTGTACCAGACTTCTCCAGAGTTGTAGCACCGCATTCATCCTTGATGAAGAAGGGGAAACCCTTCGTGTGGTTAGATATATGACAGTGGAGCTTCTAGGAGCTGAGGTAGAGATTGACTAGTGCGCCCATCTTGAGGCTATCAGAGGAGGGCATAGGGTACGTAGTTTACTGCGACGCATCAGGAACCAGAATCGGGTGTTTCCTAGTGTAGAAGCGAGCAGTGATTGCATATGGTTCAGGGAAGATGAGGCAGCATGTGTAAAACTACGCAATCCATGACCTGGAGTTAGCAGCAGTGGTCTTCTCCTTGAAGATGTGGCGGCACTATCTGATGGGCGAGCACTTTACAGTCTACTCTGCCAACCAGAGTCTCAGGTACATCTTATTGCAGAGGGGCCTAAACCTAAGACTGTGGTGATGGCTCGAGTTCCTCTTGTACTATGACTTTGAGATATTATATACTCCTAGGAAGGGTAACGTTGTAGCTGATGCTCTCAGCGATAGATCAGGCATTCAGCTACTTGGAGAGGCGACAGAGCAGCTAGCCGCGTTGCAGATAACCTTTGTGGATATAGATGGATAAGCCTTTCTACAGTCTCTCATAGTCACTCCTCCACTCCTTCAGTGAGTTAGAGAGGCACAGCGTGGGGACGTTAACTGTGAGATGCGACGTGCTCAAATATCCATAGGGCAGGTTCCTAATGGATTTTCTGAAGGAGGGGAGCACATCATCCTCTTCAGGGGATGTACGATGGTACCAGTTTCACTACAGGAGGAGGGGTTTAGGGAGTTCCACACTTCCCCTCTAGCAGTACATCCAAGAGTGTTGAAGATGTACTAGGACCTCTGACGACAGCACTGGTGGCCGGGCATGAAGAAGGATGTAGCATAGTTTGTTTCACAATGCCTCACTTTTCATCAAGTGAAGTTGGAGCACTAAGTACCAGCATTCTAGGTACATCCCTTAGAGGTCCCGGAGTTGAAGTGGGATAGGATATCCATGGATTTCGTGATGGGGCTTCCATGTA
Source organism: Viscum album (assembly GCA_963277665.1). Lineage (NCBI taxonomy): Eukaryota > Viridiplantae > Streptophyta > Magnoliopsida > Santalales > Viscaceae > Viscum > Viscum album. Next base: position 459,670,338 of record OY728141.1, on the reverse strand, counting down.
CATCCATGGGACATGACTCTATTTGGGTGATCTTAGACCGACTCACCATGTCGGCCCACTTCCTACCAATTAGAGAGAAGGGCTTAGTAGAGACATTGGGACGCCTCTATGTATAGGAGATCGTACGGCTTCACGGTGTGCCAACGACTATCGTTTCCGATCGAGATGCTCATTTCACTTCTCAGCTATGGAAGGGGTTACAGGAGGCTTTAGGGACGCAACTACGTCTGAGCACCGCCTTCCATCCTCAGATGGACTGATAGACTGAGATGACCATTCAGAATCTCGAGGACATGCTTTGTGCATGTGTATTTGACATTGGTCACAACTGGGAGGATCACCTACCATTGGTGCAGTTTACGTACAACAATAGTTGCCACTCCACCATTGGGAGGACACCATATGAGGAACTGTACGACCGACCTAGCAGATCACATCTGTGCTGGACTGACCCTAGGGAGTCAAGACTTGTAGGACCATAGATGGTTCAGGCTATGACGGAGAAGGTGCAGATCATCCAGGAGCGGATGAAGACTACACAAAGCAGACAGAAGTCCTATGCTGATCGGAGGCGAAGACCACTGGAGTTTGAGGATGGCGACCACGTCTTCTTATGGATCTCACCTAGATCGGGTCTATGGAAATTTGGTCGGGGCGACAAGTTATCTCCATGTTTCATCAAACCATTCTACGTCCTCAGCAGGGTAGGCGAGGTGGCTTACCTTCTATCCCTTCCACCTCAATTGCACCGGGTGCATGATGTCTTTCACATATCTCAGTTGAGGAGATACGTGCACGACCCAACCCACATCATCGATCATGGGGAGATGGACATTGATGACGGGCTGACGTTTGCGGAGGTCCCAATGGAGAATTAGGATCAATAGGAGCGGGTCCTTTGTGGACGGTCAATTCCTCTGGTGTACATTCACCGGTAGCACGGGAACCTCCAACAGATCACTTGGGAGCGGGAGGTAGAGATTCGAGCTCAGTATCCCCATTTATTTTCCTAGTGTGTGTTGAATATTTACGGGGACATAAATCCCTATGGTGGGTGTAATTTAAAGACCCATAATTTTCAAGGAATTTTTTTATTTCTTAATTCTTTGGAATTTTACGAGTCTGTGGCTTCTGACAGCACTTGATTCCATGGCCCGGTGTGCCCAGAATCAATTTCAGAAGTTCTATTAATATAAGTTCAGTAAACGTACGTATGGGTTTTTCTATATTTTGAACCGATGCTCAGAATTAAAATCTGAGGACACTGACGAACTCGCATCTCCTGTATTTACTTAAGGAGACCTTTACCGCAGTTGCGTTTCATGCGGGTAGAAAGTTAAAAATTGGGGTGTAATTAAAAGGATACATAAAATTGTTTAGAACAATTTTATTTATCTATGGTAGTTATTTCCTCCCATGGGGAAGTTATTGGTGGGTCCCACACCCACATAACATCCCATGTGTGGATAATTGTGAGGTGGGGCCCACACGAGCCCCAACCTTTCATCTTCCCATAACCTCCCTTAAACCCCCAATTAACTCGCCCTTATTAAATGAGAACTCTCCCTCTCCCTTTCTCTCTCTCTTTAATATTTTCTAACACATGTTAATTAATGAATTCAAACTCTTCAATTAATTAATTAAAGGGTTTCAATTTTGAATTACATGTGTGAATAAAAATAATAGCTTTAGCTATTATTTTGTTTTGGTGCATTCGTTGTGCTGAGAGGATTTATGAGAGATCTTTGGAGAAAGAAAGAAGAGTGTTCTTCTCTAAACTAATAACACCATCCTTCCAACGAAGAACCATCGAGGAACGTCAAACAACACATTTGATCTTCGGCCAAACCAAAGGAGAAGGAGCCACCCGAAAGGAACACTGATGACACATCATCCTCGGCCCTTCTTCCCCGACGTCAACGAATTGATGCCTTCTTCCTGCAACACCATCTTCCGCGAACCTTATTTCAAGGTAGGGTGAATTGCTTCAATTTTATTTGAATAAAATTGTTATTCGTTATTCGTAAAACCATGTTTATCTTCGGCCACAGGATACCGCCCAATGCAGAGGGCGCGGGCTGAACGAACACAGTCCAATGACCCTACGTTGATCCTCATTACTTTTGGATGGCGACGGTGATAGAAAGAGTGATGGCGACCAGATAAAAAGTGGCAGCTGTATGCCGACCGCGTAGAGAGGAACTGCGGCCCATGACTGCGGGCAGTTCGACCGAAAAAGAACCAGCAAGGCTGGAAGACGGCCGTAGTGCCACAAGGGGTGCCATGCTGCGGAGGACCGCGGCCCGCTTCGGTGGTGAACCGGTCGGCCGGGAGAAGGAACCGCGACACCCGAAGGTGCCACGCAGCAAGACCACGGCCCGCCAAGCGGGCCGCCTGCGCCAAGAAGGCTGGCCAGCTTCGATTGGCCGACCGGTTTGTAAAGGCGGAACAACTTGGCGCCACTAGTTCAGGGAGACGAGGGGGCCGACCCCCCCCCCCCCCTGGACCGCTCGTCCGTTCGGTCGGGCCAGCCGGGTCGCGCCCCGCCGGGCCGGGCCGCACCCCACTGGGCTAGGCCGCATGCCACAGCCAGGTCGAGCCCTTTTCGGGTCAGGCCACCCCCCTCGGTCTGGGCCGCATGTTTCATCAGGCCGGTCCAACCCCCTTCCGGGTCGGACCCACCAAAACTAGGTTGACCCGACCCGCCAGCCCACTGGGATTAACGGGACGGGTCCGTTTTCACTTAAACGTGAATAACTTTAAGACCGCGCGTTTGATCGACACGCCATCTATGGAACTGGGACCCTCAAGATGTGGTTTTCCTTTTTCGATACTCTATTTTGAGTTTTATATAACTTTGGAAAATGGATGGGTTTTGAACGAGCGTATTTCCAACCGGGCCCCTAGAGCAAAAATGTTATTAACTCTCAGACCGGGTGTCTGACTGACGCGTTCTCTGTCGCGTTGGGTTTCTTTTGACGAGATAGAACTTCAGGATACATCAGCTCTGGACTTCATGACAGTTGATGAATTTACCCCTTGGCTTGAGGAGCGGACCCTCACGGAATCGATCGTTCTGTGTGCGGGGACCCTAGAGATGGATGCAACTGCAACGACTACCTTACTGGAATATTCTGTGGGTTCGGCAACGACGACAATCGTACTGGAATCCTCCGTGGGTTTGTTGATGATGACAACTATAGTGGAATCCTCCGTGGGTTCGGATGTGACGACAACTGTATTGGAATCCTCCGTGGGTTCGGCAACGACGACAACTGTACTGGAATCCTCCGTGGGTTCGGCAATGATGACTACTGTACTAGAATCCTTAGTGGGTTCGGCAGCGACGATGAATCAGTGACTTCATCAGATCATCACTATCTATATACGAAGGATGTGTACCTATGTTAGCTGAGTCTTGATTTTTAACCATTACCATCGGTGTGATTGAATTATTTCCTATGTGGATTTGGTTGTTCTTGGGCTCAAGAGTTGGAGCCAAACTGAGATTGATGACTTAGGAATATGTATTGGAATATACCTAAGTAGTGTTGTTTGATACGTCGTGATTGTATCTTTCCTTTTTGGTTTATCTTTCATGGATTCTGGGAGACCTTCGGGGGTCTCGGGGTCCCTAATGAGTATCGTTATACTCAACCTTGCACGGGCAATTCCCACACTACGTTGTGATGGTTGCAGATGATGGACAACACTGATCGTGGTTGTGGCTTGTGGAGATAGACGGTACCAGGAGGTAGAACACTTAGAGAGACGTACTCAGAGCTGACGGACGGAACCGAGGTGCTGAGGAGACTATCTGTACCCACCCTTCAGGTGGGATTCCTAGAGGACTACTCGGTGGTTGCTGATTTACTTTAATACTGTTGTACTAGCCTTTCAGTTGTACTGTACTTTCAGTTGGGTTTGTATTCTGGCCCATTTACCATTCAACACATACTTTTGTATTCAGTATCACTTTGTTTCTACATCTGTTGCGTACGTTTTTTATTGTTTACTTTTATAGAGGCAATGCCTTCCCTTTTAATGGGATTTACACCTTTGGTGCTAATCGCCATCCCCTGGCCTATGGAAGGTGGGCTTGGGGTAGTCACAGCACGAGCCCCGAGGATGGTTCGTGACATCCATGGGGTCCCAAAATAGACCCAAGGATGACCATGGTTGGACATATATCATCCAATAGATGTAGGACACGTTTTAGGGTAGTTTAATATTATTATAGTACTATTTTTTTCTCTTATTTAATAGATTTACCCTTTAACCGTGGTGAATAAAAAAATTACTGATGTTACTATTCATAATGCCTAAAAATAAATGGTTCATATTAAAAAAATTTGGACTTCGTGATTCCAATTATGGAATCCTTTTTTACAATCTCAAAAAACAAAAGTGGAAAAAAAATATTTTAAAATTAATTTACAGTGTTCAATCCAAAAAGCGGGATTCTATGGAGTAATAACTATCAAAAGATTGGCATGTGTTTACGTCTAATTAAAAAGTGACATCACTTACAATGACCAAAATAATGGTAAATGATAAAGAAATAATTTAATTAAACTTTAAATCTAATTAAAAATATAATATAACAATATAAATAAATTATATGAAAAGACAGTTTGGACTGAAAATGTAGTATTTTTTACTATTCATTAAAAAAATAAACTTGATCAATAAAATACCATAAATTTACCCAAAGTAAATTTTGATGTCCTGCTTCTAAAAAAAATTATTTTTTCAAATGAAACATATATAATTGAAAAAAACCATGATTTAAAAATGGTTCTCCATAAAAAGGTAGTAAAACTACAATTTAAAAAATATTAAAGAATTTCATGATTAAAATCAGATTTGTTCTTATTTTAAGCCTCTAAAATTGACTGGATAAATGTAAAGACATTTAACAAACATGTATAATCATATTTTAGTTTTTTCTATTCATTCCCACCAATAAAATCACTATGTTTTAACTACCAATTAAAATAATATTATTGTTTTATTTATCGGTATAACTGAGAGTTGTGTGCAATGTAAGATTTCGGAGAAACCCATTGTTGCGTGTTGAGTAAGCTATCAGAAATAACATCCCATTTAACGTAAAATTATTATCTAATTCAAAAATATTAATAAATACAAAAATTTCATTTTATTTATTTACCTGGGATGTTACATCTTTCCCCCATTTAGAAATTGTGTTCTCACAATTCTATTTACTTATCAACTAAGTAGGGTTATTTATCCCTCTAAGCATTTTCAGATTCCCTTTATGCCTCTTCAACTTGATGGTGTTTCCAGAATTCCCTTACCTGATGAATTACTTTATTCTTCATACATTCTATCTTATTTCACGAATTTGGACCGGTTGTTACACGTAAGAGAGACTCTCTTCCAACAAAACTATCTCTAGACTCAAAACATGTGATGGATTCATCATATACTTACTCAACATCAAAACATGAAAAAAATTGTGTACCTGGGAAAAAAATTGCGGTAAAGCCACTCTTTAGGCAACTGATCCAACTTTCTCCAAGATTTCATAGTGTCCAATGAACCTCAGACTCATCTTTCCCTTGTTACCAAAACGCAACACACTTTTCCATGAAGAAACATTGAGAAATCCATGATAAAATACCAAAAAAGAAAGATCCTTCCTTCAGTTATCTGCATAACTATTCTGCCTTCTCTGAGCTATTCTCATGTTATTCTAAATCAACTGAACGTTTTCTGCCATCTCTACTACCAATTTTGGTCCCATCAACATCCTTTCACCTACTTCATCCAAAAAATGTGGGAGTTCAACACCGTATTCCTTATAATTCTTTAAATGGTGACATCTGTATTCATGAATGAAAACTATGATTATAAGAAAACTAATCCAAAGAAAGATGTTGGTCCCAACTCCTTGGGAAATCCATTGAACAAGAACGTAACAAATCTTCCAATGTATGAATTGTTCATTCTGATTTCCCATATAATCAAGGAAGAAAAGTTGTACTGAAATTCAATTTAGTTCTCATTGACTTATGAAGGCCTTTACAAAATTTAGAAATGAACCTATGATCACAATCAGATCCAATGTAGATGGGGACATCATGTAACCTAACTATATCCTTAACATAAAAGAAAAATTAGATATAGATAGAAACTATCTTGAATAGTAGGAATTGAAAAGATTTAATTAATCGATCAATAATAACCCAGATTGCATTATTAACCCAATATATCTACATTAATCCCACAATGATGTTCATGGATATATTTTCCCATGTCCACTTTCGCATCGGTAAAGGCTAAAGCAACCCTTTTGGTAACTATCTCTCTGCTTTAACATGGTGAAAAGTTAAACACTTCCTAGTAAAGTTAGAAATATTTCTTTTCATTCCATCCCACCAGTAAAATTCCCAATTGTCTCTATACATCTTAGTGCTACCGTTATGAATTGATAATGGATAATTATGAGCTACACATAACAACTATTTCCTAAAATGTGAACACAAGGCACACAGAATATCTTTCCAATTCTCAAAACACAATCTTTATCAATGTTAAATTCAGGACACATAACCTTCTAAAAAAATTCTACCTTTTTCTACAACTCCAAGTCTTCCATCCGCAATTTCTTAATTTTTATAAGAGAGATGATTTCAATGAAACATGAAACATACTAGAGATATCTCATGCACCAATATCTTCTATTCCAATTTTTATCAAATCATTAATCAAAGGATGTTGTTCCAAATGTAATATGGTTAATGTAGAATTATTTTTTCTACTGAAAGCATCAACCACTTTATTTCCTTTTCTAGTATGGTAATGAATTGTGCAATCATAATCCTTGATTAATTATAGCCATACCCAATGTCTCATGTTCAATTATTTATGAGTGAAATAATCTTTAAACATTTTATTTTCAGTATATATTTCATATTTCGCTCTATGTATATGATGCCTCAAATTTTTTAAAGAAAAAACTGTAATATCTACTTTCAAATCATGTGTATGGTAGTTTAACTAATGGGTTTTCAACTGACATGAATCATAAAAAATTACCTGATCATTATGCATTATGCAACAACCAATTCCTTTCAACGAAGCATCACTATAGATAACAAAATCACCATTTCTAGAAGGTAATTCCAATATTGGAGAATTCACTGATCTTCTTTCCAATTCATGAAAACAATCATAACATTATTTTTTCTATATAAATTTAACACCTTTTCATGTTTACTTATAAAGTGGACTACATAACTGAAAATTTTTCAACAAACCTTCAGTAATTTCCTGCAAAACGATGAAAACTATGGATCTCTCTAATATTGGTAGGTCTGGGCCACGCTTTAACAACATTTGTTTTAGTAGGGTTAACATTTATTCCATATTTAGAAACAATATGACTAAGGGATGAAATTTCCGGCAACCAATACTCACACTTTCTCAATTTCCCATAAAATTTCTTTTCTTAAGGTTTTCAAGAAAACCCTTAAATGACATTCATGGTTTTATTTACTTTTGGAATATACCAAAATTTCATCAATAAAGACAACCAAAATCATATCCAAGAACTCACTGAAAATTTTATTAATAAAATCCATGAATACAAAAGATGCATTGGTTATCTCAAAATAATAACTACGAATTCATAATGGTTATATCTAGTATGAAACACTATCTTCGGAATGTATACTTCCATTAATTTCAAATGATGGTTCCCCGACCTCAATTCAATCTTTGAAAAATAATGAGCTCCCTGGAGCTGATAAAACATATCATCTATTTAGGGAAAGGATACTTGTTCTTAACTGTGATATTATTCAATGCTCTACAATTAATTCAAAATCTCAATGAACCATATTACTTTTTAAAAAACAAGAGTGGAGCACCGCACGGTAATATGCTAGGTCAAATTTAACATTTATATAACAACTCTTGAAATTGTTTCTTTAGCTACAAATGTTTAAATTGAGATATTTGATATGGGGGTTTTGAAATTGGATATTCATCAAGAATTAAGTCAACAATAAAGTTATCCTCCCGATCAAGTATAATACCAGGAAAATCATCATGGAAAACATCAAGGTACTCATTTACACCTAGAACATAATTAATCTGAATATTTCCTTTGTTTTCAAAAATATTTAACAGGTAAAATTCATTTCCATATTTTACTAGTTTCTCATCTTTCTGAATTGTTATAAGAGATAAGGGTCATTCTTGTAAATAAATTGAATGCCTTTCTGAAAAGAAACCTCTTTATCTCTACATTCAATCTTATCATGGAAAATAGAAATCTAATACATTACCAAGATAACATCAATCTATAATTGAGGGAAAAAAACAAGGTTTCCTGGTATGTTCATTCAACATATAACGATAAGATGATTCTTATAATTTTTTTTCTCCACATTTCCCCTGGGTGTTTTTAACAAATGTTCTAGATTAATATATTGAGGTGGAATTCCAAATTTAACTAAAAATATCTCATTAATGAAATAATGTGTAGATCATGAATCAATCATCACATTGGAATAATCTGGAAAAAAAAGTACCTCATACCACTTCATTTGATGGTCCCACATCAACCGTAGTAATAGGAAAATATTTCACCAAACCCTTCTACTTTTGATCAGTCTGGTTTCCACCCTTAGTAATCAACTTTGGACACAAATTGGCATAATTCCCTAACTCATTGCAACTAAAACATCTTTCCATTGGAATTTCATTACCTTCATGATCATCTTTCATGTAGTTATAAGCAATATGACCAGTCTTACTACACCAAAAGTAGTTTCCAGATTTTGAGAGACATTATCCAGGATAGATCTTACAACACTTATCAGAAGATTGATATTTAATTTTCTTACCTCTAGACTTATTTGATGAATACTTTCCTTTTTCATTCCAACTGGACCTCTTCTTTTTCTTGCTCTAATGAAACACCAAGTCATCAGAAAACTCCATTTCTAATTTCTCAGCACATCTGAAAAGTTTCTTATAGTTACTGAATTTATGAGAGGCTAATTAATTTCGATATCACGACTAAAATCCTGAGTAAGACCGATTAATATTACTATAATGATATTAGATTAAATTTAGAGCATACCTTGCATGTCGAGTGAAATTTTCTTCTTAATCTACCACTAAGTCATCCTCCTTCCTCAAGTCCAAGAATTGTTTTTCCATCCTAATTCGAAATGCATTAGGATAATATTTCTCAAGAAACATACCATTGAATTCATCCTAACCAATAAAATCAATCCCCTCGTTGTACATGATACTTTTAACCATCGACCATGACTAATCAGCTTCTTCATCAAAATGATAAACATCAATACTATCCTTTTGATTATCTTTACACCCCATGACATCAAAAATCATTTCTAATTTTTAGATCCACCATTCAGCTATCACCGGTTCTGATGATCCTTTGAATGATGAGGGATGTTGCCTCTTAAAATAATCCACTACAAACAGGTTCCTATATGGTTTATCTAGTTGATCTCGTGCATAGACACCACCACCATTTATTTCCTACATTAACTAAGCCGTCTCTATAACAATTTGTTCAGTTTTGATTCTTACCATATCAAGTTACTGATTTTGATGGTTATTATTCTCTATATGACTTCCCAACATAGCTTCCCTATTTCCTCTACGAAAAACCGTTCTGAAAAAACATTTCTTAGACGAAGCAACATGGAAATCTCCAAATTCTATAACATTTCAATTTCACCATAATGTAAAAATAATTTATGGATATTCTATTAACAAAATTATAAATCCTAAAGTTATCTAAACTAACCTATGCTACCAACTATAAGACCCCAACCTTAAATAATACATAATCGTGAATTAAGTTAATAATTCACATTTTGGATTTTCTTAGGTTTATGGATTTCAATATTTAGGTCATAACTTATACATAACAACATGAATATTACAAGTAGGTGCTTCTACTCACTATAAATTTTATCATAAAACAAAAACACTTAAAAAATATTTTTATTTCCATGACTTTTTATTTGATCCCATCCTTGAATATATTCATCTTTAAGTCCTATGAAAAACATTTCAAAACATGGGATGAACATAAAAATCTCAGTAAAGGATACATACAAAAGGAAAACTGTTAGTTTTTCAAAATAATAGGTAAACTGTGAATACATTATCATAAACTAATACTTTTCACTATAAAGAGGTAGTAGAACCCTTCACTGAATATAAGTTCATTGTTTACCCATTTTATAACAAAAAGATTACCATATATCCCAAATAAAGCAACATATATCATATAAGGTAACATGGGATATAAAAATACATAAATGGAATAACCATATGGTCGAATTCCACACATAATACTAAATAGAATATCCAAACCGCATACTTCTATAACCATTTCATTAGAGGTTATATCAAAACTACTCGTCCTTGGTTTATCACAGAACCACCCTTATTTTGGATTATCAAGTAATAACCCATCATTGGTTTATCATGTGACCACTCGTCAAATGTAAAAGTATCATTATATAATCAAAAATAATAATAATTGCAAATATCAACATTTCACTAATAAAATATAATTTTCAATAAAAAGAAATAGTTTCACGATATTTAAATACTCAATCCATTTTGAAAAACCATATTCAATTTCAAAACAACCAAAAAAGGAATATGGTATTTTCTTTCCTTTTAAAAATATTAAGGCTTATATAGGAATAAAAATATCAAATAATGATTACAGCAGTAGAGAGGTTGTTATTGCTTCATACGTTTAAAACATTCCTTTTGTTGTTTAGTTAAATTATTCGTAGAAAAAATATTCCCTTTCAATGAAATTAATTAAATGGGTTTTATTATATACCATATAAAATAATGAGTTGTGTATTATCAAAATATTCCTTAATGAAAGAAGATTGAGACAAAATCCCTTACTATGAGTGAGATTCATCAACTATGTTCCAAATTCTTCTAGAATAATAAACATAAGATAATTTCTATATTCCTCAGACCATTTTCATGTTTATTATTAATTTTCTATTACATATTACCATGTTATAAAAATAAAAAGTTAATATCTGTCGTTTTGTCGTTATTGGGTACCTAAGTCGAAAATGAACTTGTTTTAATTAAAAATTGTCCATGTCTTCAAAATTACATTATTTCTGTAATGATATTAATTATTTAGATATCATATTTATCATATATATCTGGTATATAATTACGTATAATATTTTATAACATTTGGAGATATGAAATGAAATGCACCATTCATGTAGACAGTAAGCCTTATGTATGCATGAACTATACATTCATTTCTCCTTCATATTTAATGTAATGAAAAATAAATTATGCATAGGTATATTATGATTACATTATAATATGATATGATATATATGTTACCTAATTTCATTAACAACATCTTTTATACATTCCATGTATGGAATTAATGAGTCAAATCATTTTGAGGTGGTGGTTGTCCGCACTTCCTCAAATGAAATTATCGTATTTACATATCATGAAAAGCATAAAGGTATATTTGTAAATAAAGTTTACAGTATCATAGTGACAATATAAATATAATATATATCATATATAAATACAGTTCAATAATAATTTCCACCATGATAGGTGGTAGGGGAAAATCGAACAATCATCATTTCGGGAGGCAGTAGTTTGTCGTAAATAGGAAAAGTAAGTTCGTATCCATTATATGAATATATGTGTAAGTGTAGTTATAATAATTCTCATAACAACATTATTTTATGTTTAAGATTTTTTTTGTAAAAAAATAATATAAATAATAGAGTTTAGGGGGTTGGAGAAGGGAAATAAATTAAATAAGATTATGAAAAGACATTACCTCAAATCGGGTAACTCCTTTTTGATTTAAGATAAAAGAAATTATTGAATTTAATTCTTCCCAAGGACAGGATTCTATGGGGAATATAGTGATTTTGGGAGCTTATTTTGGCAGAGTTGTGACAAGTCAAGCGACTTGAGAGGTGTGAGAACGAGGTTATAGGTTGTGTCATTTTATAATAGGAATGAAGTGTACTTTAGGAATGGCTTGAAAAATTATTATATTATAAACTGAATTTAGATTTTAAAAATGTCCAAAACTCATTTAATTCAAATATAAGATGTGTTTTTTTGAAATCCTTTCATCCAATAGGTTCTATACATGGTTTGATTACAAATTTAATCTTATCAGTTAGCCATAACCTTGAATTAAGTAATTTAACGCTAACCATGTCTTGTTGTAAATTAAAAATATATGGTTAATATACTAACCAAAAAAAATTAATCAAACCATAAGAGGTACATTAATTACTTTTTAATCATTATGTAAACAATTCGGCCAAGGAATATATTTTTAGAACAATTATATAATTTAATAAAATAGTATTTACTTTAAAAACTAATTTCTGTCAATTTTTATACTGTTAATATCATGACTTTTTTAAAATCTATATGAACTTTATTATTTCATAAAAACATCATTAATACAAATATAACTAGTCATACTAATCCATAAAATTCATGTATGTCATAAATTGTCATAAAATAAATTTATTTTAAAATTTATAATCTCATTTATTATAATCATTCATTAATAAGTAAATCACTACGTCATCATTGTGTCGCAAATAAATTTATTTATTTGATGTCTAAAAATTATTAATAAAATAAAATGATGTGGGATGTATTTTTATCTTTATAATAACTATTTATAGTTGAAAAGGAGAAATTATATAACCCCATATAAAATTTTTTTATTAAAAGATACATGTTTATCATGCATTTTTCATTACATTAATTTTTTTCTTATAAAACGACATTTTCACAAAAAAGTGGATACATGGTGTCCCAAAATCAACTCAAATATTTCCATGGTCAGAAATATGTCATAAAATAGATGTAGGACAAGTTTTAGGGTACTTTTATGTCATTAAATTATTATTATTTATAGTTATTTACTGGATTTACCCTTTAACCATGGTAAATAAAATAATTACTGAAGTTACAATTTATAATGTATAAAAATAAAATGTCACAATTTATACAATTTAGATCCTGATGCGAAATATGGAATCCATTTTTCAAAATTAAAAACATATAAGTGGCATAAATAAATTTTAAATTAATTCCTGTTTTCAAAACCAAAATGCTAGTTTGGAAGAGGTAATAACTATCCAAATATTGACACATGTTTATTTATAATTAAATAGTGAAATCACTTCCAATGACCAACATTGGACTAAATGATAAAAAATTAATCTAATTACACTTCAAAACCAACTAAAAATATTATCTAACCATATAAAAAATAGATTAAAAGACTGTTTTGACATAAAATGCAGTGTTTTTCAATATTCATTTAAAAATGAACATTATCAATAGAATACCAAAAATTTACCCAAAGTAAATTTTGATGTCCAGATACTAAAGAAGAATTTTATATTTTCAACTAGAATATTTAAAAGAGACAATAACTAGATTTAAAAATGGTTCCTTATCAAAAGGTGGTTAAATCGCCTTTTAAAAAATAATAGAGCATTTCATGTGTAAAATCAGGTTATTTCTTATTTTTAACTTTTAAATTTTATTGGATTAATTTAAAGACATTTCACAAACTTGTATATTCATATTTTATTTATTTTTTTCATTCTCTTCAATAAAATGGATACGTGTTAACTTCCATTTAAAATAATATTATTTTTTTATTTTTTGGTATAACTCAACATTGTGTGCAACGTAAGATATCGAAGAAACCTGTTGTTGTGTGTTGAGTATAATATCGAACATAGTAACCCATTTAAAATAAAATTAATATTTAGTTCTCAGATATTATTAAAATATGAAAAATTAATATTCTTAATTTCCCTGTAATGTTACATACAAACTCTTATACAAGTAAATTGATCCCAAAAACTAGGAAAATGAGAACTCCAGATCGATGAAATTGACCTCAATAACTCTTCTAAAAGGCCAAAATTGAACATAATAAAATTATAATAAATCAATTAAAGGTGTAAAATGTTTTGAATTAATTATTTAATATATCTAATGTTATTATCCATTACATTAATATGATGTTCAAAATCATTTCATACATAAGGTATGTGATTATTTTTCGATCATCTGTTTTTCCATATGGTTACACATTTTCTCTATTTACCCAAATGTAAATAATCATTATTTTTATGTACTTATTCTAAATACTGAATACTTATTCATATATATTTTATACATTTCATATCATCCTTATTTGATGGGGAAATAATGGTTTTAAAAATATCCCCTTCTCAATTTTTCCAGATAAACAAGCCTGATTAAAGGGAACTTCCCAATTTCATACCAATTTCATGTGTCCTCTAAAATCTGTTTTAAGACACCATTATTTTAATAATATCACACATTTTATCATAAAATCAATTATTTTTTATTTCATATTTTATAAAAACAACTATGACTTTTCCATTTTCAATATTCTTCAGTATTTTTCTATAAACCAAGCTAAAATAATTTATTTTTAATGATTCATACACACTTTTTACATGTTTTCAATTCAAATTAACATCACTTATAATTTTATATGACTCATTTTCATAATTAATTTCCATGTATGATTTAAATACATCCTCTCTTAGAAACCATTATGATATTCCCTTTTTATTTTCCTTTTGACATGATTATGATACCCAATTCATTCCATGGGTACCCCTGTTGACACCCTCAAAATGAGCACCAAGGAAAAAAATCATTAAAAAATAAATACCTAAACATGGGTATTATCTTTTTTATGAAACAATGGGATAAGAGAATGGTGGATGACTTGGGGACCCTGTATATGGCTCGCGATTACGTGACCACCTCATGGTCATGCGTAGTCTCTATACATGCCACATAGCGTAAAGAAAACCCCAATAAACCCTCCCCAAAGAGCACCCTTGATCGCCAGTGACCAAACGGTGAAGGCCATATGAGCATCCCACGAGGTTTCACAGAATTTTATCAGAAACTACCTGAAAAAACATCTGAAATCCCAAAAAAAAACTAGGAAACTGTTGTCCCAAGGATGATACCCCACTAAGATAAAAATATCACATGCCAAAGAATTATTAGGATCAATGAAATTCAGATTTATTGTCCAATACATCTCGAAAGACCTTGGTGACATCCCCATAATGAATGAATGAGAGAAAGACTAGGAGGGGAGAGGGGTCCATAGTCACTGTTAGATATATGGTGTACCCTTTAGGATAAGAGACATGCCCGGACTAGTCTGGTGCATCTCACAGAGCCCTTTAAGGTCATCATCCATGTCACATGGGAACCGTCAGACAACTATGTGGCTCTCTAACAAAAAATTCACAGTTATGACCATAATAATTGCACACCCTAATATATTCCACATTGTTAATGTGAGACACCACTAAATAATTGAGTTAATATAATGTATATTACCTAAGGAAAATCACATACCTCCAAAACCTTTCCGATAAAAAATAAGGGGATAAAAACGGAGGAGGTGATTGGTGTCCACATTTCCTAAGATACATCTGACACAGGCCCCAAACAAACACTGAGTCAAAATGTGTCCCAAATTCCATGAATAAATCACCTCTCAAGGTACCCCTGGCTTTTCATTTTCACCATATGAAAGACTTATCGCTTGTTTAGGCAACCTTGCAACACTCTAAGGATGAAATAATATTCTTGTTCATGAAATAATCAAACATCACCATGTGACCCATATCAGTTATGCGAATAATCTATGAAAAAAAGTATAAATGCCCTCAATTACTTTCATTCAATCGTGCATGACACCTGAAATTCATCACATAAAATTAAGGAGATAGAAAATGGGGAGGCGAGCAGTGTTAGGTGTCACTAAAGGACACACGATGCATCCGACGAAACCCTCGACACAAACCTTGAGACCCCAAGATAGGCCATACAAGGACTCATGAGTTCCCTTTGATGGGTACATGGATATCTAAAATACCATTGGACATGTCGACATGATGACATGTATGTAATTCATGGATCGAGTCTTCTGTAATCAGAAATATTACAAAAAATGATGGATATGCCCACAACTGCAGAAAATCCAACGGCGTCCCGGATGTGGTCCACTATAGTGACTCACAAAACTGCATAACGTAAGACCCCACATCATCTCTAGCCTGGAATCACGTCATATGCCCCGCAAAAACCGTTTAGCACATGGTATGGATATCCCAATAAATTCTCTATTCCAATTGACAAAAAGGATGGGATGGCTAGTCGGTTGGTGTGTGGATCGATTGAGTAGACGCTTGAGGCTACACACGATGAAAATTAAATCATACGATTCTACACACATTTGATCATGTGATCAACCAAAATTCCCCCATGTAATACAGATGGAGACTTCTTGATCAGTCATACACCAATAATAAAGTCCTTCACATCATTAATCAATGATCATGAATAGGACTCATGGAGAGACATGCGATGTCCACATCGCATGTATTCCAGATCATGGGAGACCCAAACAAACTGACACTAAACCAAGCTGAGGCACACATAATACAAAGAAAAAATAAATGATTCAATGTGGAAAAATCATGTAGGGTACATGATTGTAGACCTCTGTGGGATTCTCGTGTATCATCCGAAGACACACGACAACTCCAAGTCGCGCTACATAGATCTCACGACATTGCTTCATCATGTCATATGACACATGCTGAATGCTCCAAAAATGTCAGTAAATGTCTTGAGAACCTTTTAAGAGCACCACCTAGAGCCTAGAAAACCTATTTTATTGTCACCCTAGACTTTAGACATCCTTCACATGCATTGCCTGACTCATATAGTGGCGCTTACTCACGTCAGCTGAGTCTCATCGACACATCTGGACACGAAGACTCATCTCTCGTGGCGTGCCCCCCTGAATGAGTCATCTGAGACCCATGACACCTATGGACACATCATATTGTTCTCATCGTTTCTCAATTAAAATTCAACAAAGACAGGCGGTACAGCTCTAGATATGCCTGCCTGGACTTGCAATGTATCCCTAATGTAACACCCCGAGATTTTATGATATATATTCATTTTAATTTCTTTCATATCTTCTATTGTATTCTACACCAAGATTATCTTTCACTATACGCAACATTGTATTATCTTGCAGTATACACAACACTATTCTTGGATCGTGTTACACACAATTTCATGTTCATTTTGTGGAAATTATTCTACGCAACATTAAGTATAGATTTTGTTTAATGTATAAATGAAATAAGTTTTGATTATGTAATATGTAACACCAAATAGAGATTTCAATACACTCATCCCAGACTTGGATTTCATTACACGCAATCAATACATTCCTCGATAGTGTGTGTAGTACGCAATACCGTGTTTCACTAAACGAGATGTTATTATATTATTATGAACTAGCAGTAATGAATAGTAATATCCACTTTTTGAAATTTTATAAATTTTATCTTTCAAAATGGAATTCATTTTTGGATTCGGAATATCAAAATTATCCTAGGGTGAATTTTTTGTATTTTTTTGAAAACTTTCAATTTTTGATGAATAGTAAAAACACTGGGATACTATTTAAAAAATGACTTTTTATTTAAATAATTATTTAAATTATTTAAATTTATTTTAGGTCAAAATTGATACATAATACCTATATATGATCAATGTAATTCATTGGAGTCATTTTAAAATAATTTTAGATATATAAAAATTTTATTGAACTTTTCACCGTCTTTTACCCACCTCCTAGGAAAATTTGAAAATTTACAAAAAACATAAATTTACCGCTTCTGTGAGTAGAATTTCGAAAATCTGAGAGACACGGTTAATATCAAGGAGTAAGATGTGGTTCAATAAGATAAAAATAATTTTTGGTTAATAGTAATTGTTTACTTTTATTTACCACGGTTAAAAGTAAATAGGGTAATTAAGGGTAAAACTGACATTATTATTACCCTAACACATGTCCTAATTCTATTGGATAATTTTAATTTGACCAAAAACAACCTTAGTATTAAAATATGACCATTTAGGTCCACTTGAATTAGATTAAGACATTTATTATTATTTTATTTAAAGAAGATTTAAAAGATTTAAAATCATAGTTTAATAACTAAAACATTTTTAATATAGGGTTATACATAAGATAAATTCGACTATAAATATTCATTAGAAATATAAAAATATGTCCTATATAATGGTAATTTATTTATAATTTTTATACATTAAATAATTTAATTTATTTATGACACAATGATGATGCAGTAATTACCTTATTAATGAAATATTAACTTAATTGATATTATAAAAACCCAAATTAATGTAATTTGTGACTTTTTATGAATTAAAAGAATTTTATTCGTTAATAAGACATGTTATTATTGATTTAATTAACTGTTTTTCTAACTAATCATACTGTTATAATTTTTACAAAAATCAATTACCAAATAGTGTCAAAATTGACATAAAATTGTTTTTAAAAGAAATATTACATTATTAATTGTTATTATATTCCTAAAAATCTAAGTTTCGGCCAAATGACTTAGATAAGGTTATATATATTAATAATTAACATCTTGGGGTTCTTTTGGCTTTTTATAGAAAGTTTATTAACCATATAGTGTAAAAAAGACACTATAAAAGTTAAATTATGTAACTTAGGGTTAAATATAAATGATAAGGTTAAAATAGAACCTAAACATGTCTAAATACTATTGGTTGAGAGGATTTAGACCCATACCCACTTTATCTTCTAAATAAATATATTTGTAGCTATTATAAACCGAATATGACTTTATTATAAAATAATATCTTAAGTTTTTTCTAAGGTGCCCCTCTCCTCCCTTATAAAAGGGCACATACTCCCTCTTCTCTTTACACAATTTTAAGCCTTCAAGCTAGGAAAACCCCTGCCTATTTCCCTTATAAACTTCCCTATAAACATTATAGATGTTTTGGTCTCCTCAAAAGACCAACTCTAGTGCCTTAAGAGGATGCTTAAAAGAGGGATGTCGAAGAAGAGGTAATTTCTTCTACCGATTCTTTCAAGTTTCTTTCTTCTTCAACTTCTTCTTCATGAGTTTTTTCATTATAAAGTAATAAAATTAGTATCACTGATATACTGATATGTTATTATAAATATTAAACAACCCTATTTCATCTTCTATCCATCCTACAGAAAACGAAATCACCGCGCGTGCGTACGTACTTAATACCATCTCTATGCCGTGGTGTAATCGGTTTTCCACCACCACCATACATGGATAGGTATAATGGTGTAAATAAATAACTATATATTATTATTTTAAAGTGATATTGATTCTGAAATATTATAATATTCCACGATCATGGGAATGATATCATCGGTCGTGCGTACGTACGGACTACCGTCTCCACGAACGCGATGAGATTTATTTTCCATGATTAACCATTCAAGTATGATTATTAAGTATATATAATAAATAATCATGAAAGATATTACATTATAATTTTACTGGAATTATGTACATATATGTTTCATTTACTTAATTCCATTTAATTTAATAAGGAAACAAAAACAGTGTTCATGCGTACGTACGACCTATCGTCTCCATGAACGGTGTATTTCATTCCATTTATCGATCTATCATATATATTTTTATGCTGAATATATATTATATATAAATCATGCTTTACATTCTGGAATTAATTAAATCAGGATATAAGTAATAATATCGTGAACAACATGTTGAAACACGTACGAAAAATGAAACAATTTTACCCAAAATGCTCTTTTAACATTGAATTTACAAAAGAATGGGTAATATAAAGTCATAAGTGAACAATATATGATATAATAACAATGAATATGATTCTATAATAAGTCAATGACATTATTTAAATCATTATACCTGAGGCTCGAATACATACGAAGCATATCATACATAAGGTAAGGGATAATTTTTCAATCTCATTTTTATCTGAGATTTCTTATACGTAAGTATTTACTGAGGTTATATTTTTCATCCATGTTTTTTATAAAGTGTTCAATATTCATCCATTTATATCTAAAGTCATGTTTACCCCTATTTGACTTTTACTTTTTGTTATGGAATGAATCTTTCTTTTTTTTACCATACGTGGTACTTTTTGACTTTTTCTGAAAAAGTATGAGAAGAATGTTTTTTAACTTATACGGCATGAACGGATTTTTACGGTTTTCATAACGCCTTATTTACAAGAAGATTACTCTAAAATATTTCATGACTATTTTCAAAAAAATACTCTTCTTTTAAAATTTCCTGGCATTTTGTGAAAAGAAAATTATTTTGAATAAGAAATGATATTTTCCTCAAGAATTTATTTCAAGTGTTTTTTCAAAACTATATTACATATAAGATGAAAATATTTAGTATTATTATGTTTCAAGTATAATTTCTCTATTATTTACATGGTTTTCTTATTATTATGATTAAATGATATCCATTTTTTATATGGATTACGTAATAATGGGATGATGTTTATAAAACAAATTTTATTCTCTGGGTTATGATAAATGATTTATGTTTATGTTGTGGCACACGTAAGAATGATTTTATTATGAGATGGGTGGGACCTATCTCTCCCTCCAATTCATTTGGTAATGATTTATATCTCATGAGATAGACATGGCTGGAACGACAATTAAATCTTGTTCAGTAAGACAGGGTTGGAACGGCAAGTAAACTCGGTCCAGTAAGGGACTATGACCACTAAGATGGTCTTGGCAGCAATGCCTTGGCTACTATGGAAATTATATCATGTGCTTAATGTTCTTCCACAATGAAAAGTTTTATTCCAATTCTATTTTATCATGATTATTGTTATTTTATAATCTATGCCTTATGTACCGCAATGTTTTATGTCATTACTCAAGATTTTGATGTTTAGATTTTATGCTCATGTTTTTACATTCAAATGTCTATGGATTGTTTTATGTTCTCTATGTTTACCCTTAATGAGCATTTGAGCTCACCCGTTTTATGTTTTCTTTTCCCCAGGATATAAAAAAATATTTTAGGTAAGAAAACAAAAGGCGATGATCTCTATGGAAGATGTTGAAGATCTTTCACATTGATTATAAGATTATGTTCTGAGTTTCCAAAGACACTAAACTATTACTATCCTTGTGTGTTGGTTTTTGTTATGTATTAAGTATTCCGAAAAAGTAATGTAATGTCCATGTACGTCAAGATATGGGTCTCTATAGTTGGTATCAGAGGGAGTTTTAGTTAACCTTTGGAAACTAGGATGCAAAAACTTTAGTGAGATCCCTAGAGATATTTATAAGGTATGTCTAGGGATGTCCCTAAGGTTAAGTATAAGTATATGTTATAATCCTATAATTACGGTAATGATATTAGAATTAAACCTTATATGTTAGATATTGAAGGTAATCCCCCTTTATTATCATTTTTTCCTCTCACACTATTCTTTTTGGGTTTTAGAAAATGGATGGAAATAGGAAGATTCACGATAATGGAGGATATGATGGACAATGGAATGATATTATTCATGAGGAAAAAAATGAAATTGGATATGGAGGTCCAAATATCGTTATTATGCCTAATAAGAAATCTCATTATATGATCAATAATCTCAACTTTGGTAAGTTTCCCGACTCAGCTAATAAGAGAAAGATGGAGTTTTATGAGGATCATATAGGAAAGAAAGTTCAATTTCCCACATGTAAATCATGTGGTAAGAGGCATCAAGGAGATTGTTTCAACGGAACTCAAAGATGATTTGCGTTTAAAAAAGGACAAAAAGACAGTAATTGTAAAGTAAAAGGATCAATTAAAATGATGGACAAGGATAATGGTATTGATAAGACATCAACAATGGTTAAATTTTTTAAATGTGGAATGTTAAGGCATTATGCAAACCAATGCCCTAAGGGGAAATCTCATGAAGAGAATCAGCATGGTCTTATGGGTAGTATTTATGTTGATGATGATGAAGAGACTACAAATGATATGTGATATGAATGATGTGTTCAAGTTTGGTCAATGGTTTAAGAAGTTAGTGGAATGATTACATGTTTATCAAGAGTAATGTTGTATAAGTAATCTCATCGTACTATGGAATAAAGATACATTTAAGGATTGTTACACAATTGTTTTTCCTTCTGTTTTTAAAAGTATATGTTGAATGGTACCGGAAACCATGAAAGGTTATTCAGATATTTTTCGAAAGCACCTAATATGCACATAAATAAGGGATAACGAGATAATGAAATGTTCGATAGTATTAATGAGATCATGATTGATACAAGAACAAAGTGATATCATGGTTTGAGTGTATAGAATTTTTTGGATTTTGGTATGTGAAAAGAGTTACCTTTTGAAAGAATTATTTTTTTCACTATGGTTCTATAATAATTTATGTTTCAAGAGAATACATGATTAAGGTATTCACGTGTTTGTAATGTGATCAACAAGATAAATATTATGATATATGGGGGATAAATGATGGTATTCACTTGCTTATTATGTGACTTTTCCAGTAATCATTTTCTTTATACAATGAGATTGGAAAGATGTATTTTGGTTAAGTCTAAAGATTGGAATGGATTAAGTCAAACATCAGATAGTATTGTTTAAGGCTATAATTGTTTTTCAATAGAATATTTGTAATGTTGTAATAGTGTAGTTTTAGAAAAGGGACAACCTGCAGGATGGGCGACAACCCGTCGCGTCAGACATGGCTGTGGGAATAGAACCCACAACCAAAGTGCGACATGCCTTTATCACCTACCACTGGCCTACAGGAAGTCCCTGGTTAGTAGAAACTAGTTTTATTTTATTATGCGGTATGATAGATGAAGTATAAGTTCATTTTTAGAATCATATACGATTAACCTCACCATAGATGGACTTATGTATATTTAATATCTAACCTTATGTTTGAGACAGATGGAATGACCTATCATTCTATCACATGATCTTCTCACACTTCACTAATAACAAATTCAACTTCATTTCTTTAAGAGATGAAGTGGAAACTGTTCAAGACACGAACAACGGTGAGATTATACTGAAATAAAGTAAGCATTTCTTCTAATTCCAATTCTTCAACTTTAAGGAAATGATCTTGAAAACCAAAATTGTTGTCATAGTGCCCTTATATCCGATGAATCAGATGGTACCTTAGATCATCACAAATTTATAGCTTTGTGACTGTTGTCTTTATCATAGCCATGTCCTCTACCACTCTCCATCAGAACTTGATAGTTAGATTTCTCTTCCATATCCATATTTTCACCTATGTTATCCTATGTGGAAACCTAGTGATTAGTTAATTTGGGTAACTATTATGTTTCATACATTAGTTTTAAAAGATAAGTTTTGGTATTCCTTTTTATGATGTGGGTTTCTATGAAAGAAGATATCATGTAATAAACCATATATAACCCCGACGAATTTCGAGGGAGAAATTCATTTTAAGGGGGTAAAATGTAACACCATGAGATTTTATGATATGTATTCTTTTTAATTTCTTTCATATATTCTATTTTACGCTACACAAATATTATCTTGCACTATACGCAACACCGTATTAGCTTAAAATATACGAAACACTATTATTGGCTCGTGTTACACACAATTTCAAGTTCATTTTGTGGAAATTATTCTACGCAACATTAAGTATAGATTTTTTTAATGTATAAATGAAATAAGTTTTGATCATGTTATACGCAACACCAAAAGGATATTTCACTACATACAGCCCTGACTTGGCTTTCATTACATGCAATCAAGACCTTCCTCGGTAGCGTCTGTAGTACGCAATACCGAGTTTCACTAAACGGGAAATTATTATAACATTATTATGAACTAGATGTTATGAATAGTAATACCCACTTTTTGAAATTTTATAAATTTTATCTTTCAAAATGGACTTAATTTTTTGATTCTGAATATCTAAATTAGCCTAGGGAAATTTTTTGGTATTTTTTTTTGAAAACTTTCAATTTTTGATTAATAGTGAAAACACAGGGTTACTATATAAAAAACAACTTTTTATTTAAATAATTATTTATTTTATTTAAATTTATTTTAGGTAAAAATTTGTACATAATACTTATATAAGTTCAATGTAATTCATTGGAGTCATTTTATAATACTTTTAGATATATAAAAATTTTGTTGAAGTTTTCACCGTCTTTTACCCACCTCCTAGGAGAATTTGAAAATTTACATAATACTTAATTTTACCACTTCTGTGAGTGGAATTTAGAATATCCGAGAGACACGGTTAATATCAAGGAGTAAAATTTGGTTCAAAAAGAATAAAATAATTTTTGGTAAATAGTAACTTTTTACTTTTATTTACCACAGTTAAAAGTAAATAGGGTAATTAAGGGTAAAACTGACATTATTATTACCCTAACACATGTCCTAATTCTATTGGATAAGTTTAATCCGACCAAAAACAACCTTAGGATTAAAATATGACCATTTAGGTCCACTTTTATTAGATTAGGACATTTATTATCATATTATTTAAAGAAGAGTTAAAAGAGTTAAAATCAAGGTTTAATAACGAAAACATTTTTCATATAGGGTTATACATAAGATAAATTCGACTATAAATATTCATTATAAATATAAAAATATATCCTACATAATGGTATTTTATTTATAATTTTTAAACATTAAATAAGTTAATTTATTTATGACACAATGATGATGAAGTAATTACCTTATTAATGAAATATTAACATAATTGATATTATAAATGCCCAAATAAATGTAATTTGAGACTTTTTATGAATTCCACTAATTTTCTAGGTTAATATGACATTTTATTATTTATTTAATTAGCTTTTTTCTAACTAATCATGCTGTTATGGTTTTTAGAAAAATGAATTACCAAATAGTGTCAAAATTGACATAAAATAGTTTTTAAAACAAAAATTATATTATTAATTGTTATTATATTCCTAAAAATCTAATTTTCGGAGAAATGGCATATATAATGTTATATATATTAATAATGAACCACTTGGTGATATTTTGTCTTGTTATAGTATGTTTATTAACCATATAGTGTAAGAAAAAAAGAAGACACGGTAAAAGTTAATTATTTAACTTATAGTTAAATATAAATGATAAGGTTAAAATAGTAACCTAAATATGTCTAAATCCTATTGGTTGAGAGTATTTAGAACCATCCCCTCTTTTTCTTCGAAATAAATCAATTTGGAGATATTATAAACCGAATATGACTTTATTGTAAAATAATATTTTAAGTTTTTCCTAAGGTGCCCCTCTCCTCCCATATAAAAGGGCACCTCCTCCCTCTTCTCTTTACACAATTTTGAGATTTCAATCTCAGCCAAACCCTTCCCATTTCCCTTATAAACTTCCCTATAAAAATTATAGAGGTTCTGGTATCCTAAAAAGACCAACTCTAGTGCCTTTAGAGGAAGCTTAAAAGAGGGGCGTCGAAGGAGAGGTAATCTCTTCTACCGATTCTTTCATGTTTCTTTCTTCTTCAACTTATTCTTCTTTAGTTGTTTCATTATAAATTAATAACATAAATATCACTAATATACTAATATTTTATTATAAATATGAAACAACCCTATTTCATCTTCTATTCATCCTACGGAAAATTAAATCACCGCGCGTGCGTACGTACGGAATACTGTCTCCACGCCGTGGTGAAATCAGTTTTCCACCACCACCATACTTGGATGGGTATAATGGTGTAAATAAATAACTATATATGATTATTTTAAATTAATATTTATTCTTAAATATTATACAATTCCACTATCATGGGAATGATATCATCGCTCGTGCGTACGTACGGACTACCGTCTCCACGAACGCGATGAGATTCATTTTCCATGATTAACCATTAAAGTATGATTATAATGTATATATAATAAATAATCTTGAAAGATATTACATAATAATGATATTTTATTTATGTATATATATGTTTCATTTACTTAATTCCATTTAATTCAATAAAGAAACAAAAACAGCGTTCATGCGTACGTACGGCCTACCGTCTCCATGAACGGTGTATTTCATTCCATTTGTAGATCTATAATATATATTTATATTATGAATATATATTATATATACATCATGTTTTAAATTATTTAATTAATTAAATCATTATATAAGTAATAATATCAAGAACAACATGTCGAAACACATAGGATAAATCAAAGGATTTTACCCAAAATGATGTTTTAACATGGAATTTACAAAAGAACGGGTAATATAATGTCATAAGTGAACCATATATGATATAATAACAATGAATATGATTATATAATAAGTCAATTACATTATTTAAATCATTATACAAGAGTTTCGGACACATACAAAGCATATCGGACATAAAGTAAGGGATAATTTTGCAATCTCATTTTTATCTGAGATTGCTTATACGTAAGTATTTACTGGGGTTATACTTTTCGTCCATGTTATTTATAAAATGTTTAATATTCATCGATGTATGTTTAAAGTCATGTTTTCCCCTATTTAACTTTTACTTTTTGTTATGGAATGAATATTTTTTTTAACATACGTGGTACTTTTTGACTTTTCCGGCAAAAGTACGAGAAGAATGTTTTTTTAACTTATACAACATGAACAGATTTTTACGGTTTTCATAACGCCTTATTTTAAAGAAGGTTAATCTAAAAGATTTCATGACTCATTTCAACAAAATACTCTTCTTTTAAAATTGCATGTCATTTTGTGAAAAGAAAATGATTTTGAATAAGAAATTATATTTTCCTCAAGAATTTATTTCAAGTGTTTTGTCAAAACTATTTTCCATATAAGATGAAAATATTTATTATAATTATGTTTTAAGTATAAAGCCTCTATTATTTACATGGTTTGATTCTTATTATGATTAAATTATATCCATTTTTTATATGGATTACATTATGATGAGATGATGTTTATGAAACCCATTTTATTCTTTGGGTTATGATGAATGACTTATGTTTATGTTGTGGAACATGTAAGAATGATTTCATTATTATATGGGTGGGACTTATATATCCCTTTGATGCATTGGGTAAAGATTTATATCTCATGAGATAGAAATGGATGGAACGACAAGTAAATTTGGTTCAGTAATACAGGGCCGGAACGACAAGTAAACCCGGTCCAGTAAGGGACTTTGTACACTAAGATAGTCTTGGAAGCAATTCCTTGGCTACTATGGAAATAATATCATGTGCTTAATGTTTATCCACAATTAAAAGTTTTATTCCCATGCTATTTTATCATGATTATTGTTCTTTTATGATCTATGCCTTATGTAATGCAATGTTGTATGTCATTGCTCAAGATTTTGATGTTTAGATTTTATGCTCGTGTTTTTACATTCAAATGTATATAGATTGTTTTATGATCACTATGTTTACCCTTACTGATCATTTTATCTCACCCGTTTTATGTTTTCTTTTCCCTAGGATATAAAGAAATATTTTAGGTAATAAAAAAGAAGGGGAAGATCTTTATGGGAGATGTTGAAGATCTTTCACCATGACTATAAGATTATGTTCCGAGTTTCCAAAGACACTAAACTATTACGGTCCTTGTGTGTTGGTTTTTGTTATGTATTAAGTATTCCACAAATGTAATGTAATGTCCATGTATGTGAAGATATGTGTCTCTACACCTAATGTGACAACTAAGACATGTGACCACCCTGGACCATGCCACCATTTCTCTTGAGCCACCCCATATGTGTTGATCTTGGTCACACAATGAATCCTAGGTTTTTCCGACAGGATCATGAAACACCCTCTAGATATAAAAACCCATTCATCATGATAGCCTTAGTTTGTAATCCCTGACCATAAAAAAACTATGAGGACTTTTATTCCCTCCATAACTGTGATACATAGGATGCCTCATTAAAGAGTTTTTATCCATATAAAATATATCAATGAATTCCCCAATATATAGATTCCGTATCTACATGTGATGAGTTTGATCATGTACACCATCTTTTTCTTCACAAGGATCGTGGATCATGTGGGCTTAGTGGGATGAAATGAGCACCTCGTTAGGAATCATAAATAGAGAATCCTCAGTGTGTAATTCCAAAACATAAATAACTACAAGGACTTTGATTCCTTCCGTAATTGGGCTATGTAGAACACCTCCCTAATGTCTCGTGCACGGTATCAAATATCTCACAGACCGCCCAAATATGCAGATCCCACGTCCACATTCCATGAGGCTGATCATGAAATCCCTCTCATTTCTCACGATGAACATGGATCACATCGGTTTAGGGGGATGAAATGATCACCTCATTAGGAATCATAAAAAGAGAATCATCAATATGTATGACCATCCTTAAAGAACTATGAGGGCTCTGAATCCCACTATAACCAGGATATGTAGGGAGCCTCCATGAAAGATTGATCTCAACATAAAATTTCTCAATGACATACCCAATATGTAGAACCTATATCAATATTACATGAGGCTAATAATTCACTCCCTATTGTTTCTCACACTGATCATGGATCATGTGGGATTGGGGGGATGCAACTAGCACCTCATTAGGCATCATAAATAGGGAAACATTGGTCTATATATCCCAATTTAAATCAATCTATATTTTTTTATTACTTCAATAACCATGATATGTAGGATGCATCATAAGGGATCAATCCCATTTTTGAATATCAACCACCTCCACACTTCGTGGAATATCCTGAAGAACATGATCATGCGACTTTAGAACATAAGTGATTTCTTATTACCAAAAATGATGGACAACCTTGGATATATATAGATGAATTCTAATCTTTTGTACATAAAATTAAATTAAACCATAACCATTTTTTTAGGTTAGCCAGTCCCCTATCGAGATTTGGGAGATATTCATGAACATGACTTAAATTTATAATAGAATCCAAGAGTATTCAACAATTACCCCTAAAAGGGTGTCATGATACCAACCTCCCTTCTTCTCGACAAATGTGTGTCCCGAATATTCACTGGGCCTCAAACCCCATATGACCACCATCCTTTAGAAAGATGGTATGTACTAAGATACATATGGGGGAACCATTGGTAGTTTCAAGGAAAAGTCAAATGGTAATGTGATGAGAAAAACATATTCCATGCCACAAAATCCCTATAAATCAATATTGGTGATCTCAAATTGAAACTATGAAATTAAGAATGAAAAGGTTAAAATTTATCAAGCCATGTTGTATTTCTCTCACCTGATAACCACGTTGATAGGTTAGACATGAACCACTTAGGCCACATAGTTTTGTAATTTATATTCACGAAAAATAGTACGACCACCATAAACTGGGATTCTGATAATTCCATCCTCATGTTCACGAGTCCACATGAGATGAAGGGATGGAAATGGATTAAAAGAAAATTGTGTTTAACATGAATATATGATTGAGCATTATCATGCCTATGATATGGAACAAACTTGTGACCAGGTTCCTTGTTGTCTTCATGATTTTAGACTCTCAATCCGATAAAATTTATTCATCTTCCAGCAAAAGTTCCAGCACTTCATCTGTTGCCACGACCCCCACGGGTCGTAAATTGGTATCGCCTACCAAAGAACACTAGAAATAGGTAGAAAAAATGATTTGTTTGGAGTACAACTGATATAGGATGATCCTGAATATGGAAGCTACTCGTGAGATTCTGCACATGCGGTAGCTGGATTTTCCACATTTCTTGATGAATTTTTCCACTATACGTGTGGCCTCATCTTCACGGCCAATCGCTTCGGCATCCCATCCCTGGTGAATGAAAACTGCTACCTCACATACCAGATGAGGTGGATCAAGAGGCCAGATCCAGATCCCCTATAGTCTAGGCACCACTGAAGAAGGTGCCTCACAACCATCATCACAAGCATCATCATACTATCACCTATCAATCACTTGCTGAGGGAACCATTTGATTGATAGACATCTCGTACACCCATGAAAGAGATCCACCAAGAATTTATCATCAAAGGAAGAATAAGGTGGATACCTAGGAGGGTGAGAATATCCTTATACCTACCAACAATGTTCGCAAGCATACTCTTCTAGGGACCAGCCACCATGCTAATATCACTTCTCGACATGAACATGTCTATGGGTATATTCCTGCAGTAAACATGGGGGGGGCTTACATTTAACCCCATGCATAAAGCCCGTGTGAATTTCCCAATGGAACAAGGGGGATAGAAGTTGGCACATATCACCACTTCAATAGAACACATATATCAATAGGTTATGTAAAAAGTGGATGTGCAAGCTTAAATTCCATTAAACACTTTTCTAAAGTTCTAATACATTTTAGCAATTTTTGGAGAACTCTTCCAGTATATTCCCAAAATATTGTAGTTTAATGAACATGTGCATAATCCTATCTCTATATCCATAATGACATAATAATCTAATAATAATTATCATGTTTTTCTACTACATCAACCACACTTTCTTCCTCATTTCTGGGGGGACTATAGTCATATCCTGATAAAGGGAGAGGCATCAAACTGGGCTCATAATTCTGTTCCAATTGGGGAAAACCAGGTGAGAGTGGAACATGCCTCAGGACAGGGGCATATGCATGTCAAAGAAGTGTTGAGGAATGATTCAAAGTCCCCTGATCGGGTATATATTCCCATTCATGGCAAGGCTAAACAGGTGAGAGTGGCACAAGCCTCAAGACATGCCCATATTTTTATTAGTGAACCATTCTAGTATATACTAGATGCCATAGAAGAAAGGCACGTATTATGTCTTCTTCAAATGAACGAATCCACCAACATCATTTTGAAGCAATAAAGGATGAGTCTTGTATTCCATATCCTATTTTGGAGGTTCATTGGCATGTTCAAATGGGAAATGTGTATTCGGACTAGACTTATATTCTTGATCCAGCTGAGGCTAACCATGGAAGAGTTTCAAAATCCTTAGGGCTGGCTCAATTGTGATCAACAACGATATATCACATCAACATATTCTGATAGATCCATAGTAGTGGGCCCATAACCCCACAACATCGGTCCGTTATATGCGTATTCTGGCAACCACCATAGAGCAGGACCATATCCCTGCACAACCACCAAACACAGGCATGTATATTCCGATCATGACATATACTTAACTTGTATTTATAATCATCTCTATGATAGTGTCCTTATAGTGGTTTTAGATAGACTCTCAACACCACAAGGGTCCGTTAAATCTTCTGTCGATGACGAATTAGGATACATAGACTCCAATCTTAACATCCATTGTGGTCAACCTCCTCACAATGATATCTCCCATGGGAAAAAGAATCCTCCCTTTGTTAATACACCTCCATATAGAGTTTTGAACCACACATTGACACCTTTATATAGAAAGGTTCTCCAAACGTCATGGAAAACCATATATAGTTCCCCATAATTGCCCCACAACACTCCAACCATATCCACAGGCGACCGTCAGAGTCATCTTCTGTGGTCTAACTAGATTGAGGAATGTAAATCAGATGTTGAATAGGCTGAAACTGACATATGGAGTGGGTTAGCTAGAAACAAACCTCCCATCATGTTCATTCCCCTCTCTACTTCTAGCTATGAGATCCACAATGATATAGAAAAGTAGTGCATTACTTATATATGAATGAATATGTGGGTCACTCAACAGTGACTAGAAGATTTCCATCTTCCATATCTAGGATGTGAGTGCTACCTTTTGACAATATGGATACTATGTTTCAAGCTCGTCCTATCTACTATCTCTATCGGCCCATATCCAAAACCTAAATAGAATAATGCAAATTGAAAACACACTTGCCTCTATGGTGTTATGAAACAATAGAATCTAATCTATGAGTCCATATCTAGAATCCAAATTTCAGGATAGAGAATGTATGGAGAATTACACTACACCACTCCCCAAGAACAACAGATACCCTTAAACACGACATCTTGTATTGTTATAGCCTTTGATGAAGTCATTGGACTGGGGAATGCCTGAGCTTGTTGGTCCTTGCAATAGAAATCCCCCACTCAAACAATGCCCAGACATCATATAAGTGGAGAGAGGATATCAAAAAAGACATCATATTGGACCCTCAAGATAATAGGATGATGTTATAAACATAGAGATCCAATTTGCATTCACCTGGACACCTACCTGTAAGGATGAGTACTCATAATGGTCAACCAACACACCCATATCTCATGAAACCACAATCACACCACATCATGAAGACCATAGTAGCAGCCAAAAAAAAATATGTCCAATAGCGAACTCATCCCCTTGGGCCAGGGAAAAAAACCACTACCTCCACTGCTCAGTTCATCAGTCCTTAGGAGAATAAATGACTCGTTTGGAGGAGTCACAAGCAATCCCCTACCCATAGTGATGGGGACATTTATAACCCAATCGAAACTTCCAAATTCATTATCCACTGCAAGGACCTTGGAACCTGCCAAAAATGATTCTAGATCAAACGCATCCCAAGGGATGGGGAATTTATTATAATCATCATCCCCAAAAAGGAATCTATATTCTTCTGGTTGGGTGGAAAAGTTCAAAGGTCGGAATCCCACCAATTCCTCTTGTCGCAAGAGAAACATCTCTTGGTAGTGATTAATTGGAAACCCCAATAAAAAATTCACTTAGGTTCAAAATTCATAAACCAATATGAGATGATCATACGGGTAAAAATAATCAGGCCCCTCTGAGGTTGCAAGCCAAAATTCCTCAATAAGGCGAACAGTTCGAGTAAAAACCATAAAGAAAGTATTTCATAACTATTGTTCCATGTGGAAAGCAATGGAACAACCATATTTCTCAATATGTCATTGTGAATGTTTTCATAATAAAAATGGTATAAATTGATCAAGATTCATTTTCATAAGATCATAACAGGGAAGGTATTTTCCATGAAGAGGGCGATTTGGACGCACCAAATGAGGGTGTGCACACCCCAAATCAATGAAGGCTCTTAAATTTTCTACCGCCGAATAATGAGTTTCCATATCCTCAGCATAAAACATCTAAACATAAAGTGAAAAAAGCTAGTGTGTCTATGATTCCATATTTGGAAGAGAAATCGTCACAATATGAGAGAGAGATATATAAGCTCTCTGACTGCTCAATGAGGAGCTACTTATGGGAAATATTCCCACTGGGTATTATCTCCATCTAGAGGTAGATATTTCCCCTCATGTGGATGATTAAACAACTAGAGAATCATTTGAATATCATATTGGATATTGGTCTGGACAAACAATCTACATAATCATGTAAGTCGGAAACTATCATGACTTCCATCTGGTGTGACGATAGCATCTCCATTATTAGGGTAACTCCTCAATCATATAACTATTTTAAGATCGGAATGAGATGAAAGTGGGATCACCCCATCATCCCACACCGGCTTCTTATAGATGGGATGTGACTTAGAAGGATTTTTTCCAAATATTATCAGTTTCATTTAATCCACACCTACATAGATGGAAGCAATGGAACGACGACACAAGCCAGCGAAACCTGAGAAGAAGCCATACCCAGAATATGTAGATGATAACCTGACTCCACCCACTTTAATAAATCCTACCTTATCTACCTTTAATAGTGTAGGGGATCCTGGGAAACATCCCACATACATTATATCTTTATGTGGGGTGATGATGGGCCCTCAGGATTTGTATGAGGAGACCTAACTGAGGTGTTTCCTACAGTCACTAATAGGGGCAGCCTTCATCTAGTATAAAAGTATATCGGTAGGTTCTATCATATGATTTTAAGATAGTAATCATCAATTATATAACTAATTTAGTTCAATGCTGAGGAATATAATGATCATTGAACTTACAAACTGCATGAATCTTGAGAAAGAGAGGGTATCTGACTTCATAACATGGTGGAATGGTTTCACCTATTCGCTAAACATCCCTATCTCATAGGAAAAACTACTAGAATTCTGTGATGAAAATATCAATGATGTTCTATAGACACCCTTAATACCCATGAAATATCTAGGTGGATTCCTAGAATTCACTGAAACACAAAACATTCTTGAAAAATATATCATGTGAACTCGATCCATGTCTCCAATCATGCGTGACACACAAGGGGAAAGTAATTAAAAGTAGATGTTGCGGCTATCTACTTCATGCTTGCTATAGTCCAAGAACCTATTCAAGCTCTGAACTTCCCAACACCCCCGACTGATGGGCATTAACATTAGAATCACCCTTGCTCGGTTGCATAATGAAACTAGGTCCACCCAATATTCCATGATTAGATGAATAAAGAGAACTCCTTCCCAAATGAATAATCCCCTGTCTACTTCATGACATCCATGGACAATAAAAAAAACTCACTCTTCGGAAGCCCAGGAATCCCAATGAAGTTAGTCTCAATGGCCATACCAATTACTACTCTTTTCACAGAATGATAGGTCATAATATCCAGTATTTTTCATCTTTAAGGTTTTTTATCAATGTATGATCGACTATTGACATGTGACATTAGATGATTCTCTAGAAAAAGTGGCTTGTAGTGCCATTTCCCTATAAAAGGAAGAGTATGTATGGAAAAAAGTTCCTACTAGTAAAGAAAATATGTTAGACAACTGGATGACTCATAAAATAGTTGATCGAGCCTGTGGGGTCCTCAAGGCATAGTTGTGAAAACTCACAACATATCCACCACCTAGAAAAATGAATTTTGAAGTGAATATCATTGCTTGGTGTGACCACATGAAGCATGAATATGCTGAGGAGGAAGAGTCATATGTTTCTCCAAAGATGTCCTTAACTCTCATAGATTTCTTCCCTAAAACATTTTCAGCATGTGAAGCACGCCACCAAACGAAATCCTCATTAGGCGATGAACTCACATTCAGTTCTATCAACACAGTAACCTTTATAATCCTCTTATCTATTGATGAGTATACCCCTGAATATGGCTTCCCCAAATATAACTACTGAACATTTGGAATCATGCTCCGAATCCAAGGATATAGGGGATAACATAGATATTTTCACAGGATGTATCCTGGTCATAACCCTATATAGGACATATAATGAACTGAGAATTACTGGAAAGAACACCAGTATCCATGAAAGAGGTTGGGAGGTACCTTAGAGCCCACTCTTTTCCCCCTGCAACCTATTTTCTTGAAGTTCCATTTATCGGGGGTTCAACCTTATCAATCCAAGACATATGAAATTTTGGCACAAACTATGCCATTGGAGGTGGATATTCCCTTGACCTCAACGCAGGACCCAATTCCATCAACCTCAGCTGCTCTATCTCCTCAGCCGCATGCCCTGAAGCATCCCCAAATCGGGAGGCAGCGATCTATGGCATAGATGAATGGTGTTCTGAAACAACTAGTCATGGTCACAGCCAAGATCTTAATCCTTAATATACTTCTTCATTACAATGAACATAGTGAGGCACTTTTTGATGACCCACGAAGCCCCCAAGAATTTTAGATAGAAGTCACTGTAGCTGATGTATATTAAGCAGAAACCATTTCCTTAGGATATCTTGTAGCCATTTAATTCACTGAACAATTTCAAGAAGAGGCCATCCAAGGACACATCAGACCCTTGTGCATCTCAGGTAGTCTCAATAATTTCAGTGTCCAAATGGGTGTTTCTAGGTAATGGATCCGAGATAAATATCATCCCATCTCGAACCCTTTGATGTTTAGTGTATATAAAAGATGACATATCTCTTAATAAGATGACCATCTAGGGGTATGATAAGAAAGATAAAAGTCCCCATGGAATGATTAATCTAGAGAACCAATTTGGGGTGCTCACGTCTGATGTTCAGTTCATGGTTTTCCAAAAATAAACTGCATATGTCATGTTTCATGGAAGGATCTTGCTCCATAGGCACTTTCCAGTGCCATAAGAATTTTATAAATGATTGATTTACCCCATAAATGGAATGTATGACATACTCCATGGTGACAATTCCCCATTCCAAACATGCAGTGCCGTATATGATGAATAATACTTCTACATGATGGGAGGAAAAGATCCAATAGTGGATTATGTTATACAGGTTGCTTCCTCAATGGCTTGGGTACCACCCCTAAAAATCCATGGAGCATACATGATGAGGAATTTGTGCTCTCCATAAACATGATCAAAATATTTCGCCTAGTCCCAGTGGTCCAACACTCTCTTATCATCAACAACATTCACCCTCAGCATCTCTCTGCTGAAACCCACAAGATAGGAGATAATGACATTTATCATGATAATCTCCTTCACCATCATAGTGAATGTGAGTCCCCAGAACTACCATCCTCACCTGGAGTTTCCCTCATAGATTTGGGAATAGAATAGAATGATTATTTTCTCATAAACACCCCAACCGAATTGGAGGAAGGTTTTTTCACCACTATGGATGTGCTCCAAAAGATAAACTAGGGGAGAGAATAAGATCCAAGAAATTATTTGATTATAGGCCCCACACCTACCTAGGAGAAAGAGATGTACATCAAATTCATGAAGTAGAACAGATATGTGTTTCCCTGCAACTATAAGGAACTTCATGGATTGAGTCCATATATAGCTATGCACCATCTCTGACTACCTGAAGATAAACTGGGATTCAAGAAAGCAGCAAGAAGAATTCCCCCTCCCAAGCCAAAAAAAGTAGAGGTAGAGGTCGACAAGTTGATTAATGACAACTTCTTATGAGAGGGAAGTATCCCAAATAGCTTTCCATTATCAACCCCTTATTTAAAAATAACTAATAGATCAAGGTCAATATTGAATTCAAATACCTTAAACATCATTTACCGAAAGACCATTTTCCATTTCCTATAATGAAACTATTGATCAACAAATATGATGGATTCTAAGCCCTTTATTTAACGGATGGGTACATGGGGTACCACCACCTTTTGGGTACCCCAATGGATATAATGATACCAGGTAATTCCCTTCATATTTAAGAATGTCGGCGCCACATATCAGTGTACCATGAATCGCATATTAAATATCTTCTTGGGAAATATATCTAAGTGTCATTTTGACAAACTGGTCATCATATCTCAAAATTTCTGTGATCAATTTAACTTTATCCAAGTAATCTTTGGAAATATCCACACTATAGTCTGAAGATAAATATGTTAAAGTGTAATTTTGGGGAAACATCAGGCATGTTCCTTGGAGTTGTGGTATGCCACCATAGCATTGAGGATCACCCAAATAAGACCAGTTCTATCTTAAAAATGACTCCCCCCAAGAACCCCAAATAACTATGGGTCTCCAAGGGTACATGGCCTATATTCATCAATTTATAACCAAATTTCCCGAAAATCCCTCCCCTTAAAGAGGTTGATAATAAAGGGATTCTCTAACCTGTGGGATGATGATTTCCAAAAATCATTCAAGAATCCAGAGATGTATATGCTGAACCCATTGGTCTTGATCCATATGGTGGATGGGAGGCCTCTCATCTTATATGTGGCTACCATGGAACACTAACTAGGTTCCCTCCTCGCTCAAAATAATGACATGAGGAGCGATAATAATCACTACTACCTCACCCGGACTATTCTAGGTGCCGAAAAAAGATATGAAGATGTTGAATAGAACATCATTGTGTTAATATTCATATTATAAATGTTAAGGAATTACATGTAACTCCATGATATCCACCTGTTATCTCATACTGACCAGCTCAAATACATCCTCCACCTCCCTATGTTTCTTGAGAATTTATATCTGTTGGCGGTCATCATATATTAATAAAACATCTTGTTGATATCCAAGAAGTCAGTAAAAGGGACTGCCCTTGATGACTTCCTCATGACACATCCCACTCTAGAAAATGTGTCATGTGACACCGAACTCCTTAATGAAGATGTTTTATTTTCCCACAGCACTCCATGGACATGGGGGATGTATTTTTATGGAACCTACCATAGTCATATTATCATATGAATGGAGAACCCTAAACATTACCGGGTTGGCATAGGGTCTTATTTTTATCCCCAGATAAATCATTTCTGCCTTATTCATTCTCACTTTTCAAATGATACATGATCAAAGAGGTTGTGTATGAATCCTTCATCATTGGGTTAAAACTAGCATTATAGTTGAACATAGCCTAAGTGAATATCAAAGGGGATTCAATGCTGGTGATAAATATAATTTTCTATAAGAAATTAGAAACTAGACCCTCTGAATGGATATGTTAGGGGAATAATGGTGGAATTACCCTTTATGCCAACATTTCACTATATCCCACAATCATAGAATGCTTGTGCCGATGCAATGGCCAAGGAATTCGTTGTCTTGGTAGAGCTTGATCAGTTTGAATCAACCTTATGCATAACACATAGAAAAATTCTCTCACCGAGATTCATGTGTGATATGAATCAAATGAATTATATCATCACATCCCCAGAGCAAGATAAACCTACAAACACCCCTGTATGGATGATTCCCCCAATCAGCTCCCTTTGAGATGGGACTCTATTGATAGCTCGAGCTGAAAAGGAACAAATATGGTGCAGAGTAGAAAAAATCACCTTGCATGGTGGTCCAAATGATCAAAAGGTCCAATAAAAGAATGGATTGTGTGGTATTCTACTATGATGCATAGTATAATGTAAAATTATTTCCATCATGGTCGATGTCTATGAAGGCTCCTATGGAGCCAACCAATATGGAACCATGCTTTCCAACCAGATCATAAGGTTGGGGCATTAATGGAAAACCATGATACAAGACAACTTGGAAATCACCAGAAAATATCATACATTACTGATTCATTCAAACCTAATCTATCAACTCCCAGAATAATTGTACATATATAAGTACACCTAG
This sequence comes from Viscum album, assembly GCA_963277665.1. Taxonomy (NCBI): domain Eukaryota; kingdom Viridiplantae; phylum Streptophyta; class Magnoliopsida; order Santalales; family Viscaceae; genus Viscum; species Viscum album. Next base: position 459,631,425 of record OY728141.1, on the reverse strand, counting down.
CCATTAACTATTTCTAGGATTGCTATTGTGGTAACATATCCACTATCCACATCTAAGAGGTTTAAATATATCCTTACTGCTACAGACTTCTTCTCCCTAATGATCTGAGATGATACCCCTCAAGAAATTATGGATGAAGAATATCATCAACCTTATAAAGTACCACATCATCACTTACTTCAGATCCCCTCACATGATATCGATGGAAAAATGCACCAACAACTATTTTGTGAAGTTAAAGAAGTTATATCAAGAGTATAACATCGAATCAAATCACTAATTGTGCAATCATGCAGTGTAAAATAGATAGATAGAGGACTTCAATTAGACTATGTCAAATATACAATAGATGATGGTGAACAAGGATAATAAGTCATGGCTAGACATACTCCTCCAAGATTTATGGGCATGCTGTACCACAACGCATATTAATCCACAAGAAATGGCATACTCATTAGTGTATGAGACTGAAGTGGTTCTACCTATAGAAGTATGACATCCCTCACTCTGAAGAGCAGTTTGTCGCAAATATTCTGCTGATGAACAATCTCAAAAATTTATGGATGAGTTGGAGAAGATAGATGATAATAGGTTGCACACAGTGAGAAACCTGCAAATCCACAAGAACATGATAGCACATGCCTTCAATAACAACATTTACCTTAGTTCATTCCACCAAGGAGAATTAGTTCTAACTTTCTAAACTCCACTGATACTAGGGATGATTCACCAAAAGATGGAACACATGTTGTAGGGACCCTATGTCATTCATATGTTCTATCATAATGGGTCTTATTCCTTGATCTCCATGGATGGGGAGCATGTAAAACCACCCCCCCCAATGAGAGATTTATCAATATTACATCTCATAATCACTGGAAATAGGGAATCCATGTTGGTTTATGTCCAATACTCATCATTGAAACATGATTTTAAACTACACAGACTGTTTCACACACGACAAAAAACATTCTAGATAAGTCATCATCAAGTGATGTTAAACTACACGTTTTATCTAGAATTACGTATGAATTGAAACTCATTATCATTAAGATACATTGGGATGAATTATTCTTATATATTTTCCTAGACACCACACATCATAAAATACTCCCACCCTATCCTCCATGAATTTGAATAGTTGGAGGGGTCCTTGACATTCTTTGTTTCTCTCTTCGAGCAGAGCACACACAAGTTTAGGAATTTCGACAAGGGTATCCCCCACACAAATACGATGTGAAGGCTTGGGATGACCCTATTATAATCAAACATATATGGATATAAAGAGGATGCCATAATTCCCCAAAAAATAAGGTTAAACTTCATGGTCGATGTCACATACACCCCATGAAACTATATGCTCAATTGGACGTCATCTGAGAGGAACACCATTGCGGGTGTAGGTCTCCTACCGTACCATCATTTTATGAACTACATATGGTTTGATTCTCATTATCAATGATATATATATATATATATATTCCCGAAACCATTCTTCTTGGCCTATAAATAGGATAATATTCCAATCATGTTAGGTGAGTTTGTCCTTTCTCCAAGACGTATAACAGGTTGGAATGTCTCACACAAGACAGTAAAATGTGTAGATAATTCCCCACCAAATGAAATTAAACTTAAAAGTCTCTATATAACTATATATATATTTATTAACACCATTATGGGATAAATAGTAATGCGTTGGTATTTAGTATTTGGGTTCATCCATAGGTACCATAAAACCGGACTTATTTCTGGACTCTTGGCCATAACCCCTTTTGGGACGCATGGAATGGTGTGGGTATCTTTTGCCCTCATTCACAACAGTTATACCTTTTTTCTCCCATCAAGGAGTTAAAATGAACGGTTCTCCAAGAACTACATGTACATTGATTCGCAACCAGCTGAGGTACATAGGAACCCCCCGTAGTTCAAGACCAATACTTCACAGACCATATACATTATTATTTGTTAATGTCAGTGCACCCTAGTATTTAATACATGAAATTAAACTAAATTATTCTCCCACCAAAAGTTTTTAATCATTATGGAAGATCATCAAACTACATAACGTTAAATTGTTTTGGTCATTATTCATAATCCTTACTTATCAAAGGACTACAAGAGCGTTACCCTGGCCAACCCAAAAAAATAGTGGGTATGTCATCTTTTTAATCACCTAAAACCATTCACCACAATTTATTTATTGAGTGTATTAAGCTACTGTCAACCATACATGGACCATTGAAAATATATCCATCTTCAAGGACACTTTTTTGGAATATTCAGTGATTTTCATGACTCCTTCATATGCACATATGAATGTCAAAAATATAATTCATTCTAAAGATGGAAATTCCAATTCTCTTGACCCTAGCATCATCAAAGCAGCATACAACACTCCATTTTGTCTGAAACACTCACTGAATGGGGGTCCCATATCATCACTCATGTCTAGATAACCTTTATCCATGATTTAAAAAATCTCCACTGCCTACTCAGAAGGATTTTTGAGTACTATTGACCCCATGTATCCTAATAATCCTTTTGTGTATCATACCCCATACAAGGTCGAAATGGAATGAACATAAACTAATCACACATTGGTCAAATATATAAGACCGTAAATTCTAGCACATAATGGTCTATACCGCATGACCTTAACCTTTTAACGAAAGAGACACAAAACTCATCAGACCGAAATCCTATAAAGGGAGACCAAAACAATAGTCGACTAATCGCCCACTAAAATCTCAATCTCCAGAGTTTTGGAAAAAATTAAGGCATAAGTGAACGAGGAATAACTCTCAATGGGTATACTATATAGCCATAGTAAAACCCATGTTATGCTTGATGGACCCTCTTGTCCAAGAAAAAATATGAGCAAGGAATCTTCAAATCTCCTAACTATGAAAATAGTTTCAAAATGTGGTGGTGAAACTTTTAGGGTGCTCAAACACTCATTGGATCTAAAAATTTTTTATATCCCGCATCATTATCTAAATTAGTAAAGTCATTTCAAACCTTTAATTTCCCCTTAAGAAGAAAAGACATTTCTCCACTTCGACGTTCCTATTGAAGCGAGGGCTCAGACCCACCAACCTAACATATCATGGCCCGGCGTGAAGGGATTTATGATTCTTGTGAGCCTAATGTCACCAATGAGGATCCCATAACCCCATTGTGTTATAGGTTTACCCTGATTTACTATCTCATTCCTTCCTTATAACTTGATCCCTTTGGACTAAGATTTACAGTCTCTACGTCAGACTATCCAAGATGATTTTACATCCTCTACATTGCATCATAATGTATTGTACCCATTTTCAATGAAGTAATGTAGCAATTAATTCATGAAAATTATGATGGATCACACATCATGATTCAAACCGACACGGAATGGACTTGGGCTATTCAATTAAGTGCTATGTTTCCAAAATGTGCCATAAACATTCATGGATAGCCTTCCCTCTATACCAAACTTCTTCATCTGGACAATCAAATATTCATAAATATACCATAGCCCTAGGATTGGAAGATAGATCTCTCCCCCTGAATATACTACCGATGTAGATGGGCACATGCCCACCAACATGGGATATCATGGCCTAGCCTAAAGGGACATCTAATCTTTGTGATCCTTAGAGACACCGTGGTAGATCCTAACACCCCCATAGTGTCAAGTTACATACTTGACATGTCTAACCCATTCCATATAATTTGACTCATGATTATGTGTTTTGATTTACACCACCCAAATTCAAACTATATAGGTGGTCAAAGATTCACTAGTATTATTCCCTTATTCTTGTTCACCCCACAATCCTTCCATGTCCCTTGGAATTCCAATCCACCTGAGAACAATAAATATCATAGTAGAAATGATAATCCCATAATAATTTAATTCATTTCTGGAAAGTTTTCCCCATATCCATTAGATGGTTTGAGCAAAAATTCCATAAACTAAATAAAAAAAATGGTCCAATATAAAATACCCCAATCTAAAGAAATATGTGGTCTAAGATTAAATTCCCTAAACTAAAGCCACATATGGTCTGAGTTGAAAGAAACTAAACTAAATAAATAGATGAGCTGAGCTTTGAGACCCTAAATAAAAGCAACATATCATTTAAGATAATAGACCCTAAACTAATACAACAGATTGTCTGAGATAAAAGACCCTGATTTAAAACAAAAGATGGAACAAGATAAACGACCCAAATATAAAGAAGCATATGGTTCAAGATAAAAAACCCTAAACTAAAGCGATAACTAGTCCGAGCTAAAACACTCTAAACAAAAGAAATAGATGGTCTGAGAAAAAATACAATAAACTAAAGTTGTATATGGTCCTTGCTTAAAGACCCTAAACTAAAAAACATATTTTATAAGATAAAAGACCATAATCTAAAGCAATAGATGGTCTAAGATATCATTTCCTAAACTAATGAAAAATATGGTTTGATCTAAAAGAATCTAAACTAATGAAAAAGATGGTTTGAGATAACAAAAACCCTAAACAAAATCATGTGACAGTTTTCATGAGGATTGTTATATGACCCTATCAGGATCAAGATTCACTTTACATATTTATAATGAACCCACTATTCAGGAAAAATACCCCTCTCTGATGATATACTTTCACATCAAACATTCACGCTGGTATATCTCAATGAATGAAATGGGCTTCTACATTAATTCATAATGCAGTGGTACCAGAAAATATTATACAAAGAATAGGATCATATAGTAGGACAAGCTCATCCATTAATGGTAGGTAAAGGGGTGACAAATCACTACATTTTGGAGACTCTACAAAAACGTTAAAAAATTGAATTAGTGAAACAATATGGAATACATTATAGTAAAGTTGAATTATAGGAAAAGATGTAGAAATGCAGGAAATATTAGAAATGGTTTGGCGGGATGAGTCAATTGAGCACCAAAGTGTCGCTCTTCTCTCATCCTCCAACTCTATTGTAGGATGAATAACATAGACTAGATTAGTCATATCCTCAAACCTCATTTGGTATGTGGTCAATGATGTTGATGAAATTGATAGATTAAACATCAGTTGTGCAATCAACGCTTAATATATGTGTCGTCCAAATATCCATCTGAGCATTCAACTTAGATGATAGTTAGTGACCCGTCCCCAAGGCCTCGGTTTCCTCTTCCAGTTACATGGAGAGTGAGGACTCATTTTCAAAATAATGTAGGCTATTCTCTTGTGCATCCATGTCTCTTCGGGCTAGGGATATCTGTTACATAATTTCAAATAGAGGCTTCTGATCAAAACCTCATGACCCTAGCGAGTGGAATAATTGCTGAAACCACTCCCATTGATGATTGAACACTCCCATATGGGTATCTGTAATTATGTCCTGGATCCCCTCTCAAACCATCCAACACTGAAATCGAGCCTCCACTACTGAGGAAGTAGGTATGGTTGTATGATCACCAACTAGGAGACTCAACGATGAAATAGGGGAGGAGGCACCAGACGTTCCTCTTTTACTAGGATAATCATCTATAGAACGTATAGCAAAATTTAGTTCCTTAATAGAATCTATTCCACTATCTGAACAATTATCATCAAAATGAGGATTCTTCTTGGATGCCTCACCCCCAACCCCAATCTGGTCCATCAATACTATTGTTAGAGGAATTGGCAATGCAAGAGGAATTTCCACTTGAAGGACTGACTGTCGCAACATACCATTGGGATATGCCATCATCAAAGCCCAGGTATAATCCTAGGTGAGGTATGTGGGATCATAGATGGCATAAATTTAATCACATCCCTAGTCTCATCATGATATAACATCTTTCAAAATTGGTTGATGAATCCAAGATGTGTTTCCCCATGAACACCTAAAACTTAATGGGGGAAACCCTCTATACATAGACATATATTTAAGAAAATTGATGTGGTGAATATGTTTCACAGATAAAAAACATGTCCACCCAAGAAGCAAGTAACCTATCCTAAAGGGAGGCCATATAATATATTTAATTAATGGGTTCACTTATATCATCAATGATTGAACCGGCCAGCATACATGAAACAAAAATGTCAAAACTGTCAGACTAACATAGCATGCCTTTGACCTCCACAGGGGATTGAGACATAGGCCCAACACCAGAGATGCACTTTAGTATAGGGTATGATTTGGTATTCTAAATCAATGAGGTATTTTGGAACTCATAGAAACAAAAGTAGTCACTTTATCCAACCAAATGTGAATTGAAGTGGACCGCAAATTCTATAGGGAGAGTTGCCTTGCTGGATATGGTCCAACATATGGTAAAGGTGTGCAAGTATGAGTACCACTAAATTGAGGCATATTCCACATGCGAGTCATGCAACCATCTCCAGGGTGCCAACACAGAATTTGGATAATTAATCCCTATCTTTTAATAGCCTTCCATTTTGAAACATAAAAGAAAACCCACAATCATGAGGTCTAGAGAAAACTCCAGGTTCACTTGAGAGCCCCGTGAAGTATAGTCATCAGTTTCTAGAATCGTCCAATACGAGACAACATCATCACATAACTACATGGAGGGACATAGAATAGGGTGAAAATTGCTCGGTTTATCCATATTAATATAGATGAATATTTTGACACAATCATTGACAGAAATGCTAGAGAGCACTGTCATATCTCTAACCAGTTTCTTCAATGCATGGATAAGAATAACTTTTGGTAAGGCCAAATTCTATATGGGATAACCCCAATTATTTTTTATTAGGGAGAAACACATTATAAATTCCTTTTATATGATTAATGACACCCCGCCAATGTATATCCCATAGTTTGATGACCATATCGCCATGGGGAGGTTGGAATGTGTTAGACAGAGTGATCCAATGACAGATCATTTCCCTAAGGAGTTTAGGTTGGTGGTATATATTTAGTTGAGATATCCACATGATTTGATGAAGATGAAACCTATATAAATTATTATAAAATTCAAGAATGATCGACATACCCAAATTGGTCATGCCCATTCATCAATGAAATTGCCTCCGGGTTGAAGGTCCCACTTCGAATACAACCTTCCTCCTAGAACATTCATAGAAGAGGAAAATATTGATGAATGGATCTAGTTGATAGGCTGTTGAATTAGATCACAACCATCTTTTAATAGGAATGTGTTCCCCATTAGATAGGATAGACCATGAGGTTGGATAGTTTCTAGCTGGACGTCCTCGGTAATCGACATCTGAATGAAGTCAGTGGAACTGAATACCCCATGATATGTCCGATTGAAGCTCGAGGAAGTAATAACTATGTCGTCCATCAAAGAAAAATAATATAATTAAACCTATTTGGAAAGGGTAAAATCCTAGAGGCTAGGAGAAAGGAACAACGACTAATTCTAAAAATCATAATGAAAAAATTAACAAGGTACGACATTGCAATTCCTGGCAATTATGGCCAATTGATTATCAACAACCGAGGAACCTCGATGGGATCCGAAAGAAATGTGAAAAATAATTAAGTGGAACATGTCAAAAAAAGAATATATTATTTAAAAAAGTAAAGGCATGAAAATTTCCCAACGGAATATTGTGCATCACATGACATAGCCAAGGGTTCGTGAACCACATTGAGGAGATCGCGGACCATCGGGCCTTCAAAGGACATGCATGGAACATAACCCTTATGTGGACCCAATAGCATCACATGACCCTCTTTAATACTCCAAATAGGGTGACCTGGATGTGGTCACAATAATTGATCGAGATTCTGAGCCGGTGGAACCCAAAAAGTATTCATGACAGCTAACTATGTTTGAGAAATTACCAAAGATCATTCTCCTGATGTGACAGATGAGTGTCTATATAGGAAGCAGTCTTGCCCAGGCTCAAGGATCGCTATCAAGAATCATGAATAAAACTCACAGATAGGGCTAGAAAGTAGGTTTCACGTTGATGGCTTGTAACATGGTGGTTTAAGGAGTTCTCTCAAGAAGAAGGGTTCTACTATAATGAAATGTCCTCCACCCCCTCCACCTATATATAGGTGGCTTGCAGAGTAACAAAATTCATCCAGTTAACTGAAAATCGTGTGAAATCATTGGTTCATGACACAAACAAGGACACTATAGAGAATCTAGTTGTCCTCAGGAATGAGTCCTTGTCCCCTTGATGATGCTCTTGGTGGGGGGAATTTGTTGATTCCCCCCAAATGAGCACCCTCAAATAAATCAAAAAAGGAAGAAATACCTAAACATGGGTATTATCTTTCCCCTGAATAAAAGGGACAAGAGGATGGTCAAAGACCTGTGGATCCTCTAAAACGATCACAATCTTGTGACCAACTCAAGGTCACATGATGTCTCCACACAGAGGGATTAGACCATGGGAAGCCCCATGAAACCCTCCTCAACAAGCTCTCTTTCTTTCCAGTGACCTATCTGTGAAGGTCGGATGAGTGTGCCCCATTGTGACTTAGTTTTTCATTAGAACGTGCTTGGAATACCATCCAAAATCCTCAAAAAATAAAGGGAAGTGAAATCACATGTATGAGACCCCTAGTAGTCACAATAATCATGTTCCAAAGAATCATTGGGAACAACAAACTCCCTATATGATGTCTAAGAAATAACATGAAACCTTCAATCCTTATCCAAAAAGAATTAAAGAGATAATGATGACCAGGAGAGAGGGTTCCTCGGTCATTATAGGACATTCGGTGCGCCCCTAAAGTCACATGACATTCCCAGACCTTTCTAGTGCATCTTGAGTACCCCCTTAGGCTCGTCATCCACCTCGCATGGGAACTTCCAAAAAACCCGACAATTCTCTAAGGGAAAATGAATTTTTCTATCCAAAATACTTGTGAAATCTCGTATTATACACATTCTTCACACGACACAGTACACGAAAGTAAGGTATAAATATTCGATATTGCATGATCAAACTCAGATACCTCCCCACCCATTCCAAATAAAACAATGGGATTTAAAAGGGAGGAGGGAGTGGTCTCCATAGTCACTGAAGGACATGGTATGTGCACCCTAATAAAATTTTGAGACACCATGAGATCTCAGTTTCATGATCTCTTTACCTGAAGAGGCCCCTCTAGCTTGTCTGTTTCACTACATGAATGACGTAGAACATGTCTAGGAAACCCTGCCACACACTAAGGACAACAAAATGGTTTTTCCTTGAAATAATCACACATCATCATGTTACTCATATCAGTCATGAAACTCCTCTCCAAAAAATAGAGGAAATTACCTCCGTTTGATATATGAAATTAATAATGACTCACACCCTTCTTAACATAAAATGAATGACAAGTGAAAGGGGGGGGTAAGCATGTTTCAAAATCACTGAAAAAAATGTGATGTGTCAAGTGAACCCTTGTCGTGGACCACGAGTTCCCATGATAGGCTATCCAAGGACTCACAAGTTTCCTTCGATAGGAACATGGATCTCGCGATGACCCAAAGACATGTTTACTTGGTAAAATGGAATCACTTCAAGGAGAGAGTCTTTAATAATCAGTAATAATTTTATAAAGGATATATGGGCCATGACCACTGAAAATAAAGTAGCACCCAACTCGTGGTCCACTATAGAGACATGTTAAACTACATAATGACAGGCCTCATGTCAAATCCATCATAGCCTCATGTCAAAAGACCCTCACAAACCAGTGAGTACATGTGGTGGATGCACTAATTAAATCTCTACTCCAACTTTAATAAAGGGTTGTTTGACTAGTCAGATGGTGTGTTAGTTGATTGATTTTTCTCTAAAGGCTATGCACATCGGTGATTAGATCTTGACCTTCATCGCACATTCAATCACTCGATATACCAACTTTCAGCGAGGTAATACACTAGTGGACCACAAGAGTAGTCATGTTCCAAGAATAAAGTCCATCATGTTATAAATCAATGATCACACAATAGACTCATGGTGAGACATGTAAATTCCACATCACATTTCTTCCATATCACACAAGACGCAAACAAACTGATGTTGAACCAAGCCGAGGCACTCACAATACAAGGGAAAAAATTCTGGATTTAATGCAGACAACTCAATCATAAGACACGATCACAGAACAATGTGGGATTCTCATTTTCCATCTGATGACTTGTGAAAACACTAAGTCATTCCACCCCAAACAAATTAAAACCCTTCGTTAGGACATCTTGGACATTTGGAACACTCCAGATATTTTGGGATGGGTCTTTCCAGCCTTCTGCAAGCACCAGATGGATGAAAAAAAATCCTCTAGGATATTCACCCAAGACCTATGAAGCCCTTTAGAAGCAAGTATTGTCACAAATGATGAAGCATACTGATGTTAGAGTCTCATCGACACATCTTGACATATGAACTAGTTCTTGTGCCCCCCCCCAACAAGTCATATGAGACCTGTGACGCCTATGGACATGTCATTCATGTCTCCCAGTGTCTCTTAGACATATCATCCATGATATGTGGAACAACACAAGACATGTCGGCCTAAACTCATGATGTCTCCCTGGGGTGTCCTCTAATACATGAGGTACCCCCAAACCACATCACAATGGCACTTAAGACACCACCATATGTGTCGAGCCAGGTCACATGATGACTCCCAAGGTACACCGATAAGATCGCGAGACACCTTCAAGATATGGAGTCCCATTCATTGGTGCAGCCTCAGTGTCTACGTCCTAGCCATAAATAACTATGAGGAATCTAATTCCTGCCATAACCGGGATACATAGGATGCCTACTGAAATTCTACTTATCCATATCAAATATCTCATCAAATTACCCAATATGAAGATCCCTCATCCACTTGTCTTGAGGCTAATCTTGCACACCCTATTATTTTTCACAATGAGCATGAACCAATTGGGACTAGGTAGAGGCAACGAGAACCTCATTATGAATCATAAATAGGGATCCTCATAGGGTAAGGTATAGACATAAATAACTATGATGACTCTAATTCCCTCCATAAATGTGTTATATAGAATGCCTCCTTAAAGTCTTGAGCTCCATATCAAATATCTCAATGACTACCCCAATATGTATATCCCACATCAATAGGCCATGATGTTGATCAAGCACTCCCATATGTTTCTCACAATGAGCATGGCTTATATGGGCTGATGGGGTTTCAACGAGCCCCTCATTTGGAATCATAAATAAGGAATCCTCTGTGTGTAATCCCTAGCCTTAGAGAACTATGAGGACATTAATTCCCGCTATAACTTGGATACGTAGGTCACCTCAATAAACACACAACCTCCACATAAAATATCTCATGGACTGACCTAAATTGTAGATCCCATATCCACATGCCATGATGCTGATCATGCAACCCCTCTTGATTTTTCATAAAGAGCACGAATCATGTGGGCTTAGGGGGATGCAACTAGCACCTCATTAGATATCATAAATTTGGCATAAATAGTGTGTAATTCCAAATTATAATCAAACTACATGGGTTTCGAATAATTTATTAAACACGGTATATAGGATACCTCAAAATTCCACATTCCCATCCTTAGAATATTAATTTCCTCTACACATGGGAGTATAGCCAAAACCACTTGTTCATGTAACTTCAGCACATAAGTGATTGGCCACTATAGGAAAATGATGGAGAACCTCAGATAGATATATATGAATCTCATAATGTTGTACATAAAACATAATTTTCCTATATCTGTTTTATCAGGGTAACCAGTCTCGTATCGGGTCTTCGGAGAGATTGAGGATCATATCTTAAATCTATTGGGGAGTCCCGGAATAAGAAAAAAATCCCCAAAAAGGGTGTGATGAGCCCGAACCCTATCCTTTCAACCAATGTGGGTCCCTAAGAGTCGTGCAGCCTCAAAACCCAAATTACTTCCAGCCTTTGGAAAGCAGGTTCATACACTACTACGGATGGGGGAACTATTTCGAGTGTAAGGGAAAAGTGAAATGGTACCATGGCAAGAAAAACTCAATCCATTCCATGAAATCCCCCTGAAAAAACCATTACATTTATGTTTCATTTCTTATGTATTTTATTTATGTGGAAAACATATTCATGAAAATGTCAAAATGGGTGCACCCATATAGCATTCCAATTCATTGGATAATGTTAATTTTCATGAGACTTCATGTTGGGATATGGAGTTAACCTGATTCCTTTATAAGACTTTTTCTTCCTTATCTTGGTGATTAGCATTGAATCATGTTTATGTAATTTTATATATTGTTTCCACATTCCTGTTATTACATGATAATATTTTTCCATGTCATACTCGTTATTATTCCTCATGTTTATTAATGTTTCTTTCCTTTTGTGTGATCATGATAATTTTTCTAAACCATGTGTTATATTTTATTATTATTTTTATTTACTTACTAGGATTTTAGATCATATTTTTTATAGTGTATTTCCCATGTGATACTATATAGTTATTGAAGGACCCTAGACCACCTTGAGGGGGTGAATCAGGGTGTCAAACTTTTTTTATTCATTACTAGATATTGTTCCCATGTAGGCAGGAACTTGTTTAAAACAGTATTATAGATATGTTGAACAATTAAAACATTCACATGTAGAAGGAAACTACAATAATTTTTATTGGTTGACCACTAAGGGATAAATCCAAGGAGCATACATAGATATGTTACTAGTCGTACCAAATTCCACTAATCTTATATTTCTATGGATTACAAAGGTTAGGGAATAGTTAACCTATCTTAGGCACAAAGACTTTACCAATGTTTAGGGTTATCCCACTAATTCCCTCAGATCACTTCCATTGACTCCTCTTGGCTCATTACCTTAGTCAATGTCTCACTCAGTTTATCGATTTGGTGGTCACTTTAATGGATTGAAAGGAAAGGTCTTTGTCTCAATTTAGTATGAGACTCTACTTAAATCAAATTCCCAAGTTGATTCTCTTTTATAATCAATATTCTATTTTAGTGTAGTTACAGAATAAACTATAACTTCTTCCCTTTTAATTTACTAGAATAAAAATCTACCTTTACAATGTTTTCATTTTTGTGAACTAGCCCTGATTTTGTATATTGTCTCTGATCTGTGTACCATGCCTGCTCTACGTACCGCACTTGGACTATGTACCATGACTGCTTCGCATACTGCCCCTGCTCAGTATACCACACTTTCTCCACTTACTTCCCCTTCTTGGCATACCGCGCATGTTTCATGTACCTCCTCTGCTTTGCATACCGCCTCTACTAAATGAACCACACCCGCTCCGCGTACTACACTCGATCCGTGCACTACCTTTTCATATCGCCTCAGTATATTGCCTCCGCAAACCGCCTCAAGGTATTGCCTCTGTGTACGTCCTTTGAATACCACCTTCACATACCTCCTTCACTTACCACATTTGCCTACCTCTTCCACATACTACATTGGCGTACCATTTCTTCCTTATACAGACTTCTTCTTCAAATTTGGAGAATTATTTCATCTTTCACATACAAATTTTTCTTTTGCAAAATCACTTCACGGACTAGTCCTTTAAATTTCATGAACTATTTTTTCTTTCTCATACCACATCTTCCTATAAAGAATCTCACATGCTTACCACTTTTGGACTTAGATGAGATCTTCCACAGTGATGATTTTTTCCTATTGAATTCGCTCTACCTTAATAGTGGGATTATCCCTCCTTATATAGTCAAATAACACCTAAAATTTTTCTAATCCTTTTTACCCCAATTTTCAATGTGGGAAAACATCATCTCATCCTAAACTCTATCCATATACTGTAATCATCAACCGTGTATGAAGACCCTTTGGAGAACTGTGACCCTTCACTACATACTGTGTGTTTGTCAGTTTATGTAATGAATCTCTTCTTCCAATGACAATCCATTATGCATACCGAAACTCCTTCGGTGGAGAACCATTTTAGGTACTATGACCCATTCTGCGAACCATTCCTCCATTACCACATACTATCCTGCAAACCATTTTCAGCAACATTCCACCCATTTCACACCTTCACCACATACCAGCATTGTTAATCCTTTTCTATTATTTGCACCTCTCAGTGTACTGTTTCCGATACAAGGTACATGGTAATGAACCATTCCCAGAACATGGTACGTGATCCATGTTCTGAGGTATGTAGGTTTCTTCATTTTCTAAATTCCTTCACCATTCCACATCTCGTTCACTCTTATGCATAAATCCTTTAATTAAAAAAAATAAATTCATAATTTGGAGGTCCAAAAATTTGGAAAATGATGGAAAAACACACCTACATAAATATATACATTTGTAGGAACAGCCATGATTTTTCACTATTATTTGGATTCATCAAGGATTATCATCTTTCATTACAAAATCCATCCCCTGAGATAAATACTCTTTGAAAATCATTTTTAGCATGATCAGATCCTCTAGGGAATGTACTGCAACTTCCCAACTCCCATATCTTCTAGGAACATCAGTCACTCCAGTGAACACTAAATATGACTGAAATAATCTTCTCAACTATGTATTATCATTCTTAAATCATCACATCACCACATGAACCCTCATGCAATGATGAATGTCTCTTCAGGTAGGCTCTTTCATGGTCTCTTATAATAGTGAGATGTTGCATGATCACTTTATAACATTAAACCCTTTAACTCACTCAGACAAGGTTTCATTGTTGTATACAATTGATGACATTTGATACAAGTATTCTAAACTTAATATTAGTTTAAAAATCGTATGAATTATAACTCTTAATAACTTTGGAGCTCTTTGTCTTCTTATTCTTCTTTTTGATCTTATTTCACAACTACTGACAAAAAATAAGACTTCAAACACAATGTGGTCCCAAAATTTACAAGATCTAAATGGATGTATAAAGATTATTATGGAGGTTAAATTAATTATGTTTTAATGATATTTAATTATGTCTCTAATATTCCAAAGACACTGGGCATTACTAACATTTTTTTTGTAATTTGATGTTTAATTATGATTAAAATCTTCTACTATTATGGGTAAAAAGACATGGTAACTAAAATTAGTATCCATGCCTACTAAATTTAGTTATTTTTTAAGGATTATAAAACTCTTGAGAAGTTATTAGGGTTATGACTAAGTGAAAGAAAACAATACTAAATTTTAGTAAGTATATAGTAATTAGATTATCAAAAAAATAAAATCTTTCTAGAAACTAAATGTAGACATGGTTATGGAATAGATGTACATAGGTGTTACAACTCTAACATGGTGTTCTAACCCAGACTTGGGTAACATGGAATACAATAATGGGCCTTACATCACACATGGATTGATACACCTAGGATATATTCTTTGATAATTCATAATCTCATTACGAACCATTAATAAGGAAGAAAAACCCCAAAAGAATATATGTTAGGAAATATACAATGGATAACCTATATTGAGACCTAGGGAATCATAATATATCAAATAAATTTCATTTTCAAGATTACCTTTTATTTTAAATGGGTTTTTATATTCATATTAGCAATGTATTAAACCCCCCATACTTGTACATTTTTTTTCTTAGTTAATGGGGGAAATAGAATATCTCATTCCAAAAATCAATCTAATAGGCAACATGTTGATTTCTCTAATAATATGAAAAATATGATGGGAATGGGTGATCAAAAAAATATAGAAGTATGTGCTCAACTTCATCATGTTATGAATGATAAAATTAATTGTATTGATCACCCTCCTTCTCTAATGAAAGATAAAGTTGGTGTCAAATTATTTATATAAAAAAGGCCACACATGTTTAGTGGATCTTATGATGTCCTCCTTATAGGAAAATGGATTAACACCACTAAGGTGATATCATTTTCATCTAGTACTGAGAATAATTAAATTTTGTGCTTGAAGATTATTTTTTTTGTGGGTAAACTAATCAGTGGTGGAAACTGATCCCAAACATGATGGCCATGGTAAAAATTGATTCCATGGAATTGTAATATTTCAAGAAAATATTTTTCAATAAATATTTTCCCCAAAACCACCATCTTAATATGGAAATTTAATTCCTCATATGGAAGAAAAATGTTGATGGGAATATCATGGAATATGGTAAAATATTACAATGATTTCATGAAATTCCAATAGAATTTCCATAAACTCCAAAAGAAAGGTGGTTCACTTTTTTAGTGGACTAATGTCGAGTTTGTAAAAAGAATTAGAGATTAGAAACTTTGACAGGTATGAAGAGTTTGTACGTTGTTCCCTCAAGGATGAAATAGATATTATAAAATCTTAGTGGTGTCAATGGAAAAATGATAAAAAGTGGAAAATGGAGTTTAATAAGGGTGATAAATCCCATGCTGGAAAGAAGACCCTACATCCCATGTATCAAAATTGTGGGATAAAGATTCCTGGAAACTATTTAAAGGGAAACAAGAGATCCTTTAAATGTGGATGAGAAGGTTGTAGTACTAATAACTAATAAAGGGCTATAATGAATCCCACTAATGTGGAAGAAGAATAGATTGGCAAGATCAACAATTAACCATTAGTGCAATGTTTCAACTACAAGTAGCATGGTAATTATGAAAAAAGTTTCCCTAAGCCATGGTATTTTAGAGGTAATCAAAAAAATAAACATATAAGGAAGAAAGGAAGGACATATTTTTTCACTGCTACTATGGTGGAGGATGAAATTGATTTGTTTATAGGAATTATGGTAATTAATTCATGAATATTGAGGGTATGATTTGATTAGTCTTATATGCATTCTTTCATGTCTTTCAAGTTTCGTTGAAATATTCAATCACCACCTAAAAATTTGAATGTTAAGTTATCAATGGGAATAAAAAAATGGGGAAATTATTGCATCCAATGTTTATAAATCCTCCCTAAACAATGTCTTTTGGATAGAAACCCCTAAAAAATCATATCATACACCATTTAAAAAAGTCTGATTCAATATTGGGAACTAATTATATATCCTTATATAAGAACATAATCAACTATTAGGAAAGGAATTACACTATTCACATTGTAAAGTATCCTCCAATTATATTAATGTGTGTAGAGGAAGTTGAATATTTTTTCGAATAATCATCTAAATATTGGATAATTTTTTCTTATGAGAATGAATATCTAGCTCAAATACATAGGACAAATGAGAGATTCATGCTCGAATAGATGCCCACTTTGAGGGACTACACTGATGTGTTCCCTAAATAGTTAACTTGCCTTCCTTCTAGTTAAGTGGTTGATTTCATAATTGAACTCATGAGAAGATAAATTCCTATATCAAAGAGACATTATAGAATGACCATCGTTGATCTAGATGATCTGAATAAGGATTTAGAAGAAAATATTGAAAAATATTTTACATGCTCGACTACTTGACTAGGGGGTGCACCAATTATTTTCATCAAGTTGAAGGATGGATCAACCAGTCTTTCCATTGATTATCATGAGCTCAATAGAATTATGATAAATAAAAATTATCCCATTACATGGAAAGATGATTTTTTTATCAGCAACTGGGTACAATTATTTCTCTATGGTGGACCTTCAGTCGGGATACCACCAATTAAAGGTGAGGAGGGAAGATATTTCCAAGACAGACATTTGAATGAGGTATGAAAACTTTGAGATATGCAACGACCCGAAATTTTGAATAAATTTTGTTTCCTAACTTTTTGTGTTATTTTATTTTATACTCAACAAAACTATTTCATTTAATAAAATGTGTATAATTAAAATAAGACCTTTGGGTTTCAACTGTTATATGACAGTTGGTCAATATGACCGTTGGAAACTAAATGTTGCAATTATTATCTATAAATACATTGATCTTGATTAATTAATATAGAAAGAAGATTCGATGGCCCCATCCAGTAGTCTAGGGCCGATCGAATCGCATCTGAAAGAACTCGGGATGGAGGTAGAAACTTTGGGATTTTCTCTAGACCAAACCCGACATGAACTTCATCGTGTGAAGCTGGAATGGAATCGCCTTCGCGAGAAGTTCAAGCTGATAGTAATCAATACTCAGGCAATGTTGGTCGAGCCACCCCATGATTCTATCACCCTATCACACCTTACTCTTAGGTCATATGCTGGTGTTATAAGGGGCTATATAACGAGACCATAACTACCTTGTGTAGTCATTTGATTTAAATAAAAACTGCGATTTCTTTTTATGTTGATTTTTATGGATTTTCAAATGTCCGAATAAATATAGTATGCATATTATTGATGAATTTTAGAAAAAGTATATTTTAAAAAAAATTATGTAAACCTTAAATAATTAATAGTGTGTAATGATTTTCAAAAAAAAGGTCTTCTACAGCTGTGTTCAGTATGAAATTTAGATTCTAATAAGAACAACTTAATTTTTGTGGAATTGTAAATTATGAATAGTTATTTTATTTTTATGATTAGAAATGTGACCAAATGGATTAATTTACTTTACTTAAGAAAGTATTAATATAATTTAGGCAGCTTGATTAAGTAATGTGATTCAATAAAATAGTTAAAAAACTATTTCAAAAATTATTGGTTAAGTATTAGTTTTTTCAGGTGAATAGTGTTTTTTTATTTAAAAATTAAATGAAAATTATTTAGAAAATTATTTTCCTAAAATGGAGTTCATTTTTGAAATTAGAGCATCGATATTTTGTTAAGGTGAATTTTTGGATTTTTCTAAAACAATTTAATTTTTAGTGAACGGTGTTTTTATTTAGAAATTAAATTAAAAATTTATTTTCATAAAATGGTGTTCATTTTCGAAATCAGAGCATTGATATTTGGTTAAGGTGAAATTTTGGAATTTTTCTGAGAAAGTTTAATTTTCGGTGAATAGTGAAAATACAGTTTTTGAGTTTCAGGTATTTAATGACATCATTAAGGATGAAATAATTATGAAATAATTCTAGTCGAATTATGAATAGTAAGATAAGGTATGAGATGACCCAAGTGGAAAATACCATGGGCAAGACCATGGTTTTTCCAATACCACTGATAAGGTGTCATTTGGAAATTTTTGCTTTGTCCCCTCACTTCTCGTATAAATACCAAGCCTTTCCCTCATTATTTTCATTTCCAAATCCTCCCCACTGAAGTTCTGGTCTCTTTACCTCCCAAGGTCCCGACCTTCAAGCTTTTGAAGTTACTCTTAAAGGTAAGGGATTCTTTCACCCTCCTCTTTTAATTCATGTCTTCTTTTATGTTGTGTCTTATATTTTCCATCTCATTATGTTTATGGTATGTTATTATATGTTCTTATTACTGCCCATTTCTTGTCCAAATGATGAGATACCCTTTCTTCTCTCATCAATTTGATTTTTGAACTTTTATGTGATGTCTTTAGGCTGCCAAATTTCTCGTAAACAAAATCACATCTTCTCTTTTATTTCATGTTTCTTTTTCATGTGGTATTTCATTCAAACATCCATACCATGATCTTATTCAATACCCATTATCTATTTTGAATTATTTATGAGTGGGTGACCCTTGTCCCCTCTCTTTTCATTTTTTTCTAAAACCATGTTATATAGTCGTTATGCTGCAGAAATTTCGTATCAAAATTTCTATCTCTTTCTCTCAAGAAATACCCTTGTTTATTTATCTAATTACCTAGACATATTTCCTTCCTATGGGTGTTCATAAATATATAAAGATTATATATTCGATTCTGGAATTAACATACATATAACCCTCACTCCCTTTCCATGGGTTATAAATGATATAATGATCTTATTTTTAAGAGCTTTTCAAACATCACAATTTTGAAATGAAACCATTCCTTTTATTCTATATGGGTTATTTATTAAATGTTTGATTATGATCTATGTGGATCACATGTAAGTAAATACATATTAAGGTTGCACCCTGATATCAATCCAATGCATTGGGTAATGATTTAATCTCTAGAGATGACAAGTTTCACGATACCTTGGTGAATAACATTGGTAATTTTTATGACACCTTGGGGATGGACATTGGTGATATGTTCATGAATGTCTAAATGAAATGTTGATGCCCCATACTCAAGTTATGTTCCAAGTTATTTTCATTATGATATTCCTATTCTTCCTTTTCTCATGTATTTATGTTTTTATTCAAGTTCTTATTGATATCACAAGTACATTAATTCCCCTTCTTACCCTTACTGGGCTTTCTACTCACCCTTTCCGTTGAATGAATGTCTCCAGGTTAAGAGATGAAGTAATTCTACTTAGGTTGTACATATGGTGGAGATTTACAAGTGGTTTAGAAGAATTTTTTATGTTGTTTTCTTGTATTATTTTCCTAATTTCCAAGACACTAGACTTTAAAGATCCTCTATATGTAAAATGTAATGAAAAGTTACGTATAAAAAAGGCGGGATGTTATAGTTGGTATCAAATGATAGTTTAGTTATTTATAGAAATTTGGATATGAAATCATCATGAATAACCCTATATAAAATTTTAAATATAGGAAATCTTCCTTATATTTGGGTGAGTACTGAGTAAGTGGTTTATCAAAAAAAATACATCCATGTCTGGATACGAGCAAGTAGAGGTAGATCTAGCACAGATGTACATAAGGGTAAAACCCAAAAACACAGCTTTGAGCTAGAATCAATAGGGAACCGGTACATGAAAATGGGCCTTGCTGCACTCTTGGTTACAAAACACCCGGGGGATATGATTGGTTAATTGTAATCTTTTTATGAATCATTATGAAGGAATTATAGAAAATTGTAATTGTCTAGGCATAAAGTTTTAAGACATAAAATACTTTTTAGTTAAAAGATTCTTAAATGAAATAAGTTTCTCACAAAGGATTTATTCTTTTAAAAAAATGTCCCCATCATCTAGGAATACGTTGATGTATTTCCTGAGGTGTTACCCGGACCACCCCCAGAAAGAGAGGTAGAGTTCTCCATCGAACTCGTACCTGGATCTCATCTGTTTTCAAAGACCCCCTATAGGATGTAAAATGTGGAGCTAGAGGAATTAAAGTAACAAATACAAGATCTTTTGGAGAATGGGTTTTTATGACCAAGTGTGTCTCCTTGGGGGAACCAGTTCTCTTTGTGAATAATAAGGATGGATCAATTCATGTATGAATTGGTCATAGAGAACTGAATGGGATCACATTGAAGAACAAATAATCTCTCCCAAGAATTGATGAATTATTTGTCCAACTTTGTGGGGCTAAATTCTTCTCTAAGATTGATCTTCGTTCTAGTTATCATCAATTGAGGGTGAAGAATGGTGATATTTCAAAAACTTCCATCCAATCAAGATATGGGCATTATGAGATTTTTTTTATGCCCTTCAGACCGACTAATTTTCCTACTATTTTTATGGATCAAGAATATGTTTATTTTGGAAACATATTTTTTTTTTCAAATGGATATCCTTTTTATAGGAAAATGATTTGGGGATTAAATGATAAAGGCTAATTTGGACGATGTTTTCTCTTTTGGAGTACTATATGCCTATGGGAAATAAAAATCTACATAATTTAAATTGAGGAGGAATGGTTGAATTTTTTTTGTAAGAATTTTTGTATTTATTGTGGACATATGGTGATTTGGGTTATTTCTGGAAAATGATGAACCTAGCATAGAGATTAAGTGAATCGGTTAATTACACTTTAGTATGATACTTTAATAGTAGTTGATGATATTTTGAGATAAATGTTAGGATTTTTTTGGGGAATACTATGTGATTAAATCCTTCTGAGTTATGGGTTCCAATCTTAGTTTGGATTATTCTAAAGAATTTTAAGGATTATTGTGTATTGATTGGTCTTTCTGGAACATTGGGTACTTTTGTTGAATTTTTGAGATTAAAATTAATATTTATTTTTATAAAGGATTATCCTTTTTGGGGATTATATGATCTCGTACTAACCATTTTAGTTTTAGTTTATGACTATATACAAGGGGAAAATATATTTTTTCTTTTGTGGATTATGTGATTCTCTAGAAGATTATTCTTGTGATTTTGATGAGACAAAGTTTTTTTTAATGCTCTTTGTTTTGAGAAAAGATTAGTCTTGGTGGAAACTTATTAAGGGATGAAACTCTAATTGAAGGTAAGTATATTTCTATATGTTTTTATTCTATGTTATAAATGAATTCTTGAAAATTATGAAAAGGAAAGTAAAACAAAAACGTTGTTGTTTTACGTTTCCTACTGGGTAATCAAAGTCTGTTTAACACATCTTAAGTTTGTGATCTTCTTGTGGTTAATTTTCTCCTAATCATGTTTTCTATCAATCTCCTTCAGAACTTCACCCTTTGTTTTCTCTTCCATATCCATGTTTTCCTACATTGAATCCTAGTGTGGGTTAACTCGGGTGACCTTTGAACTTCCCTTTCATTCTTTTAAAGTAATATTTTTACTGACTCTTTTTCCAATGTGGGACTTTCAACGAAATTTCCAAGCCCAATTTTAAAATTGCGAGAACGCAATTTCCTAATAGGGGAAGATTGTAACTACCTGAAATTTTGAATAAATTTTGTTTCCAAACTTTGTGTATTATTTTATATTATACTCAATAGAACTATTTCATTTAAAAAAATGAGTATAATTAAAATAACCCCATTTAGTTTTGACTGTTATATGATCGTTGGTCAATATGACCATTGGAAACTAAATGTTGCGATTATTGTCTATAAATACAAGTGATCTTGATTAATTAATATAGAAAAAAGATTTGATGGCCACATCCAGTAGTATCGAGCTGATCGAAGCCCATCTGACAGAACTCAGGAAGGTGGTAGTACCTTTGGGCTTTGCTCTGGACCAAACCCATGCCGAACATCATCGTGTGAAGCTAGAACGGAATCGCCTTCATGAGAAGTTTAAGCTGATAGAAATCCATACCCGGGCAATGTTTTCCGAGCTGCCCCAAGATTCTATCACCCTTGCAGACCTTACTATTAGGTCATATGCTGGTGTTATAAGGGGCTATGTAATGAGACCATAACTTCCTTGTGTAATCCTTTGATTTAAATAAAAACTGTGATTTCTTCTTATGGTGATGTTTTTGAATTTTCAAATGTCCGGATAAAAATATTATGCATATTATTGATGAATTTTAGAAAAAATATATTTAAAAAATATTTATTTAAACCTTAAATAATTAAAAGTGTGTAATGATTTTCAAAAAATGGTCTTCTACAGTTGTGTTCAGTATGAAATTTAGAGTCTAATAAGATCAACTTAATTTTTTTCTGATTAGTAAACTATGAATAGTGATTTTATGCCTTTGATTATTAATGTGACCAAATGGATTAAGTAACTTCACTTAATAAAGTATTAATATAATTTTGGCACCTTGAATAAGTAATGTGATTCAATAAAATAGGTAAATAAATATTTTATAAATTGTTGGTTATATATTATTTGGTTCAGGTGAATAGTGTTTTTTTATTTAAGAAATAAATTAAAAAAAATTAGAAAATTATTTTCATAAAATGGAGTTCATTTTTGAAATCAGAGCATCAATTTTTGGTTAAGGTAAATTTTTGGGATATTTTTGAAATAGTTGAATTTCTAGTGAATAGTGTTTTTCATTAAAAAATAAATTAAAAAATTATTTTCATAAAATGGAGTTCATTTTTGAAATAAGAGCATCGATATTTGGTTAAGGTGAAATTTTGGGATTTTTCTGAGAAAGTATAATTTTCGATGAATAGTGAAAATACAGTATTTGAGTTTCAGGTGTTTAATGACATCATTAAGGATGCAATAATTATGAAATAATTCTGGTTGACTTATGAATATTAATATAAGGTATGAGGTGTCCCATATGTCCAATACCATGGGGAAATACCATGGGCAAGCCCATGGTTTTTCCAATACCACCGATGAGGTGTCCCTTTGCAATTAATGCTTTTTCCCCTCACTTATCCTATAAATACCAAGCCCTTCCCTCATTCTTTTCATTTCAAAATCCTCCCTAATGATATTATGGTATCTTTTTCTACCAAGGAGTCCTCCCAATTTTCTTTCAGGCCTCCCAAGATCTCGACCGTCACGCTTTTGAAGTTACTCTTCAAGGATATAGATTCTTTCACCCTCCTCTTTTATGTCATGACTTTCTTTATGTTGTGTCTTATATTTTCCATCTCATTATGTTGATGTTATGTTCTTATATGTTCTTATTACTGCACATTTCATTTCCAAATGATGAGGGACTGAGTCTTCTCTCATCAATTTGTTTTTTGAATTTTTATGTGATGTCTTTAGGCCGTTGAATTTCTCTTAAAAGAAATCACATCTTCTCTTCTCTTTTGTTTCATTTTTCTTTTTCCTGTGGTATGTCATTCAAATATACATACCATGATCTTATTAAGTACCCATACTATATTATGAATTATTTATGAGTGGGTGACCCTTTTCCCCGCTCTTTTCAATGTTTTCTAAACCAATGTTATATAGCCGTTATGTTGTAGAAATTTCGTCTCAAAATTTCTATCTATTTCTCTCAAGAAATCGCCTTGTTTATTTATGTGAATACCCAAAACTATTTTATTTCTATGGGTTTTCATAAAAATATAAAGATGATATATTTGATTCTAGAATTGACATACATATAACCCTCACTCCCTTTCCATGAGTTATAAATGATATAATGATATTATTTTAAAGAGCATTTAAAACATCACGATTTTGAAATGAAACACATTACTTTTATTCTCTATGGGTTATTTATGAAATGATTGATTATGATCTATGTGGATCACATGTAAGTAAATACATATTAATGGTGATCCCTGATAGTGCTCCAATGCATTGGGTAAAGATTTAATCTCTGGAGATGACAAGTTTCACGATACCACGGTGAATAACCTTGGTAATTTTTATGACACCTTGGGGATAGATCTTGGTGATATGTTCATGAATATTTAAATGAAATGTTGTAGCCACATATTCATGTTATGTTCCTAGTTATTTTCATTAGGATATTCCTATTCTTACATTTCTCATGTATTTATGTTTTTATTCAAGACCTTATTGATATCACAAGTACATTGAGTCCCCTGCTTACCATTATTGGGCTTTCTGCTCACCCTTTCCTTTGAATGTATGTCTCCAGGTATTGAGATGCAGTAATTATACTTAGGATGAACTTATTATGAATCTTTAAAAGTGGTTTAGAAGAATTTTTTATGTTTTTTTCATGTATTATGTTCCTGATTTCTAAGACACTAGACTTTAAAGATCCTCTGTATGTAAAATGTAATTAAAAGTTTTGTATTAAAAAGGAGGGATGCTATAAGATAATAGTGATTTAAATTAGACTCAATATTTATCTATAAATTTTCATTTATTTAATGTATATACTCTTCAGACTTTACTATGAAAAAATTCAGGTATTCATTATCGATGATATTATGATATACTACAAAATACAAGAGGAACTTGTGATGAATTTGAATATTGTGCAAATGAATTTTCTAGGGGATTATTTATATGAAAATTATATGAAATGATAGTTGTAGAAGGAGGAAGAATCGTCCTTGGGGAATGTAATCACCATTAAAGGGATATTTGTAGACTCTTTAATGTTAATGGAAATTGAAGAGTGGCTCATGCCAACATCATTGACCAATATCTGTAGTTTCCATGGTGTAGTTGGGTATTACTTGAGATTTGTGTACAACTTATAACAATTTTAGAACACAATAACAATTCTTAATTGGAAGGGGGGATTTGTTTAGCCTAGTGAATGTGTAGAATTCTTCAAAGAGTAGAAAAAGAAGCTTATCACATCACCAATCCTCACACTACCAACATGTAGGGAAACCATTGTGGTGTACAATGATGATTCAAAGAAGAGATTTGAATTTTTAATAATGAAAAATAATAAAGTGATATTCTATTCCTCAAGGGAGTAAAATATTCATGATAAAAAGTATCACTTGCGTGGACTAGAGTTGGAATAATGTTCTTTTCATAGAAAATCTAGTAGCATTATCTTTATGGGGAGAAGTGTTAGATATATACTATTCACAAGAGTGTCAAATATATATTTACAAAAATGGATACTAAAATGAACCATATCATATAGTTATATCTCACCAAGGATTATAAATGATCAATTCACTACCTTCCTAGAAAATAAAACAAGGTAGCATATGCTCTAAGTAGAAAGGATTATTTATCTTTATCAATGATGCGAATTTACCAGGATACAATGTTATTAGGAATGTATATAATGGACATGTGAATTGTTAAGGATGGAAAATTATCAATACTTTCTCAAATTATTGGTCATACATACCCTATGGAGAAAATAATTGATTCTCAATGAAATGACACAGAAATTTCAAAGAAGGTGGAATCCATGAGAACAGGAAAATCCTTAGAGTTTAAAATGGATGAGAAATGAATTGTGATATATGGGTCACGACTATGTATACCATCCAATACAAGGATTAAAAATGGATCTTCTGAATGAAACACATAGATCAACCATCTATATTCACCGAGAGAGTATTAAAATATATTAAGATCTCTAAGATTATTGTTGGTGGTACAACATTAAAAATGGTATTGTTGAATATACATCAATGTGCCTCATATGTCAGCAAATGAAGGATGAAAGAAAAATGTCTAATGAGAGTAGGAAACCACTAACCATAGAAAACTGGAAGTTAGATAAAATTACCATTTACATTTTCACTATACATTCAAGGTCATCCTATGGAAACAATGCTAAATTAGGTTTTTTTGGATCATCTTACAAAAATTGAACATTTTATCGAAATTCAAGGGGACTTCACACTGGATAAACTTGCACTGTTACGCATCATGTAAGTGGTAAGGATTCATGGAATACCACTACCTATTGTATCTGGTCGGGAACAAGGATTTACCTAGATGTAATGGAAAAGTATCCAAGATGCTCCAAGAACTGAGCTTAACTTATGTTAGTCTTATCATCTTCAAACTGATGTCTAATCTATGTGGATGAATATAATACTAGAAGACTTTTGAATAGCATGTTATATGGACTTAATGGGAAGATGAGACCAACATCTATCAATTTAAAAATTCTCCTACAATAATAGTTTCACTTAAGCGGCCAAATGAATGCATATAAGGCCCTTTATGAGAAACAATCTAGAACAATTTCATGCTGGGTTGGGGATTGTGAATGTAATATTCTAGGACCAATAATGGTCAAATAAAAGGTAGGAAAGGTGAATATTATTCAACATCACATCAAGTTATCCCAAAGACAAAAAAATATCTATGTACACAATAATTGATGGGACCTAGATTTTAAGGGTGTAGACATGGTATTCCTCTACATATCTCCATTAAAGAGGATCATTATATCTAGGAAGAGTGGAAGGATAAGTCCTAGGTACATCGGCACCTTCAAGATCCTTGTCCATGTTAGAGATGTGTCATATCAACTAGAACATCCACATATCATGTCTCATGTACATGATGTGTTCCATAAATCCCTCTTAAGTAAGTATATACAAGATCCACCATATGTACTAAATTCATTTACATATAGTTCTAAAATGATATCTCATATGAGAATATGCCAATGAAGATTATGGATCATATTGATAATATTATATATAATAAGAATACTCTTCCTATAAATGTAATATTGATGATTCATAAGTATGAAGAGGGAAAATGGGAACTAGAGGAGGTGAGGTTAGATAAGATCCCTCATTTGTTTAACTATTGGTTGTAAAAAAATTCTAGGGCGAAATTTTAGAAAGTTTGAAGAATGTAACAAACAAAAATTTTATGCTTAGAAAAACCATTATTATAATTATTCATATATTAATAAACAAATTAAATCACCTTGAGAACCTAATACAAACACTATAATTGAATAACAAATGAAAAAAAAATTATTTACAGAAGTTAAGGAACTTATATCGATGAAATAGTATCATTACATTTGGACTAGTAATGTGACCACTATGAAAAGAAAATTGAAAAATGAATAGTAAAATGACTATTCAAAGTATATATAAAATTTATACATAGTATAAGTGATAATATGATATAATTATAACATAATATAAGTAAATTAATGTTTTAAAAAGTATTAATTAACTGTAGTTGTTTTTTGTAAGTCATAAATATTTAATTAAAATTTTAAAATTAATTTATGTTTCAAATGAGAATTTATTTCCATAAATATTACTCATAAATTAATAATTATTTACTGTATGATTTTAAGATAATTTTATGTGACCTTATATATCTTTTCAAGGTGTTACAAAATCAATTATAATTTTAAATTTTGTATTTTTTATGAAAATTATTATTTTAATTATAAGTGAAATTTATCATATATAGAAAATTATCTTCATCATATGGGTTTAATTTTTGAATTCTACACATCAAAAAATTGTGACGGTTAATATTTGTGATTTTTATAAAATACAAGAATTTTTTCTGAATAGTAAAATATGGTAATTTAAAGTTTAAGAAAAATACACGAATTGTGGATTCATAGGATATGTATGATTGATGTAATAAAAATATCATGAACTATAATTCATTTTTTTAATATTTTTGGTGATAATTCCTAATCTATTTATAGTCTTGTGGTAATATAAAAAACTATTGTGTAAAAAATAAGAAAACACCTCTCTCATCCACCATAAATACCAACCCTAATCACTTCTTCTCTTAAAACATATAAACAATGAACCTTGTCCAAATTATGCTAAAATTTATTCCCAAACATCTCCCCCAACTCTAGGATCTCTCATTATCCTCAAAAGTACAAAAAATATTTCCCTATGGAGGTTTTCAAGGAGGAGAAACTCAATAGGTAAATTCCACTTTCCTTTTTATTCAAGTTAATTTCTTATTCTATATTTGAATACATCATCCAAATGTAATGCTAAATACAATAACTAAAAAATATTTTAGTTTCATTACGATAAAGTAATAATATATTATGAAACAACTCCTCTCTCTCATTTATTTAAAATGTGAAAACATATTTTTGTGAAGTGTTAATTTATCACCTTCAAGGGTGATAAATTTTCTTTTTCCTCTAAGATGTTTAAGGTTGTTCATAAGACCATTTTTATTATTAATCATTTTAATATAAGTATTATAGACTCTATAATGTTATCTAAATGATATATACTAATTATTTTAAAGAATTAAACAATATAAATTCATTGTGAGAAGAAACCGCTCAAAATAATACAAATGATTATCACCAACATTTTATTTAATGATTCTTACTCACAAAAAATAAGAAAATGAATTATATAACCGTTTCAAATTATGAATTTAAATTAATAACATATAACTTAAATTTGATATTTATTTATTTATTTTTCATGAATATCCATTCTTGTATACAGTAAAATTGATAATGAAAACCAAGAAAATGAGCACTCTCGAATGATGAAATTGAACATTATAACTCCATGAAAAGAAATTAATTGAACATAATAAATAAATTACATGTATAAATTTTTATTATCTATATAATAAATAGATTTAATTTTATTATTCTGGATATTAAGATCAATTGCTGAACCATTTCAGTGATAAGGTAAGTTATACTTTTCAGTAAGCTATTATTCATTTAGGTTACTCATTCTATATCCTTACCCCAAAATAATTCTTATTTTTATTAACATATTAAAAATTCTATTTATATGGTAAAAAATCATTCATCTATTTCTTATCATTATTCTTTTTGGGGTTATACATGTTTTTAAAACGCCCATTTCTCAATTATTCTAGATAAGAAAGCCTGAGAATAGAGAACTTTCCAATTTACATCACATTTTAATGTACTCTCCATAATATGTTTTAATCCACCATTATTTTTCTATACACAATCATTTTATAATGAAAAATATCCTCGTTCATTTCTCATCTGATAAAAACAATTATTTATTATCTGTTTTAATGAATCATTATTATTTTCCATAAACTATTATAAAATATTTTATTTCTAATGTTTCTTAAACAATATTTTTACTTTTTTCAATTTAGTTTAACATAACATATAATAATCTATAACTATTTTCCCGTATAAATTTCTATATATTATTTCCATCAATCCTCTCATGGACACTATTGTGATATTCCCTTTTAAAATGCCTTTTCACATGGTTATGATATCCAATTACTTACATGGGTAATAATTATATTTATGTTTGATTTATTATTTATGTTGAAAACATATTCATGAATATGTTATGATAAGTACACCAAGATAGCACTCTAATGAGTTCAGTAATGTTTACTCTCATGAGATCTCATGTTTGGGCAGGGAGTGAACCTGGTTCCTTTATGTGATTTTGTAGAGACCCAAAGATTGACGTAAATGGACATTACATTAATTTAGTGGAATACTTAATACATAACAAAAACATACACACAAGGACCGTAATAGTTTAGTGTCTTTGGAAACTTGGAACGTAATCTTCTAATCGTGGTGAAAGATCTTCAAAATCTCCAATAAAGATCTTTCCCTTTTTTTCTTACCTAAAACCTTTCTTTATATCCTGGGGAAAAGAAAACATAAAAAGGGTGAGCTCAAATTCTCAGTAAGGGTAAGCATGGATAAAATAAAACATATCATATACATTTTAACTTAAAAACATGAACATAATGTTTAAACATCAAAAGCTTGAGAAATGACATAAAACATGGAAGTACGTAAGGCATAGATCATAAAGAAACATTAAGAATGATAAAATAGCATGGGAATACAACATTTAATTATGGCAACCATTAAGCACATGATATGATTTCCATAGAATCCAAGGCATTGCTGCCAAGACCATCTTAGTGGACAAAGTCCCTTTTTGAATTGAGTTCACTCCTCGTTCCAGTCCTGTATTACTGAACTGGTTTAACTTTCCGTTCTAGCCATGTCTGTATCATGAGATATAAATCTTTACCCAATGCATTGGAGGGAGATATAGGTACCACCCATCTCATAATGAAATCATTATTACTTGTGCCACAAAATAAACATACATCATTCATAATAACCCAACGAATAAAATGGGTTTCATAAACATCATCCCATTATCACATAATCCATATAAAAGAAATGGATATCATTTCATAATTAGAAAAGTGAAACCATGTCAATCATAGAGACATTAAACTTGAAACATACACATATGAAATAATTTCATCTTATATGGAAAATGGTTTTGATAAAACACTTGTAATGAATTCTTGAGGAAAATATCCTTTCTTCTTCATAATCAATTTCTTTTCACAAAACGACATGCAATTTTAAAATAAAGATATTTTGTTGAAAATAGTCATGAAATATTTTGGAGGAATCTTCATGAAAATAAGGCTTTATAAAACCATAAAAATCCATTCGTGCCGTATAAGTTAAAAAAACATTCTTTTCGTACTTTTGCCGGAAAAGTCAAAAAGTACCTCGTAATGTAAACAAAAGAAAGATTCCTTACATACCATGTTGTAAAAGTCAAAAATGGGTAAAAATTAATTTAAACATTCATGAAACAATTTTATAAAACATGTAAATGGATGATATAAATAACCCTAGTAAACACTTACTAATAAGCAATCTCGGATAAAAATGAGATTTGCACAATTATCCCTTACCTTAGGTCCGATATGATTCGTATGTATCTGAAACTCTTGTATAATGATTTAAATATTGTTATTGAATTATTACAGAATCATATTAATTTTTATGATATCATATATGGTCCACTTATTACTTTATATTACACGTTCTTTTGTAAATTCCATGTTAAAGAGCGTTTTGGGTAAAATCGTTTCATTTGTTGTCCGTGTTTTGACTTGTAATTATTCATATGATTACTTAGATCATGATTACTTACATCCATAATTTAAAACATTATTTATATATAATATATATTCAGAATATACATATATTTAATAGATCAATAATGGAAAGAAATACACCGTTCATGGAGATGGTAGGCCGTACGTACGCATGAACATTGTTTTCGTTTCCTCATTGAATTGAATGGAATTAATTTGATGAAATACATATATATATATATATATAAATAAATCCAGTATCATTATTATGTCATATATTTCATGATTACTTATTATATATACTTTATAATCATTTATGAATGGTTAATCATTGATAATGAATCTCATCGCGTCGTGGAGACGGTATTCCGTACGTACGCACGAACGATGATATCGTTCCCATGATCATGGAATTTTATTGAAGTGTATGTATACTATTACATAATAATTGTCACTTTACAATAATCATATATAGTTATTATTAACACCATTATACCCATCCAAGTAAGGTGGTGGTGGAAAATAGATTACACCACAGCGTGGAGACGGTATTCCGTACGTACGCACGCGCGGTGATTTCATTTTCCGTAGGATGGATAGATGGTGAAATAGGGTTGTTTCATACTTATAATAACAGATCAGTATATGAGTGATACTGATGTTATTACTTCATAATTAAACAACCTAAGAAGAAAAAGTGTAAGACGAAATAAAGGTGAAAGAATCGGTAACAGAAATTACCTCTTCTTTGAAGCGCCTCTTTGAGACCTCCTCTTAGGGCACTAAAATTGGTCTTTGAAGAAGACCAGGACCTCTAGGATGTTTCTAGGGAATTGGATAAGATATTTGGGCAGGTTTTGGCCGATCTTGAAGGCTCAATGTGGTGTGTGGAAGAGAGGGAGGAGGTTCCCTTTTATAAGGGAGGAGAGGGGAACCTTTGGAATTCATAAAAATATTAATTTATAATAAATCTAACCCCACTTAAAAAACCTCAAAAAATGACTCATATTCGAAGATTATATGATATAGAGTTGTAACCTCATCAACAAATCAAATTTATACATGTTTGGATCTTATTTTAAACCTTATCAGTTTTATTTATCCTTATTTAATCTATTTATGTTTATTTGTGGTAATAAAATTCTAAATTTTACATTATAAATAATAATTAATTATTTGTTGTGAATTTTCCATAATTGTTTACTTTATAACATTATAGACCATATAAATTTAAATTTATAATTTTTAAATATTTTTGTGATTTTTAAACAATTTTATAATATGTTATTTTTATAAAATAACAATAGTGTCAATTTTGACACTATTCATTTATTTGAATTTAAATAAAATATATAAAGAATATATGTTCGAACTAAAAGCTTTAATAGATTCATAAAAGGTCATATGTCTCTATAAAATTAGTGGATAACATTAAATAGTTCATATAATATTTATTTTCTTATTTTTAAAATAATTTATTTGGTTAATCTCTTAATAAAATAATTACTACAACATTTTTGTATAATTATTTAATATAGTGATTTTTTGCATAAAAATTAAAAATAAAATCCTATGATGAAGATAAATCTATTAACTTTCTCAATAATACTTTTACTTGAATTTATCTTCTTAAAATAACAATATTTAAATTTTTATATTTATTAAATTATGAAGGTGACAACTTTGGCATCATTTAAAATAAAATAATATAAGTGTCATAATCACTTTTATAAGGCTCCAAACGGTTATATATTAGGTAATTGGATGATTAATGTGTATATATACACTACCAATAAGTTTTTTTCAGGTTTTTGGGCCTTTTAATGGGTATTATTATTTCAATAAAAACTATATTACTCATTTCCCACTTAATAAATAATTTCTGTATCATAAATGTATCACCATTAATGAAAATTATTTAATCCCTAAAAATTATAAATAAATTATCATGATGTAGATAATTTTATTAGATTTCTGGAGAATATTCATGTTCTAAGTTTTATGATGTTTAAAATTATTATACTTATAAGATTTAAGAGAGTGACATGTTGTCACTTTCTTTGGTTTTAATAATAATTAAATTATTTTCATGGTCAAAAGTCCATATAATGGATATAATCCGACCCTTAGGTTATATGGGTCTACTTTTAGCCATACAATAGAATTTTGGCATGTTTTAGGGTAATTTTATTATATTATATTTACCCTTAATTACCCGATTTATCTTTAACTATGGTAAATAAAATTTACCGTAGTTACTATTCATAATTCCCAAAAATAAAAATTAGCTTATTAACATAATTTGGACCCACTGATTCAAAATATGGAATCCATTTTCCCAAATTCAATACACAAAAGTTGAGTAAATTAAATCAAAATTAATCCAGTTGTTGAAAGAAAACGGGTTTTTCATTAAAACATTGCAAAAGATTGAATTGATTTAACCTACGAATTTAATGTAAAATCAATGCTAATGAAATAAATTATATTAAATGGTAAAAATATATTCTATTTATACTTTAAAACCATACAATATTATAATTTAACCATATAAATTATTGCGATGAAAAAAGTTGTTTTAAATTAAAATATAGCGTGTTTTTACTATTAATCAAAATATGAAAGTTACCAGAATAATATGAAAAATTTATCCAAAGTAAATTTTTATTTCGTGATTCCAAAGAAGAATTTTATTTTGTCAAATTGAACTTATAAACATGTCAAAAACTAGATTTAAAGTGGGTGCGCCATCAAAAGGCGGCAAAACTGTATTTTTTGAAAAATACTTATTTTACCCGAAAAATTTATTTTGTTCTTATACCATGTTCTAGAAAATGTGTAAGATGAATAATAATGTTATAAAATTCAAAATTTATTTAATACTATTCATAACGTCTAGTTCAAAATAATATTATAATAATATATCATTTTTTAGTAAAACCTGGTATTGCGTACAACACACGCTATCGAGGAAGGTCGTGATTGCGTGTAAGTCAAGCCAAGTCAGGGTTGCGAGTTGTGCAAGAATCCTTCGTTGTTTTGTATAATAGAATACAACCATATTTCATTTATACATTTAATATATATATATATATATATATATATATATACTCAATGTTGCGTAGAATAACTATTATCAAAATTGTGTGTAACACGATCCAAGAATAGTGTTGCGTATACTACAAGCTAATACGGTGTTGCGTATAGCGCAAGGTAATCTTGTTGTAGCATACAATACAAGACATTAATGAAATTAAAAAAATATTTTTCATAAAATCTCGGGGTGTTACATTCTACCCCCCTTAAACTGAATTTCGCCCTCGAAATTCGTCGGGGTTATAAATGGTTTAATACTTGAAAGTTTGTTTAATAGAAACCCACATCATAAAAAGGAATACCAAAACATGGATTTAAAAACTATAGTATTAAATGTAATGGTTACCCAAATTAACTCATCACTGGGTTTCCACGTAGGAGAACATAGGTGAAAATATGGATATGGAAGAAAAATATAACCATCAAGTTCTGATGAAGAGTGGTAGAGAACATGGCTATGAAAAAGCCAACAATCACAAAGCTATTGATTTGTGATGATCTAAGGTACCATTTGATTCATCAGATATAAGGGAACTAGGACAAAATTTTTGGTTTTCA
Source organism: Viscum album (assembly GCA_963277665.1). Classification (NCBI taxonomy): domain Eukaryota; kingdom Viridiplantae; phylum Streptophyta; class Magnoliopsida; order Santalales; family Viscaceae; genus Viscum; species Viscum album. The sequence goes on along the minus strand of OY728141.1, from coordinate 459,596,018 downwards.
AGATCATTTCCATAAAGTTGATGAATTAAAAGAAATACTTGCATCATTTTGGTACAATCTCACTGTTGTTCATGAATTGAACAATTTCCACTTCATCCCTTAAAGAAATGAAGTTGAATTTTTTATTCGTGATGTGTTAGCAGATCATGTGATAGAATGATGGGTCATTCCATCTCTTTCAAACAAAAGGTTAGAAAAAGTTATAAGTCCATCTTATGGTTAGATTAATCGTATATGGTTCCAAAAATGAACTTATACTTCATATATCATACCGCTTAATAAAATAAAACTAGTTTATACTAACCAGGGACTTCCTATAGGCCAGTGGTAGGCGATAAAGGCCAGTCGCACTTCGGTTGTGGGTTCGATTCCCACAGCCTTGTCCGACGTGATGGGTTGTCGCCCGTCCTGCAGGTTATCCTTTTTCTAAAACTATATTACTATAACATCCCATCAATAATATCGAAAAAACATCTATCCTTAAACAATACTAACTTATGTACAACATAATACATTCCAATCATTAGTCTTATCCATAATACTGCAGTCCACTCTCATAATATAGTGAAAACGATTACCAGAGATTTAATACCATCGTTGATCCCCATATATCGTAAGATATGTCTTGTTGGTCACATTCCAAACATTCGAAGGCCTTTATCATGTATTCTCTTGAAAAATGAATACCCATTGAACCTTAGTGAAAACATGAATGCAGTTAAAAGTTAACACTTTCCAAATACCAAAATCCTCAAAATTATATATACTCAAACCATGATATCACTTAGTCCTTATATCAATCATGATCTCATGAATACAATCAAACATCTCATTATCTTCTTATTCCTTCATTATGCGCATATCATCTACTTTACAAAAATATCTCAATAACCTTCCATGGTTACTGGTACCATTCAACATATATTTTTAAATACTTTTAGGAAAAACAATAGTGTAACAGTCCTTATATGATTCTTTATTCCATAGTACCATTAACTATACAACATAACTCTTGATAAACATATAATCATTCCACTACCTTCTAAAACAACAGACTGAGCTTCAACACTTCTTTCAGCTCATATATCATTTGTAGTCTCCTCATCATCATCCACATAAATACTACCCATATGACCATGCTGATTCTCTTCATGAGATTTTCCATTAGGGCATTGGTTTGCATAATTCCCGTACATTCCACATTTAAAACATCTAATCATTGTTGATGTCGTAGCAATACCATTATCCTTGTCCATGGTGTTAACTGAACCTTTTCCTTTGCACTTACTGGATTTGTGTCCTTCTTTTCCACACCCAATGCATCTTCCAGTTCCTTTGAAACAATCTCCCTGATTCCTCTTCCCACATGATTTACATGAGAGAAATTGAACTTTCTTTCCTCTATGATCATCATGAAACTCCATCTTTCTCTTATTATCTGATTCGGGAAACATACCAAAGTTGAAATTATTGATCATATTATGAGATTTCTGATTAGGCATAATAACGATGTTTGGACTTACATATCCCATTTCATTTTGTTTCTCATGAATAAAATCATTCCATTGTCTATCATATCCTCCATTATCGTGAATCTTTATGTTTCCATCCATTTTCTAAAACCCAAAAAGAATAGTGTGAGAGTAAAAAATCATGATAAGGAAAACAACATAGTAAAGGGGGAGTATCCTCAATATCTAACATCTTAGGTTAAATTCTATGATCATTACCATAGTTCTAGGACTGTATCCTATACGTATACTTATCCTTTGGGAAATCCCTAGACATACCTTAGAAATATCTCTAGGGATCTCAGTAACGTTTTCGCATCCTAGTTTCCAAAGGTTGACTAAACCTTTCCTCTGATACCAACTATAGAGACCCAAATATTGACGTACATGGACATTACATTCCTTTAGCGAAATACATAATACATAACAAAAACAGACACACAAGTACTGTAATAGTTTAGTGTCTTTGCACACTTGGAACGTAATCTTCTAATTGTGGTGAAAGATCTTCAACATCTCCCATAAAGATCTTCCCCTTTTTTTCTTACCTAAAACCTTTCTTTATATCCTGGGGAAAAGAAAACATAAAAAGGGTGAGCTCAAATGCTCAGTAAGGGTAAGCATGGATAAAATAAAACATACCATATACATTTGAACTTAAAAACATCAACATAATGTTTAAACATCAAAATCTTGAGAAATGACATAAAACATGGAAGTACGTAAGGAATAGATCATAAAGAAACATTAAGAATGATAAAATAGCATGGGAATAAAACATGTAATTGTGGAAACCATTAAGAACATGATATGATTTCCATAGTATCCAAGGCATTGTTTCCAAGACCATCTTAGTGGACAATGACCCTTTCTAAATCGAGTTCACTCCTCGTTCCAGTCCTGTATTACTGAACTGGTTTAACTTTCCGTTCCAGCCATGTATATCTCATGAGATATAAATCTTTACCCAATGCATTGGAGGGAGATATAGGTCCCACCCATCTCATAATGAAATCATTCTTACTTGTGCCACAAAATAAACATACATCATTCATAATAACCCAACGAATAAAATGGGTTTCATAAACATCATCCCATCATCACATAATCCATATAAAAGAAATAGATATCATTTCATAATAAGAAAATTGAAACCATGTCAATCATAGAGACATTTTACTTGAAACATACACATATGAAATAATTTCATCTTAGATGGAAAATGGTTTTGATAAAACACTTGTAATGAATTCTTGAGGAAAATATCTTTTATTCTTCAAAATCAATTTCTTTTCACAAAACATCATGAAATTTTAAAAGAAAGAGATTTTGTTGAAAATATTCATGAAATATTTTGGAGGAAGCTTTATGAAAATAATGCTTTATAAAATAGTAAAAATCCATTCGTGCTGTATAAGTTAAAAAAACATTCTTTTCGTCCTTTTGCTGGAAAAGTCAAAAAGTACCTCGTAACGTAAACAAAAGAAAGATTCCTTACATACCATGTAGTAAAAGTCAAAAATGGGTAAAAAGGACTTTAAACATCCATGAAAACACTTTTATAAAACACGGACATGGATGATAGAAATAACCCCAGTAAACACTTACGAAGAAGCAATCTCGGATAAAAATGAGATTTGCACAATTATCCCTTACCTTAGGTCTGTTATGCTTCGTACATATCCGAACCTCCCGTATAATGATTTAAATAATGTTATTGACTTATTACAGAATCATATTAATTGTTATGATATCATATATGGTTCACTTATGACTTTATATTACCCGTTCTTTTGTAAATTCCATGTTAAAGAGCGTTTTGGGTAAAATCGTTTCATTTGTCGTCCGTGTTTTGAATTGTAATTATTCATATGATTACTTAGATCATGATTAAATACATCTATAATGTAAAACATTATTTATATATAATATATATTCATAATATACATATATTTAATAGATCGATAAATGGAAATAAATACACCATTCATGGAGACGGTAGGTCGTACGTACGCATGAACATTGTTTTCGTTTCCTCATTGAATTGAATGGAATTAATTGGATGACATACATATATATATATACATAAATCCAGTATCATTATTATGTCATATATTTCATGATTACTTATTATATATACTTTATAATCATTTATGAATGGTTAATCATTGAGAATGAATCTCATCGCGTCATGGAGACGGTATTCCGTACGTACGCAAGAATGATGATATCGTTCCCATGATCGTGGAATTTTGTTGGAGTGTATGTATACTATTAAATAATAATTATAAATTTACAATAATCATATATAGTTATTATTTACACCATTATACCCATCCAAGTAAGGTGGTGGTGGAAAATAGATTACACCACGGCGTGGAGACGATATTCCGTACGTACGCACGTGCGGTGATTTCGTTTTCCGTAGGATGGATAGATGGTAAAATAGTGTTGTTTAATAATTATAATAACATATCAGTATATTAGTGATACTGATGTTATTACTTCATAATGAAACAACCTAAGAATAAGAAGTGTAAGAATAAATAAAGGTGAAAGAATCGGTAACGGAAATTACCTCTTCTTTGAAGCGCCTCTTTGAGACCTTCTCTTAGGGCACTAAAATTGGTCTTTGAAGAAGACCAGGACCTCTAGGATGTTTCTAGGGAAGTATAGAAGATATTTGGGCAGGTTTTGGCCGATCCCGAAGGCTCAATGTGGTGTGTGGAAGAGAGGGAGGAGGTGCCCTTTTATAAGGGAGGAGAGGGGCACCTTTGGAATTCTTAAAAATATTAATTTATAATAAATCTAAACCCACTTAAAAAACCTCCAAAAATGACTCATATTCTAATATTAGATGATATAGGGTTGTAATATTATCAACCAATAAAATTTAGACATGTTTGGATCTTATTTTAAACCTTATCATTTTGATTTATCCTTATTTAATCTATTTAAGTTTATTTGTGGTAATAAAATTCTAAATTTTAAATTATAAAAAATAATTACTTATTTGTTGTGAATTTTCCATAATTTTTTACTTTATAACATTATAGACCATATAAATTTAAATTTATAATTTTTAAATATTTTTTTGATTTTTAAACAATTTTATAATATGTTATTTTTATAAAATAACAATAGTGTCAATTTTGACATTATTTATTTATTTGAATTTAAATAAAATATATACAGAATATATGTTCTAACTAAAATCTTTGATAGATTCATAAAAGGTCATATGTATCTATAAAATTAGTGTATCACATTAAATAGTTCATATAATATTTATTTTATTATTTTTAAAACCATTTATTTGGTTTATCTCTTAATAAAATAATTACTACAACATTTTTGTATAATTATTTAATATACTGATTTGTTGCATAAAAATTAAAAATAAAATCCGATGATGAAGATAAATCTATTAAATTTCACAATAATACTTTTACTTGAATTTATCATCTTAAAATCACAATATTTAAATTGTTATATTTATTAAATTATGAAGGTGACAACTTTGGCATCATTTAAAATAATATAATATAAGTGTCATAATCACTTTTATAAAGCCTAAAACGGTTATATATTAGGTAATTGGATGATTAAGGTGTAGATATACACTAAAAATAAGTTTTGGTTAGGTTTTTGGGCCTTTTAATGGGTATTATTATTTCAATAAAAACTATATTACTTATTTCCCACTTAATAAATAATTTTTGTATAATTAATGTATCACCATTAATGACAATTATTTAATCCCTAAAAATTATAAATAAATTATCATGATGTAGATAATTTTATTAGCTTTCTGGATACTATTCATGTTTGAAGTTTTATGATGTTTAAAGTTATTATACTTATAAGATTTAAGAGAGTGACATGTTGTCACTTTCTTTGGTTTTAATAATAATTAAATTATTTTCATGGTCAAAAGTCCATAAAATGAATCTAATCCGAACCTTAGGTTATATGGGTCTACTTTTAGCCATCCAATAGAATTTTGGCATGTGTTAGGGTAATTTTATAATATTATATTTACCCTTAATTACCCGAGTTACCTTTAACTATGGTAAATAAAATTTACCGTAGTTACTATTCATAATTCCCAAAAATAAAAAGTAGCTTATTAACATAATTTAGACCCAATGATTCCAAATATGTAATCCATTTTTCCAAATTCAATACACAAAAGTTGCAGAAATTAAATCAAAATTAATCCCGTTGTTGAAAGAAAACGGGTTTTTCTTTAAAACATTGCAAAATATTGAATTGATTTAACCTACGAATTTAATGTAAAATCAATGATAATGACATACATTATATTAAATGGTAAAAATATATTCTATTTATACTTTAAAACCATTCAATATTATAATTTAACCATCTAAATTATTGCGATGAAAAAAGTATTTTTAAATTAAAATATAGCGTGTTTTTACTATTCATCAAAATATGAAAGTTACCAGAATAATATGAAAAATTTATCCAAAGTAAATTTTTATTTCCTGATTCCAAAGAAGAATTTTATTTTGTAAAATTTAACTTATAAACATATGAAAACTAGATTTAAATTTGGTGCTCCATCAAAAGGCGGCAAAACTGTATTTTTTGAAAAATACTTATTTTACCCGAAACATTTATTTTGTTCTTATATCATGTTATAGAAAATGTGTAAGATGAATAATAATGTTATAAAATAAAAAATTTATTTAATACTATTCATAACATCTAGTTCATAATAATATTATAATAATATATCGTTTTTTAGTAAAACCTGGTATTGCGTACAACACACGCTATCGAGGAAGGTCGTGATTGCGTGTAATGCAAGCCAAGTCAGGGTTGCGTGTTGTGCAAGAATCCTTCGTTGTTTTTTATAACAGAATCCAACCATATTTCATTTATACATTGAATATATATATATATATATATATATATATATATACTCAATGTTGCGTAGAATAACTATTATCAAAATTGTGTGTAATACGATCCAAGAATAGTGTTGCGTATACTGCAAGCTAATACGGTGTTCCGTATAGCGCAATGTAATCTTGGTGTAGCATACAACACAATACATTAATGAAATTAAAAGAATATTTTTCATAAAATCTCTGGGTGTTACATTCTACCCCCCTTAAAATGAATTTCTCCCTCGAAATTCGTCGGGGTTATAAATGGTTTACTACTCGAAAGTTTGTTTAATAGAAACCCACATTGTAAAAAGGAATACCAAAACATGGCTTTAAAAACTATAGTATGAAATGTAACGGTTACCCAAATTAACTCATCACTGGGTTTCCACGTAAGAGAACATAGGTGAAAATATGGAAATGGAAGAGAAATCTAACCATCAAGTTCTGATGAAGAGTGGTAGAGAACATGGCTATGAAAAAGCCAACAATCTCAAAGCTATTGATTTGTGATGATCTAAGGTACCATCTGATTCATCGGATATAAGGGAACTAGGACAAAATTTTTGGTTTTCAATATCATTTCCCTAAAGTTGATGAATTAAAAGAAATACTTGCATGATTTTGGTACAATCTCACTGTTGTTTGTGAATTGAACAATTTCCACTTCATCCCTTAAAGAAATGAAGTTGAATTTGTTATTTGTGATTTGTTAGCAGATCATGTGATAGAATGATGGGTCATTCCATCTCTTTCAAACAAAAGGTTAGAAAAAGTTATAAGTCCATCTTATGGTTAGATTAATCGTATATGGTTCCAAAAATGAACTTATACTTCATATATCATACCGCTTATTAAAATAAAACTAGTTTCTACTAACCAGGGACATCCTGTAGGCCACTGGTAGGCGATAAAGGCCCGTCGCACTTCGGTTGTGGGTTCGATTCCCACAGCTTTGTCCGACACGATGGGTTGTCGCCCGTCCTGCAGGTTTTCCTTTTTCTAAAACTATATTACTATAACATCCCATCAATAATATTGAAAAAACTTCTATCCTTAAACAATACTAACTTATGTCCAACATAATCCATTCCAATCTTTAGGCTTATCCATAATACTGTAGTCCACTCTCATAATATAGTGAAAACGATTACCAGAGATTTAATACCATCATTGATCCCCATATATCATAATATATCTCTTGTTCATCACATTCCAAACATTCGAAGGCTTTAATCATGTATTCTCTTGAAAAATTAATACCCATTGAAACTTGGTGAAATCATGAATGCAGTTAAAAGTTAACACTTTCCACATACGAAAATCCTCAAAATTCTATATACTCAAACCATGATATCACTTAGTCCTTATATCAATCATGATCTCATGAATACAATCAAATATCTCATTATCTTCTTATTCCTTCATTATGCGCATATCATCTACTTTACAAAAATACGTGAATAACCTTCCATGGTTATTAGTACCATTCAACATATATTTTTAAATACTTTTAGGAAAACAAATAGTGTAACAATCCTTATATGATTCTATATTCCATAGTACCATTAACTATACAACATAACTCTCGATAAACATACAATAATTCCACTACCTTCTAAAAAAACCGACTGAGCTTCAACACTTCTTTCAGCTCATTATCATTTGTAGTCTCCTCATCATCATCCACATAAATACTACCCATATGACCATGCTGATTCTCTTCATGAGATTTCCCATTAGGGCATTGGTTTGCATAATGCTCGTATATTCCACATTTAAAATATCTAATCATTGTTGATGTTTTAGCAATACCATTATCCTTGTCCATGGTGTTAACTGAACCTTTTCCTTTGCACTTACTGGCTTTGTTTCCTTCTTTTCCACACCCAAAGCATCTTCCAGTTCCTTTGAAAAAATCTCCCTGATGCCTCTTCCCGCATGATTTACATGAGGGAAATTGAACTTTTTTTCCTCTATGATCATCATGAAACTCCATCTTTCTCTTATCATGTGAGTCGGGAAACTTACCAAAGTTGAGATTATTGATCATATTATGAGATTTCTGATTAGGCATAATAACAATGTTTGGACTTCCAGATCCCATTTCATTTGGTTTCTCATGAAGAAAATCATTACATTTTCTATCATATCCTCCATTATCGTGAATCTTCCTGTTTCCAGCCATTTTCTAAAACCCAAAAAGAATAGTGTGAGAGGAAAAAATCATCCTAGGGAAAACAACATAGTAAAGGGGGAGTATCCTCAATATCTAAAATCTTAGGTTAAATTCTATGATCGTTACCGTAGTTCTAGGACTGTATCCTATACGTATAATTATCCTTTGGGACATCCCTAGACATACCTTAGAAATACCTCTAGGGATCTCACTAACGTTTTCGCATCCTAGTTTCCAAAGGTTGACTAAACCTTTCCTCTGATACGAACTGTAGATACCCAAAGCTTGACGTACATGGACATTACATTACTTTAGCGGAATACTTAATACATAAAAAAACAGACACACAAGGACCGTAAAAGTTTAGTGTCTTTGGAAACTTGGAACATAATCTTCTAATCATGGTGAAAGATCTTCAACATCTCCCGTAAAGATATTCCCCTTTTTTTTCTTACCTAAAACCTTTCTTTATATCCTGGTGAAAATTAAACATAAAAAGGGTGAGCTCAAATTCCCAGTAAGGGTAAGCATGGATAAAATAAAACATACCATATACATTTGAACTTAAAAACATGAACATTATGTTTAAACATGAAAAGCTTGAGAAATGACATAAAACATGGAAGTACGTAAGGCATAGATCATAAAGAAACATTAAGAATGATAAAATAGAATGGTAATAAAACATGTAATTGTGGCAACCATTAAGCATGTGATATGATTTCCATAGTAGCCAAGGCATTGCTTCCAATACCATCTTAGTGGACAAAGTCCCATTCTGAATCGAGTTTACTCCTCGTTCTAGTCCTGTATTATAGAACCGGTTTAACTTTTCATTGCATCCATATCTATCTCATGAGATATAAATCTTTACCCAATGAATTTGATGGAGATATAGGTCCCACCCATCTCATAATGAAATCATTCTTACTTGTGCCACAAAATAAACATACATCATTCATAATAACCCAGCGAATAAAATGGGTTTCATAAACATCATCCCATCATCACATAATCCATATAAAAGAAATGGATATCATTTCATAATAAGAAAATAGAATCCATGTCAATCATAAAGACATTACACTTGAAACATACACATATGAAATAATTTCATCTTATATGGAAAATGGTTTTGATAAAACACTTGTAATGAATTCTTGAGGAAAATATCTTTTATTCTTCAAAATCAATTTCTTGTCACAAAATGTCATGAAATTTTAAAAGAAAGAGAGTTTTTTGAAAATATTCATGAAATCTTTTGGAGGAATCTTCATGAAAATAAGGCTTTATAAAACCGTAAAAATCCATTCGTTCCATATAAGTTAAAAAAACATTCTTTTCGTACTTTTGCTGGAAAAGTCAAAAAGTACCTCGTAACGTAAACAAAAGAAAGATTCCTTACATACCATGTAGTAAAAGTAAAAAATGGTTTAAAAGGACTTTAAACATCCATGAAAACACTTTTATAAAACATGGACATGGATGATAGAAATAACCCCAGTAAACACTTACAAATAAGCAATCTCGGATAAAAATGAGATTTTCACAATTATCCGTTACCTTAGGTCCAATATGCTTCGTACGTATCAGAACCTCCTGTATAATGATTTAAATAATGTTATTTAATTATTACAGAATCATATTAATTGTTATGATATCATATATGTTTCACTTATGACTTTATATTACCCGTTCTTTTGTAAATTCCATGTTAAAGAGCGTTTTGGGTAAAATCGTTTCATTTGTCGTCCGTATTTTGACTTGTAATTATTCATATGATTACTTAGATCATGATTACTTACATCTATAATGTAAAACATGATTTATATATAAAATATATTCAGAATATACATATATGTAATAGATCGATAAATGGAAATAAATACACCGTTCATGGAGACAGTGGGTCATACGTACGCATGAACGTTGTTTTCGTTTCCTCATTGAATTGAATGTAATTAATTGGATGACATACATATATATATATAAATAAATCCAGTATCATTATTATTTCATATATTTCATGATTACTTATTATATATACTTTATAATCATTTATGAATTGTTAATCATTGAGAATGAATCTCATCGCGTCGTGGAGACGGTATTTCGTACATACGCACGAACGATGATATCGTTCCCATGATCGTGGAATTTTATTGGAGTGTATGTATACTATTACAGAATCATTATAACTTTAAAATAATCATATATAGTTATTATTTACACCATTATACCCATCCAAGTAAGGTGGTGGTGGAAAATAGATTACACCACGGCGTGGAGACGGTATTCCGTACGTACGCACGCGCGGTGATTTCATTTTCCATAGGATGGATAGATGGTGAAATAGGGTTGTTTCATACTTATAATAACATATAAGTATATGAGTGATACTTATGTTATTACTTCATAATGAAACAACCTAATAAGAAGAAGTGTAAGAAGAAATAAAGGTGAAAGAATCGGTAACAGAAATTACCTCTTCTTTGAAGCGCCTCTTTGAGACCTCCTCTTAGGGCACTAAAATTGGTCTTTGAAGAAGACCAGGACCTCTAGGATGTTTATAGGGAAGTGTAGAAGATATTTTTGCAGGGTTTGGCCGAGCTTTAAGGCTCAATTTGGTGTGTGGAAGAGAGGGAGGAGGTGCCCTTTTATAAGGGAGGAGAGGCGCACCTTTGGAATTCATAAAAATGTTAATTTATAATAAATCTAACCCCACTTAAAAAACCTCAAAAAATGACTCATATTTGAAGATTATATGGGATAGGGTTGTAACCTCATCAACCAATCAAATTTATACATGTTTGGATCTTATTTTAAACCTTATCATTTTGATTTATCCTTATTTAATCTATTTAAGTTTATTTGTGGTAATAAAATTATAAATTTTAAATTATAACAAATATTTACTTATTTGTTGAGAATTTTCCATAATTGTTTAATTTATAACATTATAGACCATATAAATTTAAATTTATAATTTTTAAATATTTCTGTGATTTTTAAACAATTTTATAATATGTTATTTTTATAAAATAACAATAGTGTCAATTTTGACACTATTCATTTATTTGAATTTAAATAAAATATATACAGACGATTTGTTCAAACTAAAAGCTTTAATAGATTAATAAAAGGTCATATGTATCTATAAAATTAGTGTATCACATTAAATAGTTCATATAATATTTATTTTATTATTTTTAAAACCATTTATTTGGTTTATCTCTTAATAAAATAATTACTACAGCATTTTTGTATAATTATTTAATATACTTCTTTGTTGCATAAAAATTAAAAATAAAATCCTATGATGAAGATAAATCTATTAACTTTCACAATAATACTTTTACTCTAATTTATCATCTTAAAATCGCAATATTTAAATTGTTATATTTATTAAATTATGAAGGTGAAACTTTGGCATCATTTAAAATAAAATAATATTAGTGTCATAATCACTTTTATAAGGCTCCAAACGGTTATATATTAGGTAATTGGATGATTAAGTTGTATATATACACTAAAAATAAGTTTTTTTCAGGTTTGTGGGCCTTTCAATGGGTATTATTATTTCAATAAAAACTATATTACTTATTTCCCACTTAATAAATAAATTTTGTATCATTAATGTATCACCATTAATGACAATTATTTAATACCTAAAAATTCTAAATAAATCATCATTATGTATATAATTTTATTATCTTTCTGGAGACTATTCATGTTCGAAGATTTATGATGTTTAAAATTATTATACTTATAAGATTTAAGAGAGTGACATGTTGTCACTTTCTTTGGTTTTAATAATAATTAAATTATTTTCATGGTCAAAAGTCTATAAAATGAATCTAATCCGAACCTTAGGTTATATGGGTCTACTTTTAGCCATCCAATAGAATTTTGGCATGTGTTAGGGTAATTTTATAATATTATATTTACCCTTAATTACCTGATTTACCTTTAACTATGGTAAATAAAATTTACTGTAGTTACTATTCATAATTCCCAAAAATAAAAAGTAGCTTATTAACATAATTTGGACCCACTGATTCCAAATATGAAATCCATTTTTCAAAATTCAATACAAAAAAGTTTCATAAATTAAATCAAAATTAATCCCGTTGTCGAAAGAAAATGGGTTTTTCTTTAAAACATTGCAAAAGATTGAATTGATTTAACCTACGAATTTAATGTAAAATCAATGCTAATGACATAAAATATATTAAATGGTAAAAATATATTCTATTTATACTTTAAAACCATTCAATATTATAATTTAACCATATAAATTATTGCGATGAAAAAAGTTGTTTTTAATTAAAATATAGCGTGTTTTTACTATTCATCAAAATATGAAAGTTACCAGAATAATATGAAAATTTTATCCAAAGTAAATTTTTATTTCTTGATTCCAAATGAGAATTTTATTTTGTCAAATTGAACTTATAAACATGTCAAAAACTATATTTAAAGTGGGTGCGCCATCAAAAGGCGGCAAAACTGTATTTTTTGAAAAATACTTATTTTACCCGAAAAATTTATTTTGTTCTTATACCATGTTCTATAAAATTTGTAAGATGAATAATAATGTTATAAAATTAAAAATTTAGTTAATACTATTCATAATGGCTAGTTCATAATAATATTATAATAATATATCATTGTTTAGTAAAACCCGGTATTGCGTACAACACATGCTATCGAGGAAGGTCGCGATTGCGTGTAATGCAAGCCAAGTCAGGGTTGCGTGTTGTGCAAGAATCCTTCGTTGTTTCGTATAACATAATCCAACAATATTTCAATTATACATTGAATATATATATATATATACTCAATGTTGCGTAGAATAACTATTATCAAAATTGTGTGTAACACGATCCAAGAATAGTGTTGCGTATACTGCAAGCTATTATGGTGTTACGTATAGCGCAAGGTAATCTTGGTGTAGCATACAACACAAGACATTAATGAAATTAAGAGAATATTTTTCATAAAATCTCGGGGTGTTACAAATTTTGTCCTCCATGTCATGGGGGTTAGCTTTGACTCATGTTTAGGTCATATTATATGATTTTGACACATTCCATTTATTTTAGGATTATATGTTCTAATTTTATAAAATTTTGTTTTCGTTATGTTTTTCCATGATGAAAGATTTTTATTTCATCATGTTATGCCTTCTTACCTGTGTCCTATGTTTCATTAATATGATTATTTCTTTACTGGGAATTTAGCTCATCCATTTTATTCATGTATTCCCCAAGTTATCTTATGAAGTCATAGGATCTCAATGGGATATTTCAGCTCATTATGGAGATAAAATAAATCTTGTTTTCAGGATGATTAATTATTTATGTAATCTTCCAAAGACACTAGAATTTACAATCCTCATCTTGCATATTGATGATTAATGATGTTTAAAATAATTTAATTATATTTGAAAAATGCTATGTTCACTATAAATTTTCACATGTATCACTTTTAAATCAAATCATGGTCTATTTAACTTTTTACCATTAAAACCACATTCACATTTTCAGTAGATACATTTAGTTTTTAGAGGAATGATAGGGTGGAAAAAATTCCAAAACCTTTTTCACATAAACACTTAAAATCATTTCATCATTTTTATCAAAATTCCATACTACTTATGAAGTTAGCATGAGAGTTAAAAATAAAGGGAAATGGGAAACATATCATGTAGTATTATCCAATGACCAACACATCACAATCATTCTCTACAAGATACAATGTTCCTACAGACATGGGTGAACCTTGAAGCTCGTTAATAATCCAGAACATGCTAATAAATGTTGACTCATCTCAGAAAGAATTCATCACCTGATGACATAAAAACACTCTAGCATTCTTGACCATACCCCACATGGTACAAGACGAGGGGAACAATATTATATCAATAATAAAAAATATTCAATTTCCATTGGCAACTAGCTAATGTGTATCCTACCTAGTGTATAAATAGTAATCAAAAATACAATATATATGTAATTTTCTCCCTAAAAAGTTTATATAAATGGGTGAGACAACCGATGCAATCCTATAATTCAATCACATCTAAATATATAACATTTCATAGAATATGTATCACCATTTTTACCACATGGATAAATCTCCTTCCATACAAATCATAGGTCACAAAAGAGTACATACCATGGTTCTCTCATTCCGTACAAAGTAAATGGGCCCCATGGATTCCACAGTGAGTGCATCACATCCATTCAATATCTATATAAACAAGGTGATATGATTTTCCAAGGAGTTTTATCATGATAAAAACATTCACCACTTTCATCAAATTACAAAACGGGCCTCATGATATTTTCACAAAACCATTCTTTATCAAAAAATCCAATCACCATTTTAATAGAGTTGTAAACAGACAATTTCCATTTCAAAACCATTTTATAAATTTCATTTGAACATAGACATCACAATTTTGAGTCAATCAATTTTCATTAAAATTAAAAATGGTCCATTAACCCCCCACAACATGCCAAACCATTTTTTATGGTCCACATACACATTGACATTAAATCCAATACCACCTAAAAAACTCCTATAAGGAATAGAAATCATCATTTCACATGTCATAAATATATTTACAATGTCAATCCTTGATTTATAATCCAAAAATTATAAGCAAAAGCTATCCAGGAATATTATCGAATACTTGGTGTGGAATATTTAATAAAAATATTTAATTTATAACATAACATAGAATAAATCACTAAATTTCACAACATTAAATCATTTCAATGATCAAAAAACACGAATTAACAAATAGGGATGGTTTAAAAAATATTAAAACAATAAATCATAAATTAAAATAGTAAGTGAAAGGGAAAATATACCTCGATCTAATAACTCTTCAACAGCGCACACCTAAAAATGTAGCATGAATGTTCCCAGAGCCATGACATACCAAGAGGAACCCTAAACATAGAAAACTCCCATCACAAATGAAGGGAAACATGATCCCTATATACAAATGACAATGGGAGAGATATATATCAAGAATAAATTAAAGGAGAAGGAAGAGGGAGTTGATAAGAATATATTACCTTGAGAAATCACTCATAACTCTTGAATATTCCCACATATCTACATAATGGGATGAAGGTGAAAGCCTAGAGAACCATGTAGGATGCCTCTTATGGTTCATTGCACCAAGGTGATGGATAAATTTGTAGGCTTAGGGTTAAAATCCTATATTGGTAGTTTAGGAATTCAATGAATTTTTAGATTTGGGAAGCTTTCACGGTTTGGATGCACAGTTCACTAAACAACGTTCCATCAATGGGACACTTAATGGATACACCTATTCACCCACATGGATTGGATTCATGGTTTACCAACAATGTGGAATGGTTATGTTTGAGACTGAGTCTTCCCATAAGTTTTTATCATAGGTTTACTAACAATATCTGGGTTGTGCACCCTCAACCATAACCACTCCCATGATTTCACGGTTTTCCTATAGCATGCCTCATTGTTTGAAAAATAAAAGTTCCAAATTTGTAACATGGTAAAAACACCCATAAAATCATAATTTAAACCCCCTACACAAAAAAATCAAGGGATAAACCCAATAGAAAATGTTAAACCAGAATATAGGTGAAGAATAAAAATTGGTCATGAAAATTCCACCAGTCATTAATGTTTTTCACCCCCCCAAAATCCACAATATCTTCTATTTTATAGATCAAATACTAAGGATTTCAAAACCACATAATCCAATATCATAACCAAAGAACCTCCCAACCACAACCTAAAATAATTTCTGCCTTTTTCTAAAAATAAAAAACAACTAAATCCAATAAATACTAATCCAACAACGGAAATTCATCGGGTTAACAACAAGGGTGGTTGAAACAGACATACCACTATAAGAAACAGACTAGATCCGATCATCTTTAGAAGAAATATCAACAAAACACATGGTGGGTCTCGCCACTATTAAGAAATAACTAACACATAATGATGAAAAACACTCCCACACAGTCCAATTAACCCCATTATAAGGGGAACCCTCCTAAAGAAACACAAGGTAAGTGGAAATTAAACCATGACATGGAAAAATACAACACCAAACCATAATTTATGCGCATTCCAACACTGAAGACAAAACAAGACCAAGGAACCTCACTCATTTGGGATATATGACTATGTGAAAGCTTAAGTCTTGGGCCTATGGATGGAGCCCTGATGTTTGAATCATCTCCCACCTCGGACTAAAAAATGATAATCTCTGATCAAAAAGAAAAAAACTTATTAATATAAACATGGGAGAAACCACCATTTATAAGGGTGAATGAGTTAGATTATCAAAAATATTAATACTATTTCTATAAATAAGGACAATTATAAGATCCACAACACCCCCTTACATCATAAGAAATAAAGAAAACCACATGGTTGAACATTATCAACATAAAAAAATAGTACAACTTAAATGTGATTTAAACTAAACCCAAATAGAAATCTACTCTTACAAAAATTCTCTACATCACTTCCTTGAATCACCAAGATAGAAACATTGTAGGTTTGATAGGTTACCAAAAGTGTGAAATGTATTCATTACACTCATACAAAATTACTTAATATTATATGGATTCCCACACTGATGTTACAACCCAATTCCATGTTCTCAATAAGTATACATAATATATCAAGGCCTTTTAATCCCACCCCAATCTTCAATAGCCTCTTACCACTTCCCTAATTCATTACTGTAATTCGCATCACTACTTCCACAGAATAATGGGGGATGATTACCAAAATCGTCCCTTCCCTCGTAGATTGAACAATAATATTTTTCAACCACACATCAAAAAAATGACTGAACTCTGAAACCTTATAATGAATGTTACGATGAATACCACACTAAAAATATAGAGCCTTCGAGGAATCACCCACAACATACCATAGATCATATATAAATAGTCCCACAAAGAGTTGATAGAACTCCAACATCGACCCATCACCATGTTGTATACAACACTTCCCAATTATCATCTTCAATTATGACATCATATAGATGTCTTGTTGGATAAAAAGCATTAAATAACTCCCAGGTATGTTAATCGGGATGCTTGTTTCGAGAGACCAACTTCTACCACTTCCAGGGTGAACATTAAAGAATAAAGGTATCGAACTTAAACTTTAACGACTCAGGCAACCTAATGAGGCTATAGATCATTTAAATCATGAACGTCCACTCTAACATATAGAGATGATCCACATGTACATAAAAGAGAGGTGGGTTAAACTTCTGAAACTCAAGAAATAAAAACATTGGAATATTAACTGAAAATCCTACTAATGAGAAATCAACCTTAGGTACACCAAAACAACAATTGAATATCTCTGGGTGAGAACACTGGGAAAAAAATAATCCAAAAGATCAATCAAAATAAACATATCAACTAGAGTTACGAATCCAAAAACACTACATAAGAAATATTCCCAAAAAATTGGAAAATATCCACACAGTCAACTGCTATCAAACACCAAATCATTCATATTCAAAACACTTGTAAAATAAAACTAACCAGGTTGTTTTAACCATCACCAATGGATTACCTAGATTTAAGCTAACATATGAATTCCCATGTCACATTTGGAACCCATTAAATCATTACATACTAGACCCTCATCCTCCCACATCAACATCCAAACACTTTCCACACATATCATTGCTTGTGAATACCCAAGTAGATACCAATGGTTGAAAAAAAACATTTTCATTCTTCCAAAAAAAAATCAGCCCATGTTTTCTCATTCTAAATTCACATCTAGTTAATAATTCATAAACATTCCAAAATCTCACCAAATACCAAGTCAAACACCATTTTCATATTCCACACATTAATCCATTACATCATTCTCAGAAACAAAATCCTATTAATTTCCTTTGAAAAATTTCATTTCTTCTTATTCAAAACATTTTCTAGCAGCTCAAAAAATCTCATTCCATCAAAATAAATAAATTAAAAATTCATTTATTTTCATTAAAAATAGTTCTCCAAACCCCTATTCATTACAAACATCTTCTCTATGGTATAAAACCTTTCAAAACTCCATGTTTTAGTTATTATATTTTTTCTCAACAAACCACATCACGTATTTTCCAAAATCCAGTTTAGAAAATTCCATTTTCTTATGTGTTCTTCCAAATGATTCTGAAAATTAAATTTTTATGTTCCTAAATCATTACCATTAACACATAAAAATAAATTTTCTACAATTCCATGTCATTATTTCTCAAAATATTTTCATAATCACGAGGAACCCAAAGAAACACAGAAAGGGGAACTAGTGTCGATGGGTGACTTGGAAATATGGTTGATGACCACATGCCAATCACACCACTATCATCAAGAGTATTATATCACCATATACCCATATCAACTTGAATTTATTAGCCCTACTATCTCATGGAGACCACTAAACCAACTCCCATTTTATATCCTAATCATTAAATAATACTGCAGAATCAAAGAAACAAATTAAAACCAAACTTTCCCTAGAATCTCAAGGATCTAACACGAATGTGTTGGTCAATGACTCCCCCATAACTACACCCAATGTTCCATAAATCCTACACCATCTACATGACATCCCCAAAACAAAAATAGATCTCAAAAATCATGTCCCTTTAAAGAATGACCTTCTCTGATTTCATCTCTTTATGAACCAACTAGATTTGGCCCCGAATCGATCACCCAATCATATTTGTGACATGTATCTATGGGAGTTATAAATTCCCATGGGCTAGAAACTACTATCGGAAATCATCAAAATGTCCAATGGAATGTTATCTCCCAATAATAAGTAAATAAAAAACAATAGTAAATAAACAAAGAAACCAAATACACAAATATTATATTCAACTAAACATATTTTAAAAAGCATAAAGTCACAAAAATTATAATGTAAAACAAAAAATAATATAAAAATCACAATTAAACCGAATAAAATCAATATCTCCATGTGACTTAGAGGGTCACTCATAGACATGAAAACGAACCATCACCCACAGTGATCAAAACCAAACATAACCTACACTAATGTAAGTAAACAAGGAAGATCTATATGCATGAAAAAATATTTTATTCCCAATGCACATTATAAAAAAAAATAAACAATAACTTTAAGCTAGAAATATAATATGTGGAAGTACATTTTCCCACATATTTCCACATTGGAATCAAAAAACGGTCAATTTCCCTTTTTTCCATTAAATCCACCATTACATTCAAGAAGGGGGGATTTTATTTATAGAGGAAAGTATGAGTGGAAAATCATTTGCAAATCCATTTTCACATAAACAATTGAAAACATTTCACCATTTTTTGGAAAAGGTTCATTGTAATAATTATATAAGAATAAGATTCACACAACAAGTGAAATTAGAAAAATATCACACAAGAGTATCCAACAAACAATGATTAACAATCATTATTTGTAAGGAAATAAGTTCCAATAAACATGAGTGAACCATGGAGATAATGAATAATACTTAACATACTAATACACATTGTCTCAACTAGGAAAGCATGCCTCACTCGATGACATCTAAATGTAATAACATGCTTGGCCACACCACGCATGGAACAGACTTAGGGGAACAATCCCATAGCAATATTAAAAAATATCTCCCAAATATGGGCCACTAGCTAGTGCATAAACTAACCAGTGTAGAAATAATTCTTAGAAAATTAAATATTTATGACACGTACCCCATGCCAATAGTATATAAAAGGGTGATATAGTATATTCCATTCGAGCATCCAATCACATACACATATATAATAATATACACAACATGTATTAGTTGATTCACCCTAAGGATAAATACCATTCCATACAACTCATTGGTCACAAATTAATATTTACAAATGATCTATTATTCCAAATAATGTTAATGGGACGTGAGGATTCCATAGTAATGAAATATCACCCATTAAAAATATATATAATCAAGGTTAAATGATTATCCATGGAGTTTTTTCCTTATAATACTTTCTTCACTTTCATTAAAGTGTAAAATGGGTGTCAAAGTATTTTTTCAAAACAATTATTTTTCAAAGATCCCAAATCCCATTTTAAATATTTGTGTAGACATAGAAATTTTAATTTCACAATCATTTTACAAATCTATTTTAAACATTCAAATAATTTTTTTGAGTAAATTCATTTTCATTAAAATTCCAAATGGGTTGTTATCCACCACCACAAAATAAACCAATATTTTTGATCCACATACACATTTCCATTAAATCCAAAACCACTTTGAAAAACCCATCCAAGGAACCCAAATCATCATTATTAATGTAAAAAATGTATTTACAAAAGAAATCCATAATTTAGAATCAACAAATCGCATGTAAAATTCAACCATGAATTTTATCAAACACTTGGTGTGTGAAAGTTAATAAAAAAATTCCATTTATTACATAATATGGAATAAATCACTACTTTTCACACCAAAAAAGAATTTCAACAATAACACAACAATAATTAAAATATAGGGATGTTGAAAAAAGAATAAAACCAATGAATATTAAGTTATAAAGCAAGTTCAAAGGGAAACATTCCACAATATTATGGCACTTCAACAATGCACACATGAAAACACACTATGATGGTTCCAAGAGTTATGATCTACCCAGAGGAACCATAATAACGAAAGCTCTCCAACATAAATGAATGGAAACATGAGAAGGAGATCTCAAGATGAAATGGAAGGATGTGGATGATGAGGAAGAGAAGAAGACATGACCTCAATAAATTGCACATAACTCGTGAATAAATCCATATATAAACACCAAGAAATGAAAAAGTAATGTAGGATAACAAATAAGGATGACCCTAAGGGTATCACACACCATAGGGGAGAAATAGGCTAATTTGTGATTAAAATATCATTATGGTAGTTTAGGAATTTCCTAAATTTTAAAATCTAGGCATCTCTTATGGTTTAGCTGCATGGTTTACCAAAAACTGTGCCAACTATGCGCCCCTCACTAGACACAACTAGGTATCCTCGTGGTTTCACCACATGGTTTTCATAATATGTGACAACTATACAAAATGGTTCTTTCTTTAGATAGAATATTCTCGCACGCATTAAGAATAGTTTGAATAATCCTATGTGTGTTTTTCTACATCATAAATAATCACACAAATACATTCACAGTATCGTAGAGAATTCCTCATGTTTTGAACAAATTGTGTTCCGACCATGTGTTAATGGAAAAACATTCCTAAAAACAAAATTTAAACATGTCACACCTGAAACTCATGGCATAAAACCATGCCAAAAAGGTAAACTAAAACATAATTAAAAATTAAAAATAAGGTTTTGATAAGAACGCCCTTCACTTATATGATTATTTTTGTGTATATTTTACTTATTGATCCCCCATCACCTGTTTGTGAGTATTGATGTAGTATGGAAGATGATGTTATAATTCGCATAGAATGCCAAGTCAATGAAAATTCTAGACGAAAAGTGATCACACTGAACAAAGAATGTTCTACATTAGATTTCAATAAGCTAATCTGGTATGATACCTCTATGTAATTTCTTGGACCATTGAGTCTAAATGGATCATCCAATAGTAGATTCTAAAGACCAATCAGGTAATAAATTTTCATTATGAATTTTTTGTTATTTTATGCATTAGAATGATAATTAGAAACACTTAAAATATAAACATGAAAATGTATAAATAAGAAATAAATGAATTATAATAATTAATGTTAATTTTCAATAGTGACAACATATTATGAATTTTTTTTATAAAAGTATTAAATATATTGGGGAATATTTAAAACCCTCAATGTAATATTATGTCTCAAACACCTTCCATCGTTTGAATATGAACCGAACATGGTATACATGGTGCACATAAACCAATGTTGTGGTTTCCTCCTACTACTATAGAGTTGTTATGATATTTATGGGTTGAAAATATAGAATTTGACATCCATGAAGAATCCAAAAATATCATTCTAAAACATTAGAGGAAAATGTTCAGTAATCAGTTTTTATTATTTGATATTCTAGGACACCACCCAACATATCCAGGATCTACAAGTTTATGTTGTTGGATAGTAAAATTACTACCTAGGAACACTCATAGAAGTGGAATAGGCAATTTTTATATAGTAGGAGTAGAAGTTTCAAGGGTCCATTCAACAAGAATATTTAAGTGAGAGATTATTAAAATTTTAATATATAGGGTTTCAATATTTCAATAAAATAGTGGGATGCATTTATTTATTTTAGTTATTTAGTAATGTCCAATTTCAAATTAAGATAAAAGAATGTTTCTTATAGTTTTTAATAAAATTGAAATTAATAACACATGAACATAATAATAACCATTAGAAAAATATAATGTTTTCACCATCATGAGCTTCAAAAGTGAAAAAATGAAACTTGAGAATGTCGTATGATATTTAAAGTCAAAGGTGTTGGTGTCCCTTCTACATTTTTGGTAACTCCAATAAACAAGGGAATTAATAAAATATTAATGGAGATTCATGTATGATTTATATGATGGGTATGTCACAATATTATCATCAATTTCTGATGTTTGTTTTTTATACAACATCAAGACGTAAATTATTTCAAATTTTGTCTAATCTCTAAAAATATTATAAGGAGTAAGTTATGAATGATATAAATAATAGGATGGTTTAATCTAGATACATGTAAATATGAATGATAGATCATTATAATTTAGTACGTCAATTTCATATTTATATTTCACCCCATTTATCTATATTCATTTATAAGTACAAAATAAACCGAATGGAGAAAAAATTTCATTACCATTTAGGAAATGGTTTGCAACTGAATAAGAATATAAAAAATAATAATTTTTAGTTCATACAGTGAAAAAGATGAAAAAAAATCCAAAAAGTCAAATGGAAGGACTATAACTTAATGAAACATTCCAACATCCTTCATATAAAGGAGTTTTTTATCATATAAGAGGTTATTTTTTATATATCATGAAATAAATCATTGTATGTTTAAATGAAGTGAACTGAATTCAAGAAGAATGTAGAAACTTGATATTTAGGTGTATTCATGATATTTATGTATTTTTGTATAATACTATTTAAGTATTGAATATAATATTCCTATAAGATATTTTTATCTGAATATGATAAAAATGGATAACATATTTATTATAGTTGGGTGGATATATATTAGGTCAAAAAAAATATGTGTTTTTGACTATATAGACAAATGTGATTTAAACAATCCATATTCTGTTTCTAATGTAATTATCCTAAAATTTTCATAGCATATTAAAAAATTATACATGATAGGAAATTTATATTCAAGTGATATACTTCATTTATATAAATTATTCCGCATCCCTACTTGAAGAAGTGGAAAAAATATTTACTTGGGAATATTCAATGATAGAGATTCCCAAATAGTTGACATATGAAAAGTTCCACAATAGGTGTGAATGATAATGTTCCATAGACATGTACCCTTTGTAATGAATAGAATCATGGTAATGGTTTTGTATTCTACATGATTAATGATATATTATTCAATGAGAATAAAACATCCTATAAGTAAAATATATATGACTAGAAGATGACATTGAAAATAGAAATTAAAAATATAATAATGTATTACATGTATAAATGTTCATGGGGTTTTTAAATACTATTGTAGGTATTCAAGGGAGACTATACATGGTTGGTACATGTGTTATTACAATATGTTTCAATTTCTAAATCCACGATTTTATGCCTAAATCCATTAAAATTTTACTTATCATCACTACTTTATATGTCCATTTTATACTTCATTAGATGTCATGAATACTAATCATGGAAGGTATATATATGACGCAACCAGAAGGGGTTGGTGGTACCAGAGAATTCAAATAAGGGGTGAAATTTATTGAAATCCATTTTAGGATAGATGTAAAGAATAATATCATAGAATAATAATTTAGAACGAATCATTTACATGTGTATACAAGAGTTTACTCATAGTGAAAGTTTTTGTCAGGAAAAAAATATTTTAAAAAATATGGTAAATAGATATTGGACATAGTTTTAGTTATAAACATGATGAAAGTAACTCTTTAGATATTGGATTAATGTAGAAACTGAAGTTCTAAGGAATATATATACTATGGAATATGTAATGGTTTCATATACAAAGTTAATCGTACATATACGGAAAATGTATTGAAAATAAATATTGAAACAATTAAAGAGTGAATCGATACAAGTTTTACATGGCATATATCTATCCAATAAGACATGCATAGGTAATATGGGGAGATTAATGTGGTGAGATGGATTCAATAAGATATTGAGATGGATAAATTATATATTCAATTATATATTCAATGATACATAAATGATTTGATACTTTCATCACATACATTATAGTAGGAGAATATCAGTTATATCTAGGAGAACTGCAAGGGATGCAATCCAAACTATCAAATTTCACTTAAAGATGTCCAAAAGATATATAACTAGTGCACAGAATGTAATGTATTCCAGTTATAGGGGGCATAAAATAGTAATTATTTAGGTGATTGTGATATTATATTCCATTTAGAGTAAGGTAATGATTCAAAAAATATCATACAATTGACTGGTAGTCATACATACAAATATCAAGTATGTTATAGCTTTTAATGTAGATAATGAAGCAGTGTACATTATTCAATGATTTTTTTCCAATTATTTGAATCACCCATAGAATGTTAATTTTTTTATCATAATTTGAATTATAATAATTCTATTATTGATCCTAGAAATGATGTCATGTTTGTAAATTAGAAAAAGAGGATATATAGTCTTGGTTTACAACTATTTAGGAGTACTACTAAAGGATGTATGGTCATAGATTATAGAATTTCCATGAAGTGGAAGTTTGGAAATCCCTTGAATAAAGCCATAACATAGTAGAAACATGATTTTATAATGTAATAGATAAGAATTATAGTAATAATGTTGTCTCTAATGAATATGGGATCATTGTAATAGTTGGTTCCCTGATCCCAAATAAACAGTAATTTTTTATTACTATATCATGTATATTGTTAGTTATAAATAATGTACACTGACCATTATATTATTTATGTTCCCAATCACACTATTTAAATGGTAATTTATATACATTAATTTTTTTTCAAAATGTAATTGTAGTTCCTATTCTATAATAAGAACCTCAATATACTATAACATGAATATAAAACATATGCAATACAGAATAGAAACATCATATGAAGTGGAAATAACTGATGTTTGACTATCAGGTTTTGGGACCACATAATAATTGTAAATATTATCTTGAATTTATAATTAGGTTATCTCTAGTAGATGATATCATGAAGAAATAGACACCAATAAGAAAAACACATGTTTTAGGTGTCATTAGATATTCCATTCTATTAACATGTGTTTTTGTCTCATTACGTCATTTTATTTTCAATGGGTTCCATTTGGTCACATACTTTGAAACAAGAAAAAAATCATGAAAATTAAGTCATTGTGATTTAGTATGTGTTGGGAGTGATATTGGTGGTATGTCATTGGTCTAATGGTCATTATATAGTTTTCTTCTTCTGTGTTGAGGAAGTGATATCTCTGGACTAGGTGATGAATAAATTAATACTTTCATAAATACATGTCCAAGGTGGTCTAAGGTAAGTCTATATAGTCACCAATGATTCATAAATAAAAAATGGAAAATGACAGAAGCTTCACATCCAAATTTTTTATATATCAGGATACAATGAGATTAAATTACATAGTCTGTGGTCATCAGAAAGGGTCATTACTATGAATTTTTATTATCTCTTTTGGGGTATTGATGGGTTTTTATACTCAACATTTTTCCTATGATTTATATTCATTACTATTGCGATAAGGGCATAGATATTCAGACATAATATTATATTCAAAAGTCATATTTATTATTGTGAATAGAAATATGAGACATTGAGGGAACCACCATGGGGTCTGATAGTTTTCAATATATTAAAAAATCCATGAAAAAATTCTATATTATTTTAGTATAGAATAATTATGATGAATTCATATATCAAAATTATTCTTGATATATTTAGTTAACATAAAGAAAATATTATACGGAATAATGTTATTTTAATATCCAATTATCAATTAATTATATGGGAATTATGAATTGATTAAATGACATGGGTTTTTCATGAAATTTATTAATTAACATATATGTATGTGAAAAAATATTAATGAAATTATCATGCAGTTACTTAATCATAACATATCAGTTACTACTTATTTAGATGGTGTTTTATTTTCAATGGATGGGGAAAACATTCTGGGTATTTGAGCCTACCACTATATAATCATGAGAGTGACTCTATTCTAGTGACTATTTATTCCAAAAAATTGAGAGACTCCCTCTCATCCCTCATTCTATAGGGAAAAAGTGTCTATCCAAGATTTCAATCCCATAATTCCATTTGATACATTTAAGGGGCATGATCAAGGTGATATTCATGAAGTCAAATAAATCATCGAATCTCTATTCTATAATAAGGAATTCAATGAAAATCATATGCATAGATTTTAGAATAATGTGTGGATGTCCTATATGAGTTCTGTATTGGATCTTCGTGAAATGTTTTTCAAAAATCATCTGATATCGATCATGATATGATTTGAATAAGGAAACTATTATATTTTATTTTTGTGCTTACTAAATTCACATGTGATAATTTAAATTCTACTAGGTCGCAGATCACTGGAGAAGATGATGTTACGTCTCTCAACTGATAAATTTATTAAATATCCAACCCACAGACTTCCATTGTGTGCAACAATACATGAACTTAATATCATTGGGATCATCTTATTTTTTTAGAAAATAAAATTAAAACATCTTTAAATATTTTTAGAGAAAATTAATTCAGTAACAATGTAATAGACTTCATATATATCAAATATTGTATGACCATGTTCATATTAGTAAAAAAATTAATATAGATTGAATGTAGGTGTGTGATGGGTGTAATTTTTTTAAATGGATTTTTGTAGAGCATAATATCATTCTCGTAACCCAATGTGGTGGCCATAGGATTTTATGTCCAATCATGAAAGGATTCAGGTGGTTAGATTTATGGTGGACAATATATACAATTCCATTAAATGGGGAATCTTACAATACATAAAAAATTAATCCAAAAATAATAGTTGTTTCAGTTCTAAAAAAATAATTTGTAATTGAGGGGGGTAGACTATGGATTTTTCCACATCCAACACTTTTTTTGAATCAAAAGAAATTGGGGAGAGACCCGCTAGGGTGAGAATTCAAAAACCAACTCGAATGAAATTTGGTTCCCTTATCAACAAATAAAAAAATATTCTTCTGAGAGAAGAACTATCTCTAGCCACACCTCCCTCAACATGGCTCTTGGTAGACCCCGAACCGTTGTCTCCCATTGTTGAAACCACGCACCAGCTACCAAAAACCTCTAACAGTAATGCCCAATCAACTATCACAGTTCATTATAGTCAGGAATAGCACATGTTCTTGCTATGTGCCAGTTCCACCCACCAAACACCACCACCAGGTTCTGTTCCAACCAAAAACATCATGCCTGACCATTGACCACCCCGGATTCATCACCCCTTTAATTCTCCACCATGATATTTACTCTGACTGATCATCACCCCCCCACCTTTCTTCTAACATAATCATATTCTTGAGACACCACCATCACCTCAGACTCATCTTGATTGGCCCACACCACTCTATCTAGACCTTGTTAAACTCATCACCATCCCATTTCCCATGTCTGACTACACACATCAAGTTCTCATGGATTCCTGTTGGACCTATTTGATCGGATCTTCCCCATAATGGGAAAGGTTAGGAATACGTCACCTAGAATGGTTTAGGCCATGTATCCTTGGATCAGAACAAAAATTCATTATGTTTTCCAAACCAAGAGTGGGAATGTACAGGGTCAGATCAACCCTTATTGTCTATGTACGTGGTTTTGGCTCCCATGGGGTTTTATTATATCAAATATAATAATTAATTAGTTTTTGAATTAAAAAACAATATTTTTATTTATCTAAAAATAATAATTTAATTATTCAAGAAAATAAAAATACATATCTATTTCGATTTTGGAAGAAAATTAAATTAATTACAATACATAAAAAATTAAATTATTTTTAATTAAGTGATTAATTTAATTTATTTAGATCCCATTGTACATGAATTTATTGAATTTTTTTATCACACTATAATTTCACTTGATTAACGGGCTTAAATATTGGTTGACCCATCTATTTTCTCAGGCAATACTATTTAATAATATATTACATATGTGTGATTCTTGTAATAATTAATTAATTTTGATGATGGTTTTTATGTTGTAATTTTTTATTAGATATGTATAAGGGTATGTGTCTCCATCATTATCAACGTGTAAAATGTGCATCTTGTGACCCCCTCACCTACAAGTGAGTATTGATGTAGAATTGATGATGACGGTGTATATCCTGGACCACACCTAGTTGAAGTGAAATCCAGATTAGAAGGGGACACACATAACCAGGGAAGAGAAGCATTATCAATTAAAACCAGACTCAAGTATGAAAATCCTAGTTCAAGGTTGATCCATTGAGTTTAAAGGATCAACAAATATTAGATGTTCAGGACCAGTCAGGTAATTTATTTCCTTTATGTATTATTTATTATTTTTTATGAAAATGGGAAACACATAACATAATAATAAAAATAATGAATAAAGAAGTGACAAATGTATTGAGTTAATATTTTTTAGTTTTGAGAGTGATAATATAGTAAAAAAATATTTAATAGAAATGGATTAAAATCATTGAGATATATTAAATACTCTATAATAAATATTATGTCACAAATTCCTTCCAAAATTATAACGTGGACAAAACCAGGTGTTCGTGGTGGTTATTATCTAAAGTAGAGGGTGATTCCTACTATTTAGGATTTCTTATGATGTTTACGGTTTGAATTATATAATGATAGAATAAAATATATATCCATATATATCTTCTTGAACCATTAGAGGTAAGAGTTGATTTGTTTTAGAAAATGGGACTTCACTCAATAGATCATGAAGTCATGACTTAATATTATTGGCCTGTAAAAATCGTACCCATGAACTCACTTAGTAGTCTCATAGAAAAGTATTGTAAAATATGAGGATATGTTTCAATGTTCCTTTCCACTAGAATATACATGGAATAGATTATTCTCATTCTAGTATACATAGTTTTTAGAGTTTGATAAAATTGTGGGAAAAGTTTAATTATTTAAATTATTTGGTAATGAATAATCTATAATCAATATTAATGTTTTAATCTACAATTGTTTGTAGAAAATGGAAAGTAAAACCCAAATTACATTATGATAAATATTGTAAAAAGTTAATGTCTTCAATGATATGTGTTTCCAAAGAATAGTAAAAGCTCTTACACAACATCCTAAAATATTGAAAATTTTCTTTTCTCATGACACTAGTACTAGTTTACCCTACTCAATACACAATGGTGAGAAAAAATGATAATAAGAGACTCATGTATGGTGCATATATTGGTTATTTCATAATGAAAACAACAATGTCTGAAGTGAGTTGTGGATAATATATTAGAAAATTTAATATTTTACAAGTTGTCTCATTTCAGATAATTGTAAATGGAGAAAGTAGAGAAAGAAATTAATTATATGATGGTTTACTCTAGATACTTGTAAATACGAAAGTTAGATCGTGATATTTCAATGAATTTCTTTAATAAGTCTTTTTTGACCCAAATTTATTCAAATACATACAGACTATAAAATAATTCGAATGGGGAAAAATTTCATTACCTTTTGGGAAATTTCTTCTCGGTGATTAATATGTTAAGGAAATAATGATATTTAGTTTATATAGAGAAAACGTATGATGAAATTGTGAAGATCCATTGGAAATTTTGAAATCAAAGGAACCATTACAATATCCATTATGGAAAATATATTGGTTATCATACAAAAGAATAAAATTTTTGTATCCCATGAAATAAATCCTTGAAATTTTAAATGTAATGTATTAAACTCATATATAATGTAGTTGGTTCTTCTTTAGGTATATTAATCATTTCTATATAATGTTTATGTAATAATTTGTGGGTTCTGAATATAATATTCCAATCACATATGGTTTTTAGTACAATTACCATTAAAGAATAAAAATAATTCAACATGTAAGGTTTATTATACAAGATGATGACAATGGTGGTTCCTCAGTCAATTGTGATAATTAAATAACTTTTAATTCCCATCATTATTTATTCTAGTAAAAACTTTATTGTATAAAACAAGAAACATAATCTATCATATCCATTAGATAGATGGATACATTATCACATAAATGGAATGAATATAGTCTATGGTTTTTGAAACTCCACCAATAGTTCTGCAGTACACGAGTCAATGAAAATACATGGTAGATATTAAAATACAGGACATATATACCCAGTTGTAGAATGATAAATAATTTTCAATAAAAAAATTACATTCAAGGATATACTCAGAATGGTTTTAGGATCTCTATAGTTAAATACCTTATGTATTATCAAAACACTTCTGTACTTATATTTGAACAAATAAACCTTTAGAAATAATGGAAATCCAAAAACATTCGGAACTACTACATCTAGATATCCTGAACTATTATGAGGGTATACTAGTGGTAAATATACTTCATATTATTTCATTAAATGTTATTAAGGTATATAAAATTAAATTATGGTATATTCATTGTTAAAATATAATAGTTACTAAAGGCTTATTTTCCCAAGACTATATGGACCAAGAATTCATCTTTCGTTAAAATTTAACATGGAATAAATATTAAAAATGCATTTCATTATCCATAAAAAAGTTTGGATGATAATAAAGATATTAAATGATGTGTCTTAGATGTAAAAAATTGATCATTATTATATAGGATGGAGTAACTTCTAAACACACGTTTTCATAAACATGTTTAGAGATATTATGCAGGTAAAAGAAGCATCAATGTTGAGACTATTAATTTTTCTAGAAACATCTATTATTTTTGTGACATACATCAAAAATAAGAACATTTTCCCACAAGAAAATGACAAGTATCATGAAAAATGGATATCATATGAGTTATAGTATGATGGAAATCCATTATGTAATAACATCATGAGTGTAGATAAAATTTATTGGTTGATTATCTAAACAAATCATGAATTATGATAAATTCATTATGAATATAAATTAATCATCCAAAAATATTTTTAGGATATTATTGAAATCACATTGATTTTAAAGAATTAGTTACGTAATAGACTTAATTTATATAAAAGGGTCTAAATATCCAATTCATATAGTGGGGTAAATATTGACATGGGTTAACATAATTCTATATATGAAAAGATAATTGTCATATGAATGAGTTCCATAAGAGGTTTGAAAGAGAATTTTTTAGAGACACATAATCTATATAAAGGATAAAAATGTGGTAATGGTTTTGAATTCACCATGTCCGGTGAAATATAATTTATTGAGAAAAATAATTTCTACAATTAAGAATTTTATGGAATCATTATCAGATTTAAAAGATGAATTAAAAATTTTATAACAGATTCCATTTATCAACGTACATGGGGCTTATTACTTTTAATAAAGCCAGAGGTATTCATGTGATAATAGTCATGGATGGAACCAGAATTTTAATAATAAATTATTATTTTTAACACCAATTCGTTATCCATAAATCCATTGGAATTTTACATTTCATACGTACTTTCATTGATCATTTTATTATGCATTATAATTTTAGACCGCTGATCAGGGAAGGTGTCTATAAGATGCATCCAGAAAAGGTTAGTGACTTTATATCAAGCCGATAATGGGTGAAAGATACTGAAATTCAGATTAATATTGAAGTGAGAAATAATATCATAGAATAGATATTGTTCTTGTTTATATGAGTGGTTAGTGAGGGATTCATTTTTTTCCAAGAAAAATATGTTTGACAACATATGGAAAACAGTTATAGGACTTACATTTAGTTAACACTAGGATTGAACAATTTGAGAGAGAATTCTTTCTAGTGTAACGTGGAATATATCCCTCTAAAGAGATATTCATGTGGAAGAAACTGATATTAATTTTTCGATTGGAATTTCATACCCTTATGTGATGGATCAATAACATATTCCATGATAGGTAAAAGATGTGATTATTCGAACATATACATTATTGTAGGAAAATATTAGTGATATCTACAAGAACTCCAGGGGATATAGTAATAACATTCTACTTGTACTAGATTAAGTAAAAATTGTATGTACCTAGTATATAGAGAGGAAGGGATACTAGATACAAGTGTACATAAACAATTTTCCTCTATATCTATATAATCTTTTATGACATATATGATAAGGTGATGAATTAGAAAATCTCAAACTAGCCTATGGAATCTATACCAACAAATACCATGTATATTTCATCTTATAAGGTACCAAAATAATAGTGTATATTACACAATGATTATTTCAAATTCATGGAATCACACTTAGTATGTAACGTTTTATCATAATATAAATTGTAAGAATTTTATTACCGGTACTATCCAAGATTTCATGCTTTTATAGTGAAAAAAGGTTATATACTCAGGTTTTATAGTTCTTAAAGAGACTTACTCAAGGAGGTGAGGTCACAAATAGGGGAATAGCCAGATTTTGGAAAAGTGGTAGGACCATGACTAAAGGCATATATCAAAAGAAACATGATCTTATAAAGTGAAAGCTATCAAGGATAATTAGTGGGTTAACTTTACTGTATGTGGGATTGTTTTAAATGTGGGTTCCCTGGACCCCACTAAAAATTATATTTTAATTTCCGTACCACTTATACAATGATTTATACACATTTTACACTTACCATTATAGTTTTCATATTTCAATGTAAACTATTTAATTGGTAATTTCCATAGATTAATTACTGTATCAAATTTTTATAGAACTTCTCAATCTATAATGTGAACCTCAATATACTATAACATTACTCATAAACATAAGTCCAATGGTATGGATTCGTCATAATGATTGGAAATTTTTGATGTCTGAATATCAGGTTTTTGGGGGCCCATAAGAATTGAGACTTCTTTTAATAAGTTTCACACAATGTGATCCCTTGTAGGTGAGATCCTGAGGACATACCCAACAAAAGGAACACCACATGATTTCTGTTTCCTTGGATGTTCCTTTTTATGATCATATATAATTTTCTCATATATATATATATATCATTATCAATGTGTACCATTTGATCATGTACATTGATGCATGTAAGAAACCATGATAATAATGTATTGGTGAGGTACCTAGATTTTGGTGCATCATTGGTGTTATGACATTGGTTTAATGGTCATGATATAATATTTTACTTTTGGGTTGAGGAAGTGATATCTTAGGAATACTTAATTGGGATGGTAGTATCTACATAAACCATTTTCCAAGGTAGTAGAAGGTAATTCTATCTAGTTAGATTAAACAATAATAAATAAATAATGAGTTATGAAACATGTTCTTCAACCTTATTTATAAGATATCCTGAGATAAAGAGATTTTATTATACTATGCATGTTCATATGAAAGGTAGTCATTGATATGAATTTTCATTATATATTTAGGGGCCTTGATGGATTTCAAGACTATACTCATGGTATTTGAATTATATTCACTTATATTGAGATATGGTCATAGTGGGTCACACACAATAGCATATTCATGACCCTTCCAAATTCTGAAGAATAAGAATATTGGTCATGGTGGTCCCCACTATATGGTGAAAGAGTTTTCCAAGTATTTATGATCACCGAAAAATAAATAAATTCATTATTATTCAAGTATAAAATAATTGGTTTTATTTTCTCTTATAAATTTATTCATGATGTATTTAGTGAATATAGGAAAAGTATTATATGAAGGGATATTATTTAAATATTCCCTTTTGATTTAATATTGAGGGAATTATGAGTCGAGTTAATAACTCAGGTCTCTGATAAAATTTATTTATTTTATTAAAAGAATGTGATAAGAGTATATTTGGAACTATTTTGTATTTAGTTCTTCATAACATGTCATTTTTGAAAATTTAGTGGTAATTTCATATTCGGAGATTGGGGGAACCACTTCTTGAAAATTAAGACTCATAGTATAGAAGAAAGAGAGAGACTCTATTCTAGTGATTGTTCCTTCCAAACGAGTGAAACTATCTCTCTCATTCTGCTTCCTAGAGAGATAAAATCTCTCTCTATGTAATCAATTCAAAAATACCTTCAAAAGAATAGTGGGACAACATCAAGGTGATCATAGCTACTCTAAATGAATCATCACACATACATGATCACACTCAAAATTCAACGAATGACATTTTAATATGTATTTTGGTAGTATTTTTTGATATTTTATAGGGGTTCTATTTTAGATCCTTGAAGAAATATTCACCGACGATGAGTTGTTATTGAAAGTGTTATGATTCAAATGAGATAACCATTCAATTTTAGTTTTTTGATTATTAAATTCACATAATATACTCATCCCTATACTATGGTTCTAATTGTTGTAGATTCTGATGTATGGTCTCCTTACTGATTAATATTGTAAATCCTCATCCTACTAGATTCTGTTCTATTCCCCAAAGCCTGAAATTTGAAAAATATGTACTATGTTAATTTTATGATCCAAGAAAATTAAAATTGACAAAAATATAACTGTAAAACATTAATTCAGTCACATTGGAACAGACTGTGTGTCGATTAGATTTTTTATGGACATGTTTAGTCATATTAAAATTTTAATAGACATTGAACATGGTTTTTTATTGTGTAGAAATTTATAGAGAACAAAAAAAATTAGAGCCCTATACCATTATTGGTAACTCGATGCCGGAGACATAGGTTTCTCTGGGCTAACCTTCCTAGATTCAAGATGTTTTATATCACTAGTAATTATGTACAATACCACAAAATGTGGAATTTACCGATACAAAAAAAACTAAATCCTAGAAAATTTGGTTTAATGTTTTTGATTAAAAACAAATTCTCTTTTCAAATGGGGTGGTATAGTCTTATGATGTTTCCAAAAAATATTTTTTCAAATCAAGGGAATAGGGAGTGTGACATTATGGGGTTAATAGGAAAAATTAACACAATAAAAAAAAAATTGGATCCAGAGATGCTAAGAGAAGATTTTTCTTTGCCCACACGTCCATCCTCTCGCGTCTCAGATTACCCCGAATAGTTGTCTCCTTCCAGTGAAACCCCACACCCGCTTCTACCAGATTCTTCTAGCTAGACCATGTGCACTATCATGGGTCACTACAGCTAGGCCAATCCTACAAACAAACACTATGCCACATCCACCAATAGGACATCACCACAAATCCCTATTCTCATATGCACTATCTCACTTGACCACCTACCACCCCATATCCATAACTCCTATAAGAATCCATCATTTCGGGTGCATGTGCTTATTGTTTTTCCTACCTATTCATCAACGTCATCATCCTCTCTTTATTCCACTTCTAGATTGAATTCATCTCACTTGTCCAACACCCCTTTGGCCACAACCCTATAACCTCATATCCCTCCCAACTCCCATGTGAAACCTCCAAAATTGGGTTCTCATGGATTCATGTGAGTCTAGTTGGATGGTAATCAACCTATAATATGATTATTTTGGTTTTACCAACCCAAAAGAGGTTATGTTAGGATTTTGTGGCCTGTAAAATCCCTCAATGTAGAATTCTAGTCACAGAACGGGCCTACACAGGGTCCTCCTGACCCACATTGGGCCTGAATGGGGTTTCAGGGCCATAATGGTTTTAATATATCTGATATATTAATTTTATAGGTTTTGGAGTAAATGAATAATATTATTAATTTTTAATGAAATCAAATTATTTTTACAAAAAAAAATTACAAAATTATTTTAATTTTGCAGGGAAATTAAATTAATAATTGGACCAGCCCAAATGTACGTTATTGTAATTTAAAAAAATCAATAAATTTTATTAAATACCCTCATAAATTAATTTACACCATTTTATTTTGTAACATGATTTAATTTTACTCGTTGACTGGTCTTGAGCAGTGACCAAACCTTTTATTTATCCTGATTATTTTTTTCATTGTTTATTACCTGTGTGTAATTTTTGTAATGATTATTTAGTTTTATATAAAATATGTGTATTGTCATTTTTTTAATATGTATTATATTATCCACTTCCATCATTATGTGTGTGTATATTTCACTTTCCAATACACCCTTATAAGAGTATGATTATTAATGTACTATTCATGAGGAAACATTAAGTCATAGAACACAACATGTCATGAAAAATCCATAAACAAATTTAACACATGTGATTGAGTAATATTTGAATATTGAGTCAAGACCTGAATCAAGAATTATAACCTTATGAGAATTTTTTCCCAGTGATTTTGAATGGGACAACCAATATTAGATGACCATTACCCATTGGAGAATTCATAACATTTATGAATTATCAAGATAGAAGGAAACACGTAATAAAATAAATTGGAAAATTCATAATGAAGTATTTATTTTATTCTATATATGAATGTTTAGTTTTGAAAATCATAACATAGTATGAACCTATTAGTAGAAAATGATTACATTCACCAAGACACAATAGAAACCCTCTAAGAAATCTTTATTTTCAAACTACTTTAATTGATTGAATTTGAACAAAAGATGGTGTATGTGGTGATCATCATCCAATGTCTTTGGGGGATCCTACTACCATGTATTTATAATGAGAGTGATGTGTTGACATTACTAATGATGGTATAAAAGTTGTATCCAAATATTTTTTAAATTTATAGGAAATTATTAATAAATAATTTTATGATTTTATATTCTAGTTCAACATTAAATATATAAAGGATACATGAGTTAATGTGATTGGCTAGTCAAACACCTACCTATTAACTATTCGAGTAATAGTGTATCTGAAGCCTATAGTCAATGAGGAAAGGATTCAAGGGTCTTTGACACCAATATTATCAAGAAACAAAATATTATTATTATGTTATAGTGGGTTTATAGATTTCAATAAAATAGTGGGAGAAATTTATGGGTTTGAATTAATCATTAATGTTTAATCAGTAATGCAGATAAACGTTATAAGCTATTAGTTTTTATAGAAAATAGAATGTAATTCCATAACTGCCACGTGATAACTATTGAAAAAAGTTTATATATTCACTAGCAGAATTTTAAAAAGAGTAGTATAGGTTCTTGAACAATGTCCTATGATATTTAAAATTCAAGGTTTTGGTCTCCCCACTACATTTTTATCATCCTCTAAAAGCAAGGGTGAAAAAAATGATTACTAGAGACTTATGTAAGATACATATGATGGTAATTTCAGAATTTTATCATCAATGTCCAATGTGAGTTGTGGATACAATATCATGACATGAATGACTTCACAGGTTTCCTCATATTCCAAATTATTAAAATGATAAATTAAATAAATATATGAATATGAATTTTGCTGAAAGTGGATATGTCTAAATATGAAATATGGATCATGATCATTCAATACAATTATTTCATAATTATTTTTCACCAAATTTCTCAAGATTAATTTATGAATAAAAAATTAATATAATGGTGAAAAAAAACATTACCATTTTTGTAAAGTTTATCTAATCAATAAGAACATAAATAAATTGTAATATTTAATTATTACAGGTGGAAAAATGAAATACAAGGAGAAAATGATAATGGAATGTTTGATGTCGAAGGAACATTCTCAGTGTTCTTTTCTGAAATGTGGTTTTATATCATACATGTGTTTATTTTTATTTCATATCATGAAATAAGTCATTCAATGTATAAATTAAATGAACTAAATTCAAGAAGACCATAATATCTTCTTCTTTAGGTATATTTAACAGCTGTATCTACTGTTTCTATAATAAATTTTGGATATTGAATACAATATACCTATCACATATGTGTATTTTAATATAGTAACCAAGTAAGTATAGAAATTTTTTAATAATAATTTTTCTCCAACTATATGAGTAATGGTAGTTCTTATGTCCTTTATGAGAAGTACAAAACATAAAATTTGAATGGTTAATGGTTCCAATATAACATTTTTTGAGTATAACCTGAACATTTATCTAACTTTATCATTAAAAATAATGATACATTTTTTTCATTAAATTAATTAACGTTGTTTATGGTTTCTAATACTCAACAATTAGTTTAGTGATATATTAATCATATATAATATATGATGAATCTAAAAATGTACGACATTTCTACCTAGTTGTGGAAACATGGAACATCTTCCAGAAAAACAAAATAGTTTTCAAGGACATACCTAGTATGTTTTAGGATCTTTACATTTAATGACCATTGATAAAGATAATATTTACATCATTTTTTATATGTTTTCAATGTTTTAAACTCATCCAATTTATTTATTAGAGTTTATTTTTGTTTCTTTTTTATTGATGATGTATTTTTGTCTTAAATGTGATAATTGATTTATTTTGGAATATAGATGGATTTAAATTAGTGGGAGTGATGCCTTTGTGTGTCCAATTAATGTGATTCATATTATAATGGAAAAAACTGCATGGGGTGTTAGGCTGTTGATGATCATGATGATATTCCATCATTAATTTGCCCCTTGGATGATCAACTTTTGGGGAAAAAATAGGAAACATTCGTCCAGAATAAATTCTCATAATTAATGGGACATATAACACACTAAAAATTTTGTATCATGATGAAATTTTGGGTAGAATCGTGCATTTAAATTTGGAAAAAAATTCAAGAAGACACCGTGCCAATATCCTATCATTAATTTGGACTACCATGATCTACATTTTGGTGGACAGAATCTAGAGGAAATCATAAAAGGATAATTTTTTATCTTTAATTTGAAGAACTGAATGATGACAACCCCATGGACTATATAAAGAGGAGTTCACCAATTCTGATGAGGAGCTCCACACAACCATTATAGAGGAGGCCTAGGGCCATTCTGCAGCTTTAGTATTATTTTATTTTATTTTATTTGTATTTTAGTATCTTTTCTCATGAAATCTATTTGCATATTTTATATTAAATTGTATCCAAATTCTTCTATATATAGTTATCTTCCAACCTTAATATATTTCTTCTATTTCATTTTTATTCCACACATACTATGGTTGTGAATAGACAATTTACTAAATGATTTCCATGAAACTGCACATCCACCTCCTCGATTGAGGGAAAATACTGCAGAAGTGAAAGGTAAAACCCAGGTTCCAAGTGGACACACAAAGGCATCACTCCCACTAATTTCCCCCAAGAACAACTCTAATAAAATAAGAAACATTAAAAATTGATAGCTCAAATTCATGGGTTCATCACCATATTACATCATTTGTAACGATTCCATTTTTTACATACGCTTTTCGTAGGGTATGAAAAAAAGAAATTTAATTTTTCCAATGAATTATAGAGGCTAACCATGGTCATCTCACATGTGGATATTTCTCATTTGTTAACATAATTATTCTATATCACCTTAACAATTTATTTTTTTGTTTTTATTTACTCTATGAATATATTGGAATAGAAATGAAATAAATGATTAAACTGACATGCAATGAAAGAATGATACTTTTAAAGAAAGAACATGTCCTTTGTGGTTTCGTCTATGGGTTCCAACATTCTCTTTGTTTGTGATTATATTATGTCTAATAATTCAATTATGAGATACCATTCCAAAATTACTATTATTTTATTTATTATTGTTAAATCTTGAATTCAAATAGCATTATCAATTCCACCTCTTCCTATAATCAAGTTATGGGGAATACCTCAATCGAGCATGTGACATTTCCA
Organism: Viscum album; assembly: GCA_963277665.1. Classification (NCBI taxonomy): domain Eukaryota; kingdom Viridiplantae; phylum Streptophyta; class Magnoliopsida; order Santalales; family Viscaceae; genus Viscum; species Viscum album. Next base: position 459,555,375 of record OY728141.1, on the reverse strand, counting down.
TGGACCTGGATCCATCGTTTTACATTTCATCCACTAAAAGGATTAGTATCATCATATGAAGAGCATGAATTCAGTATAATGGATGGAAAAGTTTTCATAAAATAATAGAAATGAGTTTGAGATCATGTATGTGGTGGATGATCATTTCATCCATGCACATCACACTTGCTCATCACAAATATAATAAGATATATGAATACGAGAATGTCATTCAATGGAGTGAATCCATTAAGTGGACGAAATGGGATATGATGGAGTGAGGTCATGGTAGATGTCACACACTCGATTGAGGTCTACCATCTACCTTCATTATAAGAGGAGGTGGAATTGATATTTATAGAGGAAATAAATATATAACAATTCTAAATTTAATTATTTGGTGTCCACATGGTCTTTTTGAATGATTGTCCAACTTTATTGATTTTTTGGCCCTTCGGTGCCCAAATAAGCTTTTACTCCAAAAAATGATGAAAAAAATAAATCAATTAAGCCAAAAAAAAAAAGATAACATCAATTATATTTATATTATTAAAGTTATGATCAATGTACCAAAAATAGTCACTATTTCTATATTATAGAACTATGAAGGTTTTACATTTAATCCCAAAACACATAATAAATCCAAAAGTAATGAAAATATAATAAAATTAATAATTTTGTTGAGATTAAATCATTGAAAAACATATTAAGAATGAAAAGATATTATATCTATCAATTTCTTACACACATAAACCATACTTATCCTCAAGCATAAAATATCAACATGATATTCAGAGGGATCCAATGTTAAAAATATTAAAATAGAAAAGCAATAGAAAAATATCAATGTCAAATCAAAATTTCAAATTCCACATAAAATATAAATTTAATTTCCCATTCTTCAATCAAATGATCATTTCGTGCATTTTAATTTTACCCTTTTCAAATTAATGTAACATCTACTTTTATTCATTCATTCTCCTCAACTCATTGTTATTAAACATTTCAAATCATGATCTACCTCTCTTTTGAATATTTTCTCTCATCAATCATTATGAAATTAATGTGGTGTTCTTCCCATAACATGGGAACATGATCCTTATCCATAGGCTTTTAAAAGAATTAATTTCTCCAGTTTGTAAAGAAAAAATAAACATAAAATCATGGGGACATTCAACAATGGATAAAATTACTCTAAAGATTAATGTTGGTAGGTCTTAATGCTTTAAAAATTAAAGCTCAAGGATAAGGTTTATCTCTCAAGTAAAATTCACAATATCAAAAATAAATGTGTAATGAAGTTCTACCATTGAATATCGAAACACACACAATCCCCAAAACATGTGTAGAGGTTATGATTAAAAAAATTATAATGATATAATTTTTCACCTTCTTGAATATATTTTCTTTTTTACTTTTATAATTTTTTTATCAAAGAACATTTTCATTTATTCCTTTTTTCAAATTTTATGACACGAAAAAACATCAAATATTCCACTTAACAATGTATGATAATAATAATAGGGCTAGTAATTGTAATTTTTGGATGTCCTAAAGCACAAACCAATCTTATTCATTTTTGGGTTCTTTTGTAATTTTAGCCATTTTTTTTAATTCAAGTGGGGAAAATTAAGTATAATTAATACATAAACAACCTATATATATTCCCATAATAATCACCCCCACAATTTTTCCTTAAAATATAAATTATCAATTCCACCATGAATCCCTTTACCCCATCATTTCATCAGTAAAATATCATGAAAATACCATGTGTTGGGTAGGATTAGATTAAAATTAATTCAAACATGGAACATCACTATAATGGTCATTCATGGTATCTAGGGGATAAAAATGACTGATGTAAAGGAGTTATATAAGGATGAGGGATTTATCATAAGATACCTCAATTATTTTAATTCTGTTTTTCTACAGTCATTGTTTAGGAAAGTTCACATGCATGTTCTGGTAGGTGGCATGTCACTAGTTCACTCAAGAAATATTGTCAAGAATTAATTGGAAGTATTTGATATTTAAATCTGCTCTATATTAGGATATATGATTTAGAAAAATCACTCATGGAATTACTTATATTAACAAATAAATTCACAAGAATTTCAAAAATTCATAGCATTAAAAAGGTTAAGGAAATATCATTTACGTGAACCAACTAATTCTCTCAAATCATTAATCCCCATTTTAATATACAAGATTTTCTTTAGTAATCCAATTATTCATTTTAGACATTCAATTTCATTAAAATTAAAATAAAAAACCTAGAATAATTGAATCCCTAAGAAACTCATTTCTGATATATAATTAAATTAAAATATAATTCAATCATTGGCATTAAATTTTATCTTTTAAATCTTATAAAATCTTGTTGCACACAAAAAGTATGGAGTTAAAAAGATAAAAAATAAAATTGAACACTTATTTCCAAGAAGAATAGTCATTATCTTAAAAACTGTTTGAGGATACCTTCTACCATTATGAATCCAGAAAATATAATTACACAATTAAGAACAAAGATAATGTCTTTTATGACCACAAATATATATGGATGGATTCGTGTTTGACTAATAAAGAAGGATTAATTTGTAATTTAAATTCATACGATTGATAAATGAATGTACTAGAATGAAGGTAAAGGATAAATCTTGGTACGATACCCAAAGTGGGCCCTGAATTTTTACTACCTCCATAAGTGAAGTAACAGTTGTTATCTATAATTAGATGGTGGATGAAGCTCTTTGATTTTAACCTCCAAATGAGGCTTTTCCTTACTTTTTCATTATCTTTCAGGGTGAAAATTATCGATGGAAAATGTATACTACATCCACCCCCATTAACAATTATATATACCATTCATGTAAGGGGTTGGATAAATTACGCACCATCCTATATCTTAGTTTCAACTTGTGAAACATTCTATTCTCTTGTTAGTGTTTTTACAAGGCTTACTCCATCAAAAAATTTGTCAAATGGAATAAAATATTGTAATTCTATTTTAATAAAATTAGTAAATGATGTATCAAAATAAATTTTTCCCCATCTAAGTAAGAAGATTTTATCATGGTTTCATTAGTAAAATCCAATTTTATAACCTCATGAACATCCTTAAAATATTTTCCATGTACATGGACCTCCTTATGTTCCTTAGTCAGTGAAAATGTTGGTTCTTATTCACCCCCGAGGTATACACAAGATTGTCTAGTTCTATATAATCAAAACAACAAGGAGTGAGGAATAATTCAGATTTAATAAAATCCCAAGATATTTTTTCAATGAAATTTTCATCTCTCAGAGTTTTTTCAAACTCAATCTAGGCCTCAGTGGTAAGTGCCTTGTGAAAACGTGTCTCTGTGGATGGATGTAGGTAGTCAGGATCTAGAATCCTTTGTTCAAATTCCACAACATGTGCTGTGTCTTCATATTCTATGGATATAGTGACATGTAATGGTACTATATCTTCTACATTTAATGGATCAGGGAGATCAAATTATACGTCATACTAATTTAGGAATTCTTCTAGATCTCATTGATCACTCACATGAAGCTCGTTAGGATAATCATCCTCATCATGAATCCACTTTATCTCAACATGGTATTAATAGATATGGTTCTTTAAATGGTATGGATATTGCTTGGTCTTCAAGTTGGTCCTCATCATAATGGATGGATTTTTTGAATTTGGGGAAAACATGTGGCACTTCCTTCTTGTCCTTTAATCTTTGTGTGTCAGTTTGGTGGTCATCGGCCATGGCCATAAAATCTTCAGTAGAGATCCATGTATCTATACCTAATTGGTTCAGCTTAAACATTATCATAATCCATTAAACCTTCATTGGAGGGCCTCAAAATTATAATTTTTTTTCTTCCTCATGCATCAATGATTAATTGTTCCATGTATTGAAATAATTACCACACGAATATTTCCTAAAAGAATAAAGTTTTTATGGTTTTTTGGAAAATAGTGAAAAAAATAAAATGATAGAAGAAGTAATTTGAATAACCTATTACCTCTAATGAAATGGTTCCAATTCGGATACATTCATGTCATAGTTCTTGGATAAGTATTTTATTTTTATGATTTCAGCATAGAGGCTAACCATGGTCGCCTCACTTGAGGAGCATTCCGAGTTGTTTACCTACTTATTCTATGTTGGAAAAAAATTATTGTTGTTTTTAATTTTTCTATAAAATTAATGGAATATAAATTAAAAAAAATATTAAACTAACATTTAATTACATAATTATATTATTAATGAATGAACATGGACTTTATGGTTTTGTTTGTGGCTTACATCATTCTCTTTGATTGAGTTTATCTTATGTTTCATAATTCAGTTATGATATCTCAATAATGAAATAATATAATTTTAATTAGTGTTGTTAAATCTTTAATTACTATATAAATCACAATTCCACATCATCCTATAATTAAGGTTAATGGAACACCTCAATCGAGCATGTAAAATATCTCAGGACCTTGCTCTATTATATGCCATTTCATCCAAAAAAATGGCCCTACTCCATCATATGAAGAGATTGTATTTAGTAGAAGGGAGTGAAATGTTTTAATAAAATAATTAAAATTATTTTGAGATTAGTATATTTTTGGAAGATCTCTACCTCAATTCACGCCACTCATTTTGTTCACAAATATAATAAAACACGATAATTTAAGCGAAAAATGAATAAAATTGCTACATACATCCACAAGGCCAAGACTTTGGTTAGCCCAAAATTTTTTGTTGTAAGAGGTCATATTTTAATGATAATTAATGAGAAAAATTAGAATAGCATTAGAGTAGAAATAGATAGGGAAGTAGATCTAAATACATGAACTAAAAATATGAAAATGCATTCCATGAGTAAAGAAACTCCAATAAAAAAATGAAAAAGAAATAATCCTAACGCTACAACATGGCCCTATGCCTCCTCTCAAATGGTGGTGTAGGACTACTCTTTAAAAGTGTTGAAATCCTCCTTATATAGGACATGGGAGTGTCATCCACTAGTCTTCAAATTCAATATATTCAAATATCCTTTTAACATTTCTTCCATATTATGTCTACCAAAATATTTATCTTGGTAGGGAAATTTAATGGAAGAATATTATCTAGTCTCTTCATGAAATTCGTTCCAAAAATAACTTTTATGATTCTCCCAAAAATAGAGCATGATAAACCCTGTTTAGTTGGTGTTAAATCCCTGTATTTAGGATAATTGATTTTGGCTGAATATTTCCTATTTCTTCCCAAAACATGGAATATCCAAGGCCCAAACTATTGAAGGAATATCTTCATGATCTTCAATTTCCAAATTCCCCCCATTGAAGTTTTGTTCCATTCTAATTAGAATAATCATAATTCTTGTTTTGAGGATCATGTTCTTCTAAATTTAATTATTCGGTGTCCATATAGGGATACAACGTGGTTTTCCATGTTTTTTAACATTTTATGACCCTTTGGTCCCTAAATTAGTTCGTGGTCTAAAAGAAAATGATAACGAAAATATATCATGGAAGGAAAAAAATAATCAAATCAAATGGATTTATATTGAAAAAGTTTTTATTGAATTACAAATTAGATTAAAAAATATCTTTATTCCATAATTAATCTATTTTCACATTTAAGACAAAACAAATCATTAATACAAAAGTAATGAAAATAAGATCAAATTGATAATTTGGTTGGGATTAAAACATAGAAAAACATATAAAAATTGAAAAAAAAATATTATCTCTATCAACCATAGATATTATCAACACACAAATGTACTATGTTTTGAAAAAATACACCATTAAAAATAAATGTATTTTACAAGGCTTTTAAAAATACTTTAGTTATATATGATGAAATATTCCAAGGGTAATATAATAGTAAATATAATTCATATTACTTAATTATATATAATTTATTAATGAAAATATAAATTATGATATATGTATAGTAGGAAGAAATGAGTTTCATCAGACATGTGTGTCGAAGAGTATCATGATCAAGAATTCATCGATCATAATTATGTATAATGGAGTAATTACTAAATGAAAATTACCTTATCCACATCAAAATTATGATTCAAATATGGAAAATTGATGTTGAGTCTTACCTGAAAGCATTGATCAATATAATAGGGCATGAATTAACTAAAAAATAAATAATTTCTTATACACATCAAAAAGTTGATGTAAGTAAATGGAGAATCAATGTTGAGACTATTATTAATTCAAAAAACATACATTGTCTTCAAAACAATCATTACAAATAATGATGTTATACCATAATAAAATTTCAGCAACCAAGACATATGTATATCATATGAATTATAGTATGATGTAAATTCATAATGTCATAAGAATATGTGTTTAGATGAATTTTTTATTAATGTTATAAATATTATTTCACTAATAAAAACACATTGTGCATCAAATGTAATTATATTAAAAGATTCTATATATATATATAAATACCTATGATAAAAAATCATTATTCCAGTGGTAGACATCATTTATATAAAATGGTTCACATATCTACTTGAGATAGTGTGATTAATATTGACATGGGTTTAGTCAATTATAGAGATTAAAAAATATTTGATATATTAATGAATTCAAAAACATGTGTGAATGAGATTGTTCTCAATATAGATACTCCATATAAAGGAAAAACCCATTGTAACAATTTTTTATTCCCCATGGTTGGTGATATATTATTCATTGAGAATGTTAATTCCTAAAATTATGTTGAATTTAGAAAAAATAGAAGATTGACATGATCAAAAAAATAATGTATTCCACGTAACAATGTCCATGGGGTTTATTATTTGGATTACTTCCATAAGTATTCATATGAGACTATAAATGGTTGGTACAAGTGTTCTACCAATAAGGATTGATTGGTAAACAAATGTAGTTATATTTAAATTTATTAGAATTTTAATTACCATGATTAATTTCTATGACCATTTTTTTCTTGTGTTAGATGTCAAGACCAATGATCATTTATGGTGACTATACAAAACAACTAGAAAGGGTTGGTGATATAATTTAATTCCAATGAGTGAAAGTTTCTGGAACATAGTTTAGGATTGATGTGTGAAAAAATATTATAGAATGTTCCTTTATAATGGATATTTATCTTGTTTCTACCAGATGTTAGTGGTTGTGAAATTTTTTTCTAGTAATATATTGTTGATAACATATGAAAAAAATATATTGGTATTAAAATTTTTGATTACTAGAATAAAAGTAACCCTCTAGATATTTAAATAATGTAAATTCAAATTTCTAGTGACCTAAACTACTAAGGATGATAAAATAGTTGCCTATACATAGTTTATCATACATATACTGACAATGTGTTGGAAAATTAAATTTGGAACAATTAGAGAGATAATTATTACAAGTGTCACATGGAATATATCCCTCCAAGAAAAGACTCATGGGTATTGTGAGAAGATTAATGGGATGAGTTTAATTTTATAAACATATAAGATAGATTTATCAAAAACACGATGACATGTACAAGATGTACTATTTCTAACTTATAATTTATAGTAGGAAAAAATCTGTAATATCTAAGATAACTGTTAGGTATGTAGTCATAATTATTCCATTAGACGTTAAGTACAAATAATATGTATTTGGTATATAGAGTGGAAGGGATAAAAATTACGTAGGGACAGAAAGTAGTCTTATTTTAGATCTATATGATCTTATATCATTGATAGGCTATGTTAATGAGTGAGAGAATCTCATTCAATCCAATGGTACCTATACCTCCATATCCAAGTTTCTTATAGCTTCTAATGAAGCTAAATAAGTATTGTAGATTACAAAATAACTTGTTATAGTTCTTCTAATAACACATATTTAGTAACATATTTTAATAATATAGATTATAAGAATTATATTTCTTGTTCAATCCAAGATTTCATGTTTTGACAGTGAAACGAAGTATTTAATCATGGGGTTTACATATCTTGATGAGTCCTTCTCAAGGAGGTGAGGTCATATATAACAGAATAGACACACAATAGAAATATTAAGGCCCTTAAATAATACTATAAGTTAGTAGAAATATGATCTTACCATGTGATAACTAACCAGGTTAGTTAGCAGGTTCGCTCTAGTTAAAGTTGGAGTTTAGTAAATGTGGGTTCCTTATAACAGAAAAACAAATAATTTTTATTACTATAACATATAGACGTGGAGTTATACATTATATATTATTACTATTATACCATATATATTTATGAATAAACTATTTAAATAGTAAGGTCCATTGATTATTTGTGGGATACAAATGTTATATCAATTCCTAGTTCATAATGAGAACTACAAGATACTATAAGATTAATCATAAAAATATTTCATATGGTTATGATACATCATAATGATGGTAAATAGTGGATTTATGACTATTTGGTTCTAAGGGATCAAAATCATTGACGCTTCATCTTCTAATGTTCACACTTGGTGATCTCTAGTACGTGAGACCATCACTATAGACCTGGCAAATAGGAACACCATATGTTTCATTTGTTATTAGATATTCTTATGTAAAAACATGTGCATTATTCTCTATAGATGAGATCATCATAAATTTTTACCATTTGGTCCCATATTATTATGTAAGGAATTAATTACCATAATGAATTCATGGTGATGTATAATTTTTTGGGTGCACCATTGGTGGAATGGATTTTTTTGAATGTTAAATATAGAATTTTTTTATTTCATGTTGAGGAAGTGGTAACTCATGCATAGTTTATTAGGAAGATATTATCAACATCAATCGTTGGCCATGTTAAATAAAGGTATTTTTTAAATTTAGATCAATACATTTTGAATCATGATTGGATGATGACAGAAGTTATACATCCTACTTTATGACATATTACAAGACAAATAGATTACATTACATAGTGCATGTTCATAGGAATGTTTCTCCATATTATGAATATTTATGATCTCATTAGAGTTATTTTTGGGTTTCAATAATCTCCCCTTGGTCTATGAATAAAATTCACTACTATAAAGATAAGGTCCTAGAGGTTCACACATGATAGCATGTTCAGGAGTCTACCATATTCATGTGAATAATAATACTAGACATTGTTGTCCTCACCATGAGGTCCGAGTGTTGTCGAATTATTAAAGATCATTGAAAATTACAAAAATGAATTATTATTTGATTATAGAATAATTCATTTTATTTTATTTATTAATAGTATTCATGAAGTATTTAGTGATTAAAAAATATATATTGTACGATCAAGTATTATTTTAATATTCCTGATTCATTTAATAATATTTGAATTGTGATTTGAATTAATTTCTTGAGTTAACATAGTAATGTACTTATTATATAAAAATTATGTGATAAAAATTTAAATTACATTATAAAAAAATTATATCAACATAACATGTCATTTAATACTTTTTTGGTGGTTGTTTTATTTCTGAGGACCCGGTAACCCATTCTGAGTATTTCTTCCTCCCACTATATAATTAATATTATGTTTCAATTCAAGTAACTTTTAATTAAAATATAATGATCGCTGGTATATTCTCAATATTCCTAGTGTGATAAACTATCTATTTGAGTGATTGATCCGAGAATGTATTTTACAAACATAAGGGATGGGGAGGTGGTGACCATCACATCGTCAAAGGATTCTACAAGGTACAGTGCAAGAACATAGATTTAGATGATCTATTCATGTTTTGATTCTTGAATTATGAGTTGATGATCTAGAGGGGATCAGCTATCGATCCATTATGTAATATTCTCTGGTCATGAGCTGTTTTTGAGCACACTATAATTTGAATGAGATTACCATTTGATTTTAATTATCTTCTTATTAAATTCATGTGAGATCCTCAGACCTTTATCGAGGCTCTGATCACTATAGACAAAAATGTTATATCTCTCTAGTGATAAAAATTTTAAATACCCATCCCACTTAATTCCTCTATGTGGCATGGAACCAGTAGGTTTTGTGTTCCTTTTTAGTAGAATACAATAAATACATCATGATATGATTAATAATTATACTTAACTCGATCAATATCCAATGACCCTTAATAAATAAAAAATATATAGTTATATTAATTTTTATATATTTCATTGTGATAAAATTAACATTCCCCTATGCATATGGTAGTTGGAATAAGAGTCTAATTTATTTATCTATTTTAAATGTATCATATAACCCTTCTGATTTTCACTATACAAACACAATGGGATTTCTATGAATGGTGTCATCATTGTACATACATATGATTGTAAACTTATATTTCTTGTCGGGTGGGGATATAAATGGATTCCTTATGTTCATAAATTAATAAAATTAAATCACACTTTGTAGTTATTAGAAACAAAAAAATATCCATAGCGAAAATAAAATAACTCATAAAACATTTGATAATAGTTTTGCTACTTGTTCAACGCTTCAATAATCATTATCTAATGATAAGATATCTCCAATAAATGTCCATGTAAAACTTAATTGTTTTCATAACCCAATCATCTATAAACATCCTTGTATATGACTCATGTGTCGATTAGAATTTTCATAAGGATTTTTGAGAATGTATTTCCTTAACTAATAGTTTTACTTTTAAAACATTAATATTTTATTATTATTTTTATAAACCTTTTTGGGACTCTTATTTTTCATGTTTCTTATTATATTTAATTAAAAATTAGTAATATTATGTAAAAAATTAACTATGAGGTTAAAATATATGTTACACATGGAAAAATATGACCAATCGATCATTCCAAAAAATTTAAATATCATCAGTTGTAAGGATATTTTTTGTATACTATAAAAACTAATAATTATTATCCTATGTGATTTAATACTACAACATAAATGAGAAAAAGAAAAGGAATCAATTTTTTTATTTATATTGGGATATTATAAACCAGACCAAATGTAATTTTATTATGATAGGGGTTACAAATTTAAAAAAAATCATTTTATCCCTTCTAGAATATTGATCCCAATATAAATAAAATTTAATTTTTAGTAAAACTAAGAAAAATGTAAAAAAAATTACCATAGGGAGGTGGAGGTGGAATGATTTTACCATGGTGAATAATTAATTTTACTGAGACTATTATTATCTAAGGAAATAATATTTCCCATGATTAGCCTAAATTAATCATTTAGACATTTCTGATTTTATATCAATATACTCATCTAAAAATCATTGGATAAAAATAAATATATTTCAGTTTTTATTCCAAATGATTTTTTTATCCCTAAACCCATTCTAATAACACATATATGATGAATTTATGTTCCAAATGATGAACTAAGGATATATGCCTACTCATGAAGCTCATATTTTAAAACTCAATATGATACATGGGGAAATATAATTAACTCAAAATGTTAATCCTTTTGTTCGATTGGATATTATGTATCATTTTAATATTAAAAAAATAAAATATATCACAAATGAAAAACACATCAATATATTATGTACTAAATAAGATAATAAAAATTTATCCCCCTTTATTATTCCAAGTATTTATTAACATATTTATATATTATTTTATCATAAATTAAATTCTTATACCATGATATAAATTTACAACATTCCTCAAATAGGTCGGTAAACTTACTTAAATAAGAACATACAACTCTTAATGTATGATTACAAACTAATTTTGTTGTTATATAATTATAATTAAAGAATAATTAAGTTATTTATTTATTATTACTGTGATATATCAGAATTTGTAATAATTTTAAGAAATGATATGAATAAATCAATTTTTTCTCTTAGAATCAAATTTTGGACTGTTGAATTTAACATAATCATTTAAAAATAATATGGTTAATAGGATATATAATTTATATTTATATAATATTAATAATTTCATATTAATCATATCTATCTATTAAAAACATTCTCATGACTGGCCATATGTCATGTTGATGAAATGAAAAATAGAAATTGGTCGTTCTATGGAGGCGGTAATCCACACGTACGCATGGATATTGATTTCAGTTTCTATATAATTTTGAAAAGGTGTAATATTTTTTATCATTTAATAATATAAAATATTTAATATGTATAATAAATATATAATATATTCCATATTTGGACCATCCAAATAGGGTAGTGATGGAAAATGAAACATGGTGCACCAAGGAGGTGGTAGTTTGCACAACGAACTAATGTCGGTGTCCAAATATTTAATAGAAAAAATGTCAAATGGTTAATTCTTATACAATAATTATTATAATATAATATTAAAATAATGAATCTAATGTTATAATTTCAATAACTTTTAATGTAATTTTTGAATGATGAAATTCACATAATGAAATTGAAATGATAAAGGGGTGGTTCGATGTTTATATGTCACATATTAGAATATATACAACTAAAAGGATGATAAGCCATCTAGAGATGGTTTTTTGGGAAGAAAACAACCTCATTAAGCTGTTTAGGAACATTAATTATAGGATTTGGTAGAGTTTTAGCTGAACTGTATTGGTTTTGATGTGATAGTAAATGAGGAAATGTATAATTACTGATACATAATATATAAATAAATTAATTCAAATTTAAGAATATTCATCATAAAATATAACAGAGACATGAAATATCTTTATAGGTGGAGTGTATTAGGAAAAGGGAAATATAACTACTAGTTTTAAGGCATATTCATTACATCCCACTTATTTTGTTATAACTAGACCTCTTTTTGACATATATTACTTAATACAAAATTTCATGACCTAGGGAAATGTATCATATGATTTGGTGATCTCAAATTCTATGTAGGGGGAAACGGAGATATATATCATCCCATAAACATAAAACATATGAAAATAACATTTGAAAATCTTATCGTGTATATGAAAGATCATGATATCATGTCGTGGGATAAATTGAAAATGTTCATAAGAATCATTGAACGTAATCACTAAAGTTATAACATAATGAATGAATTTTTATGCCATACACATAATCATTGAAAATTATTTCAAATTTTTCCAGGAGGATTAGTAAGACCATCATAGAAGACAAAGTCCATTACTGAACCGAGCTCACTCCTCATTCCAACCCTATACTAATGAACCGAGATCAATTCCAATTCCAGTCACATCTATCTCATGAGATATAAATCATTACCCAATTAATTGGAGAGAGAAATGGTTCATTTATATCATAATGAAATCAGTCTTATGTGTTCCACAAAAACAGAAATCATTCTTCAAAGTACAACTAATGGAATAAAATGGGTTTCTTACACATCCTTCCATATAAAAAATGGTTTTCATAAATAACAATCCATCATAAATACAACAAACCCACAATAATAATGGGGATAGAGTACTTGAAACATATACATATTCAATAATGTCATCTTAGATGGAAAATAATTTTGAAAAAACACTAGAAATTATATCATGCGGAAAATATCCTTTCTTCTTCAAAATGATTTATTTGTCACAAAACAACCTACAATTTGAAAAGAAAACAATATCACTGAAAATAACCATGAAAACAAGTAAGGTATGCATCATAAAAATAACATGTTATAAATGTGTAAAAATCTATTCACATCGAATAGGTTAAGAAAATAATGTTCTCATTCATTTGTCAGAAATTCAAAAGGTACCTTGTACTTTTAACAAAAAAATATTCATTTCATACTATTTATGATAATTCACTAATCAGAAAAGTTGAGGTTAAAAAATGTATAACGATATAATAAATATTTTGGAAACCATATTTAGGAAACATGGATGTGGATAATAAATATATCACAATAAATTCTTATGAATAACCAATCTCTAATAATTACAAGGATTGAAAAATTATCCCTTACCATAGACCTGATATCCATTGTTTGTATCTGAAAGTCCTATATAATTATTTAAATAAAATAATAGAATTATTCTAGAATAATATTCATTGTTATGGTATGATATATGATCTTATTATCATCTTTTTGATAATAATATTTTATAATTACTAGTTATTATGGTATTGATTACTTCCTTTACTTATACATATTTTGTCGAATAAGTTGTGGTTCTCCTTCTAGGTCATATATATATCACTACAAAAATATATAAAGATAATATAGACCATATTTATTCATTCCCTACATTTATATAAACATGCTTTAATGAAGATCATATATAATGAATCACATCACATCGTGGAGATGGTAGGTCATACGTACGCACGAGCAATTCTATCATTCCCATAATTGTTGAATGGTATTGAAGTGGATGGTGTATAATTTTTTATAATAAATATAACTTCATAATAAACATATATAGTTACAATCTCCATCATTAGACCCATCCATGTAAGGTGGTGATGAAAAATAGATTACACAGCATCATGGTGATGGTAATCCATACGTACACAAGCGTGGTGGTTAAGTTTTTCCTAAGTTGGATAGATGACGGAATATGGGTTTTTCATAGTCATAATAACATCTATGTATATAATTAATACTGGAGTTATTAATTTATAATGAAACAAATCATGAAGAAGAATTATTAGAAGGATGATGTTTTAATGAATAGGTAGATGATATTACCTTTTCTTCGATGTGCTCCCTCAAATTCTTCTCTTAAGGACCCTAGATTTGTCATTTTTAGAATACCAGAGCCTATATAATTTATCTAGGGATGTTGATGAGAGAAATTTATAGATTATGACTGATCTTGAAGTCTCAACGTGAAGTGCATAGGTAAGGGAGGATGTTCTCTTTTATAATTTAGGTGAGGGGAACTTTTGAAAAGTCCATAAATATTAATTTATAATAAAATAAAAACCTAGCAAAAAATTTCCAAATGTCCCAATTTATAAGATGATATGAGATAGGGTTATAAAATCATCAACCTGTACTATTTTGATGAGTTTTTCTATAAATTTATACAAATTCATTTTTATTAACACTAAGTTATTCATTTTAATTTTTAACAAGGGTGGAAAATATTTCAATATTAAAAGGGTGAAATATTCACATATTTGTTTTTAATTGGATCATAAACAAATAATGTTGAACATTTTAAACCATATCATAATTATTATATATTTTTTAAAAATTTATTTTTATTTTTAATTATATTAAAAAATATTATATTGATAAACAAATAATAGTGTAAACTTTGACCCTATTAAATTCATTGATTTTAAAAAATATTATGATAAAAATTTATCTTTATAAAAAATATTTTATTATATTCATTTGACTTCACGGTCATCTAGAAAATTAATTAGACATATTAATTTTCTAAAAGTATACTTATTTTAATATTTTTTTAACATTTATTTGATTTTCCCTTAATAAAATAACTACTAAAAAATATTTTTATATTAATTTAACATGATTATTTCTGGAATAAAAAATAAAAATAAAATATTATGATGAATATAAATTATCTCTATTTAAAAATAATATGTATAATATAATATATCTTCTATAAAATCCATAATAAAAAAATTTATAGTTTTCATGAGTGTGACAAGTTTATCATCACTTTAAATAAAATAATATTGGTGTCATAATCTCTTCAATAACACTCCAAATGGTCAATAAATATACCCATTGATGGTGATGGTCGCGATATACAAAAAATAATAATACTTGGTATTTTTTTGTCTTTTAATGGTTATTATCAACTTAATAATAATAATTTTATTGATTTCTCACCAATTAAATAATTTCAGCATCATAGAAGTATTAGTATTTATGTTTTTTATACATTTCCTAAAAATAATTAATAAATTACAATGAAAAAGAAAAAACATTATCTTTCAAATGAGTATTTATAATAAAATTTCTCTTTTTTATAACCTTATATTAAAATTTGTTTAGTTATTAAAATTTGAAGGATGCATGTTTAACTTTTATATAAAGAAACTAAACTAAATGTCATAATCCAATCCAAGTGACTTCAAAAGGATACCATTTCTACCAAGGGATGATTTAGGTTTAAAAATATTAATCACGTGATATTAAGAAAAGTGTTCAGGTAATTTTATAAAAGTATTCTTTCCATTAATTACCTGATTTAACCATTTATCTTTGTAATAAAAATTACCAAAGTTATTATTCATAATGTACAACAAAATAAATCTATTTAAATAATTTTGAAATCATGATTAAAAATATTAAATCCATTTTTTAAAATTATTACCATAAATTTTAGCAAAATTAATTTAATATTAATACCATTATAGGAATGAGAGAACGTGTTTTAAAAGTTAAAACAGTAAAAAATATTGAAATGTTTTTATATCTGAATTAAATATAAAACTAATGTTGATGTCATAAATTATATCGAATTAGAAACAAAATATACAATTTATTATTTAAAAAAATCAATATTATATTTAACCATATAAATTATTTCAATGAAAAATGTGGTTTTTAATTAAATTTTAGTGTATCATTACTATTCATAAAAATTTGAATGTTATCAGAAAAATATTAAAAATTCATCACAAGTAAATTTATATATCATGCAACCAATGAACTTGTTTATGTTTTCATATAAAATTTTTTAATGAGTGAAAATCATAATTTAAAATGGGTTCACTATTAATACAAAAGTAATGAAAATAAGCTCAAATTGATAAATTGGTTGGGATTAAATCATAGAAAAACATATAAAAATTGAAAAAAAAAATATTATCTCTATCAACCATAGATATTATCGACACACAAATGTACTATGTTTTGGAATAATAAACCATTAAAAATAAATGTATTGTATAAGGATTTTGATACTACTTTAGTTATATAGGATGAAATATTCCAAGGGTAA
This sequence comes from Viscum album, assembly GCA_963277665.1. Classification (NCBI taxonomy): domain Eukaryota; kingdom Viridiplantae; phylum Streptophyta; class Magnoliopsida; order Santalales; family Viscaceae; genus Viscum; species Viscum album. Next base: position 459,538,563 of record OY728141.1, on the reverse strand, counting down.
TATAGTGGTAAATATAATTCATATGATTTCATTATATATAATTAATGAATGAAAAATTAAATTATGATATATGTATAGTAGGAAGAAATGAGTTTCATCAGACGTGTGTGTCGAAGAGTATCATGACCAGGCATTCATGGAACATAATTATGTAGAATAGAGTAATTACTAAATAAAAATTACATTATCCGCAAAAAAATTATGATTCAAATATGGATAATCAATGATGAGTCTTAACTGAAATAATTGATCAATATACTATGGCATGAATTATCTACAAAATAAACAATTTCTTATACACATAAAAAATATTATGTAATTAAATGTGGAATCAATGTTGAGACTATTATTAATTCAAAAAACATACATTATCTTCAAAACCTTCATTACAAATAAAGATGTTATCCCATAATAAAACATCAGCAACCATTCCATATGGATATCATATGAATTATATTATGATGTAAATCCATAATGTCATAAGAATATGTTTTTAGATGAAATTTTTTTATTAATGATATAAATAATATTTCACTAATAAAAACAAATTGTGCATAAAAAGTAATTATCTTAAAATATTCTATGTATATACAAAAATCCATGTGATAGAAAATTATTATTCTAGTGGTAGACATCATTTATATAAAATGGTTTACATATCTACTTGAGATATTGTGATTAATATTTACATGGGTTTAATCAAAACTAGAGATTAGAAAATAGTCGATATATTAATGAATTCAAAAACATATATGAAAGAGATTATTCTCAATATAGATAGTCCATATAAAGGAAAACCCAATTGTAACAATTTTTTATTCACCATGGTTGGTGATATACTATTCATTTAGAATGATAATTCTTACAATTATGTTGAATATTGAAAAAATATAAGATTGGAATGATAAAAAAAAGGTATTCTATGTAATAATGTTCATGGGGTTTATTATTTGGATTACTTCCATAAGTATTCATGTGAGACTATACATGGTCGGTGTAAGTTTTCTACCAATAAGGATTTATTGGTAAAAAAAATATAGTTATATCTAAATTTATTATAATTTTAATTAACATGACTACTTTCTTTGACCATTTTGTTCTATGTTAGATGTCAAGACCAATGATCATTTAAGGTGACTATACAAAACAACCAGAAAGGTTTGGTGATATAATATAAAGACAATAAGGTGTGAAATTTGCTGGAATATAGTTTAGGATTGATGTATAAAAAAAATTATAGAATATTCCTTTATAATGGATATTTGTCTTGTTTCTACCAGATGTTAGTGGTTGTGAAATTTTTTTTCTATTAATATATGGTTGATAACATATGAAAAAAATCGATTGGTATTACAAATTTTGATTACCAGAATTAATGTAACCCTCTAGATATTTAAATAATGTAAAATTAAATATCTAGTGACATGAACTACTAAGGACGATCAAACAGTTGCTTATACTTAATTAATCATACATATACTAACAATGTGTTGGTAAATTAAATTTGGAACAATTAGAGAGAATTATTACAAGTGTCACATGGAATATATCCCTCCAAGAAAAAATTCATGGGTCTTGTGAGAAGATTAAGGATATGAGATTAATTCTATAAACATCTAAGATAGATCTATCAAAAACACGATGACATGTACAGGATGTACTATTTCTAACATATAAATTATAGTAGGAAAAAATATGTAATATCTAGGATAACTGTTAGGGATGAAGTCATAATTATTCCATTGTACGTTAAGTACAAACAATATGTATCTAGTATATAGAGTTGAAGGGATAAAAATTGCTTGGGGACATAAAGTAGTCTTATTTTAGATCTATATGATCTTATTTCATTGTTAGGCTATGTTAATTAGGGAGAGAATCTCATACAATCCAATGGTACCTATACCTCCATTTACCAAGTACGTTTTAGATTCTAAAAAAGCTAAATAAGTATTGTAGATTACACAATAACTTGTTTTAGTTCTTCTAATAACACATATTTAGTAACATATTTTCATAATATAGATTATAAGAATTATATTACTGGTTCAATCCAAGATTTCATGTTTTGACAGTGAAACGAAGGATATAATCGTGGGGTTTACATATCTTGATGAGTCCTTCTCAAGGAGGTGAGGTCATAGATAGTAGAATAGCCACATAGTGGAAATATGAAGGCCCTTAAATAATTCTATAAGTCAGTAGAAACATGATCTTACCATGTGATAACTAACTAGGTTAGTTAGCAAGTTGGCTCTAGTTAAAGTGGGAGTTTTGTAAATGTGGGTTAATTAGAACAGAATAACAATTAATTTTTTTACTATAACATATAGACAGGGAGTTATACATTATATTTTATTAACATTATTCTGTATATATTTATGAATACACTATTTAAATGGTAAGGTTGATTGATTATTTGTGGGATACAAATGTTATATCAGTTCCTAGTTTATAATGAGAACCACAAGATACTATAAGATTAATCATAAAAATCTTTCATATGGTTACGATACATCATAATGATGGGAAATAGTGGATTTAGGACTATTTGTTTTTAAGGGATCAAAATAATTGACTCTTCATCTTCTAATGTTTACACTTGGTGATCTCTAGTACGTGAGACCATGAGTATAGACACGCTAAATAGGAACACCATATGTTTCATGTGTTATTATATATTTTTATCTAAAAATATGTTCATTATTCTCTACACATGAGATCATCATAAACTTGTACCATTTGGTCCCATATTATTATGTAAGGAATTAATTAATATAATGAATTGATGGTGATGTTGAATTTTTTGGGTGCACCCTTGGTAGAATGGATTTTGATGAATGGTTAAGATAGAATTTTTTAATTTTGTGTTGAGGAAGTGATAACTCATGCATAGTTTATTAGGTAGATCTTATCAACATCAATCCATGGACATGTTAAATAAATGTATTTTTTCAGTTTAGATCAATACATTTTGAATCATTATTGGATGATGACGGAAGTTGTGCATCCTGCTTTATGATATATTACAAGACCAATAGATTATATTACATAGTGCATGTTCATAGGAATGTTTCTCCTTATTATGAATATTTATCCTCTCATTAGAGTGCTTGATGGGTTACAATAATCTCCCCTTGGTCTATGAATAAAATTCACTACTATATAGATAAGGTCTTAGAGGTTCACGCATGATAGCGTGTTCAAGAGTCTACCATATTCATGTGGATAAGAATATTGGACATAGTGGTCCTCACCATGAAGTCTGAGTGTTGTCGAATTATTAATGATCATTGAAAATTACATAAATGAATAATTATTTTATTTTAGAATAATTAAGTTTATTTTATTTATTAATAGTATTCATGAATTATTTAGTGAATAAAAAATATATACTGTACGATCAAGTATTATTTTAATATTCAAGTTTCCTTTAATAATATGTGAATTATGATTTGAGTTAATTTCTTGGGCTAATATAGTAAATTACTTATTATAGAAAAATTATGTGATAAAATTTTAAATTACATTATAAAATAATTATATCAACATAACATGTCATTTACTACTTTTTTGGTGGTTGTTTTATTTCTGAGGACCCGGTAACCCATTCTGAGTATTTCATCCTCCCACTATATAATTAGGATAATTTTTCACTTCTAGTAACTATTAATTAAAATTTCATGATCTCTAGTATATTCCATATATTCCTAGTGTGATGAATTATCTCTTTGAGTGATTTATTCGAGAACACATTTTACAAACAGAAGGGATGGGGTGGTGGTGATCATCACATCATCAAAGGATTCTACAAGGTTCTGTGCAAGAATATAGATTTAGATGATCTATAAGTGTGTTAATTCTTGAATCATGAGTTGATGATCTATAGGGGATCAACTATGGATCCATTATGTAATATTCTCTGGTCATGAGCTGTTTTGAGCACATTATAATTCGAATAAGGTTACCATTTGATTTTAATTATGTCCTTATTAAATTCCTGTGAGATCCTCGGACCTCTATCGAGGCTCTAATCACAATAGAAAAAAATGTTACATCTGTCTGGTGATAAAAATTTTAAATACCCATCCCACTTACTTCCTCTATGTGTCATGGTACCAGTAGGTTTTGTGTTCCTTTTTATTAGAATACAAGTAATATATCATAATTTGATTAATAATTGGACTTTACTCGATCAACATCCAATGACCATTAAAAAATAATAACTATATAGTTATATTAATTTTTATATATTTCATTATGATAAAATTAACATTCTCCTATGCATAATGTAGTTGGAATAAGAGTCTAATTTATGTTTCTATTTGAAATGTATCATATATCCCTTCTAATTTTCACTATACAAACACAAAGGGATTTCCATGAATGGTGTCATCAATGTACATACATATGATTGTAAACATATATTTTATGTTAGGAGGGGATATAAATAGAATACTTATGTTCCTAAATTAATAAAAATAAATCTCACTTTGTAGTTATTAGAAAAAACAAATATGCATAGTGAAAATAAAATAACAAATAAAACATTGGATAGTAGTTTTGCTACTTGTTCAACGCTTCAATAATCACCATCTCATGACAAGATATCTCTAATAAATTTTCATGTAAAACTTAATTTTTTTCATATCCCATTCATCTATAAACATCCATGTATATGAATCATGTGTCGATTGGCATTTTCATAATGATTTTTGTGAATGTATTTCCTTAACTAATAGTTTTACTTTTAAAACATTAATAATTTATTATTATTTTTATAAACCATTGTGGGACTCTTATTTTTCATTTTTTTCTTATTGTATTTAATTAAAAATTAGTAATATTATGTGAAAAAATAACTATGAGGTTAAAATATATGTTACAAATGGAAAAATATGACCAATCGATCATTCCAAAAAATTTAAATATCATCAGCTGTAAGGATATTTTGTGTATACTATGAAAAATAATAATTATTATCCTATGTGATTGAATACTACAACATAAATGAGAAAAAGACAAGGAATCGATTTTTTTATTTATATTGGGATATTATAAACAATACCAAAAGTAATTTTATTTTGAATGGGGTTACAAATTTAAAAATAAAAATCATTTTAACCCTTCTAGAATATTGATCCAAATATAAATAAAATTTAATTTTGAGTAAAACTAAGAAAAATGAAAAAACAATTACCATAAAGACGTATAGGTGGAAATATTTTACCATGGTGAATCATTAATTTTACTGAGACTATTATTATCTAAGGAAATCATATTTCCCATGATTATCCTGAATTAATCATTTAGATATTTCTGATTTTATATCAACATACTCATCTAAAAATCACTGGATAAAAATAAATATATTTCAATTTTTATTCCAAATGATTATTTTTTCCCTAAACCCATGCCAATAACACATCTATGATTAATGTAAGTTCCAAATGTAGAACTAAGGATATAATCATACTCATGAAGATCATATTTTAAAACTCATTATGATACATGGGGAAATATAATTAACTCAAAATGATAATCCTTTTGTTTGATTTGAGATTAAGTATTATTTTAATATTAAAAAAATAAAATATATCACCCATGACATACACATCAATATATTATATACTAAATAAGATAATAAAAATTCATCCCCCTTTATTATTCCATGTATGTATTAACATATTTATATATTATTTTATCATAAATTAAATTCTTATACCATGACATAAATTTACAACATTCTTCAAATAGGTGGGAAAACTAACTTAAATAAGAACATGCAACTCTTAATGTATGATTACAAACATATTTTGTTGTTATATAATTATTATTAGAGAATAATTATGTTATTTAGTGATTATTAGTGTGATATATTAGATTTTGTAATAATTATAAGAAATGATATGAATAAATCAATTTTTTCTCTTAGAATTCAATTTTGGACTGTTGAATTTAACATAATAATTTAAAAATAATATGGTTAATAGGATATATAATTTATATTTATATAATTATAATAATTTCATATTATTCATACTTATCTATTAAAAACATTCTCATGATTTTCCATATGTCATGTTGATGAAATGAAAAATGGAAATTGATCATTTTTTGGAGGCAGTAATCCACATGTATGGATCGATGTTGATTTCAGTTTCCATATAATTGTGAAAAGGAGTAATATTTTTTATCATTTAATAATATAAAATATTTAATATGTATAATAAATATATAATATATTCCATATTTGGACCATCTAAAGAGCGTAGTGATGGAAAATGAAACATGGTGCACCAAGGAGGTGGTAGTTTGCACAACGAACTAATGTCAGTGTCCTAATTTTTAATAGAAACAGGTAAAATGGTTAATTCTTATACCATAATTATTATAATATAATATTAAAATAATGAAGCTAATGTTATATTTTTAATAACTTTTAATGTAATTTTTGGATGATGAAATTCACATAATGAAATTGAAATGATAAAGGGGTAGTTCGAAGTTTATATGTCACATATTGGAATATTTACAATTAAAAGGGTGATAATCCCCTTAGAGATGGTTTTTTGAGAATAAAACAACCTCTTTAATCTGTCTAGGAACATTAATTACAGGTTTTGGAAGATTTTTAGCTGAACTATATAGGTTTTTGTGTGATAGGAAATGAGGAAAGGTATAATGACTAAGACATAATATATAAATAAATTACTTCAAATTTAAGAATATTCATTATAAAATATAACATATCCATGAAATATCTCTACAGGTATAGTGTATTACGAAAAGGGAAACATAAATAACTAATTTTAAAACATATTCATTACATCCCACTTATTTCATTATAACTATATCACTTTTTGACATATATTACTTAATACCATATTTCATGACCTGGGGAAAAGTATCATATGATTTGGTGATTTCAAATTCTATGTAGGGGGGAAATGGAGATATATATCATCCCATAATCATAAAACACATGAACATAACATTTGAAAATATTATCATGTTTATGAAAGATCATGATATCATACCATGGGATAAATCGTAAATGTTCATAAGAATCATTGAACTTAGTCACAAATGTTATAACATAATGAATGAAATTTTATTCCATGAACATAATCATTGAAAATTATTTCATATTTTTCAAGGAGGATTGGTAAGACCATCATAAAAGACAAAGTCCATTACTGAACCGAGCTCACTCCTCATTCCAACCCTATAATACTGAACTGAGATCAATTCCCATTCCAGCCACATCCATCTCATGAGATATATATCATTAACCAATTCAGTGGAGAGAGAAATGGGTCTCATTGATATAATAATGAAATCATTATTATATGTTTCACAAAAATATAAATCATTCTTCATAGTACAATTAATGGAATAAAATGGGTTTCTTACACTCATTCCGTATAAAAAATGGTTTTCATAAATAACAATCCATCATAAATACAAGAAATCCATAATAATAATGGGGATAAAATACTTGAAACATATCCTTATTCAATAGTGTCGTCTTAGATGGAAAATAATTTTGATAAAACACTTGAAATTATTTCATACGTAAAATATACTTTCCTAATCAAAATTATTTATTTTTCACAAAACACCCTACAATTTGAAAAGAAAATAATATCATTAAAAATAACCATAAAAAAAAGTAAGGTATGAATCATGGAAATAACACGTTATGAATGTGTAAAAATATATTAATGTCGAATATGTTAAGAAAACAATGTTCTTGTACATTTTTCAGAAATTCAAATGGTACCTTGTACTTTAAACAAAAAAATATATTCATTTCATACTATTTATGATAATTCACTGATCATAAAAGTTGATGTTAAAAAATCTATAAAGATATAATAAATATTTTTGGAAACCATATATAAGAAACATGGATATGGATAATAAATATATCACAATAAATTCTTATGAATAACCAATCTCTCATAATAACAAGGATTGAAACATTATCCCTTACCATATACCTGATATCCATTGTTTGTATCTAAAAGTCCTATTTATTTATTTAAATAAAATAATTGAATTATTATAGAATAATAGTCATTGTTATGGTATGATATATGATCTTATTATCATTTGTTGGATAATAACATTTTATAATTACTAGTTATTATGGTATTGATTACTTCATTTACTTATGCATATTTTGTCGAATAAGTTTCGGTTCTCCATCTAGGTCAGATATATCCCTAAAAAATTATATAAAGATAATATAGAACATATTTAATAATTCCCTACATTTATATAAACATGATTTAATGAAGATCATATAGAATGTATCACATCACATCATGGAGATGGTGGGCCATACGTACGCACGAGCAATTGTATCATTCCCATAATTGTTGAATGGTATTGAAGTTGATGGTGTTTAATTTTTTATAATTATTATAATTTCATAATAAACATATATAGTTAAAATATCCATCATTATACCCATCCATGTAAGGTGGTGATGAAAAACAGATTACACCACAGCTTGGAGATGGTAATCCAAACGTACACAAGCGTGGTGATTTAGTTTTTCCTAAGTTGGGTAGAAGACAGAATATGGGTTTTTCATAATCATAATAACATATATTTATATAATTGATACTGGAGTTATTAATTTATAATGAAACAAATCATGAAGAGGAAGTATAAACGTACACAAGCGTGGTGATGTTTTAATTAATATGTAGATGATATTACCTTTTCTTCGACACGCTCCCTCAAATTATCCTCTTAAGGACCCTAGAGTTTTTATTTTGAGAATACAAGAGCCTATATAATTTATCTAGGGATGTTGATAAGGGAAATTTATAGACTATTAATGATCTTTAATTCTCAACATGAAGTGGAGAGGTAAGGGGGGATGTGCTCTTTTATAATTGAGGTGAGGGGAACTTTTGGAAAGTCCATAAATATTAATTTATAATAAAATAAAAACCCACCAAAAAATTTCCAAATGTCCCAATGTATAAGATGATATGAGATATGGTTTTAAAATAATCAACCTATTATATTTTGACTAGTTTTTTATAAATTTAAACATATTTATTTTTATTAACACTAAGTTATTCATTTTAATTTTTAACAAGGGTGGAAAATATTTCAATTTTAAAAGGGAGAAATATTTTCATATTTGTTTTTAATTAGGTCATAAATAAATAACATTGAACATTTTCAACCATATCATAATTATTATCTATTTTTTAAAAAATTATTTTTATTTTTAATTATTTAAAAAAATATTATATTGATAAACAAATAATAGTGTCAACTTTTACCCTATTAAATTCATTTATTTTAAAAAAATAAAATCAAAATTTAACATTAAATAAAATATTTTATTATATTCATATGAGGTTAAGGTCATCTAGAAAATTAATTATACATATTAATTTTCAAAAATTATTATTCTTTTAATATTTTTATTAACATTTATTTGATTTTACCTTAATAAAATAAATACTAAAAAAGTTTTTTATATTTATTTAACATGATTATTTGTAGAATAAAAAATAAAAAAAATTATTATGGTGAATATAAATTATCTCTATTTAAAAATAATACGTATAGTCTAATATATCTACTATATAATCCATAATAAAAAATTCTATAATTATCATGAGTGTGACAAGTTTTTCATTACTTTAAATAAAATAATATAAGTGTCATAATCTCTTTGATAACACTAGAAATGGTCAACAAATATACCCATTGATGGTTATGGTTGCGATAAACAAAAGAAATAATACTTGGTGATTTTTTTGGTCTTTTAATGGTTATTGTCAACTTAATAATAATTATTTTACTGATTTCTCATCAATTAAATAATTTCAACATCCTCGAAGTATTAGTCTTTAAGTTCTTTATATATTTCCTAAAAATAATTAATTAATTACCATGAAAAATAATAAAAAATTATCTTTCAAATGAGTATTTATAAGACAATTTTTCTTTTTCATAACATTATATTAAAAATTGTTTAGTTAATAAAATTTTAGGTAGGCATATTTAACTTTTCTTTAAATAAAATAAACTAAATGTCCTAATATAATCCAAGTGGCTTCAAAAGGATACCATTTCTACCAAGGGATGATTTAAGTTTAAAAATATTAATCACATGAAATTACGAAAAGTGTTCGAGTAATTTTATAAAAGTATTCTTACATTTAATTACCCAATTTACCCATTTATCTTAGTAATATAAATTTCCAATGTTATTATTCATAATTTCCAACAAAATAAATCTATTTAAATAATTATTAAATAATGATTAAAAATATGAAATACATTTTTTAAAATTAAAACCATAAGTGTTAGAAAAATCAATTTAATATTAATACCATTATAGGAAAGAGAGAACGTGTTTTAAAAGTTAAAATAATAAAAAAATATTGAAATGTTTGTATATCTAAATTAAATATAAAACTAATGCTAATGAAATTAATTATATTGAATTAGAAAAACAATTATTCAATTTATTATTTAAAACAAATAAATATTATAATTAAACATATAAATTATTTCAATGAAAAATGTGGTTTTCAATTAAATTTTAGTGTATCATTACTATTCATCAAAATTCAAATGTTATCAAAAAAATATTAAAAATTCATCACAAGTAAATTTCTCTATCATGCCACCAATGAACATGTGTATGTTTTCATATAAATTATTTTAATGTGTTAAAATCATAATTTAAAATGGGTTCACCATTAAAAGGAGACAATGTTACCCTTTTGAAAAATATAGGTTTTTATACATCAAATAGGCTTTATTCAAACCCTATGACACAAATATCTATTGGATTAATATAAAAAATATTTTATTATGTATATAACATATATATTTTATTTATTTAATTTAATATTATTAATTCACTCAATTTGTTAATTAAAAAATATAGATATATAATTGATTAATATATTTCATAAATAATTGGTATCCATTGAATTCAACATATTTTTTCTTAAGTTAGTAATATTTATTTTTTCTAACATAACGTCTAGGTTATAAGGGTCATTTTCGAAAAAGGTAATTTCATGGTAAATTTAAAATCATGATTTGTTGTAATTATAGATATTGATGATTTAAATTTATTTAATGAAAATATTTCATAAAAATATTCAAGAGTTACATTCTACCCACCTTAATCTAAATTTTGAACCTCAAAATTCATCACATGGATACAAAAAGATGAGTATACCTCTATATCATTGCATCATTAAGTTCCAATGTAGCTTCCTCAAATTGGTGGTTCTGCCAGAAAACTTTAACCAAGTTAGTGGACTTGTTTCGTAGAACCTTTTCACTGCAACATAGAATCTCTATCAGTTGTTCTTCATATGAAAAATCTTACTTCAACAGAATGACTTTTGAGTTAATTACATTTGAAGGATTAGGTTTTTATTATCGTAGTGGTGACACATATAACACACCAATAACTTAAGAGTGATATGGTGGAAACGTCAATCGTTAAGGTACCTTCCCAACATGGTCCAGAATTTCAAAATGACCAATATATATAAGGCTCATCTTTCCTTTCATTCCAAATATCAATACTCTCTTCCAGGGAGGTATTCGTAAAAACATTTTTTCATCCACTTAATACTCTAAGTATGTTCATTGTTTGTCATCATAGTGTTTGTGTTGACTTCGAGATGCTCTTATGTGTTTTTTAATAGATTTGAACTTCTCTGCCATGTCATTAAAAAGATCAGGTCCTAATAGATTTTTTTCCAAAACTTCATACCAAGATGTTGGATTTATGAACTTCCTTCCATTGTGGGATTCATAAGGTTCCAACTGAATACTAGAGTGAGAGATATAGTTTTAAGAAAATTCTACCAAATGTAGGTGTTGATCCCAACCACCTTTGAAATTCGTAGAGAAAGATCTCAACATATCTTATAGTGTTTTAGTTGTTCACTCATACTTATAGTATTTCTAAGGATGATAAGTATTACGGAAACTTAACTATATTTCTAAAGCTTCCTAAAGTATTTTCTAGAACTTTGTGGGAAACCTCAGATCCCAATCAGATATAATGTAATGTGGTAGTCTATTAAATCATACCACATCCTTTTCATATATCATGGAAAGTAGATCAGGAGAGAAATATTATCTAATATAAATGAAGTGTGCCAACATCATAAGGTGATCAACAATAACCCATATTTCATTATATAATTTAGATATTTTAGGAATTATAATGAAAAAAATCCATAGTCATGGTTTCCCACTTCTATAATGGTATGGGTAATGTTTGAAATATCCCCTTTGACTTATGTCATTTAGCCTAAACTTACTAACAAACCAAGCATCGAGAGAAATATTCAGTCAGATATATTTTCTTCCCATCCCATCATAAATACACTTTTAGGAACATATACAACATTGTGATTTTATAGTGAATATAAAATGAAGAATTATGTTCCTCATCCAATAACTACTTCATTAATTCTGGTATGTGCAGAACACAAACCTAGTTCCTAACACATATTATTCCAGCACTATAAAGGTTGAATTCTAGAACATTTATCACCTTATTTTGTAGCTCTACATCTTCCTTATGTGACTCATGAATATTTAGTTGTATATATGTTAGAACATTTACTTTAGAATGATAATAATTGCCCCTTCAATTGATATTTCAAGATCCATTCTTGGAAAAACCATAAATATTGGATCTTGTTTATCCACATCAGGGATAGGATAGTACGGTCCTTTATACTCAAAGCATATACACCTTTTTTATTTTCCTATGGTGGTAATTTATTGAGTATTCGTAATCCTTAATCATCTCCAACCATCTTCTTTGGAGTATATTCAATTCATTTTTTGTGAAAATATATTTTAAACATTTAAGATTAGTATAAATATCACACCATTCACCATAAAGATAATTCTTTTATATCATTAATGCAATAATTACCATAGATAACTCCAAATTAGGAGTTGGGTATCTTTTCTCTTGTATTTTCAATTATCGTGAGTCATAAGCTCTCACCGTAACATTTTTCATGAGAACACGTCCCAAACCCTTTTTGAATGCCTCAATAGATATCACAAACCATTGTCCACTAAAAAGTATTGTGATTATTTGTGCACTAAATAACATTCTTTTTAGCTCTTTGAAATTCTCATCACATTCCTCCAAACACAAAAAATTAACTCCATTCCCTGTATATTTGGTGAGAGGATAAGATAATCATGAAAACCATTTCACAAAATGTTGATAATATCCAGCCAAACCAAGAAACATTCTAATCTAAGTTACCATTTTTGGCCTCAGGAAACTTTCAATAACATCATTTTTTCCACGATCCAAAAATATCCCCAATGTTGAGATTATGTGATCGAAAAATGAAACATTTTAGAGCCAAAATTCCAACATGGTAATTGTTTCCAAAATCATTTCCTTATCAGGGACATATGTAAAATTAGCAAGTGATGTTCATTTTCTTCCTTTATCTTTCAATAGAAAACAATATCATCTATAAAGACAACAAAAAAATGATTATTATAGTCTCTAAATACTCTATTCATTCGATCCATGATGATATATGGGGAATTAGTAATACAAAATTTCATCAATAGAAATCTATAGTGTCTATACCTTGTCCAGAATTCCATCATTGTTATATCCACCTTCTAAACACTTAACTGATGATATACTTAATAATGATCAATCTGGGAAAATTATTATGCTCTGTATAGTTGGTAGAATAATCCATCAATGCGGGGAAGAAGATATTTTTTCTTGATAGTGATCTTCATATGTTCTGGATAATCAATGTTGTGTCTCATTGATCAATATTTCTTCTTAAAAATAGATAAGGGGCACCCTAAGGTGATGCACTATGGTTTATGATTCCATTTAGAATATTCTCTAGGAGATTATTCATTTATTAATGTATCAGAATTAGGGCTATTTTATAAGGTTTCTTTAAAATATGATGTTCACATGGTGTGAGTTCTATTGAGAACTGAAACTCACGTTTGATGGAAGACCGAGAAATTCATTCAGAAAGACACAAACAATGTCCTATATAATGGATGTATTAATAATTTTGAGTTTCTCCCCAACCATTTGAGATAGGTATCCTTAATTTATAGCAATGGCGTCCCATAATATGAAATAAATTTCCATTAGATAGTCATTTTCATAGTTATATTGATATATGATCACAGATTGATCTGTAATATAAAATGTGACTTCCCATACTTGGAAATTGATATGAGATCCAAATAGAGAAATCCAATACATGCCAATAATAACATACAATAATACTATGGGAAGGATAAAATGATTTTATTCCATTAATTTCCCACAAAATTCAACCATAGAGGAATTATAAATTTTTTATGAGACCATTTTCCATTAAGAGCGGCCACAACTATCTCGACATCTAATTTTTTATGTAATATAGTGATACCCTGATAAAAAAATTTCAAAATAAATGATTGGGTTGATACAAAATCAAATAAAATATATTATACTTTTGAGTGTATTGTAACTGTAGCTTTCACCAATTAGTTTTCGTACTACACATCTCTAATAGTGATCACATGTGAAATTTCCGTTTTGATGGAATTAAGATTTTACTAGCATCGATCATTAACAGTAAACCTTGGATTAGGTAATTGATTGGAATAATTCCCCATTTCCTTGCACTTGTAACATTGAACTGTATGAGGTGAATTCCATGTAGTATTTACTTTATTTACATCATTTGACATATTTTTTCCATCACTTCGGCATACAATTGCCCGATGACATTACTTTCTACACATAAAAACATTTCTACTCCAATTAAGACAATATCCTTCATGTTTCATCCCACACTGTGAGAATTAGAGAAAACCCATCCACTTTATTGTGAGGTTTTTAGATTTTCCCCTGAATTTCATTTTTCACTTCGTATCAATTCCATAGGATTGATGGGTTTCTCCAATATCCATATCAACCTTGATAGCACTTCGAATTATTTCCTTATATCTATTGACATCCCTTATGGATAATGGCCATCAGAAACACAATTTTAAGCCATATAAGAAGTGATCAATTTTACTCTAATGTTGGATAATAATTCCAAAAGTGTAATGTGAATGTCTTGTAAAATTTTCTTTATATCTATCAATGGATTCATTATCCTTTTTATAACTTTCAAAAAACTCCCTATCCATATTTTTCTGGAGAATAAGAGGAAATTACTTATTAAAAAATAGGATATTGAACTCTTCCAATTCGTTGGATTCAATTTAATTTCATTACCTTATATTTTTGATAAGGTTGTACTATTTATCATTATCACCTTCCAAAAAATTGACTGATAAGATGAATTTTTCGTGTTAGGAAAATTATAGAAATGAAAATATCATTTAAGTTGTACTCATCTATTGTCCATCAACTAATGGATCAGAAAACCCACAATATAAAGATGGATGTTCCCTCATGAAGAACTCAACAGAATATTTTTCCCTACATTTCTCATTTGGAAGCCATTCATGATTTAAATCTTGAGAAAGTTGTGTGACAATAGCTACAATATGATTCATACCACCTCCCATATCATTTGGTTTATCATGAGGACAATCATTTCATTTCCCATCTAATTCATCATTAATTTAATTCTTTTAGGATCCATCCATTTACTAAAACCAAGAAGCATAGTGTGAGAGTCACTAATATTAATGTGAAAACCACATAATCAAGAAAGAACGTTGAATTTAAGACACATTAGGTTTTAGTAACCTATGATTTGACATATCCTTAGGGTTCTTTATATGGTTTCACCATCTCATTTTCCAACAGTTAAATATACCTTTCCTCTAATACCAACTATAAAAACCTATACATTATATAAAAATATATTACTTCAAAATTAATGAATATTCATTAAAAAAATATAACAGATCCATGATAGGACAGTATAGGTATAGTGTATTTAGAATCTAGGAAACATAATCAACTAGTTCATAAGACATATTCATTATCTCCCACTAATTTCATCATAACTACACTTCTATTTGACATATATTAATTAATACCCATATTCATGACATAGAGAAAAGAAACACATGATAGGGTGAGATAAAATGATAAGGGTAAAAAATGGATATATTTATCATATCATTATCATAATACATAAGAACATAAAATTTTAAAATCATATAGTTCACATTTATGATCGTGATATCCTGCCTTGGGATAAATCAAAAAAAGCTCAAAATTATTAATGAACATTGTACCCAAATTCATAACATAATACATAAAGTTTTTTGGAACAAACATAATTATATAAAATAATTTCAAATTAATCATGTCTCATTTCAAAGACCTTTATAGTAGAAAATTTCAATTTCTAATCTGAGTTCACTCTTCGCTACATCTATAATGCTGAACCCAGATCATTTACCATTCCATCTATGTCTATCTCATGAGATATAAATATTTATACAATGAATTGGAGAGATATATAGGTCTCACATATATCATAATAAAATATTACTTATGTGGGCCACAAAAACATAAATCATTTATCATTTCATAAACCAAGGAATGAAATGTGTTTCATAGACATAATTCCATCATAACATATTCCATATAAAAATGGATATAATAAATAAAATTCCACCATAAAAATAGTAAAAACATTGGAATACTATTTATAGTATACTTGAAACATAACATTATTAAATAATGTCATCTTAGATAGAAAATAATTTTGATAAAACACTAGAAATTAATTCATTAATAAAAATATCATTTATTCTACAAAAGATTTTTTTTGTCTTAAAACTCCATGAGAATTTAAAAGAAAAACATTTAATTGAAAATAACCATGAAAACATGTAATGGAAGCTTTGTGTAAATAAGGTGTTATGAGATATTAAAAATTCATTCACGTTGTATATGTAAAAAAACATTCTTCTCGATCTTTTTTCTCAAAGAAAAAAAGCACCACCTAACGAATACGAAAAATGTTTCCTTTATGTCATTTAAGAAAAATTCACCAGTGGGTAAAATTGAAATTCAAAAATATTATAATAATAGAAATAATATTTTGGAATACATATTTAAGAAACATGGACTTGGATGATAAGTATACTTGAGTAAATAATTTTGAATAAATAATCTAGGATAATAATTTGATTGTAAAATTATCTGATACCTTAGGCCAGATATCCATCATATGTATTTGAACCTTCGATATAATGATTTATATAATGTCATAGATTTTTTCCAGAACCATAGTCCTTTTTATAATATTATATATGATCATATTATCATCCGTTTTTAATAACATTATGAATATTACTTGTTATTCGAATATTTCCTGTGTCATTTTCATATGCACGTTTTGTCAAATACATTCCAGTTCACCTTATTAGGTAGTAGTTATAAAATTATGAAATTATATTAAAATTATATGAACCTTATTTATTCATTATTTTAATTTTAAGAATAATTATTTAATGATTATTGTGTATAATGAATCACATCAAATTGTTGAGACGGTAGGTTGTACGTATGCATGAGCGGCGATATCATTGCCATAAATGTTCAATGATATTTAAAAGGATGGTTTTTAATATCCCATATTAAATATAATGTTATAATAATCATATATAATTATTATTTACATCAATATACCAATCTATGTAAGGTGGTGGTTAAAAACAAGTTACACCATGGCATGGAGACAATAAGTTGTATGTACCCACATGTGGTGATTTCATTTTTCATATAATGGATAAACAATGTAATATGATTATTAAATAATAATAATAAAATCTAAGTATATAATTGACATTAGGTTTATTACTTTTTAGTAAAAAAAACTCAAGAATAGGATGTAGTTGAAGAAATAAGATTTAATGAATCAGTATAGGAGATTATAACTTTTTTAACGTTATCCATCTAAATCTCCTCTTAAGGTCACTTGATTTGTTATTTAGTGAATACCAGAACCAATATAATGTATCTTGAGAATATTACAATAGAAATTTTCAGTGAATGGTAGATATTGAAGGCTCAATGTGAAGTGGATAGATGAGGGATGAGTTTTCCATCTATAATTGAGGCGAGTAGATCTTTTGGAAACTCAACAAGTATTAATTCATAATAAAATTAATACCTACCCAAAATCCTTAAAAGTGTCCCGATTTTAAATATTAGATGATATGGGGTTTTAATATCTTCAAAAAATAAATTTTGGACCTATTTTTCTATAAACTAAACCTTATCATTTTATTTGACACATTATTATTCATTTTAATTTTTATCTATGGTAACAAATATTTTAATATTAAAAGGTTGAAATATTTACTTATTTGATGTAAATTAGACCATAAAAAATATCTTAGAACATTTATTACAATACAATTATAATTATATTTTTTTTAAATGTTTATTGTTTTCAAATAATTTAATAAAACAATCATTTTATAAAAAAACAATAGTGTCAATTATGACACTATTTAATTAATTAAATATTAAAAATAATAAGATTACAATTTAACTTCAAAACAACTATTTTATTATATTCATAATAAATAAATTCCATCTAGAAATTCCTTCGACATATTAATTGGCCCATATTATATTTATTTTAATATTTTAAATTAAATTTATTTGATTTACCCTTAATAAAATAACTACTAAAACAGTGTTGGATAATTATTTAATATAATTATTTGTTGAATAAAAATTAAAAAGAATTATGATGAAGATAAATTCTATATAATGAATAATAATACTTATAATTTAATATATCATTTGTATAATCCAACATAAATAATTTTATACATATTAAAACAATAGTGTGACAAGTTTATCATCACATTAAATAAAATAATATAAGTTTCATAATCACTTATATAAGTCTCCAAATGGTCAATAAATAATCCATTGGAGGATTATGCTAGATATATTATCTACCCATAATATTGGTTCAAGTTTTTGGGCCTTTTAATGGTTATTATCATTTTAATCATAATTTTATTATTAACTACTCTTTAATTTATTAAATTTATCATCATTAATGTATAAGTATTTGAATTAATTATTTATTTCCTAAAAATAAAAAATAAATTTCCATGATAAATAAAAAAAATTATCTCTAAATTTATTAATTATAGTCACATATAACTTTTGAATAACCTTATAATTTAAATTATTTATTTATTAAAATTTAAGTGAGTAATATTTAAGTTTTCTTTAAATAAAATAAATTAAATATTTATAATCCCATTCGAGTGGCTTTAAAATTACATAATTTAGACCTAAAGATGATTTAGGTTGAGAAAAACTCATTTTGTGTTATTAATCCAACTGTTAGGGTAATTTTCTAAATATATTTGTACTCTTAATCACCCAATTGACCCTTTTACTATAGTAATAAAAAATTCTAAATTTACAATTCATAATGTCCAATAAAATAAATATATTTACATAATTTGGACTTACTCATTAAAAATATGGAATCCATGTTTTAAAATTCAAAACCCATATGTTTCATTAATTAATTTAAAATTGTTCCCACTGTCGAAAATAGATAATGAGTTCTAAAATTGAAAACATTTCAAAAGATTGAAATTTTTTTATATATGAATTCAATGTAAAATTAATGTTAATGACATATATTATACTGAATGAAAAAAAAATATATTCTAATTATACATTAAAATCATTTAATATTATAATTTATGCATAAAAATTATTTTGATGAAAAAAATTGAATTCAGTTAAAATTGAGTTTATCTTTACTATTTATCAAATTTTGAAAGTTATTAGAAAAATATTAAAAATCCATCCATAGTAAATTATTATATTTTTCTTTGAAAGATCAAGTTTCTGTTCTCATATAAACATTATTGTTGTGTGAAAATCTTAATTTAAAATGGATTTTCCATTAAAAGGTTGTAAAATTAGCCTTTTGAATAATATATATTTTATTCCTAAAAAATGTTTTATTCAATCCAAATGAAAAAAATATCATTTGTATGAATATAAAAATTATTTTATTAACTATATAACTTGTATATTACAATAATATCATTTACTACTAGTAATTATTTCAATTTTATAACAAAAAAATACAAATATATAATTGATTTATATTTTTCATATATAATTGGCATCCAATGAATCCACAATATATTTTAATAAGTTAGTTATATTTATTCCCCCTAACATAAAATCTAGTTTATAATATAATTTTATATTAATGTCATCTCGTGGATCATTTAAACTCAAGACTGTGTGAAACTGAAGCTGTTGAATAACTATAATTATTTAAACAAAATATGTCATAAAATCATCCGGGTGGGACAAGAGGAGTTCCCCTTTTATACAAGAAAAGGGGTGCATTTTTTTTAAATCTGCACAACTTTTGAACAATGGCATGCAAATATACATGAATGTTACTTCCAAATTAGAAAATATTAGAATTCTTAATGGATATAGTCAATAAAGGACTAAAACACCACTTCCCATGCTTTTTTAAAAAAATTGACTTTCCCTCTTGGTTAAACCCTTTTTATAAATTCTGATTTTTTTTGAGATAACTAGTTTTTACAAATGTTACTTATCTGATATGCTTAAAAATAAATTACTCCTTATTAATTTTTTTGAACCTAATGATTCCAAATTTTAGATAAATTTTATTAAATTCATTTTATAGTATTTATAAAAATAAATATTAAAATACTAAATATTTAATTTATTAAAAATAGTTTGGTTTTTGAAAAATATAAATTATGTTTTAAAATGTCAAAAATGGGTTTCTAAAATGAATCCAAAAATTTAAAAATTATAATTTCAAATATAAAATAAAATAAATTTTTTATCAAATTTTTTCAAGAATTTTCCATTAAAAATCATTTAATAACAATTTTTAAAATTCATGTTATTTGAAAAAATAGTAATTTTAACTATTTACCTTAAACCTATATTTTAAAAAATCCGACAAATTCATAACAAACAATTATTGATATATTGAATTAAAAAGTAAATTTAATTATTAAAAAATAAAATTTCAATAATTTATAAATTTATATTTTAAATGAAAATATAATTAAAAATAATTTTATTGAAAAAATACCATTTCAATCATTACCAATTCCAACCATAATTTTGTTAATATGTTAGTTAATATATAAAAAATATATATATTTTCAAAATAATGTTTTAAAAGAGATATATTTTAATTTTTAAATAACTTACATTTTTAATTGAGAATTGAAAATAATTTTACAAATGAGACCATATTAATTATTTATCATAAAAATGTATACATTTTTTACTTTTTAAAACATTTTTTTAATATATTTTTTTTATTCTTAAATTTTATTAATAAAAAATATGTTATAGATAAATTCAATTAGATTTTGTGTGTAAAGTAATCTATTAAACAATGTGTTTATTTAAATAAATATATTCCAAAATATAAGGTTGTTACCATGAAGATTGAAAAGATAATGTCATTATTGGAATCATAATTTAATTGTGTAATTCCCTATACATATAGGATATAAATTTCCCGTGTGAATTTATGTGTGTTTCACACATGTTAATATTGTATAATATAAAACACATGCACAATTTAATATAAATCAATAAAACTTTATCATATCAATTTTAATGAAAAATTTATATTATAAATATAAATAGAAGAATTAAATGTGTTGCAATAGGGAAAAATAAAAATTAATATAACAATCAATATGAATATTTTGATCTATCCAATCACACATAATGATCATAGTCATGAATAAAAATGTTGAATTGAAACAGAATATTAGTAATGAAAAATCCATTTTATAAATAAAAATATATAACATTGATATAAAATATATGTGAATGAATAATTAGTGAAATATGAGTTATTTATAGAGTTTAGGGAACCTATATGACCATTAAAAATGAAGTCGTTGAAATAATAATAATACCATATGTATAGTAATGTGTAAAGACCCATAAAATTCAAGGAAAATTTTTTCTTAAATTCTTTGGGATTTTATGAGTACGTAGTTTCTGACGGCACCTGATTCCAAGGCCCGGTGTGCCCAGAATAATTTTCTGAAGTTTAGCTCGGGTACGTTCAGTGAACGAATGAGTGGGTTTTTCTATCTTTTGAACCGGTGCTCTGAATTGAAATCTGAAGGAACTGATGAACTCACAGCGTCGTTAATTGCTTAAGAGGACCATTACCAAACATGTGTTTGCACGGGAGAAGAAGTTAATTTTTTTTGTGGATTAATTGAGAGGTGAATAAAATTGTGGGACAATTTTATTTTTATATCTTAAGTGGTTATAACCTACATGGGGAAGTTAGGGAGGGACCCACTACCCACTAACATCCTAACTACCCATGTAAGGATAAATGTGAGGTGGGGCCCACATGAGCCCCAACCCTTCACATTTCCATAACTCTCATAAACTCCCCCTTTAAAAATTGTTAACTCCCTTTAATTAAGTAACTCTCTCTCTCTCCCTATTTGTTGCATGCCAACACACACATTAATTAATTAATTGAAACCCTTCATTAATTAATTAAGTGTTTGAATTTTTTAAATTTGAATGCATGGCATGATTTAATAAAATAAGGGAAGGCTTATTTTATTTTGGGTTGGCATGTTGTGTTGAGATTTTGGGGAGAGAACTCTAGTTTTATTTGAAGAACTTCATCCTCAATGAAGAACGTAAACTCTTCATCAAAGAACATCGAATCGGTGACCCTGGTTTCTCTATCCTCTTCTTCCTCCATGAAAAGGGAGGAGACACCGACGCGGGAACTCACCAACAACACCCGCCTTGTTTTCTTCTCTCCGTGATAAAAATTGAAGATGACGCTTCCTCCTCGGATGCTTTCCGTCGACGTCTACGAATCTTCACCTCGTGACGCCGTCAACCGTGACGCCAATGATCGTCATATTTTGTTGAGGTAGGGGTTTAATCTTGAAAGTGTATGTTTATGCACCCCGTACTCATAGGAAATAGTTGTTTAAATATGGCCAATGGTTATCATTTTACGCGGAGGCTGCGGACCGAACGAACACAGCCCGACAACCCTCCGTTGTTCTCATTTAATTATTCTAGAATCAGAATGTGACAAAAGAGGCACGAAACTGTCGTGATGTGCTGGGAATGCGACAAAGGGAGTTCGACGCCGTCGTGCCAGTTGTGCGTGAAGAACCGCGGCCCGCTACACGGGCCGCTTTGGCGGAAGAACCGGTCGGCCTGTCGGCCAGTCAGGCGAAGAGGATCCACGACGCCAAGAGGATGACGTGTTACAGGACCGGTCGGCCCGTCGGCCCGCCAGGTGGTGCTGGACCGCGGTTCTAGGAGTGCGTCGCGCTGGAGGACTGGCGGCCCGCCCATGTGGGCTGCGTGCGCAGAAGACCGGCCGGTCTAACAGGACGGTTTGGGGAATGGTGGCACCACCTGGCGCCGCCGGTGCGGAAACCTGGGGGCACCACCCCCCCCCCCCCCCCCCCGAAACGCGCTCGGCTTCGGTCGAGTCAGCTGCGTCGTGCCAAGCCGGGCCAAGATGGGCCACGCCAGTCTGAGATGGGTCGCGCCGGGCCAAGCCGAGTCGGGCCGCACCAGGCCGGGCCGGGCAGGGCCGCGCCACTTCGGGCCAGGCCGCGTCCCTTCGGGCCGACTTGAGTTTCTCCTTCGTACCGGTCTGACACCCCTTCTGGGTCGGACCAGTCAAACTGGGTCAACCCGACCCATCGGCCCACTGGGCTAAATGGGTCGGGCCCGTTAATCACTTAAATGGGGTTAAAATAAAGACCGCGCGTCGGATCGACGTGCCGTCTACGGTACTTTGACTCTTTCGATGAGACGGTCCTTTTTCTATACTATAAGTGAGTTTCGGATTATTTTGGATATCGGCCGGGTTAGAAACGAGCATATTTCTAACCAGACCCCTGGGAAGGAAAAGCCAATATCTCTCAGACTGGGAGTCTGATTGACATATCGTTCTTTGCGTTGAGTTCCTATTGAGGAGAAGGAACTTCGGGATACATCAACTCTAGACTTCTTGATAGTTGATGTATCGACCCTCTTGGCTCGTAGAGCAGACCCTCCCAGAATCGAGTGTGATGTGTGCGAGAACCCTTAAGATGGCTACGACTGCGATGACGATGACGATTGTACTTGGATCCTACGCAGGTTTGGCAGCGAGAACGACTGTACTTGGATCCTCCGTGGGTTCGGCAATGATGACGACTATACTTGGATCCTACGTGGGTTCGGCAGCGATATTTACTGTACTTAGATCCTATGTGGGTTCAGCAGTGACGACTTCGGTACTTGGATCCTATGTGGGTTTGACATGGGAGATGACTCAGAGGATACATCTATCATCTACACCCCTCTTCATGAGTAGTATACCTGTGTGAGATGAGTCTTTACTTTTAATCAATATCATCGATATGATCGACTTACTTTCTTGTGTAGACTGGGTTGTGCTTTCCTATGTTGATTGGGTTGTGCTTTCTTGTGTGGACTGGGTTGTACTTGGGATCTTTAGTTGGAGCCGAATTGGATTAGATGACTTAGGTATATGTATGGGCATATTCCTAAGTATAGTTGGTTGATACTTCATGTTTATATCTTTTCTTTGTGGTATATCCTTTATGGATTATGGGAGACCTTTGAGAGTCTCGGGGTACCTGCTGAGAATCGTATACTCACCCCTGCACGGGCTATGCCCACACTACATTGTGTTGGATTCAGATGACATACATCACTGATCAAGGTGGACTCTAGTGGAGTGGGATGGTACCTGGAGGTGGACCACTTGGGGGGACGTATACGGAGCGGACGGCCAGACCCGAGGAGCTGAGGAGACCATATGTTCCCACCCTTCAGGTGGGATATCCGTAGGATGACTCAGTGGTTGCTGGTTTACTTTACTACAGTTGTTATTTCTTTACTATTGTATTGTACTTTCAGTAGGGTTTGTATTCTGGCCCATTTACCTTCCAGCACTTAATTTTGTACTCAGTTTAATTAGTGTTTACTTTATCATGCATACTCTGTTGTGTTTGTTTACTTATATAAAGGCAATGTCTTCCCTTTTATCGGGATTTACGCCTTTGGTGCTAGTCGTCAGCCCCTGGCCTATAGAATGCAGGCATGGGGTAGTCATGGCATGGGCCCTGAGGATGGGTCGTGACAAATTGGAATCAGAGGAGTCGGTTCTACCACAGAACTTAGGACTCTGATAATTTCTTCTGTGAAGCAATAGTGCTAAGAGTATTTAGTGTTTTTTTCGGTCCAGGGAGTCCAGTGTTGGTGCGGCGGCCGACGTGTCCATACACCAGGACCCTGACTTCTGATTTCCGACCCAGTACTCGAAAACACTGATTGCATGTGTGTTTCAAAAAAATTATTTGTGATTACTTTGTGTGAGCTCACCAGGTATACTATATTAACAGTGGTGCACCTGTTACTTTTCAGGATGGCCCCATGTAGGCAGCCAGCTAGGGTTCCGAGATTTGTGCTAGATGGAAGCCCACCGAGCGACGAGGCCTCGGTGCTGGGCCCCATTACAACAGAGGAACCAGTAGTACCTCTACCCACTGGGCCACCGATACCACCATCCCCAACAGTGGAGAGTATACGTCGCCTGAGTGCACTGCACGAGTTTCAGCGAAATAGGCTGCCCAGGTTCGGCGGAAAGACGGACCCTCAAGTTGCTGAGGATTGGCTGGAGGCTATCGTCCGAGTCATCAGATTAGTAGGGACACGAGAAAATCTTATGGTGATCCTTGTCGCGAGTCTCCTGCATGTAGCAGCAGGTAGATGGTGGAGCCTGATGCTCCAGGTGCACGACAAGGAATCTCTACTTTATACGGGCATCGAGAGCCTCTTCCGATCGGAGTTCATTCCAGCCACCCTCCGTGCGGTGCGCATCCAAGTGTTACTACAGCTGCAGCAGGGCAGCATGACAGTAGCCCAGTACATGACGAGGTTTACTGACCTCTCACACTACTCAAAGGACATTGTACAGGACCCATTATTCAGGTCCCGGACATTCGAGAAGGTACTGAGGCATGAGATTAGGGATTCGATGATCTCCCTCAGCATTCCGACGTAGGCAGGAATACTGGAGAGAGCCTTACATGTGGAGATCTTCCTTGCTGATCCTACACCAGTAGCGAGGCCTACCGCAGGGCGACACGTAGCGGATTCTTCTACAGCTGACAGTAGACAGATGTCGCAGAGGTCCAAGCGGACCAAGCCATCAGGTGGGCGACCTCATGATACGTGTTCGGAGGTGTGTGGAACACGCAGCAGATCCAGTCATATGAGAGGCTGTCAGTGCTATGCATGTGGTGGGCAGGGCCACATGGATTGTGACTACCTGACCCACCATGCAGAGGAGCTGCAGACGGTTGAGGGACAACCCAGTGAGAGGCAGAGGTTTGACCGTGGCGGTCCGTAGGGAGCTTTCGGATGAGGCAGAGGAGCTGGCCGAGTAGAGGGTGGTGTGCGACGCTTTGAGGATCTACCACCACCACCACTAGGAGGTACACCCCGACCACAGGGAGCAGTCAGACAGTGGAAGGCTCAGCTTCAGGAAGTGGAGGCTTACGACCATGGCACACCTAATATGATTTGAGGTACTATATGTGTCTACTCCACCCTTGCTGCAGTTTTTATAAACACACGAGCGAGTCATTATTTCATTACCGCTGCCCTTTTTCAGAGCACGAAGATTCCAACAGATTCGTTGGCTCGATCCTTATGGCTAGAGACTTCTACGGGAGAAGAATCGATGATTACACACTAGTGTCGATAGTGTGAGCTTACTCTAGGAGGAGAGAGCTTCGGCTGGGATCTTCTTGTAGCGGCGTCGAGGCCTTACGACGTCATCTTTGCTGTGGACTAGTTATCTACAGTCCATGCTGAGATTGACTGTATTAGGTGCAAAGTGCGGTTTGTCCGCACAGATGAGAGCAGGTTCACCTTCACCGGCGATAAGGGAGCCTTTTCAGCACAGGATGGACTTACACAGAGGAGAGGGCAACTGATCATACATCAGTTGGCTAGTCTCATCCTCGGAGCGGTTGATGTGCGGATTCCAAGTTTTCCTGTTGTGGTGGATCACTATGCAGACGTTTTTCCTGACGATGTTCCAGGACTACCTCCTCGCAGAGAGGTAGACTTCTATATTGACATGTACCCTAGAATAACACTGATATCTACTCCAGCATATCATATGTCTTTCTCTGAGCTTCGTGGGCTATGGGTACAGCTGGAGGACTTGCAGGGCAAGGGATTCATCTGACCCAGTGTTTCACCCTTTGCTTCTCTGATTTTATTTTCCAAGAAGGTGGATGGGAGCTTATGACTATGTTTCGACTACCGTCACCTGAATAAGGTGACCATAAAGAACAATTAGCCACTCCCAAGGATTTCCGTCCTCTTTGATCAGCTCAAGGGAGCATGATGGTTCTTGAAGATAGACCTCATGTCAAGATATCATCATCTCAAAGTTCGAGATGAGGATGTGCAAAAGACATCCTTCAAGTGTCGGTATGGCCACTACGAGTTCTTGGTTATACATTTCAGCATAACCAATGCACCATAAGTATTCATGAGTCTCATGAAAAAGATCTTCTAGACTTACCTCGATCAATTTTTCATAGTCTTCATCAACAACATTCTAATTTACTTGACTACTGAGGAGGAGAACGCCTACCACTTGCGGTTTGTACTAGACACACTCTGAGAGCACCAGATTTATAGTAAGCTCTTGAAGTGTCAGTTCTAGATTCGAGAGGTCCACATCTTGGGGAATGTTATCTCTAAGTTAGTAGTTGTTGTAGATCCTGTGAAGATCGAGGCAGTACTTTCTTGGGAGCCACCTAGGAGTGTGACGGAGGTGCGGAGTTTTCTAGGTCTGGTTGGGTACTATCGGAGATTTGTGCTAGAATTCTCGATAGTTGCAGCAACACTTTCAGCTTTGAAAAAGAAGGGGAAACCCATTGTGTGGTCAGATAGATGTCAGTAGAGATTCCAAGAGCTGAGACGGAGATTGATCAGTGCACCCATCTTGAGGATACCGGAGGAGGGCGTAGGGTACGTAGTTTACTATGATGCATCAGAGACTGGACTCAGGTGTGTCCTGATACAGGATCGGGAAGTGATCGCCTATGGTTCACAACAGTTAAGGCAGCATGAGCAGAACTATGCTACCCATGACCTGGAGTTAGCAGCAGTGGTCTTCGCCTTGAAGATGTGACGGCACTATCTAATGGGCGATCCCTTTACAGTCTATTATGATCACTAGAGTCTCAGGTACATCTTCTCACAGAAGGACCTGAACCAGAGACAGCGTCGATGGCTCGAGTTCCTCCAGGACTATGACTTTGAGATATCCTATAATCCTGGGAAGGGGAACATAGTAGCTGATGCTCTTAGCAGGAGATCGGGCATTCAGCTACTTGGAGAGGTGACAGAGCAATTAGCTGTGTTGGAGAAATCCTTCGTGGGTAGAGATGGAGCAGCCTTTCTACAGTCTCTCATAGTCACTCCTCCACTACTTTAGTGGGTCAGAGAGGCACAGCGTGGGGACGTTGACTGTGAGGCGCGACATGATCAAATATCATCAGGGTTGGCACATGATAGATTTTTTGAAGGAGGAGAGCACATCATCCTCTTCAGAGGACGTACCATGGTACCAGTTGCATTATAGGAGGAGGTGTTGAGGTAGTTTCACACTTCCCCTTTGGCAGTATATCCATGAGTAGCAAAGATGTACCAGGATCTCAGACGATAGCACTGGTAGCAGGGTATTAAGAAGGTTGTGGCAGAATTCATTTCTCGATGCCTCACATGTCAGTAGGTGAAGGTGGAGCACCAGGTACCGGAAGGTTTGGTGCATCCCTTAGAGGTCCCAGAGTGGAAGTGGGAGGGGATATCTATGGATTTTGTGATGGGGATTCCACGTACTTCTAGAGGACACAACTCTATTTAGGTGATCGTAGACCGACTCACCAAGTCAGCCCATTTCTGACCTATCAGAGAGAAGGGCTCAGTGGAGAGCTTAGGATGCCTCTACGTTCAAAAGATTATACGGCTTCATGGTGTGACATCATCTATCATCTATGATAGAGATGCTCGCTTTACTTTTCAGATTTAGAAGGGGTTGCAGGAGGCTTTTGGGACGCAGCTACGCTTGAGCACCGCCTTTCATCCTCAGACGGATGGCCAGATAGAGAGAACCATTCAGACACTTGAGGACATGTTCCATGCATGTGTCCTTGACATTGGTAGTAGTTGGGAGGATCACCTACCCTTGGTGGAGTTTGCGTACAACAACAGCTACCACTCCACCATCGGGATGGCACCATAAGAGGCATTGTACGGCCGACCATGAAGATCACCTAGGTGCTGGACTGACCCTGGGGAGTCAGCACTCGTAGGACCAGAGATGGTCCAGGCTACGATGGAGAAGGTGCAGATCATCCAGGAGCGGATGAGGACTGCACAGAGCAGACAAAAGTACTATGATGATAGGAGGCGGAGACACCTGGAGTTCGAGGATGGCGACAACGTTTTCTTACAGTTCTCACCTCGGCGTGGATTACAGAGATTTGGCCAGGGCGGAAAGTTATATCTGCACTTCATCAGACCATTCCAGGTCCTCGGTAGGGTAGGTGAGGTGGCTTATCGTCTGACCCTTCCACCTCAGTTACACCGGGTGCATGACGTCTTCCAGGTATATCAACTGAGGAGATACGTGCATGACCCGACGCATATCATTGATCACGGGGAGCTGGACATCGATGACAGGGCGACTTTTGCGGAGGTCCTGGTGGAGATCGAGGATCGACATGAGTGGGTCCTACATGGACGGTCGATTCCTCTGGTGCACATTCTTTGGAAGCACGGGAACCTCCAGGAGAGCACATGGGAGTGGGAGGCTCAGATGCGTGCACAATACCCTCATTTGTTTCCCTAGTTTATGATATAGCTTTACGGGGATGTAAAGCCCTGAGGTGGGAGTAATGTAAATACCCGTAAAATTCAAGGAAAATTTTTCCTTAAATTATTTGGGATTGTACGAGTACGCAGTTTCTAACGGAACCTGATTTTGAGGCCCGGTGTGCCCGGAATAATTTTCCGAAGTTTAGCTCGGGTGCGTTCAGTGAACGAACGAGTGGGTTTTTCTATATTTTGAACCAGTGCTCAGAATTGAAATCCGAGGGCACCGATGAACTCATAGTGCCAGTAATTTCTTAAGAGTACCTTTACTGAAGATTTGTTTTCACGTGAGAAGAAGTTAATTTTTATTTTGTGGATTAATTGAGAGGTGAGTAAAATTGTGGGACAATTTTATTTTTATATCTTAAGTGGTTATAACCTACATGGGGAAGTTAGGGAGGGACCCATTACCCACTAACATCCTAACTACCCATGTGATGATAAATGTGATGTGGGTCCCACACGAGCCCCAACCCTTCACATTTCCATAACTCTCATAAACTCCCCCTTTAAAACATGTTAACTTCCTTTAATTAAGTAACTCTCCCTCTCTCCCTCTTTATTTCCTGCCAACACACACAATAATTAATTAATTGAAACCCTTTATTAATTAATAAAGTGTTTTAATTTTTTAAATTTGAATGCGTGGCATGATTTAAAAAAAAGGGATGCCTTATTTTATTTTAGGTTGGCATGTTGTGTTGAGATTTTGGGGAGAGAGCTCTAGTTTTATTTGAAGAAATTCATCCTCAACGAAGAACGTAAACTCTTTGACGAATAACATCGAATCGGAGACCCCATTTTCTCTGCCCTCTTCTTCTTCCATGACAAGGGAGGAGACACCGATGCGGGAACTCACCAACGGCATCTGGCTTGTTTTCTTCTCTCCGTGACAAAAATGGGAGACACAGCTTCCTCCTCGGACGCTCTCCGTAGACGTCTATGAATCTTCACCTCGCGACGCCGTCAACCGTGATGCCAACGCTCGTCATCTTTTGTTGAGGTAGGGGTTTACTCTTGAAAGTGGATGTTTACGTACCCTGTACTTGTTGGAAATTGTTGTTTAAATATGGTCGATTGTTATCATTTTACGAGGAGGGTGCGGGCCGAACGAACACGGCCCGATAGTCCTCTGTTGTTCTTGTTTAATTATTCTAGAATTAGAATGCAACAAAGGAGGCACGACGTCGTCACGTCGTGCTGAGAACGCGACAAAGGGAGGTCGACGTCGTCGCGTCGGTTGTATGGGAGGAACCGTGGCCTGCTACACGGGCCGCTTTGGCGGAAAAAACCGGTCGGCTCGTCGGCCGGCCGGGTGAAGAGGAGCTGCGGCGCCTGGAGGGCTCCACGTTAGAGGACCGCCTGGCCCGTCTTCCGGCCAGGTGGTGCTGGACCGCAGTGGCAGGAGGACGCCGTGCTGGAGGATCAGCGGCCCGCCCATGCGGGTCGCGTGCGCAGAAAACCGGCTGGTCTAACCGGCCGGTTTGGGGAAGGGCGGCGCCGCCGGTGCGGAAAACCGGGGGGGGCGCCCCCCCTTTGGAACGCACTCGGCTTCGGCCGAGCTGATCGGCCAGCCAGTCAGGCCGCGCACCCAGCCTCGCCATGCCAGGCCGGGTTAAGCCACGCCTCGTCGGGCCGCGCCCCACTGGGTCGGGTCGCGCCACTTCGGCCCAGGCCGCATCCCTTCGGGCCAACTTGAGTTTCTCCTTCGGACCGGTCCGACAACACTACTGAGTCGGACCCATCAAACTGGGTCAACCCGACCCGTCATCCCACTGGGCTAAATGGGTCGGACCCGTTAATCACTTAAATGGGGTTAACATAAAGACCGTGTGTCCGATCGACGCGCTGTCTGTGGAACTAGGACTCTTTCGACGAGACGGTCCTTTTGAGATACTCTAAGTGAGTTTCATATGATTTTTGATATCATCTGGGTTAGAAATGAGCATATTTCTAACTGTGCCCCTTGACGGAAAAGCCAATATCTCTCAGACCGAGCATCCGATTGACGCGCCATCTATTGCATTGAGTTCCTATTGAGGAGACAGAACTTCGGTATATATCAACTCTAGACATAATGACAGTTTATGTATCTAACCTCTTGGCTCGTGGAGTGGACCCTCCCGGAATTGAGCGTGGTGTGTGCGGGAACCCTAAAGCGGGCTGCGACTGCGATGACGATGACAAGTGTACTTGGATCCTATATGGGTTCGGCAGCGAGGACGACTGTACTTGGATCCTTTGTGGGTTCGGAAACGATGAAGACTGTACTTGGATCCTATGTGTGTTCGGCAACGATAGTTATTGTACTTGGATCCTACGTGGGTTCGCAGCGATGACTTCTATACTTGGATCCTACGTGGGTTTGACAGGGGTGATAATTCAGAGGCTACATCTATCATCTCCACCCCTCTTCATGAGTAGTATACCTGTGTGAGATGAGTCTTGACTTTCAATCAATATCATTGATATGATTGACCTACATTCCTGTGTGGACTGGGTTGTTCATTCCTGTGTGGACTGGGTTGTGCATTCTTGTGTGGACTGGGTTGTGCTTTCCTATGTGGACTGGGTTGTACTTGGGCTCTTTAGTTGGATCCGAACTAGAATTGATGACATAGGTATATATATTGGAATATACCTAAGTATATTTGGTTGATACTTTGTGTTTATATCTTTTCTTTATGGTATATACTTTATGGATTCTGGGAGACCTTCGGTAGTCTCAGGGTCCCTACTGAGTATCGTATACTCACCCCTGCACGGGTTATGCCCACACTACGTTGTGTTGGATGCAGACGATAGACATCACTGATCTAGGTGGAGTCTAGTGGATCGGGATGGTACTTAGAGGTGGAGCACTTGGCGGGACGTACACAGAGAGGATGGCCGGACCCAAGGAGCTGAGGACACCATCTGTACCCACCATTCAGGTGGGATATCTGGAGGACGACTCAGTGGTTGTTGGTTTACTTTACCACAGCTATTCTTTCTTTACTATTGTACTTTACTTTCAGTTGGGTTTGTATTCCAGCCCGTTTACCTTCCAACACTTACTTTTGTACTCAGTTTACTTAGTGTTTACTTCAGATTGCGTACTCTATTGTGTTTGTTTACTTAAATAAAGGCAATACCTTCCCTTTTATCAGTATTTACACCTTTGTTGCTAGTTTCTAGCCCCTAGCCTATGGAAGGCGGGCATGGGGTAGTCACGGCACGGGCCCTGAGGACGGGTCGTGACATAATGTTACCATTAGGAATAGTAACCTAGCTATTAGAATATTACCCTCACTTAAGTATGTGTAAAATAAAATTTTGGTATCTTATAAAAGGAAAATATATCAAATTTATATCATCTCCTAAATATATAAGTTTTTTTGAAATGATAAATTAAGTTTTTTTTTGTTTTTGTAAAACTGGTATCTTTTATTTTAATTTGTATAAGAAATAAGAAAATTTGGATGAATACTTAATTTCATAAAATTGGTTTATAAAAAGATATTATGTTTATTTATAATTATAATAAAATTTAATGAGACAATAAGTAATTTTTCAAACTGACAAAAATGTATAATGATATTAAAATATGATTTTTTTATATAAATAAATATATTGTTCAAATTTTTTCTCATTTTTAGAATATTATATTCAAAATAATTACTTTCAATTCTAGAATCTATAAGTTAAAAATTGGTTAGGGTAATTTTTTTTGAATTCTTCTGAAATAGTTGAAATTTTTGTGAGTAGTGAAAAGATACAAAATATGGTATTTTCCAATATAAGAAAAATAAAAGAATTAGTTTTTCATGGATGGAGTATGAAAATAGATTCTCGAACTAACATGCAATAATTACATTTTATATTCATAAGAATCATTGTTTCTCACTGTATTGGGAAAAAATAATCAATAATCAATATTACATTCATAATCACCATTCTCCCAAACATATAAATACCACCCCTTCTCCCCAAACATTATATAAATATTATATTTCTCATACACACAAAAATCACTCCCCATACCTCTCCCCATGTCCATATTGTTTTTGTGTTACCAAAATACCAAACCATGGTCCCTTAAGGTGGCTTCCAAAAAAGGACATCCAAAGAGGTATTGTTCTTAACAAAAAAATTCATTAATCTTATTTTCTTCTACTTCCTCCCAACTTATTCCATATAACATGAAATAATTACTCCAGTATAATAAATATACAAGACATTAATTTTCATAATGAAATATCAATTATCATATCTCGTTGATTTTTTTACTAAATCAAAAATGATTGTTCATAATATGGTGGGTTCACCACCTCCATGAAAAATATACCTTTCCTTTTTCTACCACAATTTATGATGGCTTTAGAAAATATATTATGGTTAAATATGATGAAAATATTTTCATTATTACTTATTTAATTTTAAATAAATTATTAATATTCATTAAATTAAATAAATCTTATCTAGTCCATGATGGTAGGTAAAACCACTTAAATGAACTTACTGTATAATGATATTGTATATACTAAATTAATCATCTTGATTTTATAACGGATACAAATATTTTTGAATATTAAAACTTATATAAGTACATGATTATCATTTCACTTTTCTTTTATATTTTTATTCCTTTTTATACGTTCTTTAATAATTATCCAAAACTAAAGAGACATTGGAACCGTGAAACAAACAAGATTAAGAGAGTAGAAATAAATATGATGTCTTAACCAAATTAATTTAAGAAAAAATAAAATAATAGTAATTTATAAAATATGGATGAAAATGTGTATTAATAAGTAATTTAACAAATTTAATTTTATTATTTGGGAATTTAGGCGATGGTATCAAGTGATTCAAGGACCTATAATAAGGGATCT
Source organism: Viscum album (assembly GCA_963277665.1). Classification (NCBI taxonomy): domain Eukaryota; kingdom Viridiplantae; phylum Streptophyta; class Magnoliopsida; order Santalales; family Viscaceae; genus Viscum; species Viscum album. Next base: position 459,503,643 of record OY728141.1, on the reverse strand, counting down.
CTTTAAACCACCTAATTTTATTCAAGTTATTCCATTTTCTATCTAGCTAGATATATCTCTCTAAATAACAATATATAATAAATATAAATTATATCTATACTTCTCTAACATATGTAAATATATTTTTCACCCTTTTTATGGTAGGTTTGTACATTTTATTTGTTCATTTATCAATACTATAATTAAAATCAAACCGGACGATGGGGATATTTTCCACCAATTAATAATTTTAGGTAATAAAAATTTATATTGTTTTACACATTCATGATTTGGTAAAATAAATAATTTTTTATTTTTTCAAATTTACCTTTGTTTTTGATAAAAAACAATATTATTTCCATTATTAAAAGTATTTTACCCATTCTTTAAAGAATTATTTTAAATTTTCAATTCATTATATAATTATCTTTCTTTTCTAATACTATTTTAATTAAAATAACTACATATTTGAAGAATTTTTTTATTTATTATAATATCAACATCCAAAATATTTAATTTCATCTTCTTTTAGATTTTTTATGAAATATAAGATGAATATTATTTGATTTAAGATTATGTAACTTATTACTTTCTATGGTTATTTCTTATTCTTATGCCTTATGTTGTATTCCCTTATTTTGAATAGATCTTCATCTACATATTATGATTGGTTAATCCAGATAGTTCACTAATTCTTTGGGTAATTTTTATATCTCAAGAAATTATATGTATGTGATTAGTTAGAAAACCTAATCCACTTATTGGGTTGTTTCCAACATGTTATGATGTCTCAGTTGTGATCCTTACTTTATTCGTATGATATAATGTTTTATATTGGTTCCAAATTTCTATGATGTCATGGTCCTATGATTATATCTTATTTATATAATTCCTCAATGTAATTAATCATAAACATTGTCCTTTATAATATCATGTTATTTCATTTCACCCATATGTTATACTCTGTTAGCATGTATATTCCCTTGTTTGGATCTGCTTATCTCTCCTTTTTAATCATTCCATAGGTTATCATATATATTTTGAAAACATTAACTTTATCTTATCGTAAAATATGGATTTTCATATAAATAGTTTAATATTTTTTATTTTTTATCATGATTTACAAACCTCGTCACCAAAACTCACTATACCTATTGATCCTTTGGTTCTGTTCTGTGAATTTTCATTTTGAAAATCATGTAATGATATATATATGAGTATTGGATCTATAGAGTTGGTATAAAATAAATTCGTAGTTTTCATCGGGGAGTATAACAATAATAAATTATTAATAACTCTAGAGATAAGTCTAATTATTGTTTTAAATCCATAAATTTTGTTAAAATATAGAGTGACTAGTTCCTAATAAAAGAAATACATGTCTTGATAATAAAAGTGTATGTATATCTAAAATATATATAACAATTTGTTATAACCCGAAAAGGGGTTTTTGGGTATTAACATGATTTATAGGTGTTGAATTAAAATGATTCCTTTCTACACACATGATTTGACACTCCTGAGGGATATGCATTGGTTAAATCAAGATATAATTAATGACCGTTATTAAGAGATAGTATATGTTGTTATGTTAGAAAATAATAATTGGAAATTTACCATTGATTAAAATATTAAAACCTAGAGACCCACAATTATTATATACAACTAATTTATACGTTTTTTCTTATATGTTCATAGTCTTAATTTATACAATATTATTAGTTTATGTATTCTCATTCACAATTTTCCTTTTTTTTGTTAACGGCTGAAAATGGGAGGAATCAATGAAACATAGAATTTAATTGAAAAGATTAGTATTTTCCAAATAAAATTATAAACAAAATTGGACTGCGAGCTGAGAACATCATTGTTTATAAGATCAACTGAGTCAATTTATCAATAATAACTTCATTTTTGTGGAACAGTATCCTTCACCTAAGAATGATAATGTACGATTGATTAATTTAGGAGAAAAAGGAATCCTAATGTTAGTGGATATTATTATTCCATCATCATGGAACATTTTATTAACTTTTTCGATAATATATTATCATTCGTCCAAATCCCTAAACAAGATAATTCAGTGTTGATCTTTTATCTATGAGATAGAGAAGCTGATGTATGGTAGAAAATGATCTAGAACCCATCTCCCAAGGATCAAATAAAATACATGGAATGTGAAGGATTCATGAAAATATATTCAATAAACATTTTTTTAAATCTCTCATTCTTGAAATATAGAAGGAATTACTTTTACTTAACAAAAAGGTAGATGATTATACAGGGGATTACTAGGAAAACATCACAAGGCTTACACAATATGCCTCTGGGTTTTTCATCAACAATGATATTGAGGTGGAAATAATATTTAATTGATTAATTTTGTTTTATGAATATTTTGTTATTTAATACATTGATATCTATGATGAAATTTTATATTATCCCCTCAATCACATGATGGTTATTAGTAATTCTTAGTGGTTACAATCAGATGGAGATAAACATAAAAATGGAGTTTAATTTTGGATGATCAATTGTAAAATCCCATTTAATTATGAAAACCCAACTACCTATGTGCCAAAATATTCAGAAGAATCATCTTATAGACTATCAAAAATCAATGATAATATTATTTCATTGTGGAAAATAAGGGAACTAGTCTAATAAAGTCGAATGGTTATAAATAAGACCACTAATGTGATGGAATAAAATAATTTTTGTGTCAATTCATAGAATATTGTCTAATGTTTCAATGATAAGTTATATGGATAATATGAAAACCAATTCCCTAAACCAAGTGTCATCAAAGATAACCAACAACAAAAACCTTCAAGGCAAAGACAATAAGGAAGGGATTAAGATATCAATACTCTGAGATGGATCCCAACAATGATGTTATGATATGAATGTTAGTTATTCATTACAGAATATAATATTTACTATTTGATTTTGGTTCTATGAATTATTGCATATCATGCTTGTATAGTAAAACATTCAAACAACGCTGCAAAAAAGGGGGTTCAGTTTTCTAAAAGAATAAAAAACAAATAATTTTTTTTCATATCATGTTCATAACACCTCACTAATCAATGTTCTTGTTTGAATCATGAATAAAACCATTTCATAATCATTTTAGAAAAATTTAATGTTATACATGGCATGGATTTTATTCCCCTATATGAAGACAAAATCAACTATCAGGAGTGTGAAATCAATATCCATATCTCTAATCATCCTCATATCCTATAAATGTATAATGTGGATGATGAATTTACTTTAGAGTATTTTTATGAAGCATTGGTAATATTGGTTTACGACCATGAATGTTAAGCTATAATAGTTAATACAATGGAAAGAATCAGGCCTAAATACCAAACCAATTGTGAGGGGTTCTATTGATGTATTACTTTCATGGTTATTTGGTCTTCCTTGTAACATAGAGATTTAGATATCAATTGAACTTATACCTATATATCTACCCATATAAAATACACTATATAGAATGGAAACCATCAAATTGGATCAAATAGGGAAGGTGAATAATATAACAGGAATATGGTTTTAGAGACCTGAGTTCTTCACCATGGGGCATGATATTCCTCTTATCAAATAAATAATTATGGGTTAATGCACATGCAGTACAATTATAATAATCCAAATAAAATAATGAAAAAGAAAAAGTTTCCCCATCCATAGATTAAATAATTTTTCAATCAGCAATTTGTGTCCCATTACTCCTATAATGTTAATCTATACACAAGATATCACAAATTAAAGGTGAGGAGGGATGATATTTCTAGTAATTAATTTAAAATAATTCATCGGAACAAATATTTAATTGGGTTTATTTTTAGACTCACTAATTATTCATAAATATTCATGGACATAATGAATGTTATTTATATATTACCTTAAAAAAATTTAGTTTTAATAAATGATATTTTGATATACTCTAAAATTATGGAGGAACATGAGGATCATTTCGGTATTGTGATTATGAATTTGTTTATAAGATAATTTATAACACAATTACAGTAAATTGGAGTTTTGAATGGGTAATGTTTCATTATTGGGGCATGTTATCACCAAAAAGTAGATATTTATATATCCTTCAAAAGAAAATGTGATTGAAAGGTAACCTATACCAATATCTAAAATTGAAACCTATAGTTTCCTTATACTAGCTAGGTACTATAAAAAAAATTGAGGAAATTCTCATAATTTTAAAAATTAATGACCATGCTAACTCAAAATGTAGTAATGTTTATATGTATTAATGGATATGAAATGAGGTTCATAAAATTTAAAAAAAGTTCTATCATTATGATGGTATTCAATATACCCTCGAGTGTGTAACTTTTCATGTTATTCGGTGATGCCTCAAACAGGGTTGTGGGTATTGTACTAATAAAAAATGGTGTTTTGATATCATTTACCTTAAACCAATTACCATTTTATTAGTAGAACAATCCAACACATGATCTAGAGATCAATGTAGTGAACATCACATTAATGATTTGGTAATAATTGTCTCTATGAGTACTCATGTGAAATATAAACATATCATAATATCCCCATGTATATATTCACATCAAATGATCATAATAAATTCCAGTTATGATGGAATGTGATGATCAAGGATTATGAATACTTAATATATTGGATATGGGGAAGGAAAATAAAGTGTAAGGTGATCTATGTAGAAAGGATCAAAAATCTTTATCAATTATGATATATAATAAGGATGAAATCTTTATAGACTTGTATATTATAGACATGGATGTCATAAAAGAATTAACAACATATAAACAAGATCAAATGATTCTTAAGACATCCATTATAGAGATGATAAAATATTCTCAATGGGATTATTTGTAAATACAAATGAAGTTGAAATCTATAAGAATATTGGAATCCAAATAGTTCAAAAATAGTAAAGAATTTGAACAATTTGTTCAATGATTATATATTCTATAAAATCATGTGATAAAGAAGGAACAATTAATTGATTCAAAAAACTCAATACTCTCCATCCACCTACAGAGTATGAAGATGTATTGGGATCCCCAAAATAATTATTTGTGAGAAAATATAAAAAAGATTTTAGAATAAAAATCAAATATCATCATAGGAAAGAATGTGAATGAAGATGGGAAAATAGTTGGTAACGATGTTACCATTACCCATACCAACATGGAAGTTAGAAAACATAGTTATGGACCTGGTTACATAACTTCCAAAGAAATAAAAATAATCTAACAAGATATGGGTTGTAGTAGATCTAATAAATATTTCTCACTTTATATCAATTCCAGATGAATTCTAATTTGATCAACTTGAAAGGAAATTTTTTAGGGATGTTTAGAGGCTTCAATGAACCCCAATATTGATTGTGTATGACCGAGATCCAAGGTTTACATCTATTTTTTTGAAATTATGCCAACAAAATATATGAAATGAGTTGAAATTTATTAAAGATTATCTCCCCAAAACTAATGGAATTTTGATTTGACTATCCTGACACTTGAGGAAATTTTCTGAGAAATATCAATGTCATTAAAAGGATTATGGGATAAAAATAATCATTTTTCATATTTATTATACAATAATATATTCCACTCAAAGAATAAAATGAATATATGTAATGAAATTATGGTAAAATATGCAGAACACTTTCCTGTTCAGATGACATTTGTGAGTGCAAGAGTCTAATATATGAAAATCCCAATAAAATTGTAATAAATGTAAAGAATATTAAGAAACACCCCAAGATGAAATAGTGTTGATATAATAGAATTGTTGACTATTTTTGACAAGGCCTGTAGTTTAATGTTGAAGGAAATGTGTTCCTCTTTTAATTTCCCTAAAAGAGAGTGATTTGATTTTGCATCAAGGGAAACCTGAGTCCTAGATACATCGGTCCCTTTGAATGTTTTGATCACATAATAGTAGTTACCTATAGGATATCATTACCATAAACTATGTATCAATTACATGACGTGGTCCATGTATCCCTATTGAATAAGTATATACCATTTAACTCACCTGTACTAAATGTTTAGGTCGTACATTTATAGAGTCATCTATCTTATGAGGAGCATCTGATGAATATCTCATATAGAAAATGATCTACTAAACCTGATTACTCTCCAATTCAAATTAATATGGAATTAATATAAGTATGGGGAGTAAAAATTTGAGCTATAGAAAGAAATTATTTAAATTTTCAATCAAATGATTTTATCTTAGTATGTGAAACAAAATTTCTAGGGTGAAATTTCCTAATGGGGGAGAACGTAACAACCCATACAGTAATAAATGAAATTTACCATCTAAATTTTTAAAGTTTCGCACATGGTAATATAGTATGATATAAAACACATAATCCTCATATTGAAAATCAAAAAAAACATTATTATATTTATTCAGACATTACATTTAGATATTAAATATAACCAGGAGAATTGAGAGTTTTATAATGTGAAAAAATGAAAATAGGATATTTATAATATGTAAATTTTTATCTTCTTAATCCCTAAGAGTGATCACACTGATGAATAACACACTGGAAATAAAATATAATTTCATTAATGAAATATCCATTTTGATAACAAAACATTATGACCTTGAGAATAAACGTAGTTGAATGAAAAATGAATAAAATATTAGGTATTTATAGAAGTTACAAAACCCATATGTCCGTTGGAATTTTGGTCATTTGAATAGTAATATAACTGTTGTAATTGTATGTTGACCTTTATGAATCGTATCATGACCAATATAATTGTTTCCTCACATATGAAACTGTAAAATAATATTTTTCTATCTTATAAAATGAAAATATAATAGTTTTATATAATATTACAGACAAATAAATGTTTTAAAATTCATAAAATATGTGATTGTATTTTTATAACACCAATATGCTTTATTTGTATTATTACAGTAAATATAAAAATTAGAAATGAGGGATATTTTAATAAATTGGTTTTATAAACCAATATTAAGTTGCATTATAATGAGTATATTTTATGATAATCAATGTAATTTTTCAAAGGGATTGAAAACTGATCTTAATATTAAAAATATTATATTTAAATAATTATCGATTTTATTTAAATACTAATTTTATCATCTTTATAGAAATATTTTCATTAAATGGATTTCGATTTTGGAATCAGCTATTAAAAAAATTGCTATGATCAATTTTTCTTATTTTACTACAATACTTGAATTTGTATTGAATAGGAAAATACGACAAAAGATTGTATTTTTCATTGTAATAAAAATACATGAATTAATAGGTAATGGATGATGTATGAAAAAATTAGCTTGAAATCACATGAACACAATAATATATATATATTAATAATATTTTTCATTATATGTTGTCTTGAGATAAAATAATAAGCTAATAAATATTTCTTTCAAAAGACCCTTCTACTACCCATATAAACAATACCACATATATCAACACTTTTTAATCATCATTGCTTTCCAATATTATATTGAAATATATCCACATTCCCCTTCATAAATCCATAGAGTTTTGGTATTACTATAATACCATACACTGATACCTTAAGGTGTTTTCAAATAGTGGACATCCAAAGAGGAAATGTTCTAAATCGAGATATCATTTAATCTTATTTTCTTATACCTCCTTCTAATTTTTTTCATCCAACATGAAAAAATAACTATGGAATCATAGATAAAATTTAATTAGATTTTGTTAATTTAATAACATTTTTCAACATTATTTAATTTACATTCAAGGAAATTTATTGTTCATATTATGGTGGGTTCATCACCTCCATTAACAACTTACATCATTTTTTCTCCACCACCATCATGTATGGTTATATAAATAATATTTTTTTTAAATATGATGAAAATTAATATATTTAACATATTCTCTTTTTTGGATACTATTAATATTCATTTAATTAAGTAAAAATAATCAATTTCATTACGGTTAGTAAAATAGTCTAAATGAACTAAATAAATAACGACAGCCTTTATTCTAAAAGAATGATATGTCTGGAAGAACACACTATAATATTTGGGACGATTTCATATTTTTTTAGGACTTGAATATAAGATAAATTTACTTCTATTATTATTGTCCCATTTGGACTTAACATTAATAATTATAAACATAATAAAGTGTCATTTGGACTATGAAAGGAATACCCATAGGAGAGTAGGGTTAAACACGAGGTCATAAAAATGATATTAAATAAACCTAAAATAATAGTAATATAAATTATTTATTAAAATGGTTCTTAATAATTTATATAAGAAATTTACATTGATTATTCTATATGTTATCGAGTCATACTAAGAGAGTCAAAGATTGCAGGTATGATAACACATCAGACAACCATATTTTCTTTGGATTATGACATTTTATCTCTAGAAAACTTCTCTCTATATTTAACATTATGGAACTCATTTAAATTATTTATATATTTCAATATCATATATACCTATCTTATTGTAACTTATTTTTGGGTTTATATATTTCTTATATTCATTTCTAAATACCGTCTTTAATATAAAAATTAATTAAGGGGAAGTTTTCTATACATAAATACTTTTATATAGCACTATTTTAAATTATTTGGGTGAATCCAAATTATTATATTGATGTTCCAATAATTTTAGGCCTACAAACATAAACAATGAAAAAAAAGATATGTAAAAAATAAAACCAGAAATATAAGGAGGTCATAAATAGTGTAGGGAAAGCACATCACCTCTCAGATGGTTCACCGCCTCAATTGATAGGTAACTCATACTCAAAAGCATGTAATCTTACTCTATTTACCAACCATTGATGTAATAAACTCCTTAACATTATTACCCTCACTCCAAGTATGATATACCATAATATTATAATTTATATAAGTTCTTCCTCGACTTATAAAATTGGAAATCAAAAATTGAATGTTACCTAAAAAAACTTCCAAACTATTATTCTAATGCCTTCATAACTGAAGGTATGTTTCCATCACAATTGATTCATCCAAAAGGAAAAACCTACTACCATTTCTTTCTATGAATGAACAAATAACATATCTCTATGGTTCCTAAACAAAACCACCACCCTTAATTACTCCCATACTAAAAAATACATCCTTTTAAATCATGATAACAGAGTAATAGGGGTGTCTTAAAACTCATGGACCCTTCATGACTATCATATGTTACATGATAGGGGATCCTACACCTAAGAGAGGTTTAGGAGTAGGATATTATTCTTAGTTCTTGAAGTGACAGATCATATCATGCAGGATACTTTTGGTTCTAGAGATAATATGTCTCCTAGTGTATAAAATACCCTCCACCCCTTCTGAGTTGGGGACCTTCTAGATGCACAAATAGCTAGTAATGAGTAACAAAGTATAGTACTTATTCTATAGATCAACTTCCCCTACACCCTTGTACTAGCCATCTAGAAATTTGGTTCCTTAAAATATTTTGGTGGAAAGAGTGGTAAAACAACCATATTCCTTCCACACTGAACAAGCTCACTTTCTGTTGAAAAACATGAGAACAATTTCTCCTCCTGATGGTATATTCAGTGCCAATATCAAGAAACCAAATAAATTACATTGTGTTTAAAATTATGTTTAGTAGTAACCACATGGATCCTAATTTTCCACATAAGTAAAATGTTATTAAAAGGATCTTTGAACCATAACAACTCACTATGTTTTTCCTCTTCGTAGTGAGACACCATCACTCTTCTAAAGTCATTCAATAAGAACTCGCATGATGATGATCCTATAAATACACACATGTATGGTTCATCATTTAACTCAATGAGATTAAATATATCCATTTGTTTCTTATCCATGATGGTGTTGATGAATCTTTGGTTCATACTTTCATGGTTGAATGTGATATATACAATAAGACAATTATGGAAATTAATATTTTTCTATGCCTAGTTGTGATCCCAAAAAAGTGATATCTCTCTTATCTACAATCCATTTTATATGGATTCAAATTGATGGAATATATGGATGAATGAGAGACCACAAATATTAAAGACTCCCTCTCACAGTCACCTTATCCTTGTTTCATTTATTATCCATAATTCCTCTTAATGGGGTTCATTCGTCGAGGATCCCCCATTCCAATTTCACATGAATTCATTGAATATTATCAAAAATATTTTTTTCATATATTCCCCTATACATCATAGTTCCAGTAATTCTATCCAAAGAATTATTATGATACATACCTTCTGAATTTGTATCCTATATTAATGATGTCAAAATAACATCAATGTAATAGATAACTCAATTGGGAACCATAATAACTGATGAACGGTAATATATGATAGAATTATATTCACCAGAGTTATTCTAACACAAAAAGATATATAGTAATTTTTCAAGTTCATAATCCTCCATGTGATCCATCTAATTATTTTATCATAATGAGGATTGTGGGGCATACTCAAAGTGATGTTGGAACATGGGTAATCCATAGGGAAGTATCTACTCTACATGTCTAGACCATTAATGAGAGAAAAACTCCCCTATTCAATCACCCTTTATAAATATTGAAATTACTCATCACATGGTTGATTTCCTCACCACTCTATTTATAGTAGTTTTGAAGAACATTTTGGATGGCATATATTGACCTCTCATTGGACAATGCAAATATTATAGGATCATTTGCAAACATTAATTGTTAAATGGTAGAAGAATGATACATTCAAAGGTAAATAATCACATTTTCCCTAAAGATAATGATATTAATTAGGCGACTGAGAACATCATGTGTGATGGTGAAAATTGTTGTAGAAAAAATATCCCCTTTTATTAGACCAAGGTTTTCCTTGAAAATATCATAGTTTATTTCCATGAAGGACATTGATATCCAAGAGGATACAAATAGCCATAACACAATATCCAATTGTCGGGGGGAATCCCATAATGTCAAATAAATTTATGATACAATTCTTCTCAACATGATCATTATCCTTATACATGTAGAGATTGATTTCCATATTTGAACCAAGGACCTTGTGATTAATTTCACTGGTCACTTCTTCAGCCATTTATATCACTTATTTTATATAACTCCCATTCACAAACATATGTTTCTCTCTAGATATACAACATTGATGATCAGTTGAAATAATTATGTTAATGAAACTATCATATACCCTATAGGGAAAATTACACAACATATTTGAATTATAATGTTGGAGATATAAAGGGTCTATGATCTTAGGAATTTACACTCGGGTAGTAGCATTGGCCATAAAAGAGAGGAATTCATCCCTAAAGAATTCTTGAACTACATGCATCAAATCACACATTATGAGATCAAAATAAACCATATATAATGAACATATAAAACTATTTGGGCATGGTGTTCTCTCTATGATAAGACCAAACATCACATCGTAAATATACTCCACCTCGGGAATGGATTCAAATAGTAATTGTCAACAGAAGAGGGTACATGAGGAATAAAATTCAAATGATATTTATTTCCCCTTAGATAGCCACATTTCATGATGGTACTTTTACCAGAATGAATAAACATAATATATAATTCATCTATACATATAATCACTCCACAATCAACAGTGTAGCCTACATCATGGAGCATAAAATTTGTTTGGATGAACTACTTAGTCTCCTTGATATATGTGTAAACAAATGTCATATTTGGTATCCTTCTTGAATCCATTTTATTCTTTAATATTCATGCAATGTTTTTTCTTTCCCCATTATCATGTCCTTCAGAGTATCCTTTTTTCATGAAAAATCACAAAAAATATACTAATCTATCAACAAATAAATATTAGTCCCCATATGAAAAATATTTTCCTTAATTTTATTCATGTTTTGGCATCATGGAGGTTGTATCATATAGAAAAAATAAAGATCTCCCTTAATCCAATGAAGTTTGATGTGACACTCACTCCATGAATTTCCTAATGATAGATTTTTCCATGACTTTCTCACCATGTCTTCATAACCTAGAGTTCTAGTCAATATATTCAAAATGAGAAACACCCACCGTACTCTTTCCCGTGGGGAAAGACAAAAAACAATAGAGAATGAAAAGAAATAATCCTCATTAGATGCGTAAACATAGCTTCTAGGTAGGAAGATATATAATGAATGTTGTAAAATCATCAGTCCAGGTGATACCCTGTGAAAGTATCCACCTTCTTATTGTTACACTATGTTAATAGATCACATGGGTATCTTATATCAAGAAAACCACTGTAGGTTATGAATGAAACAAACCCATTTATTGACTTATGTTGAAAATTAAAACTACCTTTCTTTTCCCCATTATTAGAAAATATCATAAAATCGCCACCCCCTATATATGAATACTCCCTCGAATTGAACAAAATTAAATTAATCCATAAGGATTATATTTTATGTATATCAAAAGTATTGTATACAAAGGATAAATAGGATTTATGAGTAGTATAAGTGATTTTCATGGTGATATACTAGTCTATATCCTCGATCAGTTCTACCGAGATATTTGGATTCTAGAAGATCCTTATCAGATTATTATGTGGATTTTCATTCATATAACCACTCATATTTATTCTGTTGGAAAACTAATCTATTTTGGTGTATAATTTCTGGGTCTATAACACTGTAACTATGGGATATTTTCTTTGAAAAAATCATTTTCTGAAAAATAGGTATTTTCCAAAGTACCGAGGCCTCATGGATTGTATATGAGAAATATAATCATTGAAATGAAACATGTCTCGTTCTAGACCTCAATGATGAGGCCCACATTATTGAGGATGTTTATTGACTTTATATGAGTTTAGATTGAGGACGAGTACCTAATCCCTTCTATAGAGAAAAAATAATAAATGATTTATGGGGAGGGGTATCATTAAAATGTGTATCAACATTCCTTGACTCTTTGGAATAGGAAATGGAATAATGAGAGGTGGAGAAACTTATGGTGGGGGATATCATGCACATGATGTCAAATAAGGATCCCAAAAAAACTATCGACTGAGAAGACACTTCTTTATCCAATTGAAGAGAAGATAATTTTGAGAGAAATGAGACCATGTCAATATGTGATAATACATTAATAATGGGTTTAATAGAATCATAAAATTATATGGAGGGATTGGCGTCTCTTGGAATAGAATTCCTGATAGGAAACCAACATCACATTATGGATTTTCCTTGGTCTTGAAAATTTCATAATGGTGAATATTCCATATAACACCCATCAGAGGGAGATAAAAAGCTAAGATAAATATATAGAACTAAATCCAAGAAATATGAATAAGCATACCAAGAACCCTAACGATCCAACCTAAGGTATTCCTCACTAGTATATGGAGACTAAGAAGAAACATTCAGAACATCCCAATCCCGAACCTACAACGCCAAACATAAAATGGACAAAGATATACCACCCTCATCCACCTAGAAAAGAACTCCACTATTGGAGGGACTCTGCTAATGGACACCATAACGACCTAATTTTTTCTTCACACCAACAAACAATGAATTACATTAAAGATTAAAAAATACACAAAACATGGTATGTGATTTATAAGAATGTTTCTGATTCCAATCAAATGAATCATGTGTTCAATGATAGATCTTATCTAGAAGTGTCTAAGATATATCATTTCCAATGAAAATCCTTGTAACCACTGATTTCCCGAAGCAAAAGGTTCAGTCAAATGAATATAGGAATTCCACCTTATTAGTCACTAATTGAATTTAGAAATAATATGTCTGATACATGAGTTGGATTAAATTTAGTTTTACCAAATCCTCCAAACCTGGGGATTCCTTACTGAAGTGAAACTCTGACATCCATAAGGGGAGATTGAAGTGCAACCACACAATAGATTTAATATATTTACACCACACCTGAACAAATAATCTACCTAATCACATGTATTATTCATAAAATAAACTCTATATGTGATACCTATTATTATTGATTCAATTATGAAATTCCAAAATATATTATTCATTTTAATCTTTGTAATCATTATGAAATATCCATTGAATATTATTTGATGAAATAATATGTAACCCATTAAATTCCAGGGGTATTTCTTATCATTATAACTTAGTATTGATTACTTTATGTGGAATATAGATACATGTACATGTTTTTATTGTTGTACCTATATAGAGCATCAATGAATTAGGTAAATTTTATATCTCATATGTAGGTATATATGGGATTAGGGAATAATCCAAATCCATTATATAACTTTGTCCACAATGTCATGTTTTCTTGGTAGTTATCCTTTACTTTAGTTATGATATAGTTTTTAATTTTCTTTACACATTCTAATGATTCTATAAATCAATGATTCAATCTTATTTTTGTCATTCATCCTAGTTTCCATTCTTGTACCTTATCCTTTATGATATCGTGGTATGTTATTTGACTCATATGTTATTATCTTTAATAATTCCTTTTCTCTTAGAAGGTTTTATAGATCATCCTTTTTTTAAATCATCCATATGATATCCTATAAAAAATTAGAATCTAAAAGGGATCTATGATCACACTATAGAGTTTAAAATAAATATGTTGTATTTTTTATTCATTTTGATGTTTTATAAATCTAGTCCCCAAAATACTCTAGTCTAATGGATCCTTGAATTGTTTTTTTGTGGATTTTTATAGTGAAAATCATGTAATGATATATGTAAGAGGCTTGGGTCACTAAAAATAGATCATTAATTATAACCATTATGTAAATTAAAGTGTGGTCCACATAAAATTAAATATTTTTTGGTTATATATATGAGATAAATTTGTATAGAAATCAATCAAAAAAGATTATAATTTTGTAAAATAATGAAAGGTATACATGAAAAAAAATAAGATGAGGTTAATGGTTAATAGGAGTAACTGATTTTACTCAAAAATTAAATTATTAAAAATTGTGTGGATATAGTTTAGTTTAAGTACAATGTCATTTATGAATCTTGAAACATTGATGGATTTATTAACAATGTTAATGATAAGTGTAAGAAGATCGTGATATTGAATTATAAGCTATTATGACTTCAAGAATTATATATGATTAAATATGTCCTTACACTCCTATAATGGATTTTAGAAAAAATCATAAATTTGAATTTAAATTAGATGAATAGGTGAATGAAAAGGCTTAAAAAATCTCAAGAAATTTTTTGGTATGTCTTTTTTTTCAATGACCATTTCTTAAATGTAAAATTTTTTTGGTTACCATGCATCCTAAAGAAATATTGAGCCAGATTATAATAATAATTTAGTTACTAAATGGAGGAATTATGGATTTTCGAAATCCCAAAATGTATTGTGGCATAAAATAATACTGGACTTAACAAACAAATAAGATATATATTTTTGGGTAATATGAAATATTTAATCTAATTTTGTTCTATTAAAAAATGAATAATTTTTTTGTAGACAGGGAAGAAAAATATAGCTATAAATAATTTACTATAAAAGAAACATTATTTTCTATGTATATTTATATTTTTTTGTAGGTTTTTTTGCACAAGGTTTTGTATTGAACAAAAAGTGCATCATATGAGAGAAAATATCTTACACTTATGGGGATTTAAGAAAGGATTATATAAAAGTTTAACTTATTGTAGAATTTGTAAAACATGTTTGAGAAGGAGATATCTTATACTATTATTGAAAATTTTATTATAAAATCATTCTATTCATTAATATTATAACATGGTTTAAAAGGAGAAAACCTGATAAAGATAATATATTTTATGTTTATCTCATTGAAATTATTATTGATGATATTGGGATTATGAAAATAGCTAATCTTCTCTGATAATGGGAAATATGACGATTCAAATAGACATAAACCATTGGGATAACTAAACTGTATGACTCCAGAACAATGAAAAACTATACATTAAATTAAATACAATTGGAAAATTTGGAGTAAATGATCTATGAAAGAATAATGTTCTCCACGTTTAAGTCTTCCGAAATAATTTTCTAAGTGTTGGTCTATTGTGTGAATCCAATAATGCAACACAATTTTCCTAAGAAATTTGTATTATCAATTGAATAGATTATATAATTCCTTTAAAGGGAAACTGTGTAATTGTAAATATTTATCAAATTTATAGTATTGAAAACTCGTGTTTTTTTTAAAAAACATATTAAAACATCAATGCATTGACCATATTAATCAACAATAATTTATGTAATTGATATGGTTTAGGATATAAAATATTTTATAAACATAAATTCAGACAGTGATTCAATATATGCATATTTCTTAAATGATAGATATGATAGGAATACATAAAAATCAAAAAAAAATAGACAACCATCATAGAGAGCATGACACTTGAGGTTAAAATTATTCTTAAAGCAGTTGGGATTGCATGAGGTGAACATGATTATACTTTATATCTGGAGAATAATCATAAAGATAGAAACATGTTTTTAGGAAATTTCAACAAAATAATATTTTTTTCCTTGGGATGAAATTTTCAATGTGTCTGATAAGCTAATTAAAAAATATTTTGAACTAGAATGATTGGTGAATTAACATTCTGTCATGGAATTTAGAGATTTCCAAATTCTATTATAAAATTTATTTAATAAATAAAATTTAAAAAAGTTTTTTTGATTCATTTAAATATATATTATAATAAACCCATGTGAACATAAAATTAACAAATAATGATATTGTTGAAGAATTCTGGTGAAAATTTTTTCATTGTCATAGAGTTCTGAAAAATCACAAAAATATTACTTTATTTGAAAATAGCGTAAAACAATAAAATTCCTTTAACATAAAAAGAGATAATATATCAAAGTGATCCCAATGAAAGACAATTTAGGACTATAAAAATAATAATTTTATATATCAATGATATTATTGACATTTTCTGGTTTTATAGTGGATTAAATGAGAATTAACTATCGGGTTTCATAGTGACCAAATAGGATAGCTCAATTGATGATTGAAGGTATAAATTTTATACTTCTTTCAATCATATATGAAAGTATGAATCATGGTTTTGAAAATAATCCTTCATTTAGTTAAGTACAATAAAGGTGAATTACATTATAATGAATCAAGAATATACCCAATTTAGTTTGATGAAGTGAAAATTAGAGGATTTTAGTGAAGAGGTTTAATCAAATGTATCTATAATGTGTTAAAATATATTTGTTATAAATCACATAACAAATATAATAAAATAATTCAATAAATAAATATTTTTAGATAAATTATCGTTAAATCGTTGTAATGGTGGAGTAAGGATATTTGAAATTAGGGTACCTACATACAAAATATCACTAAGATCATGTTTTCATAAATTCAATTTTATGTAATGTGTTTGATCAACATAGGAAAAAACATAGAGTTAAAACAATTTATTTAACTTGAATAATAAGAGAAAATACCACTTCCACCAATATAAGTGATTGCAATAATTTTTTTTGGATATGTGGTTTATTGTGGCACAATTATATATTATGAAAAATATTTTCTATTTATCACATTTGGTTCAAGGAATCCCATAAAATCGTTTTCAAAGAGAGGGAAATTATAATAGATCACAAAATATGGGTAGATATCCCTTAAGGGGGATAAATTATGGAAGGTCTACCAAAATGATTATAATATAGAATGATCTAAAGGGGAGAATGAACTTGAGATAAAACTAAAGGAATGAAACAGTCTTTAGTAAAAGGAAGAAATATAAATAAATGAAAAGAAAAGTTGAAGGAGGTTTATGAGAGTAAATAAGATACATATTTCTGTTTACAACTTGTATCCAGTGATTCATTATTCCTCAATAATTGGTATTGAATATTCCATCATCTATGTTCTAGAATTCAACTAATATATGAGTGTCATGGTATGACATTTTGAATATTTCATGGATTAATATTGAACTACATAGTTTTACACCTATTAATCACTAAATGTTTAACATGTGTGGTTTTTGAGTGAATAAATATTATTTAAAAAAAATCACAATGAAATTTATTGTTGTAACACCCCGAGCTTCCACAATACGCTTCTCATTCAATAATGCAATAGCTTGCATTATACGCAACTTTGAGTTCTAAAACATCGCGACTAATCAAAGTAGCCATTATGAATAGTAATAAACACTTTTTAAAATTATAGAAATATTATATTTCAAAATAGACTTCATTTTTGGATTCGGAATATCGAAATTAGCCTATGTTGAATTTTTGGTATTTTTCTGAGAACTTCCAAATTTTTATGAATAGTGAAAAATACTTAAAACAACTTTTTTTAATCAAAATAATTTATAGTGATAAATTATACTATTGAGTGGTTTTAAAGTATAATTAGAATATATTTTTACCATTTTATCCAATGGTGGTCATTATAATTAATTTAACATTGAAATTGGACATAAACAATTGTCAATCTTTTGATATAAATTGTTTCTTAAAAACACGCTATTTGTTGTGACAGTGGAAATTAATTATAAAATTAATTAATGCAACTTATATGTTTGGAATTTTTTAAAATAGACATCATTTTTGAATTCTGAATATCAATTATAGCTTAGGGTGAAATTTTGGCATTGTTCTAAAAAACTTCAATTTTTGATGAATAGTGAAACCACTAAGTGGAAGTTAAATAACTTATTTTTCGTTTAAATGAAATATTACAACTTTTGTGATTTGATTTTCAAAAATCTGACATACATGGTTTTCATTAAGAAGTAAAATGTGGTTCAATGAGATTAAAATAATTTTTGGTGAATAGTAACTTTTAAGTTCTTAATCGCGATTAGAGGTAATTAGTGTAGTTTAAGGTAAAAAATAATGTTTTAATAATATGAGATGAGCTTGACACATGTCCTACCCTCATTTGATGTGCCATGTCCGACCAAGACAATCCATGGGTCAACTTGGGGACCCCATGGAGCCACTTTAGTTGGAAAATGACATAAATACCTTTTATTTAATGTTAAAGTAAAAAATGACACAAACATGAAATGTTTTACTAAAACAGTTTTTACATGGGGTTATACAAGTCATATTTTTGACTATAAATAGTCATTGGAAATATAAAACGATTTCCTATATCATAGTTTTTTTTTATAATTTTTATACATTAAATAAATTAAATTATTTATGACATCATTATGATGCAGCGATGACCTCATTATTTAATGATTTTAATAAAATGAAACGATAATGTACAATCCAAGGCTTACATTTGTCAAAAACCTATTGGATGAGTATATTTAGAACCCTTATCACCTTACCCTCAAATTATATAAGTGTGGGACCTCTAAAATCCGAAACTCATTTTATAATAAAGTGACTTTTCCTTACTTTCCAAGAGTGCCCCTCCTCTCCTCTTATAAAAGGCCCCCACCTCTACCACCTCATTCACACTTTCAAGCCATTTGGCTCGGCCAACCTCTGCCCAAATACTCTCCCAACTTCCCCCTATTACTCCTAGAAGCCTCACTTTGGGCAGAACTCTTCCCAAGAAATCCTTTGGCTCAAATAAAAAAGAGTTACCCGATTTTGAGGTAATGTCTTCTCTAATGTTGTTTTGTTTTATTTTTCTTCTCCAACCCCCTAAACTCTTTTTATTCATTTATTTTGTAACAACACTAGTATACTCAATATACTAGGATGTTTTTATAAGAAGGATTCGAGCTACACTTACACACACCTACATCTAATGGTTAAAGAACATACGGTTTCTGTGGATGGCGAATTTCTGGCTCACGAAATGATGATTGTTCAACACTCATATAACAACTTAAAAGGTGGCCATTAAGATGTCACTATATTTATATAGGATATATAATATGTTTATGTTTTACTTATGCTTCTGTATTTCTCATTTATGGCATACCTTATGATTTCCATTATGGGTAAACGCGATAATCTCATTTTAGGAAGTGCGGACTACCGCCCCCTCAAAGTGATGTGAATCGTTAATGCCATATGTGGGATGTATAAAGGATGGAGTAAATTATATTATATATGATATTATACTGTAACTATATTATACCTTTATATAATTATGATTTAATTCCATTAAATACGAAATAGAAATGAAAGTAGCGTTCATGCGTACGTACGGCTTACCGTCTCCATGAACGGTGAATTTCATTTCTTACCTCTAAATGCTATTTAATATTATAAATACATGTATATACTGGATATATATGATATATATGATATCTACATCATGAACATAATTCTGGATATAATGGATATATCACCACATGAACAACTTGTAATTATAAGAATTTTATTTTTGACTCAAGTACCTAAGATCGACAAAATGACCGTTATAAACTTAAATAATTACATAATGTTCATAACATGGTAATAAGGGATATAAATGGAATAATGAACATGAAAAAGGTTCTTAAGTAAATAGTAATTAACTCTATTTTATTATTCAGGAGGTTAAAGAACGGTCGAGTCAGGACAGGACGCAAGGTAAGGGAACTTCTTAACCCAACTTCCATTCTTTGGGTTAATCTACTACTTTCAAATTATGTCATGATATTGTTATGTATTATTTTGTATTTTTACTTTCTTTATGTGTACCTATAGTGAATACACATAATAGATCTATTTTATTTTAAAAATGATCTTTTTAAGGACTTAATCTCAATCTCCTTTCATTGAGGCATATTTGGTTTTATACACAACTTTCATTTATACGGTGTATAAACCCCTTTGACTTTTACGTTTATTCAAAAGGAATATTTTTATATGAAGCGTTTTACTAAACGACAAAAAGGGAATGTTTTTCTTTCCGTACATATGCGGCGACAACGACTTCTCCGCCGCCGTGACCATTATTTGAGTTTCGGCTTCCTCTACAAGCCATCATTTTTTTTAATGAAAAATAACTACAAAGTTTTAACTTTATTTTATTTTGGTATTGAAAATGGTTTTTAAAGAGTTTTTATTATATAAATGTGTTGTATTGATATCTTGTGATTGAAATGTGGAAATGTTATGTTTCCTTTATGCATGTTTTATGTGATACAATTATGTTATGGTTTATGATATGTTTAAAACTATTCATATGAGGAATGCATTGGACTTAATAAGTGACGGGTGGAGCCCGCTATAGATCCTCGATGCATCGGTAGGTCTCATGAGACAACTAGATGTGGAATTGGCCGAGGCCATTTCCCAATTTGATTTATGGTTTTGGCCGAGGCCTTAATCATTTTATACGTCTTGGCCGAGGCCTTGACAAAATGTTTCATAATGTCTGGCATTATTCATTCCATCATTATGAAAGTGGTTATTGATATTTCATGTGATTATTCGACCAGTAGAATATCCATGTGAAGAAGTAAATGACATTATCTCATTTTAATTTTTCTATATTATGTTGATGTTCAAGTGTAAAAGGCTTTTGTTTTAGTTATACATTGCCTTAAATGTTTATGTTTATTTATGAAAGCTTCCGCAATATTGTTATCCTTACTGAGCATCTGAGCTCACCCCTTTCAATGTTTTAATATTTTCTAGGATGTGAAGAAGTATTTTATGAATGACCTGCAGGGATAGTCAGAAGAGGATATGAGTGTAGACTATGAAGACTTTGTTATTAGTTTTTCACTTTATGATGTAATGTAACATTTATGAATGTATCTAGTGTTTCCAAGGCTACTAAACTAATCGGTCTTTCGAGACTTGATCTTTTGTGATCATTCCAATGTTACGAAGTAATTCACCGACTCTGGGTAGCTGGGGTCGGGGCGTTACAGTTGGTATCAGAGGAAGTTTAGTACTAACCTTGGAAAATATATTTAGATAAACTCTGATTAGAGCACATAGCCCGAATATAGACTTTAAGGATTAGTATAGAAGAACTTCCTAGAATTTTGTTATTATAGAGATTTTGTGAGTTTTCCGAGCAATACATCCCTGTCTGGATACGAGCAGGTAGAGGCGGCTCTGCCACAGATGTACCTAGGGGTAAAACTCGAAAACACCACTTTGATCTAGACTCGAACTGGAACTGGTGCACGACAACGGGCCTTGCTGCACTCTTGGTTACGACACTACCAGGGGATATGCTTAGGATAATTCACATTTTCTTTACAAACCACTATGAAGGGTTATGAGTATATACTTCCTAAAAGAAATTTTTTTTTATGATTATGGATTATATCCATAAATAGTTCAATTTATTATTAGTGTTTTCAAGTTTGTTATTATGTATTTCGATTCATAAACTAACCTAGTTTATGGAATTGTATAGAAATGGCGCCGAGTAGAAGGAATGTGAACTCCATCAATACGTATGATCCAAAGAGTAAGAAGGATCATATCTTTCATGGTATTAAGCCAACATTTAGAAGGTAAATATTCTCCCATGTATTATCAAAATATGAAGAAATAGTATCATGTGTTAATAAGATAAGTAGAGAATTCTATGAGTCTTATGGATTTGAAGGGATGAAAGAGAAGAAAAGGATGGAAGAGAGAATGATGGGTAAAGGGATGAGGGAAAAGAAGAATTTTCCAATATGTGATAACTGTGGGAAGAAACACCTTGGAATTTTCCTGAAGGGAATGGGAGTTTGTTATAAGTGTGGAGAAAAAGGACACCAAGTGCATGACTGCAAGGGTAAGAAAAAGGTTTCAAATGTACAATGCTTCATCTGCAAGGAGTGGGGACACTACACAAACCAATGTTCAAATCATCAGAGTATGCCCCAAATGATGTTATTGGATAATAATCAAGTTATGATACTACCAAAGATGAGGAGGAATGATTAGAGTTCTTATGTTGTTATTAATGAATTTTGTAATTTGAGTGTTTCATCAATGATGTACTGGTTATAATAATTATGGAGTATATAAGGATTGTACTGCAGTACTATTTCATCTAGGACTTGAGATTGTGTGGAACCAAGAAAAGTGACTCCACAGTAGGTTAAATTTTTGGAAAATATATGGTTGAGAGAAAGATAAACCATAATATGGTTCTGATACCGAGATAGTGATTTTGGAATAAGACATGATTGATTCGGATAAATTATGTTGGATATTCTTAACATCCTTGAAACTGATTAATGATTTGTATACATTTTTGGATAGAAGGAGTATATCTAGTTTTCTATAAGGAATAAGGGATCATGAATGTAATCAATAAGGATTTATGGTAATACAGTATGTTGCAGTGTTTTAAAAGAATACATGATGAAGGTGTTCACATGTTGTTACGCAGAAAAAAAAGGAGCTTCACTATGTTTACCTTCCTCATAAAATCTAGACTGTGAGTTGGATAGAAGTATTTTGGATAACTATAAAGGTTGGAATGGATTATATTTTACATTGGATACTATTGTTAAGGTTATTTTTGGATATTCATAAAAAGCACAACACGCAGACCGAGTGACAACCCATCGCGTCGGACAAAGCTGTGGGAATAGAACCCACAACCATAGTGCGATTGGGATTAATCGCCTACCACTGGACTACGTGAAGTCCCTGGTTTTTAAAAAATAGTTTTTCTAATCTAAATGGTATGTGTTAAAATTTGGAACCTTATACAATTAGGATAAGTATAATATTTTTGAGTTCTATTATCTTTTTGAGTGAAAGATGAGTTGAAGGTTGAAACTCTAATTGTCAAGCATAAATATATATATATACCTATCTCTTATTCAATGAATAAATTAATTATTAAACTTTAGTAAAGGGATATTAAAACAAAAAAATGTGTTATCCTAATACCTTATGTCTTGTTGAACTGATGATATTTTAAATCAACATAGATTGAAGGCTTTGAGGCCCTCAATTTGATAGTTGATTGTGATTGATGACCTCAATCACTCCCTACAAATATTTACGTTTTTCCTCCAATTATATGTCTCTAATTTCCACCAATGTTCTCCTTATCAAGATCATAATTTCGTGGTGACTTTCTTATTTCCCTTTCCCTCTTATTAAGGCTAAATTTTATTAATCTTATTTCCGATGTGGGTTTTCCAGAAAGGTATTTTCTATTTTCAACCTTTTATTTTCCAAGAAAAATTTCAAATTGCGAGGACGCAATTTATTAAAGGAGGGGATAATGTAACACCCTGAGCTTCCACAATACGCTTCTCATTCAATAATGCAATAGCTTGCATTGTACACAACTTCGAGTTCTAAAACACCGCGACTAATCAAAGTAGCCGTTATGAATAGTAATAACCACTTTTTAAAATTATAGAAATTTTATATTTCAAAATGGACTTCATTTTTGGATTCGGAATATCGAAACTTGCCTATGTTGAATTTTTGGTATTTTTCTGAGAACTTCCAAATTTTTATGAATAATGAAAAATACTTAAAACAACTTTTTTAATAAAAATAATTTATAGTGATAAGTTATACTATTGAGTGGTTTTAAAGTATAATTAGAATATATTTTTACCATTTTATCCAATGGTGGTCATTAGAATTAATTTAACATTGAAATTGGACATAAACAATTGCCAATCTTTTGATATAAATTGTTTCTTAAAAACACGCTATTTGTTGTGAAAGCGGGAATTAATTATAAAATTAATTAATGCAACTTATAGGTTTGGAATTTTTTAAAATAGTCATCATTTTTGAATTCGTAATATCAATTATAGCTTAGGGTGAAATTTTGGCATTGTTCTGAAAAACTTCAATTTTTGATGAATAGTGAAACCACTAAGTGGTAGTTAAATAACTGATTTTTCGTTTAAATGAAATATTACCACTTATGTGATTTGATTTTCAAAAATCCGACATACATGGTTGTCATTAAGAAGTAAAATTTGGTTCAATGAGATTAAAATAATTTTTGGTGAATAGTAACTTTTAAGTTCTTAATCGCGATTAGAGGTAATTAGTGTAGTTTAAGGTAAAAATAATGTTTTAATAATATGAGATGAGCTTGAAACATGTCCTACCATCATTGTATGTGCCATGGCCGACCAAGACAATCCATGGGTCAACTTGGGGACCCCATGGAGCCACTTTAGTTGGAAAATGACATAAATACCTTTTATTTAATGTTAAAGTAAAAAATGACACAAACATGAAATGTTTTACTAAAATAGTTTTTACATGGGGTTATACAAGTCATATGTTTAACTATAAATAGTCATTGGAAAGATAAAAATATTTCCTATATCATAGTATTTTTTTATAATTTTTAGACATTAAATAAATTAAATTATTTATGACATCATTATGATGCAGCGATGACCTCATTATTTAACGATTTTAATAAAATGAAAAGATAATGTACAATCCAAGGATTACACTTGTCAAAAACCTATTGTATGAGTATATTTCTAACCCTTATCACCTTAACCTATAATTATATAAGTGTGGGACCTCTAAAATCCGAAACTCATTTTATAATAAAGTGACTTTTCCTTACTTTCCAAGAGTGCCCCTCCTCTCCTCTTATAAAAGGCCCCCACCTCTACCACCTCATTCACACTTTCAAGCAATTTTGATCGGCCAAACTCTGCCCAAATACTCTCCCAAATTCCCCCTCTTACTCCTATAAGCCTCACTTTGGGCAGAACTCTTCCCAAGGAAGCCTTTGGCTCAAATCAAAAAGAGTTACCCGATTTTGAGGTAATGTCTTCTCTAATGTTGTTTTGTATTATTTTTCTTATCCAACGCCCTAAACTCTTTTTATTCATTTATTTTGTAACAAAACCAGTATCCTCAATATACTAGGATGTTGTTATAAGAAGTATTCGAGCTACACTTACACACACCTACATCTAATGGTTAAATAACATACGGTTTCTGTGGATGGCGAATTTCTGCCTCACGAAACGATGATTGTTCAACACTCATATAACACCTTAAAAGGTGGACATTAAGATGTCACTATATTTATATAGGATATATAATATGTTTATGTTTTACTTATGCTTCTGTATTTTTCATTTATGGCATACCTTATGATTTCCATTATGGGTAAACGCGATAATTTCATTTTAGGAAGTGCGGACTACCGCCCCCTCAAAGTGATGTGAATCGTTAATGCCATATGTGGGATGTATAAAGGATGGAGAAAATGATATTATATATGATATTATACTGGAACTATATTATACCTTTATATAATTATGATTTCATTCCATTAAATATGAAATAGAAATGAAAGTAGTGTTCATGCGTACGTACGGCTTACCGTCTCCATGAACGGTGAATTTCATTTCTTACCTCTAAATGTTATTTAATATTATAAATACATGTATATACTGGATATATATGATATATATGATATCTACATCATGAACATAATTCTGGATATAATGGATATATCACCACATGAACAACTTGTAATTATAAGAATTTTATTTTTGACTCAAGTACCTAAGATCGAAAAAATGACCGTTATAAACTTAAATAATTACATAATGTTCATAACATGGTAATAAGGGATATAAATGGAATAATGAACATGAAAAAGGTTCTTAAGTAAATATCAATTAACTCTAGTTTATTATTCAGGAGGTTAAAGAACGGTCGAGTCAGGACAGGACGCAAGGTAAGGGAACTTCTTAACCCAACTTCCATTCTTTGGGTTAATCTCCTACTTTCAAATTATGTCATGATATTATTATGTATTATTTTGTATTTTTACTTTCTTTATGTGTATCTATAGTGAATACACATAATAGATCTATTTTATTTTAAAAATGATCTTTTTAAGGACTTCGTCTCAATCTCCTTTCATTGAGGCATATTTGGTTTTATACACAACTTTCATTTATACGGTGTATAAACCCCTTTGACTTTTACGTTTATTCAAAAGGAATATTTTTATAAGAAGCGTTTTACTAAACGAAAAAAAGGGAATGTTTTTCTTTCCGTACATATGCGGCAACAACGACTTCTCCGTCGCCGTGACCATTATTTTGGTTTCGGCTTCCTCTACAAGCCATCATTTTTTTTAATGAAAAATAAATAAAAAGTTTTAACTTTATTTTATTTTGGTATTGAAAATGGTTTTTAAAGAGTTTTTATTATATCAATGTGTTGTATTGATATCTTGTGATTGAAATGTGGAAATGTTATGTTTCCTTTATGCATGTTTTATGTGATACGATTATGTTATGGTTTATGATATGTTTAAAACTATTCATATGAGGAATGCATTGGACTTAATAAGTGACAGGTGGAGCCCGCTATAGCTCCTCGATGCATCGATAGGTCTCATGAGACAACTAGACGTGGAATTGGCCGAGGCCCTTTCCCAATTTGATTTATGGTTTTGGCCGAGGCCTTAATCATTTTAGACGTCTTGGCTGAGGCCTTGACAAAATGTTTCAGAATGTCTGGCATTATGCATTCCATCATTTTGAAAGTGGTTATTGATATTGCATGTGATTATTCGACCAGTAGAATATCCATGTGAAGAAGTAAATGGAATTATCTCATTTTACTTTTTCCATATTATGTTGATGTTCAAGTTTAAAAGGCTTTTGTTTTAGTTATACATTGCCTTAAATGTTTATGTTTATTTATGAAAGCTTCCGCAATATTGTTATCCTTACTGAGAATCTGAGCTCACCCCTTTCAATGTTTTAATATTTTCCAAGATGTGAAGAAGTATTTTATGAATGACCTGTAGGGATAGTCAGAAGAGGATATTAGTGTGGACTATGAAGACTTTGTTATTAGTTTTTCACTTTATGATGTAATGTAACATTTATAAATGTATCTAGTGTTTCCAAGGATACTAAACTAATCGGTCTTTCGAGACTTGATCTTTTGTGATCATTTCAATGTTACGAAGTAATGCACCGACTCTGGGTAGCTGGGGTCGGGGCGTTACAATTTTCATGAATACAAGGGGTTAAGTTTTAAGAATCTTTCTTTTCTATATAGGCATTATTAAAATTGTAAGGATATTTTAATAATCATATATGGTGGTATTTTTGTTAATAAAATTAAATATGGATTTTGGTTTGTTTTTATTGTCACAAAATTAAAAAATTAGTCTATTTTTTATTGAATAACCGTTAGAATAGGGTTTTTTACAAGAGACTATAGATTTGGTCAATAAAACCAAAATAAAATACCATAGTGGCTTATACCATTCCATGGATAATGGAATTTCAAATTAATGAAATTGATGGAGTTCTTATAAAAGATAAATGATTGTGGTTTGGAAGATAGAAACTACTGAAGTTACTTTTTACCATGAATTGGTTACCATATCATCGTTAATTTCATTTTGAGGTGAGGTGTCCAAAAACGAATCACTCTGAATTTAGGAGAGTGGAAAACCTTTTCAGGGAACTATGTGTTTTTAAAAGAAGGTTCTGGTGAATTATCTTTCCACAATGACTATTATAATAGACCATTCCATGTAATATTTCATAGTGGAGAAATATATATTTCAATTTCTCTCTCCAAAATGTGACTTCCATTAGCACTATGTTGTGGTAGAATACATGGTGCTTCAATAAAATCTATAGTAAAATGAGATATAAGGAATTTTATATGTCAGAAACTTTGAGATGGATAACAAGAAAAGTGGATCTACAAAAACAAGTCATGGATAGTCTTTACCACATTTTGGTGATGATTGGGTATAAATTATGGTAATACAGAAATAGAGAGGCATCAGGGAGATGAGAAATATATGGCATGGTTTAAGGAAGTCAATACATTGACAAACAAATGAAATCCATGGTGACAGGAAACAATAATTTGGATTTTTCTATGAAAAAAATTCATGAAGATTATTGTCTCACCCAAATATAGTATAATTATTGATGCCCTAAGATCATTCCACTCTATATTTAAAGATATATTTCATGTATATTTGACCACATTCAAATATGGAGGTAATATGATACAATTAAGGTGACATTAGTGATTCTTAAAATATATGAAATCAACACAATGTAATGTGGAGAAAATATCAATAAAAGGTAGAGAGGATATAATGCAAATCTCTTATAAAGAGAAATCTATCTCATGGAAATTATATTTTAGGGTTAAAGATATTTTATAATAATGAAAAATAATTTGGCCTTCTACGAGGATAAATAATATGGATTTCATTGTTTCACCAACATCAAAGATGTTTTATTTATTTATTTCTTCTAAAAACTGTAATAATGGAAAAGAGCCAAACAATGTCAAGGAAATTACTCCTTGAGGGATAATGTTTCTACTCAAAACACATATAATTGATTACAAAATATAGTAAATTCCTTTGAGGAGATAGTTATTCATTTTTACTGACATCAATTTTGTAACCACATCAGGGGTGGACCAAGTAAAATATTTGTATGCATTTTTTTCATAAGTAAATAAATAAGAAAAGATAAGTCAAGAGAAATTTGTATTCTATGAATAATAGTTTGAGAAATATCTAAAAATGGATTGATTATTGAAAATGAAAGAAACCATATACATGAATTCATCCCTCCACCTTATATGCTACATTAATTAGGGTACTAACAAAAAAATTTAATATGACTCGTAGTGCATTAAAAATTTATGCTGATTTCTAAATAAAAAATGATATGTAAATTTTATTAAGATATGTACTTCAATTTCATATAAATTCATATATACCCTTTTATAATTATTTTGGTTTCTTTGGTATTTTTTATGTATTTCATATATCTCAATGCACAATATTCATAATCAATTATTCCTTTTATTTGACATAAAAAACTTAAAAATAATAAATAAATAGAGTCAATATTTATCAATAATAAATTCAAGAATTATTAATGATTATATTAATGATGTTCCAATGGTAGGTTGTGTGGTATTCTTGGAAGGGTGGGATGGGAAGTCTCTTATGTGTATGGTACAAAACAATAACACTAAAATAAAGGAAAGATAATTATTGTAAAAAAATAAGAAGTAGAAAGCATATATATATATATATTAATATACATACATATTAATTAAATTCAGTAAAGATTAGATGAGTTTTTTCATCTATATTAGTTGAATCCAAGAAAGATATCCGGATATGTTCAAAAGGTGGTTTTAAATCGATCATCATCCAATGCTACCTATGAAATAGTAATGATATAGTTGAAATATATGTTATATATTTTAATGTGATAATAAAAACATACCCCTATCTATATGGTAGTGGTAATAAGAGTCTGAATTTAGAGTTTATTTCAAAATTTTAATGTAAAGCTTATAATTGTCACTACATAAACTCAAAGGGAATGTCATGAAAGGTATTAATGGCGTACATATAGATGAATTAAAATCTACATTTCTTGTTGAATTGTACTATAAAAGTGTTCTATATGTGATTAATATTTTAAAAAATTAATCTCATTTTATAGTTAATTGAAATAATCTAAATAGATGGGTGAAAATAAAATAACTCATATAGAAATTGATAGTAGTTGTTATAATATTTCACTACATAGATAATAATCAATTTATGGAAAGAAATATCTCATACACATGTTCATTTCAAAATACAATGTTGGCATAACCCATCAATCTATTAAAAAATATATATATAGCTCATGTGTAGACTGTTATTTTCTTTATGATTGGAGGCCTTGTCGTTCAATAACTATTAGTTTTATTTTGGAAAAAATAATATTTTTTATTTTTATTTGATCAAACTTTTAGGGACTCTTATATATCATGTTTCTTTTTACAAATTCCCCCAATTTGTCACTATATCACAAGGTTGTAAAGGGTCGGTTATGAGCCCTCATGCCTACCTCCCCCTATGTGAGATTTTACTGAATAATAGTGGGGTTTGAAAATTGTATTGGGTAAAATATAATTCTTGGTATGAAGTGTCAAAGATATAGAAAAATTATTAATAAAATGGAAATAATCAAAGGAAATGCATAGAAGAAGACAAAAATAAAATAAAACTAAATAACCCAATAAATAAATAAGGAAATAATTTATTGATTTGATGGAATGTAACTAAATTTCATGCTAGAACAATATAAGGAATGATATATTCGACTGAAATAAATGACTCAATTTCCAAGCTATCGAATCCCACACCCATCCCATCTCCAAACTCCAACATTATAGTTATCTAGAAATCAACAATATGTTTGGTTTCCCTTATCCAAACCATTATCCATGAATTCTTCTCGATTTATAAACGGTGTCCTGGATAGGGTGTTAGTATAAATTTGTCAGTAAAAACCATATTTGTCTATATTATCCAATATGATATAATGTGTATGAAATAAAATGATAAAACTATGAATTAATTATTTCAATAATTAATAAAATACAACAAAAAACAAAATTTTCTTTTCTTCGGAATATCTTTGAGAATGTATTTCAAACCTGCCAACCCTGACCATATATCCAATGTATAATAACATGCCTTGTCAATGTGATAGAATATCTATGAGCATGTCTTAAGATTAATCCAACGCAACCGTATAACCGGTGTAATGTCACAACAATCCAGGTCAAATCCTTATAAGAATTTCAACTTTTGGGAAAATATCATAATAATATCTACAACATTTCTAGGTCAAGTCCATATAATCATTACATCATGGGATTTGGGATAGATCACTCACTGTAAGCATTAGAACACAGGACATAGCCGAACCTGCTCAAAATCATCAATAGAAAATTTAAATGTGCACATTCTAGGACTGAGCCCGATATATAAGCATTACAACATGAAGAAATTCCTTATCATACAAAATGGATATCATAATATCACATCTTAATTATTAATGGGTAATTATCTGAATTAATAAATTTCATTCATATACCACGTTCAATTTAACTCACAGTTGATTTTCTATAATATCTAATAGAAATCAGCTACAATTTGGGGATTCTATAAAAAATAATTCACTCTAGGATACATGTCATTCTAATCATACATGAAGTCATTAGAAAATTACAAATTCATTTGAAATAAAATAAATTAAAGGAATAATACCATTTAATTTTTTCATTGATTCAGATTCATGAAATGAGGGCACAATCAAAATATTGTATAGACATTGTTATTATCGAACACTAGGGTTAATATTTAGAACATATAACATTAAACAAAGATTTAATAATTCTTCCAGTGTCCAATACCCATAAGGAAAAGGTGAGTATGATTGCAAAGAGGTTCATAGATCAAAATTGATTAATATCGAAACCAATAATGGAATTGGGAAAACGATTTCTCCATAATGGTCGGAGAAGAAGCAAGATAATGAATAAACATAACCAAAACCACTTCAAAAGGATTTATCTCACAAAGAGGACATCAATAAGTGAATTTGGGACACAAAAATCACACAGTGAATTCCCTAGGGTTGACATAAGAGAAGTTTCATCTGAATGGAAATAAAATCCACCACATCGCATGTTTATAAAAGAAGTTCAGGCAGTTACACATCATGAAAAGGATTTTAATAGAAATATACAATAAAACCCACCAAATAATATTTATTTTATTAAATCTCTCTTACAATTTCGTGACATGTAACCCTATTACATAGCGTGTAAATGGTCTGTAGTTTATTTTTCAAGAAATTTTTCTTTTATAAAAAACATCCCCCTTTAAGGCTTCTAAATATACCAATAACCCATGAAAAATTTAACCCATTTCTATTCAGACGTCATTATCTCTTCAGATAATACATCCCCAAACATTATGTAATTTTCTTTAATAAAGGCTCTCTGTATCCAAACATGTCTTGGCAACCAAGGCGGAAATAAAAAACTCATAGAGTAATGTACCTAAAAAATGGCAGAATCTTACAGCCTCCCATCATTATAACATCTTGTCCCCAAGATCCTACAAGAGCTACTATGAGGTATCAGTGAACAAGTCTTTACACTATGTTTCCATATCAAATTCCCTCTATTAGGTCTCATCATGAACTCACCCATGCTACAACGACACTTTATCCAATGGTATGGTCTATACTAGGATATATTTCTCACTATGATCCAAAAATTGTATCGGACGCTCCTCAAATGATGCATCAACATAAAACATGACATCTACTAGGTGTATCACATGGGATAGTTTTGCATGATATATTCATAGATTCAACACATGGGACACATAAATAATTCACTATAGCATTGTGGAATGGCAAAATGATATGCCCTTGGACTGACCATTTCCACTACATCAAACAGACTGAAAAACATGGTTGAAATATTCCCTGATTCTTGATATTGTGTTTACCCATTTTGGGAAAATCCCAATGGAAAACATGATGACCAAACTCAATTTATATATTTTATATTTTATAGACATCGAATTATTTCTCCCTAATATTCCAAGTCACCTAATGTTTTCTGATCAACTAGACCTATTTGGATGTCTCTTGAATTATACTAGGATCAAAAAATGATGACTCAGCCATCTCTAGTCAACAAATAGGTGAACAAAACATAATTTCATTTATGGATTCAAAAGGGTATATTTTGATTGATTCTTGGAAGGTATTACTATATTTAAACTCCATGAGTTCAGTATATTTCACCAATTAACCACCATAATAAAAAACACAGTCTCAAAATTTATCCTCCATAATCTTAATTTTATTCATAGATTAATGATCACTATATGGATGATCGGTTGTTCTTAAAATAACTCATTATCCAAGGGATTTATAAAACCCTTCCTGAAATGCAATGTTAAATGGGGATATCGGTCTAAAACAATACTCCTTGAAACACCATTCAACTAAACCCCCTAATGTATATAAATGCTTCCATGTTCATCACATATGAAGGTTCCCATAATAGGTAAGAAGTGGGATAACATATTTAGAGGATCTAAAAACCCTAATGCATCATTTTTATGGTCCATCCATGACATTCATGTCCAAAAAATTCATCATGACATCATCTCATTTCAAATTTGGAATGTGTAAAGGATTTAAAATAATATCTAAACTGTAATTCTCGACATTCACCATTTGAAATGTGAATCATCTATCCACAAATCTTGGAACAACCTTCTTCATTCATGGGAAAAAATATTGTCTATAGTGACAATGATTCATCATTTTTAAGCTAGAATGTAACACCCATCCAGAAGCATGAAACTCACGTATCATCTCCTAATGTTAACCTGTAGAAACCCATTATCATCCACACAAAAAATAATATAATTTCCATTGCCGAGAGATTGTCCTGATGGAGTCTCCCAAGTATATAATTTGTCTGTCAAAATGGATCCCTCTAGAGTAGAATGCTTCTCAATCTTAATCCTATCAGAAAGAACAGGAATAACATATTTCAATGTCAAAGATACT
This sequence comes from Viscum album, assembly GCA_963277665.1. NCBI lineage: Eukaryota > Viridiplantae > Streptophyta > Magnoliopsida > Santalales > Viscaceae > Viscum > Viscum album. Next base: position 459,469,378 of record OY728141.1, on the reverse strand, counting down.
AGTCCGGGATATTGTTGAACATCCATATGGATGTCTATAAAAAAGTGATTATTTGCCACTTCTTCACAAGACTCTCATACATCATCAGTATGGGTATTTTGGATCAATGTGTTGGATAAAAAATATCTATTACCTAGTTTATAAGTCAATTCATTGTCAAAAGACTGTAGACACTAGACCCACCTCTTATCATGATGTTTAAGGTGTCACTAAGAAAATAATTAATTGACTTTGTTCTGATTGCTGTATACGAAATACCCGTCACACATCAGATTGTTTCTTCTACATCTCTGGGAATGTACCAATACCACTAAATATAAACCATTAGAAGGGTAATTCATCTCATGTAGTATCGAAATGATGGATAAATAACAACCACATAATCCTCCTCTACTACAACTACTCCAAGTCTAAATATATATGCCTCACGGTACATAGTATATACATTACAAAGAACATGAAAATTAACAATAGGTGATGATTTATGTTTTCTTTTCATCCCATAAATATATAACTCACAAGAATCAATCCAGAAAAACATCATCCCTTTCATGGTCAAACCAGACACTAGTTATTCTAAATGGGAGAAATCGTGGATAAAAAATGGTAATAACTTGCTAATCGTAGAAAGATCATAATTTTTAAGTTGTTTTTCTGTTTTTCTCATTATACCTGAGTTGTGACATTCTCTGTGTCAACTGAAACTCCTACCACTAAGATGAAAGGACACACTATGTGCACTTTATTTATCCATTAACTAATTTCAGTTATCTTACTATATATTCGATGGTCTATCAACATACATAGAATGGTGTCATGAATTTTTGCATGATCATCTATTTACAAAGAGTACATTATGATAACATCAAAGAAAACCATCACAAACTGATCCAGAAAAGGTTGAAATATTGTATTCATTAAGGCCATGAATACTACAGGAACATTAGTCAACCCAAATGGCATCATTAAGAATTCATAAAAGATATACCTTATCCTAAAAGTGGTCATAAATATGTCTGATATAATCACCCTTAACTGATAATATCTTGATCTTAATTCAATCTTCTAGAAGATCATGGAACCTCCTCACTGATCCAAAAGTACATCCATTCATGGAAGAGGATACCAATTATTTAACATCATCTGGTTCAACCTATGATACTCAACACATAAGCACAATGTCCCATCAGCCATTTTGTAAAATAGAATTGGGGAACCCCTATAAGATACATTCGTCCATATGAGGACAATAGATTATAGATCAACCAAAGGAAACAATGACTCCCAATGCATTCATAGTGTCATTTGGTAAAGTGGGATAGAAACTGGATCTTCTACCCACACTAACTTGATCACGAACATGATCTCCTTATCAGGGGTTATTCCATAGAACCATCAAAGAAAACCTCCCAAAATAAGTATACCATTGGAGGAAAATAATCTTAATGGATTCCACAAATATCTATAGTAATACTCATGATCTAACCTGTGAGAAAATACAATCTCTACTAAATTGGTCCTAAACAACCATCCAGATGATCCCACTCAGCCAAGATAAAATAGTATCTTCCTTTTCAAGATAAGAAGCCATCACTCCTACTATATTAGTTGATATGAACCTGGTATAATAATAAACAATCTATAAGAAGAATCAGGTCAAAGCCTTCCATTTCCATCATGAATAGTTCTCAAACGAAACAGAAACCACCAATCTCTAGAGAACACACCATGAAACATATTATAATCTCTAACCACATTCCCAATGGTGTGTCAATGGTTAAAACAAAATCCAAGAAATACACATCCTATTCAAAACAATTTTCAAAAAAAATTAAGATAGTAAATAATTTGATTCTCCTTGGTAAAACAAAACACGTGATAAGTTAGATGATAAAAGAATCATATCTCTAACGGCATAAAGTCTTAGATCCACATTAGATGGAGTAGTCTAAAAAACATGAAACTGACATTTCCTTATGACATTGGCAGTAGTCTAACTACATTGTCTTACATCCCTATCTTGGTATTGTTTCTCATGGATAGGGGCACCTCATACCATGCCTCAGCATGAATGGACTATAGAACTGTAGCTACCTTCATGTCAAGGGGAATCATAGCCTCTTATCAACTCTAGTGCCGATCATGATACTATTACACTTGTATTTTGTAGAATGTTTAAATAGAGCTTTTGATGATAGCACATTATACCATTGACATGACACTCAACTGGAGGGTAAGGGCACTACAGGGGCTTATGACCAAACATTCCACTCTAATAGCATTGGAACGTAACATGATCTCAAGATGGTTCTCCACTATCCCTATTTATCAACACATTATTTCATTAGATGAAACATTCAAAATTTGTATTCTTACTACTTTCATAATAACTCTGAGATTACCTTATTGAAACAGCCTAACCACTTCTCTAAACCACTCTTAGATTACCTTCTCTTATGAGTGACAGGTTCATCATGTATTTAGTGCTTCTTAAATGATAAAATTTTACCAAGTAAATTTTATCAAATGATGACTATCATGGGAACTTATATCCTTGGAGATGTCATTAGTTTCAGTAGAATGTGAAAAGCATTGTAGGTCACTGAAACATTCAGCATAGTCTAACAATGACAAACCCTCCTTCTTCAAATGTATGAACTCATGGGATTTTTGTGCCTCGATGTATTGGGAAAAAAATATCTTAGTAACATTATTTCAATTTTCATCCCTGATAACTCATCTTGCTTCTTATATCCCTCTAGAATATCCCACCCACACTCTTTAGGTTCATGAAGCATATAAGCATCATGCTTGACCCAACAATATGATTTTGTATCAAGATGCTTGATGATTTTGTAGACAAAATCAATACAGAACAAGGAATCATGGATTCCACCATCCCTAGTACATATAGACATATGTTGAATATAAAATTCTCTTGTCTGCACAGACATAAAATGAATAGTATTAACAATATCCCTTTCCATGGATCACATGACCCCATTAAGATTTCGTGAAGCTAAACATACTTCTGATCCAGATGAAAAATAGGATGAATTGGTTAAAATATGTTAGGATAATTCTAATTAAAACAGTTCTTAGGCTCATGTTTAAGATGATGAGGAGTAATTTTATCTTCAATACTAACACACACCATAGAAAACTGCCTTCTAATATGAGTGACCCAAAAGATGACTGCAATATAGAACAAATAGATATTTTTCATTCTATACATCACTTATAAGTATTTTATAAGGACATAAAAACTCTTATAATTTATCTAATTAAATAGAAATATCATATTATAGTTCATTGTGAATGTATATATCGCATGAAAAAATAAATATTCCCCTATTATAAACAGTGCATGTCAATATTTCCCTGTGTGCCTATTTTGATTCCCAATTTCTTACCTCTCGCCATATTGGTCCACAGGTATAATATCAATAAACAATAACAACATAAAACAATAGCCTCACACATAATTTGATTCAACCAAGGTTAAATAACATCAAAAATAACAAAAACACATCACAAATAGTAATCCCATCCCTATGAACTTAGATTCCCCCATACATTGTTTAGCTTATCTCATTCACAAGATCATTACCAAGTCCCCACACAACCTATTATACTTTCAACCTTTACTAAATTGTAATTAAAATGAAAGTAATACCCATACCTATAATACCACATTGCAATGTATCTGAATCTAGAACACTCTCATGTGGCCAGAAAGTGATGGTTATGAGACCTCAAGTGCTCCTCCTAATACAAAAATGGTTGCTGACTAGAAGTGGTTGTGTGAAAAGTATAATAGGGATACAATACTCCATGGTTTTATGTGTCATAGTGTTAGAACACTTTATGATAATATTGAAATAATCAAAGTAAATACATAAAGGAATAAAATAACCAAAGACAACTAAATAATATAGTAAATAAATAAGGAAATAATGTATTTACATGATCGAATATAACTAAATACCATGATATAACAATAAAATAAAAAATACTACAATACTCAAATAAAATAATCAACTCCTCGAGTCTCAAACCCCAGGTGGGACCAATCTCAAAACTTCAGCCCAATGGTGATAAAGCAATCAAAATCAATGTCCTTTGCCCTTGTCCAATGCCACATCCCTAAAATCTACTCAGGAGCCAAATGACAGCCCGAATATGGTGTGAGTATAACTTGGTTGGTCAACACCACCATTTTTAAACTAACTAGTCTGATATGAATTGTATGAAAGAAATTGATAAACAAGTGTATTAATTAATTTAATAATTAATAAAATGAAACCACAACATTCTTTGACTTCATGCCAGAATATCTCTAAGCATTACTTAAGACCATGCCAACAACAACAACATAATAACGATAAAATAACCAGATTTAGTTCTATGCCATAATATCTCTAAAACAATCTTTTGAACATTTCAACCACAACCGTATAGCCATGGTAATGTCACAAACAATCCATGTCAAAGCCCTATATGCTTTGAGACATCTAAGACAGAGGCCTATAATCAATACCTCGTTTCTAGAAGAAATTCCTATAGGCATTAGAACGTGGGACTCAGTAGATCCCACTCTCTATAAGCTCTAAAATATGGGATTGGTCTATGCCCACTCAATATCAGCATTACATCATATAAATGAGAAACTGTTAGGGTTGTGCCGGAAATATAATCATTATTGCATGGAACACATTCCCTATTATACAACATGGATATCACAATATCACATCACAATTATAAATTTTTTATTATGAGAATACCCCATCTTCATTTATATACTAATTTAAAATTAATTCAAAACTGATTAAAAATTATATAAAAAAGAAAAAACACATAATTTAGGGATTATATAACAGGAAATCATCATAGGTCACAATTCATGCTAAAAACAGTCTAATCCATTTGATAATTAAAAACCCATTTGAAACTAATGGAATTCCAGAAATGATCCAATTGAATAATTTAGTTATTTCATATGTACTCGACTATTGGACTATCATAATATTACAAAATCTTAGAAAACATAAAACCATATAGTCGTGATTGAGAACCCCTACATTGATCTAATGACCAAAAAACACATCTAATGGACCACACCCATGAGGAAGAAGGTTCATATAATTGAAAATAGGTTTCTATATCAAAAAATATCATGATTGAAACCAACAACATTATTGGTAAATGGATGTCACTGATATGGTTAGAGAAAAAATAACCGAAGGATGACACATGACCAAAACCACATATCATTAGTTACTCATAGAAACATGATTTCCAAAAGAGTTGTTGGCACCCAAAAATCATTTGGATAATTTCCTACTACTGAGAGAAGAGGAGATGCAGTCAATTGGAATGAAAATTCACTACAAAAAAATATTTAAACTAGTCATCCGGGAATTTACATGTAATGTAATATGACTAGACATCATTTAAATGTTTTTAATGGAATACTATAAAAACAACGTTTCTTAAAATTTATTTTCATAAATCCCATGAACAATTATAATATGTGTAATCTTTTTCATGGTGTATAAATGTACATAAGTTTAATTTTCATCCCAATTTCCTTTTATAAAACCCGAACCCCCTTTAAGGCTTCTCAACATACCAAGAACCCATGAAACACATAATATATTTCTATATGGACTGATGGAGGAGAATCCTGACATCATGATAAAAATGATTTCATTTGTTTTTAGATACCTAATGAAATATGGTTGAGATATAAAGAATAATATATGAATCAATACAAGAAATTTTTTATGTTGAAAAACCCTATGATGCAAATGATTAGAAAACCATAGGAAAATTTCTAAATATATCAACCATGAATCAGATAATACAAATAATCCTATTAATTCCCAAAGATCAATTAAAAATTGGAGAAATAATAAAACCTATGTAAAAACCACACCCCGATATATTTATTTCTTCTCTCTGATAAAAATCTATCCAATGTCATGTATCGAAAGATCTATCTGTGAAAAAAAGGAATCCCTTCTACCAACAAAACACCACCACCTCATGGATCATTATACGAACATGTGTCAGTCTCACAACATCATATGAGTGATGATGTATATCTATCTATTATGATCTTGAAATCATGATGTACCTCCGACCATTAATCGGTCCATACCTCTTGATATCCATAATCAACGAGAATCTTAATACATTTCACTGATCATTGATCATGTCACTTAAACATTGTACCAATTTAGAGCCAAATTAGTATCTCACATATGTCTCTTGGTCGACTACATATTGAACATATTTCCAAAAAACCATCTACACATGTATAAGATAATGTTTTTCATCATTATTGTGTAACATGGTCCACCAAAAACACTATAGCCCCATTCCCTTGGATCCTAGTGGACTACGTCTTTAGTTGGTCTCTGTATCCTTTCACCACCAGCTACATCCCATTTTAAATCCTTTATAGTTTCCTTTATTCAAAAATAAATAATATTTAAAATATTATATATTAAATTTCCTAATCTCCTTGTATCTTCCATTTTATGATTCAAAAACATATCTCATCTAAACAAATAAAAATGATATATCTCCCCTTTTAAAACACATTCAGCCTTATTTGTGTGATAGGAATAATGATACCTCATATTATCAAACTATCTTATATCAAATTGGGAAACGCCCATGGGTGGAATACCAAAAATATCTCCCTTTGGCTTGTCAATAGAGATACCATACAACATAACTTGTTGGGAAAAAAACCTATTTGTATCTCACCAACCATCATCCTCTTTAAAAAATGATGATGAACTTTTAGAGAATAGATTGAAACCAGAATACTCCTCTATAATATAAATCCAAACATTTAAGCTATAGTCATATTAATATAGACACCACAAAAACAAAGAATATTGAAACTAGAAATATCTTGTTTCTTATAATTGCGATCAGTGAATAGTCAAGAACAACCATAGTATAATCCTTCCCCCCACTCAAAATCATAAGAAACCACTACATCAACTCAATATTAAATTTTTAATTCTTTATTAACCTATTGAACATTATGATGAAAATTATTAGGTGTATGACCCAAAATTTTACTCTCAACTGGCATTGTATCCCAAATATTATTCTACCTCTCATATGCCCCATCATTCCTCTCGAAAATAATCCAAAATTATCACCATAAATTGAAAGTATGATCCCTCACCCCTGATTCCACATGTTGGGCGAGAATCATGACCTCATGCTAAAAATTCATCTAAATCAATTTGTGAGAAACTCGATGAAATATAGAATAAATATAAAGAAGAATAAATAAATCAACATTAAATATTTTTAGGTGGAAAAACCCTTTGATGTAGTGGATTTAAAAATCATCTTTATATTTTCCAATATATCCCTAGGATTATGAAAATATAACATATCCAAGTAATGGAAAAATTGGAATTAAAAATGATGGATCCTAGAAAAACTATGTGAAAACCAAACCCTGATATACCCATGACTTCTCTTTGATCAACATATCACCAACTATGTGTGTTGATTGATCAATCTGTGACAAAAAATCACACTTCTATGGAGGAAACTTCGCTACTTTGGAAATCTTCATCTGAACATCTATTAGTCTCACACCATATTGCAACACCTAACATATTTCTCTCTCTCGGGATCTTTCAATTTTGATGTGACACCAATCATCAATTAGGAAATGCTAATTGATTACTCAAATAAATAATTATATCAATATATGGTCATGATAATTGATAATGTCTCTCATGCTTCACATCGATTAAACACCGACATGCCCCACATGCTACCGCTAATGTGTAATCCCCCTTCTTTCTCTCATTGGACTACATCTTAAATTTATATCCAATAACATTATCACATGTACAAGATAATTTTTTCATCATGGTTGTGTCACATGGGTCACCTCAATCTCAACTGCGCCATTTCCATGATCATGGTGGACTATATCATGTGTAGTACTCTGTGTCCATTTGTCACCACTTTACCTTTTAAATAATTCCTTGTTGTATTTTACAAAAATAGAAATGATATGAAATATTATATCATAAATCTCAGAATAACCATGTACCTTCCATGTTATGATTCAAACACTTATCTTATCTAAATAGATATAAAATATATATCTCCCAATGAGAAACACATGAAACCTTATTAATGTGATTGGATAATATATATCTCATATTCAAAAATGATATTATATCAAATTGGGAAACTAGTTTGGGTTGAATCCCATCAAAGACTTAATTAACACAAATAATCATACATCTATGGACTTTAAATCATTTTATCCAACAAATGTTCTCTATATCCAAATAGACTCATCCAAAAAGGCTGAAACAAAAAACTCATAGATAAATATACATTGAAAGAGATAAGAGCATGCAATTTTTTATATTTCATTATAAATAATGTGATATTTTATTAACAAATAATTTAAAAGTAATTTCACTAACTATATCCAAACCCTAGGATATCCATCACTCTTCACTCTCACAAAATGTGAATAAATGATTAACCCCATTGAAAATCCAAAAACCTTCATTTCATCCAACATAATTTGCATGCTTCAAATTAGGGGAGTCCTTCAAAACTATTTCATCTCTCAGATTTGGCGTTACCTTCTAAGGAGATGAGACTCAAGAAAAAAATAAAATAATTACTATCATCCCTATCATCTTTTTCTAAAAAATAGTTATTATTGTTAATTTTTCTCTAGACTCATAACACAGCTGTTATGGGAATGGACCAATAGTTGTTGAACTTCTCTGAGCAATATTCATCCTATAACTGTTATCAGTGAACATTTTGGATAAACTTATAGGATAACACCAACCAATAGTGGAGTAATGTTTTTCATAAATTCAACTACAAATTTATTTCATGGCATGATTAAATTATATAAAGCATTATAATGATTAGTTAACCAAATATAAAAGGTCTAATTTTTATTTATTCTGATAAATATTGATATTATTGAATCAAATAGGATGTATATGAATACTGAATGGATTCATTCCAATCACATGAAAAAGATATGTATATGGAATGAAATAGTTTATCATGTTTTCAAAAGATCATACACATAAAACTTCTCAAATCCTTTTATTTTGTTTACACTGTTGTTATTCAAGTATTATTATTCCATCAGATTTGGAGGAAAAGATGACCTATCAAAAAATTGATTGAAGTTATAACTGTTAGAATAAACCTGGGGAAAGAGAGATGGTAGCTAGTTACTAGGATAACACTATTTATTATGGATCATCTAATATGATTACAATTATGGGAAATGAAGGAAACTATATCGAGGAAGTGATTACAGGTTAGAATGATGATAAAGAATGTATTGAGGAAAATACACTGAAAGTAGAAGTTGAAATTTATGATTTTCTAAAATTGTTTGAGAAACTGAAGAGTTGTGAAAAGACTCTATTATATACTGGATGAAAAAATTATAACAAATTATCATCAATAGTAATGATGTATAATTTAAATGTTCTCAACGAGTGGAGTGACACCAGTTTTATTGAACTAGTTTATCTATTGAATGATACACTCCTATGAGATAATGATCTCTCAATAAGAATATATAACACAAAATAAATTTTATATTCAATGGGTATGATATCTGAAAAAATAAACCCTTGTAAAAAAAATGAATATCATTTCTCAAGGATTAAAAATCACTTAATGAATTCACAAATTTTGTTCCTTTTCAATTCTAGGATGATGAATTTTGAATTTTAAATTTTGTGTTGTACTTTCTAATCATTCCAATGTTTAGTTTCCTATAAAAATGTTAAGATATTGAAGGAAAATTAATGTGGAAAAAAATAAAGGAAATAAAAATGAGAAACTCTATCACCCATCAAAATATCCTTAGTGGAATATAATTGATTATCGGTATCATGAATATAGAAATGTGCTGAGGAACATTTGTCTTTCATTATCTACATATGGAGTGAATCCTTTTAGCATTCAAACTAGTAGTCATAATACTCAGTTGGTTATGTTGATAAATTATAACATTTCACCATGGTAATGCATGAAACAGAAATACATTAGGTTATATATTCTTATATCATGACCGAAACTACTGGGTAATGATATTTATGTTTATTTGGATAAATTGATCGAAGATTTTAAATTATTATGGGATCTAGGTAACACATTTTTTCATACATAATGAAATATATATTTCCCATTGAGATCCCTGTTCTATAGGATGATAAACAGAAATTCCTTCTTATGGAAATTTTTTAATATATCTAATTAAAGGAACTCATGGGTATCCCATTTGTGAATATACTGAAGAGTCAATTAGATTGAAAAATTAATTAACGTATGTGTTTCTAGGACATCATATATTTCAACCCCGACAACATAACCAGTGATCATGGACAACTTCATTCGATGTGAGTTCATAAAAATTTACAACACCATCTCCACTTATAGGTGATAAACTATTGGAGAAACTCAATGATATGGACACTACTTTTGTAAAAAAAATTATGATAGCCCTTACTATATATGGTTGGAAAAAGAGAGTATTTATTTATTGAATTACCATAATGGAATTGTATGTACATTATAAATTTTATTGATGTAATGCATGTTGATAAACTATATGTGATAGTGTTATTGGTGAATTACTAAATGAATCCAGGAAAACAAAGGATTTAATTAGTACTAGTTATACTTTATATACATCATAATATGCCAATATTAAGCACCAATGAAGGGTGGAAAAACATGTTTCTTCCTCTAGCTGCATACACTCTTTCCATGAAGGTGTGATATCAGTTTTAAACATTTTTGAATGATGTCAAGGTTCCAGAGTGGCATTCATCTAAAATTAAGAATATCATTTCAATGAGTCATTTAATGTTAGAGGGTCTGAAATCACATGACTGTCATTTTTGATGCATGGTCTTATTCATGTTCCCCTACGTTGTATTTTTTTGAAATATGTTCATCATATATTAACTAAGTTATTATTATTTATCAAATCTATATGATGCAATGTTATAGACCTGGTGATATTTCTAGTTGTGGAAATGGAATTTTCAATCATATTATGTGAATTATAAATTTTATTTCATCCATCATTCATTGATATGATGGATCACTCGATGGTTTACATAATAAGAGAGATTCAACAATGTAGGCATGTACACTATAGATAGATGTAACAAATATAAAGGTGTATAAATATTTTGAATGGGTATAAAAAAGCATAGTCAACCAAAGTGTTTTATTGAGGAGTGATATATTTTTGAGAAAGTTGTTCAATTCTATAATGACTACATGTCTGGTGCATAAATAATTGGTCGACCAAAATCATGTCACACTGGAAGGATTGTGGGTGAGGGAATTTCCAGAAGAGTTGTTGTCACAATCAATATTATAGGTTAGGAGTTAGACCACCTTTAGTTTCTTTATAACAATTTGGTGAATTACACATATTTTGAAAGCCACAAATAAAATATTAGGAATTTAAATCCATCAAGGGATGAAATATGGATTTAAAATACACAGAATAACAAATTTATTAGATAATTTTGAGATGATATTTTTATGGTTTCATATGATGATTTGGATTCAACATCATTAAAAAATAGATGTCCGGATAGAGGACTAATTGGGTATGTATTATCCTATAATTGTTATGTAATTAATGCTTATACATTATATAAAAATGAACATTATGAAGGAAATTCCATGTAAAATATTAAAGTTACCCATGTCGCTTAAGTGATTCATGTTTTTGGTACTATGGAAAGAAATCTGATTTATGTGAATATTTCATGCATTTGAATTATCTAAAAAATATGGGATTTGAACTATACAAAATTCCATGTTTTGAATTTTCAATGTGATTTGGTTGATTACATGAACGTTAGAAAAATAGATGAATTAAGATTCATAAAAGTGTATTTCAGTAAAGAATGGTACAAATATTAAACATTTATTATGGAATCCAAATAATTGAAAGTATTTTATTTTATTGATCCTGAAGACTATAAGTGGTCAATTTTCCTATTATCGACCATAACCAATGAATGGTAAGATGAAATTTCAACTAAGGATAACACTTTCATTGGGACTTAATAATTATTCAGATGTGGTCCCATTGTATAATGTTATTTTTATATCAAAGGAGACTACAATTAATGGATTAGGATACTAAATATAGGGGTAAAATCCCTTCATCATTTAAAAAAAGATTATTCAATATCATGGTATATATTTTTTCTAATACACATTGTTTTATCTCATGTATGTATTTGTTAGTTGTTTCATTTATGTGATATAAATTAAATTTTAAACCACTTTAGTAAATAATATCTTCTGTTGTGCTTATTCTCCCAATCCTAAGGAACAACAGGTTTCTTAACCAAATGGTACTCCCAGGGTAGAGGAACAATAAACTTCTATATATTCCTATGCTACCAATCCCGATGTACAACATATTAACGATGTTGAATCCAAGGAAATGGTAGATGGTGAAGAACCTATCTTCTAGAAAAAATAGTATCACCATAGTGTGAAATTGTTAGATATAATTAATATGGTGAAAAGAGAAGGAATCAAATTTTTGGTTGGATGGGATGCGCACAACCATCATGTTAACCTCAATATGGTCATGTTTAATAGTTTCATTAGGAAAATATCTCAAAAATACATGCTAATTGATGCAGATTTATAGCACCATGTTATTCTAGTGCTTTAGAAACCAACGTGGGAAGATATTATAGTTGTATTATGATATCCATTCCATATTGTACAAAAATATAAAATAATGAAATAATGACATACTCATCATCATCCCTTGTAGAGTTCATTAATGGTAGATAACTCCCACAAGAAATTTGAATTAATTATTATAATAAAGACACATAGAGTCTTTCTCACAACTATAACAACATTTTATCTTAAATACTCTAAAGGGAAAATAAACCCATATACATTGCTTATGTATGAACATATGATAATCCGTGTAGCATGAGATGGGTTTAATGGACATCGTGTGGAGATATGGTTTCTGGAAAGTTGTGTATTGTAATATATTTTTTTATTATACGTTTATTCATCACATTGATCGATAATTTTATATTTATGAGATAAAAATTATGTGTTGAAAATAATTAATTAGAAACAAATCCAACATACCCATACCGTAAATCAAGGATTTGGTATTCTTCACTTTTAAAAGATTGTTACTTATTTTAAATCTACCATAATAATATCATGTGTCTTGAAACAATAACTTAATTATGTTTCTCTGTGTATATAGGTATTTTTGTATCAAAATAAAAATAAACTTCAACCGCAATTCATGTTCTATGGAAAGAGGCTTGTGTAAATAAATATTGTATACTAGTAGATTGAAACACACACCATGTGTTGGAAACATGTGTAAGTACGACATAATAATATTTTTTTCTCTTAAAATCACCATTACATATCAACGATTTCTTATTTTGTAATTTTTTCTATCTGAAAAATTCATGGCAATCATCAACACCTATATTGGATGAACACCTATTATTGGTGGCATTGAAGAAATAAGAACAGAATTTTTATATCATAGGTGTGTCTTTTTGGGAGATACCCCAAATATATTTTGAGAAAAGAAAACAACATGAGGATTATTATAATGAAATGAAAGTGATTAAATCATGATTATATTACCTTGAAGAAAATTTTCATTTTTAGACTATGTTAATAGAAAATTTTATTGGGGGGAAGAAAATAGAAGAAACAACTCAATAGAAACCATCACATAAAGATATATCTCCCACACCCACAAGATTTGTTGTGATCCATTCACCTCAGATAGCTGCCTTAGATGGTGTTATAAATGATATCATTATTATTTCTGTGAATTTTATATCTAATAAAAATGGATACCTTTCGTATAATGATATTCTATATGGTAAAAATGGGTGTGATTTATACCTATCAACATCCACCATTAATTTTTCTATGAGGGACACCATGATGATTATCCAATAAAACAGTCAACACAACAGACCACTTACAAGAGGTCTTGTGAGAGTGGGGATTACCGTAGATCATGTGTCGAGCACCGATGTACATGTTCCAATTGATGATGTGGATATTTATATGGTCCAACAAGCAGTTGGAACATTCATATCATGGTTGTAAAATATTGTAGAAAACTTGTTGATAAGGATTTATTAATTTTTAGTTTATTTTTTTGGCTAAACCTTTAGAAATTAGTAAAAATGATATGAACTGATAAATGTTATTATAGAAAGACCAAGGGATGAGAGTGAAATGAATGATTGAATAAAAAATATAATGGATTAATAAATTGAACCAAAATTTCCTAAAAAACTCTTTTAACCCACCCATTAAATATCAAAATTTACTGACATAGTTGTTTCATGCGGAAACAATGTTTCCAAGTTGTAGTAATAACATAGTTTATTTTTAAGAATCGATGTATGGGGGGGAATTATAAACTAAATTTCTTTAGATAATGTAAATGAAATCCTCTAGTAGTAATGGCTATGACTCATGGGTTTAAATGTACAGATAAGGTGTGCTTTCATGATTTTATTCCAATAGCTGACATACAATGTTAATTATATGTAAATAAATTTCATATTTTCTGAAGGTTTATATAAGAATAGAAATTTATTTTATTACCCAATGAATATAAATTTGGAATCATTGGTCCTCACATCACTTCTATTGACCGTAGTGAAATATAGTAAAAAAATGGAAGAAATAGTGTCAAAACTGGCCAAATCATTTGAAATCAATCATATGGATGGCATAATCTTCCTAATACCAATGATGTGGGGGTAAAACCCTATAATTTAATCATATTAAAAATATTTTCATTTATTTCATTACATATTAATTTTTATATTTATAGGATACAGTGGATACACATTGCTGTCAATTTGGATAATCAAAATATTTATTTCTTGGATTCACCCTAAGGATACCCAGCAAATTGACCAGACATGATGACGTTGGTCACTTTTTAATACACAATATTAAATGTTAAAGAACAAAACAAGAATTTTTAAATATTTTATTATGTTTTAATGAGAATTATTGTATTATTAAAATGTTTTTAAATATAATGTTAATAATGGAATACAGACAATAAATATGCACAAGAAGCCTAAATTAGTCTACAACTGGATATGTATGAGAGTATATATAACAATATTTCACTTTCTGAACACATATAAAATCAAATTTTATATTTTTCTAATATATTTTATAGGGTCTGGAACAAAAAATAAAAAATATTGTGGTTATTATGTATGTACATTTATGAGGTAGATCATATACGATCAACAATCTAGCATCCTTGAAGATGTATTTTCAAAGATAATTACTATTTAATTTAAAATATTTATTAATCCTCTATGTTTTTATTTTTCTAGTAATACTATAATTTTTGAAAATTATCAACTTTAAAAGATGAAATATATTTATTTAGAAAAAAAATGGAAACATACCGGATGGAAGAATGTACACATACATCATGAATATGTGACATCCAAAAATAAAATGGATTGTTTTATATTTATTTTATATTTATTTATTTTTAGTATTACTCACAAAAGAATATTTTTCCGATAATGGTGTATTCTTTTTTTTTAAGTTGGGACTATTTTTTCAAAGATGATCATTTATAATGGAATGATGAATTCCTTCTACGTATTTAATTTATTTTGTCATAGTTTAATCCATTATTTATAAGTTTACATCCTTATCATTTTTATCTCATACATATTTATATATATTTTAAATAAATTCTGGGAAGTAATATTTTTCAATCAAATATTTGCAACAAGTCAAGAAATAGGTAATAGGTTCTATTATACTAATTTTACCATGAATTCCATTATATTTAATTATTGAACTGAAAAAATGAATATTGAGTTGATGTTATTAGCCAAAAATAATTTCTCATTTTTTATGACTAGATGAGTATTGGAATGTTTCATGGTTAAGATAAATGACTCAATATGAAGTTTTGGTAGTTCAAAAAATAAATAAATCTGAATCTGTTGAAATATAAGTAGTACATATTGTTTTAATACTTTATAAAAAACACCCATAAGTCATTTATGTCATATAGAAATCAACCTCATCTCAATATGGAACATGGTGTAACCGATATGACACCAAGTGTGACTTTTTATTTAAAATTGACCTTCATTTTATTAAAAAATACAAAGTAACATATTAAAAACCCTGAAAAAAAGAGACTTGAATATTTTGATACATTATAAAAACAATACATATATAATTATAGATGTGTAGAAATAAACTAAACATCAATAAGATGCACTTTCAGACTAGTATGATTCCAAGCATCTATTATCAGTTTAAAATTGGTATTTTAGTTCAAAATGTGTTTCATTCACTAACAACCATGTAAACATTCTATGATTATCTTCATAATCTAGAAAACAGGTTGAGAAGTAATTTTTGATGTGTAAGAAATAGTCTCATGTTAAACTAACAAATGATGTGAACAATATGATTCAATGATTATGCTTATATTATGAAATGATATTTTAGTAAAAAAATAGGTGACATCCTAAAAACTAAGATAAGAAATTAATATTATTTTAAACTTTAAGGAAATGGTCCATAAGTAATTTTTGACATGTAGGAATCATGCGCACCTAAATATAAAATAGGGTGTGACAAATATAACTCTATGATTGTATTTAATTAATATCCACATTAAATTAAGTAAAAAAGAAAGAGTGACATACTCATAATCAGGAAACAAATTCTGATTGTTTTTATACATTTGGAAAATGATCCATAACTCATTTTTTGATGTAAAGGAATAAACTACTCCTCTATACAATGCCTTGTGTGACCGATATAACTATAAATATCTCTATTTATTTAAAATCGACTTTTTATTAATTCATTTAATCACATTAATGTTTAATTTAATTATTTATAGTATTACTAACTTAAAATTTATTTTTATATATTTGTGTATTATTTTTCATGTGTTTAGATTTTTTTTCCAACAGATTCAGTGGGAAAAAATTTCTTGATACGGGATCACGGGTGTGAAAGATGATGAATCTTTAATTTTTTTACATGTTTGTGGACAATAATTGTAAAGGTAATTATAAAAATCACTATTTTAAATGTATATAATGGTTGTTTTTTTTTTGTATTTTTGATATCAAAATTTATTTCATTTTTTATATATATTTTCATACAGGTTACTATAATTTTATGAAGTGTTATGTTATTCAAACACCACATTGTAGCAAGTTTATCCTTTATACGCACTATTTGTCATCCTGATAAAGGGAGATCTTTATCTGCACTATTGAGTGAGATGATAAAGGGGGCCTTTATCAGTTCTAATGAATGTGCTAATAAAGTAGAACACCCATTAACACTGTCAAGGAAAACAATGATTTTAAAAAAAAATAACGAATACATTTTTTCACGCAGTTAAAAGTCATATCTCTTGTAGTGATCGTTTATCAATACTAAACAGAAAGTGTAGATAAAAGGGATATCATTATCAGTGCTAGCTAAATGTTTTGAAAAGGTATATTTTATCAATACTAAAAGATTTTCAATAATGGTGTACCTTTAATCAGTTTCTTATTCACCATTGAGAAAGGAGGATCATTGTCATCACTAATTCTAGTGTTAATATATTTTTTCTAATAAAAATTATTGTTAACATATATAATTGATATATTTATATTTAAAAATTATATTTACTATATATACATTAATAAGAAAAAGAATGTTAATAATGAATATAAATATGGTATATAAATATATATTTTTTAATATTTCAAATATATAAATAATTGTTTAAAAAGTTTTCTATATGATTATAAATAATGAATATAAATTTAAATAAAAAAATTTATAATGATTTTTTAAAAATAATAAATATTGTTTTTATATTTATAATTATATATACATTTAAATATTAATAAATATATATATAATTAAATTAATATATATAAATATACACATATCAAAAAGTATATAATTATATATATTTATAAATAGTTATATAAAAAGTTATATTATTTTGTAAATATATTTATAATTATATACACAAATAAATAAATATATTTATTTATAATTGGTCTTATAAATAAATATTTTTTAAATTAATTATTAAGTTATAAAAATTATTTTTAAATAATATATATAAATTATATTTATATTTATATATATACTTATATATTAATGAATATATATATAATTATATATATAATTATAAAAATATTTATAATTATATAAAAATATTTATAATTATATAAAAATGTGTAAAATTACATTTATTTGTAATTATAATTATATATAAATAATTATTTTCTTATATATTTTTAAATAATTTTTTCAATAAAAAAATTATCAAATTAATATTACTGAAAAGATGAATAGTTTATTTATATAAATTGATTACCAATTATGTATATAAGAAAAATAAATATAATATATTAATATTTTATATAATTAATTATATAATATATTAATATATTTATTTATTTATTTACATATTCATATTGGAAAAATCTTGATGGATTATCTCTCAGTGAGATAGTTTCTCTCTATATCCCATTATGAAAATCATTTCAATCTAATCATTTTTTATTATGATCAAATGTAGTTTGATGTTGTAGGGCATAATGATCTATTTTCCCCTTGATGTTTGTGAAAAATTATTGATTTTCTCAAATATGATCTTGGATGGGATGATCACACTAGAAATTACAGGAAACCCATGATCTTTTGGGATGTTTGAATGTAACTAGGATTGATTAATAATTCGGGCAATGGGGATGGTAATTTTTTGGGATGTTGATGGCCCTTAAGAGCGGGTGTAGTGGGAGATGAGGAAGGGGGGATTTCCTTAGAGCGAGACAGTTCTGGCTCATCAGCAGTGTCCTCTGGGTGTGATTGGTGGCATAAAAAGATCTTGGGGCCTCAACAGATCATTGGGATGTAGTTTTTGGTGATGGGGAACCTATTTTAGGGTATCTTTCACTTGTAGTAGATGATGTGCTAGGTTTCGATAATAGGGCATCATAGTGGAAGAGTATCAATCTATGGTAGTGATGCCTTGTAGCAATGATAAAAACCTTTACGAATTCTCTGAATTACATTTCTTGTCAGCAACGGCGAGATCAGGTAATGGAACATCAGAACGTGGAAGGACCTCTGGACACAGGTTTCACTACCTGGTGCTTGTTGTTGTAAAGAAGGACTACTAGGCATCCTCCGACGGATTTCATATCTATGGTTTGGAGAGTCGTTTCATAGTAGTGATAGTGGTGGAGATTCCTCTTACAGGTTATTAGTGGGATGTGGGGAGGCATCCTAATGGTGGAAGTCAACTCTCCTTTGTGTGATGGCCTGCACAGGTAAAATAGTGGTCGGGGTCAGTGGGTTGCGGGATGCAGCCAAACAAGATGGTGACATCGGTTTGTGGAGAAGGATACCTAAGGATGTGAGGTGGAAGATGAATTCAGGATGCACAAGGTGTAGAAAGATATCAGGATGTGTATGGGAGTTGAATTTTGATGCATCACTATGCAGGTGGGTGAATGGATGGCTTCTATCAGCAGGGTCTGAAATATTGGATACGGATGATGTGTAACTAGGTCTGAGATTTTGGTCTGAATGGTGGGGTGCTATGGTGGGATTATGGGCCATTTGTCTTGGGCTGATGGACGGGGTCTTTAGACCCATTTTTTGTTTGATAGTTTTATTTTGTTTTTTTCCATGTTTGTGATTAGTGGTTCTCTCTCTACCGCATGACATGTAACATTGAAATGATTTTTTATTTTCATTACAAAATTTTTAGGACAAGGCCCTCACTCGACTCCAAAATATTCCTGGTATATTTATATTGATTTTAAATAATTTAAAATATATATACATATATAACTACATGTATGTATGTGTATGTGTGTCTACACATGTGTGTATATTCATCTATGTGTTTACTTGTATCTATAATTATTAATATTTTTAATTCACGTAAATGTTACGAATTCATATTTTAATATTTTGTTACTTTATTTCATTAAATTTACCAATTTATTAATATACATTGATTAATAATGTTAAAAATATATATCACCCTTCTCTAATATTTATTTATACATATATTTATTTACTATATATACATGTTATATTTTCAATATAATTTTTATGAATAATCTTTATCCATTTTTATTTATTATTTTTTAACATTTAAAAACATTTGTGAAATTTTTATAATTAAACTATTTAAATGATTTTTTTAAGAGTTTTGTAATTGAAATAATTAATTATACAATCAACAAATTATATATATATATATTAAAGATTATAACATTATAATAAATATTATTATATAAAAAATACAACTATTATATTTATAATTATATTATAATATATATATATATAATTAAATATCAATAGTTTCTAAATATATTTATTTGTATTTTTAATTATAAATAAAAATAAAAATATTTATATAATTATAATATTAAAATAAATGTATATATATATATATTCCAATATATATATATATATATTTGTAAATAAAAATGTATATATTATTTTTAAAGATGAGTTTGAAGCCTTTTTTATTATGAAACTAAATACCCCTTTCAATGTGGGTAGAGGGTGGCCTATTATATAGACCATAGGCCCACAGACAAGTGGCCCGACAACATGGCTCGAAGTCCCATTGTAGCATCCTAACTACATCATCTTGCACGTGTCACAAGGTCTACATAATGCATATGTTACCACTTGTATGTATCAATCCTACGTCTTAAATACCCAAAGTGTCTTGCTGGGATTCGAACCCCACTCTTTTGGATGTCGGATTATATAGATTATAATTATAAATAAATAAATGTAATATAATATATTATTTTTAAAATATATATATATATATAAATAAAATTTTAAAATTATACCTTTATTGTCATTTTAAGCACATATAACATACCCCATTATCTCTACTAAAAAATGATGATAAATGTGTTTTTATCAGCGTTAAAATCTTTTTGCTGATAAATACATATTTTATCATCATTTTTAAAATTGTTATTAATATTCTTTATCAATATTTTTTTGAAAGAATTTATAAAGCCACAATAGATCTTATTAAAGAACCATATCTGGATGTCTTCTCTCTCTCACACCATCAAACTCTTGCGAAACCCCACTACCAATGCACCCCCTCTATCACCAAACCCTACTCCTACTATCGTCTATGCTCTCACCAAACCCCACTGCCACCACACCGCTACTCTCTATATACACTACTCCCACTGTCGCTACTTCTCTCATTCCAAATATAATTTGGGTGACGAATCACTACACCACATCGCACCCATGAACCTCTTCACACTATCCATGCTCCACAAGAATCCATGAACCTCATCACACCCCTATACCACAACACACCAACCCTACCCTACATGATCCAACAATGATATTCTATTTCATTCAAGAAAACCATATCACCGGGGAAGGTGGGTGGTCAAGGTGAGTTCAAGAGATAGTGGGAGGGCCCCATCATCAAAAGTATTTCTAGAGTGTTAGTGCGAATAATTAAGGATAAGAAATCATGTAACTATTTTTTTACATCACATGATTGGAATACAACCAAGAGATATCAAAATTATAGGTTCTCATATCATTTCATAGCTTTAATGTGATCACATGACCACAATACTGAGGCATATAGTCAACGGTTCCGGTTTCCCATCATTCATAATCCCAATTAAGTTTTACAAATAACTTTAACTTATTTTATATTTTTTAATTGTAATAAATTATGTATTATAGTTTAATTTTAGTTATGAAAGATTAAATTGAATTTACTATTGTATGATTTTTTAAAGAGACAAAATAAATATATTGAAGTGATGTTTATTTTGATCCTACAATATATGTTTGCTATCAAACATTGAAAATGAGAAAAATAATAAATTTATTAAAATACAATTATGTTTTTCTACATATAAATCTATTTTTATCGAAGAATATAATGTTCTTTGTTTAAATTTTCAATTATTTATTCATTATATATATATTTTTTAAAATCATTCTAAAATTTTAAACCTAATGTTTTTGTGGGATCCTTATATTAATGAATTGAATATATTTTCATCATATTAAATATATGAATAAACTACCTGAAATTTCAACTAAAATAATATATCAATGAGTGTTATATAATATGTTTTTTAATGTAAATCATAAATAATATTAGAAATCATTTATGATAATATATGTTTTATTAAAATATATATTTTGATTTATCATTAAATCTAGTTATATATTTCTAAAATCAGTATAATAATTATTATTATTTACTTCTCTGTAAATAGATTAGAATAGAATTTTACTAATATAAAATTCAACTAAATGTTAATAACTTTTAGTTAACAAGTTAATAAATAAATGAATATCATACTAAATTTTCAAAATAAACATTATTGTGGATTCCGATGTAGAGGTTAGTATTTCATAGTGTATGAAACTAATTAGTAAACTCATATTCAATTAGATACTCCATGATCCCTTGTCTGAAATATAAATCATATTTTAAGATTAAAAAAACATTATGTTTTTCCTCCTGTATATTTCTGTTAATCCATGGTGTGGCCAACTATTCACCTAAAATAGTGAAGGGAATGATCCTTATGCATCTCCCTTGAGTCACGATAATGAATCTTAAATATCATCCATTATTAGTGTAAATGAATCTTATGTACAACCTGATTAACTTTATGTAATATTCTTTTTCACACATACATATCCTAGTGTGGTTACATATTATTCTAGTTTTACTCATTTGAAATTTTTTATAATTTTATAAATTGTATAGTATATCATATTTATAAAAACAGTTTTAATAGTAAATTTTTTTTAATTGTTTATACATTTATAGATTTCTCGATTTATAAATTAATATAGAATTTTAGTTTAACTTGTAATAAATTATTTTAATTTTATAATTTCATAAAATTTATTATTATACGATACAATTTAATACTTTTATGAATTTTTAAAACAATATAATTCTATAAATTAATTATGATTTTATCATATGAATGTACTTTTATAATGTTTTAAAAATTTATATACACTTATAAATTGTTTATATTTCATTAAAATATACATTCATTTATAAATTATATACAATTTCATACTTCAATATATGTCTATAATTTTATAAACTGATATGAATATATATATTAGTAATATATACCTAAATACCTATATAATTTTTTTCAATTAATATATAGTAAAAAAAATTATACTGCCATAAATTTTATTTCTATAAATTATACTTTTATATTTTTACAATTTTACAATATGCTTATTATTTTTCATAAATTCATTTGCATAATTAAGAGTCAGTTTTTATATGATATATTTTATGTCCTAAATCACAACAGATATAAGATGGATGTATGCTTTTAATATTTTGTAAAATAATTTTCAATTTTTTTTTGTTTAATAATATATATATGTGTGTGGGAACTTATTTGATTCATTTTTATAACTACATTAGTAGAGAAAATTTTACTCATCAATTGATTTATATATATTTATATGATCATATTAAATTTCAAATACCTAACATATTGTATATATATATAATATAAACATCAACATAATATAGATTGATAATGACACCATGTCATGGGAATTTCACTACCTCTATCCAAGACACATGACAACTATCATGACCTCACGCATGATAAATGTGAATTGATGCCTATCCCCATAGGAATTCCTAGACCTAATATTCATCCAACATCACATGAATGGTATAAATTAGGGTAGTCCTCCACAACTACATGTTTTTTCTAATATTGTGTTCACTTTAATAGGGAAGAGTTTATGGAAACAAATTACAATAAGTACTACCATTTTCATCAGCTTTATCTCCCAAATAGTTATTATTGAATTTTATATACTATGACTCATCCCCCATTTATTCTGGTCATGCACCTATGTTGCATGAACTACTCTGAGATGTCACAAACCCATAACATGTACCAATGAAAATTGTGGATTAATTTATAGGATAACACCATCCACTAGTGGGGTAATTATTTTATAAAAATTCGGTTAACCATTTCTATCAAAGAATGATGAAATTATTTGAATCATTAAAATTTTGGGTCCTCATTATCTTAAAATCCCCATTTGGGTATTTATTTAAATTATTAAATATTAATATTACCAAATATAGCATTAGGATTTGAGTAGATAACGTACGGATTCCAATCGTATAAAACATGTATGAAGAGGGGTTGAAATTATCCATAATTTTTCAATATAATATACATATGACCCATATATAAGCATTTCTTAGTGTTTACATTGTTTTTATTTAATAAAAATGAGTTTAGAGGTGTTGGATGGACACTTGGTTTTTCACAGAATAGATCGAAGTTTTAAATGTTTTAATAAACATAAGGAAATATTAATGTTACAAGTGACCTAGATGACACTCTGTTTTATTGATCATCTGATATGATATCATGTGTAGAACATAATGAATACTGTATTGAGAATGGGATTACAAGTGTGAATGATTATGGATATTGTATTTGTGAGATGAAAATAATTTTTGAAGATGAATGTCCTGATTATATATATTTTTACGAAGTTAAAGAGTGGTAAAAAGATGTCATTATGTGTTGGTTCCACTAAATATGAAACAGTATCAGTTGTACTAAAGCTGTATAATTTAAAATATTACAGTAGATGGATTGATGCCTATTTTATGGAACTACATGCTCTCTTGAATGATATGATACTAGAAGATAATGAAACCCCTTACCGAATATACGATGCTAAAAAAATATAACTTCATTGGGTATGATCATGAAAGAATAAATACTTGTTAAAATGAGTATATAACATTTCACAAGGACAAAACACCACTTAATGAATGCCCAATATGTAGTTTTTCTCAACATAAGAATGACTAATAATTTCCAACAATAGTTTTATTGTACTTTCCAATCTCTCCAAGATTTAGGTGACTATATGGAATTGAGGAGAGTAAATGGAAATTGATGTAGAAGGTATATAAATGAAATAAATATGTGAAACATTATCATCAAAAAAAATATCATTAGTGTAAGAGAATTGATCATGAGTATCCCGAATTTTGAAATGACTCGAGAAACTATCATATCGCATTTTCTATATATGGAGTTAATCCTTTTGGTTTTCAAAGTAGCACTCATAGTAAATGGAACTTTATATTGGTATTTTACAATTTCCACTATGTTTATTCATGAAATGAAAATACTTTAACTAATCTATTCTTATTTTCATACAAAAACAACTGGGTAATTATGTTGATGTTTATTTGGATACCTTGATCGAAGATTTGAAATTATTGTGGGATTATGGTGTAACATTTTATATTATATAAAAAAATGAATATGTCCTATTGATATCCATGTTTTATGTGAATATTTATTTATGTAATTTTTTCAGGATATGAAATTAATGGAAATCAACGGTGTCCCATTTGTGAACCAGGAACATATTTACTTATTTTGAAACATTCATTGGATACTGTGTTTCTAAAAGATCACAAATTTTTACCAAGATGACATAATAACCAATATTTCAAGATACCATTTGATGGGAGTTAAAAATAATGTACAACGCAACCTCCACTAATAGGCAATCAACTATTTGTGAAGGTAAAGGATATGGACAATACTTTTGGTAAACCATTTTTGAAACACCATAAACAATTGGTTTGAAAATGGGATTTTTTTTATTGAATTACTATAAATTAATATTTTTGTATGAAAAATATTTTATTAATGTTATGCATATTGAAAAAAAAATATGATATAGTTATTTTCCACATACTAAATGCATCTAAAAAAACGATGGAAATAATGCTTGGATGGACATGATTGACATGGGGATACAGGAAGAGTTCACACTAGTGATAGTTGAAAATATAATTTTCTTCTCAAGATGCTTATAATCATTTTATGTAAGAAAGATATTAATTTTTCTACTTATTCAATGATGTTAAGGTTTTAGATGATTATTTTTTGAATTTCATAAATATCATGGCAATTATAGATTTAATGTTAATGGGTATGATATTTCATGACATTCATGACTTGGTGAAAGATATAATACCTATATATTTGCATTGAATTATATCCAACAATATTCATCATACATTAACAAAGCTCTATTTCTATTTCAAATCCATATGCAACAATGTTATAGAATGATAGTAATTTCTAACTGTGGAAAACAAAATTTTTGATATATTATTTGAATTGGAATTTTTCTTCCCTCCAGCATTCATTGATATGATGGTTTACTAGATGGTTCACTTGGTTATATAGATTCGATAATGTGCTCCTAGACATTATATTTAGATGTACCCCATTGAAGGTTATATGAATATTTTTATTGGGTATGTCAAAAATCAAAATCAGTGGGATGATTTTATTGAATGAGATATATTGTTGAGGAATATGTTGAATTCTTTATTGACTACTGGTCTAGTGTGGAAGGAATTGGTCAACCAATATCTCATCACACTGGGTGGCTTCTGGGTAATATAATTTTTGGAAGTGGGTTTTCCACAATAAATATTATAGATCGATAATAGGGACAATATTATGTTTTGTATAATATTGTATAGGTTTACCCATAAGTAGAAACCCATAAATAAATTTTTAGTCATATGAATCCATCATCGACTAAAATATTGATATCATATACACACAAAAAAGTTTATATGATGATTTATAGACTCTATTTTTGATGAGTTGGATAAAAATATGAATTAAATTTTATAACAAATTTGATGGATAACTATGGGACAATGTGTGCATGTATTATCATACAAAGATTATTTAATACATGGTAATGTGTCATACACAAATGAACATGATGGAGGTACTACCATAATATATAGTGGAGTTACACTTTTGTCTGAGGTGATGCATGTTTCTAGTAAAAAGGATTGAAATCCAATTTAGGATAATATTTCATAAATTGGAATAATAAATAAAATATTTTAGTTGTATTTTACAGGATTCAATGTGAGGAGTTTTCAATGCAAGTGGGTCGAAAATAGAATTGCTATTAAAAAATATGAATTGGGTTTCATAAATGTGGATTTATGAAATCATGCGTACAAACAAAAAATAATTATAATGGAATCATTGATAGTAAAATTATTTTATGATCTATATCCCAAAATATAAAAGTGGGAATCTTTTATGTTATCAAAGAAAACCACTAAAGGGTCAGATAAAAATTCACCTAAGGATGATCCTTTCATTGGGAAGTCATAATCATTTCACAGTAGTTTCAAGGTAGATGAGTTTTTTTGTTACAGGAGACCATAATGAATGGATTTGGATACATGATAGTGTGTAAAAATCCAATATACCATTAAAGAAAGTGAGTTTAGTAATCAAGATATATATATTTTTTAATATACATTGCGTTACCTCATGTTATTATATTTTCACTTTTGAATATACATAATCTAAATTAAATTTTGAACCAATTATATTGATAATTTTTTCTAAATGTGATGATTCTCCAAATCGTAAGGAATAATAGGTTTCTCATCCTACTACTACTCCCTTTTTAGAAAAAAAATGACGTTTATCACATGATGATGAATCCAATATATTAAAACAATAGGTTTATCAACCTACTATTTCTCCCAGTGCAGATGTATAATGACTTTCATCAAATGATGATTCTACCAATCCATAAGAACAATATATTGACATTGTTGAAACTAGGTAAATGGTAGATCATGAAGAATTGATGTCATAGAAAAAATGAGTGGCATATCATTAAGGGGAGAACAAGAATTATTAAGGAAAAAACCCAAGTCATCAAATTTGATGTCAGATGTAATGTGTTCATGTGACACCCCAAGCTTCCATGGTATGCTTCTCTCTGAATAATACAATAGCTTGTGTTGTACGCAACTTCGAGTTCTAACACACAATGACCAACCAAACTAGTCGTTATGAATAGTAATACCCACTTTTTAAAATTTTATAAATTTAATTTTTCAAAACGGACTTCATTTTTGATTCATAATATCAAAATTATCTTAGGATGAATTTTTGGTATTTTTCTGAAAACTTTAAATTTTTGATGAATAGTGAAAAACAATGTGTTATTATTTAAAACCGAATTTTTATTTAAATAATTAATTATTTTATTTAAATTTATTTTACGTGAAAATTGATACATAATACCTATATATGTTCAATTTAATTCATTAGAGTCATTTTATAATAAAAATAGATATACGAAATTATATTGAATTTTTTACCGTCTTTTACCCTCCTTCTAGGATCATTAGAAAATTTTCATAAAACAAAATTTTGACACTTCTATGAATTGAATTTCAAAAATTATAGAGACACAGTTGATATTATTAAGTAAAATTTTGTTCAATAGGATGAAAATAATTTCTGCTAAATAGTATCTTTTGACTTTTATTTACCACGGTTAAAAATAAATAGGGTAATTAAAGATAAAAATGATATTATTATTACACTAAAACATTTCATAACTCAATTTTATAAGTGTATTTCGACAAAAACTAATATTATTAATAAAATATGATCCTTTTGGTTCATTTGGATTAGATTAGGACATTTATAAAAAAATTATTTTATTTAAAGAACAGTTTAAAGGGTTAAATTCAAATTTTCATAACTAAAATATTTTTAATATAGGGTAATACATAATTTGAATTAGACTATGAATATTAATTATAAATATAAAAATATTTACTATATAATGGTATTTTATTTATAAATTTTAGACATTAAATAATTAAATTTATTTATGACACAATGATGATGCAGTAATTATCTTTTTAATGAACGGTTAAAATAATTAATGTTATAAATATCCAAATAAATCTAAATTGAGAATTTGGATGAATTAAACTAATTTTATAGATTAATATGACATTTTAGTGTTGATTAAATGAATTTTTTTTTATGTAATCATGCTGTTATAACTTCCAAAAAAATCATTTACTAAATAGTGTCAAAATTGACATAAATGAGTTTTTAAAACAAATATTATATTATTAAATGATATAAAAGTCAAAAAAAAATATAAAGTCTGACAAAGGACATATATAATAATATATATATCATTAATTAACCTCTTTGGGTTCTCTTGACATTTTATAGTAATATTATTAACCATATAATATAATTATACAAGAATACATGGTAAAAGTTAAACTATTTTACTTTGAGTTAAATCTAAAATATAAGGTTAATATGGTGACATAAACCTGTATAAACCCTATTGGTTGAGAAATTTTCTACCCATACCCACCTTATCCTAAAAATAAATCATTTTTATCCATTAAAAACCGAATATGATTTTATAATAAAATAATATTTCAAGCCTTTCCTAAAGTGACACTCACCTCCCTTATAAAAAGGTACTGACCAATCACTCAAACTCACACCTCCAAAGCCATTTGGATCGTCAAACCCCTGCCCAAATATCCTCCAAACTACCATAACTTCTACATAGACTCCTTACATTGATCACAAAGCAAACCTATAGAGCCCTTTTGATCAACTCAAAAGGAAACACCTGAAGAAGAGGTAATAATTTCACCACCTCTTTCAAAGTTCTTTTTTTCTTCGACTTCCTATTTCTTTGTTGTTTCCATAAAAAAAATTAATCTAATGCCTTATACAAGCTATGATGTTATTATAAATATGTTATATCCATATTCATTATTCTATCCATCCTATTAATGAAAAGTCACAATACTTTCATATGTACGGCTTACAGTCTCCACGTCGTGTTGTAGTTTGTTAACAAGACACTTCATTATTTGGATGTGTATAATAATGAGTATAACTGAAGTAAATAATAAATATAACATGTTAATTATTCTGTATATATGATATTCCATCCAATTACATATGATTTCACCATAAATAGAATGATATTGTCACTCGTGCGTAAGTACGAATTACCGTCTCCACGAACGTGATAAGATTCATTCCCCATCGTAACCATTCAAGAATAAATTTCATTTTATGATTAAAAATATAATGTTTAAGAGATTAATATTATTCTGTACTTTAATCAAATACATATTATCCATAACAAACAATGATTATGTACCCAAGCATATAAAGGAAAACAAATCAGTTAACACCCGAAACAGTGATACTACTAAAATATTATTAACAAAACAATATTAGAAGATCATATATGATATCATATTTATGTATATGGTAATTTTATAATTTAATAAAAATAATATAACTATTATATATGAGTTTAACATACCCTCGACCAAGGAAAAGTACATGGTAAGGGTCAATTATACAATATCTTCATTATTCGAGGTTGTTTATACGTGAGTATCTAATGGGACCCCTTTATCATCCACATCCGTGTTTCTTAAAAATGTATTTCAAAACATTTTTTCTATTTCTAAGACTATGGGTTAAAGTAATTTATACCCTTGATTGAATTTTTATAATATTTTTATAAAGGAATCTTTATTTCATTTTCCAAAAAAGGTCCATTACGATCATTTCAAAAAAATTAAAGAAATAATGTTTTTTAACATATACGGCAGGTGCGGCTATTTTCCGTCGTTATAAAATCTTCGAAGATTCCTTGGCAAGCATATAAGAATATTTTAAAAATAAATGTTTTCTTTTATAATTTTGTTACTTTTAATTTATTTTAAAATAGAAATACGTATTTCTTTCAAATAGTTTTCATCTCATCTATATCAACATCCTTTGATTGATTTTATACTTGTTTGAAGTTGATTTATTATGATAAAAATATTCCATATTATATTGAAGGGTTTGTGATGTGTTTTAATGTGGATGTTTTATTTTTAAACCATTCATGTTTTATGGATAATGTATTGACATTTCGTATGCTAGTTTTAATATGAATGATTATGTTATGTTTAAGCCTTTTCATATGAGGAATGCATTGGACTTAGTAAGTGACACTTGAAGGTCGCTATTGCTCCTCAATGCATCGGTATATCTCATGAGACAAACTAGTGTCTTGGAACAAGGACTTGAGAAAATCTTATTTTTAGTCTTGGCATGAGGCCTTGACTATGTGGTTATGAAGTCTGGAATTATGGATTAAATCATTATGAAATTGGATATTGATATTGAATGTGATTATTCAACTAGTAGAATATCCATGTGAATATGTAAATGGAATTATTTGATTTATATTTTCCATAATATGCTGAAGAATAAGTTTAAAAGCCTTATGTTTTAGTCTTATACATTTTCTTAAATGTTTAGGATTATTTAAGAATGTTTCTTCTATATTATTATCCTTACTGAGCATCTGAGCTCTCCCCTTTCTATGTTTTATTTTTCCCAGGATGTGAAGAAGTATTTTATGGTTGACCTAATGGGATATGTCAAGGAATATAAGTGTGTTCAAATGGGACAAAGTTTTGTTGTATTTATTTAATTATATTATGTAAAACTTATGTATCAATCTAGTACTTCCAAAGCTACTAAACTGATCGGTATTTCGATACATAATTCTTTTTCTAATGAAAATGTTATTTAATAATGCACCGAATCTGGGTAACTAGGGTTGAGGCGTTATAGTTGGTATTAGAGGAAGTTTAGTACAAACCATGGAAGCTAGATTTTTATAAACTCGGACTAAATACCATAACCCTAAGATAGACACGAGGATTAGTATAGAACAACCTCTATAATTTTATAAATGTAAAGATTTTGTGTATTTTACAAGAAATACATCCCTGTCTAGATATGAGAAGGTAGAGGCTGATTTGGCACAGATGTACCTAGGAGTGAAAAATCTAACAAGGAGTTCTGGGCTTGACTCGGGGTATCCTGGTACACAACAATGGGTCTTGTTTCACTCTTGGTTAAGACACTCCCAGGGGATATGCTTAGGATAATTAAAATTTTCTTTAGAAACCATTTTGGAGTATTTATGAGTATATATCTCCTCAATGAATTCATATTTATGATTATGGATTACATCCATAAACTGTTCAATTTATTTTTAGTGTTATACAAGTTTGGAATTTTGTATTATGATTCATAAACTAATATAATATATGTAATTTTTTAGAAATGGAGCCTATTAGAAGGAATGGAGATCATATCAACGTACGTAATCCATGTAGGGATTTCCCTCATACTCAAAATAATTATTGTGGAGCTAGTGATGCCACTTGTTCTTATTACCTTATCACTATACTGGGGAAACTCACTTAGGTTATGAATAATAATATTACCTATATGAAGCACCCTGATCCAAAACATGGAGGAACAATGATAGACCACTTCATGAGGCAACAACCAACAACAATCAATGGGGCTACAAATCCATTTGTAGCTGAGTGATGGACAAGTTCCTTAGAGAAAATATTTTATGCATTGGGGTGTAACGAAAGGGAAAAAGTTGTAATGTGCGTTTATCAGCTCACGGGAGATGCAGATCAATGGAGGTCATTAATTAAAAACACAAAAGATGATGAAGAAGTATTAAATATGGAATGGAGGGAGTTTAATGAATTTTCTTAGAAAAATAATTTCCTCCTGACCATCGAACGGATATGGAAAGGAAATTTATGAGTTTGAGGAAAAAAGAGGATGAGAATGTCACAAAGTATGAGGCAATCATTAGAAGTATATCTAGGAATGTAGAAGATTATATAAATAACCCAAGGAGTAAGATTGATATATTATTTGATAGTTTAAAACAATTTCTCCATAGAGCATTAGTCTCACAATCCTTCTTATCATACGATGATATTGTCTCATGTGCTATCAAGATAGAAAAAGAATTCAATATGGCTTACGACATTAAAGTAAAGAAAAGGAAGAAGAGATATGATAAACACTCTGGAAATGGAAAGAAGGGGATGAAGGGAAAATTTGAATTTCTATCTTGCGGTTAATGTTGGAAGAAACACCAAGGTACATGCCTGAAGGGAATGGGATTCTGTTACAAGTGTCTTTAAAATAGCCACAAAGCTCGTGATTGTCCGGGAATAAAAGATGTTGTCAATGTTGAATGCTAAAATTGTAGAGAAAAGGGGAATTATGCAAACGAATGTCTTAAGGGCCAAGGAAAATTACCACAGAAAAGGCCAAGGGAGAAATGCCAAGCTTATGTGATCACTACTGCTGAGGTTGAAGCTCTGAAATACGTGGTGGCAGGTAATTTAATGGTTTCCTCAAGTTTAGCCAATGCATTATTTGATTCTAGATCATCGTATTGTTTCATATCTTCCCATTTTTCTATTAAAATTAGATAATTCCAATTTGATTTAGAAAGAGATTTGTCAATCAAAACACCTAAGGGAAGTATCATTACAACATATTCTTGTGAATTAGATCCAATTAGGGAAAATAAATATTCTTTATCTTCTGATATCATCATCATACCCATGATTGAATTTGATATAATCCTCATAATGTAATGGATTTTGGTCCCTGAATCGAAAATATATTGTAATAATAAAGAGGATACAATTTTAAATGATGATAAGGTGTACCTTATCTTTAGAGAAAAAATGCCACCACCTGATTCTTACCTTGATCCACCCCCAGTAGGTCTACTAAATTCAATTATTGGGGAGGACGAAAATGAAATAAATATGGGTTAGGAAAGGAATGTTCAAATAGAGTATGTACATATTTTTCAAGAATATGTTCATGTGTTTCCAGAGGATTTACCTAGATATTCTCCAGAATGATAAATTGAGTTTTCCATCGATTTAATTCTTGGTTCAAGGCCCATACAAAATACCCCTTATAAAATGGCCACTATGCAATTAGTGGAACTAATGAATCAACAAGTCAGATTGAGTAAAAAAGGATTTATTCACCCGAGTGTTTCTCTATGTGGATCCCCTGTTCTTTTTGTTAAGAAGAAATATGGATCTATGATGTTGTGTATTGACTACGGGGAGATCAATGATATAGCAATATAAAACAAGTATCCCCTACATCACATTGAAGATTTATTTAACCAAATTCATGGAGCTCAATATTTTTCAAAGATTGAACTTCGATCTGGATATCATCAATTCTGTGTGAAAAAGGAATACATTCCAAAAACAGCATTTCGAACCAGTTATAGGCATTACGAGTTTACATCAATGCCTTTCAGATAGACTAATGCACACTCTGTTTTCATGGTTATAATGAATAGGGTTTTCAAGAAATATCTTGATGACTTTGTAGTGGTATTTATTGATGATATCATGGTTTATTCAAAAAGCTAAGAATATCACGAAAATCACTTGCACACTATTTTGAAAACCCTTAGAAGAATTTAATTATATGGGAAGTGTTGGTAGTGTGAATTTTGGATTCAATAGATTTCTTTTCCTGGACATATTTACTCTAAGGATGGAATCATTGTTGATCCTTAAAAGAACAATGGTATCCATGAATGGCCAGTATCAAAAAATATAACTGAGGTATGTAGTTTTATTAGTTTAGCAGGTTAATATTGGTGCTTCATCCATAATTTTGCTCAATTGGTTAACCCATTGACAAAGATCACACGTAAAGGGGTTAAATTTGTTTAGAAGAAAGAGTGTGAATAATGTTTTGAAGAACTGGAGAGAAGATTAGTTAATGCTCCTATATTGACGCTACCATCGGGGAATGATGGGTTTGTTATTTATAATTATGATTCAATGAAAGGACTTGGTTGTGTCCTTATGCAGAATGATAGAGTTATTGCCTATGCATCATGCCATCTAAAAGTTCATGAACAAATCTATCCCAATCAAGATCATGAGTTAGAAGTTATAATATTTTCTTCTGATGATTTAGAGACACTATCTTTATGGTGAAAAATGTGAGATATATAACAATCAAAAGATCTTGAAGTATATTTTCTCACAAAAAGAACTCAACATGAGGAAAAGTCGATGGCTTGAACTACTCAAGGATTATGATTTCACTGTACAGTACCATTCAATGAAGGGAAATAAGGTGGAAGATGCTTTGAGAAGAAATGATCAGTGAGTTTTGAACAAAATGAGAGTTGAATGGGATCCAATTTTCCTGGATCTGTTAAAGATTTATATGGGAATAACCATTGAAGATCAATACTTTTTCAAATGGCTTCAAAATCATCATTACTAGAAGGGATAAATATTTCTCAGACTGATGATGAGGAGTTCAAAAATAAAATTAATGATATGAATGATGGGAGATTGATCCTCTTCGTATATGAAGAAGGGATTTTGAAATTTGGGAAAAGACTTTGTGTTCCTGACATACCTGATCTAAAAAAAGAATTGTTGGATGATGCCCATAGCTCTAATTTTTGTATACACCCTGGTACCACTAAGATGTATTGAGATTTGAAGGAACATTTTTGGTAAGACAACATGAATAGAGAGATTGCTGATTATGTGTCAAGATGTATGGTTTTTCAACAAGTGAAAGGAAGAAGACTACATCCTAGAGGAGTCATTCATCCTCTTTCCATACCTGAGTGGACATGGGATCATATTACGATGGAATTTATCATGGTACCACCAAAGTCTCCAAGAATGAATGATGCAATATGGGTAATTGTTGATTGTCATAACAAGTTAGCAAATTTTCTTACTATAAGAGAAGATTTACCCCCTAAATGTTTATCAAGACTATATATTAATGAAGTTGTAAGACTTCATGGAGTACCTCTATCGATTGTTTCGGATCATGATCCCCATTTTAAATCAATATTTTGGAAAAGTCTTCAGATGTCCTTAGATACTGAACTTCATTTGAGCACTGCCTTCCTCCCTCAAAATGATGGACAATCAGAACGGACAATTCAAACCATAAAAGACATGTTGAGATCTTCCTCACTTGATATTCAAGGTAAGTGGGATCAGCATTTACCTTTAGTATATTTTTCTTATAAAAATAGATTCTATTCAATTATTCAGATGGATTAAGGATTGAAAAATATAATTTAGGACCCACTCCACATTTCTAATCGAAGACGGGTGAGTGCAACTCTATAAGTGAGGACCCACACCCCAAAATGATAGGGGAGTACCACTCAATTTATAGAGGACCCACACCCTTGTACGATAAAAGGGACCATTCTACCAACTTGATTACTATGAGGAAAATTAACCCTTATAATACAAATTACTAATGACCCCATGCTATATAAACCTATCCCTGCTACGATAATATAGTACAAATTTTGATGGAACAACATGTATGGGGGACCCACAACCTGGAAAAACATAGGAGTTACAACTCCAAGCATCAAAGACCAGCACCCAATAAATATAGGGGAGTAACCACCCTATTTGGCCAACGAGTGTAGATGGACCTCACCCTGGCTCGGTAGGGGAGAAATGTATCCAACTACACAAATGATATGGGGAACCTGTGCCTTTGTCTGACATAGAAGTACCTATTGAGAAGGAAATACCCAATGTATAAAACCCATATCGACAATGTGTGGAGTCAAATATCAACAAAAAATGATTGGTTAGGGAAACCTGCACCTAAATTCCATAAGGGAGTACTCGTCCCTCCATCATGAACCCTGATACATCACATTACAACACTACCATATATTGAGGACAAGAACCCTGATATAGGAGGGTTCACATATCTACATTCATAATGTGTCCATGGTACCCGCTTCCTAATGTATAAGGGAAGGGTAAAGACCCCAACATCTACCCAATGATTCACTTTGGTCACTATACAAGGTTAAGCAATAATACACAAGAATATTTCATGCATCGTGACACATCGTATCTTGTTGGCTAAAAAGGAGGGGGCCATCCTTTTATACTTGGAAAATGATTATGACAGTATACTAACCTGCCTAAATATGAGTTACTGAGATGGAGATACCCAATAAGAAATATATTAATAAGATCCCAAAAATTACATAGTGTGCACTATAGGCAACATGGAATGTGGACTCACCAATGTACCTAGATGTGTCTCTCGTTCCCATGGATTGGCTGGCCATGTAGTGTTACACAACACGTACAACACCAAAATGGTGTATCCTACCTCACCCATCCCCCCGATCGTGTATCCTCTTCCACATGGTCTAGCCATCCATGTCCCTCACATGACATGTATCCTATATTACATGGCATGTTAAGGCTAAACATCCACATGGAAGAGTTGTTTTCCCATGCCTGCTTTCGAAACCCTTAGTCCAAGTACATTGGTTGTGTACTTTTTCTCTTCCATGTACTATTATAGGGCTATCACAGGCAAGTGTCATCTGGCCATAAGACAAGGGGTCACTCCATCGGGAGTAACCCCAGTATATAGAGTGTATCCCCCAAAAGTCACCTTCCCTAAATAGAATGAGATACATGATGTATCTCAATGAACAATAAGTTATGTAGATGGTAATTACATATAGTAAATACCTTTATATTTATCTTATTTTCCTTATATAACCACAAAATAAATAGATCCACCTAGAAGGGGATCACTAACAATTCCAATAGGGATCTAAAACCACAAAAACAATTATGTACAAATGTTACCTGAACCAAACCACAAAACCACTTACCTAAATTGTAAATTAAAATTCCTCGATTGTATAATGACTACTATATTATGTTTCCCCTTGATATGATGAGGATCATCCCCGGGAATGGAGATAAGAATCACTTTGACGCTTTGATTCATCTCAGTTATCATTATTCAACCAATGGGGGAGATGAGGGTTTCATTCCTATTGGTTGAGTCATTAACCCAATTGGGTTGTAGGGATGAAAATTGGTTTTATATAATTAAAATCAATTAAAAATCCATTTGACACTCAATTTCCAACACTCTATTGAGCAAAACATGCAGCACAAAAAACATAATATTTCACCTTGCGTATAAAGAATGTTTTGACCTCAATAAAAGCATCATAATACTAATTCAAGAATTTTCTAAAGAGTTAATCTATGTTCCAATAGAATATGTTCACTTGTGATGAAATATATTTAGTACTTTTAATATCACCACAATGATGATCTCCATGCCCAAAAATCACACACCGACTTAGTGCCTAGCTTATGAAATATTCTTAGGAATATTAAAAAGTCATATTGGTCAAATTTGAGTCACTAAATTCATCCCAACATAAGTATTTTATTCCCCAAAAAGTTAAATTATAGACATGAGGGACGAAAAAAATATCTCCATTGGAACATCCACTCTAGTGATCACACCACGGGTTCCTATTCTGCTTCCAAACATGCACTTAGGGGACAATCTAGGAACAACAACGCTAATGTCTAGATCAAACCATGTAAACATAATGAAAAAGAGAGTCACATGTATCCCCAGTTTTGAGAGGTTGAAAAGAACCAAGATCCATGGTCCAATTGTTGTCATAAGTTTTAGTGTTACACCACCCCACTAACCAAACATAGATACCGACGTAACACCACAATTCACATCCACCCCTGGATGAACTGCACTTCAACCATTGAAATAATCTTTTATTCAAGGATGACTCTGATCATATGTGGGTATTAAAAAACAAAATAGAGATCCCCAATTGCAAGCATGGGGTCTCACCATCCCTTCTTCTATGAACCCCATAGCTGTAAGACAACTCTCCAATGTAGAAACAATTACACCCACACTAGTGAAACCCCAGCTGAGTATATATGTTTGGAAAATAATATACACTACATGAAAATTGTAGGTTCTAACTCTACCACTAACGAACGGTTCTAGGTAGTGATCTACCTCCACCTGGGATGACAAGAATAAATGGTTCAACTGAAAAACTCCACTAGAAATGTTTGGATTTGCTTCAAAACTCCACCACACAAGTTCTCCCTAAAGACATGACTCTAATGAATTAGTAATCCATGCCTCGACACAATATTCCTCGTTTTTCACTTACTCACCTACATGGTTTTGTTAATGTCACAAAAACACTTCTTGGTGGGGAAACATCCATCTTTAATATGAGTTAAATGCTATGCCAATCCATGCCACACCCTCCTTGAAAATATCACGTACAATGTTGGATCCAATTGCATGAGGGTAATAATTAACAAAAATGGGCTACATAAATGATCATAATAGGTCGTAAAGGGACCTCTTTTCAACTACCCAAATGACACCATGACCCAAAAAAAATGTTAGATTGGATCATCCAGCACAACTTGATACTATCCGCATTGGATGGCACTGAATTGTTCTATCTAGTTCACTCAGGTAATAGAAATGTGTCTCAGTGGGGGAAATAACCCTCTTCTTCATGCAATCAATGTAACATAATTAAACACAACTAATCTCTCAACTGACACCATGTGCCTACCTAATTAAACCGCGAGCAAGAAGATGAAAGAAAATAGTACATCACAATAGTAACTAATAATTAATATTGTTTAATGTAAAAAATACATGGAGTGTACCTCTATCCATACTCAAACCTGATTGGTCAAAGGCCTCTATAGCCTACAAATGTATTCATCTATGTTCTCCAGCTCCCTGATCAAGGATTGGACAACCTAGGGGTGGTGGTGGCCACACCTTGAACCACCTGCCACCAACTACAACTCTCCTAACTCATCTCCCATGTCTATCATCTTGTGAATCGATCTGATCCTAATTATTCTTTTTTAATGGAGACCCATTTAAAATATCCCTCACACCATTAAGGAAACTCATATATTTTCCATCAATATTTCTTCATCCATCACAAGAATAGAATCACCTCTCCTACGGCTAACATGACCCCTATATGAATATTGGGATACATGCCCATGTGGCTAAGACTGATAATGGGTATGCCTCATGCGCTAAGATTCTATCATCTGCCATCTATCAGCTTTTGAAGGAACCTAAGACTTATAGCCACCACTATTGGCCACATCCTCCTATCCTTCAATTAGGAATCTCTCTACAATCAGTGCTTGCTCAGATCCCTCGCATTAGAGGAAAGGCACCAACAGACCACACATAATATAACTTCTCTGTAGAGTCCCAACTCAATGGTCTATGCTGTAATGAAAGGGTCAAGAACCATATCCAATGAGTAAATTTATATTTCTGTGAACCTAACCATGTACTATTCCACAATAATGCTACCATAATAAAGCTATATATGCTATTGGATACACACTAATCTCATAATTTATAATTATAATTCTTACCTGAAGAGTTTCTTGAACTCCTCATGTTTTAGAATCTCATCGTCATGGAACTGCGTCATTATACTCCAATATTTTCTGATAGAAACCTGTAAAAGGCTCACCTCTATCACCACCATAGGATCATGTGGTTTCCTCACTCGATTAAATACATATGCGACTATCTCATGCTACTCATCATCTTCCTAGGGATCTGGATAACACCTTTACCTCATTGGTCACAACCTATAGAACTCTTGAATCACTCTCATCTTATTCACATCCTCGTCAATAACATCCTTCATAACCTGCTTCTTGATGGGTGTTGGCTCAACTAGTTGACCACCTGGAGGTACCATGTTAGAACTAGTTCCCTACACTAATTCCTCAACACACAGTGGTTTTCTCCTCAATTCCACCATGGGATACTTTTTGGCTAAAATTGTGGTGGAATACAAAAATAAAATTCACGATGTTCCACAGTAAAAGAGTATATCCAAGTATTTCACTTAATAAGGAAATAGAAAAACCAAACCTAGTCTTATATGATGCATGTTCCATTATTTCCCTATGATAAGTTTCCTACTATACCATCTCCAAATATGGGTTATTAGAGACCTAGTGAATGGGTATGTTATCCCCCACACCAACACTAGATACTCTACCCTAGGAGACAAACTCAAAAAAACCTAATAATGTTCCTATGAAACCAAAACCAAGATCATGACACAATAATCCCAATGAGAAACCGGACCTAATAACACTCTATCATGACCTGATACAACTGGTTTTGGGTCATAAATCCCTAGTCTCACCACTATTAGGCTAGTTTTAGGCAACTACCCCCATGTAGACATATCACATAAATGAGAGGCCTTTTCCAAAATTTCCTATATGCATGAACCCACAAACACCTCAATGAAAAAATGTAGAAATATAAAAAGTTGGAAACTAAAATACATTCATACAACTATACCAAACCAGAGTACAAAATAAGTACACAAATCATAAAAAAGGAAAAAACATGGATAAAAAACCTATAAAATCGTCTATCAATTTCAGATGTTGGAGATCATTGTGATATGAAACTACCAAAAATCTCCTCCACCCATCACTAGTATACACCTTGGAATGTCTAGATCATTAACCTCCACTTACCTCAAGTCCTCTAGGGACTCCATAAAAAGGAAAATGGTATGAAAAAGACATAACACATGTGGGAAAAAGGTGTTACGGTGGTAGTATAAAAATACTCCATAGGTTACCCAAAAACCAAAATGAAATGGGATAAACTGAAAGGAAATAATTTTCTTTGGCTAGCCAGAGGGAACCCAATCAAAATAAAAACATTAGAAAATTGGACTTATTCTTATGTCATGACTATAAAATATATTTTATGAGTGTAAAAATTTTTGATTGAATATATAATATATTTAATATATTCATTAATAGTGGGTTGTTTAATTTCTTGGGATAAAATTTTGTTTATACATATAAAAGAAGTATTCTTATAAAATGAATTTCTTTATTTTCAAATTATTCTTACATTCATTTCTCGATAATGGGTATTATTTAATTCAAATATTTAAATCATATTGTAATTGTAACTTTAATATTAATGGAGAGTTGGTGAATATAATAAGATCTTAACAATATTTTTAATAGTATGTTTTAGTTTGTTTACACTACGTCATATGTTTAATGTAAACTCTCAAAGGATATTTCCATTTCATGTAACATAAGCCAAACATTATGTTTTATGTACTACAAGTTAATCAATGTTTTTCATGTAATATAAGGTTAAAATTATGTTGCATGAAATTAAAGATAAATATAGTTCTTTCATATAACAAAAATATATTTAGAGTTTTTTGAAATGAGAATTAAAGAAAATATAAATTAATTTAAAATATATATTTCTCAAAATATCATGGAGTCACATTATTCATCCCATAAAGTGGTTTTATCCCATGAAATTCATCTATTTTGTTAAAGGTTTAATACATGAAAATTTCATTCATATAAATCAATATTGGAAAATTAAATACTAAAAAATCCATTAAAAATGGAATTTTGGAACCATAATTTTCACCCAAAGTAACTCATTACAAGTTTCCCAGATAGCTTAACATATTTGGAAATATAAAACATGTATATGGAAGTGAAATTTATCTATAATGTTCTGATTTAAAGTGATATAAAACATTGTTAGGAATGCTAAAAATTACAAATCATTAAATATGCGATGATCTAAGGGGCCATTTGATTCATCAGAAACAATGGTACAAGGATCGAATTTTTTGTTTCAATTTATTTGTTCCTAAAGTTGAAAAACATTCAGAATAATATTTATTGATGGTGTCTTGGTTTACTCAAAAAGCATCGAAGATCATTAAAATCACTTGCGCACTATTTTTAAAACCCTGAGAAGAAATGAATTATTTGTGAAGTTTAGCAAGTGTGAATTCTGGATTCAAGAGATTTTTTTTCTTGGCCATATTGTCTCTAAGGATGGAATCTCTGTTAATACTTCAAAGACCAATGGAATCCAATAATTTGTAGCACCAACAAGTATAATAGAGGAATGCAGTTTTTTTGGTTTAGCAGGTTATTATTGGCGCTTCGTCCATTATTTTTCCCAATTGGATAATCCTTGATCCAAGATCATGCATAAAGGGGTTAACATTGAATGGAAAAATGAGTGTGAATACTGATTTTAAGATCTGAATATAAGATTAGTCAATGATCCAATATTGACTCTACCATTAGGGAATGATCGGTTTTTTATTTATAGTGATGCTTCACAGAAATGACACGGTTGTGTCCTTATACAGAATGATAGAGTTATTGCCTATGCGTCGCGACAGCTAAAAATTCAGGAACAAATCTATCCCACTCATGATCTTGAGTTAGAATCTGTAATATTTTCTTTGATTATTTGGAGACACTATCTCTATGTTGAAAAATGTGAGATATATACCAATCATAAGATCTTGATGTATATTTTCTCAGAAAAATAATTGAACATGAGGGAAAGGTGATGGATCAAGCTACTCATGGATTATGATTTCATTGTACATTACCACCTAGGGAAGGTAAATAAGGTGTAATATGATTTGAGCAGAAAATATCATGGATTTTGGAAAAAGATGAGAGTTAAAAGGGATATTATTTTCATTGATCTAGTAAAGATGTATATGGGAATAAACTTGGAAGGTGAAACATAAATAATTTTTCAAATGGTTTCCAAAAGATCATTACTATAAAGGATAAAGAGATCTCCCACTGATGATGAGAAGTTTAAAAAGAAAATTAAAGTTGTGAATGATGGAAGATTGATAATCTTTGTATATGAAGATGGGATTTAGAAATTTGAGAAGAGACTTTGTGTTCATGACATACCTGATCATGAATGGGAATTGATGGATTATTCTCATAGCACCAATTATTCTATACCCCATTGTATCACTAATATGTATAGAGATTTGAAGGAACATTTTTTGTGGGAAAACATGAAGAGAGTGATTTTTGATTATGTGTCAAGATGTATGGTTTGTCAACAATTGAAAGTTGGAAGACAACATCATAGAGGAGTCATGAAACCTCTTCCTATACATGAGTGAAAATGGGATCATATTACGATGGGCTTTGTCATGGGACTACCAAATACTCCTAGAAGGGGTGATGTTATATGGGTCATTATTGATTGTCTTACCAAGTCATCAAATTTTCTTGC
The DNA here is from genome assembly GCA_963277665.1 of Viscum album. Taxonomy (NCBI): domain Eukaryota; kingdom Viridiplantae; phylum Streptophyta; class Magnoliopsida; order Santalales; family Viscaceae; genus Viscum; species Viscum album. The sequence continues at coordinate 459,425,378 of OY728141.1, read as the reverse complement.
TACAAGAGAATATTTAACACATGAATATTTAGCAACACTATATATTAATGAAGATGTAAGACTTCATAGAGTACCCATATCAATTGTTTCTGATCATGATCCACATTTTACATCAAGATTCTGGAAAATTATTCAGAAGGCCAAAGATAGTAAACTTCATTTGAGCACTGCCTACCACACTCAAACTGATGGAAAATCAGAATGGACTATTCAAACCATAGAAGACATGTTGAGATCTTCATCACCTGATATTCAAGGTGTGTGGGATCAGTATTTATCTCTGGTAGAACTTTCATTTAACAATATCTTCCATTCAAATAATTTTATGTCACCATATAAATCATTATATACAAAGAGATGTCCCACAAAAACTTGTTGGGATTATGTTGGTGAATGAAAACTCATAGGCTCAGAAATTGTGGAGGAATCAATAGAAAAGGTAAAGGTTATCCAAACCGACATCAAAGCAGATCAAAGTAGGCAACAGATCTATGCTGATAACCAAAGGAAGGATTTTAAATTTCAAGTAGGAGATCATTTTTTCTTTAAGGTATCTCCATGGAAGGGGGTCATACAACTCAGTAAGAAGGGTAAATTAATTCCTAGGTACATCGAAACATTTTAAATTCTAGAAAAATTGGGGTTATAGCTTACCGTTTGGCAATGCGTCCAAGTCTCCTCCATGTTCATGATGTGTTCCACATATCACTGTTGAGAAAATACATGCCTAGCCCAAAGCATGTACTCACCTATGAAAAAATAGAACCGAAACTCGACCTATATTGTTATGAAGATCCTATCAGAATTATTGATACCAGAGAATAAGTGTTGAGAAACCAGACGACTCGTCGGGTTAATGTTCTATGGAGAAACCGTAAGATGGAAGAGGAAACATAAGAACCCGAGGAAAATATGATTATGAACCTCTCGAATATTTTTTTATAGTAGTATTATAGAAATTTCGAGGACTAAATTATTTGAAAAAGGGGAGAATGTAACCCCCCATGCTTCCACAGTATGATTCTCTTTGAATAATACAATAGCTTGCGTTGTACACAACTTCAAGTTCTAACACACCACGACCAACCAAACTAGACGTCACGAATAGTAATACCCACTTTTAAAAAATTTATAAATTTTATTTTTCAAAATGGACTTCATTTTTTGATTCATAATTTCAAAATTATCTTAGGGGAATTTTTTATATTTTTATGAAAACTTTCAATTTTTTATGAATAGTGAAAAACACTGCGTTATTATTTAAAACCGTATTTTTATTCTAAATAATAATAATTTTATGTAAATTTATTTTACATTAAAATAGATACATAATACCTATATATGTTAAATTTAATTCATTGGAGTTATTTTATAATAATATTAGATATATAAAATTTTATTGAACTTTTTACCGTATTTTACCCACCTTCTAGGCATGTTAGCAAATTTGTATAAAACATAATTTTACCACTTTTGTGAATTGAATTTAAATAATCCTAGAGACACGGTTGATATCAGTATGTAAAATTGGGTTCAATAACATGAAAATAATTTTTGTGGATAGTAGCACAGTTAAAAGTATATACGATAATTAAAGGTAAAAATGATACTATTATTACCCTAACACATGTCATAATTCTATTGGATAAGTGTATTTTGACAAAAATAAACCTTAATAATAATATATGATCCTTTTGGTCCACTTGAATTATATTAGGACATTTATTATTATTTTATTTAAAAAAGGTTTAAAAGTGTTAAATTCAAATTTTATAACTAAAACATTTTTATTATAGGGTTATACATAACATAAATTATACTATAAATATTCATTAAAAAGATAAAAATATTTTATACATAATGGAACTTTATTTATTATTTTAATACATTAAATAATTAAATTTATTTCCAACGAAATGATGATGCAGTAATTATATTTTTAATGAATGGTTAAAATAATTGATTTTAAAAATATCCTAATAAATGTAAATAGAGACTTTTGATGAATTACACTAATTTTATAGATTATTATGACATGTCTAGGTTGATTCGATATTTTTTTTTGAATTAATCATTCTTTTATGACTTCCACTAAAATCAATTAGTAAATAGTGTCAAAATTGACATAAATGAGTTTTTAAAACAAATACTATATTATATAATGATATAATACTTCTAAAAATATATGGATCTTTAAATGTACTAATATAATAATATATATATACATATATCATTAATGAACCTCTTTGGGTTTCTATTGGAATTTTATAGTAATATTGGTAACCATATAATATAACAAAACATGAAATCATGGTAAAAGTTAAACTATTTAACAAAGAGTTAAATCTAAATGATAAGGTAAATATGGTGACCTAAACCTGTCTAAAACCTATTGGTTAAGAGGTTTTTTACCCACACACACATTATCCTCGAAATAAATCATTTTGGAGCCATTATAAACCGAATATTATTGTATAATAAAATAATATTTCAAGCTTTTCCTATGGTGACGCTCACCTCTTTTATAAAAAGGTACTTCCCATTCTCTCAAAATCACACCTCCATAGCCATTTGGCTAGGCTAAAACCTACCCAAATGTCCTCCAAACTACCCTCCCTTATACTTAGAGGCATTAATTTGATCATAATGCCAACCTATAGAGTCCTTTTGATAAACTAAAAAGGAAACACCCGAACAAGAGGTAATAATTTGAGCACCTCTTTCAAAGTTCTTTTCTTATTCCACGTTTTCTTTTTTTTGTTTCCATACCAAAATTATAACTCCAGTAACTTAAACATACTATGATGATATTATAAATATGGTACAACCATGTTAATTATTCTATCCATCCTATGAATGAAAAGTCACCATATGTGCATACATTCGACTTACCGTCTCCACATCATGGTGTAGTTTGTTACTCAAACACTTCATTATTTGGATGGGTATAATAATGATTATAAATAATGTAAATAATAAATATAACATGTTAATTATTCTGTATATATGTTATACCATCCATTTATATATGATTTCACCATCAATAGAATTATATTGTCACTCGTGCGTACATACAGATTACCGCCTCCATGAACGCAATAAGATTCATTCCCCATCGTAAACATTCATGAATAAATTTCATTTTATGATTAAAAAAATAATGGTTAAGAACATAATATAATTCTGGATATGAATCAAATACATCTTATCCATAACATACACGGCTTACGTAACTAATTATATAAAAGGAAACAAATCAGTTAACACCCGAAACAATGATACTAGAAAAATATTATTAACAAAGAAATATTAGAAGATCATATATGAAATCATATTTATGTATGTGGTTAAAATAAAATTTAATAAAAATGATTTAACTACTATACACGAGTTTAACATACCCTCGACCAAGGAAAATTACAAGTTAAGGGTTAATTCTACAATCTCTTCATTATCTGGGGTTGTTTATACATGAGTATCTACTGGGACCTCTTTATCATCCACATTTGTGTTTCTTAAAAATGTATTTACAATCTTTTTTAATATTCCCATGACTATAGGTTAAATTCATTTATATCCCTATTTGAATTTTTTTAATATGTTTATAAATGAATCTTTCCATCATTTTCCAAACAATGTCCTTTAAGGCCTTTTCGACCAAATTAAGGAAAAAATATTTTTTTAACTTAAACGGCAGGTGTCGCTATTTTCTACCGTTATAACACCTTTTAAGAATCCCTTAAAATATTATATGAATATTTTGAAATTAAATGTTTTATTTTATAATAATGTGCCTTTAAAATTATTTCAAAATATAAAGAATTATTTTTTTCAAATAGGTTTCATTTCATCTATGTCCACATCCTTTGATGGGTTTTTAAATAGTTTGAAGTTTATTTATTATGATACAAATCCTCCATATTGTATTGAAGGTTTTTTGATATGTTTGACTATAGATGTTTTGTTTTTATACCATTTGTTGTTTATGGAAAATGTATTGAAATTTCGTATGCTATTTTAAATATAAATGTTTATGTTATGTTTAAACATTTTCATATGAGGAATGCATTGGAGTTAGTAAGTAACGGGTGGAGCCTGATATAGATCCTCGATGCATCAGTAGGTCTCATGATACAAACTAGTGTCTTTGCACAAGGCCTTGAAAAAAATCTTATTTGTAGTCATGGAATGAGGCCTTGACAATGTGGTTATGAAGTCTGGCATTATCCACTCCATCATTATGGAATTGGTTATTGATATTTCATGCTATTATTCGACTATTATAATATCCGTGTGAATATGTAAATGGAATTATTTGATTTATATTTTCCATATTATGATGAAGTTTAAGTTTAAAAGTCTTATGTTTTAGTCTTATACATTGCCTTAAATGTTTGTGCTTATTTAAAAATGTTTCCACTATATTGTTATCCTTACTGAGAATCTATGCTAACCCCTTTATAAGTTTTATTTTTTCCAGGATGTGAAGAAGTATTTTATGGTTAACCAACGTGGATAGGCTAAGGAATATAAGTGTGTTCAAAGCGGAAAAAATGTTTTTGTTGTTTTTATTTCATGATGTAATGTAAATATTTTGTATGTACCTAGTACTTCCAAGGATTAAAACTGATCGGTCCTTCGGGACAAGATTCCTTATATCATGGAAATGTTATGTAATAAGCCACCGACTCTGTGAAACTTGGGTCGGAAAATTATAGTTCTTGTCACAAAACTACCAAATAGGGATTAGGCCACAACTCTTCATTCCCACCTACATTTGGATAGGGGATGGCATCTAGTACTGACTAGCCATATCACACAGATGGGAGTCCATTTCCCAAAGTACCTATACACACACACAGAAAAATATATTGATGCAACTATGTAGATATATAAAAATATGGGAACTAATATTCATGCCTACAACTATCACAAAATTTAATACAACGTATGAACTGAAAGATTAAAAATGGGAAAAGACACACCCCACAAAAGATAACTACAATAGAATATTACATACTTAGAAGGATGTGATCACTATCAACTGCATGTTCCACAAATCACCTCCACCCAGCTATGGTAAACACCTTGGTCAGTCAACCTCACTGTGTTCCGCCTTCCTCAGATCCACCTAGGTCTCTTTAAAAAGGCATGTGTTCTAAAAATACAATACACATGTGAAAAAATCCTTTGATGGGGTTAGTATAAAAATAATCAGTAGGCACCCTTAAAACAAATGAAAAGGGAGAAAAATAACTTAAATAGTCTTCTCCGTATAGCTAGAGGGAACCCAATAAATAGAGATACACCATCTCAAAACATCCTCAACTATAAATGACCAGTCATCTCAGCCCACAATGGGTGTTTACCAGACATGTGACCACACTATAAGGACTCCCAGAATCACCCATATATACTCTTCTCATAATCCAAGTCTCAAGAGGTTCTGACCACATATCCATCAACATGATTCTAATTGTGGATCTAATAGTAACACAAAACTAGGAGAACACACTCCTTGTGATAATCCATCTTGGATGGATCCCTTTTGAGAGATATTATCAATTTGGAACTACTTACTAGGTCCATCATTAATTCCCATCACCAGAGGTTATACTATCACTATCATAATCCCTAAAAAAGGATTTAAGATCCCATGTGAAACTCCCCACCCATCAACACTACACACATATTAGGGAGCACTTCTATTAACTATGTGCCATGTGCATCCTCTCTACGATGAGATAGAATGGTGGGACCTTCACCATTCCACATCCAAATAGCCCGGGAGTCATAGCTCTTAACTAATTGGCAAAATCTTTTTCAATATTGAATGGTGTGGCCCACACCTCATTCTATCGAGGGAGCACTAAATCCTAACCACGTATCACAGATGACTATCTTAGTGTCCCACAACTCTTAATTATACTCAATAGCTGAGGGATTTAAAAATCTAATATAAGACCCACTCCACATTTCTAATCGAAGACGGGTGTGTGCAACTATGTAGGTGAGGACCCACACACTAGAACGATATGGGAGTACCACTAAATGTATAGAGGACCCACACCCTAGTATGATAGGAGGAACCATTCTACGAAATTGATTACTATGAGGAAAATTAACCCTGACAAAACAAGGGACTAATGACCCCATTCTTGAGAAACCTATCCCTGGTATCATAATATAGTACAAAATTTGATGGAACAACATGTATGGGGGACCCATAACTTGTAAAAAATAGGAGTTCCAACTTCAAGCATCAAATACCAACACCCAATCATGATAGTGGAGTAACCACCCTATTTGACCAATGAGTGTAGAAAGACCTCACCCTAGCTCATTTGGGGATCAATTTCTCCAACTACACAAATGATACGGGGAACCTACTCCTTTTTCTAACATGGAAGTACCTACTGTGAATGAAATACCCAATGTATAAAACCCATAACCACAATGTGTGGAGTCCAATAACAAAAAAAATGATTGGTAGGGGAAACCTACCCCTAGATTCCATAAAAGAGTACTCGTCCCTCCATCAAGCACCCCGATACATCCCATCACAACACTACAACATGTTGGGGACAACCACCCTAATACAGAAGGGTTCACTTATCAAACTTCGTAATGTTCCCATGGGACCCACATCCTAATGTGTAAGGGAAGGGTAAAGACCCCAACATCAACCCAATGATTCACCTTGGTCACTACACAAGGTTAAGCAATAATACACAAGAATATTTTATACATCATGACACATCATATCTTGTTGGATAAAATGGAGGCCCCCATCCTTTTCTACATGTAAAATGTTTATAATAGTATACTGACATGCCTAAATATGTGTTACCGAGATGGAGATACCCAATATAAATTATATCAATAAGATTCCCAAAATACACAATTTGCATTGTAGGCCACATGGCATGTGGACTCACCAATGTTCCTAGGTGTGTCTCACATTCCCATGGATTGGCTTGGCCAGGTAGTGGTACACAACACGTACAACCCAGTAATGGTGTATCCTACCTAACCCATCCCCCCGACCATGTATCCTCTTCCACATGGTCTAGCCATCCATGTCCCTAAAACGCCATGTATCCTATATTACATGGCGTGTTAAGGCTAAATGACCTCATGGAAGAGTAGTTTTCTCATTCCTACATTCGGAAGCCTGAGTCCAAGTACAATGGTTGTGTAACTTTCCTCTTTGATGTGTTGTTATAGGGATATCATTGGCTAGTGTCCTCTGGTCACAAGACAGGGGGTCACTCCATCGGGTGTAACCCTAGTACACAGAGTGTAGTCCCCAAAAGTCACCTTCCATGAATAGAATGAGATACAAGATGTATCACAATGGACAATAAGTCATGTAGATGGTAATTACATATAGTAATTACCTTTATATTTACCTGATTTTATTTATATAACCATAAAATAAATAGATCCACCTAGAAGGGATCACTAACAATTACAATAGGGATCTAAAACCACAAAACCAATGATGTAGAAATGTTATCTAAAACAAACCACAAAACCACCTACCTAAATTGTAAAATTACAAAGCATCAAGTGTAGAATTACTACTAGATCATTTTGCTCCTTGATATGATGAGAATCATCCCTGAGAATGGAGATGGGAATCACTTTGATGCTTTGATTCATCTCACCTATCATTATTAGACCAATGGGGGTGATGAGGGTTTTATTCCACATGGTTGATTCATTCACCCAATTGGGGTGTAGGGATAAAAATTGGTTTTATATAATTAAAATCAATAAAAAAAACTTTTAACACTCAATTTCCAACACTCCTCTAACCAAAACATCTGGAATGAAAAACATAATATTTATCATTGAATATAACCAATGTTTTGACCACAATAAAAGCCTCATAATACTAATTCAAGACTTTTCCCAAGAGTTAATCTATGTTCCCATATCATATGTTCACTTGTGATGAAATATATTTAGTATTTTTAAAATCACCACCAAGATGATCTTCATTCCCAAATATTACACACCGACTCAGTTCCTAGATTATGTATTATTCTTAAGAATATTCAAAAGTCATATTCGTCAAATATGAGTCACTAAATTCATCCCACCATAGGTATTTTATTCCCCATAAAGTGAAATTATAGACATTAGGGACAAAAAAAATATCTTCAATGGAAAACCCACTCTAGTGATCTCACCATGGGTTCCCATTTTGCTTACAAACATGCACTTACGGGACAACCTAGGAAGAACCACACTAATGTCCAGATCAAAACATGTAAACATAATGAAAAAGGGAGTAAAAAGTATCCTCAGTTGTGAGAGGTTGAAAAGAAACAACATCCATGGTCCATCTGCTGTCATAAGGTTTAGCGGTACACCACCCCACTAACATAACATAGATACCAACGTAACACCACAGTTCACGTCCACCCCGGGATGAAATGCACTTCGAACTTTGAAATAATATTCTATTTAAGGATGACTCCGAGAATATGTGGGTATTAAAAAAACAAAATATTGTTTCCCAACTGCCAGCATTGGGACTCACTATCCCTTCTTGTATGAAATCTCCAGCTATAACACAACTCTCAAATGTAGAAACAATACCACCCACACTAGTGAAACCCCAGTGGAGTATATATGTTTGTAAAGAAAACCACACTGCAAGAAAATTGTAGGTTCTAACTCTACCACTAACGAATGGTTCTAGGTAATGATCTACCCCCCCTGGGATGACAGGAAAAAATGGCCCAGCCAAAAAACTCCACTAGAAATGTTAGGATCTACTTAAAAACTCCACCACACAAGTTAACCATAAAGACATGAGTCTATTGAATTATTCCACCATGCCTCGACACAATATTCTTTGTGTTTCATTTACACACCTATATGGTTTTTGTCATGTCACAAAAACACTTCTCGTTGGGGAAACATTCATCTTTATCGTGAATTCAATGCTATGACATGTCATGCCACATCCTCCTTGAGAATATCACATACAATGTTGGATCCAAGTGCACGAGGGTACTAATTAACAAAAATGAGATACCCAAATGATCACACTAGGTCATAAAGGGGCCTCTTTTAAACTACCCAAATGACACCATGACCCAAAAGAAAAAGTTAGAATGGATCATCCACCATACCTTTATACTATTCGCATTTGTTGGCACTAAATCGTTCTATCTGTTTCTGTCATGTTACAGAAATGTCTCTTAGTGGGGGAAGGAATCCTATTCTACATGCAATCAATATAACATCATTAAACACAACTAATGTCTCTACAGACACCATGTGTCAACCCAATTAAACCATGAGCAAGAAGGGGAAAGAAATGTGTATATCACAACAGTGAAAAATAATTAATACTATGTAATGTAAAAAATACGTGGAGTGTACCTCTATATATAATCAAACATGATGGGTCAAAGGCCTCTATATCCAAAAAATGTATTCATCTATGTCCTCCAGCTCCCTGATCATGGAGTGGACAACCTAGGGGTGGTGGTTGCCACACCTTGAACCACCTACCACCAACTGAAACTCTCCCAACTCCTCTCCCATGTATTTCACCTTGTGAATCTATATGATCTTAATGCTTAATTTTTCATGGAAACCAATTTAATAGTACCCTCACACCATCAGGGACACTAAGATATTATCCATCAAGATTTCCTCATCCATAACAATAATAACATCACCTCTCCTGTGACTATTGTGACCCCTTCATGAATATTTGGATACATGCCCATGTGCCTAAGACTCATAATCGGTAGGCCTCATGCGCTAAGATCCAATCATTTGTCATCTGTCAGCTTTTGAAGGAACCTAAGCCTTACTGCGACCACTATTGGCCACATCTTCCTATCCTTATATTAGTAATCTATCTACCATCAGAGTTTGCTCAGTTCCCCCACATAAGAGGAAAGGCACCAGGAGACCACATATATTCTAACTTCTCTGCAGAGGCCCTTCTCAAAGGTCGATGTTGTAAAGAAAGGGTCAAGAATGATATTCAATGAGTAACTTGATATGTCTGTGAACCTCACAATGTACTCCTTCACAGTCATGGTATCGTACTAAAGTTATATATGCTATTGGATACACACTAATCTCATCATGTCTAATAATAATTCTTACGTGAAGAGTCTCTTGAACTCCTCCTATTTTAGAATCTCCTCATCATGGAACTACATCAATATACTCCACTATCTCCTGGCAGAAACCTACCAAAGGCTCATCTCTAGGACCACCATATGATCATATGGGTTCCTCAGTCGATTGAAAACATATGTGACTATCTCATGCTAGCCATCATCTTCTTAGGGATCTGAATAACAACGACACATCATAGGTCACTTACTATAGAACTCTTGAATAACACTCATCTTATCCACGTCCTCATCAATAAAATCATTCCTAAACAACTTCTTGATGGGTGGTGGATCAACTAGCTGACCACCTGTAGGTACTGTGTTAGAATTAGTTCCATGCACTTATGCCTCAACAAACGGTGTTTTTCCACACAATTACACCATGGGAACCATTCTGGATTATATTGTGGTGGAATAAAAAAATAGAATTCATGATATTCCACAATAAGAGATTATATCCAAGGATTTGACTAAATATGTAAGGGGAAAAACCAAAACCCAGTATTATATGATGCATGTTCCATTATTTCCCTATGATAAGTGTCCAACTATACCATGTCCAAATACTGGTTATTAGAGACCTAGTGAGTGGATATGTTATCCCCCACACCAACACAAGATCCTCTACCCTGAGATAATAACTCAAAACAACCTAATATTGTTACTAAGAATCCAAAACCAAGATCACGACACAATAATCCCAAAGAGAAACTGAACCTATTTACACTCTTTCATGACTTGAAACAACCGGTTTTGGGCCATAAATCCCCTATCCCACCACTATTAGGATAGGTTTAGGCAACTATCTCCAATTAGAAAAATCAAATTGATGAGAGGCCTTTTCCTAATGTTCTTATATGCATGCACCCACAAACACCTCAATGAAACAATGTAGAAATATAAAAATTTGGAAACTAAAATAAATTCATACAACTATACCAAACCAGAGTAAAAAATAAGTACTGAAATCATAAAATGGAAAAAAACACCTGCCCAAAAAAACCTATAAAATCATCCATACTTTTAGGATGGAGGGGATCATTGTGAGACGAAAATACAAAAAATATCCTCCACCCCTCTAGTATACACCTTGATTGTCTAGCTCACTAACATTCACTTACCTCAGGTCCTCCAGGGAGTCCTTAAAAGGGAAAATGATATGAACAAGACACAAAACATGTGGGAAAATGGTGGTCTGGTGTGAGTATAAAAATACCCTATAGGTTCCACAAAAACCAAAATGAAATGGGATAAACTAAAAGGAAATAATTTGCTTGGCTTAGCCAGAGGGAACCCAATCGAAAGAAAATCATCATAAAATTTGATTTATTCTTATGTCATGACTATGAAAGATATTTTATGAGTGTAAAATTATTTGATTCAATATATAATATATTTAATAAATTCATCAACAGTGGGTTGTTTAATTTCATTGGATAAAATGTTGTTTATACATAGAAAAATAGTTTTCTTATAAAATGAATTTCATTATTTTCAAATTATTCTAACACTCATTTCTAGATAATGGGGATTATTTAATTCATATATTTACATCATATCTTATTCGTAACTTTAATAATAATGGAGAGGTGGTGAATATAATAACATCTTAACAATAATGTTAATAGTATGTTGTAGTTTTTTTACACTACGTCATATGTTTAAGGTAGACTATCAAAGGATTTTCCGTTTCATGTAACATAATCCATACATTATGTTTTATGTACTACAAGTTAATCTAAGTGTTTCATGTAGTACATGTTTGACATGGTGCTTCATGAAATTTATGATAAATATAGTTAATTCATATAAAAAATATATTTTTACAGTTTTTTGAAATGGGAATTACAAAAAAGATAAATTAATTTAAAAAATATATTTTTCAAAATATCATGGAGTCGCATTATTCACTCGATAAAGTGGTTTTCTCCCTTGAAATTCAAATGGTTCGTTAAAGGATTAATACTAGAAAAATTCTTTCTTATAAATTAGTATTGGAAAATTTAATACTAAAACATCCATTAAAATGGGAATGTTGGAACCATTAGTGTCACCCAAAGTAACTCGTAACAAGTTTCCCACAGAGATTAACATAGGTGGGAATTGAAAACATGGATATGGAATTCAAATTTAGCTACCATGTTCTGATGTAAAGTGATATAAAAAATTGTTATGAATGTGAAAAATCACAAATCCTTAAATCTTTGATGATCTAAGGGGCCATTTGATTCATCAGAAACAATGGTACAAGGATATCATTTTTGGTTTCAAGGTATTTTTTCCTAAAGTTGAAAAAAAATCACAATAATATTTATTGATGATATCTTGGTTTACTCAAAAAGAAACGAAGATCATGAAAATAACTTTCTCACTATTTTGAAAACCCTCATAATAAATGAATTATATGGGAAGTTTAGCGAGTGTGAATTCCAGAATTAGGAGATTTCTTTTCTTGGTTATATTTTCACTATGGTTGGAATCTCTGTTAATCCTTCAAAGAATAAGGGAATCCATGAATGGCCAGCACCGACAAGTATAACTAAGGTACGTAGTTTTATTAGTTTAGAAGGTTATTATTGGTGCTTCATCCATTATTTTTCCTGATTGGCTAACCCATGAACCAAGATCACGCGTAAAGGGGTTAAATTTGATTGGTAAAAAGAGTGTGAAGAATGTTTTGAATAGATGAATAGATGATTATTCAATGCTATTATATTGACTCTACCATTAGGGAATGATGGGTTTGTTATTTATAGTGATTCTTCGAATAAAAGACATGGTGGTGTCCTCATGAAGAATGATAGAGTTATTTCCTATGCATCACGATAGCTAAAAATTCAGGAACAAATCTATCCCACTCATGATCTTGAGATAGAAGCTATAATATTTTCTTCAATGATTTGGAGACACTATCTCTATGGTGAAAAAAGTGAGATATATATCGATCATAAGATCTTGAATTATATTTTCTCACAAAAAAGAACTCAACATGAGGCAAAGGTGATGGCTCAAGATACTCAAGGATTATGATTTCACTGTACACTACCACCTGAGGAAGGTAAATAAGGTGGCAGATTCTTTGATAATAAAATATCATGGAGTTTGGAATAAGATGAGAGTTTAAAGGGATATTATTTTCATGGATCTAGTAAAGATGGATATGCGAATAACCATGGAAGGTAAAACATCAATACTTTTTCAAATTTTTTCCAAACAATCATTACTATAAATGATTAGGATATCTCACACTGATGATTAGGAGTTTAAAAAGAAAATTAAAGCTGTGAATGATGGGAGATTGGTCATAATCATATATGAATATGGGATTTTGGAATCTGGGAAGGGACTTTGTGTTCATGACATACCTGATCTAGAAAGAGAATTGTTGGATTATGCTCATAGCACCAATTTCTCTATACACCCTGATAGCACTAAGATGTATAGAGATTTGAAGGAACATTTTTTGTGGGAAAATTTGATGAGAGTGATTATTGATTATGTGTCAAGATGTATGGTTTTTCAACAAGTCAAAGTTGGAATACAACATCATAGAAGAGTCATGAAACCTCTTCCCATACCTGAGTGGAAATGGGATCATATTATGATAGGCTATGTCAGGGGACTACCAAATAATCCTATAAGGAATGATGCAATATGGGTCATTGTTGATCGTCTTACCACTTTAGAAAATTTTCATGCTATAAGAGAATATTTACCACTTGAATGTTTAGAAACACTATATATTAATGAAGTTGTAAGACATCATGGAGTAACCCTATCAATTGTTTCTGATCGTGATCCACCTTTTATATCATGATTCAGGAAATGTCTTCAGAATTCCATGGATACAAAACTTCATTTGAGCATTTTCTACCTCCCTCAGACTGATGGACAATCAGAACGGACTATTAAAACCATAGAAGACTTGTTGAGGTCTTCTCACATGATATTTAAGGTATGTGGGATCAGTATTTACCTCTGGTAGAATTTTCCTATAATAATAGATTCCATTAAAATATTTAGATGGAACCATATGATGCATTATATAGAAAGAGATGTTGCACACCAACTTGTTGGGATTATCTTGGTGAAATAAAACTCATAGGCCCAAAACTTGTTGAGGAAACAATGGAAAAGGTAAAGGTTATCCAAACCCACAACAAATCAGATCAATGTAGGCAATAGAGCTATGCCGATAACTAAAATAAGGATTTTGAATTTCAAGTAGGAGATCGTCTTTTCTTTAAGGTATGTGCATGGAAGAGGTTCATACAATTCAGTAAGAAGGATAAATTTAGTCTCAGGTACATTGGACCTTTTGAAATTCTAGAAAAAATTGGAGCAATATCTTACCATTGGGAAATTCCGCCAAGTCTCTCCAAAGTTCATGTTGTGTTCCACGTATCACTATTGATAAAATACATGTCTGACCCAATGCATGTACTCACCTATGAAGAAATAGAACTGGAACCCAACCTATATTATTATGAAGATCCTATCATAATTATTGATACCATAGAACAAGTGTTGAGAAACCGGACAACTCACCTGGTGATAGTTCTATGGAGAAACATTAAGATGGAAGAGGGAACTTAGGAACCCAGGGAACATATAATGATGAACCTCCAGAATATTTTTTATAGTAGAATTCTAAAAATTTTGAGGATGAAATTATTTGATGTAGGGTAGAATGTATCACCTCATGTTTCCATGGTACACTTCAGTTTGAATAATATAATAGCTTTCGTTGTACACAACTTCAAGTTCTAACACACCACAACCAACCAAACTAACCGTCATGAATAGTAATACCATTTTTTTGAAATTTTATAAATTTTATTTTTCAAAATGAAGTTCATTTTTGTATTCTTAATTTCAAAATTATCTTAGGGTGAATTTTTGGTATTTCTCTGATAACTTTCAATTTTTTATGAATAGTGAAAAACACTGCGTTATTGTTTAAAACCGAATTTTTATTTAAATAAATAATAATTTTATTTAAATGTATTATAGGTTAAAATAGATATATAATACCTATATATATTCAATTTAATTCATTGGAGTCATTTTATAATAATATTATATATATATATAATATTATTGAACTTTTTACTGTCTTTTACCCACCTTCTAGGTACATTAGCAAATTTGCATAAAACTTAATTTTACTGCTTCAGTGAATTGAATTTCAAAAAAACTAGAGACGTGGTTAATATTAGTAAGTAAAATTTGGTTCAATATTATGTAAATAATTTTTTATGAATAGTAACTTTTGACCTTAATTTACCACCGTTAAAAGTTAATAGGGTAATTAAAGGTAAAAATGATACTATTATTACCCTAAAACATGTCCTAATTCTATGGGATAATTTTATTTTTAAAAAAATAAACCTTAGGAATAAAATATGATCCTTTTGGTCCACTTGGATTATATTAGGAAATTAATTATTATTTTATTTAAAGAAGAGTTAAAAGTGTTAAATTCAAATTCTCATAACTAAATTATTTTTAATATAGGGTTATAAATAAGATAAATTCAACTGTAAATATTCATTACAAAGATAATTTTTTTTACATAATGGTATTTTATTTAAAATTTTTAGACATTAAATAATTAAATTTATTTATGAAACAATGATGATGCAGTAATTACCTTTTTAATGAATGGTTAAAATTATTGATGTTATAAATATAAAAATAAATGTAAATAGAGACTTTTGATGCATTACACTAATTTTATAGATTAATATGACATTTTAGGGTTGATTCAATGAATTTTTTATGAAGTAATAATGCTTTTATAACTTCCACAAAAATTAATTACAAAATAGTGTCAAAATTGACTTTAATGAGTTTTTAAAACAAATACTCCATTATTAAATGATATTATAGTCCTAAAAATCAATGGATCGGCCAAAGGAATAATATAAAAATAGATATATCATTAATGAACCACTTGGGTTTCTCTTGAGATTTATTGTAAGATTTTTAACCATATAATATAATAATAAAATAATACATGGTAACAGCTAAACTATTTAATTAAGAGGTTAATCTAAATGATATGGTTAATATGGTGACAGAAACATGTCTAAAACCTTTTTTATTTTTTTGAAATTTTGTAGACCCATACCCTCTTTATCCTTGAGGTAAACCATTTTTGATCCATTATAAACCAAATATTATTTTATAAGAAAATAATATTTCAAGCTTTTCTGAAAGTGACCCTCACCTCACTTATAAAAATGTACTTCCAATTCTCTCAAAATCACACCTCCAATTGTTTCTTGGCCAACCCCTGCCCAAATATCCTCTCAACTACACTAACTTTTACCTATAGTCCTTAATGTGTTCATAAATCCAACTTATGGAGCCTTTTTGATAAACTCAAAAAGAAACACCCGAAAAATAAGTAATAATTTAACCACCCCTTTCAAAGTTCTTTCTTTCTTCCACTTTTTTTTTGTAGTTTCCATAAAAAATCATAAATCCAGTACCTTATAAATATTTTGGTGCTATTATAAATATGTTACAACCATATACATTATTATATCCATCCTATGAATGAAAATTCTCCATACGTGTGTACGCATGGCTTACAGTTTCCACGTCATGGTGTAGTTTGTTACTGAAACACTTCATTATTTTTATGGGTATAATAATGAGTATAAGTGATGTAAATAATAAATATAACATGTTAATTATTCTGTATATATGATATAACATCCCATTAAATTTTATTTCACCACTAATAGAATGATATTGTCGCTCGTGTGTACGTACAGATTACCGTCTCCCTAAATGTGATGAGATTCATCCCCCCTCATAACCGTTCAAGAATAACATTCATTTCATGATTAAAAAAATAATGTTTAAGAACTTAATATCATTCTGTATATGAATCAAATACATCTTATCCATAACAAACATGGCTTACGTAACCATGTATATAATGGAAAACAAATCAATTATCACCTAAAACAATGATACTACCGAAATATTATTAACAAAGCAATATTAGAAGATCATATATGATATCATATTTAGGTATGTGGTTAGTATATAATTTAATAAAAATTATTTAAGTATTATATAAGATGTTAACTTACCCTCGACCAAGGAAAAGTACAAGGTGAGGGTTAATTCTACAGACTCTTCATTATCTGAGGTAGTTTGTGCGTGAGTATCTACTAGGACCTATTTATCAAACACATCCATGTTTCTTAAAAATGGTTTTCAAAAAAAAATCAATATTTACAAGAATATGATTTAAATTCATTTATACCCCTTTTTGAATTTTTATATGTTGTTTATAAAGTAAACTTTCAGTCGTTTTCTAAACAAGGTCCTTAATGACCTTTTCGAAAAAATTAAGGAAAGAATATTTTTTAACATATATGTAAAGTGCATCTATTTTCCACCGTTATAACACCATATAAGTTTCCCTTACAATATTATAAGTATATTTTCTAATTAAATGTTTTATTTTATAATTTTGTTATTTTTAAATGATTTTAAAATTAAAAGAGGTATTTCATTCAAAAAGGTATCATTTATTCTATGTCAACATCCTTTGATGGATTTTAAACTTGTTTGATGTTGATTTATTATGTTAATAATCTTCCATATTGTATTTAAGGATTTTTGATATGTTTGACTATGGATGTGTTATTTTTATACCATTAATGGTGTATGGATAAGGTATTGACATTTCGTATGCCATTATTAATACGAATGTTTATGTTATGTTTAAACCTTATGATATGAGGAATGCATTGGACTTAGTAAGTGAGAAGTGGAGCCCGATATAGCTCCTTGGTGAATCAGTAAATATCATTAGACAAACTAGTGTCTTGCAACAAGGCCTTGAAAAAATCAAATTTGAAGTCTTAGTATGAGGCCTTGACAATGTGGTTATAAAGTCTAGCATTATGCATTCCATTATTGTGTAATTGGCTGTTGATATTGCATGTGATTATTAGACTAGTATAATAACCATGTGAATAAGTAAATGGAATTATTTGATATATATCATCCATATTATGCTGATGTTTAAGTTTAAATGTCTTATGTTTCAGTCTTATACATTGACTTAAATTTTTATGCTAATTTAAGAAACTTTTCGCTATATTGTTATCCTTACTAAGAATCTGAGCTCAACCCTTTCTATGTTTTATTTTTACCGGGATGTGCATATGTATTTTATGGTTGACCTGTAGGGATAAGCTAAGGAATATAAGTTTGTTCAAAGGGGAAAATGTTTTTGTTGTTTTTGTTTCATGATGTATTGTAAATATTATGTATATATCTTGTACTTCCAAAGCTACTAAATTGATCGGTCATTCGGGATATGATTCCTTGTATCATGTCAATGTTATGTAAAAATGCACCGACTTTAGGGAACTAGGGTCGGCGTGTTACAGTTCATTCCACAAAACAAACAAATGGGGATTAGGACACAACTTCTCAATCCCACCTACATTAGGCTTGGGGATAGCGACTAGCATTGAGTAGTCATATCACAAATATGGGAGTCCATTTCCAAAAGTACCTATACACACTCACTAACAAATATATTGATGAAACTATGTAGAGATGTAAAAATATGGGAACTAAAATTCATGCCTACAAATATCCCACAATTTTATACAACATATGTACTGAAAGATTAAGAATGGGAAAAACACACACCCCACAAATGAGAACTGTAATAGAATCTCACATACATAGAAGGATGGGATCACTATCAAATTAAAGTTCCAGAAATCATCTCCTCCCAGCTACGGTAAACACCTCAGTCGGTCGAGCTCACCATGTTCCAACTTCCTCGGATCCTCCCAGGACTATGTTAAAAGGCATGTGTTCTGAAAATGAAATACACATGTGGGAAAATCCATTGAAGGGGTTAGTATAAAAATAATATGTATGCGCCCTAAAAATAAAAAGGGAGAAAATGAAAGGAAATATTATTCTCAACATAGACAGAGGGAACATAATTAATAGAGATACACCATCTCAAAACATCCTCAACTATAAATGAATAGTCATATCAGTCCACAAGGGGTGTTTACCAAACATGTGACAACTCCATAAGGACTCCCAGAATCAACAAGATATACTCCTCTCAGACCCCATGTCTCAAGTGGTTCTGACCACATATCCATCAACATGATTCCAATTAAGGCTCTAATAGTAACACAAAACTAATATAACACACTCCATGAGATAATCCATCCTGGATGGTTCCCGTATGAGAGATATTATCCATTTTGAACTACTTAATAGGTCAATCATTAGTTCCCATCACCATAGGACCTACTATCACTACCATAAACCATGAAAAAGTATTTAAGATCCCCAGTGGAGATCCCAAACCATCACCAAAACACTCCAATTAGGGAGCACTTTTATTAACTATGTGCCTTGTGCATCCTTTCTAGCATGAGATAGAAGAGTGGGACCTTCACCTTGCCACGTCCATATAGTTAGGGAGTAATAGCTCTTAACTAATTATTGAAACCCTTTCTAATCCTGAATTGTGTATCCCACACCTCATTCTATCAAGGGAGAACTAAATCCATACCAAGTATCGCAGGTGACTAGTTTTGGGTCCCACAAGTCAAAATTTTACTCAACAGCTAAGGGATTGAATATCTAATGTAGGTACCACTCCAAATTTCTAATCAAAGACAGGTGAGTACTACTTTGTAGGTGAGGACTCACACCCCGGAACGATAGGGGAGTACCACATAATGTATAGAGGACCCACACCCTAGTAAAATTGTAGATAACCATTCTAACTACTTGATTACTATGAGGGAAATGAACCCAAAAAGGGTACTAATTACTCCAAACTATAGGAACCTATCCCTGGTTCAATTATATAGTATGAAATTTGATGGAAAACTTGTTTGGAGGACCCAAAACTAGAAAAAAAAACATAGGAGTTCCAACTCCAACAATCAATTATCAGCTCCCAAATAAGATTGAGGAGTCACCACCCTATTTTCCAACGAGTGTAGAGGGACATAACCCTAGCTCGGTATGGGAGAAATGTCTCCAACTACACAAATGTTTTGGGTAACCTAAGCCTTTGTCTGACAGGGATTTACCTACTAAGAATTAAAAACCCAATGTATCAAACCAATTCCCACAATGTGTGGAGTCCTATATCAACAAAAACATGATGTGTAAGGGAAACCTACCCCTGTATTCCATAAGGGAGTAATCGTCCCTCCATCAAGCACCCTAATACATCACGTTGAAACACTACCACATGTTGACGACGAGTACACTGATACAAGGGGGCCCTTATCTACCTTCGTAATGTGTCCCTAGGACCCACATCCTAATGTTTAAGGTAATGGTAAAGACCCTGACATCAACCCAATGTTTCACCTTGGTCACTACACAAGGTTAATCAATAATACACAAGAATATTCCATGCATCATGACAGATCATTTCTTGTAGGCTAAAACAAAGTCCCCCATAATTTTCTACATGGTAAATGTTTAAGATAGAATACTAACATGCCTTAATATGAGTTACGAAGAAAGAGATACCCAATATGAAAGATATCAATAAGATCCTCAAAAGGTACATGGTGTGCACTGTAGGCCACATGGCATGTGGACTCACCAATGTACCTAGTCGTGTCTCTTGTTCCCATGGCTTGGCTTGTCCATGTAGCGGTACACAACACGTACAACCCCAAAATTATGTATCCTACCAAACCATCCCCCTGGTCGTGTATCCTCTTCTACATGGTTCGTCCATCCATGTCCCTTACATTCCATGAATCCCATATTACATGGCGTGTTAAGGCTAAACGACACCTTGGACGAGTAGTTTTCCCATGTCTGCATTTGGAACCTTGAGTCCATGTACATTGGTTGTGTACTTTTTCTCTTCCATGTACTTTAATAGAGATATCATAGGCTAGTGTCCTCTAGCCGCAAGACATGGGGTCACTCCATCGGTTGAAACCCTAGTACACAGAGTTTAGTCCCAAAAATTCACCTTATATAAATAGAATGAGATACAAGATGTATCTCAATGGACTATAAGTCATGTATATGGTAATTACATATTGTAATTACCTTTATATTCACCTGATTTTCATTATATTACCACAAAATAAATACATCCACATAGAATGGATCCCTAAAAATTCCAATAGGGATCTAAAACCAAAAAAAAGTGATGTACAAATGTCATCTGAACCAAAAAACAAAACCACCTACCAAATTTGTAAAATTCCAAAGCATCAAGTGTAGAATGGCTACTAGATCATGTTTCTCCTTGATCTGATGAGGATCGTCACTGAGAATGGAGATAGGAATCACTTTGATGCTTTGATTCATCTTAGTTATCATTATTCGACCAATGGGGTGATGAGGGTTTCATTTCTTATGGTTGAGTCATTCATCCAATTGGGGGTGTAGGGATGAAAAAAAAATTATATAATTAAAATCAATTAACAAACCTTTTTACAGTCAATTTCCAACACTCCTATGACCAAAACATATGGAACGGAAAACATAATTTTCACCTAGCATATAAAAAATGATTTGACCTTAATAATAACCTCATAATACTAATTCAATACTTTTCTCAAGAGTTAATCTATGTCTCAAGAGAATATGTTCATGTGTGCTGAAGTAAATCTAATATTTTTAAAATCACCACTATGAGGATCTCCATTCCCATAAATCACAAACCAACTTAGTGCCTAGCTTATGAAATATTCTTAGGTATATTCAAAAGTCATATAGGATAAATTTGAGTCACAAAATTCATCCCACCATAGGTACTTTATTCCACAAAAAGTGAAATTCTATACATGAGGGATGAAAAAAATATCTCCAATGGAACACCCACTCTAGTGATCTCGCAATGGGTTCCCATTCTACTTCCATACATGCACTTAAGGGAAAACCAAGGAAGAACAACACTAATTTCTAGATCAAACCAAGTAAACGTCATGAAAAATAGAGTCACATGTATCCTCAGTTGTGAGAGGTTGAAAAGAACCAAGATCAATGGTCCATCTATAGATATAAGGTCAAGCGGTACACCACCCCACTAAGCTAATATAGATACCAATGTAACTCCACAATTCATGTCCACCCCTGGATGAACTACACTTCGACCTTTGAAACAATATTCTATTCATGGATGACTCCGAGCATATGTGGGTATTAAAAAAACTAGAGATTCCCAACTGCATGCATTGTGTCTCACCAGCCCTTCTTCTATGAACTCCATAGTTGTAACAAAACTCTCCAATGTAGAAACAATGCCACCCACACTAGTGAAACCCCAACTGAGTGTATATGTTGGGAAACTAATCCACACTTAATGAAAATTTTAGGTTCTGACTTTACCACTAATGAACGGTTCTATGTAATGATCTACCTCCACCTGGGATGACAAGAAAAAATGGTCCAGTTGAAAAAAGCTACTAGAAATGTTAGGACTTGCTTCAAAACTCCACCAGACAAGTTATCCCTAAAGACATGAGTCTAATGAATTATTCCACCATGCCTCGACACAATATTCTTTGTGTTTCACTTACTCACCTACATGGTTTTGGTCACGTTACAAAAACACTTCTCGGTGGGGAAACATCCCTCTTTATCATGAGTTCAATGATATGCCAAGCCGTTCCACATCCTGCTTAAGAATCTTACGTATAATGTTGGATCCAAGTGCATAAGGGTACTAATTAAAAAAATGGGCTACCCAAATTATCACACTAGGTCGTAAAGGGACCTTCTTTTAACTTCCCAAATGAGACCCTGACCCGAATGAAAAATGTTAGAATGACTCATCCACCACACCTCAATACTATCGACATTAGATGGAACTGACTCACTCTATCTATTTCACTCATGTAACAGAAATGTGTCTCAGTGGGGGAAGGAACCCTCTTCTTCATGAAATCAATGTTACATCATTAAACATAACTAATGTCTCTACTGACACCATGTGTCACCCCAATTAAACCTCCATCATGAAGGGAAATGAAAAGAGTACATCACAATAGTGACAAATAATTAACACTGTGTAATGTAAAAAGGACGTGGAGTGTGCCTCTATCCATAATCAAAATTGATGATTCAAAGGCCTCTATAGCCTATAAATGTATTCATCTATGTCCTCCAGCTCCCTGATCATGGAGTGGACAACCTAGGGGTGGAGGTGGACACACCTGAAACCACTTACCACCAACTGCTACTCTCCCAACTCCACTCCCGTGACTGTCATCCTTTGAATCTATCTGATCCAAATGCTTCAATTTTCATAGAGACCCATTGAACATCTCCCTCGCACCATTTGGGAAACTCATATATTCTCCATCATGATTTCCTTATCCAATACAAGAATAACATCACCTCTACTATGACTGATGTGACCCCTACCTGAATATTGGGCTATATGCCCATGTGCCTGAGATTGATAATGGGTATGCCTCATGCATTGAGATTTTTTCATCTACCATATGTTAGCTTTTGAAGGAACCTAAACATTATAGCCACCACCATTGACCATATCCACCTATCCTTATATTAGGAATCTCTCTACCAACAAATCTCGCTTCGTTCCCCCGTATAAGAGGGAAGGCACCAGGAGACCACACATAATCTAACTTCTCTACAAAGGCCCTACTCAAAGGTCTATGCTATAATGAAATGGTCAAAAACCATATCTAATGAGTAACTTGATATTTATGTGAACCTCACAGTGTACTCCTCCACAGTCATGTTACCAAAATAAGGTAATATATGATATTGGATACACACTAATCTCATCATGTCTAATTATAACTCTTACCTGAAGAGTCTCTTTAACCACTCATGATTTAGAATCTACTCATCATGGGATAGTTTCATTATAATCCACAATCTCTGGACAGAAACCTGCACAAGGCTCACCTCTAGGACCACCATATGATCATATGGGTTCATCACTCGATGGAAAACATGTGTGAGTACCTCATGCTAGTCATCCGCTTCCTAGAAGTCTGGATAACACTAAAACCTCATATGTCACTTCCTATAGAACTCATGAATCACACTCATCTGATTCACATCCTCATCAATAACATCCTTCATAACCAGCTTCTTGATGGGTGGTGGCTCAACTAGCTGACCACCTAGAGGTACCATGTTATAAATAGTTTCCTGTACTTAGGCCTCAACACACGGTGGATTTTCACGACAATTCCACCATTAGAACATTTTTGGATAACATTGTGCTGGAATATAAAAGTAGAGTTCAAGATGTTCCATAATAAGAGTATATATGAGGATTTGACTTAATATGGAAAAGGAAAAAAATCAAAACCCAGTCTTATATGATGCATGTTCCATTATTTCCCTATGATAAGTGTCATATTGTACCATGTCCAAATGTGGTTATTTGAGACCTAGTGAATCGATATGTTAGCCACCACACCAACACCGGATCTTCTATATTGAGATAAAAACTCAAAAACAACCTATTATTGTTACTATGAAACCAAAACCAAGATCACGACACCATAATCCTAAAGAGAAACTAGATCTAATCACACTCTTTCATGACCTGAAACAACTGGTTCTGGGTCATAAATCCCCAATCTCACCTCTATTAGGCTAGGTTTAGGCAACTATCCTCAAGTAAACCTATCAGATAGTTGATAGGCCTTTTCCTAAAGTACCGATATTAATGCACCCACAAACCCCTCAATGAAACAATATAGAAATATAAAAACATGAAAACTAAAATACATTCATACAGAAATACCAATCCAGAGTAAAAAAGATTTACTAAAATCAAAAAAAAAGGAAAAAAAACACACGCCCAAAAAAATCTTCAAAATCATCCATTTTTTTAGATGGAGGGGATCATTGTGTAAAGACCCGCAAATTTCAAGGAAATTTTTTTTTCTTAATTTTCTTTGGAATTTTTCAAGAGCGCAGCTTCAGACGGCACCTGATTCCGAGGCCCGGTGTGCCCGGAATCAATTTCCGAAGTTTGGCTCGGGTACGTTCAGTGAACGAACGAGCGGGTTTTTCTAACTTTTGAACCGGTGCCCGGAATCGAATTTTGAGGGCACCGATGAAATCGCAGCGCCGGTATTTGCTTAGAAACGCCTCTTCCGGAGTTGCGTTTGCTCAGACGTGGTTTTTTTTAAATTTTGCGGCTTTAAGTCAGAAATAAAATAAAGTTTGTGCGACAACTTTATTTTATTTCACTTAAGCTGCTTGGAAGCCACTTGAAGCCACTTAAGGGCGGCTTGAACTGAGTTGAACTGGATGGGATGCTATCCAGAAAATATCCTACCCCCTTGGTAGGATATTTGTGCGGTGGGGCCCGCACGAGCCCCGCTGTTTCTTTCGCTAAGTAACGCACCCGCGAAAACCCGTCAAAGTAACTGAAAAGTCAACCGACGCGTTTTCTTTAATTCTTAACAGACCATTTAATTGGGCGGTTTCTTTCGTGAATTAAATGGGCTGTTTCTTTCGTGAATTAATTGGGCTGTTTCGCTCGTTGAATTAATTCAACGAACTGATGGGTCGTTACTTACGCTTTTGCGTTTGTTGGCATGTTTATAAAATAAGACCAACCTAAAAATCCTTTGAAAGGATTTGAGAGAATCTTGTTTCTTCGGCTCCCCGCGAAGAACGCGAAGAACGCGAAGAACGCGAAGAACGCCAGCGACCGGAATTCGACGACGCACACCGAGATCTGCGACGTCGACGAGCTTTACCCGCGACGTTCTTCGGCGACGCCTCTTCTTCCGCGGCCGATCCTCGTTCGGCAACTAAGGTGAGAATCGGATCGTTAATTCTCCCTTTTTAAATTTCATAACAACGGATTTAATTAATTAAACCGTTTGATCTTGATCCGGAGATTGGCGACGCGACGCCGGATACCGCGACGACGCAACGATCCCCCTTCTTCCGCGACGAGCGATCCCGCGACGACCTCTCGTCCGACGACGACGACAAGGTAGGGGTTTATTTTCTTGATGATTCATTCCCGTGTTCTTATTTCTTTTGAATAAAGAATCGGCATGAATTTTTTTCAATTAATTAAAAATTGAAATGCCGTTTAAAAGAAAAGGAGTGAACAATTTTTATCTTTGATTAAAAATTGTTGTATCCTTTCCTCCCGTTGATTATGACTAACGCGGAGGGTGCGGGTCTAACGAACAAGACCCGACAACCCTCCGCCGATCTTCCTTTTTTTGTGCGGATTTGGCGGGCGACGGCAAAAGCACGACGCAAGGGCCATTTGTTGATTTCGCAGTGAAGGACGCGTCCCGGGAGGAACAACGGCGCAGACGGGAAAGGAATCGGGCCACCGGAGCATCTCCGGCGGCCCGCGGAAGGCGGCGGCGGCGCCGGCGACCGGAGGCGGCGGCGCCCGGCGCGCCGCCGTGGAGGAAGTCCGCCGCGGCTGAAGCCGCGGCGGCGGCGGCCGGTTCCGCGGCCGCGCGGAACCGGGAACGGACGCGGCGGCCCGGCCGCGTCCGCGTGGCAGGCCCCCCCCCCCCCCCCCGCGGGGCCGCGTTTCGCTTGAGCCGCGGGTCAAGCCCGCGGCACCCTCCTTCGGCCGCTCGGCCGAAGCCGAGCCGGCCGGTCCGGTCGGCCGGGCCGCGCCCAGGCCGGACCGGACCTGGCCTAGCCGGGTCGGGCCGACCCGGTTCGGCCGACCCAGGGGGGGGTTCGGGCCGGGTCGCCCCGGGCCCAGAACCCCCGTTTCGGGCCCTCTTCGGTCTTTTGCCCATATCTTGGGCCTGGGACCTCCGATTGACGAACCGTCAGCGGCTACGCGATCCTTGGATCGAGACAGTCGTTTCGGTATATTATACTCAAGGTTTCGGAAAACTTTGGGTTCGGCCGGGTTGGTTCGTACACGAAACCAACCGGGCCCTCGGAGCGGAAACGCTCATAACTTGAGCTACGGACGTCCGATCGACGTACCGTCAGCTGTGGTAGTTTCCTCTAAGTGAGACGGAACTTTTGGAATACTCCGCCCGAGGATCGGAAACAGGCGGAGTACGGTCGGGTTGGTTTTGCCCTAAAAACCAACCGGGCCCCTGGGACGAAAATGCCAATAACTCTCAGACCGGGCGTCCGATTGACGCGCCGTCTGTTGCGTTGAGATCCTGTTGTCGATACGGAACTTTTGGATACATCAACTTCGGACTACGTGTCAGTTGATGTATCAGCCTCTCGGCTCGTGGAGCGGACCCTCCTAAACGAGCTCGCTACGTGCGGGAACCCTAGCGCTAGCTGTGACTTCGACGACAGAGCAGAGATCCTCCGTGGACTGCGACGACGGCAGAGCAGAGATCCTCCGTGGACTGCGACGACGGCAGAGCAGAGATCCTTCGTGGACTGCGGCGACGACTGTGCAGAGATCCTCAGTGGACTGCGTCGACTACTGCACTCAGCGATCCTACGTGGATCAGTGCCCGATCCTGTGTGGGTCCTACTACCGGTTCTGTGTGAGCCACTGCCTACCGGCTCTGTGTGAGCCATTGCCTACAGGTTCTGTGTGAGCCCGATCCTGTGTGGGTCTTTTGCGGGGGTTAGTACCTATCGATCCTTCGTGGGTCCGACGACTTAGATGGATCAGTGATCATCTTTGACGTCATCTGAAAAAGTATACCTGGTTGAGCTGAATCTTATGTTACTCTCCTTTGTGGATTGTGTTGAATTATCCTATGTGGATTTACTGTTTACTCTCCTTGTGGATTTGAGTCTTGCTTTCCTTTGTGGATTGAGTTGTTCTTGAGCTCGTGAGCAGAGCTAGAATTGGGGACTTAGGTATATGTATGGGCATATACCTAAGTCGAGTCAGATGTTACTTCGTGATTGCATCTTTCCTTTGTGCTATATCCTTTGTGGATTTCGGGAGACCTTCGGGGGTCTCGGGGTCCTTACTGAGTAGCTTATACTCACCCCTGCACGGGCTATGCCCGCACCTTGTTGTGTTGGTTGCAGACGACGGACAGCGCTGATCACGGTTGGGGCGTGGAGCAGGACGGTACCTGGAGGTGGACCACTGGGCGGGACGTGCTCGGAGCGGACGTGGGACCCGAGGAGCCTGGAGGCTATCTGTACCCACCCTTCAGGTGGGATTGCCAGTGGACGACACGAGGCCGCCGTCTTTTCTTCAGTTGCTGTACTTTACTTTTCAGTTGTACTTTACAGTTGGGCTTGTATTCCGGCCCCCTTTACTTTTCTGCACTTTACTTTCCGCTTGCTGACTCTGTGTGGTTGTTACTTATAAAGGCAATGCCTTCCCTGTTTACTGGGATTTTACGCCTTGGTGCTAGTCGCCAGCCCCTGGCCTATGGAAGGCGGGCTTGGGGTAGTCACGGCACGGGCCCCGAGGACGGGTCGTGACAAATTGGTATCAGAGGCGGTCGGTTCTACCGCAGACTCTGATCGTCCTTTCTTTCTATATGAAGCAATAGTGTTTAGTGTATTGAGTGTGGTTATCAGTTCAGGGAGCCCAGTGTTGGTGCGGCGGCCGACGTATCCGTACACCAGGACCCTGACTCCTGATTTCCGACTTAATGCATGAAAACATTGATTGCGTGTGTGTTTCAAGTTTTCTTTGTGATTACTTATGTCAGCTCACCGGGTATACTAATCTGCTTTATGAAAGTATCAAGTTTTCCTTGTGATTACTTGTGCCAGCTCACCAGGTATACTGTTCTGACTGTGGTGCTCTTGTTCTCCTTTTCAGGATGGCCCCGCGACGACAGCCAGCTAGGGTTCCGAGTGTAGGGCGCGACGGCAGCCCACCGAGCGACGAGGCCTCGGTGCAGGGCCCTTTGCCAGCAGTGGCACCGGCGGTAGCTTTACCCGCCGAGCCACCGATGCTACCAGTACCAGACGCTGACGATGCACGTCGCCTCAGGGCACTGCATGAGTTTCAGAGCCAGCGACCGCCCAGGTTTCGCGGTGAGGCGGACCCCCAGGCCGCCGAGGACTGGCTAGAGGCGGTGGTACGGATCTTTAGGCTAGTGAGGACACCAGCGGATCTCATGGTGATCCTCGCGGCGAGCCTCCTGCAGGCGGCAGCAGGACGATGGTGGAGCTTGATGCTCCAGGTTCACGATGAGGCATCCTTGCTCTGGGCGGACTTCGAGAGCCTCTTCCCCTCTGAGTTCGTCCCGGCCACCCTCCGAGCGGTGCGCATCCAGGAGCTTCTCCAGCTGCGCCAGGGCAGCATGACGGTCGCTCAGTACGCGGAGAGGTTTACTGACCTATCTCGCTACTCGACCGACATGGTACGGGACCCCTTCTTCTGGGCCCGAACCTTCGAGCAGGGCTTGCGACAGGAGATTCGGGCATCGCTGATCTCCCTCAGCATTCCGACCCAGGCGGGAGTGCTGGAGCGAGCCCTCCTGATCGAGAGCTTCCTGGCAGAGCCTTCTTCAGCGGCGAGACCTAGCTCCGGGCGGCAGGTAGCTGAGTCTTCGGCAGCAGGTAGCCGACGGATGACTCTCGGGTCCAGGCAGACCAGACCCCCACGCAGACGGCCTCAGGACACCGGCTCAGCAGTACGGGGCACACAGCGGAGTGCCATCCTTCCGAGAGGCAGGTTGTGCTACTCTTGCGGCGGGCAGGGTCACATGGCTCGTGACTGCCCGACTCGCCGATCAGAGGAGCAGCAGACGGTGGAAGGGCCACCCAGGCAGAGGCATAGGGTCGACCGTGGCGGTCCGCAGGGAGGAGGCGGACGAGGCAGGGGAGCTGGCCGAGCAGCGGGTGGTGGGCGACGCTTCCAGGCTCTACCCCCACCACCACCAGGAGGGCCACCTCGACCACAGGGAGCTGGTGGGCAGGGGCAGGCCCAGCTCCAGGCAGTGGAGGCCTATGACCCCGACATGCCAGAGATGATTCGAGGTACGATCTGTGTCTATTCCACCCTTGCTGCAGTTCTTATAGACACAGGAGCGAGTCACTCTTTCATAGCCTCTGCCCTTGTTCGGAGCTCGGAGATTCCGACTGAGCCGTTGGCTCGATCCTTACGGCTAGAGACTCCTACGGGAGCAGACTCGACGATTACGCACTGGTGCCGGCAGTGTGAGCTTACTCTAGGAGGCGAGAGCTTCGGCTGGGATCTCCTTGTAGCGGCGTCGAGGCCTTACGACGTCATCTTGGGCATGGATTGGCTATCCACGGTTCATGCCCAGATCGACTGTTTTAGGCGCAAGGTGCGATGTGTTCGCACCGACGGGAGCAGGTTTACCTTCACCGGCGAGAAGGGAACCTTTGCAGCACAGGATGGACTTCCGCGGAGGAGAGTGCAACCCATCTCTCATCAGTTGGCTAGCCTCATCCTAGGATCAGTGGACGTGCGGAGTCCAGCTTTTCCTGCAGTGGTGGACCAGTACATGGACGTCTTTCCCGATGACGTTCCAGGGCTACCTCCTTGTAGAGAGGTAGACTTTTACATCGACTTGTACCCCGGGACAGCCCCGATATCTACTCCAGCATATCGGATGGCCCCCGCCGAGCTTCGAGAGCTGCGGGTACAGTTGGAGGACTTGCAGAGCAAGGGGTTTATCCGACCCAGTGTTTCACCCTGGGCTTCCCCGATTTTGTTCGCCAAGAAGGCGGACGGGAGCTTGCGACTATGTGTCGACTATCGTCGCCTGAACCAGGTGACAGTGAGGAACAAGTATCCGCTGCCACGGATTGATGACCTCTTCGATCAGCTCAAGGGAGCGCGGTGGTTCTCGAAGATAGACCTCCGGTCAGGCTATCATCAGCTCAGAGTTCGAGACGAGGACGTGCAGAAGACGGCCTTCAGGTGTCGGTATGGCCATTATGAGTTCTTGGTTATGCCGTTCGGCGTAACCAATGCTCTAGCAGTGTTCATGAGCCTCATGAACAGGATCTTCCAGCCATACCTCGACCGATTTGTCGTGGTCTTCATTGACGACATTTTGGTATACTCGACGACTGAGGAGGAGCATGCCTACCACCTGCGAGTTGTGCTAGACACACTCCGAGAGCACCAGCTTTATGGAAAGCTCTCAAAATGCCAGTTCTGGTTACGTGAGGTCCATTTCTTGGGGCACGTCATTTCTGAGGCGGGAGTTGCAGTGGATCCCGCGAAGATCGAGGCAGTGCTAGCTTGGGAGCCACCCAGGAGCGTGACAGAGGTGCGGAGCTTCTTGGGCCTAGAGGGATACTATCGGAGATTCGTGCCAGACTTCTCCAGAGTTGCGGCACCACTCTCAGCGTTGACGAATAAGGGGAAACCCTTCGTGTGGTCAGACAGATGTCAGCAGAGCTTCCAGGAGCTGAGGCAGAGATTGACCAGCGCACCTATCTTGAGGTTGCCTGAGGAGGGAGTTGGGTACGTAGTTTACTGCGATGCATCAGGGACTGGACTCGGATGCATCCTGATGCAGGAGCGGGCCGTGATCGCCTACGGATCACGTCAGTTGAGGCCGCATGAGCAGAACTACGCCACTCATGACCTGGAGTTAGCAGCAGTGGTCTTCGCTCTGAAGACTTGGCGGCACTATCTGACGGGCGAGCGCTTCATAGTCTTTTCTGATCACCAGAGTCTCAGGTATATCTTCTCTCAGAAGGACCTGAACCTGAGATAGCGGAGATGGCTTGAGTTCCTCCAGGACTATGACTTTGAGATAGTCTATACTCCTGGGAAGGGGAACGTGGTAGCCGATGCCCTCAGCAGGAGGACGGGCATTCAGCTACTTGAGGAGGCGACGGAGCAGCTAGCCTCCTTGCAGATATCCTTCGTGGATAGAGACGGAGCAGCCTTTCTTCAGTCTCTCACAGTCTCTCCTCCACTTCTACAGCGGGTCAGAAAGGCTCAGCGTGGGGACGCTGACTGTGAGACCCAGCGTGCACTGATATCCTCAGGTCAGGCGCCTGATGGTTTCTCCCTTGGAGCAGAGCACGACATCCTTTTCAGAGGACGCACCTTCGTACCAGTCGCTTTACGAGAGGAGGTGCTGAGAGAGTTTCACACTTCTCCCTTGGCGGTACATCCCGGAGTGGCGAAGATGTACCAGGATCTCAGACGACAGCACTGGTGGCCGGGCATGAAGAAAGTTGTGGCAGAGTTCGTTTCACGATGCCTCACCTGTCAACAGGTGAAGGCAGAGCATCAGGTACCAGCAGGCTTGGTACAGCCCTTGGAGGTCCCGGAGTGGAAGTGGGACGGCATATCTATGGACTTCGTGACTGGACTTCCACGCACTTCCAGAGGTCACGACTCCATTTGGGTGATTGTCGACCGACTCACCAAGTCGGCACACTTCTTACCCATCAGAGAGCAGGGCTCAGTGGAGAGCTTGGGACGTCTTTACGTCCAGGAGATCGTACGGCTTCAAGGTGTGCCATCGTCTATCGTCTCCGATCGAGATGCTCGTTTCACTTCCCGGCTTTGGAAGGGGTTGCAGGAGGCGTTCGGGACGCGGCTCCATCTGAGCACAGCCTTCCACCCTCAGACGGATGGTCAGACGGAGAGGACCATACAGACACTCGAGGACATGCTCCGTGCATGTGTTCTCGACTTTGGTCGCAGCTGGGAGGACCACCTACCCTTGGTGGAGTTCGCGTACAACAACATCTACCACTCCACCATCGGGATGGCACCATACGAGGCGTTGTACGGCAGACCCTGCAGATCACCGTTGTGCTGGACAGACCCTGGGGAGTCAGCACTCGTGGGACCAGAGATGGTCCGAGCCACGACAGAGAAGGTCCAGATCATCCAGGAGAGGATGAGGACAGCTCAGAGCCGGCAGAAGTCATATGCTGACAGGAGGCGGAGGCCACTAGAGTTCGAGGATGGCGACCACGTCTTTTTGCGTGTCTCACCTCGGCGTGGTTTACGGAGATTTGGCCGAGGCAGAAAGTTGTCTCCACGCTTCATCGGGCCTTTCCAGGTCCTCAGCAGGATAGGAGAGGTGGCTTATCGCCTGGCTCTACCACCTCAGTTGCACCGGGTGCACGATGTCTTCCACGTGTCTCAGCTGAGGAGATACGTGCACGACCCGACGCACATCATCGACTTTGGGGAGCTGGACGTGGACGATGGGGCGACTTTTGCGAAGGTCCCAGTGGAGATCGAGGATCGACAGGAGCGGGTCCTACGTGGGCGGTCGATTCCTCTTGTGCGCGTCAGATGGCAGCACGGGAACCTCCAGGAGAGCACTTGGGAGCGGGAGGCTCAGATGCGTGCTCAGTAACCCCATTTGTTCCCCTAGTTTTTGATGTATCTTTACGGGGACGTAAAGCCCTGAGGTGGGAGTAATGTAAAGACCCGCAAATTTCAAGAAAATTTTTTTTTCTTAATTTTATTTGGAATTTTTCAAGAGCGCAGCTTCAGACGGCACCTGATTCCGAGGCCCGGTGTGCCCGGAATCAATTTCCGAAGTTTGGCTCGGGTACGTTCAGTGAACGAACGAGCGGGTTTTTCTAACTTTTGAACCGGTGCCCGGAATCGAATTCTGAGGGCACCGATGAAATCGCAGCGCCGATATTTTCTTAGAAACGCCTCTTCCGGAGTTGCGTTTGCTCAGACGTGGTTTTTTTAAATTTTGCGGCTTTAAGTCAGAAATAAAATAAAGTTTGTGCGACAACTTTATTTTATTTCACTTAAGCTGCTTGGAAGCCACTTGAAGCCACTTAAGGGTGGCTTGAACTGAGTTGAACTGGATGGGATGCTATCCAGAAAATATCCTACCCCCTTGGTAGGATATTTGTGCGGTGGGGCCCGCACGAGCCCCGCCGTTTCTTTCGCTAAGTAACGCACCCGCGAAAACCCGTCAAAGTAACTGAAAAGTCAACCGACGCATTTTCTTTCATTCTTAACAGACCATTTAATTGGGCGGTTTCTTTCGTGAATTAAATGGGCTGTTTCTTTCGTGAATTAATTGGGCTGTTTCGCTCGTTGAATTAATTCAACGAACTGATGGGTCGTTACTTACGCTTTTGCGTTTGTTGGCATGTTTATAAAATAAGACCAACCTAAAAATCCTTTGAAAGGATTTGAGAGAATCTTGTTTCTTCGGCTCCCCGCGAAGAACGCGAAGAACGCGAAGAACGCCAGCGACCGGAATTCGACGACGCACACCGAGATCTGCGACGTCGACGAGCTTTACCCGCGACGTTCTTCGGCGACGCCTCTTCTTCCGCGGCCGATCCTCGTTCGGCAACTAAGGTGAGAATCGGATCGTTAATTCTCCCTTTTTAAATTTCATAACAACAGATTTAATTAATTAAACCGTTTGATCTTGATCCGGAGATTGGCGACGCGACGCCGGATACCGCGACGACGCAACGATCCCCCTTCTTCCGCGACGAGTGATCCCGCGACGACCTCTCGTCCGACGACGACGACAAGGTAGGGGTTTATTTTCTTGATGATTCATTCCCGTGTTCTTATTTCTTTTGAATAAAGAATCGGCATGAATTTTTTTCAATTAATTAAAAATTGAAATGCCGTTTAAAAGAAAAGGAGTGAACAATTTTTATCTTTGATTAAAAATTGTTGTAGCCTTTCCTCCCGTTGATTATGACTAACGCGGAGGGTGCGGGTCTAACGAACAAGACCCGACAACCCTCCGCCGATCTTCCTTTTTTTGTGCGGATTTGGCGGGCGACGGCAAAAGCACGACGCAAGGGCTATTTGTTGATTTCGCAGTGAAGGACGCGTCCCGGGAGGAACAACGGCGCAGACGGGAAAGGAATCGGGCCACCGGAGCATCTCCGGCGGCCCGCGGAAGGCGGCGGCGGCGCGGGTCGCCGGCGCGGCGGCGCCGGCGACCGGAGGCGGCGGCGCCCGGCGCGCCGCCGTGGAGGAAGTCCGTCGCGGCTTCAGCCGCGGCGGCGGCGGCCGGTTCCGCGGCCGCGCGGAACCGGGAACGGACGCGGCGGCCCGGCCGCGTCCGCGTGGCAGGCGCCCCCCCCCCCCCCCGCGGGGCCGCGTTTCGCTTGAGCCGCGGGTCAAGCCCGTGGCACCCTCCTTCGGCCGCTCGGCCGAAGCCGAGCCGGCCGGTCCGGTCGGCCGGGCCGCGCCCCGGCCGGACCGGACCCGGCCTCGCCGGGTCGGGCCGACCCGGTTCGGCCGACCCAGGGGGGGGTTCGGGCCGGGTCGCCCTGGGCCCAGAACCCCCGTTTCGGGCCCTCTTCAGTCTTTTGCCCATATCTTGGGCCTGGGACCTCCGATTGACGAACCGTCAGCGGCTACGCGATCCTTGGATCGAGACAGTCGTTTCGGTATATTATACTCAAGGTTTCGGAAAACTTTGGGTTCGGCCGGGTTGGTTCGTACACGAAACCAACCGGGCCCTCGGAGCGGAAACATTCATAACTTGAGCTACGGACGTCCGATCGACGTACCGTCAGCTGTGGTAGTTTCCTCTAAGTGAGACGGAACTTTTGGCATACTCCGCCCGAGGATCGGACACAGGCGGAGTACGGTCGGGTTGGTTTTGCCCTAAAAACCAACCGGGCTCCTGAGACGAAAATGCCAATAACTCTCAGACCGGGCGTCCGATTGACGCGCCGTCTATTGCGTTGAGATCCTGTTGTCGATACAGAACTTTTGGATACATCAACTTCGGACTACGTGTCAGTTGATGTATCAGCCTCTCGGCTCGTGGAGCGGACCCTCCTAAACGAGCTCGCTACGTGTGGGAACCCTAGCGCTGGCTGTGACTTCAACGACAGAGCAGAGATCCTCCGTGGACTGCGACGACGGCAGAGCAGAGATCCTCCGTGGACTGCGACGACGGCAGAGCAGAGATCCTTCGTGGACTGCGGCGACGACTGTGCAGAGATCCTCAGTGGACTGCGTCGACTACTGCACTCAGCGATCCTACGTGGATCAGTGCCCGATCCTGTGTGGGTCCTACTACCGGTTCTGTGTGAGCCACTGCCTACCGGCTCTGTGTGAGCCATTGCCTACAGGTTCTGTGTGAGCCCGATCCTGTGTGGGTCTTTTGCGGGGGTTAGTACCTATCGATCCTTCGTGGGTCCGACGACTTAGATGGATCAGTGATCATCTTTGACGTCATCTGAAAAAGTATACCTGGTTGAGCTGAATCTTATGTTACTCTCCTTTGTGGATTGTGTTGAATTATCCTATGTGGATTTACTGTTTACTCTCCTTGTGGATTTGAGTCTTGCTTTCCTTTGTGGATTGAGTTGTTCTTGAGCTCGTGAGCAGAGCTAGAATTGGGGACTTAGGTATATGTATGGGCATATACCTAAGTCGAGTCAGATGTTACTTCGTGATTGCATCTTTCCTTTGTGCTATATCCTTTGTGGATTTCGGGAGACCTTCGGGGGTCTCGGGGTCCTTACTGAGTAGCTTATACTCACCCCTGCACGGGCTATGCCCGCACCTTGTTGTGTTGGTTGCAGACGACGGACAGCGCTGATCACGGTTGGGGCGTGGAGCAGGACGGTACTTGGAGGTGGACCACTGGGTGGGACGTGCTCAGAGCGGACGTGGGACCCGAGGAGCCTGGAGGCTATCTGTACCCACCCTTCAGGTGGGATTGCCAGTGGACGACACGAGGCCGCCGTCTTTTCTTCAGTTGCTGTACTTTACTTTTCAGTTGTACTTTACAGTTGGGCTTGTATTCCGGCCCCCTTTACTTTTCTGCACTTTACTTTCCGCTTGCTGACTCTGTGTGGTTGTTACTTATAAAGGCAATGCCTTCCCTGTTTACTGGGATTTTACGCCTTGGTGCTAGTCGGCAGCCCCTGGCCTATGGAAGGCGGGCTTGGGGTAGTCACGGCACGGGCCCCGCGGACGGGTCGTGACACATTGTCTGAGGAAACAACCAAAAATATCCTCAATCCATCTCTAGTATACACCTTGGACTATCTAGCTCACTAACCTCCACTTACCTCTAATCCTCCAAGGACTCCGTAAAATGAAAAATGGTATGAACAAGACACAACACATGTGGGAAAAAGGTGTTATGGTGTGAGTATTAAAATACTATATAGGTTCCCTAAAACCCAAAATTAAATGGGATAAACTGAAAGGAAATAATCTTCTAGACTTAGCCAGAGGGAACCCAATCGAAAGAAAAAAATCATAAATTTGGATTTATTCTTATTTTATGACTATAAAATATATTTTATGAGTGTAAAAGTATTTGATTGAATATATTATATATTTAATAAATTCATCAATAGTATTTTGACTTATTTCATTGGATAAAATGTTGATTATACACAGAAAAGTAGATTTCTTATAAAATGAATTTATTTATTTTCAAATTATTCTTACATTCATTTCTAGATAAAGGTCATTTTATAATTCAAATATTTAAATCATATCATATTCATAATGTTAATTTTAATGGAGAGGTGATGAATATAATAACATCTTAACAATAATGTTAATTTTTTGTTGTAGTTTGTTTACACTACATCACATGTTTAACATAGACTATCAAAGGAGATTTTAATTGGATGTAACATAATCCAAACATTATGTTTTATGTACTACAAGTTAATCTAAGTGTTTCATGTAGTACAAGTTGAACATGGTGTTGAATTAAATTTAAGATAAATATAGTTTTTTCATATAACAAATAATATATTTAGTGTTGTGTGAAATGAGAATTACATAAAAGAAAAATAAATTTAAAAAATATATTTCCCAAAATATCAATGAGTCAAATTATTCATCCCATAAAGTGGTTTCCCCCATTGAAATACATCTGGTTTTTTAAAGGTTTAATATTTGAAATTTTCTTTCATATAAATCTGTATTGGAAAATTGAATACTAAAACATCCTTTAAAAAGGGAATGTTGGAACCATAAGTGTCACCCAAAGTAACTCATAACTACATTCCCAAATAGGTTAACATGGTTGGGGGTTGAAAACATTGAAATGGAAGTGAAATTTAGCTACTATGTTCTGACGGAAAGTTATATAAAACATAGTTAGTAATGTTAAAAATCACAAATTAATAAATATGGGATGATCTAAGTGGTCATTTGATTCATCGGAAACAATGGTACTAGAATAGTAATTTTGGTTTCAAGGTAATTTTTCCCAAGTTGAAAAACATTCACAATAATATATATATACTTTATTTTATTCCTCTTCATATATACAATCTCACCCATTGGTTGTGGATTTCTTGATTTTCACATTATCGTGTACTATAAGAATTGAAGGATGATTTTTTATTATTGTAGTACTAATTGATGATGAGATCCATGAAATGTAATCCCTTGAGTATTCAATTACCGTCAATAAAAACTGGTTATAATAAGTTATCCAATATTCCTAATCCTCATTTGGTGAGATAATACATTAATCTCACATACATCATATGAATTGTAACTAAAACATTCAATAAATGGTTAACTTTAAAACCCATATGAAATATGAAATTCCAAAAGATTATGAAGAAGGTAAATAAATGAGCATAACATTGATCCCAAATACATCTAGATCTTGGTTTTCACATTCAAAACATGTTAATAACCTCATGTTATATACTCTTGAAGCATTGTAATAACTGTAATTAACGTAAAACCTTTTGGAAAACATGTATGTTTCCTTATTTTGAAGATTACTAGATATATTATATAAATCCAAGAAGTTTTATACTTCATAAATGATACCATATAATTTTTCATCAAATATTACTTTATTATTTTTGATTCCATAAATACTGTCAAATTTACATTATCAAAATAAATCATCTTCTTCTCTAAGCTAAACACAATTGCCTCAACATCTTCAAAAAAAATTAAGGGTTACCTTCTATTATTTAAAAATATCATATTTCTATTAAATAACATCTATACAACATCATTAACATCCAAATTATACATTAAATAATTAATAAAAAAATTATATTAAAAACACGTACATATTTCGTTAATAATATAACATAATATTTAAATTAAAAAACACATACACTTCCATCGAAATTATTCTAATATTATTTCTCTGTCTACATAATCATATCTCATAATACCCATTTCCTATTATATGAAATATGAACCATGTATTCATGTTCTTCAAACTCAATTCAATAATTATTATTAATATTAATGTAAAAAATACCAAAAGAACATCACATGTTGTTTCAAATCTATTTATCTTTAGTATTTAAACCAATTTTCATGGAATATCTAGTAATTTTATATTAAATTTATATATAGAAAATCATTTTTCATTATTCACATACATTCTATTTTGAAAACAGTAAATGATATCCCTATTCCTCCAATTTCACATAATTGAATCAAACCAGAAAGCTTTGGGTGAGAATCACTTATCATAAAAAACCATACAATCTGGATTAATTTCTTATTGAATGTTTTACTAATGGTACCTACTTATTTAAAATATGAAACATTATGTTGGTCCATGGTTATAAATAATCATAAAATATTTATATCCTTCAATATTTTTCATAAAGATTTTATGAATTCCCAAATCAAATCCTCTAGGACTGTCAGACTAGGTGTGCATTAAGACCCGTTGTCATGTACCAGGTTATGCTCATTTCAGGCCCCATTCACAATGTTGAGGTTGTTAGTCCTACGAACTTCTATGATGGAACCATTCCCACATATAGTATCCATATAGGGATTAATTTATAGAAACCCACTCACTCTATCCTTTACCAAAACATTATGAAATTTTCCTATACTTTTCCTTATCCATAGACTTACCCTGAGATACATCCTGGGAAATATGATCAGAAATATCATAAGTATATTAATAATTTTTTATAATAAAATTATTCAATGTATGAATAATCCATCACTCTCATAAAAGATAAAATAACACAATATTAAAATAAAAATACATTATATCATTTTTGTGGAATACATAATACATTACATAAACAGACATCGAAAAAAAATTATTTCAGTGCCTTTAAAAACATTGAAATGTAAATTATAATACATGACCGACCTAAATTATCACCCATAAGTTTCTCTAATACTATAATCCCCCTTAAAAATATCATACATGAAGTATATGTTCATGACATGAGGGAAGGAAACAATAAAAGGAGTGATCTCAGATGCTAAGTAAGGGTAAATGAGAGAGATATGTAGGTATAAACATGAGAAGAGTTGTATGATAAAGTGATCATAACATTATATGATCATAATATGCATATCAATGATCATAAACATTAATCACGACATAAATAATAATAGTTCAAAATAAATGAATCATAAGGGAAACATGATCATAATCCATGAAAGCTTATTGTAGGAATAAGAAATACAATTTTGTAATACACATAAACATGTAATATAATTCTCTATAGGTCAAGAAGTATTTGTATAACATATCAGGGAACTTTAGGGGGACTACATTTATAATTAAAGAAAACCCACCACCCCATGTGACAGTGATTTCCATGTAAGGGAGTGGGATACCCCATCTTCTCATAGTGTACCAGGTTTCCCCATTTTTTCATAGTGGGATAGTTTTCCCAATATACCATAGTGGATCAGGTTTCCCCATCTTCCCATAGTATATTGTGCCCATCGAGATGAATCCCATCATTATCTCATGATATATATATCTTTACCCAATTCATTTGAGGGAGATATAAGTCCCACCCATCTCATAATTAAATCTTATAGTCATGTTCCAAATGATCATCAATAGTCATATCGTATCCCATTAAATGAAATGGGTATAATAAAATGTAGAAATATCATAACCATTGGAAAAAATTGTTTTTTAATCATTTCATTTCAGAATAACGCCTGAAAATAATGGGGTTTCATAAACATATAACCCATGGAAGGGAAACAAGTATCATAAACTTATAACCCATGAAAGGTAAATAGGTTTCTTAAAACTATAACACATAAAATGGAAATTCTTTTCATATACGTATAACACATGAATAAGAAACAGGGTTCACAATAATAATATCATCAAAACATATACCATTCAAAGGCAAAATATTAATTGGAAATTTGAATCATTTACCTGAAAGGAATGAGTAAAATCAACTGATTTCATCATTGACAGAAAGTAATATTGAAAGAAAGTAAATAAAATTTCTTAATGAAAATATCCATTCTTCATTGAAAATGTATTTTAAAAGACAGAAAACATTTTGAAAACCATTTTCATTGAAAATAATTCAAAAAATTATATATAAGTCTTGAAATCATTTTTAAAATTTATTTCTATTAAAATATATAAAATAATCTTCAAAACCTTCAGAAATATTTTTTCATTGAAATAATAAAACTTATTTCAAAGACATTTTATTTGAAAATAATTTAATAAGTTATAAAACAATCTTTGAGATTATTGAAATAATTTTTAACCATTCTAAAAAAAATATAAATGATGATTGTAAAATCATTTAAAACACATTTTAAATATATTTTTTTAGAAAAACCTTTTTCATGTAAATTGTTTTTTCAAATCAACAGTTTAAAAAAAATAGGAAAAAAAATTAGTATAAAAAATTACATTGTAATCATACAAAGGAATAATCAATGGAATTATTGTTATGATGGAGGGTGAGTCTATATATGCTAAACATTCCCTCTACACCATAATAGTTTATATATGTTCCATGATTAGAAAAACAACAAGAAAAATCCTTTAGAAAGAATTTTTTAAAAAGGTAGAACATAGAAAAAATTTCCATTAAACATTATAGTGTTATAGAAAAATATTTATGAACACATTTTTTTAAAAACATTGTTTTGAAATAGGATATATTTCAGACTGAAATGATAAATAATGTATAATTTTTATAAAAATAGTTTATTAATAATCAAAATTACCAATGAGTGGTAAATGGTATTAACACAATAATAAATCATGAATATTTTTAGAGGAATAAAATTTATGAGTTATATTGATATTTAGATCATAGTATTTCATAAATGGAAGTAAAATCCTTATCAATATCGATAAACGGTGATATTGTTTCAATAAATTATTTTCACTAGGTAACTTTGAATTATAATACCTGTGTAAGAAAATAAAATTTCATGAAGCATAAAATAAAATTAAAATATTGAGTATCATTATATAAGATGTTAAATATTAGTATATAGTCCTTGTAATGGAATACAGGTTCATGAAATGGAATGTGTCTCCAAGAATAAAAATTGAGGAAAAATTACTTTACTAATTTAGTATCATTAGAAACACAAACCCCATGAAAAAAATATAATAAAATGGGAGTATAAATACCCCTAAATTTAATTATATGAATCATAGAACACATACATAGCTAGTAAACAAACCACATATAAGAAATGGGTGTCAAACATGGATTGTGTCTCATAGAAAATGAAAGTGAGATAAGAAATCCATTACCTTAAGTCTTGAATCTCTATGTACTCATTAAAAACTCCCTTATAATAAATATAAGTTTAATATAAATCTGAAAATAGTTGTTCTATTATATCTAATACCATATTTATATCATTATTACTTTATATTACATGATTATTAACAAATGAATTT
This sequence comes from Viscum album, assembly GCA_963277665.1. Classification (NCBI taxonomy): domain Eukaryota; kingdom Viridiplantae; phylum Streptophyta; class Magnoliopsida; order Santalales; family Viscaceae; genus Viscum; species Viscum album. Next base: position 459,382,702 of record OY728141.1, on the reverse strand, counting down.
TTATGTTTTGTTTTTTGTAGTAAATGATTTGTTTTTATTCTTGTGTTTTAATTTGATATAGTTTGGGTCCACATCATTATATCATGATATATAGAATGTAAAATGTGATATAAATATCATATATATTTAGTATATAATTATTAAAAGTGATATATAAATGTTAAAAATATTAAATTAAGTACATCATTCAGGTAGATGGTTGGTATTATGTATGCATGAAAAATGATTCAATTTAACTATTGTATTGAAAGAAAGAATGTGTTGGTAAGAGTGAGTAAAAAAAGAGTGGGGGAATTGAGTTCCTAATAAAAATTCATGTTAATGATTAAGATGAAATAATAACCCCTTAATAAAAATGTAACTTATTAGTCAACCTGGTAGATCAATATAAGACAGTCCCATTTAATAGATTCTTCCAAGAGTGATTAAGTACCAATTAAAATAATTTTTAGAAATGCCTTAACATTTGAAAAAAATTTAATTAGAAAAAATATAAACCCTTGTTGAGATTAATTACCAATGTAAATTTATTATTTATATATTAAAAAAATATAGTAATTAGCAATAGAAAAACAAAATAAAACAATGAATCATAGGAATAAAGAAGAGGTTCGATCTCAAAATGACACCAAATTCCTTTTACTTCGAAATCACTTGATACTGGGACTATTATAACATTAATAAAATATTTACAAAACCTTGATCAAGTAATCAATAACAAGATACAAGATACCCAATCTAAAAATCCTCTTCCACAGATATACGATGGGAGTGATGATAACATAGGTCAGACAAGGACATATTCCCCAAACACCATAGGAAAAAGACATAAATAATCTATAGAATATCAAATATTATCCAGTTATGTATATAAGATGGTGTGTGTTTGATAAAAATGTAACAACACACTTCTAGATATTTAATTTTATTAATGTAATGAAGAATAAATACTTTATTTATTATTAGTTTGATTTGTTATAAAATATTTTAGTCCTCAGTTCAGCATTGGTGAAGAGTTTGAGCTTCATTCTAAAAAATAATATCAGAACAGAGGGTGGTTAGAGTTTTTATGAACGTTCTAGTTGATCTTTGTTAGGGTATCAGTTAATATTTTTTATTGATTTTGTGCTTATGTTTCATTGATGTATTGAGTACTAAGTGAGGGTTGTCTTCCGCATATATATAGTAGCACCAGTTAGAGGGATCCACAATCATCTGTCAGATTTTATTGTTCCATGAAGGCTTGGACAAATTATTCAAGAATAGTAATATATTTTGACCAATTCATTATAATTTCCTCTGATATAAATAAAATAATTATTCTGGTGGTGACTCAGTGTTTAACAGAATCTCAAACTAGTTGTACCTTTGGATGACTGTGACAGTGACTTAGATTCTAGGGGTAGCTCATCCTGGTTATAGCTCCTCTGGCATTAACAATTCTGGAGGTGACAATACCGGAAGTGTATAACCCTAATACATATATTAATTATCATAATAATATTCATACTCTATAAAATTCTATTATACAACATGGGAATCATTAGTATTAATAGAATCATTCTTTTTGTTCATTAGAGTAATAGAGAGTATAAAATACTCCACATAAAGAAATGGAAAAATTATATCCCATTTTATTGATAAAAAATAAATTTTAAAAAACAAGTACTAAATGGGTAATGACAAATAAAAATATATGTATTTAACTTTATGACAATAATATTTTCCTTTCAGAGGATATATGATTGATATAAACAATTTATATTAAAAAATTTGAAACGTAGATTGAAGGTGTCAAAAAATAATTTGAATTTTGTGGTGTGATACCTTGGTGAATATAAATTCCAATTTTATATCCCCCTTTGAGAATAAAAAAAATTATGAGAACAAAATAATGAACTAAGAAAGTATAATAACATAATTATATGTGAAGTAAAATCAACCAAAAATATTTTTAGTACAGAAATATAATGATTTAAATTACATCAACATAATCCCTATCTGAAATATTCCATCTAACTAGAGTCACTAGTTAGAGGTTAGTAGCGGATCAAATTTCCCTTTATCATTTTCTGTGTCTTGAGAGGAAAGAGTAGTGTTGAAAGATAGTGCATATGTGGTAAAAGAAGATATTATTGATGCAGAAGGAAGTGATTCATTCCCAAGAACTTGTCTATGTTGCATGATTTCATTAGTTGGTGACAAACTCATAAGATAAAAGAGTAGAGGCATATGATCATATGACTAAGATATCACTGTAGGATTGTACCGAACTAGTATTATGGTATTGGTGGAAAGTACTATGGAGCCAAGAATGACTTATATTTCAATAATAGTTATATTATCGACATGGATAATGGGATTAGTGAGGTTGATATAATCCATATTTATATTGTCTCCCCTTTCTATGGAACTAACGAGATCTGATTTTTCATCCATGTGTTATTGCAGAGATGGTTTGAGAACTGTCATTTGACACACCTTTTCAATTGAAAATCATATTAGTGGTTGAAATCTCAAATTCTTTGAGATAAATTGGAAATTATAATATATATCATTATTTATATAAATCCTTGATAAAAAAATATTTTATCCCTTTCTTGATGATGATTTTATTAGTCTTGAGATCAATGGAAAATTCTCATGTCATATTCTAGTCACACTCTCCATGATTATGATTCTAAAGAACTTTTTCCTCATGATTGGTCAAATCTCCAATAACATTTCTGATCACTTCTTTGAGAACCTGTTGGAGGATATCTGAATCTATATTCACTGGATTGGGTAGAGGTGTAGTAAATGTAGAGTATGAATCAGTATTGTTTTCAAACATCTGAGAAATAGATTTCATATTTTTTAAAAAAGAGGATTTTAGACCCTCAACTTAATTTTTCAAATGATCTAACTCTATTTAAAATCATATATTTTAATCTTCCATTTATCTAATATTAAATCTTACACTTGTTTTTATTTGTGATATAACCAATTAAACCAGATATAATGTGATTTCATCACTCAGATGGTCGATTGGAGACAGTTGAGATTTCAAGATAATTGTAAAATCTAAAACTAAATTCATTCCCAAGGAGTCCTACTTAAAATTAACATTCATTTGAAAGCAATCCAAATCATCTTAGAGTTAATACATCAGGAGGTATAACAATTTCAGAAGAATTGTTATTTATTTTATCATAAGGCACTTCAACCTCAACTTATCTATCATTTTCCAAGGTATTTAAAGGATGTAACTTCCCAAAAAGATCAATTTTATCCACCAAGGATCTATCTCTTATGAAAATATTTTTAGGCTCATCATTCGAGTCACCAAAATAAAAATAAAGTATTAGAAAACTAGAATACATTCCCCATTATTCAATAGAACAAATGTTACATCTTTTATAAGGAAGGTTTGGAGATTTTATGGGTACTTGAGATGTTTGTCCAATTTCAGTTACTGTAGGGGATGGTTCTGTAATATTGGTCTGCAAGTTATCAACTGGTTCTAAATGATCAATTTTTGTTGATTGATCAACATGATTAGGAGTCGTCTCCACATCACTAGCTGCTTCCACATCTTCTTGATGATCATGATGTAAATTAACCCTCTAAGTTACTTTTTATTGGGTCTCAATTAGAGTAGAACTTGATACCACTGGTGATGAAGGATGTATTTTAACTATTTCATGATCTGGATCAGTATGATCATTTACATTATTATCGCATTCATCATTATGATTATTTCTATGATCATATACATGATTAGAACCATTATCATTATCTCTATCATCATGATCCCCATTATATTAACTATTATTTCCATCAGATTGTTTATGTCCATGAACACCATCATCTTCCTTAGAAGAATTTTTGTTACTAATATATTTATTATCTTTCTGATCACTTGATGTTTTGGTGGGGGATAACATAAAATGATAATCTCTATATAATTTAGTTTTTAAATTTTCATTTAATAGAGATTCTAAAGTATATAGGGAATCTGGTAAACCAATAGATTCATTATAAACCATTGTACGAGATTTAGGAATCTCCTAATCACTCCCCACATCCACTGAAATTAATTCTTGTTCAAAATATTCCTATTCTGGTTCATCTATTTTACTATCTAGATCAGAGTTATCAACTAACTCAAAAATGTAATGACTAGTATCAACCATGTCTTTAGGTATTTATAGATGATCAATAGGTATGAATGCATCATAAAATTTTTCATGGTATCTTACCTATCATTTCTTCCATGGATACCAACTAACATTAAAGCATTTAGAAATGGTCATTCATAATAAAAAACAAACAAACATATCCTCATGTTTTTATACTTCTTTGAAATATCTCTTAGAATATAATACGGTAGATATCATTTTGGGATATATTAAAGAGTTTGATATTGAGTTCTTCTTGCACATCCTAGACATATGAATCATAAATTATTGGTATAGATTAACTCTTTTCCCTTGTTTCATCATATACTAGTTATAAAAATCTTGATATTTCATGTTATTTTTATCTCTATTACTATAAAACAAAACATTCATTACAAACATAAATAAAATCTTACATTCACCCTCATTTTTTTCATTGTAGGTATCATCAGTGTACCATCTCTATTTTAACTATTGGAGAGACTCCACATATTTGAAAATTTCACCATCACTGGTTATAAAACCTTGATAATCATCATATATTAATTTATGAGTTATGTTTATGAACCATCCTCATTCCATTGAAGAAAATGAAATATATTCTCCACTAATTTTACTTTTAATCACATCTATTTTACTTCCAAAAATAAACTCAGCGTTATGCAAGAAATCCAAAACTATCCTCGGATAATAAACTTAGTGATTTTAAGTGAACTAGTTCATCCATTTCTATTATTACATAACTATCAATACAAGCATATTTCTAGATGGATTCCATTTCGCATCAATTTAATATCCTTCTTCAACAAGTCATTTTTTCAGATACAAGTTCTGAGAAACAATGTCCAAATAGCTGGAAGATACTTTTCATTTCATGGTTTTCCTCATCTCTTCTTGATTTTATTCTTCTACTCACATGACATGGGATTTTAGGATTGCTCAAAGTCTTAAGTGGAATAGAGTAGAAATATGATCAAATTGAGAAAAATGAAAATGTTTGGGAGATAAATGATTTTTTGAGAAGTGAATATTTTTGATTTATCCAGATTGAATTATGATTTCAGGATTCTAAATAAAAAAAATAAATTTATAAAAATAAAATATACTTTTTAAAAAATAGAAATAATATGAAAACAATGTTTACTAAAAGGAATGATGATTCATTCAATGATGAATTATCAATGGTGATTTATCAACAGTGACTCATCCATGGATATTCATCAACAGTGACACATCAATAGTGGATCAACAATATTGACTCACCAATGAAGAGTGATCAACGGTGAGTCGTCAATGGTGACTCATAAATGGCGACTCATCAATGGCGGTTGTCAATGATGATACATCAATGGTGACTAATCAACAGTGACTCATCCAAGAAGACTCTTCATTGGTTACTCATCAACTGTGGCTTATCAATGGTGAATCATCAAAGTTGAATCATCAATAGTGATTCATCAATGTAACCATATCAATGGTGACTTATCAAACCAATTTTATCATTAATAATTCATATTTTATGTAGTTTAATCTGTCATAAATCATAATCATTGTGATGATATCAATAATCTGATGATAATTTCAAATAAATTCAAATTTCATATCACATTTTTGATATTGATCTCTCAAAAAGTGATGTAGTACATCAATGTGTTTTGTTCTAGAGTGATATACTCGAATTTAGGTAATTATTATCTCACTTGTGTTATAAAGATTTATTGGAAAATGTCAACATTGGTATCCAAAATCTAGTAGAGTGTGTTTTATCTACATAATTGTTTTACAAAAACTATCTGTAGATATATAATCAACATCAGTAGTGGATAGTAAAAAAAATTGTTTCTTAATACACCATGATACAAGATATTTTCATAAAATATGATATGTTCATAATGTGATTTTCCTATATAACATAAACCCACAAAATTCATCATCTGAATAACATACATAATCAAAATCATGTCCCCTTGGATAGAACAATCCTATGTTTTTTGTATCTATGTCGTATTTAATAAATATATTGACATCTAATTGATTTGATTTTTTTTATTTTCATGGAAGTGATCACACATTCCAAAACTAATCATAATATCAAGATGACTAAAAGATAAGTAAATAATATTTCCAATCATTCCAATATAACTATTTTGATCTACTAATTTCTCAACATTATCAAGATATAGTTCACATGTGGTACTCAAGGGAGTATCAATAATTTTTATACTATTTAGGTGAAAAAAAATTAATGATCACTACTTTATTTATAATGATTTATGATAATTATTTATTATTAAAAATCAGAAATCCATGAAATAATTTGATTTCCCAAATGAAAATCATTTCAAATTAATTTTTCATTGGTTTTGAAAAATACTTACATAGTAAAAATTTTTTTAAATCAAAAAATAATATCATCTACATATAATTAAACTAATAAAACATATTTTGAAATTCTATTAATAAAATGATTGACCAGTTATACCATTTGGAAATAATTTTGAAATTAGAAAAGTGGTAAGACTATAATACCAAAATATAGGAGGATATTTTAATCCATATAGAGTTTTTTTTAATTTAAAAACATGATTTGGAAAATGTGGATTTAGAAATCCATGGGGTTTTTAACAAAAACAACCTCAACTATAAATCCATTTAATTATTCCCTTTTAACTTACACTTTATATAATTTGAAATCCAAATGGGTTTCATAGGGAATTAGTATACAAATGGATTCTATTATTTTACGGGCAAAAATTTTCATCATAATCAATAGAATCTTCTTCATTATAACATTGTGAAACTAGTCAAGATTTGAATCATACTTTAGTACCTTCCTCATCATCCTTGTTTATAAAAACACACATTGATGAAATATTTAAGGTGTAATTAGGTCTACAATAAAATTCCCAAATGTTTATTATCCCAAATTGATTATGATCTCCTTGCATAGGAATTAACCAAAATTAATCATTGATAACATCATTAATGTTATTAGGTTAAATCTGTGACAAGAAATCTTAGTGTTAAATTTGATTCCTATGTTTTGATCTTGTATGAGTACCAATATCTAAGAATCTAATAACTGTATCTATTAGGAGGTTTCTATGAGTCCTTGTTGGTTTTTGAAAAGAAGTTCATGTTTGTATCATTATCTTAATCAGTTTTATTTTCATTCAGTTTACTGGGTGAACGATATACTTGATTAATAGAAATTTAAGAATGTTTAATATTTAGTTTTATATTGGAAAGATTATCCTTGAATTTTTCTAGTATAGTCTTATGTTTATACAGATTAGTTGCATAACAAATGATGTTAATATATTCTTAAATTGTTCTAGATATATTATTAAACACTATATAATATTTAATGGAATTTTAATACCCAAGGAAAATCCCTTCATCACTCTTGGATGAAAACTGTACAGATTATCCTTTAACTAATGATACCAACTTTGCATCCAAAAACTATAATGGAATTAGCCTTTGGATTTATATTATTCTATAACTCATAAGGTGTTATTTTCAAGATAGGTTTAATTAAAACATTATTTATAATAAAAAATATTGTATTGAAAGCTTATACCCAAATGTAGATAGGTAAGTCATACTCATTTACTGTAGTTGGAGAAATATATTGAAGTTTCATATTTCTACATTCATCCACGTCATTTTTCAATGGTTTTCTATGATTAAAAAAGTTTTGATTATAACCATTTTGAGAAATAAATGATTCAAAGTCATGATTTTAAAATTATAAACCATGATCACTTATTATGGAGTTAATATTTTGTCCACAAAGGTTCTCTACAGATTTGGCATACTTAAAAAAGTAATAACAAGCTACACATTTCTGATCTAAAAATAATACCCATGTGTATAATGATAATTCATCTATAAGGACAGAGAAATAATGTTTTACATTTAGACTAAAAATACTATAAGGGCCAGATGGGACCATAAAAAATATCTCTATAGGCTAATATATTAAAGCTTATTTATTATATTTAAAAGTAATCTTATGAAGATTCTCTTTTTGGCAGGGATCACAAACTCTATAGTTTGAGAATTCAAATTTTGGTTAACCTCAAACTAATATTTTCCTAGTTAATTTTTTATGTGAATGTATACTACAATGGAATAATCTCTTCTTCTAAATCCATTATTCTTTTTGAAATTCAAATTAGTAAGAAATTGTTTTAAATGATAAAGAATTTAGATCAATATAAAAAATATAATCATTTCTTTAAGAATTAATAATTACAATATTTTTTTCATTAAAATAATGACAGAAATTATTTTCAAATTATACATAAAATCTATCATCACATAATTGAGATAATATGAGAAGATTATATTTTTGACCACTACCATATATTACATTGTAAATTAATACTAAATTATAATTACACATTTTTTAAAGGAAAATGATTTTACCTTTAACATTGTCACCAAAAGTGACATGACCACCATCAAATTTGATAAAATTCATGAAGTATAAATACTCACTAGTTATATGTATGGGATATACACTATAAAAATACCATATGAATTTTCTATAGGGTTTCAAATTAGATTCCTAGAAAGTAAATTTTATGCAAAAAATCATTTTTTACACAAATCCTCTTGGTTCAAGTTATGTTAGTAATAAGAGATTTTGGCCTATATAACGTCTGAATTGGTTTCATATAAATAGATTTTTTGATTCTAGAAATAAATACGTTATTAGGTCTAGTTGAGTTTTAATTTTTAGTATAATAATTTTCAGGATAGGAACATGAAGTAAATCTAGTATTTTAAATTTTTCATTTCCCTTGTTGCTAACCTATGCCAGTTAGATACTCGGGAGAAACAATATTTCCCAGTATTTGATTAATAGTTTTCTTAAAATTGATAATCATTTATATTTTATTCTTTAACTATTAATTTGAAAATTTTAATTCATTTTTAAATTTTAACAACTGATCATTTTCCTTTTTTTCAATATTATGTCTTGTTTTATCATTTACAGTCAAACCATGCTATTTTGTAAGAGATAGATTTGTATTTCAGCTCAGGAATAGTGTCTTCAATCATGTTACAGTAATCATAAAAGTGTTTAATGGTCATGATTCTCTCATTATCATCATTTTATAAACATTCATAAATGTTTGAAATATTATTCGGAGTAACGAGATCAATATTTTTTACCTCTAATGTGTTTTCTATAAATATCATATTTTAGTTTTCAATTTTTTTTTGAAATATTAGTCAGAATAATGCGATGAATATTTTGTACGACTAATGTACTTTCAACAAAGAACGTATTTTACATTTGATACATATATTCATGATTAGTAACTGAATAAATAGAAATATGTTTATAGACACACCATGTAGCAATCATGGCTATCTATTATCTTATATCTTTATCCACGCACTTCTTTTTATATTTCATTTATTGATTTTCAGCTTCAATGTGTCCATTACTCTAATATTTATTGCATGTGATATCATTTTCATTGTCATGTTATTTCCTATCCTTTTTACACTTTCCATTGTTTTTATAATTTACTAAAAAATTATAAATCATGGAGAATATATTTTTCCAATATAATTTCAAGAATCTGATGGACATGTGGTCTATATATTCATCATTTTCATCATGAGATTCTTATTTAGAGTTGTCAGTAATTTTTTCCTTTTTCTATTTATCTTGAGGTATTAGTCTTTAAGGCTACAATATTTTTTGTTAATAATCATACATCTCTTTATTGACATTTTTCTCCTCTTAATACATCGTCGGGTTTCCTATCAATTCTTTGGTTGGTAATTTACTCACACCATAATGTTTTATAATTGAAAAATATATTACTCTCCCTATATTTGGTAAGTAAATGAGAAATATCATCAGTTGAACTTTTTATTTTACTTGTTTTCTAAGAGAGTGAATGGTAATTAATTTTTCATTGAACCTGACATACATATCAAAAATATGTTCTTCATATATCATTTTTAAATTACCATAATTGATTATGTATGTATTCAATATAACTTCATTTACATTTTTTGTTCTTTCATGTGAAATAGATAAGGTATACCATATTTCAAAAATAATATTTTAATGTAGATATTCTGTTAAATTTAACATCACCCTAGGAATAAAAAAAATCATTCATATATTTACAAGTATTATTATACCAAAATTTTGTAGCATCTCTAAAAATAATTCTTGTAGCTTCTGGTATATCATATTGATCTTCTATTAAAATCCCAATGTATAACCACATACATTCTTAATGAATTATAATTCTTATTTTCCATTGAGAATATGTTTCATTATTAAAATAATTAGGTATGTTGGCATCATATCCTTTTTGTATACTATTCACAAGGAACTAAAATTTATAATTGATTGAAATTTGATATCATTTAGAATACAACTAAAATAAATATTTAAATAGTTTATTTAAAATAAACGTTTGATACCAAATGTGGGTCGGCTTGAGTAACTAAAGAGGGGGGTTAATTGAGTTCCTAATACAAATTCCTATAAATGATTAAGTTGAAAAAAAATCCCATAAAAAATAAGCTGGCCTATTAATCAAAATAGTAGAATGATATATGATCTTTTCTTTTAAAAGATTCTTCAAATAGTTATTAGGCCTCAGGTAAAATAATGTTGATAAATACCTTAACATTTTAAATAAATTTATATACATAATAACATATAAAATCACTGTATAATATTAATTATCAATGTAATAGTTCTGGTTATAGATTAAAAAATCTAGGATATAACAAATAAAAAAACCAAAATAACACAATGATATAGATGAATAAATAGGAGGTTCAGTCTCAAGATGAGACTTAATCCCCTCCACATCTCAATCAAAAATATTCAAGAATATTATAATAACAATCAAATAAATCCACAACCTAGACCATGTAAAAATCAACATCTATATGTTGTCTAGAATAAATACCCTTTTTCATAGCTATATGTGGGGGTGTAATGATAAGATAGGTGACCCAAGGTCCTTTTCCACAAACACAGTAGAAAACCATATGAATATAATGGAGAGAATAATAAGTATTCTCCAATTAAATTTATGAGATATCGTGTGTTTGATAACATAGTGACAACATAAAATCAATGTAAAATGAAATAAATTGAAAGAACAATGAATAATTTAATAGAAATTATTCTGATATGTTTATAATGTTCATAGTCCTCATATCAACATTATTAGGGAGTTCTATCTTCATCCTATAAAATCGTAACATAGCGATGTATCATAGAAGCATATAAGAATTTTCTAGTTGATCATTGTCAGTGTCTCAATCAATATCTATAATTAATTTTTACCTTTTTGGTCATTGTTGTATCATGTAATGAGAGAGAGTTTTCCTTTTCATGTATATAACAACATCAGTTGGAGGATATTCACAAACCTTAGATCAACTTCTAATAAGTCTTGAAGGTTTGGTAAAATTATCCAAGAATAAAAAATATTAGTTAAGATATTGACACAAAAAACCTAAGAAGGAAATTTAAGAAAGATGATGGTGGTGACTCAATACATGGTAGTATCTAAAATGGGTAGTGCCTCAGTCTAATGGTTATGATGACTCAGAGTCCAGCAGTATCTCATCCTGACAATAGATCCTTTGGTGGTAACAATTCTGGAAGTGTAAATGATAGTGGTGATTCCACATAATACATGGAATAATTATCATAAAAATAGTCTTACCATATAAAATTATATCATACAACATGTGAATCATTTGTACTAAAATAATTATGGTTTGTATTCATTAAAATAATATAGTGTAGAACATGCTTCACACAAGGAGATTCCAATAGAAGGTAAATGAAATAAATAAATAAATAAATAAATTATCATTAAATTGTAACTATAATGTAATATATTTCATATAATTTTACTAAACCCATACTTAATACATTATATGTAATGTGTGAATGAATAACATCTTTCTGAGGAGGAGGAGGTCCACACATCCACAAATTAACTTATCATATTTACACCAAATGGAAATTAAAAATACTTTTTTTATATAATAATTCTATAAGAATAATTGTATCATATATATCATATATATTATATATTAATATAGTGTAAAACATAATTCCCAACTATGGGAGGTGTTAGTGTAAATACAAACCAAATCGTTTCATGAAATATTTTTTCACTGTACAAAATAATGTTAGGTTTATTACACATTAGATGGAAGTGTGTTCAATTGAAGGATTAACCATTAAAATTTTAAAATATATGTTTATATAGGCTACTATTATTATTATATGATCATGTAATAAAGATAATTTATGATGTTGATAAATAAATAAAACTAATATAATCGTTGAAGAAGGTTACCTCTTTTTTGAAAAATTCATTTTTGTGTTCACTAAAGGAATTCCTTGGATACCTTTCTACCAAATGTGAGTATTCTAGGATGTGGGGAGGGATTTTGGGATATTATTTTAGAGAATTTTGGGAAATCCATATTGATTTAGATGTGTGAATATTTGTTAGGGGTGAGTGTCTTTTTATAGTGGAGTTGGAGTGACATTCTTATAATGTTTTTAATGTCAATTATTCAAACGTTTTTCCCATGTAATGTGGCTAAAATAATGGATCCAGTTTTTGAAAATGGATAATATTGTCTAAATTTTACATAAAAATGCTTTTGGATAGGTTTCTAGGTCATTTGGTCCATTTTTATTAAGGTCTAGTCCCTTGATAAGCTTAATTTTATCTTAATCATTGTAACTAGATTTATATAAATTCCAAAATATTTTAATAAAAACATATATTAACTCATTAAAAATTATAAATTACTATTAAAAATATGGAATGAATTTTTAAATTTTTTAATCACAACTCATGAATATGTTAAATTAATTTTAATCTCGAAGACCTGGTGAAAATGCATGTGTTTGAAGTAAAAACATTCAATAGTTTTCTATGGTTTTAAATCCAATTTTAATGTTAAATTGATTAAATTGACCTAAATTGGATCCAATGTTTAATAATTTACCTAATTTATGTTTAAAACCAATTAAAAAATAATTTAAACTTATAAATAATATATGAAAAAAAATTGAATTAACATTCAGTATTATTCAGTATTCACCAAAAAAATTAACATTTATTAAACAATTTCAAAAAATCACCATTATCTAATTTTTCTATTCCTATTTCAAAATTGAAGTTTATTTTGTGCAATATGAAATATATAAGTGTAAAAAAATATATTTAATTTTGTTTCTCCATTAATATAAGGTAAAATTTACTTTTAGAAGAAATAAATCATTTTGTTAAAAAATTGGATTTATTATTATCTTATGGATATAAAATCTTTTGGAAGAATTATTCAATATATTAAATTGTATATTATATATTAAATACATTAATCAATAGTGTTTTTTGTAATTTAATGAGAAAAAATGATTTTTTTACATAGAAAATAGTTTTATTAGAAATGGAATTTTATTATTATCCAATAGTTATAACATTCATTTCTAGATAAAACTATTAGTTTTATTATAATTAATAAAAAATATGTTATTCATAGATTCCATACTAATGGAAAGGATAAAACAATAATAACTTTTTTAAATTAATCATAATAGTATGTTGTAGTTTTGTAAAACAAGATCTTCAGTGTAGCGTAGGCTATCAAAAGAAAATCGACATTGATTGTAACACAAGGAAAAAAATTTGTTGCATGAACCACATGATAATATAAGTCCTTAATGTACTAAAATATTATCTTATGGTTGTGTGTAATTGAATACAAACATTTTTATTTCATATAACATAATTTATTTAGAGTTGTGTGAAATGAAAAATATCAAAAAGATAAATTAATTCAACAACAATATCAGGGTGTAATAGTTTCTCCCAATCACCCAGTCTATCTTGGTCATGTAGGGGTAAATAGAGTTTAAAACCCCTACCCAACATGTCATATCACACCCATCCCCTTTTTTTGTATACAATTCCATATGGCCCAACTTTTTGTTTCCCTCACACGTCATGTATCTAACACTACATGGCGTGTTCTAAAAAATGGACTCTTGCCTGTGTGGTTTTCATATCCATGTGCCTATAACCCCTTTTCAATTTTCTTTGGCCATGTACTTTTACAAATCCATGTATTGTTACATGACTATCCACATCCACACCCTCTTGCCCCATGACATGGGGTCACTGTATGGTGTGTTACCCTGGTACACGGCGTGTTGTCCCCAAAAGTAGTCATCCTGAAACATAAATATATAAATAGACTGTATCAAAGGAATAAAAAATTGTTGTATTAGATTTATAGATGGAAATTACCTTGATATTTTCTGAATTCACATAAGATTTCCCCAAAATAAAAAAAAACATCCTAGAATGGACCCGTATAAATTTTAATAGGGATCTACAACCTTAAAACAATTCAAAAAAAAGGGATCGTGAAAAAAACTAAAAACCTCCCTAAATTATGGTTAAATTAAGAAGCATAATTTTTATAATGATTATAAGATCATGTTACTCCTTGATCTATTGATGATTAGTACCTGGTATGGAGATCAATGGTGCTTCTTCTCTTCAATTTGGATCACTTTTCATCTGTCGGCCAAAGTGGGATGTGATGGTTTCACTCGTAATTATTTCATGAACACAAGGTTTGTTTGGGGAATAAAATTTATTATGTTCAATTAAAATTATTTAAACCCAATTTTAACTCCCCTTCGCTAAAAAGCCATTAATCAAAACTCTAGGAACAAACAATATTATGTTATTCCTAGGATAAAAATGAGGTTCTAAACTCAACCACATCCCTAAAATTCTAATACAAGATGCTGATAGAGTATTCATCCATGTTTCATGAAAAAATATAAACACCTAACAAAATATGTTAAATAATTTAAAAACCACAATGTTGAGGCTCTCCGGGTCCCATTATCTAGTGTCAACTCTATTCATAGCTTTAGAAGTATTCCTAAAATGACTACAAAGTCTTAAAGGTGAAACTTGAGTAATTACAATATTGAAAAACTATTAACAAGAACAATCCCATATTTAGTAGATTGATATATATCATCACTCAGAAACACAAGCTGATTGATGTACAGTTTTGAACCATTTTCCCCCCACATGTAAAACATAGATTTTGTAAATGAATAGGGTAATATAATGATATCATTTATTTATTTTAATAAAAAAATAAAATAATGAAATATTGAATTTACCTTTATAATACCTTAAAGATTGTATTTGTAGTTGTTTAATGCCAATAAAAATTTATTACTGGTGTATAGAAATACTCAAAATGGATTTTTCACTATTTGAACTAAATTTAATCTAAATTATGCTATTGGGAAAATTAACCCTTACCCACAACATATGTATATACCCATAATAAGATGAGAAAAATTAGATGCATTTATTGGTCGTTGTGGGGAGATATATTTTTAGGTGCAATATTATTGATAATAAATTGTTTGAAAATACAATTACTAGTAATTGTGATTCAAATCATTAAATTTATGAATCAAAAGCTGAGTCATGAAAATAATTAAAGGGTATCAAAATCAATGTACCCCAGCCGTATAGAAAGTATGGGATATAATTTACTTTAAAATAAATTATTATTTATTTTAAATGTATTGATATATTAATATGAGACATGAAACTACAACATAATTACATTCATGTGTTTAAATGCAGTTTGATGAATTCAAATCACAAGATAGTTCCATCCCACATCATGTGATATGGGAGGAGTAATGTGTAAATAATAATGGGACAATAATAGATAAAACCCCACAAAATTTTTGTGAAGGGTGTGTAAGTATGGCTAAATAAAAAATAATAAAATATAGATTACATAACCGTGATCACTTATTTTCATATATTTTATATCCTAATTAGACTTATGAATCATTAACACCTCTATTGAATGAACACCTACTATCGTTGTCCCTAAATCATCAATATTAGTATGGTTGCATCATAGGTGCAGGTTTTGGGGTGACCCCTCGAACCTATTTTGATAAAATAAAAGAAGAAGGTGATAAAGATAGAGAAATAGAATATATGAAGGGAATAATAGAATACATATAAGAAAATTTTATTTAGTTTTTTTAGTTTCTAGAAATTGTTATGGGTCATGGAAGAAAAGAGAAAAAATAACTAAAGAACAACCACTTTAAGAAAATACCACCCCACCAACAACATATTTGAGGTGATCCATTCCCCCCAATAAACTCTATTAGATTAGGTAATCAATATTCTCATAATTGTTTCTATGAAATGTTAATCATACAATCCCTGATAGATTTCCTATAATGAAATTATAAATAGTGAAAATGACTCTTATTTATATCAATCAACACCCAACCATCACCTTTTTATACGGGCCACTATGTTCAATATCCCTGAAGATAGTCTACAAAACAAAACACTTTTAATAGGTAATATGAGATTAGGGTATATCATAGTTCATGAGCTTAGATCCAACATTCATATTCAACTTCATGAAGAATATAATCATATGGTAATGTAATATATTAGAAAATTTATATCATGGTTTTAAGATCTTTTAAAAAAACATCTCTCAAAGAAGGTAATAATTTCAAATTTATTTTTCATGATAAACATATTACAATTCATGATTAAAGGTTTGAACCGATGGATGTTAATAAAGATAGGAAAAAGTAGGTGAGTGAAATGAAAAGTTGAATCAAAACTATCTAATTGATCAAGAAACCAACCAAAAATATTGTCATAATTCAATATTAAACCACCCATTTAATATTTACATTAACTAATATTGAATTTTCAGGTGGATATGAAGTTATAAAGTGATGTTAATCACATAGTTGATTTTGATGACCAATTTTATAGAGATTCTATTATATACTATATTGATCTTGATAATTTAAATCAAATCTTAATGTATGAATTTCTAGGAGTGTCAACTATAAATGTGTGCATGTGGGGTGTTTTCATGATTTGTTTTCGCAATATCTAACATACTATGTTAATTATGACCAAATAAATTTCATATTTCCTAAAGGAATATAAATGAATACCAATTAAATGGATTACCCCCTAAATTTAAGTATTCACACATTATTATTCATGTGACATCTATTTAGAAAAGAGAAATTGAATAATAACATGGATGAAAAAATGTTAAAACATTCCAAATTATTTGGTAGCAAAATTACTGATGGTATAATCTTCTTAATAAAAACAATTCATGGGTAAAAAAATTTAATTTAATCATTTCAAATATATTTTCATTAAATTCATTACTCATTCCATTTTTGGTATTAAGAAATATTAGGAACTCATTACAGTAAATTTGGATAATGAAAATATTTATTTTCTAGATTCATTGCAAGGATACCCAACAAACTGAACACATGTGGTGATGTTTCTCATTTTTTAATTCCCTATATCAAATTTTTTAGAATTATAATTCATGTAATATATTTTATATTAATTTTTAATTAAAATTATTTTAGGATATGAATGTAATTAAATATTATGATAGTCATGGAATGAGGATAGTCCATGCAAACCTTGAGACTGTCAACTTCTATTGGTGGATAAGTATCAAGGTGTATGTACTAATATTTCTTTCTCCAAACACATATCAAAAAAACATAATTATTTTTCACAATTATTGTGAGTTATCTAAATTAAATTAATTGAAAATATTGCGGTTATTGTGTTTGTAAATTTCTGATATTTATCATATACCATCAATAAACTAGCATCCCTGAAGAGGTATTTCAGATGAAATTTCCTATTTCATTTAAATTAATTATTAATCCTTTTTTATTTAAATTTATGATGTACTAATATGAAGGTTGACAATACATGAATTCACAATACATAATATAATTGTTTATAAATTAATGGGATGTTTTCTTGATGGATGAAAGTACCCACAAATCCTGAATATGTGACTTCCTACTTCTTATTTTCCTGATTTTATCAAAATTTATTTCAAAATTTTTAGTAATTTTTCTTATCAATTTTATCTGATACTTATTGTTGTTAATTTTTATAGAGATTATAAATAAATGTATTCAAAAACATGGATGATTATCTCCTATATTACGATCATGTACACAATCAGATACACAATGTCCCTGGTATGACTCAAATTTCATGGTTTCGGTTTGAAATTGACATTTTCTTAATCTATTGTTACATATTTATGTTTAATTTATTTATTTATAGTCTTAAAAACATTAGAAATTTTTTTCTTATAATGTTGGATTATTTTTCTTATATTGGTATGGTTTTTTGGAATTTTCTTGTGTTTGATACTAGACATCGAGGTTGAAATTGAAATAATGAAAATAAGGAAATGCGTCTACAATGTATACAGACATCATGTAAATGTGAATTCATACAAATTATTTAATAATTTTTTAATAATTTTATATAACATTTTTATTTTATTTTCCTTAACATATTTATCTAAAAATAGTTAGTTTTTTTCATCGATCATTTGGAATTTCATATTTTCCTTTCAACTATATAAAATAATCCATAAAATATAGAACATGCTCCTTTTTGATTGAGGAGGATACCATGTTCTTTTAGGTAGTATAGGGTTTACTCTTCCCTTAGAAAGGGACATTTTCTATCTTCACTATATTTCATCATATATTTGAAAGTAAAACACATATCAGATTCCTAATCAAGATCAACTCAATCTGATAAAAATTGTGCTCAAAATGTCTCAGACAGATATTTTTAGATTATAATTTATATTTTAGTTCAAAACAAATATCACATACACAAATCCATGAAAACACATTAGTATTTATTGATACATTACAACATCAATCCATGTGTTATTTTTGAGATGATGGAATCATCCATTCATCAATATGATTCACAGTGTGGCTGGTATGACTCCAAGTGTGTCTCTTTATTTAAAATTGACATAATAATAGTAAAACGAACAAGTGTAATAGTAAAATCTGATAAAAAACATTCATATTGTTTGCATACTTTATAAAAACAATAAATAATTATATTTTGACATGTAGTAATCAACCTCAATATATTATAAAGCACAGTGTGACCATTATAACTCTATGTGTCTCTTTATATTTAAAATTGACATTTATTTTAGTAAAAATTGATGTTACATAATAAAAAATTAATCCACACATTCAGATTATTATGATAGTTTAGGAAAATTATCAATAATATATTTTTGATATGTTGGAGTCAACCGCAACTCAATATGATGCACAATGTGACAGATATGACTCAATGTTTGTATTTTTATTTAAAATTGACATCAATTTTTTAAATGAACATGTGACATAATGGTAACTGATAAAATTCATTCAGATTATTTTTATAGTTTAAAAAACTATCTTTAAGATATTATTGACTTGTAGGAATCAACAAAACCTCAGTAAAATTAATTATGTAACCGGTATGACAAAAAGTGCCCTTTATCAGTTTAAAATTTTCAATTTAGTTCAAAATGTGTGTCACTCCCAAAAAACAATGAAAACCCACAATGAAAGTATCTATAATTTAGTAAAATGATTCACAATTCTTTTTTAGTTTGTATGAAATAGTATTATATCAAACTAAAACATGATATGTCTAGTATGACTGAAAATGTGTGTTTCTAGTTTGAAATAAAATTTTAGTAAAAAAATAAGTGATTACTCAAAACCGATAAAAAAATTCATATAATTTTGATACTTTAGGTAATTTTCCAATTATATTTGTTGACGAGTAAGAATCAAAAAACAGGCAATTTGACGCATGTTGTGACTGGTATTATTCAAATTGTGCCCATTTATTCAAAATTGACAATAATTTTAGTAATAATTGCATGTAACATACTAAAGACTGAGACAAAACATTTGTAATTTTTTGATAATTTAGGAAAAGGAAACATAAGTCATTTGGGATATGCAGGAATCACCCTCTACTCAATCTGACATGTGGACTAACCAATATGAATCAAGGTATTAGTTATTAGTTTAAAATTGAATTTTTAGTTCTAGACAAGTGTTAATAACTAGAAAATATGAAAATTCACACATATTTTCTTAATAATTTATTAAAATGTATCTTCAGAAAATTTTGAGGTGTACAATGTAGTCTCAGGTCAATCCAAAATAGGATGTGATCTATATGTCTCAAAGAGTGTATTTATAGTTTTAAATTACATTTTACTAAGAAATACAATGAACATAATGAAAATTATGAAAAAAAATTCTAATTATGTTGATACTATTACAAATTTATCCGTATGTCATTTTGATTTTTAGGAATCAATTGCACCAAAATACTTTGTAAATTGTGATGATATGACTCCAAGTGTGTCATTTAATTTCAAATTGAAATTCATTTTAATAAATAGAACAAGTGATATACTAGAAAAAATTAAAAACATTCATATTGTTTTGATACTATTGGAATAATATTTATAACTTATTTGTGATGGGTAGGAATAATCCAAACCACAATATGACACATTGTGTGACTGATATAACTCAAACTATGTCTTTTTTTAAAAAAATTTCCAATAATATTAATAAAAATGATGAGTGAAAAATTGAAAAATGTGAAAACACACTCAAGTTATTTTTATACTTTCAGATAAGGATCCATATGTAAATTTTGAAATGTAGCAATCAACCCCACCTCAATCTGATACAAAGTGTGACCAGTGTGACACTAAGTGTTCCCTTTTATTTAAAACCATCATTATTTTTAGTAAAAAGGAATATTTACATACTCAATATCGATAAAATGAACTTGGATTGTTTTGATACATTAGAAAAAAAGATGCATCAGTATTTTTTTACATGGATAAATCAACTTCAGTTAAACCCAATACACGATGTGAATGATATAACACAATGATTCCATTATTTTTTAAAATAAATAATTTAGTTTAAAATGTGTTTCACTCACTTAAATACAAGAAAACATGATTTTATTGTTTTGATAATTTAGGAAATTGATTCATCAGTCATTTTTTATTTGTAGTAAGTTTTCTCACATCAATATGACAAACGATGTGACCAATGTGACTCAATGTGTGTGTTTTTAGTTGGATATTATATTTTTGTAAAAAACACAACTGACATACTCAAAACTAATAAAATGAATTCCTATTGATTTTATGAAATAGTAGAATGATCAATAAGTCATTATTGACATTTAGGAATCAGATTCACCTGAATATGTTTCATGGTGTGACCTATATGACTCAAAGTGGATATGTTTATTTAAATTTGACATAAATTTTAGAAAAAATAAAATGTGACATACTTAAAACCAAGAAAATGAATTCAGATTTATTTTATACTGTATTACAATGATAAATAATTAATTTTGGACATTTAGGAATCAATATATCATCAAACCAATTAGTTGTGTGATCGGTATAACTCCAAGTGTGTAATCTTATTTAAAAATGAAAAAAATATATAGTAAAAAGAACAAGTGACTTATTGTAAACTAAGAAAACACATTCATAATGTTTTGATACATTACTAAAATGATCGATAAGTCATTTTGTATGTGTATGAATAAAATAGTCATCATTAAAAAATGTGTGATCAATATGACTTAATGTGGGACTTTTTATTCAAAATGTCCAATAACCTTCATAAAAAGAACAAGTGACATACTGACCATAAGGAAATCACATTCAGATTATTTTGATACATCAAAAAATGACCCATAAGAAATTTTTGATTTGTAGGAATCATTCATACCACAATATGATGAATGTTGTGACCTATATGACTCAAAATATATTTTATTAGTTTAAAACAAGGGTTTTAGTTTTAAACAAGTGTCACTAACTGAAAACCAAGATAACATGATTTTATTATGTTCATAATTTAGTTAAATGATTAATATGTAATTTGTGACATGTAACGATTATTATCATGTCAAACTGAAACATGATATGCCTGATAGTTCTCTAAGTAATTGTTTCCATTTTAGAATGACTTTTATGTGAAAAACACAAGTGACATACTCAATATTGATAAAAACACATTTATATTGTTTTAATAACTTAAGAAAATAATTATCATGAATCAATCCTGGTCAACCATAAACTGATCACCCAGGTCACTCCATGACAAGTCCCGAGAGGCATTCTCAATCCTCCTGGGATGTAGACAAGTGTTAAAGGAATCATTAGAGTGGACAATGGAATTATTTATCCCATATATAAACAATAAAACAAACAACAGAAAGGAAAGTACAACCCAATACACATTTATAGAAACTAAACTAATCATCATGCATATAACAAAACATGAAGAGCTAATTATTGATACAAATAAACAAACTAGACCTGATGACCATCTAACACCATGTGACCCCACTGGTCACTCTCCAACACAAATATCACGCGTCGTTCAAGGCGATCAAACTCAATATTAAACCTATACAAGGGATAAAAACAAAAAATAACTAATGGCACGATTATTAGAACTCGGTATACTAGACCGATAATCTATTTTCGATGAAAATTATATTAAAAAAATAAACATCAATTTAAAGTTTAAACTTCAATATATAAAATTATTTTTTTCTATATGATTACTCCAAACAATGTATAACCTATTTCCCTTATTCATTTCCAAAACTTGATTCGTTCAACTAGTGTGCCAATAGAATTTTCTAGGGAAAAGTGATGTTTACATTTTTCTATTTGTAAAAGAGGATAAAACACATTCATTTTAAAACAATTTTCAGAATATTTATCAATACCATACCATCACATTCCATAAAAACAATACACAAGAAGCCATGATTGTAATCACACAAAAAGGGAAATGTAAATGTGCATACAAGCAACATTATCATCACAGCAAGCAACTGAAATCCATATAGACATGGATAATCGAAGGAGATAAAGAATAATCTAGAAGGAACCAATACATGATAACTAATCACCATTGAAATTTCACACATGATGTAATCGAAATGATCAATATGCTCGTCCATCCATTCTCAGGTAGGCCGAGGGAAAATCATAGAGCAATAAACCCAATATATCCTCTGTTATAGGCCACTAGTCAGTACCATAACCTACTGGTGCAGAAATAATTTTTAGAATCTTCCCACAAAAATCCTAGTTCCCATGTCTCATGTATATAATGGGGGTAAGGCATCCAATTCCATCAGAGCAACCAGTCACAACATATATTTAATAATAATTTACAATAGTCATCACCCCGAGTAACTCCAAGGACAGATATAATGCCATTAATCAAAAGGAACATAAAGAGTCCACCATGATACAATCTCATAATTGATCACAAGGATTAAACCATAAGTATATCCCCTTAATTAAATACATACAATCATGGCATGACAAACATCCACATGAGTTTTTCATAAGAATCAATTTCAGCATTTTTCACAAGGTTTCCAAAGGGGCCATTAACAGTTTATCAGAGCTAACTTTTGACAAAGGTACAAATTTTATATTTAATAAAGAGGTGCATAAACACCATATATGACATTGATAATCTTTAATAAATCCCATTAAACATTCTGTATACACATCCAAAGCACAACCATTTTTATAAATATTTCAAATGGGCCATTTTTGGGTAACTCGGGCGAAACATGCTTACCACTGAAAAACCATTTTTTTATAAAACCAAAACTACTTTAGACATCCAAAAAAGGCCACAAATTACCATATTTCATGCTTCCAATGTATTTATAAATCCAAAAAAATCATTTTAAATCACACTAACACATAAAATCTAACCGGGAATTTACCGAACACATGACATCCACTTTTTAAAAAAACTACATATTTTATACACTTGAAAAGGGATAAAATACCATTTTCATGCCATAAATTTATTCGATATAATAAACCATGTACAAAATACCCAAAACCATGTTCTAAACATCACCAACTAGGTGTGAGAGATAACAAAACATATACACAAACACTTGGTGTGTACTTTTATAACAAAACAACATTTCTTTTTAGAAAACAAAGCTTAAACAACTGTTTTCCACACCATGAAAATTTTAGAAATGCTAAAAAACAATAATAAACATACATATTAAGTGTTAAAAATAATAAAATGATGAAACATAAATTAAAGTGTCATGTTCAATGGATATCATATTTCAAATCCTTGGCTGAATAGAAACAGACACCCAATATCACCATCTGAGGGTTCATAAACCCTAATACTATGACCACCATCCCCAAATGGAAACCCCCCCCCCCATAAAAAATCATATAATAATATAACCCTAGGTATATCATGTCTAGGGGAGAAGATAATACCATGAAATAATAGAAGGAGGGGGAAGAGTTAACAGAAAGTATACGGAATCTCAACTTGGAAACTAGAAACCTCTTCATCTTCCCTTATATCCACACCCATAGAGGAGAGTTAATGGCTTTAAACTCATTGTAGAGGCTCCTTAAGTCTATAATAACTAGGGTAAGATTATTTTAGGCAAAAGAGTAAATAAATCATGATTTATGAATGACACAAATTACCTTTGGAAAATTTGGACTATTTAAGAAACCTTTAGATGTTTTTCCCTATTCAATGACTAATATAAGCTCAAAAGTGGGAAAATGGAACATGGTGGGTGTTATTAGGGTTATTGGTCTTGTGTGGGAGGTGTAATCTCTGAAAGTTTTTGAAAAACTAATAATATATAAAATAAAAAATTTATTTTCTTTACAACGGGAAATGGGCCCACTGGTAGGCTCAATGCCTAAATAAATAATCCAAATTCACCATTATTATGAATTAAAACGCTGTCCAAATGGATAGTGTGATCTAACTATGTCATGTGAGGCCAAGTGGTAAGAATATAGGGGGGAAGTTATTGAAAAAAGAGATTTATAAAAGAAAAAGAATTTGTTTTTAAACCTGGAAATGAGCTCACGGTTTGGCCCAAATCATGAAGTGACCACCCTTTCTCCAATAACTCCCAAACAAGAAATGCATAACCCAAAGTAGGATGATTAGGGATTTATGGAACATAAAAAATAAACATTAATCTCACTCAAAACCCAATAAATGTATCTGAATTTCTAATGAACTAGATCAAAACAATGACATGAAAAACTGGGTGTGACAATTCTCCCCACCATTATTGCTTCCTGCCCCAAGAAATCCATAACACTTTCTATCAGAAAGATAAATACCTATGGATTCCTTATAAAAATTTTCCAGCCTCTCAAGACTAATAAATATTATCCACCACTAATAGAACTTAATCCTCTTTCCCAACCAATGCACAAACTCACAACCACATCCTGAGAAGCAATGGAAAGATCGAGTCACTACCTCCAAAACCAAGCCAAGAACCATATTATTGGGCCATATTCTCATGAACCCAACGATAACCCAAACCAAGGAGCACTCACAAAACCCAAATATTACAAAGGATTCTAGAATTGACTCCCCACCATTAAGAAACAACTAGCACCTGAAAAATTCTTAGGAGGAAACTCTACAAGACCCATGGTGGTTCTACAAACCATTAAGAACCAATGATCAATGACCAAAAAAGAATTCAACATGAACTATGAATGGGTCTCTTCCACAAAATCCCACAAAAAATATTCCACAACATCCTACCAACCCAATTTAAAAGAACCACAAAATTAACATTTAAGCTCCCCACTCACGAATGGAGGGGACAAGAAATGGGAAAACACTCTCTACATGGATCCAAACCCCCACCACTTAGGGTGGGGAGGGAATCTGACCCATTCATTAGGCCCCTAAAATTACAAAATAATTAAAGGAACTACATAACTGAAATGGTAGAGTCACAATATTAGTAATAAAACCCATAGTATTGGGACTCCTGACTACGCGCCAGCTTAAATTTGTGACCTATGGCTAGATAAGTGAAGGATGAGGCATATACGGCCTCATAGTCAAGAACTGATAATCCCAAATAGAAACATACAACATAATATTACATAAAAGAGAATGATCAGAAACTTATGGCATAATAAAAACACTTCCATTAAAAACATGAGTTCATGGATGACCCACAACATTTATTACATCACAAAAACCATAAAAGCATCCGCAAATCTGACACGAAAAAAGATCCCATACACTAGAAGTAAACATAAAAAAAAGAAATATTAAACAAATCCCCAAAAGAACCTCACTTCTGTGACTTTCCTCCATGAGGCCTTCTAGTAACGCCTCGACAGAATCATTGCAAGTTACCCAAGCGTCAATTAGTATTACATGGGTTATGATTACATGGACACGATGGATTCTTCTGACCTAGTCGACCTCACTGATAACACATAATGGCATCACAATCAGAGGAGGTTAAGGAATGACCCTAAGTTCTTTTGATTCCACAACCCGCTCATTCAACATTTATTCACTTTATCATCTCCTTACCAGAATATTCTCCACTGCTCCTAGGGAATGGGGTATTGAAGGATACATTGATAACACCTACCATAGTGTATTAAACATGGAAATATTGCCTCAACACATCATAAAATGAAGTTATGTTTAACTCGGGTAACTTTTACTACAAATCGGTACAAAACCAAACTTCAAAACACCGAGCCTTCATGGAATTATTTGCAGCACATAGTGAATAATAAGGTATTTGGTCAATAATATGATTGAAATACTCTAACAATGATCCATCACATTACTGCATACAACCCATATCCATCCCCTTTCTCACCCTTTCTCTCTCTGAAAAATATTGATCCATGAATAAAGCATTAATGAACTCCCATGTAAGATCTTCCTGGGGCTTGTTCTGAGACACCAACTTCCACCAATTCCATGGTGAACCTTCAATAATGAATGTTTTAAACTTAACCATCAATAACTTAGGAATCTCAATGAGGCTAAAGTTCCTTTAAATCTTTCACATCCAATCCTACACCTCGAGAAGATTCACATGTCCATAAATGAATTGGGGATTTAATCTACGAAACTCAAGAATGATATCCTTAGGTTGATTATATATAAATTATAGTAATGGGGAATCACTCAAAATTGCAATACAGTCGCCCATATAATCATCATGAGAAAACCTACTGAACAAGGAAAAACCAACAACCAAATAAAGAAAAACTCAATAACAAAAATCCTTAAGAACAAAAAACGCATAAGTGAAAATATACGAACATAAGAAAACAAGCCATTATAACATCAAAAAATTCCTTTTGAAAACATTTTTAATTTAAAATAGAAATGGTGGGTTAAACAATCACCATTGGTATTCATTATTGTATCACTCACATGCATGTTTCCATGCCACCCTAAGCTCCCATATGCCATGCCATACTGGGCATTCATCCACATTACCATATAACACCATGCATGTGAGAACCCATGATGAAACCAAAGGCTAAAACAAACAACCTCATTTTTTAAACCAAACTATTAAACCCACTTCGACAATCATATACCATCAAATGGCACAGTTACCACTAAGTAAAAAATCATTTAAAATTTTCAGAAAGGATTTATTTCAAAATATGATAGGTGTGAGGACTAAAACCCTTTTTAGAAAAATGCCAACTACTCAAAACCACATTCCAAAACAAATTCATCTGATTCAAACACATTTCAACAGCCCAACATATAATTTTTATAAAAAAATCAAAAAATCGCATTAAAATAATCTAATCTTTCAAATAAATTTATTTCAACAACCCATGAATTTAGATTATGGAAAAATAATCAAGTTAAATCATTTCTAGTTTATCCCCAAAATTTGATTCACAAAACACAACATTCCAAAACATTTCTTGTACTAAATTTTAAAAACCCATTTTATACTTTTAAATAACCAACGATTCCTTTTAAATCCCATTTTCACAATTATCACACAAAGTTTTTTTAAAACAAAATTCTGAATTCAAGAAAAGACTAAGAGACCCAAAAAAAGAACTAGTGTCGATGTGTGACTTGACTATATGGTTGGCGGCCATATGTGAAACACACCGCCAACACGAAGAGACATATTCGGAACATGCCTCAACTTAACATGGTATTCCAGTCCATGTGAGATCATGGATACCATTATTCCAACAACCCTTGCCGCATCCCAAAACCAAAAAGAATCAACAAGGACTAAAGACATTAATAAAGCCAAACATCCCATGGACACATGAGGAATAGAATGAGAAAGAGATCGTGACGCTCTTCCTAAACCTACCCCTAAAGTCCTTACAATCCTACTCTATCGGCCTTGACAACACCAAATAATAATGGGTTCTATAAAAATAAATATATTATTTGATCCACCCTCCTTTGTTACCATTGTTTCACAAACCAGCCCTGGTAAACCCTGAACCGGTCACCCATGCCGCTCCGTGATAATTCCCGAGAGGCATTCCCGATCCTCCCAAGATGGTGAAAAACACTGAGGGAATCATTAGAGTATAATAGGGAATGATTTTTCCCATATATAAACAATAAAACCAATAGCAGAAAGAAAAGGATAGCCCGATGTTCATTTATAAAAATTGATTTAATCATCATAAATACAAAAAAACATACTGTACAAAATAACAATACAACTAAACTGACCAAACCGGATGACCATCTATATCCATGGGACCCCACTGGTCACTCTCCAACAAAACAATCACATATTTCCCACGGCTATCAAACTCAAACTGAAACCTCCACAAGGGATAAAAACAAAAATAACTATAGGTGTGAGCCTTAAAACTCAGTATGGTAGCCCAATAATCTATTCCCAATGCACATTATTTAAAATAAAAGAAACACCAATTATATGTTTGAACTAAATTATATAATATTATGGTTTTCTACATGATTACTCAAAATAGAGTATAACCATTTCCCTTATTCATTTCCAAAACTATTTTTGTTCAACTAGTGTGCCAATAACATTTTCAAGGGAAAAGTGATGTTTACATTTTTATAATTGTACAAGAGGATAAAACTAATTCATTTGAATACAATTTTCACAGTCCTTCTCAAAACCATCCACCACATTCCATGAAAAAAAATACATAAGAAGGAATGAATGTAGTCCCAAAACAAGGGAAATGTAAATGTACATACAAGCATCATATTCATCACTACAAGCAACTGAAAACCAAATAGAAATGGGTGAGCCTAGGATATTAAGAATAATCTATAAGACACTAATTCCTGATACCTCATCCCCAATGACATGTCACACATGATGAAATAAAATCACTCAATATGCTCATCCATCCTTTCTCAAGCAGGCCATGGGAAAATCCCATAGTAATAAACCCAATATATCCACCTACTATACGGCACTAGTCAATATTATATCCTACTAGTGCAGCAATCATTCATAAAATATTCTCTCAAAAATCCAGGATCCCATGTCTCAAGTATCTAATGGGGGTGAGCCAATCAATTCTATCCGATCATCCAATCACAACATATTTACAATAACAATTCATAATTGACATCACCTCAAGTCACTCAAAGGACTGATTCATGCCATTAATAAAAAGAACATAAATAGTACAACCCAACGAACAACCTTAATGAATCACAAGGATTCCCCGGTAAGGACATCCCATCAATTATATATGTACTAACATGCCATTAGAATCATCCACATGAGGTTTTTCTAATAAACAATTTACCCATTTTTCACAAGATTTCCAAACATTCCATTAAGCGTTTCTCAAAACTAACTTTTGTGAAAGGTACAAATTTCACTTTTAATAAATATGATTAGAAACACCATTTAAATCATCAAAAAAATTCTTAAATACCCTAATACATTCTAGTTACAAATCCAAATCACCGCCATTTTTTTAAATATTCCAAACGGGCCATTTTTCAGCAACTCGTGCCAAAACATACTTACCATCAAAAACATATTTGTTTATAAAACAAAATATACTTTGTACATCCATAAAAGGACCAAAAAACACCATTTTTAATGCTTCCAATGTATTTATAAATCCAAACAACTCATTTTAAATCACACTAGGCACATAAAATCCAGCCGAGCTATTTTCCTAAAACATAAAATGCACTTTTTAACAATGGAACTTATTTTAAGTACATGAAAAGGGATGAAATATCATTTGCAAGCCATAAATTTATTCAATTTATTGAACCAGGTTCAAAATACCCAAAACTAGGTAATAAACATCACAAAATAGGTGCTAAAGATAATAAAACATTTAAACAAACATTTGGTGTGCACTTTTATAACAAAACAACATTTATTTTCACAAAACAAAGCTTAAAACCCCATTTAGTGCACCAAGAAAATTATCCAAAGGATGAATAAACAATACTAAATATAAATATATATATATATATATATCAGGTTTTAAGGGAAACTAATTGATGAAACATAAATTATAATGTCATGTGTAATGGATATCCAACCTCAAATCCTTGGTGGAATGGAAACGCACACCCGATATCACCAACCGAGGGATTATATACCCCAAATATATGACCACCAGCCCCAAATGAACAAAAACCACATAAATACTGATGGGATAATAGAACCCAAGGTCTATCAAGTCCATTGGAGAAGATAATACCAATAAATAATGGAAGTAAGAGGAAGATGGAAGAGAAAGGTGAAGGAATCTCACCCTGGAAACTAAAAAACTCATCGTCTTACCTTAGATCCAAACCCTTACAGGAGAGGTAATGGATTTAAAATCCATTTACAATCTACTTGGGTCTAGAATAACTAGGGGAATATGATTTTTGGAAAAATCTATATAATTAATGATTTATGAATGTGACAAATTACCTTTGAGAAATCTGGATGATTTGAGGATCATTGAAAGGTTTTCCCATAATACACGACTAATATGAGCTCTAAAGTTGTAAAATAGAACATGGGGGTTCTCCTACGGCTCTTGGTCTCGTGTGGGAGGTTTAATAACTGAAAATTATTAAAAAAATACTATATAAATGAAAAATATTATTTTTTTAAAACTGGATTTGGGCCCACGGGCTGGCACAATACCTAAATAAATAACCCAAATTCACCATTCTTATGAATTAATAAGGAGTCCAAAAGTATATATTGGTTATAATATGTAATATTATTATAAATGGGAATTATAATAGGTGAAAAATATTTAAAAACAATGGATTTATAAAAGAAATCAAATTTGTTTTTAAATCTAGAAATAAGCTCACGGTTTGGCCCAAATCATGATGTGTGCACCCTTTCTCCAAAAACTCCCACAGAATCAATGGGGCACAAAAACAAGGATTATTAAAAATATATTTAAATTAAATACTCAACATTAATATAGCCTAAAACCCAAGAAAATGATCAGGATTTTCAATTAATTATATCAAAACAAATATAAGAAAAATCGGGTGTGACAACAATCCATAAGTATTTTTTGATTTGTAGGAATCAAACTCCCCACAAACTGACCAATGTTGTGACCTCTATAACTGCAAGTGTGTTTTTTTTAAATTGATATCAATATTAGTAAAAATAACAAGTGACATAATGAAAAATAGGAAAACACATTCAGGTTTTTTTATACATTAGGAAAATGATCCATATTTCATTTCGTGACATGTATAAATCACTCGGCCCTCAATATGATTCACAGTGTGACATGTATAACTTCATTTGTGTATTAATTAAACTGAATTTTTATTAATGTATTATTTTATATTTATGATTTATTTATATATTTATAGTATGACCAAAATATGATTTTTTTTCATATATAGGTCGATTCTTTTTCTCATATTGTGGTGATTTTTTCAACTACTAATACCAAGGTCATGATTTTTTGAGAGGGGGTCATGGGTGCCAAAGATAATGAAACATTACTGTTTTTAAATCCATTGCAATAATAATTTTATATTTCAATAAAAACATTATTTCAAATGTATATGGTAGTGATTGTTTTTATTTGTGATCTAAAATTTTCATCAATTAATTTATATATTTTCATACGGTTGTATTTTCATATTGGTTACAGGTGTATGTGTTGTTGTGTTAATTTATTCAAAATAAAAATATAGATGTAGATTGGTCTTTATCAGTTATATTTCTATAACATATAAAGTGCAGGATTTAATATTGATAGTTTAGTGATGATAAAGATCCCCCTTTCTCTATTCTAATAATTGTGTTCATAATGGGGACCCCCCTTTAACGATGTTGGGGAAAACCATTATTTTTAGTTTCATTAAATCCAATTTTTCACACTGTAAAAGGGCCAATCTATAGTAGTTAAATTATAGGAATAATCATGAAAAATGATCTAGACTTGATGCCATTGAACATGTAATGAAGATGATTTCACATGATTCTCACATTCAGGATTTGAATTCTATCCAACCTCAATGGATTTTTCCTTCCTGGATGGTTTGATAAAAGAACATGGCCAATGGACCTATAATATTGGAGACTAATTTAATTTCATATAAATAAAATATGTTTTACTATATTTAGAGGTCTCCCACCCATGGTTGACAGGATTGGAGAAGTATCTTCTACTCATGATTATGGAACACTCAATTCCAAAAGGAAATATGGGAGATTCAAGACACGACTACTTACAAATAAGATCATGAAACCTATTTTATTAAGGATTTTGGAATTCATGCCATAAGGTCGAAACGTCTGACCATTCCCACTACTGGAAGTTATCATTATGATGTAATGGGTGTACTTTCAAAATTAGATAGCACTATGACTTTTGTTCCAATGTTAATAGGATAAGAACCCCGTGTTCTTTTTCTTAACTCAGGGCTATTCGAAACAGATTAATCACTCTACTAAACCAACAGACGGGAAGGTGTGAAGTCATATTTACACTTTTAACTCTTTGGAAATTCATGTTTCCAATTTTTCAGGTCGTAATAATATTTTAGATTCAAATAATTATTATATGACTAATAATCTACTGAATTTGGATTCGATGATTGATAATGTAACCATAGGAAAAAATTTATATTATCAGTACAATTAATAGAAATCTATTAAATCATGGTTAATAAGTTGATTCCATCATGGTCGAGGAGGTCATGTGGCTAATCATAATATGATCCTATGATCTCAAACACACTAGTGATCTATAGCCTAATTTAAGGGCTCAAGATTTTGGGCATTTTATGTAGTTTTTTGGAAGGCTTGACGTCTCTCGTTCTTTTGTTTATTTTATGGATTGAGGGCATAAATTCTTTTTCGACCCCATACTCATCCCACTTACTGTTTTTTTAATCATGGAGCTTGACCCTGACCTGTTTAATAAAATTAAATGTATATAATTTTAAATAAATACGAATTCATATAATTATAAATAAATATTTTTATATTTATAAATATATTAAATGGATTGTAAATATATATTTTTAAATATAATTATAAATAAATCTAAATGTATATAATTATAAATAAATAATTATTTGTATAATTATAATTATAATATAAGAATTGTAAATAAGTATTTATAAATATATGTATATATTTGTACATATATTTATAGAAATTATATATATTAATATAAGTATATATTTATAATTATATAAAAATATTTACATAATTAAATATAATTACAAATATAAAATTATATATATAATGAATATTTTTTATTAAAAAATATTTATTATAATTTTAAAATATTTTATATTATTATATATCTATTTATAATAATAAAAAAATTAATTAAATTAAATTCTTTTAATAATATATGTATATTAAAATAATTTTTATGGGGGAGGGAGCTGTGAGAGCCACATGGTGCTTCACCCCATAATCCCTTTGTTATAATTGATTTGAAGGTGTACCTTTGGAACCCAAATTTAAAAAATATACCCTATTTTATTAAATAAAAAAGATCATATGGGAAAATGTTTTCCCATTACTACATGTTTCTGGAATATATTCTCTTGTGAGTTTTTCCACGATCTTGTCCCCAAGCTCTATTTTTTCTATAGATTGTTTTTCATGTTAGTGGATCCATGTTGAAGGTGTATCGTCAGTGATGTTCATGAATATGGTGGGTAGTTGGTGTAGTCTGACAATAGTAGATGGTCTTGATGTGACCATTCTTAAAGATAGAGCTCCCCATCTATCATTTGATGAGGATCAAGGCATGGATTTTTTCAGATAATTTTGGATTTATATGAAAAATAAAACCTCTTTTTATATTGATGTAACAACCTATATATTGGTTGCATGAAGGTGTGATGTGCTACTTTTCATGTTTTGATTCAGATGCATAGGCGAAACCTACAATACCAAATCTGAAGACTTTTATTTCTCTCTATTTTTCATAGATTATTTTGATTCATGTTTATATCCATAAAAATAGGTGTCTGGTATGAATTTAATGATCATTCAATATTTATGTAATAATACCCACTTTGTTTCTATTACAATTGGTGTTCATGCGATCACCTCTAGTGATTTTCCTATTTTCTTCCACATGATTTTGGGTTTCCTATTGTTAAAACCACCATCAATGGTATTAGAGGCCTTTGAAGGTGTTTCTTTAAATTTTTGAGAGTTTGGTATAACATTCTACTGAAATATAGTGGAATAATTAAATGGAATATGATGAATGGTTATGTTTCTCTACATCCTAATACATCCATGATGTGATCATTTTCCCTATATTCTGTTTTCAACATATTCAATTGATAACAGTTTTTATAATTTTCACATATTTTATCACACCACAAAAAGTCATTTGATTTTTATAACCTCTTCCATTTTTCTATAATATATTATATTTGGTGTCACCTAAATCATTCCCATTTTACATTTACTTCTACATCTCCATTACATTTTCTGCCATATAATTTTTTTCTCTTTCAAGTCCCCATCTATCACCATGCATTATTCCTTCAGTGCAAAAAATTGGAAATTATTTTTGAAATGATTTCACATTCACATTTCATTAAATTTTACCCTAGTTTAAAAAATGAAGATATGATTAAGATTTCAAAAAAGAAATTGATAGACACAATTCAATAAAAATTAAAGTATGCAATACAAAAAAAATAAAACTTTTCACTACCGAAAAAAAATTGTTTCCGTCTGTCATTTTTTTTATCCAAATAATTTGAAACCACCATGGAGAACATGATTTCACAATATTTGATCCTGAATATAGTAAATGAAAAATATGACAATTGGGGAATCCAAATTCAACCACTCTTGGGAATCTAAGATGTAATGGACATTGTGGATGATGGATCACCGATTCATAATCCATAGTTGTAGTGGTTACAGTTTATGAGGATCAAAATAAAACTCTTTATGTAGAACATAAATGAGATAGTGAGTCCAAATCCATCAATTATCAAGTCCTTGACTGTTGAATTTTTAAATAAGATCTCATGGTAATTCTACAAGCCCATGAACCAATGGTGATTTTCCAAAGTGATACCAAGAGAGTGGAGAATTACCTAAAATCAATGTTCAATCTCAAAAACTATGAAAATATGAAAGGGGAAGAGTTCAATTTCTTGAGTTGTTGTAATGGATCGCTCGTATGTGCCCCACGTGCCATCAAGGTTTTCAAAATTTCTGCTCGTTGCACCCTCGTCCGCTTCATCGTCGTCTAGTCCGTTGACTTTCAATCGTGGCTCCTCTTCGGCCCCTATATTCTCTTCCCCTAGGAAGATCCCTCCTTGTCCCCCTCGTTCCTAGTTCCAGGGGGTCCTTCCCCTACCCAGGGTCTACCGCTCGCTTCTACCACCTATGTGGCCAAGCCATCACCCTCAGTTGCGCCCCCTGTGGCCCCCAAGTTGGGATACTTCAGGGACGTCCTTTACCGCAAGTCGAGCGTCCCTATGCAGAAGTTCTTCTTGGTTATTTTATTTCTTGATCAGAATAATTTTAGGGAAAGAGTTTGTCTCTCTTTGGATTTCCCTGCGGCGGCCTTTGTAGTTGTTGAAGCATTCTTTAAGTGGACCCTTGTGTCTAGTTTTGGGTTGGAATACCCTCCGCTCGTTGTCTTCCATCACTTCATCTCCTCATGGGGGATCTTTGGCCAATTCCAGATCATTCCAGTCCATAGGAACTCCTTTCACCAAATCTTGTCCTCAGATGTTGAATTCGTTCATGCTTGGGGAAAGGCTACCCGATTTTTTTTCCAGTGGCACTTTATCCCTTCTCGCTGGTCCATAGAGTTCCATAGGGGAAAAGAAATTTTGATAGTCATTGTTTGGATATCTCTCCAAGGGATCCCCCTTCCCTATCAGAACATCGTTTTCCTCAAAGCGATTGGATACTCCCTTAGTGGGTTTCTCCACTCGGATGGAAGGATGACAGGCTATGTAGATGCTTCGACATCCCACATCTGTGTGGAGATAGACTTGTCCCTCCCCCCACTAGATCGCCTCTCTTAGGGAGCAGGGCACTCTCCCCTGGAACCAAGACATCATCTTCCATGCCTTTCCCACACTACTATAAATATGGCCTTTATTAGTGCTAGAAAAGGGCATTAACAGTGCTTGAAAAGCACTATTAATCAAGGAAAAGATAAGGGGTCCCTTTTATCAGTGCTCAGAAAAGCACTGATAAATTCTCATTTATTAGTGCTTTAAAAATCACTAATAAAAGTTAAAAAATATTTAAAAATAAATATTTTTTTTTTCAATTCTGGGGGGCTTCAATGACACTTGAACCCCCCCCCCCACCAACAGAACCCCACACCCCATGGTAGCCCACGCATGCCGCAGCCAGCTCCACCTAGCCACACCCCTTTTAACAGCGCTCCCACCCCCTTTAATAGTGCTAGGTTATTCCCCACACCTGCGCGCGTGACCAGCCTTCCCCAGGATTTGAGCTCGAGACATGTTGCTTGCGCGCCTAATCCTTTTCCACTCCACCATATTTCTTTGCTCTTCATTTATTAATATATCTATTTATATATATATATATATATATATAGTTATATTTACTCATATATTAATATATATATATATATTAACATATATATATTTATATTAAATATATATATATATATTAATATTAATATATATATATAAGTATATAAATATATATATATATATTAACATATTATATATATATATATTAATATATATATATAAATTAATATATGTATATTTAGTTATATTAATATATATATCTATATATTAATATATAAATTTTAACATATATATATTTTTATTAATATATATACATATATATATATATTTAGTTATATTAATATATATATTTATTTATTTATTTATTTATTTATATGTAGTCATCATAATATATATATATTTGTATTAATATATATATATATATATATGTCCGTATATTAATATATAATTATATCTAATTATATATATTTTTAGTTATAATTTTATATCGGTGTATTTATTTGTATATTAATATATATTTATAAGATTAGTTTTAAATACATCTATATAATATGTTTTTTTATGTGTGTTTATAAATAAATAAATACATACATACATACATATATATAACACACACACAAAGGCACAAACACACACACACACACATATATATATATATAAGAATAAATACATATATATGTGTGTATCTGAAATTCCATTGAATGTTAAAACGACCATAAATTCTAATCCAAAAGTCAGTTTCAACTCCACAACCATTCAAATCAAAGAAAATGAATAAATCATTGATATGATATGTGGTACTGGCCTAAAAAACATCCAGATCAGATGTTATATTTGAATGTAAAAAAATTGGATATCTAGACTAAAAACTCAGTTATGGAGGCCTTCTGTGCCTTTTTTGACCTCGAAAAATGTGACAGAAGGTTCCCTTGGGTCATTAGAGCATGAATCTTGTGATAGACTTAGATTTGATATGATGGAGGGCTCAAACGAACATCTGGATCAAATGTTATGGTCGTTTGAAGTTTGAGTTACATTTTCAACTTATTTTAGATTTTTTATTTTTTTTTATTTTTTTTTCTTCAAAATGTTGTTAAATGATTATTAGTCAATGATAATTAGAAAATTATTAATTAAAAATTTTAAAAAATATTTTATAAACATATTTTACTAAATATCTTATACATTAATTTTAGGTTTCCATTT
Organism: Viscum album; assembly: GCA_963277665.1. NCBI lineage: Eukaryota > Viridiplantae > Streptophyta > Magnoliopsida > Santalales > Viscaceae > Viscum > Viscum album. The sequence goes on along the minus strand of OY728141.1, from coordinate 459,344,452 downwards.
ATCCTTATCTAAAACAAATTTAAAAAATATATATTATATTTATATCAATATAAATATACTTGTATATCAATACATTATTTTTTTCGAAAAATCTTTTTTTTTTGAAATATACACATTTTCAGCACATGGAAAATGTGTTTATAAAACCCCCATTATCAACGCTACTAAAAAAGCATTAATAACGGGGGGGCCTTTAATAGTTCTAAAAAGAAGCGATGAAAAAGGGGGGGCCATTATCTGTGCTGATAAAGGGTCACCTTTAACAGTGCTTTTTTAGCACTCATAAAAGTTCCATTTATCAGTGCTTTTTAGCACAGATAACCCCCCCCCTATCAGTGATTTTTTAGCGCAGATAAAGGCTGGTGCTGCGGAAACCCAGTTTTGTGGTAGTAGCAGGTATTGCTCCCACTACCAGCTTTAGGGGAACTCCCTTCAGGTATGCAGAAGAAAGCACAGAAGCGATAGTCAAACTTCTCCCATGGTTGATCATTCCTGAGGCTGGAATCTGGCCTCACCACCCATTGGAACCCTCTCTTTGGAGTTGGACCAGTACGCGATGGTTTCTCCTATAGAGATTCTCCCTACTTCCTCCCTCCCAACTTTTGAGCTACCTCGTTTTTCTCTCCTTGTCACCTTGATGCAGTTCTTGGTCTTGATTCCATTCTCCCCTCTATTATCAACCTCCCTCATATCAAACCTTTCCCACACCCTCTTACATTCCCTAGTTTTTCAGGAGCCTCACCTAGAATACCTCATGGTTTGCTGCTCTCTCAGCCTCAATGGTCCGCTGGCTTTACCCCCACCCCTCTCTCTTCTAGATGAAAGTCCCCTGGTCCCCCGGCTCTCCATGCCTTGCCCTCCCCTCCCTAGATGTTTCCCTTGGTGGGATCACTCCCTTATCTGGCTCCCCAGGTCCTGCCCCACCTTCCACAGTTGTATCCCCAAGTGTGATGGCCTCTCCAGCCTCTCCCTTGACAACTTTTGTGCACTCCCCAAACCATAACAAATGCATCTTAGGTCAGGCCCTCCCGTCCTCCCCCAGTGCTCGATGCTTATCCCCATCCTCTCCCCTAGGCCCCTTTCTTCCTGATACCTTTCTGGCATCAAAGGATGGTGGGGTGTCCATATGAGCAAGATAAAAGCTATAAAAGTATCTATCATCCTACTTCCCCATTAATACCAAGAGTTTTGGAGCCAAATCTAGAACCATGTTCACCTAATGTTATCTCTAATCATTTGGAATGCCCAGGGTCTTGGATCCTAAGTTATGGAGGATTTTATTGCCACCGAAGTCAGGAAACACAAAGCCTACATAGGTTCTACCCTTGAACATAATAAAACCCCCAAAAATATAAAGGATTTATCTAGAAGAATCAATATTCCCATCTCCATGCATGCTGACCACATCAATAGGCACATCTGGATCTTTTGGAATAGGGACATCTCAGTTGATGTAGTACAAGCTGATGAATAATTCATCACGATGAAGATGTCACGCGATAACACTTTAGTATTTGTTTCTTTCATCTATGGAAGCTGTGATGCAAGTCAAAGGGAAGATCTCTGGAATGACCTTAACTCCTTTGATCCTAAAATCCTCGCATGGATTGTGGGGGGAGGGCATCAATGTAATTTCCAATACGGATGAGAAAAAAAGAAGGGGCCCCTTCAATATGAAGTCTAGCCTGGACATCAAGTAGTTCATGGTTGGTAATTACCTCAATGATCTAGGATACTCTGGTGACTGCTTCACCTAGTGCAACAACCATAAAGGATCTCACCACAGATGAAGTTTCATGGACTTTTTTTTGGATAACATGCATGCCCAAACATATTTTCCCCTCTCCAAGGTTAGTCATCTGGTTTGCGGATTATCTAACTACTCCCCTCTCATGGTCTACCTGTCTGCAGGGCACCACTCCCAGGAAAGATTCTAGTTTAATCATCAATGGGATAGCTCCCCAAGGTTTATTGATCTGGTGAGAGAAGTCTGGAATGAATCATCCCAGGGGAATATTTAGGTGGAAATCTATAATAAACTGAGAATCTGTAAGGTGAAACATCAGGCGTGGGTGATAGGGCTTCCACCCATCGATGGCGACATCGACGGTGCCATGAAAGAGGTTGAGTGTCTTGATATTAGTATAGAGAATGCCAAAGATGGTCATCTCTTCGAGGTCATGTCTCGAAAGAATAAAGCTCTGTCAGAATTGATCTTAAGCCAAGAAAGCCTAAAACGTGAAAATTCATGGATAAAATGGCTCAGTGAGGGAGACTAGAACATGGCTTTCTTCCACGCATGTATCAAAGATAGGATGCGCATTGTGAAACCAAATACTCTCTTGGATTATGGATCCTACACGGATGACAGAGATATTGTTGGAGGTATGGATAACACCTTATTCAGGGACCTCATCACTGGGAAAAATCCATGGATGATGGCTAGATACCTAGAGTGGAATAGAAATTTTTCTGATGTGGTACCCATCCAGCTCTCAGAACAGGACAATGAAGGCCTTGGTTCAATACCGTATGAAAACGAGATCCATGGTGCAATGACCAGCAGAACCCAGAAAGCACCCCTGGTATTGATGGCTTCTCTAACTCTTTCTCCAGATCATCCAGGGAAGTGGGGAAAGTTAATACTATCTCTTCCATACATGACTAGTTTTGTGGGGTTCCCTGCCTCAGGTTGCAAGTTCCACTTCCATAGTGCTCCTTCCCAAAAAAAAACTCTTCCACCCTATCGCACTATCCACCAGCGAGTCTTTACAACTTCCCTTACAAGATTTTTGCTAGTCTTATAAACCATAGGCTCTCCCTTCATCTTCCCTAAGGGATTTCCTTCGAGCATCATGATTTTGTGAAGGGGGGATCAATCAAGGGAATCATTTCTCAAGATCAAGAAATGATTTTGGATATCAACCTCAAAACTCATGGCTTTAACTTAGCCATTAAACTAGACACGAAAAAAGAATATGACTGCGTCGAGTGAGGTTTTATAAATAAGGTGTTGGAAGGCATTAGATTCTTCTCTGGGAACGTAGATCTCTTGTTTAGATGTTTCAGTTCTTCATGGTTATTGATCAACTTCATGGGGAAGACCTATGGTTTCTTCAAGGCTACTTGTGGCCTAAGGAAAGGTGACCTCATCTCTTTGAGCCTCTTTATCATCACCCAAGATGTCCTTAGCCACCTCTTTCATAGGAACCTCAGCAATGGACTGATCCACCCATTCCATAGAAGTTCGAGGTCCCCCTCTATCTCCCTACTTATGTTCTCTAATGATACATTCATCATCATGAATGTGAATAAAAGATCTACTAGAGCCTTCATCAAAATGATGGAATGGTATTTCCACTAGAGCAGCCAAGTCATCCATAAGGATAAAAGCAATTTATTCATCTCCAATAGGATCTTTCCTAGACGAAACTCCTCTATCAAATAGATCATTGACAGGAAAATAGGTTAATTACCTATAGATTTATTTGGTGCCCATATTCCGTCAGGCCAGATCTGGATTAGGGACTTCAATTTTTTGATCAGTACTATCATGGACCAAATCCAAAACTGGTAGAAGAGATACTTATCCTTTGGTGGCCGAATCAAACAGGTTAACAATGTCCTATTCACCACCCATGTCCATTCTCTATCATCTATAAAATTCCCCAAAGGCATTATCAAATGTTTGAGAAGCTCTTGGCCATATTCATTTGGGATCCAAACGTGGAAGGGATGCGCCACTGGTCGTCCTCGGGTAGGGTGGCAAGGCCAGCGGGGGAAGGTGAAATTAATGCTCACAACCTCTCTGATACCCTAGAATGAATGCATGAAAAGCATTCTTGGTATGTTCTTGAAAAACAAAAGCTCGAGGGTATTACAGTGCATAACTCCCATTTATGAATTTCGACCCATCCTGAGGGACATTTTCCCCCACTCTGGTATGTGATATCCCCTCTGATAACAGCTCTCTATCCTCTTTCTAAGTGGATCATATGGAAGGGAGACATATCATTTTGGTATCACAATTGGTTCAGGCTTCCCCTTGGATTATCAGGATTCCTTTTCACCTAGATCTCCTTCAGGGAGGTTACTTTTCACCCCACTTTTATCATGGTTTTCCGGGATGATGACCATCCAGACACCTTCAATCTCATTGATCTCGGTTTAGAGCCTGAAAAATGTGTCTTCTCTCCCTCTTTTTCAGGGGAATTCACGACCAAATATTTCCTCCATTCCCAGGTGCTGCATTATCAGATGGAGAGCCAGAATGATACCCTCTGGCTTCGAGGAATCCCACTGAAGTACAAGTTCCTCACTTGGAGGATTAGGAACAAAGTTATTCCTGCTGACGATAATGTCAAAGGTTGTGGCATCCCCCTGGTCTCAAGATTCCCATGTTGCTGAATTTTCAGGGAGGAGACATCAACACACCTATTCATTGAAGGTGAATAGGATACCATCATGCATGAGTACTTTGGCGACTTCACTACTCTTCATGCTCAAAACATGACTGATATGGATTTCCTATCTAGGTAGCTCCACGGTGTGGGTGAGAAGGGTATCGAAAAGCTGTCCCAAATGTTTCTCCTACGTGCAGGCTTCTGGTATATTTGGAAGGAGAGGAATCGGTGCATGCATGTAGATGGTAAAGCCTTGGGAAGATCCATCATTGTTCGGATGAAGTGACTCCTTATCGATATTGTTATCCTCTTCTCCAAATAGCGGGAGGCGCCCACCCTACAGAAGTTTCAAGTGTCATTCCCTTTCATCACCCCTGGAAACCATCTTAACAGAGGACACTAGGTCTCCAGGTCCCCCCATTCTATGGGCCTAAAACTCAATATAGATGTATCCTGTGTTATTGGGGTTCTTCACGGAGGTGGGGTCATCCATGATTCTTCAGGCTCAGTCCTACTAGCATTTTCTGTCTATTAGGGTTCTGGTTCATCCCTTTAAGATGAAGCCAAGGCAATACTTCTTGGCCTCTCTCTTTCCCAAAAGAGGAGGTTTGAGCTGTCGAAGGTTAAAATAGATTCAATGCTTCTCTATAATTCCCTGGATGGAATTGGCTCAACTCTGTGGTTGATCCTCTATATCATCAGAAAGTGTCGGGCCCTTCTTGACATCAACACCAAAGTTCTGAACTTTGGGCATGAGGGAAACCAAGTGGCCAACAACCTTTATTATAATATAGTTCTCGGGCATGCTTCTATTTTACACCAAAATTTTAATAGCTTAGATCTAGTGGGAGGTCAATCTAATTAGGGTAGATTCAATGGGCCTTCAATTATTCAGGCCCCCTTAGGTCTTCTCAGCCTCAATTATTTTTGGTTGTCTGAATCCCATTTCCCATATTTAATAAATTTTTTCCATTAGATGGATGAAAATATGTAGGGTGGGTTTAAAAGAATTTAGGGTAGAGGAATAAATTAACAAGAATATGATCCAGTAATATGTGGACATGTTTGAAGAATCCCAAATCAAGGAGTCCATGGATATCAAAACTGTAATATGTGAGAAAAAAGATGAGGAAGAAGGGGAAGATTCAAAAATCTAAAATGGGACAAAATAAATGTCAAATTATATAATTCACATAAATAAGAACATAATAAAAATTATTTTTGGAGAATGAAACCCAAGGAGAATGAAACCGAGGAGGCACATATCATCGAAGAAGGATATATTCTTTTGAGTCCTATTTATTGATGGTACAAAAATTAAAAAAAATAAATGTATTTAGTTACTTGAGTGTAGATCTAATAATCATATTACTTGACATAATCACTTGTTTATGAACCAATATGAGAAGTTAAGAGGATTTATTTCCTTTTAATATCTCTTAATAATATTTTTCACTCGATGATGAGATATTATGATCATGTAAAAAGACAACAATCATGAATTCATCCCAGATGAATACTTTGTACCTTCCATGAAGAACAACATATTTAGTCTTGTTAAATTAGTAGAAAATGATTTCACTTAATCCTAAAAAGTAAATAAATGGTGATTATAGATGAAATGGAAGGCTTAACAATGGAAAATACCTCATTGTTTCCATTTAGGATAGGACCTGATGTTCCATTGTATTTTATGATAGTACATGATGATAAATATTGGCTATAACATAACAGTTTTGGACATTTAATCATTGAGAGTTTGTGATTTATCATAATCAAGAAGATGGTGATGATGAATCAAATATATCAAAGATATGTTCTAGAAATAAAAACATTGTAACAACTTTTCAACAAATTCTAACTGAAAATATATTGTGTAATTGGTGTTAGTCCAGATCAACGTGTCCAATCCCATGAATCCAGAATCAAAAGAAAAAAAGTTAAATTCTATTATTTATTATTTATTTTAGTTGGAAAAAATGTTTACATTTTCCCAAGATTATTTCCAAAGTGTTTGGATTCTTCATGGTTTTCATGGAGATAGTGGAAAAACAATGCCACCATCACATATAAACATTGTGAGATGTGGGCATTACACCTATAAAGATATTCAGTTTTAAATCAAGAAACATATAATTCATAACCACCTAACACTCACATCACACCCTAACTCAATGGTGTAGTTCAAAGTAAAATTCAATGTATTATAAACATGGAAAGAAAAATGTTGAAAGAAAAATGAGGTCCCATGACCTTATAAGATGATGACGCTTTTTTGTGTGGTGAATCTACTCAAAATATTCCAAATAAAATATTATTGTTGAATGGATGCTACATGAATCATTTATTACTCAGAATCCAAGTGTATTAAATAATATAGTTCTTATTTTCACTTCCAATGCCAGGATCCTGGAGAAAAATTGATTAAATACTGAGGAAAAATGAATGATTTATGTCCTTAATGAATATGAAGAAAGAGAAATGGTATATATTTTGTACAGTAAAATAACCATGAAGATTATTTATAATATATGAATTAATATTTGATGAATGGTGTCTTGTAAATGGGATCAAGATGATGCTTCATGAGAGGTATGAATCAAACTTGAAGATGAAGAAATCATTTCAGACGTACCAATAGAGAAATTAATAATTGACAAAACAATGTAATTTTCACCACATAATCAGATATCTAAAGACATATAACTAGATAATTATTATACACAACCCCTAAATGTTCAAATCCTTGTGTATATATATTATATATTGGAGCCAATATTTGAGTATGAAAATCTTAATTATTATCGATGACTTCTGATCTAGTTAGCTTCATAGAATCTAAATCTGATGAAATATTGAATAAAGTAATTCAAAAATTAATCCATTCAGGGTTAAATAATTTGTTTTGTGGTATAAATTCCTTTTTCATTATATTTTAAATAAATAATATCAAATTTTATTTTTTTTTATTTCAGTTCGGCCTGTCACTTGTAGTGATTTACATACTTGGTTTCATGCTCATTTGAGTTTACTACTCTTAAAACAACCTTCAAGGTTCCCCACCACTATGTGTCCTTCATTATAAATTCAGGTAATTTTGGTGGACTGATATTATATTTGAGAAACCCTACTTCTCATGATGATTTTTTAGTTTATTTTTCTCTACCGATGCATATTGTTTAATGTTTTAGTTATCTATACCTAGTTCACAGTTAACCTAAAGTGACACTTATTATAAAAAAATGGGAATTTCGGTGATTGAGAAAATAAATTTATATATGTAAATATTTGAAAAATAAAGAGCAGAATAACTATTATTGTTACGTGAAATTATTCTTCATATTGATGGGACAAAAAGATATCGAAATTTTTGTTGGAAAATTAGATAAAAATCATGTAAACTTCAAAAAAATATTCTTTCATTATATATTATTTTATCATGTTTCCATGAAATATGTAAATTAATTAGATAAAAATACAAAAACACGAATCACATAGTTTTTTGAATAACTATCAACTTTAATGGTATATAATGAAATAATTTATTCGAGCTAGTATATTTTATACAAGCTATTGAAAGTAATCTAATTGTATACCATGTATCCTAAATAAGAATTCTCTTATATATAAGCAAACATCACAACCTCAAACATATAGAAATTGAAATTTAGAATGGTTACATTATTATTGCAACAAAAACAATATAACTAAAAAATTTATTTCCCTTATTTGACTATAATTCTCCATTCAATGTTAAGACATATTTTTGTCCTCTAAATCATCATTGGTTAGCTTTATAATTTAATATATGGACTTTCAACTTCTATAGATCATGAATTACCCATCACTATATTTTAATAGTGTTAAACATAAGGTGCGGGAAAAGGGGTGTCCTTTTTTATTTATATCTAAAAGAACTAACAAATGTAACATTTATCAGTAAAAAAATGGAAATAAAAGAATACCATTTATCCTCTTAATTAAACTTCATGATAAAGGTGGATCACTATCATCTTTTTTTAGCATTGATAAAACATTTTAATAAAAAAATATATTAGAAAATATATTAAATTATCATATTTTTTTTAAAAAAAATTATTTTTTATATAAACTAATTACTAAATTTATGTATGTGATTAATAGAAATATTATATATAAAAATATATATTTTAATAATTCAACAAAATATTTAAATTTAAATGATGTATTTTAATGTGTCATATTTGAACTTATTTATTTATACCAATGTCTTTGTGCATATATGTGATGTCAAAATGTTGTGTGTGTCTTTTTTGTATATATAGATGTTGCACATGTACATATGTATGTATGTGTATGTATATGTGAACATGTTCATGGAATGAACATATATATATCTACATAAATATGTACATGTGTATTTATGACATTTACTTAATAAACATTTAATGTATATGATTTTCATTTTTGATATAATATTTTGAGAAATTATACATTTTTTACATATTTATATTTTAATAAGTATTACTTTAAATATGTTATAATTTGTATGATTAGTATTGAAAAATCCAGATCTGAATGCCACTAATCTAGTTTCCAAATTTAGTTCTCCATAAATACTCAAGCACAACTCTCCATAGGCCAGAGGTTTCCCACAAGTAGCGAGGTAGTATGGTGCGTTCGTGTATAGACTATGTCCCCATATTTATGTTAACAATAGTGAAAATAACTAGATATCATCCAATGTAGTAAATAAAAATATCACGGATGTAAAAAATAAAATGAATTACAATATGGTGTAATAATAAATGAAATTCTATTAAATCAAAAACAACAATGTCTTACATACAACACTAGTAACCTACTAGGCCAACCATACATGTAGGGGTACTCAATGGAAACTAAAATAAATGTATATGGATCTCCTACTAACTCCACACCAAACTACATATCCTTTCTTCATGAGGTTGAAGGGATACTTCATCCTGATCCAAATAATACACATGAGTTCCCCCAATCAAATCATGAAGGCATATTTTTTATCCCTATCCATCATGTATCATTTCTCAACCTAAAAAGTAGAAATAAGGTCGGCACGCACACTGAGGGTCATGTTCATGGTTGAAAAATAATCTCAAATGGCCACTGCAATGATAAAACTATAAATCTACTTTCATACATGCATTCTCATGTAATATGTTCAGCCTTGCCGAGATACAATTGGATTAAGATAAATAGTATAAATAATGTGAAATGACATTCAATCTCCTAGCCCATGATCCCGATCAATTGGGAAATATTCCATAAAATATATTTATATTTATAAGAACGTATATATATATATTCCTATATATATATACATAAATATGTATATAAATGAGTAAGGTGAAAAAATTACATAATAAAATACAATCAAACGTTGAGTCTATAATCCTAATGGACTAGAAATCTTATGAAATGGGAGTTGAGTTGGATTTCACACCAATCAATCCATGAATAATTAATTCAATCCTATATTCCATAATACCATTAAATAATAAATATTTTTTACAACACTAGAAAATATAGTTGAGCATTATATGTCATGATAGGGGGATGCATGTCTTAACCCTACGTTCACCTGTATAGGACTCCAATCACTAAAAATATGTTATAAGTTAGATAATGGGAATCCAAGAGATGGGAATTTACTTTTTATAAATAAATTATGAGCTAAGGTATGTAACCAATTCATCTATATAAAATGATAAAAAAAATTCAATTAATTTCATTTATTGTATGAGCCCATCCATCGAATTCCTACCTGGGTATCCAAGTATCACCAAACGCATTTATGGACTGTCTATCTGATGTGTCCATATATGGAATTACTACAATGGATACCAAGTATAACTCAAGGTGTAACATAATCTATGTATCCTCTAATCATGTCCAAGGAATTCCAAATAAGGAACCTATATATCTCTGAAGGCCTATATAAATCATCCAACCTATGATTGCATCTATGGAATTCTTACATCGGAATCCATGTATCACCCAAGGAATAAATAATCTCATATTTCCAATGAGTTCATGTAATTATTTCTTTCATGGGTATACAAGTATCACACAATGATTAATATAAACTCATTCCCCTATAGTCTTGACCCTTTCATCTGAAAATGAAACACATTTATCGATAACACGTGTTTTGAATAATGGAATATCAAGTCCATCCAAGGTTATCCATATAAGTAAACCCATGATTCACTCGAGGTGTAATAGAATTTATAAAACCTCTAAGACTAACCAAGTCATTTTGAACAATGAAAACCATGTATAACACAAGGAATACATATAACTGTTCAAGGAATTCTGTCTGTCGAAGGAATGCCTGCATCAGAACCTATGTATCACTCAAGGTGTGATTCTAGGAAGCACATCTGGGTATCTAAAATATTATTAAAAACCTAAAGTAACATGATCTAAAACCTAGAAAATATGTATGGGTGTCCCAAATAAAATTTCATCGCATCAGGGCCATCTATATAGTTCCAGGATGTGACTCTAGGAATCCTTTCTTCTTTAGAAGTCCAAAAGTGAATGTGTATATTGAAGTGTGTGGGTGGGAAAACACCTAAACACAACACTACAACCTTAGTCTCTTTGGATTTCAATATTGGAATAGGATCTAATATGACACCATCTACCATATCTACCCAATCCTCTAAAGCACAAGCTTAGGTTCATTCATTCAATGGGGAAACCTCTCGGTACCTTAAGTCATAACACAATATAGGAATCATATTTGGTATCCTTGAGGTCAATGCAAGAGAAAATGAATCATACATGGGATCCTTAGTAAGTAAGGTAAATGAGTATTCCTACACGTGATCCATGAATATAATTTAAATGGAGGGATCATATATGGGATCCTCATAATCATAAACATAGGAAGAGGAATCCTACAAAGGATCCTCGAGATAAGTAAAGAGATAGAGGGATCCTACAAGGGAGTCCAGAGGTTAACATGTAAGTGAAGTAATCCAATATGGGACCCTTGGTTATAATAATAAGATTTATTCATCCTTTACATGATCCTCTAAGATGAAATAAAAAAATGACATGATGGAATAATATGGAAATTTCTTGAATATCATAATAGATAGGTGGTTCATATCCCATCTTTGATAAAGGGTCTCACTCTCAGAAGATAGCTAGATATGATTAGTAGAGGAACAACCACCCCATTTGAGAAAAATCATGAAATTCCTCTAAGGATCCTTAAAATTACCTCAAGGGTAGAACCCTCATGATATGCATGAAAACAGCACAAAATGGACTAATCAAAGGTCTAGTTTTGACTCTAATGTTAAAAGACATGAAAACCCTTAAAAGGGTATCAAGGGGGAAGTACACGACGTGTATACACACTATAATACAAGTACACAAAAATTCCCTCATGGGTGTGTACTCTTGGAAGACATGGTGTGTAAAATACCAAGTACACAACAAGTAGATAATGTAGATGTCTTGTACCCTACATGGGGTTCCTTCCCATGTACGTCACAAGGCCTAACCATGTACATATCTTGTTCGTGCACTTGTACATTGCATGTGACCCACATGGGGTCAAATCATGTACCCTACAGAAGATTCAAATCCAGGTATTCATAATTTCTATGTACTTCTAGATGACATGCATGCCACTCAGGGTCTGGACATGTACTCTACCCAACCATGTTCCCCTTCATAGACTTTCTGGCCACGTACTCAGCTACATGAATTTTATAAACCACACACGGTATGTACATATAAAATGATAATAATACCTGAATAGTAAAAACATAGGACATGTGTTCTTGAACTATACATCGTGTGATCTTGGTTTCTGAATAGGAAAGCCCATACTTGGATTGACACCCCCATTTTATTCTCAAAACATTTAGAACAACCCACCATGTGTTATAAATAGTAATTAAAGAGATATAAAACATGAAAATGGTAAATATAAAGGGATTCACAATAAAATATATAAATGATCTACATTTGGGTGGAATCCACCAAAGCTATGCCTATTTCTGTGATCCAGGGCTACTGCCTAATCATCAGACTCCTCCTAAGATCAATGATGGAACTTCACATTCTCTTTATCCATCCCTATCCTTATTTCTATCCCTATCCATTTTCCTCTCTTGATTGTGTGATGAGGTATCGCATAGGGGCATACATAGGAATACATGGGGATGAGAGGAAAATAAAAAATGAATTAAAAATGAAAAGAATGAAAATAAAATAGAATAGGTGTTTTGGATCAATGTAATAATTCATACCATATTTTTAGGTATGAATCTTGATTTCATATGTTTTTGAGAAAAAGGGTAGATTTTGGTTTTTTAGAAGTACACACCATGTACTTAGAAGTACACATCATGTACCAAGAATCCTCGGGTAGTCATGTGTTGTCTGTGTAATGTCTAAGACATGGTTATGTGGGGTAACCTAGAGACAACCTAAAGTGGGGACCGGTTGAGGCATGTACACAGCATATACATTAAATGAACACAACATGTACTTTTTCTTTTATTTCATTAAACATACTAAGGTCACGTCTAATCATCATATTTATCTTCGTCTGGACTCATATCATCTATAAGTGGATGGGAGCGATAGTTCTTATCCAATCCACCGATCTATCATCTGTTCTCTGAATCCAACTCTGTTGGGTGTGTTGGAATCCCAGTGGTGAGTCATTCCTTCTTCTGGAATCTCTCTTCTAGATTTATTCTCTATATTGAGTTTTCAAGGTTGAACATTTTTTATATTTTTGTAGATCAACATTGTACAAGGTCGATTCAAATATTGAGGATTATCAATATCGATCATATAACATCGAGGTAGGTATTCCATGCCTTAACATAGTTTGTAATTGAGTTATATATGACTATGTGTTCAATACCTTATTTTGGGTATTGTGTGTTGTTAATTTAACCCTGTTTAATGCCTGATATGGTCTGTTTGTTTAAGAAAGGGTTATGGATTTTGAATAAGGTTTATTACCTAGATTACGTTGGTGTTACCCATGTTTGATTTTGTTATGGTCATTGGGTCTAGAAATCATGTTAGGCTGATTTTTTCCCCTGCCTAGTGTTGTTAGAATGGAGTTTCCATTTATATGAGATGCATATGATTCACATTATGAATGTATGACCAGGGGAATTGATTGTGAGATCTTTCCAAAGTAATGTATTTTAATAATGAATTGTTATAATAATTGAAAAGAGTTATTGATTGTGAGAGATTACATGGGTCATTGACTAGAGGGGTTATAATAATGTATGACCATGACTAGTGTTGTTAGAATGGAGTTTCCATTTATATGAGACGCATATGTTTCACATTATGAATGTATGACCAGGGGAATTGACTGTGAGAGCTTTCCAAAGTAATTTATTTTAATAATGAATTGTTATAATAATTGAAAAGAGTTATTGATTGTGAGAGATTACATGGGTCATTGACCATAGGATTTAGACTATGAGAGCTACCCAGAGGGTCGTCGATAAATTAATGTTATACCATAGGGAATTGAATGTGAGAGTTGATAGAGGGCCATTTTTCATTACGATATCTATGAAGACCAAAGGGTACTGATTGTGATAGCTACCCAGGTGGCCATTTGTATTTGATTAGTGCATTGTGAGACTAAGGGGTTTAGACTGTGTTAGCTTTCCCAAAAGGTCGTTATTATTATTAATTTGTGGATATGTTAACACAAGGGGGTTAGGCTATGAGGGCATTCCTAGAGGGTTTTTTTGAAATGATTGTATGATTGTTATGAGTCTGACAACCCAAATAAAAATATTGGACTCTATCTTACTTTATTTTTAGAAGGTCTATTGAGACATCTGTTTCTTATGGTTTTAGAGGGGGATACATAGCTTAGGCATGATCCCGAGGTTATATCATTCAACAGTTGGAAAAATTAATAAATGTAAATGAGTGTAATTGGAAATTGTAGGATTGATTACTTTTGAGTACTTCAAGTTGTTGCTTCATTTCTGTATATTTCATGATGTATATATTCTTTTAATATTAGGCATAGATCTTTTGGTGGTTTCTTACGAGGATTCATCTCACACCATATTTGGGTAATGATTTTAGACCCAAACAGATTATATGGTTATAGGTAAATACAAGGGAGTGATCCCTTCTACATCAGTTACATCATTGTTGTGGAGCTGGGGAGCATGAGACCAAGATGAGTCTTGTGATGCTATCAAAGATTATTAACTTTTCATTACTCTGGTTTCAATTTTTTATTCTAGCATTGTTACTTTTTTTGATGATTTCCAAGACACATGTGACATCCATCATTTATATATATGATGTAGTTTATTTTACTATTAGTCTTCCATTGTTTTCCTTATTGTATAGTATTACTGCTTAAAATACTATTATTATTTGTCATTCCACTGTGAATACTCTGGAAATGAAGGAATAGTTTCACCACTATCACATCCAAGGTCGTCACTGCTAGTCGGAAGCCTCTGGCATTTGGGGAAATGCTCTTGAGGCCATGTGACCAATCATGTAGTACCCCCGGTTTCTGGTAAGTAACCCTTGTTTTATAATTTTTAAGTACATGGAGCATATGAGAAATGGTTGGGGAATGGTTGGAGACTTTTAAAGTTTCAAAGGGAAAAATTTGGTGACACACGGGCTTCACACGGTTTGCCCAAACCGTGCGGATGTTGTGCAGGTGGTGTCACCATGGACATAGGAGACCACACGGTGTGCGCATGTTTTGGGAAAAACGTGTGAGGAGGCCGTGCAGAGCGCCCCTTCAATGCAGTGACTATCGCATAATTAGCGCACGATTTGACTAACCGTGCGGACTAACCGTGCGCAGAGTCAACTAAGATCCTATTTTTAAGGATCTAATCCATTTTATTTTTAAACCCACTAATTTTTGCTCCTAGCCATCCCTAACTCGGGATTTATCTCTGGTGAAGGTGGGACAACACTTACCAGGCATTTTGGAAGCGATCCGGAGGGTTTCCTTGGCGTTAAGAAGCCGGTTGATTGTGCTAAGTCTCATCTCCTTTATTTTTCTTAGATCTCCTTCTTCCCTCTTGTTGGATCCTTAGATCTACACCCAAGGTGGGTAAATATATGGTAGTGGATGACCTTTAATTTGGTTTTTGGTCTTGTTGGTGATAGGGGAAGGAATCTACGGAGGTTTCATGGTGTTTCAACCCGGTTATTGGTTGGTTTCACCTATTTTGTTGAGGTAGGTGGCTTCACTCTCAAATCCGATTTCTTAGAACTTGAAGGCTTAGTTTCAAATTGTTTTCCTTCATTGAAATGGTTTGTTTATCCGTTGTGAATGAATTGTTGAAACCCCTTTTATGTAACGGGTGATGGAAATTATGTGTTTTTGGAAAGTGTTTGTTGAAGTGAATTTAAAATGGCGATGTTAAACTGGTTATGGTTTTGCTTCTTGAAAGAAATGGTTTTCAATAAAAGTTTTGATCCTTTATTGAAAGGTTTTGAACACACTTGGTTTTGGCATGGATTTTGATTGGTTGTGGTGTGTGTTCATATGAATTGGGATGGATAAGGGTGAGAAGTACCCCCATCAAAAGGTTGGGATGGATAAGGGTGAGAAGTACCCCCATCAAAAGGGACGGATAAGGGCGTGAAGTACCCCTGTCAAGGTAGTCCACTAAGTGACGACTTAGTGGAAGGATAACTCACTAATCGCTAGTATAGGGAGGTCCAGGTTGCATGCATGGTTGGTTGTGTGGATTTTTGAAATGGAATGAATGTTCCAAAATGGAAATGAGAATTTGATTGGAAACTTTGCTTGGTTTCTTTTCTTGACAAAGATGGGTTTTGTTAGAAAATGGTTTTGACATGGAACTTGTTAGATTGTGAACTGTTTTGGAATTGTTTTATATAAATTGTTTTATATAAATGTGCTTACATGTTTTATCCTAGAGGCATGGGTTGGGAATTCATCGGGGAAAACCTACTGGGTTTCATTACTCACCTCGTGCATTGGCATGTTGTGGCTCTTGAAGATGTCATATATCGGGATGTTGGCAAAGGAAAGGTGTCACATGTTTATAGCACTACTTCATGATACTTGGGTTGGTTTGTGATTTTAGAGCTTGGAGCATGTAGAGCATGGAGTTGGGTTGTCGTCTTGTAGCCTTTTAGTTTGTCTTTCTACTGTTTTCTCTGATTTAGTGTTGGTTTCTACTGTGGTACTTTTGGTTGGGTTATGACAAAAAAATGGTTGAGTTGTATTAGCTTTTATCATGCATCATTTAGTTGATTTGTTTGGTTATGGTTTTTGGCTCTGTGGTATGTTCAAAAAGGGTAAATCATCCCCCACTTGTTTTGAAACCCTTCGGCATTTATTTCCATCCTTTGGCACCTTGGGGATGTCGCTTAAGTCCTAGTAATGACTCTTTGTACTCTCAAGCCAATGATAATTGGCGGGTCAATACAAATGGTATCAGCCTGTTTGGCCCTTGGGGTATAAATGTAATCAACTTGTTTCTTTCTTTGTGGAACAAGTAGTCATCAGTTTTTGTTGGTATTGGCATTGAATTATTACGTGTCTATTCCTTGGGTGGCCATATTAGTAAGGAGTAGGATTGTCGGAACATGGAATGTAGATCATAAGAAGACATAGCTAACCTTTTTATGCTGAACTTCAAGTTACCAGGGAATTGGGTACATAAGTTTTTTGGAGACACATATAGGATAACAAATCTCATTGTGATGGGTTTAGCCAATGAGATGAGCATGACATGCATTAGAAGAATGACTTCCCACTAGGAGTGCATATATCATTTTGAGAAATGGATTATGTTTTGATGAAAAAGTGTGATTTATAAAAAATTTAAACTTGTTTTCAAATGAATGATTTTGAAAAGAGAATGGTTGATGTATTTTGAAAATAGATTGATTTTCAAAAGAAAAAAATGATTTTTTTAGAAATGGGTAAATGTGGAAAAGCATGATGGTTGAAAATCAATGTTGGGATAGTTATGTGATAGAAATTGAAATGCTAAGCCTTCAGTTGCTAAGAAGTGAGACTAACGGTGTGCATTTTTTGTATAGAAAATGGAACCCGTTAGGTGTCGTAGAAACCAAACGGAAGAGGCTACGGAGAATGTGGTCGCACCTGAGCCACAGGTGAACCAGCAGCTATTCCAAAGTATAGTTCAATCATTTTAGGCTATGGACATGGGGAATTGGAGGTATGAGTCAAGGCATGTAGACCTTTCTATCTAGTTCCAGTAGCATAATTTACCCATCTATCGGGGTGATTCTAAACCATAAAAGGCGGAGGTGTGGCTGAGTAGGATGAATCGTATATTCGATTTCATCGGCACACCAGCAGAACTAAAAGTAAAGTTGGCGACGTATATGCTGGAGGATCTTTCACGACAGTGGTGGGAGATGGTGGTGAAGGCTAAGGTGGATCAAGGCCTGGGCTGGGATGAATTTGAGGATTTGTTCAATAAACAATTTTATCCTCACACGTTCAAGATCCAGAGGAAGATGGGATTTTTCAGCCTAAAGCAAGAGAATCTCTTTTTCATGGAGTATGTGGATAAATTCATGAATTTAGTGCACTTTGCACCGGAAGATGCTGCAAGTGCGTCGCTGAAGGCATGCATCTTTGAATCAGGGTTGCGACCATAGATTCGCTTGAAGATAGTTGTGCTCTGTATTACAAATTATACAAAGATGGTAAATAGTGCAACACTAGCTGAAAGAGACATATCAGGAGTTATGGGAGGAGGAAGTATGATGATACCCATGGGAATGGGTGGGAACTCTAATGATGGGAACAAGCGGAAGAGGGACACCTAATTCCAAGGAGGCAGTGCAAATCAGAATCAGACGGTTGGATCGGTGAATCTTCCTCCACGACCCATGATGAAATCAGGGTGTTTTCAATGTGGCTCGATTGATCACATGAAATGAGAATTTATAGCACCCCTGAGAGCATGTGAAAATTGCAACAAGATGGGGAATCTTCAGCAATTTTGTCGTAGTGCTCCACAGTCGGGTGTTCATGAAACTTCTCAGGTGTCGCAAGCATCTTATGCTTCGACCGGGTGAGGACAACAAAATCAGTCTCACCAGCCGAATAGAGCTCTCTATGGTGATTCCAGGAATACCATGACTCCTCGGGCAGGGAAATCTCAACAAGTCAATAAGGAGAAAACTGCAACAATAAAGAAATTGTATGGAGCAGAACAGGTAATTGTTGATGACCAGTCTGGTCCATCTATGGTGAGAGATGCGATTCTTTTGAATTCTACCCTCATGCATGTGTTGTTCAATACTGGTGCATCACATTCTTTTCTTACTTCTAGAATTTCTGATTTTATGAACA
Organism: Viscum album; assembly: GCA_963277665.1. Lineage (NCBI taxonomy): Eukaryota > Viridiplantae > Streptophyta > Magnoliopsida > Santalales > Viscaceae > Viscum > Viscum album. The sequence continues at coordinate 459,325,666 of OY728141.1, read as the reverse complement.
TAAAACATGAAATAATGCCTTTTGTGATAAAACTTCAAACTCCTCTAGGTGAAGGAGAATGTAGAGCCTTCGTGTGTAGAGCATGTTCTATAACTGTTGATGGAGCTGACCTGAAATGTGATTTCTCTGTGGTGGAGATGGATGTATATGATATAATCCTGGGAATGGATTGGTTGACAGAGTTCAAGGCTCACATCGACTGTTAGAGAAGAACAGTCAGTTTCACGACTGAGGATGGCGTCGAGCATCTCTTTAGAGAAGAAAGAGTGGTGAAGGCGGGTGCAACGGGCTTGCTGGAACCAATAGTAGCAATGATCTCTTACCATTTGGCTACGTTAAACTTGTAATCGATGGACGAGATCCTGAATAACAGTTTTCCAGTAGTCGCGGATCAATTTCCTGATGTTTTTCCTGAAAACTTTTCAGGTTTACCACCTGTAAGAGAAGTGGAGTTTACGATTGATCTCCTTCCGAGGACCAGTCCTATCTCACTTCCATATTATAAGATGGAACCAAAAGAGTTTAAGGAATTGAATGTGCAGTTGGAAGAACTGGAAAACAAATGTTTTATTCACCCAAGTGTGTCTCTGTGGGCAGCACCAGTTTTGTTTGTAAATAAAGTAGATGGAACTTTGAGGCTATGTGTGGATTATCGTAAACTTAACCAAGTTACGATAAAGAATAAATATCCACTTCCATGCATTGATGACCTGTTTGATCAATTGAGGGGAGCTTAGTGGTTCACTAAGATTGACTTGCGGTCGGGATATCACAATTTGCGAGTTCGGAAGGAGGATATTCTGAATACAGCCTTCAAAAGCAGATATGTCCACTACAAATATGTAGTCATGCCTTTTGGTCTTACAAATACACCAGTAGTCTTTATGGAATTAATGGATTGGATATTTCAGCGATATCTGGATTCTTTTGTTGTGGTGTATGTGGATGACATATTGGTGTATTCAAGAACAAGGGTTGAGCATGAGAAACACTTGGCGATAGTGTTGGAAATCTTGAGAGACCATAGGTTGTATGCCAAATTATCAATGTGCGATTTTTGGATACAAGAGGTACACTTTTTGGGCCATGTTGTTTCTGAGAAAAGTGTTTGAATGGATCTAGAAAAGATAGAAGTTGTTCTTTCTTGGCAACCGCTGAAGGATGTCTTTGAAATACGAAGTTTTCTTGGACTAGCTGGTTATTATTGACACTTTGTGTGTGACTTCTCACAACTAGATTCGCCTATGACAACATTGACAAAGAAGAACAGTGCATTTTAATGGACTGAGGAATGTCAGAGATCTTTTCAAGAGTTGAAAGTTCACCTTACATCATTACCCATCTTGATTTTTCCAGAATCAGGATAGGGGTACTTGGTGTATTGTGATGCTTCAGGATCTGGTTTGGGATTTGTTCTCATGCAAGGAGACCATGTTGTTGCTTATGGCTCAAGACAGTTGAGAGTGCATGAAAAGAACTACCCAACACGTGATTTGGAGTTAGCTGTAGTCGTCAATGCCTTGAAGACTTGGCATCATTATCTCTTTGGTGAGAAATTTACTATGTTTATGGATCACAAAAGCTTGAAACACATTTTATCACAAAGAGATTTGAATCTCAGGCAGAGGATATGGATGGAGTATCTTCAAATGTTTGAATTTGACTTGATTTATACACCAGGTAAGGGAAATTCGGTGGCTGATTCATTAAGCAGAAATTCATATGCTCTGTTGGTGAGAGAAGCATTAGATGAGTGGTAGTTGATGTCGGTCCTAGCTGACATGCATGTGGAATGTGAAGACCGAGGTGATGTTGTGGTTTTATTTCTAGTTGCTCTTGTTCCTGATTTGGTGGAGATAGTAAAGGAGGCACAGGCATCTGATGTAGACTGTGTTTCAATGAGTTCAAAACATAATGGTGGGGAGACCATTGAGGGATAAAAGCTGGATGGAAGTTTAGTTTTTCGGTTTCGAGAATGGATGGTTGTACCTTTAACTGCTCAGGAAAAACTCCTTCATGCTTACCACCATTCAAGATGGGTTGTACACCCAGTTACACAGAAGATGTGTAAGGTGTTGAAGGCGCAGTTTTGGTGGAGAAGCATGAAAAGGAAGGTGGCTGAGTTCGTCTCACAGTGCTTAACTTATCAGCGGGTTAAAGCAGAGCATCAGAAATCAGCTGGTATATTAAAATCATTACCTATACCAATGTGGAAATGGGATCAGATAGCAATGTATTTTGTTACAGGTATTCCAAGAACGGTCTGGAAACATGATGCCATTTGGGTGAGAGTGGATCGTCTAACCATGTTGACCCATTTCATCCCTATTCGTGAAACTCTTACGGTGGAAGATCTTTCAAAAATCTATATCCGAGAAGTGGTAAAGAGACATGGGGTACCAGTGTCTATCGTCTCAGATAGAGATCTGAGGTTCACATCTCGTTTCTGGCAATCCTTACAGAACACCATGGGAACTCAGTTGAATATGAGTACGGCGTATCATCCTCAGACTGATGGAAAATCTGAAAGGACGATACAAACGTTGGAAGACATGTTGCGGGCTTGTGTAATGGATTTTGGGGGATCATGGGAGGAACATATACCCTTAGTGGAGTTCTCATACAATAATAGCTATTAAGCCTCGATACGCATGGCTCTATTTAAAGCATTTTATGGGCATCCTTTTTGTTCTCCACTATGCTGGGTGGAAACAGGTGAGACATAACTAGTTGGGCTGAGCCTTGTACAAGAAACAATAGAGAAGATTTAGTTGATAAAAAAAAGGATGGAGACGGCACATAGTCGTCAGAAATCTTATGCGGATCATCGCCGAAGACCGTTGTCGTTTGTGGTGAGTGATCATGTCTTTTTTAGAATCTCTCCAAGGCTTGGACATCGTCGTTTTGGGAAGCAGGGAAAATTATATCCTCGATATATAGGCCCTTTTTGAGATACTGGAACAGGTTGGCGAGGTGTCGTATCAGTTGGCATTACCACCATGGTTCAGTGCAGTGCATAATGTGTTCCATGTATCTCAGTTGAAGAAGTATCAGCCTGATCCTGACCATGCGATCAGATGGGATCACATTGAACTATATCTGGATGCTTCGTTGGTACATATTCTGGTGCTGATTGTGGATAGGTAGGAGAAATTCTTGCATGGAAAAAGCATCGGTCTAGTGCGGGTTTTGTGGAAACATGGTCAGATTCAAGAAGATACTTGGGAACACAAGAAATAAATGAATGAGCAGGGGATAGAACTCTTTAAGGCAAACAATGGTTTTCTACTTTCCAGGGACGGAAAGGCCAATGGTGGGGAGAATGTAGTACCCCCAGTTTATGGTAAGTAACCCTTGTTTTATTATTTTTAAGTATATGAAGCATATGAGAAATGGTAGGGGAAAGGTTGGAGACTTTTAAAGTGTCAAAGGGAAAAAGGCGGTGACACACGGGCTTTGCACGGTTTTCCAAAACTGTGCGAAATCCATGTAGGTGGTTTCACCTTGAATAGAAGAGACCGCACGATGTGTGCAGGGTTTGGGAAAACCGTACGAGGAGGTCGTGCGGAGCGCCCCTTCCATGCAGTGACTACTGCATGATTAGCGCATGTTTTGACTAACCGTGCAGACTAACCATGCGCGGAGTCAACTTAGATCCTATTTTTATGTATCTAATCTGTTTTATCTTTAAACCCACTCATTTTTGCTCCTAGATGTCCCAAACTCGGTATTTCTCTCTGCTGAAGGTGGGAGAACACTTACCAGGCATTTTGGAAGTGATTCGGAGGGTTGCCTTAGCATTTAGAAGCCAGTTAATTGCGTTAAGTCTTGTCTCCATTAGTTTTCTTAAATCTCCGTATTCCCTTTTGTTGGATCCTTAGATCTATGCCCAAGGTGGGTAGATATAGGGTAGTGGATGACCTTTAAGTTGGGTTTTGATCTTGTTGGTGATAGGGGAAGGAATCTAATGAGGTTTCATGGTGTTTCGACCCGGTTCTTGGTTGGTTTCACCTATTTTGTTGAGGTAGGTGGCTTCACTCTCGATTCTACTTTCATAGAACATGAAGGCTTAGTTTCAAATTGTTTTCCTTGATTGAAATGGTTTGTTTATCTACTGTGAAAGAATGGTTGAAACCCCTTTTAAGTAACAGGTGACGGAAATTGTGTGTTTTTGGAAAGTGTTTGTTGAAAATGAATTTAAAATGGTTATTTTAAACTGGTTATGGTTTTGCTGCTTGAAAGAAATGGTTTTCAATAAAAGTTTTGATGCTTTATTGAAAGGTTTTGAACACACTTGGTTTTGGCATGGATTTTCTTGGGTTGTTGTGTGTGTTCATATGCATTGGGATGGATAAGGGCGAGAAGTACCCCCATCAAAAGGTTGGGATGGATAAGGGCGAGAATTACCCCCATCAAAAGGGACGGATAAGGGCGTGAAGTAACCCCGTCAAGGTAGTCTACTAAGGGACGGCTTAGTGAAAGGATTACCTCAAAAATCGCTAGTATAGGGAGGTCCAGGTTTCATGCATGGTTGGTTGTGTGGATTTGGGAAATGGAATGAATGTGCCAAAATGGAAATAAGAATTTGATTAGAAACATTGCTTGGTTGCTTTTCTTGAGAAAGATGGGTTTTGTGGGAAAATGGTTTTGACATGGAACTTGTTATACTGTGAACTGTTTAGGAATTTTTATTTATAAATTGTTTTATATAAATGTGCTAACATGTTTTATCCTAGAGGCATGGGTTGGGAAGTCATCGGGGAAAACCTACTGAGTTTCATTACTCACCCCCTGCATTGGCATGTTGGTGCTCTTGCAGATGTCATATATCGAGATATTGTCAAAGGAAAGGTGTCACATGTTTATAGCACTACTTCGTGATACTTGGGCTAGTTTGTGATGTTGGAACTTGGATCTTGTGGAGAATGGAGTTGGGTTATCATCTTGTAGTCTTTTAGTTTGTCTTTCCGTTGTTTCCTCTGATTTAGCGTCGGTTTCCATTGTGGTACTTTTGGTTGGGTTATGATAAAACAAATGGTTGAGTTGTCTTAGCTTTTATCATGCATCATTTTGTTGATTTGTTGGGTTATGGTTGTTGGCTCTATGGTATGTTCAAAAAGGGTAAATTGTCCCCCACTTGTTTTGAAACCCTTCGGCATTTATTTCCAGCCTTTGGCACCTTGGGGATGTCGCTTAAGGCATAGTAATGACTCATTGTACTCTCATGCCAATGAGAATTGGTGGGTCATTACAAATCGATTATGGGGAACCATTGGGAGGCACCAGGAACTGGGACATTACAAAGTGATTTTAGAGGTATGTTCTTTTCTTCCTTGTCTTACTGTTTGGAGCCTATATATAGGGATTGAATGTAATATGTGGTTGGTAATAAGCTTTTATTGGGAGTAGCTATCATGTGTGTAGGGAAACTCCAATCTACCTCAAATATTGCAATTCATATTGTTTTTAAATTGTTAAAGTTGATTTGATTTCACCATAGGGTGATTTACAAGATTTGTTATGTTATGATTAATATCATTGAGGTTATATTTCTCTTTCAACACGATGATATGAGGGTATTCCATATCATACATCATATAGGCACTTGATATAAGTCACATGTCATGCTTTTTTTTCCATCCATTTAGGAATCATTACTGATTACATGTTTTTGTGATATGTGTTGTGCTAGATATGAAGTTGTTGTGATATATGTCTTAATAGAATGCCTTTTATTTTGATAGCGTATTGGAATATGTAAAGTTTCATTAAATAGAAACCAATCATTGGTTCTTGAGGTGTTATGGGCCCTCTTGGATTAGAATTTGGTGGATCATGTATGACATATAATTGAATTTTGTCAAGCTATGTTGTGAATAAGGATTCCAAACGTCGATTCGTGAGAGTATGGGCTCTCCTAGGTCAGAATTTTTCATTCCATGGACAAAAAATATGAGTTTTATAGGGTTTCAAGGAAGTTTCATAGGCTTACTATCCGGAAACCCGAACAACTTGGTGTGTGGTGTTATGAACAAATTCCATGTGTTCTTATGTTCTGGAATAAAAGGATATTCATTAGTATACACTATTTACTTTTTGTACATGTCGTGTAGTCCTTATCCATGTGATTGAATGTGTGTGTAGATACATGAGTTTCAGAAAGGTTGGGTGACACACACCATGTACATGGAGTACACTCCTTGTTGTGAGAGTTTTGTATCCCACCGTGTGACCAATGACACTGGTAGTTGAAACATATGTTGTAGATGTCGTGTTCTATTATTTAACTCTGTGTAGAGTATTCCGTGTGACTAACGACATAGATGGTAACAACATAAGTGGTACACACCATGTCTAGGGTGAACACACTATTTAAGTGTTGCCCATTGAAGAACAGTGTGTGTAGTAGTGTAGAAGAACTCAAGATGGGGGAAATGATTCAAGTACACACCATGTCATAGGATGAACATGCCATGTGAAGGGGTGTTACACAAACAGATTTGGCAGAAGTACATTCCCATGTTGAAACCTAAGTGAACACGTTGTGTGGAGGGTATACCTGCCATGTAACCCTATTATGTAAAACATGAATGTTTTACTTCTCTTATTTCATTCATGAACTTCTATGTTTCATTTACTCTACATCATGAATAGTGGTGTGCACTAGAACTTGGAGAGTCATTCCACTAATGTCCTCTGGTTATACGTTAGATAGAGGGTAATGATCAGACACATGAAATGGGAGATCAGGGACTACCAGCTGATCCTCTAGTCATGCCTGCTTTGGCACCATCTATTATACTAGACCCAGATGTTGATGCCTAGTTCCAATAATGTTTCATGAGGATGATGCAGGCCTTCTAGAGGGCACTACATCCTACCCTTTCTATGGAAGAGCTGACGCAGGTGTTCCAAAAGCAGAGACCTCTCACTTTTTCTAGATATAAAGGAATAAAGGATGTAGAGTCATGGTTGGAGTCCATACTAGCTATCATTGAGCATCTAGAGATTCCTCTAGAGAAGAGGGTAAAGATCATGACATACATGTTACGTGACTCCACCAAGAGATGGTGTAAAGTTATCTCACAGGTGGGACATCATCGGGATATGGCTTGGGAAGAGTATCAGAGGAACTTATATGACTACTTCAATCCCATGACGTTGAGGGCCGACCGACCCGGAGAGTTAATACATTTGGATCAGGGTGCTCTTTCAGTGATGGAGTACTCTTCTAATTTTACAGAGCTGCAATGCTTCACACCTATTCTGGGAGGTGGAGAGTTATCTTGGGCTAGGAGATTTTAGGATGGTCTTATGTTTGACATCTGAACTTAGGTGAATGTCTTCAGGATGACTTCAGTAACGTCTATAGCGAATCAAGTACATATTACCAAGTGAAATATGAGGGAGTTGGGATCTATCATCCAGGGTGGTTCAACATCCAGGGCTAGTACTTCTTTGACAGATAGTAAGAAGTTCCACATAGAGCTTAATTATGATATTTCTTCAGGTATCCAGTTGGTATGATACTAGTGTGGAAAGGGTGGGAATACTAGACCACATTTCCTAAGAGTCCTAGTTTAGTGTCATTATTACTGAAATATGGGCCATCTTCAACATTTTTGTCGGGTGTTATCACCATCAGCAACTGATAAGGGTTATGCAATGACTCCATGTTCAGAAGCAAGTCTACCAGTTTCTCATGAGATAGGGAACTGGTGTTCGTCTGGCTATTCAGGCTGAGGAGGCAGTCATGACCATGGTAGTTAAGCATTAGGATTTTAGCGACATTAAGGTGGATCAACTAAGGGTAATCAGGTAGGGTCATAAGTCTATGATGCAGGCCAGACTTTTTCAGTGGAGTAGACCCAATAGGAGCAGGTTCCCAGACCCTTAACTGTTAGAGGAACAATTTTCATTGCCTCCTTTTAGCTTCTTCTATTATCAATACGGGTACTTCCCATAATTTTATACATTTTTCTCTTGTGGAGATCATTGGACTATGAATCATTATTTTTGAGGATTTCATGACAATATACACCCCTTTTGGGGATTAAGAAGACTATTTTAAATCAGTGAAAGAAGATTCATCTTGAGGTTAGTGGGTGTCACTTCTTATGGTTCCTTTATGTATTATAGATGATGGGATTTGACATCATTCATGGAATGTACTGGTTAGACCACTTTTATTCTTTTGTTGATTGCTATCACCATATGGTGAGTTTCACGTCCACATATGGTGGATTGTTTCTACACAAGGGTGAATGGGATGTCTATGAGAGCAGAGATGGACTTGAGCAATGCAGTATGAGATGTGTTACAGACCAAATTGCTAGTTTTTCTCTGGATGAACAGGGGACTTCAAATAAGAAATTTCCTCCAGTGGTGGATCATTTTAGGGATGTCTTTCCAGAAGACTATTCAGGTTTTCCACCATAGTGATAGGTAAACTTTTCTATTGAGCTTCTTTCAAGAGTGGCACAGGTGTCCATTCCTCCTTATATGATTGAAACACAAGAGTTATAGGAGCTCAAGAAGTAGTGATAGGAATTACATGAGATGGGTTTCATCTGACCCAGTACTTCTCCATGGGGTTCGTCTATCCTATTTGCGAAGAAGGAAGATGATACCCTGAGACATTGTGTGGATTATCAGAAGCTGGACCTGTTTATGGTCAAGAACCTATATCCTATGTTGAGGATTTATGATCCCTTTGACTAGATTAGAAGATCCTGGGTGTTCTCAAATATTGTCTTGAGGTCCGATTATCATCAGTTGAGCATTAGACCATCAGATATACCCCACACAGCCCTTCAGATCAGGTATGGTCTATTCATGTATGTGGTTATTATGTTCAGTCTCATTAAAGTGTCTACATTTCTTATGTCACTGATGAACCGAGTGTTCCATCCATACTATGACTCCTTCATGGTTGTTTTCAGGGAATATATATTGGTGTACTATCACACTATACATGACTATTCCATCCATATTGAGATCATTTTGAGTACCATGAGAGAGCATCAGTTTTATGCTATGCTCTAAAAATTCCACTTTTGGAAGGATTAGATTCAATTATTGGGTCACGTAATCTCAGAGACAAGAGTATCAGTAGACCTAGAGAATGTGAGAGTAGTAGTTTCCTGGGAGAATACGAAGAACATCTTTGAGGTATTGAGTTTTTGGGGGTTGTATTGTCACTACAAGGGATTTATACAGGACTTTTCACGCGTTACAGCGCTACTTACAGGCCTGACTAGAAAGGGTGTGAGGTACTAGTGGACATATTCCTGCGATTCATCCTTTCAAGAGCTGAAATGTAAGATGAATTACGCATTAATGCTAGATTTTCTAGATCCAGGAAAGAGCTATACTATTTACTGTGAAACATCTGGTATCAGGATTGGATTAGTGCTTATGTAGGGGGAAGGATTCATTGCGTATGAGTCTTGACATTTAAGGCCACGTGAGAGAAATTATCATGCGCACGATCTCGAGTATGTTGTAGGTGTGCATGCTTTGTGCTGTTAAAGACATTACCTTTGGGTATAACACATCGTGGTGTTCACTAACCACAAAATCCTCAAGTATATCTTTACTCAGCGTAATATTAATTTGAGGCAGTGAAGGTGGGTTGGGTACCTTTAGTCATTTTACATTGATCTTGCCAACATGTTTGGGAAAGGAAATATAGTGACTGATTCATTAACCATGAGGACCAAGATACAGGCAGTTCAAGAGGCCAGTAGAGTGTGGAAGCTTATGGCTTAGTTATCTGAGATGCATTTTTAGGTGCACGATAAACAGGGGTGTACTTTTCATTCTTTTGTAGTTGTTAACCTGTAATCTTCTTGATCGAGTTTGAATGAGGAAGCTATCGTATTCCGAAGGCCTAGTCCTACAGAAGAGTTTACCAGTAGAGGACCCTACTCTTGGATAGACCCTATGAGAGAATGAGATCATATACTTTTATGGATCCGTATGGGTGTCAGCAGGCATACATTATTATCTTTTATGAGAAATTCATTCCTCGGTTTAAAAAGTTCATCCTAGTGTCTCCAAGATGTATTGAGATCTTCACCATCAGTACTTGTGGCCAGGGATGAATAAAGATTTTGTGGGTTTTGTGAGGAGATTTTCCACCTTTCTGCAAGATAAGGCAGAGCATCAGCAACAAAAAGGGCTTTTACAGTAGTTACTCATTCCTGAGTGGAAGTGGAATGATGTCGTAATGGAATTTGTGATAGTTTTTCCAAGGTCTCCTTGTGGGAATGATGTAGTCTGGGTTGTCATTGAGAGACTCGCGAATTTTTTTCATTTCATACCAATCAAGGGGACTTTCAGTTTTGTTGAGATAGAAAGGTTGTACATTGGAGAGTTTTTATGTTTGCATGGGGTTCCGCAATCTATTGTTTCTGATAGGGATTCCCATGTTACTTCTCGTGTCTGGGAGGGACTAAAAAGGGCATTTTGCACATAGTTACTTTTGACTACAACTTACCATACCTATACATATGGTCAGTTCGAGCACACGATTCAGGTGTTTGAGGACATGTATTGACCATGCGTCCTAGATTTCAGGGTTTTTTTGGGAAAGACATATACCCCTAGTGGATTTTTCCTACAATAAATTTTTTTAGGTGAATATTCATTTGGAACCTTATGAGGATTTGTATGGTAGGCCATGATGATCACCCCAATGTTGGATGGAGGCATGAGAGGAAGCTATGTTGGGACCTCTTCTTGTTGAGGAGACCACTAATTAGGTGGAGTTGATTTGGGAGTGGATGGATACTACACAGTCTCACCAGAAATCTTATGCTAATCAATAGAGAAGACCTAGGGAGTTTGATATCAGAGAGCAGGTTTTTCAGTGTGTCACACCGAGGACGTGACACATGAATATTAGGACATAGGGAAATATTTCACCAAGATACATTGGGCCATTTGAGATTTTGGAGAGAGTCAGGCCAGTTGCCTATCGGTTGAAGTTACCTCAAAGTTACAAGTATATGCACAAAGTCTTCCACATTTCTCAGCTATGATGTTTCTTATCAAAAACATCTCACATTTTTCAACCCGAGGATATTGAGTAGGAGGGGGATGAATCAATGGAGGATCATCCTATCCCAATTATTTATTGAGGCATGAAGGTTCTACATGGTTGGTTTTCTCCTCTAGTATGGGTGTTATGCCATCATGGGTGAGTACAAGACGAGACTTGGGAGAGGGTGGTTGATGTGCGATCGCAGTGGCTGGAGCTGTTCGAGGATTCTTCTTCACTAACTTGTTAAGGAAATTTAGGGAAAATTTTCATTAAGGGGGGATTTTTGTAAGAACCCAAATCATCTTTTTAGGTATGAATATTGATTTCGGGTGTTTTCTAAAAAAAGGGGTTGATTTTGGAAATTTAGAAGTACACGTCGTGTACCAGGATGCCACTAGTATCCATGTACTAGCTAGGTAATTGCTGAGACATGAACGTGTGAGGTAACCTGGAGACTGCCTAATGTGGGGACCCATTGAGGCATGTACAAGGTGTGAACATTAAATGAACACGCTGTGTACTTTTTCTTTTATTTCATTAAAAAAACAGGGGTGGCGTCTAATCATCATATTCCTCTTCTTTTGCATCATCTTGTCCAGAAGTAGCCGAGAACAACATTTCTTCTCCGAGCCACTGATTTTTCATCTGTTCTCCGAATCGAACTCCTGTGGGTGAGTTGGAATCCCACCGGTGAGTCCTTCCTTCTTCTTGAATGTATCCTCCAAATTTCTTCTCACTCTAGAGTTATTCAAGGTTGATAATTTTTTATGTTTTTGTAAATCTATGACATTCTATGTTGATTCAAAGGCGGAGGTTCAACTGTAACGATCATAAGAAATCGAGGTAGGTGGTTCATTCCAAACCATAGTTTTTCTTTGAGTTATATATGACTAAGTGTCAAATACATTATTTAGGGTATTGCGTGTTTGCAATTTAACCTTGTTTAATGACAGATATTGTTTTTTTCATTATGAAATGGTTATTGTTTGTAAATAAGGTTTATTATCATGATTATGGAGGTGTTACCCATGTTTGATTTGGTTATGGCCTTTGGTTCTAGAAAGCATGTTAGGTTGTTTTGTTTCCATGCCTAGTATTGTTAGGATGGAGTTGTTGTTTATATGAGATGCATGTATTTTTCTTTATGAATGTATGACTAGGGGAATTAACTATGAGAACTTCATGATGTAGGGTATTTTAAATATGAATTGATATTTTAATGGACCAGAGGTATTGACTGTGAGAGTTGACATGGATTATTGACTAGAGGGGTTAGACTGTGAGAGCTACCCAGAGGGTCATCATTAAATAATTGTTAGACCACAGGGTATTGACTGTGAGAGCTGCCATATGGTCGTTTTACAATATTTTTTCTATGTAAACAAATGGTTATTGACTATGAGAGCTACCCAGGTGGTCATTTTTATTTGATTAGTGCATTGTGAGACCAAGGGGGTTAGACTATGTGAGCTTTCCCAGAGGTTCGTTATTATTATTAATTTGAAGATATGTTAAACCAAGGAGGATAGGATGTGAGGACATTCCTAGAGGATTATTTGGAAATGATTGTACGATTTTGATGAGTCTTTCAAGCCAAAGAAAAATATTAGACTCAGTCTAACATTATCATTAGAAGGTCCTTTGAGATGTCTGTTTGTTATGTTTGTATGGGCGTATACAAAGATTAGGCTAGATCTCGAGGTAATATTATTCAACGGTTGGAATAATTAATAAATTTAAATAAATTTAATAGGAAACTGTAGGATTGTTTACTTTTGAGTACTTCCTAGTTGTTGAATCATTTCTACATATTGACTTATATATATATATTCACTGAATGTTTGGAATGAATCTTTTGGTGGATGCCTTCTAGGATTTGTCTCACACCCTATTTGGGTCATATTGTTGGACACAAACTGATTATATGGTTGCACGTGTAGAAAATGGAGAGATACCTTCTACATCAGGTACTTGATTGATGTCGAGTTGGGGAGCATAAGATCAAGTTGAGTCTTGCGATGTTGTCCAAGTTTATTTAATTTTTCGTACTTTGGTTTCTATTTTTTATTCCATTATTGTGACTTGTTTGGATTATTTACTAGATACTTGTGGAATGCATCATTTATATATCTTCTACAGTTGATTTTACTATTAGTATTACACTGTTTACCTTATAGTGTGGTATTACTTCTTCCTCTACTATTATTATTTGTCATTACACCATCCATACTCTACTAATCAGGGAATAGTTTCCCCACTATCACACCCAAGACCCTTATTGCTGGTCAGCAGCCTCAAGCATTTGAGGAAAGGCGTATGAGGCCATCTGACTAATCTGGTATGGGGCACCTTTGGGTGGCACATGGCCTCAAGCGCATTTCCACGAATGTCTGAGGTTTTAGACTAGCAGAGAGGTATTTTGGTGTGATAGTGGGGAAACTATTCCCTCATTGGCATATTATGCATAGTGGAATGAAAAATAATAACAGTAGTAAAAGCAGTAATACCATAAAATATGGTAAATAGTAGATGACTGATAGTAAAATCAACTATAGAAGATATATAAATGATGCATGTCACATGTGTCTAGGAAATCATCCAAACAAGTGACAATGTTGTAATAAAAATCTGAAACCAATGTATTGAAAAGTAAATAAACTATGATAGCATTGAAAACCTCACCTTGGTCCCATGCTCCCCATCTCCATAGTAATCAAGTACCTGATGTATAAGGGCACTTTCCATTCTCTATACCAAGAACCATATAATTTTTTGGGTCCAAAATCATGACCCAAACAGTGTGTGAGATGAATCCCAGTAGAAAACCACCAAAAGATCCATGCCTAACTATTAGTGAATATATATTATATAAAATTTGCATAAATGAAGCAACAAATAAGAATTACCTAAAAGTAATCAATACTACAGTTTCTAATTACATTCATTTACATTTATTAATTATTCCAAACTTTGAATAATATATCCTTGGGATCTAGCTTAATCTTTGTATCCCCTGTAAAAATCTTACAGATAGATGTCTCAAAATACCTTCTAATGATAATGTAAGACTGAGTCCAAACATTTTATTTGTCTTGTCAGACTCGTCACAATCATACAATCATTTCAAAACAACCCTCTAGGAATTTCCTCATAGCCTGACACCCTTGGTTTAACATATCTTCAAATTAAAAAAATAGTAAAGTCCCTCTGGGAAAGATAACATTGTCTAACCCCCTTGGTCTCACAAAGCACTAATCAAATACAAAATACCACCTAGGTATCTCTCATAGAATATACCCCTTGGTCTACATAACAATAATAAAGTAAAATGACCCTCTGGTAGCTCCATAGTAAATGTCTTCTGGTTTAACATTTATTAAATGATGACCCTCTAGGTAGCTCTCACAGTCTAACCCCACTGGTCATTGACCAATGGAAGCTCTGATTGTCAATACCTCTGGTCAACTATAATAACAATTCATAAATAAAATTACCTACTTAGAGAAGCTCTCACAGTCAATTCCCCTAGTCATACTTTCATAATCTGAAACACATGCATCTCATATAAACAACAACTCCACCCCAACAACAGTAGGCAAGGAAAAAAAGCAGCCTAACATGATTTCTATACCCAACAACCATAACCAAATTAAATATGGGTAGCACCTCCATAATCAGGGTAATAAACCTTATTCATAAACAATAACACATTAATAAACAAACAAACCATATCAGGAATTAAGTAGGGTTAAATTCCAAACACGCAATACCCTAAGTGAGGTATTCTAAATTTAGTCATATATAACTCAAAGACAGACTACAATAAGGCATGAACTACCTACCTCAACGTTATATGTATGATATAGTTGAACAATATCCTTTGAAATGACCTAGAATGACGTATATCTACAAAAATGTCAAAAAAATTCAACCATGAATAACTGAATAGAGAGATGAAATCATGAGGAGAGATTCAAGAAAAAGGGAAGGACTCACTAGTGGGATTCCAATACACCCACTGGAGTTGGATTCAGAGAATGGATGACGGATCAGTGGCTCAGAAAAGAAATTTCACCCTAGCCTACTTCTGTACTAGACAAGGCCTGAAGAATATGAATATGAAAATTAGACAAACCCTGATACATTTAATGAAATAAAAGAAAATGTACCAAGCATATTCATTTAATATACATGTCGTGTACATGCCTCAACCATTCCTCTCTTTTGGCGGTCTCTAGGTCGCCCACACAGCCATGTCTTGACTATTACATGGCCATCATACGGCTACCTGTGGAAACATGGTACAGGGCATGTACTTCTAAGTACGCGACTTGTACTTTTAAAATTTCAAAATCTTCCCTTTTTCTAAAAAACACCCAAAATCAAGATTCATACCTAAAAAGATGATCTGGGTTCTTACAAACTCCCCCCACCAAATAAATTTTTCACCAAATTTCCCTAATAAGGTGGGGAAGAATATTCCTCGAATAGCTTCAGCCACTACGATCGCAGATCGACCTCCCTCTCCCAAGTCTCGCCATATACTCGCATGTGCATCCATAGCACCCATACCAGAGAAACAGACCATCCATGGAGAACCTTTGTTCCTCGATAAATAATCAGGATAAGATTCTTCTCAAAGGATGAAGAAACCTCAAACTCAACCTCCTAGGGTTGAAAAACATGATATAGGTCCGAAAAAACGTCGTAGTAGAGAAATGTGGAAGACGTCATGCATAGCCCAATACATCTGAGGTAACTGCAACCGATAGGAAACTGGCCCGAATCTCTCCAAAATCTCAAACATAGAAACATATCTCGGTGAATGCTTTCCCTGTCTCCAAAACCTCTTGTGTCCCATCCTCGGTGTGACATGCAAGATAACTTGATCATTGACCATGAACTCTAGAGTTCGTCTCCGTCGATCTGCATAAGTTTTTTGGCGAGACTGTGCAGTAGTCATCCTCATTCGAATCGACTCCACCTAATTAGTGGTCTCCTTGAAAAGATGAGGTCCCAAAATAGCTGCCTCTACAGCCCCCATCCAACATAGTGGTGATCACCATGACCTACCGTATAAAGCCTCATGGGGTTTCATATGAATCATCCCTAGAAAACTATTATTGTAGGAAAACACCACAAGGATTATATATCTTTCCAAAGAACCCCCAAAATCCAAGATGCATGCTCTATGCATGTACTCCAACACCTGAATCATGCGCTTGTACTAGCCATATATCTAGGGATGGTAAGGTGTACTCAATAGTACATGTGTGCCTAAAGCCCTATGTAGTCCCTTCACGACACGAGATGTAAAGTGGGAATCCCTATCTGAAACAATAGAGTGCAGAAACTCATGAAAACATATATATATCTCAGATGTAAAACCTTCCTAACTCATCAACATTAAAGGTCTCTTGATTGGTAATAAGTGAGAAACTTTTGCGAGTCTTTCAATGAAAACCCATAATGCATCATTCCCTCGAGGCAACCTCGGTAACTCTATCAAGAAATACATCACAACATCATTACACTTCTACATTGGAATAGATAACTGATGTAAAATACATGCCAGTCGCTGATGCTCCACCTTCACCTGCTGACTTGTGGGAAATCTCATAAAAAACTAGTAACATCTCTCTTCATACCTGGACACCGATACTGACGGTGTAGATCTTGATACATCATGGTAACACGTCGATGAACTACCCCCACTAATGAATTAAAGTCTAGTAAAAGCTCCTCGTGTATGACTTCCAACATCGATATGCGTCCATGAAAGTGTATGATCTCATCCTCCCATAGGGTCTATCTAGGAGTAGGTTCCTCTCCCGACACATACTCTCTTAGGACTAGGTATTTGGAATCAGATAGTTAACTCATTCACACACGATAAAAAGGAATATATGTAACAACTATAGAAGAAATAAATGTTTGCCCCTGTCTATCATGCACCTCTAAATTCATCTTAGAGAATAGTGTCATAAGCTGTCATATCACTACGAGCCTCCTGAACTGCATGTATATGAGTCCTCTTGATCAATGTATCAGCCACTACATTGCCTTTTCTAGGCATCTAGGAAAGCTTGAAGTCAAAAGACTGAAAGTACTCAAACCACCTTCATTGTCTCAAATTCATATCATGTTGATTAAATATATACTTGATACTTTTTTGGTTAGTAAACACCACGAAGTACTCTCCCAAAAGAAAATTTCTCCAACAAGGCAAAGCATGCACAACTGCAGCCAACTTGAGATCGTTCTTAGGATAATTCCTCTCATGCGGCCTTAACTAGTGATACTCATACACAATAACACCTTCCCCCTGCATAAGCACTGCTCCCTGTCTGATACCTCATGTATCACTGTAAACAGTTTAGCTCCTTCTCGGATCTGGAAAAACTAATATCGATGCTGAAGTCATCCTTCCTTTCAGCTCTTGACAGGGTAAGTCATAGGAATCTGTCTACAACTACGTTGAACCCTTCTTAGCCAGGCCCATCAGTGACACTGCTAAGCATGAAAAGACCTGTATAAACCACATGTAGTAACCAGCCTGTCCCAGAAACTCCATACCTCAAATACGTTCTTTGGAAGCTCCCAGCAAACTACTTATCTCAATTTCTCTAGGTCTACTAATACTTCTGTCTCTGAGATAACATGACCCAATATGTGAATTTGATCCAACCAAAAGTGGTATTTTGAGAGAATATAATATATCTAATTCTCCCTCAGTGTACTAAAAATGATCTCAATATGGATGGCATGGTCGTGTCATGTGTGAGAGTACACCAAGATATCATCCATGAAAAAAAAGATGAAGGATTCCATGTACGGTTGGAACACTCGGTTCATTAGTTCCATAAAAATTGCAGCTACGTCCGTGAGATCAAATGGAATAAAAGCATACTCTTATAGACCATACATGCTCTGAAAGGCTGTAAGAGGTATATATGACGGTCTAATGTGAAACTGATGTTAACTGTATTATAAGTCAATCTTCGAGACCACCTAGGGTCCTCGAAGCTGATCAAAGAGATAATCAAACCTATGTAAGGGATATCATTTCTTGACTGTCAAATGGTTTAGATTCTGATAATCCATGCAAAGTCTGAGGTTGTCGTCCTCATTCTTCGTAAACAGAACAAGTGAACCCTAATGAGAAGTACTAGGTTGGATGAAACCTTTCACCTGTAACTCCTCTAACTGCTTCTGGAGCTCTTGTAACTCTGATGTAGCCAACCTATAAGGATGAATAGACACTGATGTTGCTCATGGAAAAAGCTCAATAGAAATGTCTATATCTCTCTCAAGATTAAAACCTAAAAATTCATCTGGAGAGACATCAATAAAAGGAACCACCATTGGAGGAAAGTCTTTCTATGAAGTACCTTGGTCATACAAATATAAACTAGCAATATGAGTTGTAGCACCTCCCAGCCCATGATGTTGGGGTCTAGATTTGCCCTCCTGTACATCCCATTCACCATTATGTAGAAAACATCCACCCTTTGGTGATGTGAAACTCGCCCTATGGTGAAAGAAATCGACAACAGCCCGACAGGGAACTAACTAGCCCATTCCGATAATGATGTCATAGACTGTCATCTTTAATACATAAGTCCCATAAGAAGTGACACCAACCATCCTCAAGAGGTAACTCCTTGATCAAACATACACTAGCCATCCTAATCCCCAACGTCGTGTCTATAATTATAAAATCCTAATAAGTAAAGATAAAGAGGCCAAGGATCTCCATAATGGCAACCAATATAAAAATATGAGAAGCCCCTGTATCGAAAAGGGAAAAGGCTAAAAATGAGGAAACCAAAATCGTACCTCTAACCGTAGAGGTTCTGAGATCCTTCTCCTCTTGGGCCCGATCCACTACAAAATTCTGACCTACATTGTGGCCCTACGACCAAGCCTGATTACCCTGAGTTTATCTACCCTTCTGTCGCTGAAATCCTGAAGCCTAACTATCTTGAACTTGACCGCCTCATTAGCCTGAATGGCCAGATGTAGTCTACTTCCCTGTCTGATGTGAAACTGGTGGTCCTTCTCATGAACTTGGAGTCATAGAAAAACCCTTATCACTATTTTCTGGTGAGAACGCCTGACAAAAATGTTGAAGATGGCCCATCATGCCGCATGATCGGCACTCAATAGGTTATCTCAGGCAATGTGGTCTTGTATGCCTGCTATTCCCGCACTAGTAGCATACCACCTGGATACTTGAAGAAATTTCGGGTGTAAGCTCCATGTGGTGCATCCTACTATCTTTCAAAATAGTACTAGACCTGGATGGTGAACCGCCCAGGCTGAAATCTCCATACTCCCTCATATTACGCTTAGTAATCAGCACCTGATTCACTATTTTCATCACTGAAGTCAACCCGAAGACATTCACCTACGATCGAATGTCATGCATGAGACCATCCTCAAATCACCTAACCAAATATATCTCCTCACCTCCTAGAACAGCTGCGAAGATCTGTAGCTCTATAAAACTAGAAGAGTACTCTATCACTGAAAGAGAACCCTACATCAAATTCATGAACTCTAGGTCTCGATCGGCCCTCAACATCTCTGAATAGACAGTCATAAAATTTACACTGAAACTATTCCCAAGCCATATCCTGATGATGTCCCTCATGTGAGTTTACATATCACCATCTCTTGGCGGAATCACGTAAGATGTACGTCACGAGCTTCACCCTCCTCTCCGGTGGTGTCTCCAAATGCTCAAAGATAGATAGTATGGCCTCCAACCATGACTCAGTAGCCTCTTGTCTTCCACCTCTAGAAAATGTGGGAGGATTCTACTGCTGGAACACCCACATCAACTCTGCCATAGACGGGGCAGGATGCAGTGATCCCTGGAAGGCCTGCATCATCCTCATGAAGCCTTATTAGAACTGTGCATCAGCGCATGGGTCTGGTATAACAGCTGGTGCCAAATAAGGCATTATAGGAGTATATGATGGTAGTCCTTGATCTCCCATTTCTGATATCTGATTATTTCCCTGTATTTAGCGTACAACAAGAGGACACCTCAGTATAATGACTCTGAAAGGTCTAGAGAACACCTCCACTCAAGATTTATAGTGATTGGCACATAGAAGTGAAATAAAGGAACATGAGAATGAAAACATTCATGTTTTACCAAACAAGGTTACATGACGTGTATACCCTCCCCACGACGTGTTCCCTTAGGTTTCAACATGGGAATGTACTTCTACCAAAACTAGTCATGTAACACCCCTACACATGTTGTGTTCATCCTGTGAACAGTGTGTAATTGAATCATTTCCCCCAACCCGAGTTCATCTACCCGGCTACACACACAATTATTACCTAGGTAATACTTACATAGTGTGTTCACCATAGACATGACATGTACCCCTTACGTTATAACCACCCATTTTGTTACTCACACGGTCAGAGACATGGTCAACTCTACATGGAATACATGAATGGAACACGGAGTGTACAACCTATGTTTCACCCACCCTTTTCATTGTTCACATGATTGAATACACGACTCTTAAAACACTGAGTGTACTCCAAGTACACGGCATGTGTCACCCAAAACATCCCAACCCCGTGTCTCTGCTCATAAAGTCAGTCACATTGATAAGGACTAAACGACATGTACATAAAGTACATGGCGTGTACTTAAGAAAAATAGTTTCTTCCATAATAGAAGAACACATGGCATGTCTTTATAATACCACACACCTTTTTGTATAGGTTTCTCGACAGTAAGTCAATAAAAGTTATCTAAAACCCCAGAAAACTCATAATTTTTTAAAAAGGAATGAAAAATTTCAACCCAGGAGAACCCATACTCCAACGAGTCAATGTTTGGAATCCTTATTCATATCATAACTTGACAAAATTCAATTAAAGTTCATACATGATTCCCCAAATTCCAATCCAAGAGGGACCATAACACCTCAAGAACAAATGTTGGGAATCGATTCAATGAAACATTACATATTCCAATAGCCTATCAAAATAGAAGGCATTCTATCAAGGCATCTATCATAAGAACATGCATATCTCGCACAACAACTATCCCAACTATATGTAATCAGTAATTCTCCCTAAATTGTAGGATAAAAATGCATGACATGTGATTTCTATAAAGTTCCTATATGACAGATGAGATGGAATACCCTCATCTCATTATGTTGCAATAGAAATAGAACCTCAATGATATAAATAATAATAGCACAAATAATTTAAATCACTCAACTGTGAAATCAAATCAACTG
Source organism: Viscum album (assembly GCA_963277665.1). Classification (NCBI taxonomy): domain Eukaryota; kingdom Viridiplantae; phylum Streptophyta; class Magnoliopsida; order Santalales; family Viscaceae; genus Viscum; species Viscum album. The sequence goes on along the minus strand of OY728141.1, from coordinate 459,304,339 downwards.
TAACAATTGAAAAACTAGAAAAATTTGCAATATTTTAGGTATATTGCTTTTTCCCTATACATGGGTTAGGTACTCCCGGGCACAACTTATTTCCAACCACATATTCTTTCCTATCCCTGTCAATAGGCTCCAAATATCCAGACAATATGCAGAAAAGATGCAACCTCCAAAATATCTTTGCCTAACTATCAGTGTATATATATAACAGTCAAAATGCAGAAATGAAGCAACAACTAAGAAGTACCCAAAAGTAAACAATCCTACAGTTTTCAATTACATTTAGTTACATTTATTAATTATTCCAACCGTTGAATAATATAACCTCGGGATCTTGCCTATGATCTATATCCCACTATACAACCATAAAAATCAGACATATCAAAAGGCCTTCTAATAAAAAAAAGTAAGACCGAGTGCAAGCTTGTTCTTTGGCTCGTCAGAATCATCACAATCATATAATCATTTACAAACAACCCTCTGGGAAATTCCTCATAGCCTAACCACCATGGTTTAACATATCCTCAAATTATTTATAATAACAACCCTCTAGGATAGCTCACACAGTCTATCTACCTTGGACTCACAATGCATTAATCAAATAAAAACGACCACCTGGGTAGCTCTCACTGTGAATACCCCTTGGTCTGCATAGAAACAATAAACTAACATGACCATCTGTCAGCTCTCAAAGTCAATGACCTATGGTCAAACATTTATTTAACGATAACCCTATGGGTAGCTTTCACAGTCTAACTTCTCTGGTCAATTTCCAATTGGAGCTCTCACAGTCAATAAAACCGGTCAATTATAATAACAATTCATAAATATAAGACCCTACATCGTGAAGCTCTCATAGTCAATTCCCTAGGTCATACATTCATAATTTGAAACACATGCATCTCATATAAATTGAAACTCCATCCTAACAACACTAGGCTTTGAAGTAAAGTATCCTAAAATGATTTCTAGACCCAACATACATAACCAAATCAAACATGGGTAACACCTCCATAATCCAGGTAATAAACCTTATTTATAAACAATAACCTTTTATTAAAAAACCATATCAGGCATTAAATAAGGTTAAATTCCAAACACACAATACCCTGAACAAGGTATTCAGCACTTAGTCATAAATAACTCAAAGAAAAACTATGGTAATGAAACGAACCACCTACATCGACTTTGTATAATCGACACAGTTCATCCTCAACCTTTGAATCAACCTAGAAAATCGTAGATATACCAAAACATAAAACAATTTCAACCTTGAATAACTCCATAGAGATAAGAAATAAGGAGTATAGATTCCATAAGAAGGAAGGACTCACTGGTGGGATTCCAATGCACCCGTAAGTGTTCAATTCAGATAACTGATGATGGATCAGTGGCTTGAAGATGAATCATTTCTCTCAGATTTTTCTAGATGAGACAAGGCCAGAAGAAGATAAATATGATGGTTAGATGCGACCCCGGTCCGTATAATGAAATAAAATAAAAACTACATGACGTTTTCATTTAATTTACACATCGTGCACATGCCTCAACTAGTCCCCACTTTAGGTGGTCTCCAGGTCATCCCACAAGGCCTTGTCTTGGTCATTACATGGCCAGAACATGGCTACCCATGGTAACCTGGTACACGGTGTGTACTTATAAGTACATGGCGTGTACTTCTAAAATTCCAAAATTTCCCCATTTTCTAAAAAACAACTGAAATCAAGATTCATACCTAATAAGAATATCCAGGATCTTAAAAACATGCCACATTAAAAAAATTCATCCCAAAATTTACCTAACAAGGTGGTGAAGAAGAATCCTCGAACAGCTCCAACCACTACGATCACTCATTGGCCACCCTCTCCCAACTCTCATCTTACACTCGCCTGTGCTGCCATAAAACCTGTATCAGTGGAACATCCCAACCATAGAGGACCTTAAAACCTCGTTCAATAATCCAAATTTCATTCTCCTAAAAGGATTCATCAACCTCCAACTCAACCTCCACATGTTGAAAAATGTGATATGGGTCTGAAAAGCAACGTCGTAGGTGAGAAATGTGGAAGAATTTGTGCATAGCCCGTTACCTCTGAGGTATTTGCAACTGATTGGAAAGAGCACCGGCTCTATCAAAAATCTCAAACATCCAGACATATATCAGTGAAAGCTTTATTTGTCTTTTAATCCTTCAGTTTCACATGGTCAGTGTGACATGCATGAAAACATGATCTCTGATCTCGAACTCCAAAGGTCATCTTCATCGATCAGCATAATATTTCTAGTAAGACTGTGTAGTATCCATCCTTTTCTAAATCAACTCCACCTACTCAATGGTCTCCTTGAAAAGAAAAGGTCCCAACATAGCTACCTCTCCTGCCTCTATCCAATATAGGGGTGATCGGTATGGCCTATCGCACAAAGCCTCATAAGATGCCATGTGAATCATCACCTAAATTAATTTATTTTAGGAAAACTCCACTAGGTGTATATGCCTTTCCCATGGACCCCTGAAATCTAGGACGCATGCTCCATGCATGTACTCCAACACCTGAATTGTGTGCTCAGATTGACCATCTCTCTAGGGATGGTAAGATGTACTTAAGAGTACATGTGTGCCCAAAGCCCTTTATAGTACCTTCCATACAAGAGAACTAAAGTCGTTATCCCTGTCCGAAACAATATAGTGTGGAACCCCATGAAAACATACTATCTATCAGATGTAAAACCTTCCCATCTTATCAAAAATGAAGGTCTCCTTGATCATTAAGAAGTGAGAAAACCTTTGTGAGTCTATCAATGACAACCCAGATTTTATCATTCCATTGAGGCAACCTTGGTAACCCTATCACGAAATCCATATTGACATCATTCCACTTCCACTCAGGAATTGGTAGCTGCTATAAAATCCCTGTCGGCTTCTGATGCTCCATCATCACCTTTTGACTGGTGGAACATCTCATAAAAAAACCAAAAAAATATCTCTTTATACATGTCCACCAGTACTGACGGTGGAGATCTCAGTATATCCTAGTTACACCAGGATGAACTTCACAAATTAAGGAATGAATTTCCAGATAAATCTTCTCACGTATGTATTTGGACACCCATTCACATCCATGAAAGTGTATGATTTTATCCTCTACTAAGGTCCTTCTAGGAGTAGGTTCCTCCCTTGACAAACTCTCCTGTATGGCCAAGCCTTCAGAATATGAGATTTTCATCATTCGCACTCGATCCAGAAGAGTAGAGGTAACATCTACATAAGAAAGAAAAATTTTCCCCTGTCTGTCATGCACCTCCAAATGCTTCTTAGAGAACAGATCCATAAGCATCCACTCACTACTGGCCTCTTGAACTTCCTATAACTGAGTCCTCCTTCTCAATGCATCAACTAATTCTATTCTGTTCCCAACTGTGTAGGAAAGCTCAAATTGAAAAGGATGAACGTACCGAAGGGCATTGTCCCAAATTCTATAGGATACCAACTAGTAGTGAGGGCCTTGGGTGTGATAATGGGGAAACTATTCCCTCATTGGTAGAGTATGCATAGAGGAATGAAAAATAATAACAGTAGTAGAATCATTAATACCATAAAATAAGTTAAGCTGTGAAAGACTAATATTAAAATCCACTCCAGACCCATCTCACATTTCTCAGCTACAATGTTGCTTTTTCAGACATGTCTCATGTTTTTCAACCCAAGGAGCTTGAGTTGGAGTTAGATGCATCCTTTGAGTAGAATCCAATATGGATTATTCACCGAGGAAGGAAGGTTCTCCATGGTCGGTCTATTACTCTTGTATAGGTGTTATGGCAGTATAGGTGAGTACATGATGAAACTTGGGAGAGGGAGGCCGACGTGCGATCGTAGGGGCCAGAGCTGTTTGAGGATTCTTCTTCACCACATTGTCAAGGAAATTTAGGGACAGATTTATTTATGGGGGATGTTTGTAAGATCCCGAATATTCTTTTCAGGTATGAATCTTGATTTCAGGTTTTCATTTTAAAAAAGGGGAGATTTTGGAATTTTTGAAGTACATGTTGTGTACTTAGAAGTACATGCCATATACTGGGTTGCTGTGGGTGGCCACATGCTAGCTATGCAACGGCCGAGACATGGTCGTGTGGGGTGACCTAGAGACCGCCTAATGTGGGTACCGGTTGAGGAATTTACACTAAGTGTACATTAAATGAACACACCGTGTACTTTTTCTTTTATTTCATTAAATGGACCAAGGTCATGTCTGATCATAATATTCATCTTCATCTAGCTTCATCTCATCTAGAAGATACTAAGAGCAACGTTTCTTCTCTGATCCACCATTTCGTCATCCGTTCTCTAAATCGATCTCCGACGGGTTCGTTGGAATCCCACCGGTGAGTCCTTCATTCTTCTTGAATATATCCTACTGGTTTTTTTTATATCATCAGTTATTTAGGGTTGAACATTTTTTGACTTTTTTATACATCTACAATGTTCTAGGTGTATTAAAAGGCTATGGTTCAACTATATCAGTTATATAACATAGATGTAGGTGGTTAATTCTTTTTATGTAGTTTTTCTTTGAGTTATATATGACTAAGTTATGAATACCCATTTAGGGTATTGTGTGTTTGGAATTTTACCCTATTTAATGCCTAATATGGTTTGTTGGATTAATAAAGGGTTATTGTTAATGAATAAGGTTTATTACCTTGATTATGGATTTGTTACCCATATTTGATTTGGTTATGGTCGTTGGGTCTAGAAAGCATGTTAGGATTGTTTGTTTCCATTCCTAGTGTTGTTAGGGTGGAGTTATTATTTATATGAGATGCATGTGTTTCGCATTGTGAAAGTATGACCAAGGGAATTGACTCTGGGCACTTCTCGAAGTTGGGTTTTTTCATTATGAATTTTTATTATAATTGACCAGAGGTGTTGACAGTGAGAGCTTCCATGAGTCATTGACCAGAAGGGTTATCCTGTGAGAGCTACCCAGAGGGTCGTCATTATATAAATGTTAGACCATAGGGCATTGACTATGAGAGCTTCCAGAGGGATGTTTTACTTTATTGTATCTATGTAGACCAGGGGGTATTGACTTTGAGAGATATCCAAGTGGTCGTTTGTATATGATTAGTGATTTGTGAGACCAAAGGTGTTAGACTGTGTGAGCTTTTCCAGAGGGTTGTTATTACTATTAATTTAAGGATATGTTAAACCATGGGGGTTTGGATGTGAGGGCATTACCAGAGGTTTTTTTGAAATGATTATATGACTCTGATGAGTCTGACCAGCCAAAGCACAAACTTGGACTCGGTCTTACATTATCATTAGAAGGTCTTTTGAGACATATGTTTGTTATGGTTTTACAGTGGGATACAAGGAATATGCTACATCTCGAGGTTAAATTATTCATTGTTTTAGATAATTAATAAATGTAAATTAATGTAATTGGAAACTCTAGGATTGTTTACTTTTGAGTACATCTTAATTGTTGTTTCATTTCAGCATATTGTCTTCTATATATATTCACTAATAGTTAAGTATAGATCTTTTTGTGGTTTCCTACTAGGATTTGTCTCACACCCTGTTTGGGTCATTCTTTTGGACCCAAACAGATTATATGGTTGCAGGTATTGACAAGGGAAATAACCCTTCTACATTAGGTACTTTATTTTTCTAGAGATGGGAAGCATGTGACAAAGATGAGGCTTGTTATACTGTCAAAATTTATTTAATTTCCAGTACTTTTGTTTTATGTTTTTTATTCCTTTATTGTGACTTGTTTGGCTACTTTCCTAGAAACATGTTATGTGCATAATTTATATATCTGCGGTAGTTGATTTTACGCTCACTCTTCCACTATTTACATTATTGTACGATATTACTACTTCCACTATTATTATTATTTGTCTTTTCATTGTGCGTACTCTTCCAATGAGGTAATAGTTTCCCCAATATCACACCAAAGGCCCTCACAGCTAGTTGGAATCCTTTGGTGTTCGGGGCAATGTGTGTGAGACCATGTGACCAACCAATTACGGGGCACCATTGGGTGGCACTTGGAACTGGGACGTTACAAAGTGCTATCATAGTGGGTACTTTTCTTCTTTGTATTACTATTTAGAGCCTATAGATAGGGATATGAAGGAATAAGTGGTGGGTAATAAGTTGTGCCCAGTCGTAGCTTACCCATGTAGAGGGAAAATCCAATCTACCTAGAATATTGCAGTTTTTCTAGTTTTTCAATTGCTACAGTTGATTTGATTTCATTGTTGGGTGATTCATATGATTTTTGATATTATGATTTATATCATTGGGGTTCTATTTTTGTTGCAATCTAATGAGATGAGGGTATTCCATCTCATGCATCATGTAGGATCTTTATAGAAATCACAAGTCATTCAGTGTTTCCAACCATTTTGGGATATTTAATGATTACATGTCGTTGTGATAGGTGTTGTGATTGATATGCATGTTGTTGTGATATATTCCCTGATAGAATGGCTGCAATTTTGATACGGTATTGGAATATGTAATGTTTCATTGAATGGATGCCCAACATTGGTTATTGAGGTGTTATGGGCCCTCTTGGATCTAAATTTGGAAAATCATGTGTAAAATTTAACTGAATTTTGTCATGTTATGATATGAATAAGGATCCCAGTCTTTGATTCGTGGGAGTATGGGCTCTCTTAGGTCGGAATTTTTCATTCCTTGGACAAAAATTCAGAGTTTTTTGGGGTTTCAAAGAAGATTTAGAGGCTTAATATCTAGAAACCCAGACAACAGGGTGTGTGGTGTTATTAAAACACACCATGTGTTATTCTATTTTTGATGAAATGACTTTAATTAAGTACATGCCATGTACATTATGTACACACCATGTAGCCTTTATCTAGGTGACTAACTTTGTGAGAAGAGTCACGAGGTTGGGAAATGTTTAGTGACAAATGTAGTGTACTTGGAGTACACGTCATGTTGTTAGAGGCGTGTATCCATACAAATGTCACCAATGACATGGATGTGTGAACCATAGGTAGTATATGTCGTGTTCCATTATTTCATTCTGTGTAGAGTCGACCATGTCACCAACCATGTTACTAATGACACAGGTGGTTATAATTTAATGGTTACACATCGTGTCTAGGGTGAAAAAAATGTGTATGTGTTACCCAGGGATGAACTGTGTGTGTTGTTGTATAGAAGAACTCGAGATGGCGGAAATAATTCAAGTACAGGCCGTGTCACAGGATGAACATGCTGAATATAGGGGTGTTACACAACCAGTTTTGGAAAAAGTACATGCCAATGTTGAAACCTAAAGGAACATGCAATGTGGAGGGTATACACACTATGTAACCCTCTTTTCTAAAACAAGAATGTTTTCGTTCTCCTGTATCTTTTTTCACTTATATGTTTTTTTCTATAAATCATGAACTGTGTTGTGTGCTTGACCTGGAAGAATCATACCACTAAGAAAACCTCTAGTTGTCTTCTAGATATTGGGAGATGATCAGACAACAGAAAAGGGAGATCAGGGACTATCAGTAGATCCTCCCGTTACGCATTCCTTGTAATCAGTTGTTATTACAGACATAGGTACTAATGCACGGTTCCAAGAAGGCATCATGGGGATGATTTATGAAATCCAGGGAGAACCACATCCTGTCCTGTCTATGATAGAGCCAACGCGGGTGTTCCAACTGCAGCATCCTCCCACTTTTTTTTGAAGATGGATGACCACAGGCTATGCAGTTAGGGTTAGAGGACATACTATCTATATTTGACCATATAGAGAAGCCTCCGGATAGGAGGTTGAAGCTCGAGATGTATGTGTTATGTTATTCCACTAAGAGATGGTGGGATGTTAGTTCACATGAAGGACTTCATCGTGATTTGTCTTGGGAATAGTTTCATATGACCTTCTATGAAAACTTCTATCCTGAGAAGTTGAGGGCTGATCGAGCCCGTGAGTTCATACATTTGGAGCAGGGATCTCTTTCAATGATGGAGTACTCTTCTTGTTTTACAGAGTTTCAGTGCTTCACAGATATTATGGGATGTGACGAGTTATCTTTGGCTAGGCGATTTTTGGGTGTTCTCATGTATGACATCTGATCGTAGGTGAATGTCTTCAGGATGACCTATGTGACAACTATAGTGAATTAGGCACTGATTATCAAGGGTAATCTGAGGGAGTTGGGAGTTGTCATCTATGGCGGTTTAGCAACCCGGGCTAGTACTCATTAGAAATATAGTAGGAAGTGTTGTAGGGTTCTTACACCCGACGTTTCCTCACGTATCCAGGTTGAATGCTATTAGTTCGAAAAAAGAGGGCATACTAGACCACATTGCCTGAGAGACCCAGTTGAGTGCCGATCTTGTGGAAATATGGTCCATATTCAGCATTTCTTCCAGGTGTTCTCACCTGCAATGAGTGATAATGGTTCTACTATGACTCCACATTTAGGAGTAGGACCACCAGGTTCTCATTAGACAGGGAACTTGATTTCTTCTGGTTGTTCAGGACGAGGAGGCGGTTGTGGTAGTGGTAGTTAGGCTTCAGGATTTCATCGACAACATGGTGGATCAGCTCAGGGTAATCCGGTAGTGTCGCAGGGCTACAATGAAGGTCATTCTTTTTTAGTGGAGAAGACCCAACAAGAGTAGGATCTAGGACCCTCTACAATTAAAGGTACGAATTTTGTTGCCTCAATTTTAGCTTATTCTCTTTTCAATATAAGGGATTCCCATAGATTTATATATGATTCCATTGTGGATAGCCTTGGGCTTTGTATATTTACTTCTGAGTATGTTATGATGCTAGACACACCATTGGGGATTGTGAAAACTAGTGTATGATAAAGCAAGGAGTTCCCTCTTATGCATAGTAGGTGTCACTTATTATGGGACCTTTATTCCATAGTGATGCAAGGATATGACATCATTCTTAGAATGGACTGGGTAGTTCCTTTTCAGGAGGTTGTTGATTTCTATCACCATAGGGTGAGTTTTAGGTCACCATGGGGGGGATTGTTTCTACCTAAAGGTTAATGGGATGTCTGGGCGAGCAGATCTAGACCTGAGCATCATGGGATGAGATGTGTTATAGCCCAAATTTCTAATTTATATATGGATGACCATGGGACTTCATAGAAGGACTTTACTCCTGGGGTGGATCATTTCATGGATGTCTTTTCAGACAACATTTCAGGTTTTCCTCTTGAGCGAGAGGTAGTCTTTTCTATTAAGCATGACCCAGGAGCGGCACTTGTGTCAATTCCTCCTTATAGGATTTCCACACCAGAGTTAATGGAGCTCAAAAATCTATTAGAGGAGTTACAGGCGAAGGGTTTGATCCTACCTAGTACTTATTCTTAGGGTTCACATATCCTGTTTGCGAAGAAGGAGGATTGTATCCTCAGACTTTGCACGAATTATTGAAAGCTAAACCAGTTGACAGTCAAGAACTGATATCGTTTTCCAAGGATTGATGATCTCTTTGACCAGTTTTGAGGAGCCCAATTGTTCTCAAAGATTTACTAGAGATCTGATTATGATCAGTTTCACGTTATACTGTCATATATTCCTCTTACAACCTTTTGGAGTAGGTATGGTCTATACGAGTATGTGGTTATGTCGTTCGGTCTCATGAATGCGCCTACAATTTTTATAGAACTGGTGAACTGATGGATCCATCCTTATTTGTACTCTTTTTTGGTTGTTTTCATGGATGATATCCTGGTGTACTCTCACAATTGAGATGATCATTCCATACATCTTGAGATTGTATTGAGTAAAATGAGAGAGCATTAGTTATATGCTAAGCTCTCAAAATGCCATTTTTGGATGGATCATATTCACTTTGGTGGTCATGTTATCTCAGATATAAGATTATTAGTATACCTATAGAAAATGAGAGTAGTAGTTTCTTGGGAGCATCCGAAGAATTTCTTTGAGGTATGGAGTATTCTTGGGTTGGATGGTTACTGTAAGCGCTTTATACCGGACTTTTCACGCTTAGCAGTTCCACTGATATTCCTGACTAAGAAGGGTGTGATATACTTGTGGATAGATTCCTACGATTTAGCCTTTCAATAGGTGAATGGAAGGTTGAATTCATCACCAATACTAGTTTTTCTAGAGCCGGGAAAGATCTACATTGTTTCCTACGATGCATCAGGTATCAGGCTAGGTGGAGTGCATATACAGGGGGAATGTGTCCTCACGTACAGGTCTAGGCAATTAAGGCCACATGAGAAGAATTATCCTATGCACAATCTCTATTTGGCTGCAGTTGGGCATGCTTTGCGTTTTTGGTGACATTATCTTTCAGTATATCACTTCATGGTGTTCACTGACCACAAAAGTTTCAAATATATATTTACTTAACGTGATATGAATTTGAGATAGTGAAGGTGGGTAGAGTACCTTCAGTCTTTTGACTTTGATCTATCCTACACGCCTTGTTAAGGAAACACAGTAGATGATGCGTTGAGTAAGAGGACTCGGATAAATGATGTTCAGGAGGCTATCAGTGTGGGGAAGCTTATGTTTATATTCTCTGAGATGTATTTTCATGTGTACGGCAGGCATGGGTAAACTTTTATTTCTTCTATAACTGTTACCTCAACTCTTCTTGATCGAGTGCGAATGAGGAAGCTATCAGATTCTGATGGCCTAGTCCAATAGAGAGTGTGTCAGGAGAGGACCCTACTCCTTGATAAACCATAAACAAGGATGAGATCTTATGCTTTCCTGGACACGTATGCTTCTCGGCATACATATACGAGGATATTTTACGGGACATTCGTTCCTCAGTTTGGGAATTTCATCCTGGTGTCACCAAGATTTATCAAGATCTACACTATCATTAATAGTATCCATGTATGAAGAGAGATTTTGTTTGTTTTGTTATGAGATGTTCCACCTTTTATAATGTGAAGGAAGAGAATAAGTGATAGGAAGGTCTTTTACAGCAGTTACCCATTCCCGAGTAGAAGTATAATAATGTCGAGAACGATTTCATGATAGAGTATCTGAGGTCTCCTCAATAAAATTATGCAGTCTAGGTTGTCATTGAAAGACTCCCAAAGGTTTCTCACTTCTTAATGATCAAGGAGATTACATTTTTGTTTAGCAGGGAAGGTTTTACATCTAAGAGATTATATATTTAAAATGGTTTCCACACTCTATTGTTTTATACAAGGATGCCTTCTTTACTTCTCGTGTTTGGCAAGGACTACAGAGTGTTGTGGGAACACAGGTACTTTTGGGTACAACATACCATCACAAGACAGATGGCCAATCCGATCGCACGATTCTACTGTTGGAGGAAATTCTTAAATCATGCTTCCTAGATTTCAGGGAATCTTGGGAAATACATGTACCCCTAGTGAAGTTTTCCTACAATAACAGTTTTCAGGAGATGATTCAGATGGTACCTTATGAGTCTTTGTACGGTAGGTCATGTCGATCACCCCAATGTTGGCTGGAGGCAGGAGAGACATCTTTGTTGGTACCTCGTCTTGTCCAGGAGACCACTAAGAAGGTGGAGTTGATTTGGAAGAGGATGGATACTGCACAGTCTTTCCAAAAATCTTGTGTTGGTCGATGGAGATGACCACTGGAGTTCGAGGTCAGAGATCCAGTTTTCATGTGTGTCACGCTATGGTTGGGACACAAGAAGGATTAAGAGATAGTTAAAGCATTCACCGAGATATGTTTGTCTGTTTGAGATTTTGGAGAGAGTCAATCCAGTTTTCTATAGGTTTCAGTTACCTCATAGGTACCAATATATACACGGCGTCTTCCACGTTTCTCATCTACGATGTTGTTTTTCATATTCGTCTCACATTTTCAACCCAAGGTGGATAAGTTGGATGAGGATTAATCCTTTAAGGAGCATCCTATCCAGATTATTGATTGAGGTATGGAGGTTCTCTATGGATGATATGTTCCTCTGGTATTATTGCAATGGCGGTACGAGCAAGTACTGGATGAGACTTTGGAGAGGGAGGTCGATGTGTGATCGTAGTGGCCAGAGCTATTTGAGGAATCTTCTTCACGACCTTATTAGGTAAATTTGGGGATGGATTTATTTAAGGGGGGATATTTTTAAGAACCTGGATCTTATTTTCATGTATGAATCTTGATTTCGGGTGTTTTTGAGAAAAAAATGGATGTTTTGGAATTTTAGAGGTACACACTGTGTACTCAGAAGTACACACCGTGTACTAGGTTGTTGCAGGTAGTCGTGTTCAAGCCATGTAACAGACAAGACATTGCCGTATGGGGTGACTTGGAGAAAACCTAATGTAGGGACCGGTTGAGGCATGTACATGGTGTGGACATTAAATGAACACTCTGTGTGCTTTTTCTTTTATTTAATTAAAGGGACTGGGGTCACGACTAATCATCATATTCGTCTTCTTCTGGCCACTTCTCATCCAGAAGTGGATGAGAGTGATGTTTATCCTCCAAGACAACGATCCATCCTCCGTTCTCCGAATCGATCTATGGTGGGTGCATTGGAATCCCACAGGTTATTCCTTCCTTCTTCACGAATCTCTCATTTATATTTCTTCTCTCTCTTGAGTTATTTAAGGTTGAATATTTTTGATGTTTTTGTAGATCTATGACTTTCTAGGTTGATTAAAAGTATAAGGTTCAATTATATCAATCGTACAACATTGAGTTTGGTGGTTTGTTCCTTACCATAGTTTCTCTTAGAGTTATATGAGACTAAGTGTTGAATACCCGATTTTGGGTATTGCGTGTTTGGAATTTAACCCTGTTTAATGCCTGATATGGTTTGTTTGTTTAAGTAAGGGTTATTGTTTATAAAGAAGGTTTATTACCTTAATTATGGATGTGTTACCCATGTTTTATTTGGTTATGTCTGTTGAGTATAGAAAACATGTTGGGCTGATTTGTTTCCATGCCTAGTTGATATTGGATGCATGTGTTTCGCATTATGAAAGTATGACCAGGGGAATTGAATATGAGAGCTTCCAGAAGTAGGGACTTTTAATTAGGGATTTTATTATAATTGACTAGAGGTATTGACTATGAGAGCTTTCATGGGTCATTAAACGAAGGGGTTGCACTGTGAGATCAACCCAGAGGGTCGTCTTTAAACAAATGTTAGACCATAGTGCATTGACTATGAGAGATTCTTGAGGGTCATTTTACTTTATTGTTTCTGTGAAGACCAATGGGTCTTAACTATGATAGATACATAGTTGGTTGTTTTTATTTTATTAGTGCATTGTTAGACGAAGTGGATAGACTGTGTGATCATTAACAGAGGGTCTTTATTATTATTAATTTTAGGATATGTTAAACTGAGTGGGTAAGGATGTGAGGACTATCCCAGAGGGTTGTTTTGAAATGATTGTATGATTGTGACGAGTCTAAAAAGAAAAATCACAATCTTGTACTCAGTCTTACTTTATCGTTCGAAGGCCTTTTGAGATGTCTGTTTTTTGTGGTTGTAGATGGGGATACAGTGTTTAGGCTATATCTCGAGGTAATTTTATTCAACGGTTGGAGTAGTAATCAAATGTAAATGAATGTAATTGGAAACAGTAAGATTCCTTACTTCCGAGTACTTCCTAGTTGTTTATTTATTTATACATATTTCCTTCTATATATACTCACTGATAGTTAGCCACAGATATTTCGGTGGTTTCCCAATGGGATTCATCTCACACCCTATTTGGGTCATTCTTTTGGACCCAAACTAATTATATGGTTGTAGGTATAGACATGGGAATGTGACCTTCTATAATAGGTATTTATTTCTATGGAGATGGGGAGAATGGGACCAATCTGAGGCTTACAATGCTGTCAGAGATTATTTACTTTTCAATACTTTGGTTTCTATTTTTTATTTCATCATTTTGACTTGTTTGGATGCATTCCTGGACACATGTGACATGCATCATTTATATATCTACTCCGGTTGATTTTACTATCAGTCTTCTGTTGTTTACCTTGTTGTATGGTATTACTTCTTCCACTATTGTTATTATTTGTCATTCCACTGTACATACTCTACCAATGAGAGAATAGTTTCCCCACTATCACACTCAAGGCCCTCTCTAGTAATGATATAGGGCCCAAGGCTCTCTATAATGGAAATACATATAAAACTATGGGAATTCCTTTTATTGAAAAGTGAATAAGCCTAAACTGAGGCAACCAACATCATACCTCTAACCGTAGAGGGTCTGGCTTCTAATCCTATTGGGTCTGCTCCACTGCAAAAGACTGACCAACACATCAGCCCTGCAACCCTGCCTGATTACCTTGAGCTGATCCACACTATTGTCACTGAAATCCTGAAGCAGGACTAACATGGCCATGGCTGACTCCTCAGCCAGAGTGGCCAGTCAAACTCGAGTTCCTTGTCTGATCAGAAATTGGTGGTCCTTCTCCTGAATGTGGAGTCATAGCATAACCCATATCTCTCGCTACTGGTGAGAACACCCGGCAAATACGCAGAATATGGCCCATTGTGCCGCAAGATCGTCACTCAACTGGGTCTATTGGAAAATGTGGTATAGTATTCCCACTCTTCCCACATTTGTAGCATACCATCGGGCGACCTCAAGAAACATCTTGTGTAGTCTCTCTACTGCACTTCCAGATATCTGTCGAAGGAGTACTATCCCTAGATCCTGAACCACCCTGGATGATAGCTCCCAACTCCCTCAGATTTTTCCTGGTAATTAGTGGCTGACTCACAATAGCTATAACTGATGTCAGCCTGAAGAGATTCACCTACGATCAGATGTCTTACATGAGACCATCTTCAAATATCCTAGCCAAAAATAACTCATCTCTTCAAAGAATAGTTGTGAAGCACTGCAGATCGGTAAAACGAGACGAGTACTCCCTCATTGGAAGAGCGCCCTCCTCCAAATGCGTGAACTCTAGGGCTCAATTGGCCCTCAACATCTTGGGATAGAAGTATTCATAGAAGGTCCTCTAAAACTCTTCCCAAGACCTATCCCACTGAAGTCCTTCCAGTGATATAACATCCCACCATCTCTGGGAAGAATAATGTTACATGTATGTCATACGATTCACCATCCTCTCAGGAGGCATATCTAGATGATCAACGATAGCTTGCATGGCCTCCAACCATTACTCTACAACTTGTGTTCCTTCGTCTATAGAAAAAGTGGGAGGATGTTATTGCTGGAACACCCGCGTCAGCACCTCCATAGATGGGGCAGGATGCAGTGCTCCCTTAAAGGCACGAATCATTCTCATGAAGCATTCTCAGAACATTGCTTCAACACCTGGGTCAAGTATAACAACTGGTTCCAAGGAAGGCATGACAAGAGGATCTACTAGTAGTCACTGATCTCTCATTTCTGGTGTCTAATCATTTCCCAATATATCGAGTACAATTGGAGGGCGTCTCGGTGGCATGACTCTACAAGGTCTAGCCCACACCTCGGCACAAGATTTATAGGGACTGAAATATAGAAGTGAAACAAATGAACATGAGAAATAAATAATTCATGTTTTGAAAAATATGGTTACAAGGCATGTATACCCTCCAAACAGCGTGCTCCCTTATGTTTCAACATTGGCATGTACATATGAAAAACTATCCATATAACACCACTATACACAATGTCTTCATCCTATGAAACATCTTGTACTTGAATCATTTCCCTCCAGCACGATTTCTTCTACACTGATACACACATGGTTCTTCCCTAGGTAACACTTACACGGCATGTTCACCCTTGACATGGCGTGCACCCCTTATGTTATAACCACCCTTGTCATTAGTCACACTGTCGATGACATAGTCGACTCTACACGGCATGCAAGAATGGAACACAACGTGTAAAACCTATGTTTCAACCTCCTATTTAATTGGTCTCACAGCTGGATACACGACTCTTACAACACAAAATGTACTCCATGTACATGTCGTGTGCCACCCAACATTTCCAAACCCCATTTCTCAGCTCACACAGTCAGTCACATGGATAAGGACTACATGACTTGTACATAATGTACATGGAGTGTGCTTAAGAAAAATCTTTTCTTCCATAACAGAAGAACACATGGCGTGTGTTCATAACACCACACATTATGTTGTCTAGGTTTCTATACAGTATGCCTTTGAAACTTCTCCAAAACTCCATAAATCTCCAAATTTTTGTCCATGTAATGAAAAATTCTGAACCGGGAGAGCCCATACTCCCACAAATCAAAGTTTTGACTCCTTATTCGTATCATAACTTAACAAAATTCAATTAAAGTTAATACCTGATCCACCAAATTCTGAACTAAGAGGGTTCATAACAACTCAAGAACCATTGTTTGGAATCCATTAAATGAAACATTACATTTTCCAGTACCCGATCAAAATAACAGGTATTTTATCAAGGAATCTATCACAATAGCATGCATATCTATCACAACACCTATCACAATAGCATGTAATCAGTAATGCTCCATAAATGGCCAGATAAAAATGCATGAAATGTGATTTCTATCAAGTGCCTATATGATGCATGAGATGGCATACCCATATCTCATTGGGTTGAAACAGAATTATAAATTCAATGATATAAATCATAACAAAAAAATCATGAGAATCACCCAACAGTGAAATCAAATCAACTACAACAATTAAAAAATCAGAAAAGTTTCAATATTTTAGGTTGATTGTTTTTTCCCTATACACAGGTTAGCTACTCTCAGGTACAACTTATTACCAACCACCAATTCCTTCTTATCCATGTCTATAGGATCCAAACATTAAGACAAAGATAAAAAAGAACACCTTATTATACCACTTTGTAACATCCTGGCTCCAGGTGCTTCCCAAAGGTGCCCTGTACCTGGTTGGTCACATGGTATCAAGAACATTTCCCCGAATGATAGAGGTTACTGACTAGAAGTAAGGGCATTAGGGGTGATAGTGGGGAAAATATGCCCTCACTGGAAGAGTATGCACAACAGAATGACAAATAACAATAGTAGGAGAAGCAGTAATACCATAAAATAAGGTAAACAATGGATGAATGATAGTAAAATCAACTGCAGAATATATATAAATGATGCATGCCATTTGTGTCTAGGAATGTAGCCAAACAAGTCTCATTGCTAGAATACAAAATAGAAACCAATGTACTGAAAAGTAAATAATCTCTGACAGCATCGCAAGGCTCAGCTTGGTCACATGCTCCCCATCTCCACAACAATCATGTACTCGATGTAGAAGGTTTCTTTCGCTTGTATATATATGCAACCATATAATATGTTTTAGTTCAAAATCATGACACAAACAGGGGTGAGATGAAACCCTAGTAGGAAACCACCAATATATCAGTGCCTAACTATCATTGAATATAAATAGCAGGCAATTTGATGAAATAAAGATACAACTAGGAAGTACTCAAAATTAATTAATCCTTTAGTTTCCAATTAAATTCATTTAAATTTATTAATTATTCCAACCATTTGAAAATATAACCTCAGGATCTAGTGTAAGCTATGTATCCAATGTACAACCGCAACCAATAGACATCTCAAAATACCTTTAAACGATAAAGTAAGACAGAGCCCAAGCTTGTGATTTATCTTGTCAGACATGTCACAATCATAAAATCATTTCAAAAAATCCACTGGGAATGTCCTCATAGCCTAAACCCCTTAGTTTAACATATTATCAAATTATTAATAATAATGACCTTCTAGGAAAGCTCACACAGTCTAACCCCCTTGGTGTCACAAACCACTAATCAAATACAAACAACCACCTCAATTGTTGTCACAATCTACAACCCATGGTCTTCCTAGAAATAATAATGTAATATAACCCTCTGGAAGATCTCACAGTCAATGCCCTGTGATCTTAAATTTATTTAATGAAGACCCTCTAGATAGCACTCATAGTCTAACCCCTCTGGTCAATGACCCATGGAATCTCTCAGAGTCAAAACCTCTGGTCGATTATAATAACAATTCACAATTAAAAGACTATACTTCAGGAAGATCTCAAATTCAAATCCCCTAGTCATACTTTCATAATGTGAAACGCATGCATCTCATAGAAACAGAAACTCCATACTAAAAACACTTGTTATATAAACAAAGAATCCTAACATACTTTCTAGGCCCAATGTCCATAACCAAATCAAACATGGTTAACACATCCACAATCGAGGTAATAAACTGTATTCATAAACAATAATCCTTTCTTAAACAAACAAACCATATCAGGAATTAAATAGGGTTAAATTCCAAACACGCAACACCCTAAACAAGGTATTCATCACATAGTCATATATAACTCAAAGACATACTACAGTAATACATGAAAACCTACCTCGATGTGGTATTATTGATATAGTTGAACCTCAACCTTTGAATTGACCTAGAATGTTGTATATGTACAAAAATGTCAAAAACATTCAACCTTAAATAACATAAGAGAGAGAAGAAATTAGGGGGAGGGATTCAGGTAGAAGGAAGGACTCGTCGGTGGGATTCCAACACACCCGCCAAAGTTCGATTCAAATAATGGACGATAGATCGGTGGATCATAGAAGAAACGTCACTCTCAGCAGCTTTTGGACGAAATGAGGACAGAAGAAGATGAATATGACGATTAGACGCGACCCTTGTCCGTTTAATGAAATAAAAGAAAAAGTACACGGTCTTTTCATTTATTGTACATGTCATGTACATGCCTCAACCGGTCCTGCATTAGGTGGTCTCCAGGTCCCCCCACACGGCCATGTCTCTGCGAGTACACGGCCAGCACACAACTACCCACGGCAACCTGGTGCATGGCGTGTACTTCTAAAATTCCCAAATCATCCATTTTTCTCACAAACACCTAAAATCAAAATTCATACCTGAAAAGAAGATCTGGATTATTACAAACTTCGTACATTAAAGAAATTCATCCCTAAATTAACTTAACTAGGAGGTGAAGAAAATCCTTGAATAGCTCCGGCCACTACGATCGCACATCGACCTCCCTCTCCCAAGTCTCTTCATGTACTCGCCTGTGCTGTCAGAGCACCCATACTAGAGGAACAGACCATCCACAGAGAATTGACATCCCTTAATCAATAATCCGGATTGGATTCTCCTCAAAGGATACATCCACCTCTTAATCAACCTCCTCGTGTTGAAAAACGTGAGACGGGTCTGAAAAGAAACATTGTAGCTGAGAAACGTGGAATACAATGTGCATAGCCTGGTACCACTAAGGTAAATGGAATTGATAGTAAACCAGCCCAAATATATCCACAATCTTAAACAGCACAATGCATCTCAATGAAAGCTTTCTCGGTCTCCTAATATTCATGTGTCCCAACCACATTGTGACACACATGAAATCCTGATCTCCCAGCTAGAACTCCAGAGATCATCCTTGTCGATCAACATTATATATATGGAAAGACTGTGTAGTAGCCATCCACTTCGGAATCAACTCCACCTACTCAGTGGTCACTGGACAAGATGAGGTCCCAGCATAGCTGCGTCTCTTGCCTCCAGCCAGTATAGGGGTGATCGACCTGGACTACCGTACAAAGCCTCATAAGATGTCATCTGAATTGTCGCCTGAAAACTGTTATTGTAGGAAAAATCTAGTTGGGGTATATTTAATTCCCAAGAACACCCAGAAATCTAGGAAGCATGATAAAATCATGTCCTCCAACAACTGAATCATGCACTCTGACTGATCATCTGTCTGGGGATGGTAAGCTATACTCAAATGTACATGTGTTCCCAAATCCCTTGGTAGTCCCTTCCAGACACGAGAAGTAAAGAGGGTGTCCCTGTCTGATACAATAGAGTGAGGAACCCCATTAAAAAGTAAAATCTATCGAATGTACAACCTTCCTAACTCATTAATACTGAAGGTGTCCTTGATCGGTAAGAAATGGAAAACCATTGTGAGTATGTCAATGACAACCCAAACCACATCATTCCCTCGAGCCGACCTCAGCAACCCTGTCAAGAAATCCATCATTATTGTATTACACATACACTAGAGAATGGGTAACTGTTATAAAAGCCATGACGGTCCCTTATGGTCCGCCTTCACCTGCTAATAGGTGGAACATCTCATAACAAAACAAGTAACATCTCTCTTTATACAAGGTCAATAGTACTGATGGTGTAAATCTCGATACATCTTGGTGACACCAGGATGAACTACCCAAACAGAGGAATTATTTTCCCATAAAATATCCTTGTGTATGCCTACCGACAACCCTACACGTCCATGAAAGTGTATGATCTCATCCTCAGTTACGGTTCATCAAGGAGTACGGTCCTCTCATGACACCCTCTCCCATAGGACTAGGCCTTCGGAATCTGATAGCTTCTTCATTCTCACTAGATCTAGAAGAGTAGAGGTAGCAATTACAGAAGAAAGAAACGTTTTCCCCTGTCTGTCATGCACCTCCAAATTCATCTGAAAGAATAGAGCCATAAGCTTCCACTAACTTCTGGAATCCTGAACTGCCTATATTTGAGTCATCTTGCTCAATGCATCTGCCACTACATTGCCTTTCCCATGCATGTAGGCAAGATCAAAGTCAAAAGACTGAAGGTATTCAACCCACCATCATTGTCTCAAATTTAGATCACACTGAGTAATGATATACTTGAGGCATTTTTTGTCAGTGAACACCATGTAGTTCCCTCCCAAAGATATTGTCTCCAACAGAGCAAATAAGGCACCACTACAGCCAACTTGAGATCATGTGTAGGATAATTCCTCTCATGTGGCCTTAACTGCTGAGACTCATACTCAACGACTCCTTCCCCCAACATAGTCATGGATCCCAGCTCGATAACTGATTCATCACAATAAACCATGCAGCTCTTGCCTGGCACTGGAAAAGGCAGTATCAGTGTTGAAGTCAACCTTCCATTCATCTTCTTAAAGGCCGAATCATGGGAATCAGTCCCCAAGTACTTTTTACCCTTCATTGTCAAATCCGTCAGTGGCGCTACTAAGCATGAAATGTCCTTTATAAAACGCATGTTGTAACCAACCAGCCCCAAGAAAATGTTGTACCTCAAAGAAGTTCTTCACCTGCTCCCAGGAAACTACTGATCTCACTTTCTCTGGGACCACTGGTACTCATGTCTCTGCGATAACAGGACCCAAGAATTGAATCTGATCCATCAAAAAATGGAATTTTATTACGTTGATTATGGAGGTGTTACCCATGTTTGATTTAGTTATGGCTGTTATGTCTAGAAATCATGTTAGGCTACTTTTTTCAATTCCTAGTGATGTTAGGATGGAGTTTCTATTTATATGAGATGCATGTGTTTATCATTATGAAAGTATGACTAGGGGAATTGATTGTGAGAGCTTCCCAAACTAGGGTCTTTTAATTGTGAATTTTTATTATAATTGACCAAAGGTATTGACTGTGAGAGTCGTCATGGTTCATTGACCAGAGGGGTTAAACTCTGAGAGATACCTTGAAGTTCATCATTAAATAAATGTTAGACCGTAGGGAATTGACTGTGAGAGTTTCCATAGGGTCATTTTACATTATTGTTGCTATACAGACCAAGGGGTATTGACTATGATAGCAACCCAGATGATCATTTGTATTTGATTAGTGCTTTGTGAGACCAAGGAAGTTAGATTGGGTGAGTGTTCTTAGAGGGTCGTTATTATTATTAATTTGAGGGTATGTTAAACCAAGGGGGTTAAGCTATGAGTACATTCCCATATGGTTGTTTTGAAATTATTGTATGATTTTGATGAGTCTGAAAAGCCAATGCACAAGCTTGGACTCTGTCGTAATTTATCGTTTGAAGGTCTTTTGAGACGTCTTTTTGTTATGTTTGTACAGGTGGATACAAAGCTTTGGCTAGATCCTGATGCTATATTATTCAATGGATGGAATAATTAATAAATGTACACGAATAAAATTGGAAACAATAGGATTGTTTATTTTTGAGTACATCATCATTATTACTTCATTTGCCTATATTTCTAGCTATATATATTCACTTTCATTTAGGCACAGATCTTTTGGTGGTTGCCTACTGGGATTCGTCTCAAACCCTATTTGGGTCATGCATTTGGACTCAAACAGGTTGTATGGTGGCATGTATAGATAAGGGAAAGTTTCATTCTACATCAGGTACTTGATTATTGTGGACTTGGGGAGCATGGGACCAAGCTGAGGCTTGTGATGGTGTCAGAGTTTATTTACTTTTTAGTGCTTTGGTTTCTGTTTTGTATTCCAGCATTATGAATTTTTGTCTATTTTCCTAGACACATGTGACATGCATCATTTATATGTCTACTTCAGTTCATTTTACATTCTGTCTTCTACTATTGACCATGTTGTATGATATTACTTATTCTGCTACTATTATTATTTTCCATTCTGTTATGCATACTCTTCCAATGATGGAATAGTTTCCCCACTATCACAACCAAGGCTCAAGTTTCTAGTCGGCGGCCTCTGGAATTCGGAGAAATGTTCTTGTAGCCATGTGACCAACTGGGTCTGGGGCACCTTTGGGCGGCACCTGGAACTGGGACATTATGCTCAACCTCATTTTCCGACTCAAGTTTATGCCCTACCATAGGAAAATTTCACTTTCCTGAACCAATGAAAGAGATGAAATCTCAATATGAGACTCCGTTACAAATATATAGTCAAACGACCGTGTGAATATAAAATAATATTTAATTACTTATATATTAATTATTAATTATTCCATGAAAATTCAAATGGATCAAAATTTCAAAAAACTCATAACAAAGGTAAACACCCTGTTTTGGGACCCAAAATGTGTAGAAAAGTTATTTGATATCCTATGCTTGTAGAAAATGACCATTTTACCCAATAGAAGCATATGAAAGTATAAAATTCAAATTTATTCTCTAATTTCAATTCTGAAAAAACATTGGTCACTACATTTATTTGTTCAGTTTTATTTATTAAATTTCAATATTTTTAAAATGTACGAAATTAATATGATTATTTTATTTAAATGATTTTTTTAAGATTTTCTTCATTTATGTATGTGTTTACAATTAATGTATTTAATCATATATGAATTCATTTTGTATATTTGTTTTGACTTTTAATTTCTATTTTTTTAATATTTCATTCATTATATATTATTTATTAATTCTTAATATTTATTGATTTTTTTATTTCTTGTAATTTAATAAAATTTTAACATTTATTTATTTATTTAATATACATATAATGTTTTTAATATGTTTTTAAATTATATAAATAATAATTAATCATGGTTTATTAACATTTAACATTTGAAATATGTTTTAAATGTATATAATTAATCTTTTAAAATTTTTTAGTTTTATTTAATTTAACTACTTAATTATAAACTTATAAATATATATATTTTTTAAAAAAATATTAATTATATAATTCTAATTATATAAATAAAAATATTTGTTTAATTAAAAAAATATAACAATTATATTTAAATACAAATACTAAGGATATTTTTTTATTAAAACAGCACTTTTGTCGAAAAAGTGAGAAACCAACAAGTGAAAACAGACATCAATCACTAAATAATATAACAAAATTCATAATGTCCAACATAAAGAAATAAAATGGGACATCCCTAAATATTTTCCAAGGAAAATCCGTTAACTATGTATCTGGTTCTTCTGTGATACTCACTTCAAAATGAGAATCCAATTTGTCCCATGCTTGAAAGAATTATTCCACTGCTATCTTCTTCTCATTGTAGCCTCCTATCAAAAGTAGATGGTATGTGTTAATCCAATCACTTTGTTCAGTGTTGGTATCCACCTGAATTGGTATCCCATTCATCCACTAGACATCCTCCTTGGAATCATGAATGATCAAAATCGTATCTAGCTTTTCTTCAGCGGAATGCATCAGGATGTCCCATGAATCTTCCAGGGCCACTGCATCCACACCCAGCTGCAGATCTTCCAAGCTCAACTGTTAAGATTTGGTGATTTCAACCTCCATTCCAAACAACACATGTATCCCCTCCTCCTTGTTGGCATTAGAGAATGTACTCTCCAGCACCTCAACTTCACCCACAAGAGACTTGATGCCTTCGAAGGGATTTACTTCAATCTATCAGAGAACAAATCAATATTTATTTTCAAAGAGTGGTCCCCAAAGTTGACCTCTAAGACATTAAACCTTACCTTTCTTTCTGATCGGGTTACTATAGTCTTTGGGGTATTAGAGTAGTCTTTGCAGGGTCTTGGTAGTTTCCCCCCTTGAGGACCAGAAGATTTCCAGTCATGTGGTTCCCTTGCTTCCCTTTCCTTGATCCAGGTCGAACGAGAGCCTCCTGATCATAGTCCAAACATGTATCGGAAACCGCATTTGAACACTAGCCTACTCTTATTCTAACTGTTGACATCCATCCAGCTTTCATTTCTATCTTTGGATGGCATTTTTCCACCCTTTGGAGTCCTCATTTTCTATCCCTTTTGAATTCAGGGGCGAGAAGCAAATGTGCACTGGGGTTGGATTTGAAACCATTCCAAAGTGGGCACCTGTAGACGTGGGGAAATTGAATCATACATGTTAGATACTTGAGAATTTTTAAGCACCTTAGCTGCATCATGAGGATCATCAATACCATGTTTAGATGGAAGATCAGACTCTTGAGGTTGAATCCCCCTTCCAGACTGAACAGTCTCAGAAAATGAAGGAGCGGGCCTGGAGCAAGGACCTCCTGAGGTCGGTTCTCTCAGGTTTGGCCCACCCAGATCTTAAAACAATCAAGCAAAAATTCCATCCACTCTCGGTTCTTGAGGACTCGGCTTAACCAGCTCAGCAGGGAAGGACCCTCCACACTTGGATCCAGACCTTTGTTGTCAAAGCCTACACCCTCTGGTGTAGTTAGTCTCCTTGGTCCAAACCTATAGGAATCCTTCAGGTGAGCTAGATTCTTACAAGTAGAAAAAAAATCATCCCACGGTCCGTAGACCATGAGATGTTTGCAACGAAATTCCTCACCCAATGGGATCCAGACAAATTCAGAAGGAAAACTCGAGACATCCACTTCTACACAGATCCTCTGATAAACTGGGTGATAGAGTAAATGAGTTCTAATATCAAAGAAAATAAATCTACCCATGAGATTCCCTAGCATGTTCAAAATAGAATGGTTTTGAAACAGAAGCAGAAGATGAGTGAAACATACCCAAATCTCAACCTAAGAGGAGTCACGCTTCATGTAGAAGCTGTAAGACCACCGAAAAATGATGAACTGAGATCTGTTGCAGTTGCGGGGTGCGTTGGACCATGCCTTTATCAAGTCACCTATGATTCAAACTGAATCATCGTATTCTTACTGTTGATCAAGCCCACAATCTCACTCTTATTCTAGCCCAAGTGCACGAAAATAAGGCTATCAAACCAGTCCACAAAAGGATGCCTCTTCTTGAAGCGAGCAATCAGCAAACACTTTAGGATATCTGACCCTGCGTCGAATTTCGAGAGAGAAATCGAGAGGTTAGGGATTCCATCGAATAGATCTTGAACCTTCCGGTGAAGAGAGATTGAAGGGAGTGAGGGGAGGAAGTTAGTATTGGAGAAGGGGGAGAAGGTCTTGAATGTCGCCCCCTCAAATGACGGCGGAGGTCCCCCCTCCATCGCAGTTGGGACTGGCCTGAAGGTCTTTGCCGTCACGGGACGAGAGCGTCCATTGATGAGAGGAGAGAAGGATTCAACTTTTTTCTCCATATTTAAATAATAAATATATTTATATATTTATAATTATGCATATTAATATATACAAATATATAAATATATAATTAAATATAACTTTATAAATATATATAATTTTATAAATATATAAAATTATATAAATGTGTAATTATATAAATATTTTTGTTATTATATAAAAATCATTATATATATATATATATATATTTAAATAATAATAAAATTATATTAAATATGTGAAAAATAATAAATATAATAAATATATTTATTATTATATTTGTTTATAACTATATTTATTTATAAATACATATATAATTATATAAGCATTGTATAGATATGTTTTTTCCTTGTAATAGTATGAAATATATCATGGGATATTTTCAAAAACAAACACTAAGACGACCTGAGATTTCATGTCCCGGTGGGTCCAGAATTAAATATATAAACCTATTAAATAGAATAATATTGTGAGTGCACATTTTTTCAAAAATAATGGAATACATATTAAATGGAGTCTGATATTGAAAACACGATACAACTATTGAATCAGATGTGATGAGTATACCCTGGTGGTGACCTAAGGTTATTCAGCGTGGAATGTATTTTTGAGGAAGTCGTTGGCGGATGTGATTAAATAAAATATAAAATTATATTTTATTTTATTTTATTAATTTACTTAATTAAATCCTCTCTAATTACTCCCTTATAATGATTCAATAGGTTTTAGCACAAAAACAAAAGATAATTGAGAGAACCTATGAATAACTTTATTAGATAATCAATATCGAACAAGAATTGGTGATCATATCGAGGTGGATTGGAAGATAGAAGAAATTTAAGATTATGATCATTACTATAAAATTATCTCACCAAAAAAAGATCGATCAAAAATCAGTGTAGGGGTAATCAATATTGGATTCCACCCTATATTAAATGATTGAGCATGTTCTTATCTACTGTTATTTTTTATGGGATTAATTAATCCTCCGCATAAGCTTGTTTATTGAATTATATTATTTATTTGATTTATTCTTGAGAATGATATGTTTCACACTCTAAATATCCACAATCTATTATTTTTGGCCAATAATAATGGACCAATGATTGATGACCTCTTTTTCATGTGGCTTTCTTGCTCATGTTCTTCACATTCTTCATCGTTGGGCTATGTGGCCAGAATTCAACATTGTTGGGTGGGTCTGAGCATGATTAGACACCCATATTGTAATGGCCCGGACCCTCCTGGACCATTACTTTTCCAAAGTGAGGCTCCACCAAAAACGGTGGCACCGGGAGGGTGGCACCGTGACGGTGGCACCGTGAGGGTGACACCGTGAGGGTGACACCGTGACGGTGGCACCGTGTCCCCTCGCCAAGCCTTTCATTCTTTTTCCAGTACCTGACTTTTCCGCTCCCGCAACGTAAGTTTCGACGTAAACTAATTCTTTTACTCCTTTTAAAACCATTTAAAGCCTATAATTAATTCCTAAAAATCCCGAGAGACCTTCGTGTGTAACTGCCCAACCGCGTGGTCAATCCATGACCCCCGCTCCTTACGCGGTTTGGCATTCTCATCTCAACCGTCCGCGGCTCTTATAAACTAAGGGTTAGTCGTGGTTCCTTCTTTCCTCGATTGCGGCTTTTCACGAATAGCTTCTGGTGCATCGGGCGAGCTGCATCGTTATGCGTAGAGTTCGGCGCCCGGCCTAAGCATTGATAGATGAAGCGATTTTCGTTCAGGCAAGCCGCATCGCTATCCGTGAAGTTCCTCCCCCGGCCTCAGCGTAGATCGTTGATCCAACAGGTAGGGAATTTCTTCATCGCCTCTCCCTTTGGTGTATCATGCGGGGTGGACGTGCTTTTGTTTCTGTAGAATTGGATAAACCAGACCTAATAAAGATAATGAACGGATTCTATAAATAAAGAAGGGGGGCTGTGATCGTTGATGCTATTTTATATTATGATCATCTTTCTGAATTGTGCCGGCTTGCGCCTTCTGAAAATTGAGGCTGTTGGTGGTCGTTGTCTGTGCACTAATGAACCCCTCGTGGTGTTTTAAATGGCTTGTTCCTAATTGTAAACTCCTGCTGTGAAAAGTAAATTGGTTAATCACGTATACCCGGCTGAATAAATTGAAAGCACCAGGATCAATCCCTTCTGTGCTAACCCCGGTCAAAACACGGAATTGAAATCATGGAGCGTGTAAAATCTTTTAAATCTGAAAATACAGGCATGTCCCTGCTTAGTGTTGGTGGCAGTGGTTTGGTTGTTTTCTTTCACGGGCCGATTGCTGGAGATGTGGGAGGGGATGAGATCCCCTGTTTTTATACTCTCGATGGTTGTGGAATTGGGGATGGGATCCCCTATTGTTATGGATTCGGTGGTTGTGAGTTTTAAGACCCGGTGGTTACTTGTTTATATCACGAATTGGGGTGGGATCCTCTGTTGATGAAAAACCGTTTTGGGGAGGGGACACGGGGCGGTGTCTCGGGGTTGTCTTTGGTTCCAGTACTTCGGGGGATCTCACTCATTCCTTGTTGTTGTAACATTACAAGAGAACCGAGTGTGAATGTTTAAATTGATGATTGACTGGATTCTTTTCCTTGGTTATGTTTATGGTGTTAGTTGCCCAGTAGTGCATGAACTTATATGAACATTATCACTAAACATGAAACAAGAATGGGACAAATGAGTTTTGTTGGCGAGAGTCGTGACTCAAACTTGAGTGTTGTTGGGATCTGTAGGCTGTCTGAAGAAAAACCTAGCTTGGGTGAGTGCTTGTTGCCTATATATATACTTGTAGCTTTGTGTTTCTTATTCACTCCCCACCCAAGTTGAGCACTTAGTGCCGAACACCCCCATTTCATGGGGGAGGGTGTTTTTCCCAACACTATTCTTAGTGGCTGGTTATTATCTCCTTTTCTGCTCCCTTTCCCGGATAGCCCAAGTATCTTCGGGCAGGCTGTGATGGCCTGAGGTCCATTATTAGCCCAAGAACCTCCGGGCGAGGTAGTGTGATGGTTGGCTAGGTGTGTGCGGCAGGTGCTTTCCCAAGTGTCTTCGGGATGAGGCCCAAGTGTCTTCGGGCGTGGCAGTGGATCTTCTAGCCCAGGTGTCTTCGGGAGTGGTGGTAGTTGTTCTGGCCTAGGTGTTTGCAGGCATGGTTACGTGTGACAGTTATGGCCCAGGTGTTTGCGGGCGGGATTCGGCAATGGGACTGCGTGCGGTTGTGGCCCAGGTGTGTGCAGGCGGGTGTGGCAGTGGGACTGCGGTGAGAATGACGGGATTGGTTCGATGCGTAGGATGTCTCAATAACCAGTGGGAAAGTAGCGCAGGGTACCCAAACATCGATGTGCTCTTATTATATATATTACTTGACTTGCGTTATTTGGGGAGTGTGCCTTGGTGAGGCTTGGGTGGATAGTTTACCTTGAAAGGTGTTTGGTTTACTCCTTTTTCTCACAGGACTTTAGTACGTCCCCCCACTTGTGCACGAGAGTCTTTGGTTTTTTCTACTGAGTGTACTTGTATGCCCACCTTATGTATATAAAACTGCTTTCAAGTTTCCAGGAGGACTTCGAGGATCGCGCGGGACCATACTAGCTCGGACCTTTGGGGCAGTTGCAGTTTCTGTTTTTCTTTCTTTGGTACTTACCTTTGTAGTCACCTTTTTTACTTTGTGGCTTTTACTTTTGAAACATGCATGTGGGAATGGTTTACTTTTGGATTTACTTTTCTTTTAGTTTTGGAGTTGTTGGGTTCCATCATCTTATCTCCCGATCTTGTAAAACAGAAAAAGGGTAATGCCTTCCATTTAGTGTGTGATTCTATACCCTTGGTTCTAGTCGCCACTCCGGGACCTATTGAAGGTGGGTTTCGGGGGTCATTATCTCTCCTTCAACTTAAATAAGGAAGGGCCTGACAGTCTGCTGATCCTTCCCTCCTTTTGGTGAAGGCGGGTCGTGACAGAATGGTATCAGAGGCAAGTTGAGAGATAGGATGGAGTATGGAGTTAGGCATAATGAGGATTGCATGGGATGGTAAGGAAATGGTGTTGGGTGACCTTGGTGCGTGAATTAGGTCAGGGAAGACCGGATAGGACACGAGATTTTAGGCCCCCCCGTGATCTGATGCAAGGACTCTGGACCTACCAAACGACCAAGTGAGGCCACGCTGATTGCAGGGTAGAGACCCTAGGAAAGGTACATGCATCATAATGACTTGTGTTCTCGTGTTTCTGGGATGTCTTGGGAATTAAGAATAGATTAAAATTTAAAGAAGTTTTAAGAACGATATTATGCACTACTTGGGCTTAGGCATTCCTTGTTTACCTTGTAGCTATGGCACCTGGAAGGCGACCACGTGTGGTACAGGAGATCGAGGCCCCAGAGACTACTTTGGCCAATCGGCAGAGATCTGATCGAGAGGAAGAGGATGACCAGTGGCAGAAGACTCTTCGGGCCTTCCAGCGACAGACCCTCGAGAAGTACGAGGGCAGCACCTCTGACATGAAGACGGAAGGCTGACTAGAGGAGCTAGTGATAGATTTTGGCCTGATTCGGGCCCCGACCGAGTACTGGGTTCCTCTGGCCATCATCCAGATGCGGGGAGCAGCACGTCAGTGGTGGACTCTTTACCTGGGGGAGAGGAGAAAGGCTGAGGTGGCATGGGCTGATTTCGAGAGGGAGTTCCGGGCGGAATTCCTCTCTTCGACGATGAAGGTGGAAAAGAGACAGGAGCTACTCTCCCTCCAGCAGGGGAGTATGTCTGTGAGGGATCTAGGGATCAAGTTCAAGGACCTCCTACATTTTTCTCCGACCTCTTTCCCAACGAGGAGTCTCGGGCAAGATGTTTGGAGGAGGCACTCTGACCCTCCCTCCAGTATGTTGTTACCCCCTTTACCCTTCTGACATACTTGGAGGTCCAGAAAAAGGCCGAAGTGGTGGAGAGGATGCATGCTCTAGGAAGAGTGTCACGAGAGGGGATCCAGCTGGGACCATCGAAGGGGAAGGCCGTCAGCACCAGGCCTCCAGTGTCAGGACCCTCCAGGTTCCGACCAGCAGGGAGCATACCGCAGCAGTTTCAGTTTTGATCCCCCGGTCCTCGTCCTTTTCCTTTGGGCCCGGGACCGCGGTGCTTCGTCTGTGGGAGCCCTAGACATCTCCGGAGTCAGTGCCCGGACCAGGTGCAGTACAGCGGTGGCGGACAACCCCAACACCCGCCCCAGCAGCAGCTTCCAGCCAGACCTTTCCAGCAACAGCAGCAGGGATAGCGAGCTCTCTCTCCTCCGAGGATAGACGTGGGAGGAGGGGGCTGACCTTAGGGTGCTCCTTAGGGACCTCGACTAGGGCGTGGTCGGGGAGGTGGTCGACAGTCGAGGGGCAAAGGAGCCGGGCGTGGACAATTACACGCCGCAGAGGCATTAGTTCCAGCAGGGCTGAAGGTTGTTCGAGGTACGATCAGTTTGTTTAGTACTCTTACTTATGCCTTGTTCGATACTGGAGCTTTGCACTCCTTTGTTGCACCCAGTCTAGCTCGTGCCTTGGGTCTATATGCCAAGAGAATTCCAGTGCCCCTGGTGTTGAGCACACCAGTCGGAGTTCAGACTGACTTATTGTTTGTTTGTCGAGGATGTAGACTGATGATAGGGCCACATCAGTCGGTTAGGGATCTTCTCCTGCTACAGATACAGCCATACGATGTCATCCTAGGCATCGAATGGCTATTCTCTGTGTGTGCCATCATCGACTGTTTCCGAGGAAGGGTCGTGTTCTCAAACTTGGGCGGCCGGCGTGTTACCTTCACCAGTGAGCGGGGCGGTCAGAAGGGCAACAGGCAAGAGGAACCCCTCCTCTCCTTGATAGCCGAGCTGTTAGTAGAGTCAGTAGATGATAAGATAGTGGAGGTGCTAGAGGTTATCCGTGAGTTTATGGACATCTTTCCTGAGGAGGTGATGACTCTACCCCCTCAATGTGATATCGAGTTTGGGATAGACCTGCAGCCCGACGCTCGTCCGATCTCGATGGATCCTTACCAGATGGCACCTTCAGAGCTATGGGAGTTGCGGATCCAGATTGACGATCTGATGAAGAGGGGTTATATTCGACCAAGTGCATCACCGTGGGGTGCTCCAGTCTTGTTCACAAAGAAGGCAGATGGTGGTCTCAGGTTGTGTATAGACTACAGGAGGCTGAATCGGGTGACGATCAAGAATCGCTACCCTCTTCTGAGGATAGATGATCTTTTCGACCAGCTAAAAGGGGCAGGATGGTTCTCGAAGATCAACCTGTGGTCTGGGTACCACCAGCTGAGAGTAAAGGAGGGAGACATCCCAAAGACAGCGTTTAGGTGTAGATATGGACACTTCGAGTTCGTAGTCATGCCCTTCTGTGTTACGAACTCCCCGACTGTGTTCATGGGGCTTATGAACTCCATCTTCCGGGAGTACCTAGATCGGTTCGTAATTGTGTTCATCGATGAAATCCTGGTCTACTCAAGATCAGAGGAGGACCATATAGAGCACCTGAGGACGGTCCTGGAGGTCCTCCGACATCATCAGCTCTATGGGAAGTTGTCAAAATACAAGTTCGGGACACGAGAAGTGCACTTCCTCGGGCACGTGGTGTCCGAGCAGGGGGTAGCGGTGGACCCATCAAAGGTTGAGGCAGTTATTTCTTGGGTATCACCCAAGAATGTGGCAGAAGTCTGTAGTTTCCTTGGGTTGGCGGGTTACTATCAGAGGTTCGTACCCAACTTCTCCCGAGTTGCATCCCCTTTGATAGCCCTGACCAAGAAAGACCAGGTTTTCATGTGGAGTGAGCAGTGCGAGTCATCCTTCAGCTATATGAAGGAGAAGTTGGTCAGTGCCCCAGTGCTGAGATTTCCAGAAGAAGAGGCGGTGTATGAGGTGTTCTGCGATGCTTCAGGACAGGGCCTGAGATGTGTGTTGATGCAGCAACAAGGGGTGATCTCTTATGGGTCCAGGAAACTACGACCTCATGAGCGTAATTACACCACCCACGGCCTGGATCTTGCAGCGGTCGTTTTTGTGCTGAAGTTATGGCGGCACTACCTCATCGGAGAACGCTTTTTAGTCTTCACAGACCAAAAAATCTTGAGGTATATCTTCTCCCAGCGGGGCCTAAACTTGCGACAACGAAGATGGGTGGAGTTCCTCCAGGGTTACGACTTCGAGATCTCTTATACTGAGGGAAAGGGCAATGTAGTGGTCGATGCCTTGAGCAGGAGGACGCAGAAGGATGCGATCCGAGAGTCGGCGAACGCTTGGAAGGCGATGGAGGAGTTGGCTGCTTTACACCTGGATGTGAGGATGGATAGCAGTAGAGGCTGCCTATATCAGATGACAGTGCAGTCATCTATGTTTCAGTAAGTGGAGGAGTCTCAGTGGGGAGACCCGGAGTGCGAAGTGATGCGTGACCGAGTTGAACAGGGAAATGCTCCGGAAGGATGGACAGAGGATAGTCAGAACCGGATGCTTTTCTAGGGAAGGTTGTCTGTTTCGGAGGTGGTGCGCGGCAAGGTTCTCAGTGAGTTCCACAACTCACCCCTGGCACTACACCCAGAAGTTTCCAAGATGTACCAGGGACTGAAGAGGCAGTTTTGGTGGCCCGGAGTTAAGCGAGCAGTGGCAGAGTTTGTGGCCAAGTGCTTAGTGTGTCAGCAAGTGAATGATGAACACCGAGTTCCAGGCGGCCTACTGCAGCCTCTAGATGTCCCAGAGTGGAAGTGGGATGACATCTCAATGGATTTCATTACGGGACTACCCAAGGTCCAAGGGGGATATGGCACCTTCTGGGTGGTAGTGGACAGGTTGACGAAATCGGCTCACTTTCTGGTGATCAGGGAGTCGAGTGCAGTGGATGCTTTGGCACGAAGGTATGTGGATGAGGTGGTGCGGTTTCATGGAGTTACGAGGTATATAGTCTCAGATAGGGATGCATGGTTTACCTCGCGAGTCTGGAGAGGATTGCAGCATGCTTTTGGAACCCATCTACGCCTTAGCACTGCTTTCCATCCCCAGACAGATGGAAAAACCGAGCGCACCATCCAGACCTTGGAGGATATGCAGCGGACATGTGTTCTGGACTCAGGAGGATCATGGGTGCAATACTTTCCTCTAGTAGAGTTTTCCTACAATAATAGATACCACTCTACCATTGGCATGGCCCCGTTTGAATCTTTGTACGGGAGGCCATACTGTTCACCTGTGTGTTGGGCCGAAGTAGGAGAGGCAGACATCCTTGGCCTGGAAGTGGTGTAGAGCACGACAGAGAATGTTCAACTCATACGGGAAAGG
Source organism: Viscum album (assembly GCA_963277665.1). Classification (NCBI taxonomy): domain Eukaryota; kingdom Viridiplantae; phylum Streptophyta; class Magnoliopsida; order Santalales; family Viscaceae; genus Viscum; species Viscum album. The sequence continues at coordinate 459,270,294 of OY728141.1, read as the reverse complement.
ATGAAGGTGGCCCAGGACCGACAGAATTCGTATGCTGATACTAGGAGGAGGCCCTTGGAGTTTGAGGTTGGAGACCACATGTTCTTGAAGGTCTCCCCTCAACGTGGGCAGCGGAGGTTCGACAAGGGGAGTAAGATTTCTCCCAGGTTCATCGAACCCTTCGAAGTGTTGTGGCGGGTCGGCGAAGTGGCTTATCAGCTCGTGTTACCACCGCCACTGCTGAGGATACATGATTTCTTCCATGTATCCCAGCTCCATCGGTATCTGCACAACGATTCACACGTCCTTGATTGGGGTGCGCTGGACATCGAGGACGACGCGAATTTTGTGGAGAGACCAGTGATGATCGAGGATCTCAAGGAGAAGGTGCTTCGTGGGTGAACCATTCCATTGGTTCGTGTGTTGTGGAGACATGGTGGGCTTGAGGAGAGTATGTGGGAGAGGGAAGCACAGATGCGTACCCAGTACCCATAGTTGTTTTAAGTTTTTTTCCTTTTTGTACCTGTTGTGGTAGAACGTTTTGTCTTTTGGCTATGAAATGTACTGGTTTTCTTTCCTCTAATTGTGTGTGAAAAGCCCTGGCTATGGGGGAGGAGAGAACCTGACCCCTAATCAAGACACATTAAGGTGGATGTGATTAAACCCGTGCGGGCGAGTCAGTGCCGCCCAAAGCGGATAATATTTTGACATGGGGGAGGAGACTCCCCAACCCACATGCCCGGGCAGTTTGGCACGGTATGTTTCTTGGTTCTTGACAGGAAAGTGTTTTTATTTAGCATGGGTTCACTTCTAAGAGGTATCTTTCGAGGTGGTTGTTCAGACCCTCTCTTTCCTTCTTGGGTTGTTTTGATTCTCGAGGGTGAGAATAGTTTAAGAGGTATCTAATGTAATGGCCCAGACCCTCCTAGACCATTACTTTTCCAATGTGAGGCTCCACTAAAAACGGTGGAACCGTGACGGTGGCACTATGAGGGTGGCACCGTGAGGGTGGCACCGTGAGGGTGGCACCGTGAGGGTGGCACCGCGAGGGTGGCACCGCGAGGGTGGCACCGTGAGGGTGGCACTGTGACGGTGGCACCGTGAGGGTGACACTGTGAGGGTGGCACCGTGAGGGTGCCACTGTGACGGTGGCACCGTGTCCCCTCGCCGAGCCTTTCATTCTTTTTCCAGTACCTGACTTTTCCGCTCCCGCAACGTAAGTTTCGACGTAAACTAATTCTTTTACTCCTTTTAAAACCATTTAAATCCCATAATTAATTCCTAAAAATCCCGAGAGACCTCTGTGTGTAACTGCCCAACCGCGTGGTCAACCCACGACCCCCACTCCTTACACGGTTTGGCATTCTCATATCAACCATCTGCGGCTCTTATAAACTAAGGGTTAGCTGTGGTTCCTTCTTTCTTCGATCGCGGCTTTTCACGAACAGCTTCTGGTGCATCGGGCGAGCCGCATCGTTATGCGTAGAGTTCGACACCTGGCCTAATAATTGATAGACGGAGCGATTTTCATTCAGGCGAGCCGCATCGCTATCCGTGAAGTTCCTCCCCCAGCCTCAGCGTAGATCGTTGATCCAACAGGTAGGGAATTTCTTCATCGCCTCTCCCTTTGGTGTATCATGCGGGGTGGACATGCTTTTGTTTCTGTAGAATTGGTTAAACCAGACCTAATAAAGATAATGAACGGATTCTATAAATAAAGAAGGGGGGGCTGTGATCATTGATGCTGTTTTATATTATGATCATCTTTATGAATTGTGTCGGCTTGCGCCTTCTGAAAATTGAGGTCGTTGGTGGTCGTTGTCTGTGCACTAATGAACCCCTCGTGGTATTTTAAATGTCTTGTTCCTAATTTTAAACTCCTGCTGTGAAAAGTAAATTGGTTAATCACGTATACCCAACTGAATAAATTGAAAGTACCAGGATCAATCCCTTCTGTGCTAACCCCGGTCAAAACACGGAATTGAAATCATGGAGCGTGTAAAATATTTTAAATCTGAAAATACAGGCATGGCCCTGCTTAGTGTTGGTGGCAGTGGTTTGGTTGTTTTCTTTCACGGGCCGATTGATGGAGATGTGGGAGGGGATGAGATCCCCTATTTTTATACTCTCGATGGTTGTGGAATCGGGGATGGGATCCCCAATTGTTATGGATTCAGTGGTTGTGAGTTTTAAGACCCGGTGGTTACTTGTTTATATCACGAATTGGGGTGGGATCCTCTGTTGATGAAAAACCTTTTTGGGGAGGGGACACGGGGCAGTGTCTCAGGGTTGTCTTTGGTTCCAGTACTTTGGGGGATCTCACTTATTCCTTGTTGTTGTAACATTACAAGAGAACCGAGTGTGAATGTTTAAATTGACGATTGACTAGATTCTTTTCCTTGGTTATTCTTATGGTGTTAGTTTCCCAGTAGTGAATGAACTTATTTGAACATTATCACTGAACATGAAACAAGAATGGGAAAAATGGGTTTTGTTGGTAAGAGTCGTGACTCGGACTTGAGTGCTGTTGTGATCTGTAGGTTGTCTGAAGAAAAACCTAGCTTGTGTGAGTGCTTGTTACCTATATATATACTTGTAGCTTTGTGTTTCTTATTCGCGCCCCACCCAAGTTGAGCACTTAGTGCCAAAGACCTCCATTTCATGGGGGAGGGTGTTTTTCCCAACACTATTCTTAGTGGCTGGTTATTAGCTCCTTTTCTGCTCCCTTTCCCGGATAGCACAAGTATCTTCGGGCAGGCTGTGATGGCCTGAGGTCCATTATTATCCCAAGAACCTTCAGGCGGGGTAGTGTGATGGTTGGCCAGGTGTGTACGGCAGGTGCTTTCCCAAGTGTCTTCGGGATGAGGCCCAGGTGTCTTCGGGCGTGACAGTGGATCTTCTAGCCCAGGTGTCTTCGGGCGTGGTGGTAGTTGTTCTGGCCTAGGTGTTTGTAGGTGTGGTTACGTGTGACAGTTGTGGACCAGGTGTTTTCGGGCGGGATTCGGTAGTGGGAATGCGTGCGGTTGTGGCCCAGGTGTGTGCGGGCGGGTGTGGCAGTGGGACTGTGGTGAGAATGGTGGGATTGGTTCGATGCGTAGGATGTCTCAATAACCAGTGTGAAAGTGGCGCGGGGTACCCAAACATCGATGTGCTCCTATTATATATATTACTTGACTTGCGTTATTTGGGGAGTGTGCTTGGTGAGGCTTGGGAGGATAGTTTACCTTGAAAGGTGTTTGGTTTATTCCTTTTTCTCACGGGACTTTAGTACGTTCCCCCACTTGTGCACGAGAGTCTTTGGTTTTCCCTACTGAGTGTACTTGTATGCTCACCCTATGTATATAAAACTACTTTCAGGTTTCCAGGAGGACTTCGGGGATCACACGGGACCATACTAGCTCGGACCTTTGGGGCAGTTGCAGTTGCCGTTTTTCTTTCTTTGGTACTTACCTTTGTAGTCACATTTTGTACTTTGTGGCTTTTACTTTTGGAACATGCATGTGGGAATGGTTTACTTTTGGCTTTACTTTTCTTTTAGTTTTGGAGTTGTTGGGTTCCATCATCTTATCTCCTGATCTTGTAAAACAAAAAAAGGGTAATGCCTTCCATTTAGTGTGTGATTCTATACCCTTGGTGCTAGTCGCCACTCCGGGACCTATTGAAGGCGGGTTTCGGGGGTCATTATCTCTCCTTCAACTTAAAGAAGGAAGGTCCTGACAGTCTTCTGACCCTTCCCTCCTTTTTGTGAAGTCGGTTCGTGACACATATTCATGATGGATGTTCACAAAACAATAATAATAGTTATTTTCAGATAAATTAGAATGGATTCTGGTTGTTCTTTCATGGATATTGGATCTGCATCACCAAGAGGCAGTGACATGAGGCACTATGGGTGATAAATGTGTTTTTTCCTAATAATGGACTTCCAAATTCCAATTTTTGGCCACCAGATGCCGTTAAATTGATGGATGGCCTCATTTACTAAAATTTAGGTGATTTTTAATTGATTGATGAACAAAAATCTATGTGAAAATTTTGGATCTGGGATTCATGGTGAAGAAATTATCTTTATATTAAAAACCCAACTGAACTGTGTGTGGTGTGGAATAACACACACCAAGTAGTCCCCATGATGTGAAGAGTAGGGTTTATTGGGGTAGATAATTATCACACACTTTGTGGGACCCAAAATTATTTCCTGAACCTATGCTAGAATCCTGACATATAAATCAGGTGTACACAGGCACATACACAACCACGTACATTGGAACGACCTGAAGGGGAAGTGTATAACTTGGAACACATGAGTCATCCCTTAGAGACCAATACATGTAATGTATCACTCTCACATTCCATATAATACTACCAATCTATAAATCCATGTGTTTTGTAGGAAAAATAAGGAGGCTAGTCGAGTTCACACACCATGTGACCCCTGGTTCAGCCCATGTACTACTCGCAAAAACACTCACCACATGTATATTTTCTTTAATGGCTCAAATTTTTGGTTGTGAGTATCCAATAATGAGTTGATTTCTATGTATAATTTGATGTTATCCCATATAGTGAATTTAAAGATACTAAAATGAATGTTATGGGAAGGATTTTTCTCTAGGAAAAGATTGACGATGCCAATGATTAGGCAGGATCACTAGAGAGAGACCCTCGATGGCAACCCCCCCCAACCAGATGTACTTGGGTGTGGGTCCCCATCGAACTGCTTTGAGAAGAACCCCATTATGTACTAGGGTATAGGACCTATACCTATTTAGTTGACCCCCCCCCAATTATGGAATAGGTAATGCGGACTATACTTACTACGTGGAACCATTAATGGACTAGAGAGTGGGTCCACAATTCTTTTAGGGGAACCCCCTAACAGACTTGGGTATAGGTCTTCTACCTACTATGTGGAACCCCCTTACATAAAATGTTGAGGGTACCCTTTCTATATATTGACTGTAAACACCTTATCATACCTAGGTCTTGGTTCTCTATATGGATATTGTCCCACCTCGATTTTATGACAGAGTGGAGATGTGTGTGTCCTTCACATAGTTACTTATTTAGACACATGAGTTGATGGGAATATGAGAAGGACTTCTTAGAGTTGATTGAAGACTCATCAAACTAGGCTAGGATGTGATATGGAAATACCCCTCGTATCCCATCTATGATACTTGTATGAGAATATATATATTTTTGTTGTTGGGTATCATATCCCTCTATTTTGGGTTCAGCTGAATGCTTCTATCATGTATCCTATTTTCCCCCATTCAATATATGGTGTTTCCTACTTGGTATGTATATACTAACCCTTGTAGGGGATTTTCTCACATGTGTCATGTCTTATGTAGACGATAGAAATGTATGTTGTGATTTCAAAAGATAATTGGGATACTCAGGTGTATAGACTGCGCATGGTGGCCAGGCTTGGAGATCTAGAACCAAACTCTCTCAGAATTTCATTTCCAATTTTTATTAGATTGGGACATTTTTCTTGGTTGGAGTATAGTTTTTATTTTTCATTTTGGTTTACTCTGCCACATTCTTTTGTATTCCCTAGAGAATATTACATGCTTGGTTTTTTACTATAGATGTTATTATTATATATTTTTATTTCCCTACACTTCTCCATAGAGATGGTTGGGTGGATGCATACAAGTGATTTAAAAAAATGCCTCTCATTTTTGTAATCTCATTTTGTTTTTCATTGTCATCCCCCAACCAATAGAGGAAGAGTTGGGGTTTCGGTGACCTAGTAATCTAATATCCAAACAGGCTCCAAATGGGTTGGGTAATTAGAATATATATATATATATATTTATATATATAATTATATAAATATATTTATTATTATATAAAAACTATTTTTAGATGTTTTTAATTACATTTAATTATAATTATAATTATATATATATAATTATATGTATAAATGCATATTTTCAATTATATTCATAAATTTTAAAATATAAAAAAATATATTAGATTTTAAATATAGATAATTATATTTATTTATAAATGTATTTATAAATACATATTTATAATTATATAAATATTTATTTATAATTATATTCATTGAAAATTTTAATTATATTAATTATATTATTAATATTATATGAGCTCATTTTTATCATTGATTATGAATTATTTTTATCAATGCTAAAAAACATTGATAAGAAAATATCATTATAAGCACTATACTTTTATCACTGATCGAGAAATTTTTTATCACTACTAAGAAAGAGCTGATAATGACTGATTTAATCATCCCTTATTATTTTTTGTGCTAATAAAACCACTATTTCTTAGAGCTATTTTGAAATATGTGACAAAGTCCATCACAAAATTTTAAATAAAACCCTAACATAGTTCACCTCAGTCACACCATTATTGCTTTTATGGAAACAAATCTCGGTCATCACTCTCTCTTGATCATTTTAGGAAAATTGATGCCTTCAAAATCCAAGGTATGTGATCACTTATGATCTATATGTCCCCTTGAACATATCTGTTATTTTTTTTTTTCAATGGGATCGAACAATGACCATTTCGATCTTATTTGTGATCGATCTAACTCCCTGATTCCCCCCCAATCTCTCATACCTCAAGCTATTGTTGGTTCACCCTCTTTCTCACCTTTAATTCATTTTCAATCATTAATCCTTATTTATCACTATAATTACATGGATCTCCATGTTGTGTACCACAAAAACCCATCCCATTTATCATATAAGGTGGATACAACAAATGAAATGTAGGAAGAGTTTTTGCTATGCATATATTGTAATCAACTCCAAGGTCCATGTATCCATCCTACTATAATTGATTAAAATAAAAAAATTATACAAAATTTCATCCCTTACTAGGTATATTAAACCCAATCATTTTAATATATAATGATTTATTTTTAATTTTTATAGGAATTATTAAATGGGTTAAAATTATATTTATATGATTTCTTCCATTTTATTATATTTATAGAATGTGATAATAATTATTTCCAAATACCTATGATACTTATACACATACTATCACGAACCAGCCCTGGTACCTTGGTAACCCAATAAACAATATTTCCCTAACATGGAACAAATGGAATTCCCATTCCCCATGGGTTGGTTCCTAGCACTTGGAATCACACAAAAATGAAGGTGGGAATTATTTTTCCACAAAATTGTGAAAGTAGATAAACATGATTGTATGCATAGAAAGAAAATCCACAAGGAGAAGTGAACCAAAATTAAAATAAGTATTAATTCCCAAAATTACCATATATAAGTACCAAAAAATGGAAATAAAATATCCCAATTCCCATCATGTGAAATACTCCAAGTCCATAGATCAATAGCTAGAACCACTTCCATGCAGATATTTTCCCATGATCGAACCTGGAATGAGATAATGTACAAACACCCAGATACACATGTAGGGATTGAGATAAAGGGTGAGTATGGTATCACCAAGGATTCCATAAAATATGAAAATATTTCATTAACCAAATATAAAGCACTATTTTTTTTAAATAAACACGTTTTTCATTTCAAAAAGCATATTTAAACAAATCATGCTTTACATTTCCAAAGATGAAAATCATGTATACAAATGGACTAAGAAAAAAAAATTATATAAAAAAGTATGTATAAATAAAAATAATATAAAATATTTCAAAAATATTGGTATAAATTTATACCACATATATAAACTAGAGAACTACATAGTCATCTTCTAAGAGGTATGATAGTTTGTGGTTATGGTATCCTCATACTCTCAAGTGATAATAACAACAAATTGTATAAACGTTTCATAGCACTATCAAGAGAGAACCCATATATGTACTACTGTGGAATATGATGTGTCAAGATGTGTTTTGTTAGTGTTGTAATGTGTTAGTCTAGTGCAAGGGAATTCCTATCATAGCATGTTTGTACCAAATAACTCAATAACTTCTCTAGATTCTTTGATCTCTTATACAAATCAATCAAGGGAAATTTATTTTAAGGATTATTAAAATAAAATTAAATCCATTTCTCCCATACTAAAAATTATAATTTCCTTTTTAAAACCAAATTAGTTTTTTAAACAAAAAATGATTTTCTAAGATAAAACCCAAAGGATAATATGAAAAACATTTTAAATCCATTTATTTCAAAAATAGACATTTTAAATCAATTAAAAAATTCAATTTCACATTTAATTTTCCACTATTAAATTCAAAAATTTAATTTTAACAATTTCCATATATTTTTGAATTTAAATTCAACCATTTAAATCTCCATAAATTTCAATCAATTTCATAATCACACCCCAATTCAATGGAATTGGTGATTTTTCCAATTTTAAAATGAAATTAAATTTACAAATACCATAATTCACTAAATTTGGATATTTAATAAATAAAATTAATTAAATTTGTTTTATAAGAAAATATGAATTTAAATAAAAAATCAAGAAATTTATGATTAACAAAAACTGACCATCAAGATTGAACCACCTACCATTTTCACAAAAACCCAAAGCCCACAATGAAATCTGCCAATAAAAAGGTGTATAAGATATAGGAACACAATCAAGGGATGTTATTCACCAATACAGGGCTTATATACATCAGTTACAAGATGATCAATATATTCCCAAGTTTATAAAGGGAAATATAAGATGAGATAAATATAATGATTACCTGACAAGTCAAGCCGCATTCACAAACATAACGAAGTGATGAATGAAACAACTTGAAAGGTTTTGAGGGATCCAAAAATACCTAGGGAATTTTATTGGGTAAATAGAAATGAAATATATATACGTATAAATAGTAATTTTAGTCGAGTATCCTGTTTAAAAAACAATAATAAAGACATTATATGACATGTAACCAAATTATGTGTCCTATAATTTATAATTCCAACAATAGCCAAAATAACCCATCACATTTTAATAATAATGGATTAATTATTATTTTTGAACTTTCACATCGTGTAACCACATTACATGACGTTTAAATCCCCATCATCCTGCAAAACCAATAGGTTTCATGTTGAGAATAAAAAAAAATATGAATTCACCATTATAGGTATTCTCATAATTCCTTCTTGACCATGCCCAGATAAAGAAAAATTAAAACCACGACCTGGTTTAAAAGTTACCTATTTGAAGAGTAATGGGGTGTTACAACCTACCCACTATAAAAACAAATTTGTCTCTAGAAAGTCTCCCAATAATCTTCTATATTGAAATGGTGAGGCCACTACTATCATATTAGTGCCTCATGATCCCATGTATCATTAGAATCCAAACTTTGATTCCATAGAACATGTAACAAAGTTATCACCCTCCCATTAATTACCTTGGTATCATAATCCACTATACAAACTGGTTGTTCTGTCATAAATAAATCAACGTCATCCTCTAGATCACTCCTTCTCAAAACATTAGATATATTAGATAGATACTTATGGAACTATGATATATGGATCACATTATGTATCCATGCCAGCTGTGGAGGATGTGATAAACGGTATGAAACTTTCCAACCTTCCAAACAACCTCAGAAGGACCCAAAAATGAGTAAAATTATTGCCTTGCCTCCCAATTTATCGATGACCCAACCGAGGTGAAACAATCCAGAATACATTGATACTATCTGTGAACAGTAGTTGCCTTTGATGTCAGTAAAAAAAGACTTATATCAGAAATGTAATGTTGAAATTTTATGAAAAATCAAATGAATCCTTATTATCTTATCTTCATCAATGCTTTTTACAACCAAGGAACATTCCTGAATATCTGATGAACACAATAGATATATGGAACCACATCCATAAAAGGCCTAAAAGATCCATTCAGATCGCATACTGGTATATATTTTTGTAAGAAAACTCAACCACCAAAGTTGATCATCCCATTCTTCACCAAAGTTGACAACACATATGAAATTTATATCCTCATTAATATGTATAACTATTCCTTCTTGGCCATCTCAATGAAAAAGGTAAGCTGTGATCAAATGAACCTGAGTTAACAGTTCCTCCTGAAGTAATCTACAAAAAATATATGTGAACCAATGGTATCTATCAAATATAGTACATGAAACTTTGTGTAGATGAATAATATCTCTCCCATATTTATTTCTCAACTCCTCAAATTTTGTTGTATTATGAATGGGTCAAAAGTGATCTGACTTAGTCATCATCTCGATCACAACCCATATCACATTACCATTTATATGGGTACATGGAAACCCAACCAAAAATTCCATAGATTTCTCCTCCCACTTCCATGTAGGGATTGGAAGTGGAAAGAGAAAACCTTGATGTTTTCTGGTGTTTGACCTTGACCTGGTGGCACATAAAACAAAAAGAGACAAATTTAGAAATTCCATATCTCATACATAGACAACATAATTTCCACTAGATTTTAAATAAAACCACAATGGTACCTGGGTGAACTACCCACTAGGTACTATGAAAATCCCCAAAAACAGATTTACATACCGTTGATGGAAAAACATAGTGATACAGATATCATATAATTCCCTTTTTGGAGAATGACCACTCACCAAATCTCACCCCACTATAAAGAGAGTCGATAATTCTATGAAAGACATAATCTGTCTATGGTTCCTAAAGAATCATCTCAATAAGGGTGGATATAAACTAAAAAATGGCAAATAAAACCTCATACCCTTATTCATGTACTCCAGTATGAAGTTATGCAATGAGATCCATCAATTTTTACAAATCTGCATATTCTTTCATGGATTGGGTTAGAATTTTCCTAGTCAAAGCATCTGCAACAACATTCACGTTTTCTAGGGTATAGGTGATGTCAAAATATAAGGACTATATGTTCTCCACCCAATTCCTTTGTAATGGATTCAAATATTTTTTTATAGAATATATATCTTTAGCTATTGTGGTCTGAATTCATAGATAAAATTTCTCCTTTAAATTAGTACCATGAAATCTTATGTGCATGAATAACAACTACACATCCAAGGTCATTGTTCAGATAACTCTTATTGTGTGTACTAAGTTTATGATATCCATAAGAAACAACATGATCACCTTGTATAAGAACGAATCCCAAAACTAAACTCGATGCATCAGAAAATACCACATAGCCCTGCCTAGCTTTTAGATGAGTAAAAATTTTGGGAGTAGTGAAAAGATGATCCATGTCCTCAAAATAACATTGGAATATTGTATCCTAAGAAACACATTTCTCCCTTTTGAGTTAGTTCAGTCATTTTATAATGAAATTTTGATAATTCCATTACAAATTGGTAATAGTTCCCAATAAGACCCAGTAAGATCAAAATCTCAAAAATATTTTGTGGTTGTTCCCATGTAATAAATTTTTTTACCTTATAAGTAGAAACTAATATTTATTGTTATGATATAAAATTACCCAAGAACACCAATTATGAAATCCATTATTCAAATTTTTAAATCATGGTATAGATTCTATGATTTCTCAGCAAACTCAGAACTGTTTTTAGATGACACAAATGATCCTTCTTAAAATTAGAGTAAACAATGATATTATCCACATATACTACCACTAAGGTATCAAGAGAGTAATATAAAATATTTTCCATCAATGACATAAATTGTAACACCCCAGGTAAATAAAGAATATGAAATTTTTATATTTATCCATATTTGTGAATAAAATATTAATATTACTTTAAAGGGGATGCTATGCTCGATGGCGTACCCAATATGCAACAACGAGTTTCTTGGGAATCTTACGTTGCACTCTAATAATAAAATAATATTATTTTAAATGGTAGTTAATGCCTAGCCATTGTAATGGCGGGAATGAACAGAACTAACTACAAAATTATTATATATGTTTGTCAAATATTTTTACTCTTTACAATAAATGTTAGAGGATTAAAAATGCGAATGAATCAAATTTTAAGCGTAGATAGTCTAATATTCTTTAAAAGGTCGATTAACCGCCTTTTGATGGCGAACCTCTTTTAAATCCACTTTTTGAAAATTTTATGTGTTATATTTGACAAAATAAAATTCTTCTTTATAATCAGGACATCAAAATTTACTTTGTGTAAATTTTTGGTATTTTTCCGAAAAAGTTTAATTTTTAATGAATAGTGAAAAATGTTGTATTTTAATTCAAAAACTCTTTTTAATCTAATTTTTTTATATGATTATATTATCTTTTTAATTGGTTTTAAAGTTTAAATAGGATATATTTTTACCATTTAATCCAATGGTGGTCATTGTAATTAATATCACTTTAAGATTGGACATAAACGAGTGTCAATCTTTTGAAAGATATTGTTTCATAAAAACACGCTATTTGTTTTAACAGCGGGATTTAATTATAAAATTAATTAATGCAACTTCTATGTTATGAATTTGGTAAAATAGACATCATTTTTGAATTCGGAATATCAAATATATCTTAGGGTGAATTTTTGGTATTTTTCTGAAAAACATCAATTTTTGATGAATAGTGAAACCACAAAGTGGTGGTTACAAAATTTGATTTTTCGTTTAAATGGGACTTTACCACTTCTGTGATATTAATTTCAAAAATCCAATTTAAATGATTTTAATTGTTAAGTAAAATGTGGTTCAATGAGATGAAAATAATTTTTGATGAAAAGTAACTTTTAAGTTTTATTAATCGCGATTAAAGGTAATTAGTGTGATTTAAGGTAAAAATGATATTATAATAAAATGAAAATATATTGACACTTGTCCTAACCCTATTGGATGAGTTATGACCGACCAAGACAACCCATGGGTCGATTTTTGGTACCCCATGGAGCCACTTGGGTTTGATAATGACATTTATGCCTTTTATTTAAAGTTAAAATAAAAATGTCACAAACATGATTTGCTTTACTAAAACAATTTTTACATGTGGTTATACAAGTCATAATTTTGACTATAAATAGTCATTGAAAAGATAAAATTATTTCATAAATCATAGTATCTTTTTTTATAATTTTTAGACATTAAATAAATTAAATTCTTTATGACATCATGATAATGCAGTGATGACCTCATTATTTAACGATTTAAATAAAATGGAAAGATAACGAAAAATCTAGGACCTACACATGTAAAAAACCTATTGGATGGGTGGATTTCGAACCCTTATCACCTTATATTATAAACACATAAATGTGGGACCATTAAAATCCTAAAACCATTTGAAAATAAAGTAACATTTTATACTTTTCCAAGAATTCCCCTCCTCTCCTCTTATAAAAGGCCCCCAGCTCTACCACCTTACCCACACCTCTCAAACCTTTGGTTCGGCCAAGCTATGATCATTTTGTCTCTAAACATAACTCTACTCATCCTATAAGCCTTAACTTAGGTAGGAAGCTCTTCAAGAAACCCTTTTGGTTCAAACCAAAGGGAGTTACCCAAATTTAAGGAGATTAAAGAACGACCGAGTCAAGTCGGACCCGAGGTAAGGGATCCTACTCCTCTCTTTCTTTTTAAGTATTCTATTTTATGTCATTCCTTTTAAATATCATCTTTATTGTTATTGGGATGTTATTTTATATTACTCTTACTGTAATTTTTATGTTCATATGATGAGATACCCTATTCTCTCTCATTAATCCATTTTGGAAGTTTTGAGTGGCGCCGTTAGGCTGCCGAATTTTCGCAAGAGATCTAACCTCTCTATTTCTTTTTAAGTAATCTACTTTATGTCACTTCTTTTAACCTCATCTTTGTTATGTTGGGGGATGTTCTTTTATATTAATATTTCTATAAACTTTATGTTAATTTGATGAGATACCCTATTTGATCTCATCAATCCATTTTTGTAAGTTTTATGTGGCGCCGTTAGGCTGTCAAGTTTTCGTAAGGGATTTTTCATCTCACTTTTATTCCCATGAGATTTATGCTACATTTTCCACAATTTCCTTTGAGTGGTGTATGTACTGCCCATTATTTTACTCATTGTGTAATATACTTTCATTTATGAGTATTTACATCAATGTTGTATTGTCCTTCTTTCACGGGGTGTATGTTTTGAAAGATACCCATGTCGGTAAGGGAACCTTTCACCCTCCTCTTTTTAAAAGACTTCTTTTGTTATGTCTTTTAATTCACATACTATTATGTTGGGATATGTTCTTCTATATCCTTATTGATTTAAATTTTATTTCCATGTGATGAGATACCTTTTTTATCTCTCATCAACTCATTTTCTGAATTTTGTAGTGATGCCATTAGGCTGTCAAATTTTTGAAAGGGAACTTCTTAACCCAAATTTGATTCTTTGGCATAAACTTATACTCCTTGAATATGTCTTTCTATGAATATGTGTGAATAACCTCTGATTGTTTTACACTTAATATCCACTTATATTTTGTGTATTCGTTTGTCACACATAATTATGTAATTGATTTATCCTTAAACCAAGGATACTGTCTTTGTAAGGGACTTCGTCTCAATCTCCTTTCATTGAGGCATATTTCGTTTTATACACAACTTTCTTTTATACGGTATATAAAACCCTTTGACTTTTATTTTTATACAAAAGGAATCTTTTTCTACGAAGCATTTTACAAAATGAAAAAAAGGAATGTTTCTTTTAACGTACGCGGTGACAACGACCTTTTCCGCTGCCGCGAGTATTATTTGATCTTTGGCTTCCTCAACAAGCTGTAATGTTTTTAAAATAAAATAAATACCATATAATCTTTTATGTATTTTGGTATTGAAAATGGTTTTGATAAAGGATTCTATTTTGTAAATATATTTAAATGATATATTGTGATTGAAATGTGGAAATGTTATCATTCCTTTATATTGGTTTTATGTGTTATAATTTTATAATGGTACTTGGAAATTTTACGGGTGGTTACGTGATAAAACATATGACGGGTGGTGCCGTGAATACCAGGACGTGTGGTTACGTTATAACCTCCAATGCATTGGGTATGGAAGTCGGTCATATGGCTATTCCATTAAGTATGTATGGAAGTTGGCCGAATGGCTATTCCATTAAGTGATATGTGTGGAAGTCGACCTTATGGTTATTCCACTTAAGTATGTTTATGTCCCAAGTTACCTTATATGTTATGTGATCTTTATATAGTTTTTATGGTAATCTTTTGGTTACAGAAGGGTAAGTAATGAACTTTTATTCAGTGAAGAGTTTTTACTACTTCGAAAAGGTGAAAAGTATTACTTTGATAAAGTATACATGGTTTACTTGTTGTTTTGAAAAACTAACAGTTTTCATTCTTTGTGTATCCCTTACTGTGCTTTTTATGCTCATCCCAAGTTTTTGAAATGTTTTTCACAGGACTTAACGTGGAATAGGGTCAAGGATGGGATCAAGGGAAAGTCATGCAACCTAAAACATGGAACTGGACATGTTTCTTTTTAAGAGTTTTTATTTTATGGAAACTTAGTAAAAGTTTCTACTTTGTAATCTTTTGAGATGTAATAGTTATGTCCTAATTCTCTAAAACTCTAAACCTGAAAAGATCCTCAATGTGAATTATTCATTTAAATCAATATTAAGTAAGGTTTAAGGCTGGGGCCTTATAGTTGGTATCAGAGGTCGGTTTAGATAACTTTAGAGGTTAGGGTATTCATTAAGCATAAGTGACATGACCATAATGGTTAGAATTTCATAAAAAGTCCTAGTTTTAGATAAAGTGAATGAGTTATTATATCTTAGTGTTTATCTTCCTCTTTAGTACATGATGGTTTTGTTGATATACTCACACTGACCTTTTTGGTTTTAGTAAATGGCTGGATCTAGAAGGCACCAAAGTAATGGTGGATGTGAAGGAAACTGTGACAGTTTTCTGAGCGAGCAACTGAATGATATGGGATATGCAATGAGAACTCGTGTGTTTATCCTCAACCAACTATCTGGAGTCATTATTGACCACCTAAACCTTGGTGATTTCTATAACGCATCATATATGCGAGAAAAAAATCCCTACGGAACTACAAGTAATAATCATAAAGGTAAGTGTGTTCAAAAACCCATGTGTCATAGATGTGGAAAGAAACACCTAGGAAAATTTTTCAAAGGGACAGAAATATGCTATAGATGTGGAAATGAAGGTCATAAAGAAAGAACCTGCCATGGAAAAAGGAAGAATCCAGTTGACTCGAGGAAAGGGAATGAAGTTCTTTCTGAGGGATCAATTGAATGTTTTAAATGTGGTGTGCATGGTCATTATGAAAACACATTTCCTATGAAGAAGTTTTATGAATGGGATCACCAAGATCATACAAATACTCGTTTACCAATACCTAATGCCATTCCGATTGAGGATGAAGAAACTGACAATGACCAATCAAAGGTATGGATTATATCTTAACTTTTGTTTTCTATTTTGGAATCTTAGGATATGATTCATGATTTTGTTTGTAGGAAAGAAGTATTTCAGAATAAGTTGGAAAGGAATGGTTAATGGATCATGAAGAATGTTTAATGAGTAAGAAGTCAACATATAAGGGCTTCAAGAGTTATGGTGAAATTCTTAAGAGTATTAAGTGTCTTTTGATGATGGGGTACATTAGAAGACTTTTTATAGTATGTGTAACATTGATGTTTGATATATGAAAATTTTATTCAAAGAATAGTAATCTGTTCTTTTGTGGACATAGTTATAAAGAACCATTTGGGTTTATATGATCCTTACTTTCAAGGTAATTATGGGTTACTATATGTAATGATGGAAAGTGAAAGTCATGAGATAAAATTGAGGTTAAATTACTTTATGGTTATATTTGAAGATTTTATCTCATTATTGGGGAATGTTTTAAGAATTATGTAGTTTTGTAAAAAGGACAACACACAAACCATGTGACAACCCATCGTGTCGGACAAGGCTGCGGGAATCGAACCCACAACCAAAGTGCAATGGGTATTTATCGCCGACCACTGGACTACGTGAAGTCCCGGGTTAGTTTGAATAATTATTTTTAGTTAAATGATTTTATGAATTAATAGTATGTTGATTTTGGGATATCTATGGAAATTTATTAACCTATCATGGAGGATATGTGATTAGGTTAATTACTTTTCAATACGAGACTTTAGGAGCAACTGATGTTGTTTGGAGATAAATGTTATGATTTAACTTGGAAGACTATGTGACTAAATCCTTCAAATATTTGGGTTTCAATCTTAGTTTGGTTTACTTTGAGGAATTTTATGGACAAATTGTTTATCGAATGGTCCTCGTTGAACTTTGGGTTTTGTTGAACAAATTTTGGAGATTAAGAATAGATTTTCTTTTTATAAAGGGTTATACTTTCCTAGATTATCTGATCTTGTACTAACCTTTTTGGTTTTGGTTTTGGTTAGAGTCTAAAGACATGGGAAGTGTATAGTTCTCTTTCGTGGATTAGGTGATTCTCTAGAAATTGATTATAGTACTCTTAATGTGAACAAGTCTTCCTAAATACCCATCTTTTGGAGAAAATATGAGTTTGATTAAAGAATCTAGTAAAATTTGAAAGTCTACATGACAAGTAAGTATGTTTCATTATGATTTAGTTAAGCTCAAAAATAAATTTCTCCATGAAAAGTAACTTAAAACAAAAATGTTGTCTGTTAACTTTTCCTACTGGGGAATCAAATACTGTTTAACCCATCACAAGTTTGTGATTTTCTTATGGTTAACTTTCTCCTAGACATGTTTACTATCACTCTCCATCAGAACATGACCCTTTGTTTTTTTTTCTTCTATGTCCATATTTTCGTACTTGTAATCCTAGTATGGGTTAACTCGGGTGACCTCTGTACTTATCTTTCTTTATTTTAAAGTGATTGTTTTACCGACTCTTGTTCCGATGTGGGACTTTCAAGGATATTTCCAAGCCCAATTTTAAAATTGTGAGGACGCAATTCCCAAAAGGGGGGAAGGATGTAACACCCTAGGTAAATAAATAATATGAAATTTTTATATTTATCCATATTTGTGAATAAAATATTAATATTACTTTAAAGGGGATGCTATGCTCAATGGCGTACCCAATACGCAATAACGAGTTTCTTGGGAATCTTACGTTGCACTCTAATAATAAAATAATATTATTTTAAATGGTAGTTAATTCCTAGCCGTTGTAATGGCAGGAATGAATAGAACTAACTACAAAATTATTATATATGTTTGTCAAATATTTTTACTATTTACAATAAATGTTAGAGGATTAAAAATGCGAATGAATCAAATTTTAAGCGTAGACAGTCTAATATTCTTTAAAAGGTTGATTAACCGCCTTTTGATGG
This sequence comes from Viscum album, assembly GCA_963277665.1. Classification (NCBI taxonomy): domain Eukaryota; kingdom Viridiplantae; phylum Streptophyta; class Magnoliopsida; order Santalales; family Viscaceae; genus Viscum; species Viscum album. The sequence goes on along the minus strand of OY728141.1, from coordinate 459,252,054 downwards.
AGAACCTCTTTTAAATCCACTTTTTGACAATTTTATGTGTTATATTTGACAAAATAAAATTCTTCTTTATAATCGGGACATCAAAATTTACTTTGTGTAAATTTTTGGTATTTTTCCGAAAAAGTTCAATTTTTAATGAATAGTGAAAAATGTTGTATTTTAATTCAAAACCTCTTTTTAATCTAATTTATTTATATGATTAGATTATCTTTTTAATTGGTTTTAAAGTTTATATAGGATATATTTTTACAATTTAATCCAATGGTGGTCATTGTAATTAATATCACTTTAATATTGGACATAAACGAGTGTCAATCTTTTGAAAGATATTATTTCATAAAAACACGCTATTTGTTTTAACAATGGGATTTAATTATAAAATTAATTAATGCAAATTCTATGTTATGAATTTTTTAAAATAGACATCATTTTTGAATTCGGAATATCAAATATAGCTTAGGGTGAATTTTTGGTATTTTTCTGAAAAACATCAATTTTTGATGAATAGTGAAACCACAAAGTGGTGGTTACAAAATTTGATTTTTCGTTTAAATGGGACTTTACCACTTCTGTGATTTGAATTTCAAAAATCCAATTTAAATGATTTTAATTTTTAAGTAAAATGTGGTTCAATGGGATGAAAATAATTTTTGATGAAAAGTAACTTTTAAGTTTTATTAATCGCGATTAAAGGTAATTAGTGTGATTTAAGGTAAAAATGATATTATAATAAAATGAAAATATATTGACACTTGTCCTAACCATATTGGATGAGTTATGGCCGACCAATACAACCCATGGGTCGATTTTTGGTACCCCATGGAGCCACTTGGTTTTGATAATGACATTTATGCCTTTTATTTAAAGTTAAAATAAAAATGTCACAAACATGATTTGTATTACTAATTTTTTTTACATGTGGTTATACAAGTCATAATTTTAACTATAAATAGTCATTGGAAAGATAAAAAGATTTCCTACATCATAGTATTTTTTTTATAATTTTTAGACATTAAATAAATTAAATTCTTTATGACATCATGATAATGCAGCGATGACCTCATTATTTAACGATTTAAATAAAATGGAAAGATAATGCAAAATATAGGACCTACACATGTCAAAAACCTATTGGATGGGTGGATTTAGAACCCTTATCACCTTATATTCGAAACACATCAATGTGGGACCATTAAAATCCAAAAACCATTTGAAAATAAAGTAACATTTTATACTTCTCCAAGAATGCCCCTCCTCTCCTCTTATAAAAGGCCCCCACCTCTACCACCTTACCCACACCTCTCAAACCTTTGGTTCGGCTATGGTCTGATAATTTTGTCTCTCCACGTCCCTCTACTCATCCTAGAAGCCTTAACTTAGGCCGGAAGATCTTCAAGAAACCCTTTTGGTTCAAACCAAAGGGAGTTACCCAAATTTAAGGAGATTAAAGAACGATCGAGTCAAGTCGGACCCGAGGTAAGGGATCCTACTCCTCTCTTTCTTTTTAAGTATGCTCTTTTATGTCATTACTTTTAAAGATCATATTTCTTGTTATTGGGATGTTATTTTATATTACTCTTACTATAATTTTTATGTTCATATGATGAGAGACCCTATTCTCTCTCATCAATCCATTTTGGAAGTTTTGAGTGGCACCGTTAGGCTGCCGAATTTTCGCAAGAGATCTAACCTCTCTTTTTCTTTTTAAGTACTCTCCATTATGTCACTTCTTTTAAGATCCTCTTTGTTATGTTGGGGGATGTTCTTTTATATTCCTATTTCTATAAACTTTATGTTAATTTGATGAGATACCCTATTTGATCTCATCAATCCATTTTTGTAAGTTTTATGTGGTGCCGTTAGGCTGTCGAGTTTTCGTAAGGGATTTTTCATCTCACTTTTATTCCCGTGAGATTTATGCTACATTTTCCACAATTTCCTTTGAGTGGTGTATGTACTGCCCATTATTTTACTCATTGTGTAATATAATTTCATTTATGAGTATTTACATCAATGTTGTATTGTCCTTCTTTCACAGGGTGTATGTTTCGAAAGATACCCATGTCAGTAAGGGAACCTTTCACCCTCCTCTTTTTAAAAGACTTATTTTGTTATGCCTTTTAATTCACATACTATTATGTTGGGATATTTTCTTCTATATCCTTATTGATTTAAATTTTATTTCCATATGATGAGATACCTTTTTTATCTCTCATCAACTCATTTTCTGAATTTTGTAGTGACGCCATTAGGCTGTCAAATTTTTGCAAGGGAACTTCTTAACCCAAATTTGATTCTTTGGGATAAACTTATACTCATTGAATATGTCTTTCTATTAATATGTGTGAATAACCTCTGATTGTTTTACACTTAATATTCACTTATAGTTGGTGTATTCGTTTGTCACACATAATTATGTAATTGATTTATCCTTAAACCAAAGATACCGTCTTTGTAAGGGACTTCATCTCAATCTCCTTTCATTGAGGCATATTTCGTTTTATACACAACTTTCTTTTATACGGTGTATAAACCCCTTTTAATTTTACTTTTATACAAAAGGAATCTTTTTCTATGAAGCGTTTTACAAAATGACAAAAAGGAATGTTTCTTTTAACGTATGCGGTGACAACAACCTTTTCCGCCGCCGCAGGTATTATTTGATCTTTGGATTCCTCAACAAGCCGTAATGTTTTTAAAATAAAATAAATACCATATACTCTTTTATGTATTTTGGTATTGAAAATGGTTTTGATAAAGGATTCTATTTTGCCAATATATTTAAATGATATATTGTGATTGAAATGTGGAAATGTTATCATTCCTTTATATTGGTTTTATGTGTTATAATTTTATAATGGTACTTGGACATTTTACGGGTGGTTACGTGATAAACCATATGACGGGTGGTGCCGTGAATACCAGGATGGGTGGTTACGTTATAACCTCCAATGCATTGGGTATGGAAGTCGTCCGTATGGCTATTCCATTAAGTATGTATGGAAGTTGGCCGAATGGCTATTCCATTAAGTGATATGTGTGGAAGTCGACCTTATGGTTATTCCACTTAAGTATGTTTATGTCCCAAGTTACCTTATATGTTATGTGATATTTATATGGGTTTTATGGTAATCTTTTGGTTACAGAAGGGTAAGTAATGAACTTTTATTCAGTGAAGAGTTTTTACTACTTCAAAAAGGTGAAAAGTATTACTTTGATAAAGTATACATGGTTTACTTGTTGTTTTGAAAAACTAACAGTTTTCATTCTTTGTGTATCCCTTACTGAGCTTTTTATGCTCATACCAAGTTTTTGAAATGTTTTTCACAGGACTTAACGTGGAATAGGGTCAAGGATGGGATCAAGGGAAAGTCATGCAACCTAAAACATGGAACTGGACATGTTTCTTTTTAAGACTTTTTATTTTATGGAAACTTAGTAAAAGTTTCTACTTTGTAATCTTTTGAGATGTAATAGTTATGTCCTAATTCTCTAAAACTCTAAACCTGAAAAGATCCTCATGTGAATTATTCATTTAATTCAATATTAAGTAATGTTTAAGGCTGGGGCCTTATATAAATACTATAGGAGAATTGGTTAGAAAAAAAATTCATGAAAAAGTATTTATAATTTAAATACCTACTCTGAAAGAAGGTTTTTTGAATGTTAGATTCTTTTATCTTTAATTGATTGTAACTAAACCAGAGATTAATCTTCGAGTAGCACTTCACCCATTTCAAAAAATCAATCAAATCATAAATCCAAGGAAAAAAATATTTTTATTTTACCATAACATGATTGAGATTTTCATAATCACAAAAATTGGCATTGTGATCCATCATCATTCATAGAAAAGTGAATTGGTGCCACCCATATTGACACACCCAGACAAATAAATTCTTTCACTAAAAGTTCATCCAACTAATTCATCAGATCTTTATGTTCATCCAATTCCATGAGGTTAAAGTGAATATAAACTATTTCAGTACCAGAAAATTAGTTAATAAAAAACTAAATCTCCGTTGTCGATGGTAAACTAGAGAAGACAGAAGGAAACATTTTGTGAAAAATGATTAATAATGGAAGAAGAAAACTACAAAAATATTCTTTTTCCAGATCAAAGAAATACACTTATATCACTTTCACCAACTCCAGATAAGAAGGCCCGGTCCTAATTCAACTTGGGTCACATTCTCTTTGAATGAAATGACACACACCAATGGGTGTTGTAAAGAAGACCCATCAAAGGTAGAAATCAATCCTGACATTATTGTCATTGAGAAAATCCATCCAAAATATTTCATAAAGTGGTTTCATGTCTAGAACGTAGAAACTACCAGTAATCTAGACATATAATAATGATAAAACAAAAGTGAAACTATAGTGACCCTGCTCTCTCTTCATACCAATGGTTATAGTTATATCCCTGAAATATGACCAAATATCCATAAGAATATTTTTTTAAAATTAAAAATAAATGTTGATATAAATTATTGAGATACACCAATATGAACTTAATCAGTTGCTAATGATGAATTTATAGTGATGGTACCTCTAAAAGTTAGTGGGCCAATATCCGCTTTCTCCATAGTCTCTTCCAGTGCATGAAGAATCTTCATTATAGATTCATATGGATGAAACCATTTTTAATGGGAATAATTTTATTTCCCTATAGTCTAATATGGATATGATGATACCTTTCCATTATTTGGAGTGGAATAGATAAAAACAACCTCTGTAAGTGACCTGAACATTCTCATGAAATGCAATTCTTGGGTGCCTCATAGAAAACCCTATTTGAATTCCATGATATTCCACACTTGTATAAAATCATAGGACATCTTCTAGGAATAATATGAGTTCTGGAATGAACCTTATTTCAAAAACCAAAATGAGTATTATCACACTTTTAATATTCTTTAAATGAACCCATGCTACCACTAAAAGAGACATAAACTCCGAATAACCATTACATTCCATCCATGTCCACATAGACCCTCAACAATATAAATAGAACATCAAAATAAGAATTCATATTCAGAAATAAAACCTAATAATTAATATCTTCTCGAATTACCAACTTGAACCGTCAAGTATTTATCATCTCCATTGATAATATATCATGTACAAACTACTCTATCTTATAAAAATAGTTTTTATACTATATCATGGTCATGTCAGCCAGCCCAAGTTTAAAAAAATCTATAGCCTTTGAAAAAACCATTAACTCTAGATAGACCTGATGGTTGAAAATAGCTTTAATTTCTTTCCACTCTTATTCAACATTTTTCTTAATCGTCACCATCTTGTCCAATCATCTCCTACTCAATCCTTCCAGCATGAAGGTGAAAAACTTCACCCTGATTTTTTCAGGTGTCACCAATAACCCAAAATAATTTTCTATCTTTCTCAACAATTTTTTATATTTCATAGGTTCATTTGAGCCCTTTAATTCTGGTGGATTCTAGTGAATTAATTCCTATGAACAATTCAGGGATCATTCCATTGAGATTCTGTAGCGATATCCTTAATGGGAACCTATGTCGGTGCATGTCCTAGAGGATGAATATTATGCATGATCACCTCAACTTGACTAAAGTCCACCAGAGGATTCACTCATCAAGGTCTACCAGCAGCATCCTCTTAGGTTTGATACATGATTCTTCTTGGAGGTAGGATGCAACACAACATCAATAGAAAATAAAAAAGACATTGTATAACACTCAAATAGAGTATTAAGGGAATAATAATCTAAAAAGGTAGGAAAAAAGGTTTTTTATTTTAATATATAGAAATCAAATATAAGTAAAATAAAAGAAAAAAAATCCTTAATATGTCTTTCACAAACCACCCCTATTGACTAAAGCTTCATTGCGGTGAGTGGTGTCCAAACACTCAATCACAACAACATTCAATGTCCTGACAACATAACACAACTACATACTAACTTCAAGAGAAATCATCAACCTATATCTGATTCAACTTTATGAAAAAACAAACTGTATATACTATTTATCCAATAACCAATTCAATATTGACATGGAAAAAATGGTATTCCCAATCCTCATAGGTTTAGCAACTATCATGTGGATTCTTACTAAAGATGAATGTGGGAACGACTTTTCTATAGACATTGTGTAAGATGATAAACCAAACAGTATGTATAAAAAAGAAACACCATTGAGAGATGTGTAGAAGAATTAAAATAGGTATAAAAAACCCAAAGTTCCACATTAATGTCCAGAAAGCATGAAATGAACAACCAAAGTCCCAATGGAAAAAACTCTCCATGTCCATGGATCAATAGATAGATCCACGTCCAATAGTTCTTTAACCATTCTAAAACATAATAGACGATAATCTACGAACACCCAAAGGTATCAGTATGGTGTGTTATAAATGACCAAGAGGGTCTCACCATGGATTTCATAACAGATTCTAAAATTTAATTGACAAAATAAAGAGCTTTAAATTTTCAATTAAACTGGTTGGGTATTTCAAAAATGAAATTTAAAGATATCATAATTTACATTTAAAAATATAGAATACATTTTTAATGATGGAAATAATTTATAAAGATTCCTTAAATAAAAATATTTATATAAAATAGTTTATATAAATCATAAGGCATGTAAAACATTTCACAAAAATTGGCATAAATTTATATCTCATAAATAAACAAGTGAGCAATATCAGTCATCAGTTCAGAGGTACGATAGTTCCAGGTTATGGGATACTCACACTCTCAAGTGATAATAACTATAGTGTGTATAAACATCCCTCAAAAATAGAATGGGATCACACATTTATGTCCCACTATGGAATAATATGTTCTAAAAAGTAATTAGTTTGATGTTGGAATGTTTCAATCCAGTGCTAGGGAATTTCCATCATAGTGTGCTTGTCCCAGATAACTCACTAACTACATAAGATTTCATGTGCTCTAATACAAATAAACATGGGTAATTTATTTTAAGACTAAATAAAATATATTATATTATACCATTTCAAAAATTCTAATTTCCCATTTAAATAAAAATCTTTTATTTTAATGAAATCATACATTTTTACAAGATAAAACCCAATTGTTTTTATCAAAACCATTTTCAATTATTTTCTTTCATATATAGGAAATTGAAATCAATTCACAAATTAAATTTCACAATTCAATTTACACAATAAAATTTATCAATTTAATGGAATGAATTTCGATCAATTTCACATTATTAATTAAACAATTTAATTTCCCACAATTTTCCATGAATTTCACAATCACACCCTAATTCAATGAAATTAGGAGTTTTCCCAATTTCCAATCAAAATTCAGTTTCCAAAAATCCCAATTCACTATAATTGGATTTTTAATCAGTGAATTGAAATAAATTTCATTTATAATACTATAGATATTTAAATCCACAATCATGTAATTTATGATTAAAAAAATTATTCCTCAATACAGAACCTCCTAAAATTATCACGAAAACACAAAGCCCAGAATGGAACCCACCTAGATGAACAATGGCATAGATGATATAGAGACTATACATAGAAAACGTATTAAAAATAGTGCTTATATCAATTTTTCCCTATTTGATCTATGATACCATATAGAATAAAAGATAAAGAGACAAAGAGGCAGGGTGAATGATTACCTAGAATGTAACATTGCATTCAAAACTATGACTAATTGAGGAATGAGACACCCTATAATGGTTTTAGGGCTCTGATAATTCTTGGGGAAGGCTCTTGGGTGAAGAGAAAATAAATCTATAAAGGATAAAATTAATTTTTTGGAAATACACATGTTTAAAAAAACATTTGGGACTTTAAATTATATGAAACAAAATTATACATCGTGTAATTGAAAATTCATAAAATCAATGAAAAAATAGCTTCCTTTTGTAAAAAATCAATTAATTATTATTTTATAACTTAAAAATCATCTATCCACCTTAAACTGCATATAAATCCTCAGAATCCTTCAAACCCCAAAGGGCACATGTTGTGAAACCAAGACAAATCTAACATCACCATTATTGGTATTCTTTAAATTCCATATTGACCCTACCTGTATAAATAACAAAGAAAACCATAACAGGTTTAAAACACACCTATCATAAGAGTAGAAAGATTTTACTCATACTCTTTATTTATATTCATTATCTTGTTATGTTTATTCCTAATAATTATATCTTATTATGACATTAATAAGTATTTCTATATTTTTTTAATATTGTTTAACATTTTTTAACATTTAATATATATATATATATTATGCATTCTGATTTGTTAGATATTTTAAATATGTTATATGTCATGAACACAGGGTTATAGAAATGAATTGTTGATGAATAACACACTACCATATTTGAAATAACATGATGTTATGATATAACCAGAACATGTGTGGCGTTATTTTCTTATTGTTTATTATTATTGTTTTTATATCGAACTCAACACATCTTACATTACCAATATTAAATTATTACTATGTCGATACAATATATGTTGTTTCTCTAACACCAATATAGCTAATAATTAAATCCCACGCTGTAACAACCCGAACATTTATGAATAAAATTCCCATTCTTTTAATGTCTTGTGGATATATAAATCACATGAACTATATTTTTATTATTATTATGGAATATAATTGACCACTACATATCATTATCGTTGATAATATATCTGTTGAACAGTGATCACAGAACTGATAATAATATATGGTTTTAAAAAATCCTTTCGACATAGAGAAAGGAGATAATTTCCTCATCTAGTATACATCGTCCATACAAATCTTATTTGTTGGAACATAGAAATGATATACCTTCACTGGGCATGGATCTTGACCAATACTATGTCAAGCTTCAACACATTAAGCATGAACAAAATCACCTATGGGAGAAGTTAAAGTTAATAGAGATTACCACCCAGGCAATGTTATTCAAACCACCCCAAGAGTTTTTCACTATCGAACATCTTACCCTTAGGTCTTAAAAATGTTTTATAAGGGGCTTTGTAATAGGATATTATTTACTTATTTTGTAATCCTTTTATATAAATAAAATTCTTATTCCATTAATTCCTTTATGGGAATAGTATTTTTCAAAAAAAGATGAAATGACTAAATATTTTTAGGGTAAAAAGGGTAATTTTGAGAAATATATACATTATGTACTTTATTGATAATATTATAAAAAATATTATAAATGAGAATCATATCAATTACATATTTGTAAATTATTATGTAATTAGTTTGATAAGAGTTATACTTTTATACGATAAATCAAAAAGTGTAATTTTAATGAATTTATTTTAAATAATTAATGATTTTTTGAAATAACTAATATTTTTATAAAATATCATTATCAATTTACTTTTATTAATAGTAAATCAGTATATAATTTTTATAAAGTCAAGTGTAATTATTATTAAGGTTTAAAACCCCCTTTCGTCAAAACATGTCATTTTTCAATAAATGGTGTTTCTCACATTAAAATTGGATGTTCACATATTTATAAAATTATTTAGATAAAATAAATATTATCTTTATAATCAGGACATCAATATTTTCCAATGGTGAATTTTTCTTAAATTTCAAAGACAATCGAATTTTTGGGTAAAAATTAAATAATATATAAATTTAGTGTGTTTTATGACAACATAATTACCCAATAAAGATGTAATAAATACCATAAAATGGTTATTCTACCAAATATATGTTTAAAATTTAAAATAATCAGATTTTATTTTTATTAAACTTTTTTTTATAATTGCTTTGTGATTCTTCCAAAATATATTATATATTTTATGATTTTCAATACATTTCCTTGAGGTTGTGACTCACCTCCACATAAGAAAGGATAATATTTTAATGAAATCATCCCTTGGACTTATGAAATAATTTTTTCCACTCCCTTTTCCTATAAACCATGGGAAAACCATGATATATTTTTCTTGTTAATAAACTTTTAGTGTGTAGTGTCCAAAACCTAAATAATTAATAATTCCCCCTCTTTTCTTATATAAACCCACACAAGAACCCATTCATCTTCACTAAAACTCCTTGAAGCTCTTCCTAAATCTTCTCTCCACTCCCTAGTTTCCTCCAAAGGATCCCCCATTCTCCACCAAAGCCTATCATAAGCCATTGAGATCACGCATCCACGTAAGGGATTCCTCTCATCCCCTTTGAATTCAAGAACCCTCTTTGCAATTAGTTTGTTTAATTTCAATTTATTGTATTTAAATACTTTTTTAATCATTAAATTACTTTCCCATTGATGTTATTTCAATTAGGGATCATTTATGATCCCCCATTTGGATCCTTACCTAAGACTTTACTAAGCCGAAACTCCGTAAGGGATCTCCCTCGCTCTTTTTTCTTCAAGCACCTCTTTTAGGTCATGTATTTTATTTTAAATTTTATTGATTTGGTTTATGTTCTAAAATAAATTCATACATTACATTTTATTTATAAATTATGGTATCTTCATTTCACTCCCATTAATCCCCCCTATGATCCTTTAAACCCAACCATTACTATGCCATAATTTTGTAAGAGATTTATCTCTTCTCATTTCCAGTCAAGAATTTCATTTATATTATGAATCTAAATTCCATTACACATGTTGAGATATTATGCTCCATGATCCAATTACTTTCCATCCAATTAATAAATGATGAGATACCCATTTATCTCTCATCAACCAAATTTAATAATTTCTATATGTAGTCCTTATGTGGCCAAAATTACACCATTATTTTCCTGGACAAAATAATTATATAGTGAATAAAATTCTCATTTCTCTGTCAAGGGTATTCACCATTATGCACATATAAAAATTGAATATAGACTTTCATTTATGTATTCCACATTCCAGTATCATCAAATAAATAATAATGTTGAATGAATCCGTGTTATATGATCTATGTGGAACACTTCACCATGGCATTGAAATGATTATGAAGGGTGCTCCCTAGTAGAGCTCCAATGCATTGGGTAATGTTTAGTGTCATGATAAATCATGTTTGGTTTGAATTTTACCTGATTAATTTTAGAAATTTTTTCCAATTTGTTGGGGAAAGGGTTTACAATATTTTTTTATGTTTATGATGATGTTTTTTAAGTTGTTCCCATGTTTTTGTGTTATGATAATAATGATATATCATTCCATTATGATTCATGTTTCTCTTGTGCTCAATTGATATTACTATTACCTACCATGTATTATATTCTTCATCGTATTCCTTGTTTACTCCCTTACCATGATTTATAGCTCACTCTTTTATTATGTATCCCCTAAGATTATCCCATTCAATTTAATGTATGAAGGAATGTCGTGGTCATGAAAAAGAAGTTTTATATAAAGATGTAGAATTTTATGTCTTAAGTTGTCATGTAATGTTAGTAAGCCCCTGATATAGTAGAGAACAATATCATTTAGCTTTTATTATGTGATTTTTATGTAATAAAGCATGTTTAAATGCGTAATATAGACCAAGGTTATTATAGTTGGAATCCGATTATAGGTTTAGTTATTTTGGGATTTGGAATAGAACACCCTAGTGAAATATTTATGGATAAGACTATATCTACTAAAAGAACTCCTATATTTTGGTGATTATATAGATAGCATGTTATCAAGAAAATACATCATTGTCTAGATACGAATAAGTAGAGGTGACTCTGGTACATATGTATCTAGGGATAAATCCTAAAAACAAGGCTTTGAGCTAGTCTCGAATAGAAACTGGTGGATGAAAACCAGAATTTCTACACTCTTGGTTATATAGTCCTAGGGGATATTCTTTAATAAAATCATAAGAATTTTATGAACCACTGTTAAGGAAAGAGAAAAAAATTCCCTTAATAATATATGTTATAATGTAAATCATGCATAACATAGATCAAAGCTTATAAATCCCAAAGTTAAGAAAATGAATTTTATTAATAAGTTATCAAATTTTTTCATTGGATTCCAATTTATGTGGTTAATAGTTTAAAATAAATACCCCTATCTTTCCTTTTATTCTATCCAATGAGATGAAATATGAGCAATTGAGAAAACAGTCGATGCAAAGATCTATGAGATGACTGCTCGAATGAGATTCCCAATGTGATAAAAGTGAGAATCATAAACTTTTTCATGTTAATATATTAGTTAACCCAAGTTTTGAGTAGAAATAGGGTTCAAGAGGAATTTCCTACCAACCCTTATAATGAAAAGGTCACAATAAAGAGCTTCATAAGGCAAAGTCCTCCTACTTTCAATGGATTATCTGATCCCTCGATCACTGAAAAATAGATCATCTCTATTGAGAAAATCATATAAATCCTTCAATATTCTAAACATGACAATGTTCTTATAGATGATAATTGTATGGAAGGTGAACCTGATCAATGGTGGACATTGATCAAAAATAAAAATCTTGAGGAACAGATCGAGGTGACAGAATAGAAGGATTTCAGAAGAAAAAAATTGATAAATATTTTCCCCGCACCCTCTATCTTATTATGTAATTATATTTCCTCGCACTCAAGAAAAAGGAAGACACATCTATTGGGGTGTACATGGAAAACTTCAATGGAAATTCAGGATACACCTTTTGTTTTTTCGTTATCCCCAAATTCAAGGTTGACCACTTGTTTTGTGGGCTAAAACCTAGCATACAAAAATCCATAGAGATCCATGACATTGACTGCTTTGAGGAGATTGTATGATGTGCCTTCAATATTGAGATGGAAATCAGTGAATCTAAGGGGTATCATGGTGATACAAAGTTAGTAATGTGAAACGGGCGGGCCGGGGCGGGGCGGGCCAAGCCCGCACGGGTTTGAGCCCGCACGGGTTTGACCGCGAAAGCCCGCATATAATGCGAACAAAAATTTTCAAGCCCGCCCCGCCCCACATAAACCCGCGGGTTGCCCGCGGGTTGCCCGCGGGCTTACCCACCTTTACAAAAAAAATATTATTTATAATCATTTAAATACTGTATTTTTTATCATTCTTAAAGGTATTTCTGGGGAGAAGTTTGAATTAAAAATAACTAGAGTTTTAAAGAATGTGATGGAACATTTTTTGTAGGTTAATGGTGGCATGCGGTAATGCTGATGTGGCGGCGAACAATTGCGATAGAAAGTATATGAGTGATCGGTGATGGGTGATGAATGATAATGTTGATTGTGTGGTGATGTGAACAACTAAACCCGTGAATGAATGAAGTCTCTCCAGGTAACAATCAGTTTCAGAAGAAGCTATTAATTTTTTCACGAGGTTCTATCCAATTCTCTTAATAAAAAAATTAAATTAAATAATAACAAAATCAAATCAACCTAAAAAATATTATGATTATAATAACTTTTATAGAATTGAAACCATGTGCAGGGGTGATGAGTTCCATTTTTTGAGATATGGGTTGACACATCATGTGAATATGGTTAATAATTACTATATAAATAATATTATATTATATTAAAACAATAAATATAGGCCTATTTAAAATTCACATGTGAATAAATGGTGAATTAATATGACCATTACGGTGAGAAATCATATGTCACCGTTTAACCATGATTTTTTTATTAAAAAAACTAAAATGTTAAAGAAACATATATTGTAAAAATAATATATATTTTTTTAAATCAGGCCTGCGGGCCAGCCCGCACCCGCGCGGGCTCAACCCGCATTGGCTCGCGCCCGCGTGGGCTCAACCCGCATTGGGCCGCACTCTAAACGGTCAAAATTTTTAGGCCCGCCCCGCCCCATATCCGCCCAATACCCGAAAAGCCCGCGGGCCGAGAGTCCGCTTTGCATTGCTATACAAAGTGTAAAGTAGACATTAATTTTGGTGTTCTTATGGATAAATCCAATGGTTCTATGAAATTCCATCATCACACTTTCCAATGGTGTGGAAAGTAGCTCCCTAGAAATTTCTTAAAGGGGATGAGGAAATGATTTCGGTGCGGCAAGGAAGGGACCAAGCCAACAATTGTTGAAAATAAAACTCCACTACTATGACAGAGGAAAAGAATTCTCCATTCCATCCTAAACACATTTTTCATTTCTACAATTGTAAAGAACCAGGGAATTTTATGAACCAGTTCCTTAAGCCATGGGTTTTCTTAGGCAACCAAAAACCTTTAAGGATGAAAGGTTGTGCTTTTACCATTACTAGTACAGAATATAATCTCGATAACTATGTGGTTATAGGTATTCTGGATATTCATTAAAGAATAGGATTGTTAATTTTTGTCTGTTTATACACATTATTTTATATCCCAAAAGTTTCATAGAATAATCTAAAAACCTCCAAAAATCATGGAAGTAGAGATGTCAGTGAGAACGAAAAATGTGGAGAATATGTTATCCCATGAATATAAATCCTCTCTTGATAAAAATTGGGGATTGAACATCCCAAATAACCTCATCATATATCCTATGGTGGAACTTGATGCAATCAATGGCATGGATTGGATTTCCCTATGCAGACCTGACATAAATTGTTGCGAGAGGGAACTAACTCTCCATATGGTGAATCGACCCCCGATTCCGTACAATAAAATGAGGAGGATGAATCTTCATTGGTAACATTATATAAATAATGGATATTACTTCCCTAAGAGCATGAATATATTTCCCAGATAATTGAGTCTAAGGAAGGAACCATCCTCAAAGACATGACTATTGTGAGGGAATTCACTAATGTGTTTCTGAATAAATTTAATGGTATTACTCCTAGAAGATATGTTGAATTCTTGATTGATATTATACTTGGGGAACTATGCATATCAATGTTTCTATATATAATGTCTGTTGTGTAGCTTGAGGAGATAAAGAACCAAAAATAAGAGAACACGGATAAAGGGTTTATATGCCAAAGTGCTTCACCTTTGGGTGAAACAGTCATCTTTGTTAAGAAGAAGGATCGGTCAATGCACCATTTCATCGATTATCGTGAGCTCAAAAAAACACAATAAATAAAAAGTATCCTTTTCCATGAATTTATGAATCATTCGATCAGCTATGTGGATCACAATACTTCTCCAAGGTGGATCTATAGTCTGGATATTACTATATAAGTGTGAATAAGGAGGATGTCCCCAAGACTTCTTTTCATAGAAGTTAAGGTCACTATGAATTCATATTAATTCACTTCAGACTAACTAATTCTCTATATATCTTAACAAACATGATAAATAGATTCTTTATAAATTACCTTGAAAAAAATTTGGTAGTGTTTATAGATGATATTATAATATTCTTTAAAATCAAGAAGGAGCATGGGGAGTATCTATGCACTGTACTAAAGACCTTGAAAAAAGATAATCTCTATGAAATGTATATCAAGTGTGGGTTCTGTTTGAATAAAGTCTCCTTCTTTGAGAATATCATCACAAGAAGTGGGATATATTTGGATCCATCACAAAAAAATGATGGATATTCTATTCCAACATCTATGATAGATATCCATAGATTCCTATGGTTATCTAGTTGTTATCACTGATTTGTTAGAATCTTCTCATGATTGTGAAACACTCTATCCAAGCTAACTAGGGAAAGATTCATTTTTTCATGGAATATTGTATGTGAATAAAGATTCATGATGTTTAAAAAGAGGCTTATCAATGTCCGTGTGATCACGCTACCCCCAAGTGGGGAGATTTTCATAATCTTCAACGTTGTATAAAAGTAGGGAATGAGTTGTGTATTAATGCAGAATATAAAATTAATCATCTATTCCTCAAGGGAGTTCAAAATTAATGATTAAAAATATCCCACAAATGATCTCAAGTTCAAAGATGTGATATTAGCATTGAAAATATAGCAGCATTATCTCTTGGGGTGAATGTATGAAATATATATAGATCACAGAAGTCTCTAATATATATTCACAAAAAATGTGATGAATAAGCACCAATGAAGATTGTTAGAGCTCGTGAAGGATTATGACTACTCAACACATTTCCACCCTGAGAAAGAGAACAAGGAAGTAGATTCTCTAATTATAAAGGACCCCACGATTCTATCATTGATGAGAATTGAAAAGGATCCAATATTCTTAGATTCTATGAAGTTGGAAATGGGAATTATAAAGAATAGAACATCATCAATCCATTCACAAATGATTTCTCAACCGTATCATTTGGAAAGGAAAATGGATTCTCAAGAAGATGATGTGGACACTTAGAATAAATTGGAAACTATAAGAATAGTGAAATCCTATGAGTTCAATGTTAATGAGAAATGAATTGTGTGATTTGGTTCAAGACTATGTGTTCCATAAAATCTGGAGTTAACGAAAGAACATTTGGATGATGCACATAGTTATAATTTCTTGATTCACCCAATGATTACAAAGATGTGTGGAGATCATTGAGAGAATTATTGGTGGGATAACATGAAGAAGACGATCCTTGATTATACACCAATGCGACTGGTATGTCAGCAAGTGAAGGTTGATGGAAAAATGTCTAAGGGGATTATGAAACCATTACCCATACCAATATGGAAATGGGAGAACATCACCATGGAAATTATAACCATACATATAAAGACATCCAATGGAAACAATTCTATATGGGTTGTTATAGAACATCTTATAAAGACATCACACTTCATATCAATTCGAGAGGATTTCCATTTGGATCAACCAAAATAGATATATATCAAAGATGTGGTATGGATGCCTGGTGTACCCCTATCTATTGTATCTGATCGTGATACAAGATTCACCTATATGTTCTAGAAGAGTCTCCAATATGCTTTGAAAAATGGCCTGAACATCAAGAAGACTAGTCACACTAAAACAGATGGAAAATCTGAATGGACTATCCAAACACATGAGGACATGTTGAGAGCTTGATCAATAGACATCAAAGGATTATGTGACCAACATCTTCCTTTCGTGGAGTTCTCTAACAAAAATAGTTTCCACTCAAACATCCAAACAGATCCTTATGAAGACCTTTTTGGGAAGTGGTGCACAACACCGTCATGATGGCATGAAGTTGGGTAAAAAAATCATCCAGGTCTATAAATGGTTGAAGAAATGGTGGAGAAGGTTATGACCATCCAGTACAACATTAAAATGCTTAGATTTGACAAAATAAAAATGCTAACAATCCTCGACATGACCTGGAGTTTTACGTCTGAGACATGGTATTCCTCCACATATCACAATGGAATAGTGTTTTGAGATTTTGAAATAAGGAAAAGCATATTAGAAGGTACATAATCCATTTTCATATCATTGATCACATTGGAGTAGTGGCCTATCGACTAGAACTCCTACCAAACCTGTATCAAGTACATGATATGTTCCATGTATCACTCTTAAGGATGTACATATAAGACCCATCACATGTACTCAATCTAGAGGTGGTACCACTAGATAATGACCTCTCATATGAAGATAAGACTGTGGAGATCTTAGATTACAGGGGAAAATTTCTACAAAATAAGCTAATTACCCTTTTCAAAGTGTTGTGGAGAAACCACAAGTTTGACGAAAAACATCAGAACCAAGGAAGTGATGAGGTTTAGTAACCATCATATTTTTAAGTGTGGGAAAAGTAAATTTTGAAGGAGATATTTTTTATGGGGGAAATGTTATAATGAATTGAACATTTTTTATTAAAATTTCATTTTTTAATGTCTTAAGGATATAGAAAAAATGCACTCTTTTTATTGGGTTTCAATGACCATAATGTATCATTACCTTTGATAATATAGCCACCGAACAATTATCGTACAATTAATATAAATATAAGGTTTTAAAAATTCTTTTAGACTAAGAAAAATGATATAATCACCTCATCCAGGAGACTCGGGATGTACGAAGATCATTCGTATGGGCATGAAAAGGAGGTATAATCTCTGGGCTTCAGACTTGACCAAGACAAAGATGAGCTTCAACATGTTAAGCTTGAATGTAATCACCAATGGTAGAAGTTCATGTTAATTGGGATTACCACTCGGGTGATGTTATCCAAGCTTCCCCAAGTATCGGTCACTATCTCACACCATAACCTTAGGTTTTATGCAAGTGTTATAATGGGTTTTTAATAAGTTATTAGTTTTTTTTGTAAACCCTTGTTATAAATAAAAGTATTATTCCACTAATTCCTTTATGGGAGTAGAATTTCTTAAAAAATGATGAATTTGATAAATTGAATTTTCGGGTAAAAATGGTTCTTTGCAGAAATATGTACATTAGTGTTTTTATTAATAATATTAGAAAAATAATTCTTATAAAATATTATTATATCAATTCCTTATCTATAAATTATTTGGTAATCAGTTTGATAAGTGTTCTATTTTTATAAGACAAAATTGAATGTGTAATTTAAAAAAAAGTTAATGAATGAATTAATTTTTGAAATAATTAATATTTTAATAAAATATAATTTTCAAAATAATTTATTATTAATAAATGAGTATATATTTTTAGGATGTCAATTAAAATTTTTATTAAGTTTTAAAAAACTATCTGTTTCAAAACCTATCAATTTTCAATAAATGTCGGTTCTCAATTTAAAAGTGAAAATTAAAATATATAGAAAATTATTTAGATAAAATTAATATTGTTTTTTGGAGTCAGTAAATCAAAATTATCCAATGGTGATTTTTTCATAATTTTATGTGGTAGTCATTTTTTTTGTAAAACATAAATAATATATAAATATAGTGTGTTTTATGACAACATAATGACACAATAGTGATGTAATAAATACCATAAAATGGATCTTCAACCAAATATATGTTTTAAAATTAAAATAATTAGATTTTAGATTTATTTGAATTATTTTATAATGCCTTAGTGAATCCTCCAAAATATATAATATATTTTTTGAATTTAAACACATTTCCTTGAGGGTGTGACTATCCTCCACATAAAAAATTCTAATATTCAATGTCTTCAGAATTTGGCATAATAAAATAATATTTTACACTACCTTTTTCCAAAAACCATATTCCAAAACCATGTGTTTGTTTGAGGTTCTGAATATTTTAGTGTGTAGTGTCCAAAACCTTAATAATAAAGAATTCCCCCTCCATTACTATATAAACCCACCCATGAACCCATTCCTCAACACTAAAACTCCATGAATCTCATCCTACCCCTACTATAATAACCCTAAAGTCCTCCCAAGGCACCAAATTCCCTCACGAAGCCTCTCCCAAGGCATTGGGATCACACATCCAAGTAAGGGATTCATCTCCTCCCCTTTGAATTCAAGAAACCTTTTGCGAGTAGTTATTTTAATTTCAATTGCTTGTACTAAAATTTGATAGTATTAAATAACATACTATCCAATTGATGTTATTTCAATGATGGATCATTTATTCTCCCACATTTTTATCCTTACCTTAGCATTTATATGTCAAAATATTGTAAGGGAACTCCCTCTCTCATTTTTTCTTCAAACTCCTCTTTTATGTCAAACTTTTAATTTCCATATGATTGATTTGGGATATGTTATTATATAACTCTTTAATATCCATTTGATATGTACATAATGGGATAATCCTTTCACTCTCATTAATCCTCCATATGATTTTTTAAACCCACCCATTATTATGCTGAAATTCCGTAAAATATTTCTCTCTTCACATTTCCATTCAAGTATGTCATTTATATTATGAATCTAAATTCTATTTCACATGTTTGGATTTTATGTTAAAAAACCCCTTATAGTCCATCACACTTATAAATGATGATATACCCCTTTCTCTCTCATCAACCCAATTAAATAATTTCCATAAGATATCGTTATCCTACTGAAATTCTACAACGATTATCTTTGCCTAAATCATCATGTAGTGAATACCATGGCCATATCTCTATAAATGGTATTCAACTTTATGAACATATACTTATTGATTATAGACTATCATATATGTATTCCAAATTCCATTATAGTGTAATAAATGATGATGTTGAATGAATCCATGTTATATGATCTATGTGAAACACTTAAGCATGATATTGAAATTATTATTAAGGGTGAACCATGATAGAGCTCCAATGCATTAGGTAATGTTTAGTATCATGATACTTCATGATGGGATAGGGGTTTACCAGATTCATTTTTGGACATTGTCCCCCATGTTCAGACATGGGTTTACCTGATTCCTTTATGTTTAGAAGGTACTGATTTAATTTGTTTCCAAATTTCCATGTTATATCATGACTTTATTATTCATGTTTCTCTTGTGCTCCATTGATATTCCTATTACCTAAAATGTATTTAATTATTAATGTTATTACTTGTTTAATTCTTTATTAGGCTTTATAGGTTACCCTTTTTTATGTATGTACTCAAATTATTCCATGCAATGATTTGTACGAAGGAATGTTGTGGTCATGTTTAAGAAGTTTTCCATAAATATGTTATATTTTATGTCTTAAGTTGTCATGTAGTATTATTAATCCCCAAATATGCTAAACCTCTTGATATTTTGGGTTATATTAAGTGATTGTTTATGTAATAAAGAATGTTTAAATGTGTAATAATGACCAAGGTTGTTATAAAAACAATGGGGATTATGATTCTCGACTTCTCCACTATTTTTGAACTCTAACATACTACACTACAATATGAGTATTTAACACTAGTTTATCATCAGGATATTGTTCTTTGTTATCTGATGAATAATGGTAAATTAAGTCATCTAATGGTTCCTAGTGTAGGGTGGATCAATTTTTTGGTCATGAATGAGATAGGTTGCTTAAATTGTGCTTCACCAATACAAAGAAGAATAGTTTTTTTATTTATTCTTAAAAATTCATTAAATGAATATAACATAGATATAAATATTTAAAAATTATTTCATACATTGAACTTGGGTTTTAAATTATATTATTAAAAATGGGATTCTCTAAATGGTATTTTAAAAATTTGAATTTATTTTCAAATTAGGATGGCCCGGTTTGATTATTTTAGTTTATTTTAATTATATAAAAATGGTGATTTAACAGATTAAATACTTGTTAAAAAAATAGTGAGAATTTTTTATGTTTCTAGAATTGTTTAATTTTTTTTAATGTTTTTTTGATATATGCAACTGTTTAATGTGTAATGTTTTGATTGATGAATTGAATAAGTTGGAATGGGTTATTAAAATTACCCTTTGATAAAATGTGAACTATCTAAAAAAATGGATCATCAGAACCCTAGATCAAGACTTGTGGTTCATCTTACATAAATTCAAGTGTTTCATTAAGCTTTGGGTTATCAAGACCATTTTATTGGTCCCTATAATTTTTTTCAAAATCAGAATAAACTTCAAATTCTTCTCATAAACATTATATCACTAAAACACCACCTAAACCACCACATACTACATGAAGAAATAAAAAGAAAAAATTCCCACTGTTGTTGATTTAAATTCCTTTTTTATTTTTAGGGTTCTGATCTATTAATTTAATCTAATGATATATCATATAATTAATCCAAAATTAGAAAATTGGGTTTTAAATAGATAAAAAATTTATTTATAATATTTTTAACTTAATAAATGTCACACATTCCTTTCATTCAATGATTCCCGACACTATAAAACAATTTAAACAACCATAATTCTACACTTTATATCTTAGAATAATTAATCCATGTATTTTAAATGATTCATTATGAATTAAATTATATGTATTACAAGCTCAAAAATTCTATGTATTTATTTATATTTATAAATATTAAAATTACTAAATCAAATAAGATTAATATGGAGTGAAAATGATGGGTGTTAATAGTATGAAAAAAGTGTAAGAGGATGGGGTGAAAGGGTTAATAAAGTTTGAAAAAGATCTTGAATAAGAACCATCTAAATTTATATATCTGTATTTATGATGTTCTTATTGAAGAATAATTATTCCATAGGATTTGGAAGAACCTATGATCTATCATAGAATATATTTCAGTTATAAGAGTTGGAGTAAAAATAGGAAAAAATTGAATGTTGTTTTTCTCTGGCATAATACTTCATTTTATGGATCATATAATATGATTACAAGTATGGATAATTATGACGACCATATTGAGGATGTAAATATAGGTGTGAGGGATGATGAATATCATATCGTGGAAATGAAAATGAATGTTTATGATGAGCATTATGATTATCCAAAATTAGTTTGAGATGTTAATGTGTTGCAAAAGATTCCTCGGTATACTGGTTGTACTGAATATATTACATTCTCTACCACACTAAAACTATATAATTTAGAATCATAAAATGTATGGAGTGACTCATGTTTTACTAAAATATTTTCTATTTGAAATGATATTCTCATAGAAGATAATATGATTCCATGATGAACATATGATGATCTATGAATTCTACATTCCTTGATCATGATATGTTAAATAATACATGCCTATCGAAATGACTCAATACTTTTGAAAAGGACCACATATCACTTAAAAAATCCCAAAGTGTGATTATTCATGATACAAAAAGGATTATCAGGTCCTATGAATTTTTTGGTAATTTCTATTTATTTCAAGGTTCAGGAACATATATAGAAGTTAGGAGACTAGAAGATTATTTATGTGTCATGCAGATTCATGAAAAAAAGATGGAAAAAACATACACCCAACAAAATATCCATAGTATAAGAGACTTGATCATGAGTATCATGAATTTTTAAATGATTTGAGAAGCCTAAAACTTGATCTATCTATATATTGAGTGAATCATTTTGGTTTTCAAAGAATCACTCATAGTATATGAGAATTTATGTTGGTAAATTATAACTTTCCACTATAGTTATGAAAAATATGAAAATACATTATTTTATCTCTACTTATATTAGGAAAAAAACAATATAGTAATAATATTAATGTTTATTTGGATCCATTTTTCCATGGTTTGAAATTGTTACAGGATTCATTTTTTATATTGTATGATGATTATGGAAATGAAGATTTCACATTGAGATCCATATGGTAAAGGATGATAAATGAATTTGATGCTTATATAAAATTGTCATGATATAGAATTAAAGTAACACAAGGATGTACTATTTTAAAATAAGGTACACAGTCAATTAGGTTGATACATTAATTAAAGTCTTTTTCCTAGGACATCATGTATTTTTACCATGAGAATATAAGTACTGATATTTGAATACATAATTTTATTGAAATTCAGAAGAACATACAACATCAACTCCAATAACATGTGATTAACTATTTGGTAAGGAAAAAGACATGTACACAGCTTTTGGTAACTTTTTTTTAAAAAATCCAACAAAAATAGGTTAAAAAAGGAACACCGTTAATTTGAATTACAATAATTGATTTTCCATTACTTCATGAATTTTATTGATGTTATTCATGTTGAAAAAATTTATGTGAAATTTTCATTGGATCAATATTAATAACACAAAAGAACAATGGAATTAATTCTAGGTTGTATAATATTGACCTAAGAATATAGAAACAGTTGGCCCTATTGAAATGTAAAAAATGAAATTTTCTTTCATTAGAGGCTTAAACTATTTCTAGGAAGTGGAGATAAGTTATTCATCCTCTTAAATGATGTGATATTGTCATATGAGTATTCATCATATATCAATAATATCATTTTAATGAATTATTTAATTTTAAAGAGTCAAAAATCACATGACTATCATGTTTTGACGCACGATCTAATGCATGTGGTATTATTTTTTTCAAAGAATGTCCATTATACAAAAAATCACTATTTCCTTTTGAAAGATATTCCCAAAATTCTTATAGACTCAATAAAATAAAAATATATGCGAAATTTTATTTTTGTCATATTATGTCAATTGAAGATGCTCTTCCTGTCAACATTTTTTGATATGATGGTTCACTTGATAGTTCTATTGGTAAATGAGATTATATTATGTGCTCTAATGAATTATTGATGGATGTGGACCATTGAACATTATATAAAGATTTTAAATGGTTAAGTCAAAAAATTGAAGTTGTCCTAGAGATTTTATTTTAGAGAGATATGTTGTTGAGGAAGCCGTGGTGTTCTAAATTGTCTACTATCCGACGTAGAAATAATTGGTATACATAAATATCATAAAACCATGTGACTTTTGTGTGAAAGAATTTTTGGAATAGTTGTTGTCACAATTACTTTTACAATGTTGGAGTGGTCCAACCTTTATGCCTGACAAAATATTTTATAGCTTGTTCCTTATAGTGAACCAAACTATGTAATTCATATGAATTTAATTTCATAAAGGGTTGAAGGATAGATATAAAATAAAAATGATCAATAGTTTATAGGATGGTTTCAAGACCATATTATTAAGATGTCAACTAAAAATACGAATTCAATTTATGAATAACATTGATGGATAGCCAGAGGAACAATTGTGCCTATATTTTCTTCTAATGGTTATACATTCTATAATAATGAACACGATGAATGCAGTTCCATGAAAAATAGTGGAGTTACACTTGTGTCTAAAGTGATTATTATTTCTATTACCACGAGAAGAAAATCATATTTATGATAATATGTCATACTATGGAAATATCTCAAAAATATGGTTTTTGAATTTTATGACATTCCATGTGATTGTAGTTCAATGAAAGTGTTTTGATATTAGGAGTTTAGTAAAAATAGATGAATTTATATTTTTGAAAGTTGATTTCAGTAAGGAAGTGTTCAAAGAAAAATCTATTATATTATAATCACATATATTATAAACATTTAATGTTTCAAACCAGATAAATTGAATGAGGTATATTTTATAACTATTGACCAAACCATAAAAGGGTAAAATTCCAATTCAACCAAGGATGAACCTTTCAGTGGGAATTCAAAATTAATCTCAGAGTTGTCCCAATGTTTTTGAGGTATTTTGTGTCAGATTATACCACAATGAATGAATTTTTATACTCGATAATGGTAGAATCCCCCTTAAACAACAAAAATAATTTAGTTCAATATTTTTTCTATATTATTTTCTATCATACATTGAATATCCACACACTATTATCTCTAGACTGCTGAATTTACGTAATGAAATTTAAATTTTCATCCACTACATCGGAAAATGGATTTTACACATTCCAATTCTCCCAAGTTTGCGGAACGACATGTTTATCAACATTTTGATGCTCCCAATGAAGATGTACAATAACTTTCTAAATATATTGATGATACCAATCTAGAGGAAAAATATATTTATGAGGTTAATATTGACGAAGTGGTAGATGGTGAAAATATTATGTCTTAGAAAAAAAGTGTTCTGTAGTATAACAATGTTATCAAAAAAATTTAAGGCATGAACCAATGGAATCAAATATTATTTTGGATGAAATGAACACGGAAAGACTATTAACCCCAATAATTCAGGTTTAATAGTTACATTTGGATCATCACTAAAATGTGAATTCTAATTGATATAGATTCGTGGCACAATGTAATTCCCACAAATAAGACACTAATTTGTGAAGATATTAAGGTAAGATTGTGATATAGTTTCCTTATTATACTAAAAGATATATTTAATATTTATGTCCTCTAAATTATCCATTATAGAGTTGATTTATGGTAGATAAATTCCAAATGAAATGTATATTAATTATCATTGGAAAGACTTATAGGGGAATTGTGAAAATTATCATGAATTATAATCTCAAATATGCATAAGGGAAAATATACCTACATCGACCACTAATGTAAACATGCCTAATAAACCAACAAACATGGGATGAGTTTATTGGTCATCATAAGGAGAAATATTTTGTGTAAATTATGATTGGTAATACATTTCATGAAAATAAATTTATAAATCATATTGATTATGAATTTTCAATATATTTTATAGAAACTAATTACTGAAAATAAGTAATGTCCAACAAAACAAACATATCCAAACCATAAAGCTAGGATAGGGACGATTCATTAGAAAAATGGTACATATTTTAATTCTAAAATAACAATATTATTTGACATGAAACAATGACACAATTATAATTTATTTTTTATATACATATTGATGAATATAAATCCAAATCCACTTCCATCCCATGTTATGTTCTTTGGAAGGATTCATGTGTAAATAAACATGGGATAGAATTGATGAAAATATGAAAAAGTGTGGGAATCATGTGTATATATTAAAAAAAAATATTATTTATAAATAAAAATAATTACTTTTTTTCCTATATTTTTATCAGACATAAACACAAGAACCTTCATTAGTTATACCAAAGAATAGGTACATTCAGTGGCCTTGAATCATCCAAAATAGAATGGCCACATTAGAGTTGGGGGTTTTTGGGGTTTCAATAGAACATATTTTGATAAAAATTGATATAGGTACAATGAAAAAAATGGAAGGGTTGTGGGAATGATTTTATAATTTAAAAAATATAATAATTGGTAGTCAGAGTTGTTAGAAGATGTTATGGGAAGAAATAAAGGAGAAGAAAGATCATATGAAAAAACACTATGTTGAGATCCGCCACCCCATTGCCATTGAGGCGAGCCATTACCCTAAAAGTTATATCCTAGAGGAAGTAACAAATATTTTTATATTTGTCTCTATGAAATATGAATCATAATTAGAATGATAAATTTCATAAATTTATATTTTATAGGGTGAAAATGATTTTTATTTATATATATTAACACCCACCCATTTCATTATTGGTAGGTGTACTGTGTAAAATATCTAAGGAGTTATTATAAAAAAAATATTTATATAGTTCATCTAAGAGTTTGGATTTACATAGAACATGAGTCAAGTACTAAGCTACCTCTTTAACATGATGATGGTGATATTCATACAGTCATGAAATCTATTATGACTTTCTGAGCATGGTAATTAGATCATTTGAAAATAAATTTAAAAAATAAGGTATTAATTTCTAATATATTTTTCATGAAAAAAATCTAATAACTAATTTAAAATTCCTGAACTGATGAATTTTATTACAAAAAAGACATACGAGAGGGGGTGAACATGAAGGCCAAATCAAAAAAAAGTATATGTATTAACAGGAAATAAAATATTCTAAAAATATTCAGTTACCCCACAAGTTAAATATCTAAATTTACAAACATTAAAGGTTTAAGTGGATACAACATTTTTTTGTTGATACAACCGGAGTTGATTTTGAAGAATATTTGTTTGGAAAGGACACCAAAGACTATATATTTCTTTATAAAGTAAATGAAATTCTCAATAATTAATGGGATGGATTTTATGTTGTTAATGTCTACATGAGGTGTGTTCTAAAGATTTATTTGTCTAATAGCTAATATAGTATTTTACTTATAACTAAATACTATTCATAATATTTTTCGGCATATATATCTATAGTATTTGAATGGAAAACACTGTGAGTAATAATTTATACTCATTAGTCCTCAAATCACAGCTACAGAACTATTGTCATTAGATGAAATGAAATATGATGTGTTATTGGAAGAACAATCAACTGTGTTTAGAAGAAATGTACATATGAAAGATAGTTCTTAATACCAATTTTTAATGGGTACAACTCAACAATTTAATCATAGAAAATATATTTTCATTCATTTCGTTACTTATTCCTTTTTGTTTTTAGGAAACATTGGTTACCCATTGATGTAAAATTTTATACTGTAATGATATTTTTATATAATGAAGACATTGATAACCAAAAAAATGACCACATGTGATGATGTTTATCAATTTGTAATAAACCACATATAACATTTTTCAAGTTAACATCAAGTTATAAATTTCGTATTATTTTTAATGAAAATTATGTTATGATATTGTGGTGTTTAAATATCCTAAAAAAATCATGGCATGAAGAAAGTCCATGAAAAAAATAATCCTATCACCTTCTACAAATGGAAAATTATTAGGGTATATATAATAACATTTCAATTTCAAAACATAATTCAATACAAATTATGCAATTTTACCAATTTTTCTACAGTGCCCAGAACAAAATAATCACATGTAAAGATCATCACTATGTACCTTAGTTGAGAATTTATATTTTAGTAAAAAGATATCACACAATCAAAACTAAGAAAAAAACATTCATATTGATTTGATATTTTAATATAAATTTATTATAGTAATTTTTTACATGTATGAATAAAATAAACATCAAAATGATACATGATGTGTATGGTATGACTCAACATGTATTATTTTAGATGAAAATTAAAATTTAGGTCAACAAAACATCACTTAATTAGAAATATAAAAAAATTAATGTCTAGATACTTTTGTAAAACTATCCATAAATAAGTTGTGATGTGTATAACTCTATTGTACCTCAATCAGATACCTGGTGTTCAGAGTATGAATCAATAGTGTATGTTGTCATTTTAAAATTGAAAATTTAGTTCATAACAAGTGTTACTCAATATAAAACAATAATTAACACTCATATTGTCATGATCAATTAGTAAAATGATTTATAAGCTAATTTGGATATGTAGGAATTAGCCTCACATCAAACCAACAAATGATGTGACTGGTATAACATAAAGTTCATGTTTTTAGCATAAAATTCATTTTACTATAAAAGGATTATAATGTACTGAAAACATAGGAAATGTATTCATATTGTTTTGATAATTTAGGAAAAGGATATAATTTTAATTTTTGATGTATAAGAATTATCCTCAAATCAATATTATGCATGGTGTGACTAGTGTGACTCCAAGTGTTTCCTTTTAATTAAAATAGAAATTATATTTAAAAATACAAATCAAATACTCAAGACCAATAAAAAGTATAAATAATATTTTAATACTTTAGAAAATTGATCTATAAATAATTTTTTATGTGTAAGAATCAACCACCCCTTAATTCAATACATTGTGTTCTTGATATGACTCAAAGTGTCCATTAACAATTTAAAATTGAAAATGTAGTTCAAAACACATGTCAGTAACTAAAAACTAATAAAGAAAACTCATTTTATCATGATACTTTAGAAGAATGATTCATATTCCATTTTTGACGTGTAAAAATAACCATCACATCAAACCAACATAATATGTGACTGATATGACTCAAAGTGCATGTATTCAGTTTAAATTATCATTTTATTAAAAAATTAAATTCATTATCCAAACCAATAAATTTCATTCAGATTGTCTTGAAACATTAGGAAATAATCCTTATATTGTTGGTTTTGTCCAGGAATCAACTTCACATCAATATGATCCATGATGTGACCTCTATGACTCGGAGTGTGTCCATTTATTTAAAATTAACATTCTATTTCAAAACACATGTCACATATTGAAAAAATATCATGCACATTATTATTATTTTTATAGTTTTCAAAAAATATACATAAGTCATTTTTAAATGTTTCAATCATCCACACATCAATCTAATACATGGTGTGTTCAGTGTGATACAATGTGTCTGTTATTTTTTTAAAATCGTCAGTTTAGTTCAAAACATGTGTTACTCTTGTAAAATTGAGAAAAATGCTCTTATTGTCTTGATACTTTAAAAAATGTTTAAAAACTCATTTGTTACAAGTTATAATCTTTCTCACGAAAAATCGACACATGATGTTACTGTTATGACTCAATGTGTCTGTTTTAGTTTAAATAAACACTTTAGATAAAAAGTAACATGACAAACTCATAACCATGAAAATGAATTTATATTATCTTAACACATTATTAACATTATAATCATTTCATTTTTGATTTGAAGGATTAATTCGTATATCAATCCATAAAAAGGTGTCACCGATATCACTCAATGTGTGTCTTTTTTATTTAAAATTGACATTTTATCTCAAAGAACACATCACATACTCAAAACTAAGAGAGAAATCCATATTATATTTATACATTTAAAAAACAATCCATAATTCATTTTTATCTTTTATGAATAAGCCACAGATCAATTTGATACATGTTGTGTCTGGTATGACTCATATTATCGATTATCAGCTTAAAATTAACAATTTTAGTTTAGAACGTGAATCCCTCACTAAAAACCAATAACAAAAATTCTTATTGACTTGATACATTACAAAAAATATTAATAATTCATTTTTATATGTATGAATTAATATAACATCAAAATAAAACACGATGTGACTTTTTTTACTCAAAGTATGTGTTTTTAATCTAAATTATCATTGTATTAAAAATTAGACAAAACATAGAAAAAAAAATAGAACATTCATTTAGATTATTCTGATACTTTAGGAAAAAATCATTAAGTCGTATTGACATGTAGGTATAAAAAAAAATTCATTCTGACACAATGTACGACTGGTAGGACTCAGGGTGCGTCAATTTATTTAAAATTGAAATTTTAGTTGAAAACACACATCACATACTCAAAACTAGGAAAACACATTTTGATTTTTTTAATAATTAGAAAAATGATCCATACATCATTTTTGATGTGTTGGATTTAGATTCACCTCAATCAGATACACAATGGACCTCTATGACTTAATATGTTTTTTCGTGATTGTAAAATATAAAGTTTAGTTCTAATCATTATTTACTCACTGATAAAAATGAAAATTCACTATAATTGTCTATATACTTTAAAAAACGATTTATAAGAAATTTGTGATTTTTAAGAATTTTTTCACATCAAACTGACATACTATGTGAATTGTATCACTCAATGTTTATGTTTTTAGTTTAAATTTACTTTTTATTAAAAATGGCACATGACTGCCTCAAAACATAGAAACCACATTCATATTATTTTTATACTTATGGGACATAATCCTTATACCATTTTTGAGATATAGGAATCTACCAAACAATAATTAGATGTATTTTGTGACTTTAATGGATCCAAGTGTTTCTTATATTTAAAATTGATATTTTAGTTCAAAAAACATGTCACATTATAAAAACTAATATAACACAATCTTATTGATTTAATAATTTATTAAAAGAATCCATAAGACATTATTGATGTGTATGAATTAACAATATCTTCATATGATACAAGATGTTCCTAGAATGACTCAAACCGTATGTTATCATATTAAAATTTTCAATTTAGTTCATATATTATGCCACTCATTAAAAACCATGAAAATATTCTTGTACTGACATTATATTTTTGAAAAGTTATTTATAATACATTTTCAACATGTAGGAATAATTCTGAAGTCAAACATTGTCACGAACTAACCCGGGTCGACCCTGAACCGGTCACCCGAGCCGGTCCGCAACATGTCCCGAGGGGCGTTCCCGATCCCCCCGGGATGGCAACCAGTTCCGGGAATCAAAGTATACACGAGGGAACGATTTAAGCCCAAGAGATAAAACAAGGACCAGATAAATAAAAAGAACAAATAGAGCATGCAACAAAACGACAACTAAAACTTAAATAAACATAGAACTGATACAAATACAAAGTATAATTAAAAAGAAGAAAAAATGGAAACAAGACACCACTACAACGATCTCCATGTGACCCCTTGGTCACCTCCAAACAAAAGCCCAAAAATGCTCCCACATGAGCAGCCACTATGAAAGATCTTGAACAACATCTGAACTTGCAACTGAAATGGTAAAGGATAGGCGTGAGCAAAAAAATGCTCAGTAGGGATTCCAAAAGTAAACCACTGAATCCAAGTGTTTCCTTACCCAAAGTTGTCTGATGACACAAGTTTGGAAATACAATTATAAAAATAAGGTTTTCCCATTTAAACAAAATAACACCTCTTTCCCACAATGAGGACCAACTCACACCATATATTATTTCAAAAACACTATCATTTTATAAATAAAACCAAACAAGTGATATCAGGGTTGTGCAAAAGGGAGACAGGTAAATAATACATGCTGAAAATAGATTAGTGTAGCAGAAAAATAAACAAGCATTACGAGCTGAAAATAAACCAGTGTAACAAAAAAAAATAAAGCAATACAAGATGTAACCATGGGTGATCCTGAACATCCCTAGACAACCCCTGGACGCACTCGGTTCAGAACCACCTACCGGCGTATAGTGAATCCACATAGTCTATAACCCACTGATCACCCTCGCAACAAAATCAGCGGCAAATCCCACATGGCCTCTCTATCTACCAGGGGGAACCAACCCGTCTAATTGGGGCTGGTGAGAAACTGTCACTCGATAATCTATAAGACGCCCAGGAACCCATGGTGGTTATAATTATACTGTGTAGGTAGGAAGGTCCTCGCACGCATGACTCATCTCACCGCACTTGCCTTCCTCAAACACGGACGCTTCCTATACGTTCACCCATAAAGTGTTACACTAGACAGGAGCACCTCATATATGTGTTCAATCATTCACATTCAAGAAAGTGCCAACCGGGCTGCTATAACATATAAACTTTAAAACATTTCAGAAAACATTTACTATTTCAAATCGATAACACACATTTATTCAAAATATCTTGCAAAAACCACTCTTACATTTACAAAACCAATGGGCCCTTAAGTTCTAAACACACATTCAAACACTTCACAATTATCAAACATGCTTTTACCCTTTTCTGACCCACACCAAAACATGTTTTAAAATGAATGGTCAAACCTTAAAGAACACATTTTAATCCATGATTTCCAAAATACTTAAATCAACACTTTACCAAACCACATTTAAAATACTCTTTAGAAACCACTCAAGGGGACCAAATTTATTTGAAAACTAAAATCCATTTAGAAGACTAAACTTCCAAGAAAACACCAATTACCTTAAAAACTTAAATGGCCACCTACATTATTTATAGAACACAAAACAATCCAAAAAAAAACATTAAAACCTTTCCAAAACATTTTAACACATTTAGTATGCTATACCAACATCAAACCATAAACAACCGAAATCCTCTTTTGAAATTAAACGCATACCAAGAAATCATTTTAAAGTCTTGCCCCAAAAACCACCACTTCCCACATTATTTTAAAGGAACGCCAAATAAAACATTGAATTCATTAAACCTTTACAAAAGTGTTTTAACACAATAACTAAGTCATAACACAACCAGGACAAGTTCATTATTAAACAATGTTATTGCAACATAATAACGTTGATACATTTCATAAGGGACCATTTCCTTCTTAAATAAACATAATCAATTCAAACATGCTTTTTAGGTATCATAAACCTATTCAATTTACACTAAAACTCATTTAAAACCTATTTTTAACAAATCAAATAAATTCCAAATTGCTACAATAATTTAATTAAGGGTGCCATAGAGCTGCGAAACTATTTTATAAATTTATATAAAATTGAAAGCATCAAAGGAAAGACTTTAAGAAATAAAAACTTGGAAACACCTACCTATAGCTCATGCGATTGGAATGAAACTTCAACGGGAAGGAGAACCGACGCCCCACGGACAAAACACACACCCTAAAACCAAAGCAAATCTGAGATACAATTAACCCTAACATTTAGGGTTTGGCCAACAAGAAACCCCACATGAAAACCCTCGAAATTAAGTGAGGAGAGGAGAATATGGAGAGGATACTTACTGGATGGAACCGTCGGAGGGAGGAGCAGCCTCCAGAAGAATTACCGGAGGGAAGGAGGGTGTGTGTGAAGCAGGGAAAGAGGAAGAAGGGCTGCGTGAGGGAAAAAAAGAGTTGAGCATGATGAGGTGTAAGGAGGGAGGTGAGAATAATTGGTAAAAAAATAAAGAAGGGATAAATAGGGGGGAGAGGGTGGTGTGTGGAGAGTGGTGTGATGGAATAAAATAATAAAAAAAAGTAGTAATAGTAAGGGAGAGGGAGGGGTGGCGTGATGGATAAAAATGAGGAGAGAGCCGTGGAGGATAAAAGAGGGAATGTGGGAGATAAAATAAAAAAAAGAAATAAATTAATGGGGATAGGTGGTGCATGATGGGTAATATAAGGAGGGGGTGTGATTGGAGAGAGTTGAGTAGAGAGAGGAATTAAAAAAGAAATAAATAAATGGGGAAAGAGGGATGAGTGGAGAGAGGAAGCGCATGGGATAAAAAAAAGGGTGAGGCGTGATGGATGAAAAAAAGAGGGGGGGGGGAGTGATCGGAGAGAGGGATAAAAAAAGAGGAAATATTAAATGGGAGAGAGGGGGAGGAGTGGAGAGAAGGGGAGTAGAGAGAGGGATAAAAAAATTGGGGGAAAATTAAATGGGAGGGGTGAGGCGTGGTGGATGAATAAAAGGGTTTAAAACCCTTTTAAAAATATAAAATTTAACCACAACAAGAATAAATAAATAAGATATATGTTATTAATAATAATGATAACAATGATAATAATAATAATAATGATAATAATTATAATAATTTAAATTACAATAATAATCAAAATTTTAATGACAATATTTATAATAATTTTAAAAAAAATTATTTAATCATAACAACGCCATTAATTTTCTTAATGATAATAATAATAATAACAATAAAAATAATCATAATAATAATAATAATTTTAATCATTTTATTCATTTTATTTTAAATAATAACAAATTTAATAACAACCAAATAATAATTATATTTCCAACCATTTTAATGATAATAAGATCATTAACAATTTTAATTAAAAAAAACATTTTTATATACACAACAATGTTATTATTATTATATGTTAAACATTAAATTTATTTCATTCTGATAAATTATTATTATATTAAGTAATTGGTAACTGCAGGGGCATCTGGGCCGACCGCACGGTTACCGCCAACCGTGTGGTGCCCATGCACCGATCCGAAACTCACCAAAAACATCAAATAAAAAAAAATTAAACATGCACTCAACCCGCACCTTGACAAGACTTACCGAATACATAAAATAATAAAATAAAATAATTTAAAAGATCGGGGTGTTACAAACATGAAAACAATGTGATTGTTATGTCTGCAAGTCTACGTTTTCAGTTTAAATTTGAATTTTAGTAAAAAATAAACATGACATAATCAATAAAAATGAAACACATTTTTATTATCTTGATACTTTCTGAAAATTATTCATATGTATTTTGTGATGTGTATGAATAATTGATATGTCAATATAATGCACGATTTGACCGATATGAATCAAAGGGTGTCCTTTTATTTATAATTTCCATTTTATTTATGTGTTGTTTCATATTTATGTTAAATTTATTTTTTTATAATATTACTAATAGAATAATTGTTTTCATATATAGGTGGATTATTTTTGAGTCAGGGTGGTTTGTTTAGTAACCGATTCCATTACCTTTTTTTGACATGAGTTCAAGTACAAAAGACAATGAAACCATTGATGTTTTGGAATGTATGTGATAGTTCTTGATAATGTAATTATAAAAAAATGTTTGAAATGTTTATAATATTGTGTTAAATAAAATTATTTGTAATGTAATTTTTATTTGAATTTAATTATGAATTTTCCATATATGTGTGTATTTGTTGCTCCATTGTTCGTTATTTTTAACAGCACACTACAAGTGGTCGACCTATATTAGCAGTATAAGAAAAAATGGTAAAGAACCCCTTTATTAAAACTTTCCCATCATCTGATTAATGTGTACTAATTTTAATGATTCTTAGATCAAAAATACTTTTTGGCCCAAATAATGCATTTATCTGGCACTTTTAAAATATGCTTATGTATTAGTGATCCAAACTTAACTAGCCCCTTCTATATTTTGTGGGAATGACAAATAAAATGAATTAAAATAGAAGAAAATTTCATATGAATAAAATTATTAGATTTTTTTAATAGATAATTCATAAAAAAATTAAATTAGATATTAAAAAATAAAAAACGAAACAAAGATAAATTAAATATCATAAGATTTGGTAATATTTTTTAAACAATGTAATCCAACTAAAAAATCCTTGGTATATTCTCATTAAATTATAATTTCAAAATTATTAAATTAATTTTATTACAACATCATGAACATTTGAGTAAGTGATATATTCTAAAAGATATGATAAATTTTATTGAATTTTATAAATTAAAATATTATATTTAATATTAAACTATATATAATAATAAAACTAATTTATTAAAAATATTATATATCATAACGATGATACATTAAATAATGTAATAGAAATTTTTTTAACTTCTAAATCATGTTACAAATATTGAAATGTTCTTTTAATTTTACTTGTCCTATTTTTTATATATTAATTCACATGAACTTTTTTCTATAATACTTTCTCAAAATCCATTTCCCTCATTGAAATAAAAATTCCTTCATTTTGTTAGTTTATTATATAAAAACAATTTTATCATAAACATTTTTTATGAAACATACTAATTAATAGATCTACATCATCACATGCATCATTCATGATAGAATTGTGAACTAAAGGAATAGCTATAGTGTGTTGGTTTTGGCCACATCATGTTCTGCCTTGGGAACACCACAACATGGTGACATTCACTACACCATTGTGAGTTGCATGTTCATGCACCTTATGAAATAATGTATTTGACCTATTTCAATTTATCTATATTTATTATCATAAATGTCTATTCATACTGATATTATTATTAGAGTAGTTTTAATATCCCAAAAAATATTAAACTGTAATCATTAAATATATGTAGGTTACAAGGGGTTGTAACCTATGATGTGTTTATGAAACATTTAATTTATTAGGATGAATTTTGAGCTTCCACAGAAATTTATTGAATGAAATGTATAATAAAAAACTTCTTTTATTATTTCTCTGTGTGAATATATCAAAAAATCACATCAAATTCTATAATATCTATATCTCATTTCACTCTAAATGTTAAATATGGTTCTAACATACCATGATGTCAAGAGAGGTCCTAATTGAGTGTTAGGTGATTCTTATTATTTTTGGATACCTCCTATGGAAGGAGTATCATAGTAACCTAGAAGTGATCTCAATAAAATTCTTATGAAATTCTCTTATAGAATGGATTGACTGTTGTGAGGTAATTCATTCTTGTCAATTGTTTTTATTCATTCCAAACATAGAGATATATCATGTTTTTTTTGCATTTTAGGGTTGAGTTATATTGTATTTTAGATGTTATAAATTCATATGAAACCCATCAGTGGTATAAAATAAAATCTATCAATTATTGGTGGGATATTTAGATGAATGAATAATCCAGAAAAATTATTTTTTCTGACACCATAAGATAGCCCATAGAATTGAAAATTCCATATTTTGAATTTTCATGTCCATGGAATAGACCGGTGAAGAAATGGTGTGGTGAGTATAAAATTCAAAACCTCAATTCATAAAACATTTTAAATGATAATTTTATGTGTCATATAAAAATCCAATAAAAGAAACGTGCCACTGGATGATTCTCTAGGTTTTAGTGAAAAGATATCTTGTACGTGGTGTCCTTAAAAATGAAAACTTTCCATGACATTAACAAAGATTTTTTAACATATAATATTGAAACCAAAATGTTACACTCCTCAAAAAATATAGACTATAACTTAAAATATAATTTCCTTGTTCTCCTCATGCAATTTGTTTCCACTTTTTGGTAATTCCACAACATAGTTTCTTCTGTTTTAGTTAATATTTTATATAAATTATATTTATGTTAAACATATTAATAACCTTCATCGGTGCATCACCTCAAGGATTATATTGAATCCAATGGAGGATATAAAACAAATATATGTATATATATATATATATTTAAGTAGATTTTATTATAAGTTAATATATATTAACATGTTAAATAACTTATACGGTTTTAAGAAGTTTTAATATAAGGTAAAATATAAAATTATATATAATATTGTATGAATAGTTTATAATTTACAATTTAAATTTTTTATATTAAGTCCTTATGTTGAAATAAATTCCAAATTGAGTTTTTTATGTTGATATGGTCAATGTTTTACACAAATGAAATATGTGATATATTTAATTTATGTCGATTTTTTCATAAATATGAAACATTTATAATTGAATAATAAATGAGTTCATAATATATCTCATATATAGAATATGAATTAGCTTATATTAAATCCATATAAATTGTAATATGAAATGTTCATATTGGATATATGTAAACTATTAAGGATTATTCAGGTCTAAATTGTGAATTTTCTATAATATAATTATTATTTCTTTATAAATTCCATGTCTCTCACTTAAATATATTAATTAATTTTTATTTATTTACTACATGGTTAATTCATTGTTATAAAGTGGTAATTGATGAATTATGATGTAATCTTTAGTTTAATGTGATAAACATCTTCATTGTTTTCATACATTCATTTAAGTAGTTGTATTTTAGATATGACAATTAATTCATTTTTCTTCTACCATAAATTTTTCTTATACAAGTATATTATTTTGAATTTAAAGGTTACTTATAATTTACAAGTGCTATGTGTAACACCCCATGCTTCCAAAATATGTTTCTTTGTGAATAATTAAATAGCTTGTACTATACACAACTTCGAGTTCTAGCACACCACAACCAATCAAACTAGCTATTATGAATAGTAATACCCACTTTTTTGAAATTTTATTTTCCTAAATGGACTTCATTTTTTGATTTAGAATATCAAAATAATCTTAGGGTCAATTTTTGGTATTTTTTAGAAAACAATCAATTTTTGATGAATAGTGAAAGACATTTCATTATTATTTAAAACTAAATTTTTATTTAAATAATTATTTATTTTATTTAAATTTATTTCGTTTCATAATAAATATATAATAATTATATATGTTCAATGTAATTCATTGGAGTCATTTTATAATAAAATTAGATGTATAAAACTTTATTGAACATTTTAACGTCTTTTACTCACCTTCCTCGCGCGTTAGCAAAATTTCATAAAACGTAATATATTTGCTTCTATGGATTGAATTTTAAAAATCTAAGATACATAGGAGAAATAAGAAATTAAAATGTGGTTCAATAGGATGAAAATAATTTATGTGAATGGTAACTTTTGAATTTTATTTACCAAGGTTAAAAGTAAATATGGAAATTAAAGGTAAAAATGATATTATAATTACCATAACACATGTCCTAATTCTATTAGATAAGTGTTTTTCGACCAAAATATACCTTAGGAATAAAATATGATCCTCTTTTATCCACTTGTATTATATTAGGAAATTTATTATATTTTATTTAAAGAAGAGTTAAAGGTGTTAAATTTAAATTTTCATAACTAAAACATTTTTAATATAGGGTTATACATAAGATAAATTCAAATACAAAAATTCATTATAAAGATAAAAACATTTCCTAAATAATGGTATTTTTTTTATGTTTTAGACATTATATAATAAAATTTATTTATGACACAATGATAATGTAGTAATTGCCTTATTAATGAATGATTAAAATAATTGATATTATAAATATCCAAATAAATGTAAATTGAGACTTTTGTTGCATTCCACTAATTTTATAGGTTAATATTACATGTTAAGGATGATTTAATAAATTTATTTCTAAGTGATAAAGTTATTATGACTTTCACAAAAACCAAATACCAAATAGTGTCAAAATTGACATAAATGATTTAAAAAAAAATACTAAATTATTGAAGGATATAATATTCCTAAAAATATATGGATCTACCAAAGGACTTAAATAATGATATATTTGTCATTAATGAACCACTTAAGGTTCTCTTGACTTTTTATAGTATGTTTATTAACGATTTATTATAATAATAAAAGAATACATGGTAAAAGATAAATAATTTACCTAAGAGTTAAATGTAAAGATAAGGTTAATATGGTGACTTAAACCTATATAAAACCTACTGGTTGAGATTTTTTCGACCATCCCCACTTAATTATATAAATTAATACTTTTTATCCATTTTAAACCAAATATTATTGTATAATAAAATAATATTTCATGTTTTCTTAAAGTGACCCTCAACTCTCTCATAAAAGTTTACATCCCCTTCTCTCAAAAAAACATTTCCAAAGCCATTTTTCTCAGAAAAACCCTGCTAAAATAACCTCCCAACTACCCTCACTTAAAACTATAGGCCATACATTGATGGAAAATCCAAACTATGGAGACCTTTTAATCAAATCAAAAGGAAGCTGTCGAAGAAGAGGTAATAATTTCATCACCTCTTTCAAAGTTCTTTTCTTCTTCCACTCCCTCTTTCTTTGTTTATTCCATAAAAAAATAATAACTCAGGTACCATCTACATGATGTTATTATATGTTTGATACAACCATATTCATTATTCTATCCATCCTATCAATGACAAAGTCTTCATACGTGTGTACGTATGGCTTACCGTCTCCATGTCGTGGTGTAGTTTGTTATTTAACACTTCATTATTTGGATGGGTATAATAATGAGTATAATTGATGTAAATAATAATTATTATATGTTAATGATTCATTATATAGGATATTAATTCCAATTACATATGATTTCACCATCAATAGAATGATATTGCCGCTCGTTCATACATACGGATTACCGTCTCTATGAGGGCGATGAGATTCATTCCCCATCACAACCATTCAAGAATAAATTTCATATTAAGATTAAAAAATAACATTTAAAAACTTAATATCATTCTGGATATGAATCTAATTCATCCTATTCATAACAAAATTTACTTACATAACAAAACATATTAAGGAAAATGAATCAGTTAACACCCGAAATGATGATACTACTGAAAAATCATTAACAATGAAATATGAAAAGATCATATATGATATCATATTTATGTATGTGGTTATTATATAACATAATAACAATTATTTAACTATTATAAACTATATTAGTGTACCCTAGACCAAATAAAATTACATGGTATGGGTAAATTCTATAATCTCTTTATTATCCGAGGTTGTTTATACATGCGTATCTACTGTGACCTCTTAATCATCCAAATCTGTGTTTCTTAATAATGTATTTCAAAATTTTTTTTTACAATTTATTAGAAATTGGGTTAAATAAATTTATACCCTTGTTTGAATTTTTATAAAATGGTTTGAAAGGAATCTTTCCGTTGCATTTCAAGAAAGTTTCTTTATGTCCTTTTCGAAAAAAATAAGGAAATAATTTTTTTTAACTTATACAGAGGGTGCAGCCATTTTCCACCATTATAATACCTTAGAAGCTTCCCTAAAAAGATTATAATAATTTTTTTAAAATAAATATTTTCTTTTATAAATATTTTACTTTTAAATTATTTCAAAATAGAAAGAGATATTTCTCTCAAGTAGTTGGATTTCATCTATGTCAACATCATTCGATGGATTTTACACTTGTTTGAAGTTAATGTATTATGGCACAATCTTCTATTTTGTTCTGAAGGTTTTGTGATATATTTGACTGTGTATGAGTTATTTTTATATCTTTCATGGTTTATGGATAATGTATTAAGATTTCGTTTGCTAGTTTAAATACGAATGTTTAGGTTATTTTTCAACAATTTCATATGAGGAATGCATTGGACATAGTAAGTGACAGGTGGAGCCTGCTGTAGCTCCTTGATGCATCGATAGGTCTCATAATACAATATAGTTTCTTATCACATGACCTTGACAAAATCTTATTTGTATTCTTGGCATGAGGCCTTGACTATCTGGTTATGATGTCCGGTATTATGCATTCCATCATTATAAAATCAGCTATTGATATTACATGTAATTATTTGACTAGTAGAATATCAATTTGAAAATGAAAATGGAATTATTTGATTTATCTTTTCCATATTATGTTGTGGTTTATATTTAAAAGGTTTTTGTTTTAGTCTTATACATTTCCTTTAATGTTTATGCTTATTTATGAAAGTTTTTGATATATTTAATCTTTACTGAGAACCTAAGCTCACCTATTTCTATGTTTTATTTTTCCCAGGATGCGAAGAAGTATATTACTATTAACCTGGAGGAATAGGATAAGAGATATAAGTGTGTTCATAGGGTAAACAATGTCGTTGTTTTTCCATTTCATGATGTAATGTTAAACTTACGTATGTATCTAGTATTTCCAATGCTACTAAACTATTCGGTATTTCGATAATTGATCTCTTGTGATCATTCCAATGTTTTGTTATAATGTACTAACTCTGGGTAACTAGGGTCAAGGTGTTATAGTTGGTATCAATGGAAGTTTATTACAAAACTTGGAAGCTAGATTTTGAAAAACTCTGATTAAAAAACATTACCCTAAGATTGGATTTGAGGATTTTAATAGAATAACTTTCTATAATTTTGGTAATGTAGAAATTTTTTTGTTTTCCAAGAAATACATCCATTTCTGGATACGAACAGGTAGAGGCGGCTCTGGCACAGATGTACCTAGGAGTGAAAACTCTGAGAAAGAGTTTTTCGCTTGACCCGGAATATCTTGGTACACGACAACGTGCCTTGATTCACTCTTGGTTACGACACTCCTAGGGGTTATGCTTATGATAATTCAAATTTTCCTTACAAACCATTATGAATGATTTATGAGTAAATACTTCCCAAAGAAAATGATTTTTTAGGATTATGTATTATGTGCATAAACTTTTCAATTTAAGTAAGGTATTTTACTAGTTTGAATTATATATTAGGATTCATAAACTAATCTTGTGTATTCCATTATTTAGAAATGGTGCATAGTAGAAGGAATGGAAAACTTATCAATGCACGTAATCCATAGAGTGATTTACCTCTAACTCATGAAAATTATGGTGGAGCTAGTGATGAAACCATTATAGAAAAAACTTATAACCATACTGGGACAACTCACTCAGGTTAGGAATAATAACCTTACCCATATGGAGCACCCTGATCTACAATGTAGAGGATAAATGGTAGACTGATTCATGAGGCAAAAACCACCAACATTCAATGGGACGACAAATACATTTGTATCTGAGCAATGGATATGTTCTTTATAGAGAATATTTCATGATTTGGGGAGTAGCAAAAGGGAAAAAGGTGTCATGGTAGTTTACCGCCTCACGGGAGAAGCAGATAATGGTGTTCATTAATTCAAAAGACAAAGGAGGATGAAGAAGTATAAAAAAGGAATAGTGTGAGTTTAAAGATATTTTCCTAGAAAAATACATTCCTTGTAACCATCATGTGGTTATAGAAAGACAAATTTCTGAGTCTAAGGAAAAAAGAATATGAGAATGTCTTAAAGTATGAGGCTAACTTTACAAGGATATAAAGGCAAGAAAATAATTATATACGTAACCCAATGAGTAAGATTGATCGGTTATTTGATGGGTTAAATCCATTTATCCATAAGGAATTAGTCTCACAATCCTTATCATAGTATGAATATATTGTCTCATGTGCTATCAATATAGATTATGAATTCACTAAGTCTTACGACTTTAAAACAAAGCAAGAGAAGAAGTGATATGCTGAACACTCTAGAAATGTAAATAAGGGGAAGAAGGGAAAAGTTGAATTTCTATCCTGAAGTAAATGTGGGAAGAAACACCATGGTACATTCCTGAAGTGAATGGGAGTCTGTTACATGTGTGGTGAAAAAGTCCACCAAGCTCATTATTGCAAGGGAAAGAAAGAGGCTATCAATGTTGAATGCTACAATTGTAGACAAATGGGGAATTATGCAAATTAATGTCCTAAGATCCAAATAAACTTACCTCAGAAAAGGACAAGGGAGAAAGGCCATGCTTATGCGATCACTATTGTTGAGGTTGAAGCTCTAAATTACATGGTGGTAGGTAGTTTAATGGTATCCTCAAATTCAGACA
This sequence comes from Viscum album, assembly GCA_963277665.1. NCBI lineage: Eukaryota > Viridiplantae > Streptophyta > Magnoliopsida > Santalales > Viscaceae > Viscum > Viscum album. The sequence goes on along the minus strand of OY728141.1, from coordinate 459,208,405 downwards.
ATGCATTAATTGATTCTGGATCATCACATTTTTTCATATCTTCCTAGTTTTCTATGAAAATTAGATATTTAAATTTTTATTTAACAAGGGAGTTTTCAGTCAAAACTCATAAGGGAAGTATCATTGCAACAATATTTTGGGAATCAGTTCCCATTAAGGCATGTAAATGTTCTTTATCTTCTGATCTAATCATCTTACCCATGTCTGAATTTGAATTAATCCTCAGAATGGATTGGTTTTTGGAACATGGAGTGAAAATTTGTTGTAAGAATAAGGATGTTACAATATTTTAAGATGATAAGAAATAACTTATCTTCTGAGAATAGATGTCACCATTTTATTCTTATTTAGATCTGCCCCTAGTAGCTCTACTGAATTCAATTATTGGGGAGGAAGAGAGTGAAATAACTATGGGTGAATAAAGGAATGTTCAAATAGGGGATGTACCTATTGTGCAATAATTTGATGACGTGTTTCTAGAGGATTTACTTGGATATCCTTAAGAATGAGAAATTGAGTATTCCATTGATTTAATTCTGGGTTCAAGTCCTATATCGATGACCCCTTATAGAATGGCCATTGTGGAATTAGTGAAATAAAGAAACAACTAGAGTAATTGAGTAATGATGGATTTATTCTCCCAAATGTTTCTTTGTGGGGAGCCCCTATTCTTTTTATTAAGAAGAAAGATGGATCTATGAGGTTGTGCATTAAATACAGAGAGATCAATGTTATAAAAATAAAGAAAAAGTATCCCCTACCTCACATTGATCATTTATTCTATAAAAAACATGGATCTCAATATTTATCTATGATTTAACTTCAATATGGATATCATCGGTTATGTGTGAATAATGATGAAATTTCGAAAACAACATTTTAAACTAGGTACATGCATTATTATTTTATAGTAATTCCTTTTGGATTGACTAATGAACACCCTATTTTCATGGTTCTGATGAATAGATTTTTCAAGGAATATCTTGATGACTTTTTAGTGGTGTTTATTAATGATATCTTGGTATACTAAAAAATCTACGAAGATCATGAAAATCACTTATTCACTAATCTGAAAACAAATAGAAGAAAAAAATTATATGGGAAGTTTAGAAAGTGTGAATTATGGATTCAAAAAATATATTTTATTTTACATATTGTCTCTAAGGATGGAATCTATATTGATCATTAAATTACCAAGGAAATCTATGAATATACAGCACCAATAAGTATAATTGAGGTACGCAGTTTTATTGGTTTAGCAGGTTATTATCAGCATTTCATCTAGAATTTTGCCCGATTGGCTAACTCATTAACCAAGTTCACACATAAAGGGGTTAAATTTGTTTGGATAAAAGAGTGTAAAGAATGTTTTTAAAAATTGAATAAAACAATATTCAATGACCCTATCTTGATATTACCATTAGGGAATGATGGGTTTGATATTTATAGTGATGCTTCCATGAAAGGGATTGGTTGTGTCCTTATACAAAATGATAGAGTTATTATCCATGCATCACGATAGCTAAAACATCATGAAAAAAACTATCCCACTCATGATATTTAGTTAGAATATGTAATATTTTCTTTGAAGATATGGAGACACTATCTATATGGAGAATAATGTGAGACATATACCGATCAAAAGAGTTTGATGTATATTATTTAAAAAAAGAACTCATCATGAGGAAAAGATGATGGATTGAACTACTCAAAGATTATGATTTCACTATACACTACCACCTGGGGAAGAAAAATAACATGGTAGATGCTTTTTTCAGAAAAGAGCATGGAGTTTTCAACAAGATGAGCGTTGAAAGGGATCCTATGTCAATGGATCTAATAATAATTGATATTGGAAGAATCATGGAAGGTGAAACATCAATAATTTCTCAAATGGTTTCCTAAATGTCTTTACTAGAAAGGATAAAATGTTCTTATACTGATGATGAGGAGTTTCAAAATAAAATCAAAGCTATGAATGATGGGTGATTGATTGTCTTCATATATAAAGATGGAATTTTGAAATTTGGGAAGAGACTTTGTGTTCTTGATACACCTGATCTAAAAAGGGAGTTGTTGGATGATGCTCATATCTCCAATTTCTTTATACACCCCAGTAAGACTAGGATGTATAGAGATTTTAAGGAATATTTTTGGTGGGACAACATGAAGAAGGATATTACTGATTATGTGTCAAGATGTATGGTTTTTCAATAGGTGAATGCTGGAAGACAACATCCTAGAGGAGTCATGAAACCTCTTCCAATACTAGAGTGGAAATGGGATAATATTACGATGGACTTTGTCATGGGGATACTAAGGAATACTAGAAGGAATGATGAAATATGGGTCATTTTTTATCATTGCAACACCCCAAGATTTCATAGTACGTTATCTCTTTAATGTAATTCAATAGCTTGTGCTACATGCAACACTGAGTTCTAGCACACCACGACTTACCAAACCAGCCATTCAAAAAGCAGTTATGAATAGTATTAACTGAATTTTGAATTTTATATACTCTATATAATTTCATAATCCATATTATCTATTTTTTAGACATAACATACGAACAAATTCATTTTTTCAGATAAAAGAAGTATTTTTCAAAAATGAAATTTTACTTCCTTTTAATGGAGAACCCTTTTTAAATCCAATATTTGACACTTTTATATATTAAATTTAATTAAATTAAATTATTCTTTAGAATCATAACATATTAATTTAGTTTGGATTAATTTTTGGTACTTTTCAGATAACGTTCATATTTTGAGGAATAGTTCAAAATACTAAATTTTAATTGAAATCATCATTTTTAATTGAAATAATTTATAGTGTTAAATTATTAATTTTAGTGGTTTTAATATATAATTAAATTAAATTTTTATAATTTAATATAATTTAGGTCATTTTATGTAAATTCACATTTCAATTGTACATAAACACATGTCAATCTTTTGATAGTTTTTGCTTCTTAAAAACCCGCTTTCTGCTTTAGCCAACATGAATTAATTTTAAGTTAATTAATGAAACATACATATTTTGAATTTGGTAAAATAGACATCATTTTTGGATTTGGAATATTAAAATTATATTAAGGTGAATTTTTGGTATTTTTCTAAAATCTTTCAATTTTTGATGAATTGTGAAAACACTGCTTTATTGTTTAAAGCCGACTTTTTTTTAAAATAATTTTTATTTTTATTTACATTTATTTTAGAGTAAAAATTGATACATAATACCTATATTAGTTCAATTTAACTCATTGGAGTTGTTTTATAATAAGATTAGATGTATAAAATTTTATTCAACTTTTTAATGTCTTTTACCCACCATCTAAACATATTTACAAATTTGCATAAAATGTAATTTTGACGCTTCTGTGAATTAAATTAAAAAAATCTTAAAGACACAAATGACATCAGTATGAAAAATTTGGTTCAATAGGATGAAAATAATTTTTGGTTAATAGTATCTTTTAAATTTTATTTACCATGGTTAAAAGTAAATAGGGTTATTAAAGGTAAACATGATGTTATAAATACCCTAACACATGTTCTAATTCTGTTGGATAAGTTTCTTTCGACCAGAATCAAAATTAGGAATACAATATTTTCATCTTTTATCCACTTGGATTAGATTATGACATTTATTATTATTTTATTTAAAGAAGAGTTAAAAGTGTTAAATTCAAATTTTCATAACTAAATCATTTTAATATAAATTTATATATAAGATAAATTCGACAATAAATATTCATTATAAAGATAAAAATATTTTTCACATAATGGAATTTTATTTATAAATTTTAGACATTAAATATTTAATTTATTTATGACACAATGAAGATGCAATAATTACCTAATTAATGAAAGATTAAAATAATTGATATTATAAATATAAAAATAAATGTAAAATGATAATTTGGAGGAATTAAACTAATTTTAAAGGTTAATATGACATTTTAGTATTGATTTAATTTATTTTATTTGATGTAATAATGTATTTTTACTTAAAAAAACCCATATTCTAAATTGTGTCAAAATTGACATAAATGAGTTTTTAAAACAAATACTATATTATTAAATGTTATAATATTCCTAAAAATAAATGGTTCATACAAATGGTATAAATAATAATATATATCATTAATTAACCACTTGAGGTTCTATTTTCATTTTATAGTAAGTTTATTAACCATATAATATAAAAATACAAGGAGACATTGTAAATGTCAAACTATTTAACTAAAAGTTAAATCTAAAAGATAATGTCAATATGGTGAGATAAACTTTTCTAAAACTAGTTGGTTTAGATTAGTTCGACCCACCCACTCCTTATACTCGAAATAAAATCATTTTAATCCATTATATACTGAAAATAGTTTTATAATAAAATAATATTTCAAGATTTTTCAAATGTGCCCCTCACCTCTCTTATAAAAGGGTACTTCCCCTTCTCTCAAATTCGCATATCCAAATCCATTTTTCTCTGAAAAACCCAGCCCAAATATCCTCTTGACTATTCTCAATTCAACCTAAAATCCTTAATTTGTTCATAAATCCAACCTATGGAGGCCTTTTGATCAAATCAAAACGAAGAACCTGAAGAAAAGATAATTATTTCATCACCTCTTTCAAAGTTATTTTCTTCTTCCATTTCTTATTTCTTTGTTGTTTCCATACCAAAATTATAAATCCATTAATTTATACATAATGAGATTTTATTATAAATATCTTACAACCATATTCATTATTATATCCATCCTATTAATAACAAATTCATCATACGTGCGTACGTACGATTTACCGTATCCACATTGTGGTGTAGTTTGTTATTCAACAATTCATTATTTGGATGAGTTTAATAATGAGTATAATTATGTAAATAATAAATATGACATGTTAATTATTATTTATATATACTATAAAATCCAATTATATACTATTTCACCATTAATAGAATGATATCATCGCTTGTGCGTGCGTACGGCTTACCGTCTCCACAACACGAGGAAGTTAATTTCTATGTTCACCATTCACCGATGATTATAAAAATATATATTATTAATAAGAATGTAATATATGACATAATAATAATAATGGATATATATATATATGTGTGTGTGTGTGTGTATTTACATATATCTCATTCACTTACTTCCATTCAATAAGATAGGAAAACAGAAATCGCGTTTATGCGTACGTATGACCTACAGTCTCCATAAATGGTGTTTTTAATTTCATATATGTATCTATTATACATATTTATAATCTGAATATATATGATACATAAATATTATTTTATATTCTGTAAGTAATTAAATCATGATGTAAGTGATTTGATCAAGAATAAAAGTTTAAACACATACGATAAAGAAAGCGATTATAACCTGAAATGTTATTTTCACATGGAAATTATTTTTAAATGGGTAGTATAAAGAAATAACTGAATAAATTATGATATCATAAATATGAATATTATTCTTGTATAATTTAAGAACATACAATGGTAATCATACATGAGTTTAAATGTACCCTCAACCAAAGGAAAGTACAAGGTAAGAGTTAATCCTCAATCTCATTATTATCCGAGATTGTTTATGTGTAAGAATTTACTGGGAAATTTTTATCATCCTTGTCCATGTTTCATAATAATGTTTTTAAAATCAATATTTTAAGGTTTTTTGGAAGGGACTCTTTCTCAAGATCCTCATTTTAAATGTTTTAGTGATTTATTTTTCTAAATCTTTTTAATTAATGTCTATGTTTTAAAAATGATTTTAAGGATTTATTTATATGAACATGATTGTTTTAAAATGTTAATTACATTAAAAAGTTTAAAAGTGTTATGGGATGATTAGATTCAAAAGAAATATTTTAAATGACTTCCTTTATAAATGTGTGAGTTTTAAATGATTTCAGAAAAAAATGACATTTCACTCAAAAGTTTTACTGATCATTTTCAACTATATCAACATCCTTTACTAGATATTACTATTTATTGATGTTGATTTTTTATAATATAATCGTACATATTTTATTGAATTATTTATGGTATGTTTGACTCTGGATGTGCTATTTTTATACCTTTCATGGTTTATGGTTATAGTATTGACATTTTGTATGCTATTTTTAATATGAATGTTTATGTTATGTTTAAAAATTTTCATATGAGGAATGCATTGGACTTAGTATATGACAGCTAGAGTCCACTATAGCTCCTCAACGCATTGGTAGGTCTCATTAGAGAAACTACTATATTGGCACAATGCCTTGAATTTTTGTTATTTGTAGTGTTGGCACGAGGCCTTTACTATGTGGTTATGATTTTCTGAATTATGCATTCCCCTGTTATAGAATTAGTTTTTACATGTGATTATTCAACTAGTAGAATATCCATGTGCATGTTTATATGTAAATGTATAATTTATTTTTTCTATATTATTATCACATTTATGTTTAAAAGGATTTTTTATTACACATCTTTCCTTAAAATTTTATAGTTTCCACTAAATTATTTAGCGTTACTGAGCATCTGAGCTCACCCCTTTCTTATGTTTTAGTTTCCCAGCATTTCAAGATGTGTGTTGTATCCAGGGTTATGCTAGGGGAATACTGGAATTCTCAAAGGATTATTTATATCGTGTTTTATGTTTGAATGTGTAATGTAATGTTCATGTATGGAATCTATTATCCTATACTTCTAAACTGATCGGCCCTTCAGGACTTGATTCCTTGTAATCTTTCCAATGAATTAAAATAATGCACTAGCTCCGGGATTCTAGGGTTAGGGAATTACTATTGTCTTACCAAGTTAAAAAATTTTCTTGCTATAAGATAATATTTACCACTTGAACGTTTCACAATAATATATATTAATTAAGTTGTAAGACATCATGGAGTACGCCTATCGATTGTTTCGGATCGTGATCCCCATTTTACATAAAGATTATGGAAAATTATTCAGAAGGCCCTGGATACTAAACTTCATTTGAACACTACCTACCACCCTCAAACTGATGGAAAATCAGAACAGACTATTCAAACATTATAAGACATGTTCAGATCTTACTCAGTTGACATTCAAGGTCTGTGGGTTCAGTATTTACCTCTGGTAGAATTTTCCTATTACAATATCTTCCTTTCAAGTGTTCATATGGAACCATATGAAGCGTTATATGGAAAGAGATATAAAAAACAAACTTGTTGGAATGATATTGGTGAAAGAAAACTTGTAGGGCCAGAACATGTTGAGGAAACAATGGAAATGGTGAAGATAATCCAAACCCATATCAATGATTCTCAAAGTAGGAAAAAGTGCTATGCCGATAACCGAAGGAAGGATTTTTAATTTCAAGTAGGAGATCATGTTTTCTTGAAGGTATCTCATTTGAAGGGTATTATAAGATTCCATAAGAATGGTAAATTATGTCCCATATACAATAGAACTTTCTAAATTCTAGATGGAATTGGGGTTGTTTCTTACTGTTTGTAAATGGTTCTAAGTCTCTCCAATGTTCCTGACGTGTTTCACATATCACTGTTAAGAAAATACATGCTCGACCCAACACATGTAATAACCTATGAAGAAATAGAACTAAAACCTGATTTATCTTTTTGTGAAGATCCTATCATGATTCTTGATACCAGAGAACAAGTGTTGAGAAACTAGATGGAACATCTGGTAAATTTGCTATGGAGAAACTATAATATGGAAGAGTCAATGTGGGAACCTGAGGAACTTATGATGAAGAAAAACCTGAATCTTTTTATGAAGTTGTATTCTATAAATTTTGAGGATGACATTATTTGAAGGAGGGTAGAATATAACACCCCAAACTTCCACGATATGTTTCTCTTTGAATAATTAAATAGCTTGCGCTATACACAACGTCACGTTCTATCACACTACGACCAATCAATTGAGTTTTCATTAATAGTAATACCCACATTTTGAAATTTTATAAATTTTATAAAGTATATTTTTCAAAATGGACTTCATTTTTGGATTCGTAATATCAAAATTATATTTCAGTGAATCTTTGGTATTTTTTTGAAAACATGCAATCTTTGATGAATAGTGAAAAATAATGCGTTATTGTTTAAAACCTAATATTTATTTAAATATTTTTTTTTTATTTAAATTTATTTTAGGTCAAAATAAATTCATAATACCTATATATGTTCAGTTTAATTCATTTGAGTAATTTTGTAATAAAATTAGATGTATAAAATATTATTGAACATTTTATCGACTTTTACACACCATCTAGGACCATTAGCAAATTCGATTAAAATGTAATTTTACCTCTTATTTGAATAAAATTTTAAAAATCTGAGAGACATGGTTGACATCTATAAATAAAATTTGGTTCAATAAGATGAAAATAATTTTTGATGAATAATAACTTTTGAATTTTATTTACCATAGTTAAAAGTAAATAAGGTAATAAAAGGTAAAAATGATATTATAATTACCCTAAAACATTACCTAATTCTTTTGTATAAGTGTGTTTTGACCAAAATAAACCTTAGGAATAAAATATTTTCCACTTTGGTGCACATGAATTAGATTAGGACATTTATTATATTTTATTTAAAGAAGAGTTTATAAATTCAAATTTCCATACCTAAAAAATTTTTAGTATAGGGTTATACATTAGATAAATTCAACTATAAATATTCATTATAATGATAGAAATATTTCATTCATAATGGAATTTTATTTTTAATTTTTAGACATCATATATTTAAATTTATTTATGACACAATGATGATGCTGTAATTACCTCATTAATGAATGATTTAAATAATTGATATTATAAATTTCCAAATAAATGTCAATTGAGACTTTTGATGCATTCTACTAATTTTATAGTTTAATATTACATGTTAAGGTTGATTAAATAATTTTTTTTCTAAGTGATAATTTTTTTATGACTTTCAAAAAATCAAAATACCAAATAGTGTCAAAATTGACATAGATGAGATTTTAAAACAAATACTATATTATTAAATGATATAATATTCCTAAAAATATATTGTTTAGAAAAAGGAATTAAATAATTATATATATGTCATTAATGAACCACTTGGGGTTCTCTTGGCTTTATATAGTATGTTTATTAACCATTTATTATAGTAATACAAGAATACATGGTAAAAAGTTAAACTCTTTAATTAAGAGTTAAATATAAAGATAAGGTTAATATGGAGACCAAAACCCTGTCTAAATCCATTTTGTTTAATGATTTTTGACCCATACCCACCTTAGACTCTAATTTAATCCTTTTGGATCCATTATAAATCGAATATTATTGTACAATAAAATAATATTTCAAACTTTTCCTAATGTGACCCTCACCACTCTTATAAAAAGGTACTTCCCCTTCTCTCATAATCACACCTCCAAATCCATTTGGATCAACAAAACCCTACTCAGATATTCTCCAAAATACCCTCACTTTACCCTAGAGTCCTTACTTTGATTAGAAAGCTATCCTAAAGATCACTTTTTATCAAATCAAAAAGTAGCACTTGAAGAAGAGGTAATAATTTTATCACCTCTTTCAAAGTTATTTTCTTCTTCCAATTCCTCTTTATAAGTTTTTCCATATCAAAATAATAACTACCATACCTTATACATACTATGATTTCATTTTAAGTATGGTACAACCGTATTCATTATTCTGTCCAACCTAGGAATGACAAAGTCACAGTACGTGCTTACGAACGGCTTACCATCTCCATATCGGGGTGTAGTTTGTTATTCAACACTTCATGGTTTGGATGGGTATAATAATGAGTATAATTTATATAAATAACAATTATAATATTTTAATGATTATTTATATGTGATTTACCATTCTATAACACATGATTTCACCAACAATAGAATGATATTGCCGCTCGTGCGTATGTACAGATTACCGTCTCCACGAGCGCGATGAGATTCATTCCTCATCATAACCATTGAAGAATATATTTCATTTTATGATTAAAAATTAATGTTTAAGAACTTAATATCATTCTGGATATGAATCAAATAAATCCTATCCATAACAAATATGAATTACATAAGATAATATATAAAGGAAAATGAATCAGTTCACACCTGAAACGATGATACTACTGAAATATCATTAACAAAGAAATATTTGAAGATAATATACGATATCTTATTTATGTATGTGGTTCTTCTATAGTTTATTAACAATTATTTAACAATTATATAAGATGTTAACATACCCAAGACTAATAAAAATAACATGGTAAGGGTTAATTCTATAATCTCTTCATAATCTGAGGTTGTCTATACGTAAGTATCTACCGAGACCTCTTTATCATCCAAATGCTTGTTTCTTAAAAATGTATTTCAAATTTTTTTTTACTATTTACTAGACTATGGGTTTAAGTAATTTATACCCTTGTTTTACTTTTTGTAAAATGGTTTTAATGGAATCATTCCATCACTTTCCAAACAAGGTACTATATGAACTTTTCGACAAAATAAGAAAAGAATGTTTTTTAACTTGTAGGGCGGGTGCGGCTATTTAATGCCATTATAACAACTTCAAAGATTCCCTTACAAGATTATCAGAATATTTTCAAAATAAATGTTTTATATTATAATTATGTTTCTTTTAAATTATTTCAAAATAGAATGATATATTTCTCGCAAATAGTTTTGATTTCATCTATGTCATCATCCTTCGATGGATTTCACACTTGTTTGAAGTTGATTTATTATGATACAATCTTCCATATATTATTGATGTTTTTGTGATATGTTTGACTATGGATGTGTTATTTTTATACCATTAATGGTTTATGGTTAAAGTATTAACGTTTCATATGCTTGTTTTAATATGAATGTTTATTTATTTTTCAACCTCTTCCTATGAGAAATGCATTGGACATAGTATGTGACGGGTGGAGTGTCATGACCCGTCCCTTGGGTATCATTCCATGAATACCCCAAGCCTGTCTTCCGTAGGCTAGGTGATATAAATTAGCACTGAAAAAGTCATATCCCTATAACGGGAAGACATTTCCATTAAACATGTACAACCACACAATCCAAGAACAAAACAAGAAGAAACCACGAAGTAAACTGCTGTAGTAAAAAATCATACTGAAAGTAAAGGGGAGGTAATACAAGCCCAAATAAAAATAACAAGTACAATTTTATAGAGAAAAAAACTCCTAGACTTTCCAATGATGATCCTACCTAAAGGGTAGATACATCTCACGATTAGTAGACATTGCAGCATGTCGCCTCTAACGGTCCACCTCTGAGAACTATCCAGTCCTGGCTCCCTTAGCCTCGATCAACATTTTCCATCATCTACAGATAAAAGAGCAAGGTTCAGGCATAACCCGTGTAGGGTTAAGTATAACAATACTCGGTAGGGACCTCAAGACCCCTGCAGGTCTCCCGGAGTTCCACAAAGGGTAAACCACAAAGAAAGACCTCAAACACAACGAATGAAGCAATCATCAACTCTACTTAGTTATATGCCCATACATATACCTAAGTTATCAATATATACTCATATCATACATGAGGAAACATAAGGCTCCACCTTTTAAGCCTTTCTCACAACTGATCCATGTGGGAAGAATACCACAAAGGTGACACTGCGAAGGTAACACCACGAAGGTAAAAGTACCAAAAGGTAACACCACGAAGGTAAAAGTACCACAAAGGTAACACCATGAAGGTAAATATACTAAAAAGGTAATGAATCCACCCAAACCAAGTATATAACTCAAGTACCTAAGTACAAATGATTTTTCATAAATCTAGATCATCATATTCTGTCAAGAGGCTCTACAGCTGACCCACCTAAGATCGATAGATGATGACCCACACAGGATCGATAAGCACTGACCCACAAATGGTCGATAGTTACTGATCCAAATAGGATCTCTAAGTGCTGACCAACACAGGAATGATATATGATAACCCACATAGGATTGATTGACATTGAACCACATGGTATCGATGTTCTTCTTTCACGTTATAGCCAGCCACAAGATTCCCACACTAAGCATGCTTGATTCCGAGAGGATCCACTTCTTATGATATTGGTAATACATAAACTATCATGAAATTCCATGATGAAGTATCCCAAAGGACCACCATGCCGTAATGGTTCCAACATGACCAGCAGTGCATCAATCAGATTCCTGGTCTATGACTTATAAGTGTTTTAGCACAAAGGGAACGATAGGTTTCGGGTTAGATCCAACCCGAACGTACTCCAAGATTCACCAAAGATCAAGTGGTGTATACCAAAAGGACATTATTGCTCCAAGAATTCCAACTCCATAGAAGGTTCGTCAAACGGACGTCCGGTTTAGGAGACAAGACTCTTTAAGAGAATATGGCCTTAGATGGGTCTGGGTCCTGTCTGAACTGGTCCAGGCCGCCCACCCCGGTCTGGGCCAGCACACCCCGGTCAGGGCCATCCTACCTAGTTTGATCCTAACCACCTAGTACCGGCCTACCCGCCTGGCCCGGGTCTGTCTCAACCTGGCCCAAACAAGCCTGGGTCGGGCCATGGATCAATCTGGCCCGCCTGGGCGGTGTGGTCCAACCCACTGAGGGGCATGACCCACTGGGCTCACATGACCTGGTCCGCATAGGGTCGTGGCCCGTTGGGCTCATGTGACCTAGAATGCAGAGGGGTGCAGCTCGATGGGCTCACGCGGCCTAGCCCGCGAAGGGCGCGACCCTCCATGCTCGCGTGTCTTGGCCCGCGGAGGGGTGCTGCACGCTTGTTGGGGCCCGCCATAGCTGGCGTTAGGGGGAATATGTTTCCCCCTGGTTTCTGAATGTGACAACCGTTCAGAATAAAATCGGTAATGCCACATGGTGCCTCAAGGTAATCGTGGGACCGCAGGGGAGGGTCCCTTCTCCCCCACCACAGATTTGAGCCGCGACCATCTCCAGCGGCGTGCGATGGCATGCTCTCTACCTTCACCCGCGGCCGGCTGGCACCAACCGCCATTGTCTGTTGCACATGTATGTCGTTTCCACCTTCTCTAAAGGCAAGAAATGGCACACCACAACCTCCTTCGTGGCCAGTCATTTCTAGACCCTGCCTTCAACCGCCGACACTGGTCATCGATACTATTATGTCGGTGTCACACCATTAGTCTTCCATGGGTCACCGGGTTACCTCCGATGGACCGTTTTTCCATATGAAGGTACCACTGGCCCTCTCTGGACACCCTTTTCCCCGCTTGTCCCTCCATTCCGATATCTGTCCAATCTGAACAAAACCCTTCGAAGAACACATTGGTAAAACAAGTAGTGTAGGGTTCAAGCCTTGTTTGTTTGGCCTTCTCCCTCCGTGTTAGCATGATTTCATGAGGGAAGAATATGATTCAATAATTATTTGAAAACTAAAACAAAATAAAAACCCTCCCTCAGGATTTGTTATAGAACGTTCATGTTTGAGGAGGAGTTTGTGTTCATCGATAAGTGATTCATTGGCATTCATCACCGCCCGCTGGAACTGGTCTCATCCAACAAGTGGATGGTGTCATGGTACTTTGCCATAGCTTCATCGCTTGGTGAATTCATGCCAATAATCTTACCTGAGATCAATGTAAATAGGATATAGGGAGGGTGAGTAACACCGTTGGGATTTTAATGAGGTTCATATAATTAATGAACCTCCAAAATTCCAATGGTGTTGTTACAATGATTGAGGTTTCAAGCTAATTAATGGCTTGACATGTCATTGGTCCCACCACCGCAACTTTTTCATTGGAGGAAAAAGAAAAATGAAAAATGAAATAACTTTTTTATTTTATTATTCTTTTAAATGTCCAAAATCTATATTTTTCTCTAGACCTACTGTGGTCAATGTGAAGCTTTCCTTAAGAGAATCTCAGTGCTACAGATTCAATGGTGCTCTCAGATTTTTAATATGAGCACCAGTTAAAATGTTAGAAAATGTTGCTCACGCATTTAATAAATCTACCTTAAAAAAGTTCATAAATTAATTCCGAGCACACTAGGTCTCAGAATCAAACACTGTAAATTTTTTCAGACTCTTAATAATTCCATATAATTAAAAACATTCAATGGAAAATCTGGGTCTGCACATTCTCTCCACCATAGAGGTTTTCATCCCCAAAATCCACAACATAGACTACCGAAACAAATGGGGGGGGGGGGGGGTACTAAGAATGAATCTGAGCCCCCGCTTCCATTTTCTCTCATGGAGTTTCCCGTGATACCAATGAACGCACACCAGAGGGATCGATCATCCATGAAGGACATTCTCCTATCAATCCTCAATCTCCACTGGAACCATTGTAAATGTCTCCCAGTCGTTGATGTCTAGCTCTCCCCAGTCCATGATGTGTGTTGGATCATGCACATACCTCCTCAGCTACAACACATCAAAAATGTCATGCACCCAGTGCATTTGTGGGGGAAGATCTAGGTGATACACCACCTCGCAAACTCTGCTGTGAACTTGAAATGGTCTGATGAACCTCGAAGATAACTTTCTGCCCTAGCAAAATCTCTACAAACCTCATCGAGGTGAAACCCGTAGGAAGACATGGTATCCCTCCTCGAACTTGAAAGGTCTTTGTTTCTTATCATCATAAGACATCTGTCTGCTATGTGCAGTCTTCATCCACTCCCAGATGATCTACACCTTCTTAGTGGAAGGTCATATCAACTCTAGACCTCTGAGTGCTGACTCCCCTGAGTCTATCCATCATAGTGGTGATCTACATGGTTGACCATCCAAGTCCTTAAATGGTGCCACACCGATAGTGGAGTGATAACTGTTGTTGTATGCGAACTCCACCAAGGGAAAGTGGTCCTCCCAGCTGTGGTCAAAACCGAGGATGCAAGCATGAACCATGTACTCAAGTGTCTGTACGGTCTGCTCCATCTGACCATCCATCTAAGGATGAAAGGAAGTGATCGAACATAGTTGAGTCCCAAAAGAGTCATGGAATACCTTCCACAACTGGGATGTAAAATGTGTGTCACAGTCTGAGATGATCGTTTATGGAAACCCATGAAGTTCTACAATTTTCTATACGTAGAGTTGTCCCAATACCTCTACTGATCCCTACTCTCATATGGGTAGGAAGTGGGATGACTTGGTGAGTCGGTCAATGATCACCCAGATTGAATCATGTACCCTGGATATACATGGAATCCCTCTCACAAATTCCATGGTGATACCATCCCACTTCCACTATGGTACCAATAGTGGCTGCGCTAAGCCTGCTAGAACCTGATTCTCGGCCTTCACTTGCTGACAAGTGAGGTATCGTGAAACAAACTTTGCCATAACCTTCTTCATCCCTGGCCATCAGTGATGATGCCAGTGGTCCTGGTACATATTCACCACACCAGGATGTACCTCCAGAGGAGAGGCATTGAGCTCCCTCAACACCTACCTTAGTGCCAGTAGTACCATGGTGTGTCCTTTGAAGAGGATGACGTGCTCCCCACCTTCAAAAAAATCCATTAGGTGCCTATCCTGAGGAATATCCGAACACATCAAGCCTCATAGTCAATGTCTCGAAGTTGTTCCTCCCATAAATGCTATAGAAGTGTGGGAGTGACAGTCATTGACTAAAGGTAAGCTGCTCTATCTCTATCCACAAAGTATCTCTACAACGCAGCTAGCTACTCTATCACCTCACACAATAGTTGTAAACCAGACCTCCTACTGAGTGCATCTGCCACAATATTCCCCTACCTAGGTGTTACACCCCGACCCTAGTTACCCAGAGTCGATGCATTATTACATAATATTTGCATGATCACAAAATATCAAGTCTCTAAAGACCGATTAGTTTAGTAGCCTTGGAAACACTAGATATATTCATAAGTCTTACATTACATCATAAAGTGTAAAAAAACTATAACAACATCTTTTCTTCATATCCCCTCATACTATCCCTGGAAGTCATTCCTAAAATACTTCTTCACATCCTGGGAAAAATAAAACATTGAAAGGAGTGAGCTTAGATGATCAGTAAGGATAACAATATAGCGAAAACTTTCATAAATATACATAAAAATTTAAGGCAATGTATAACTAAAATAAAAGACTTTTAAAATTGAACTTCAGCATAATATGGAAAAGATAAAATGAAATAATTCCATTTAATTATTCACATGGATATTGTACTAGATGAATAATCACATGCAATATCAATAACCACTTTCATAATGATGGAATTCATAATACCAGACTATCATAACCACATAGTCAAGGCCTTATGCCAAGACTAAAAATAATATTTTGACAAGGCCTTGTGCCAAGACACTAGTTTGTCTCATGATACCTACTGATGCATCGAGGAGATATAACAGGCTCCACCCATCACTTACTATGTCTAATGCATTCCACATATGAACAGGTTTAAACATAACATAATCATTCGTATTAAAACTAACATACGAAATGCCAATACTTTATTCGTAAACCATGAATGGTATAAAAATAACACATCCATAGTCAAACATATCACAAAACCTTCAATATTGTATGGAAGTTTTGTATCATAATAAATCAACTTCAATTAATCTTAAAATCCATCAATGGATGTTGACATGAAATCAAAACTATTTGAGAGAAATATCTCTTTTTTTAAATCATTTAAAAGTCACATAATTATAAAATAAATCATTTACTTTGAAAATATCCTTATATTCTTGTAAGGGAAGATTTGATGATTTTATAATGGCGGAAAATAGCCGCACCCACCGTATAAGTTAAAAAAAGACATTCTTACCTTAATTTTGTCAAAAAGGTTAAAAAGAACCTTGTTTGGAAAATGACAGAAAGATTCATTTATAAACATCTTATAAAAAAGTCAACAAGGTTATAAATGACTTTAACCGATAGTTTGTAAAATATTAAGAATGATGTAAAATACATTTTTAGGAAACATGTATGTGAATGATAAAGAGGTCCCAATAGATAATTACGTATAAACAACCTCGGATAACGAAGAGATTGTGAAATAAACCCTTACCTTGAACTTTCCTTTGGTCGAGGGTAGTTTAACCTTATGTATAATAGTTAAATCATTGTTATTAAATTATACAAGAATAATATACATAAATATGATATCATATATGATCTTTTAATATTTCTTTGTTAATAATATTTTAGTATTATCGCCGTTTTGGGTGTTCACTTACTCATTCTCTTTTATATGTTTTGTTACATAAGCCTTGTTTTTTATCCATAGGTTGTATATTATTCATATTCAGAATGATATAAAGTCCTTAAACATTATTTTTAATCATTAAATGTAAATTATTCTTGAATGGATACGATGGGGAATGAATTTCATCGCGTTCGTGGAGACAGTAGTCCGTACGTACGCATGAGCGAAAATATAATTTTTTGATATTAAAATAGTATATAATTAGATGGTATATTATATATACAGAATCAATATAATGATATATTTATTATTTAATTCAATTACTCATCATTATCATACCCATCAAAAAAATAATGTTTTGAATTACAATTACACCACGACGTGGAGACGGTAAGCTGTACGTACGCACGTATGGTGACATTTCATTCAAAGGATGGATAGAATACTGAATATGGTTGTACCATATTTATAATAACATCACAGTATATAGAAGATACTGGAGTTATTATTTTAAAATGTAAATAACAAAGGAAGATGAAGTGGAAGAAGAAAGGAACATGAAAGTGGGTGGTGAAAACATTAAATCTTCTTCAGGTTCTTCCTTTTGATTTTATCAAAAGAGATGTTTAGGTTGACTTTATGATCAAACTAATGCCTCTAGGTTGAATTTAGAGAATTTTAGAGTATATTTGGGCATGGTTTGGCCGAACCAGAAGGATTTTAAGGTATGAATTTGAGAGAAGGGGGAGTGCCCTTTTATAAGAGGGGTGAGGGGCACCTTATGAAAAGATAAAAAATATTATTTTATAATAAATTCATATTTGGTTTATAATGGATCCAAATTGATTTATTTTGAGGATAATGTGGGGATGGGTCAAAATCCTCTCAAAAAATAGATTTTAGATAGGTTTGGGTCACTATATTAACCTTAACATTTATATTTAACTCTTAGATAAATAGTTTGACATTTACCATGTCTCTTTGTATTTTTATATTATATGGTTAATAAACATCTATAAACTTCCAATTGACCCCCAAGAGGTCCATTAATGATACACCTATCATGATATAAGTATTTTGGCCGAACCTTAGATTTTTAGGAATAGAATATCAATTAATAATATAATATTTGTTTTAAAAAATCTTTTATGTCAATTTTGACACTATGGGGTATTTTGTTTTTGATAAATTTATAACAACATTATTACTTCAACAATATTTCATATAACCTATCCTACTATGTTATATTAACCTGTAAAATTATTGTAATTCATAAAAAGTTTCAAATTACATTTATTTGGGTATTTATAATATAAATTATCTTAATCTTTCAATAATACGGTAATTACTGCATCATCATTGTGTCATAAATAAATAAATTTATTTAATGTATAAAAATTATAAATAAAATACCATTATGTAGGAAATATTTTTTATATTTTTAATGAATATTTATAATCCAATTTATCTTATGTATAACCCTATATTAAAAATGTTTTAGTTAATAAATTTTGATTTTAACCATTTTAACTCTTCTTTGAATTAAATAATAATAAATGTACTAATCTAATCCAAGTGGACCTAAATGATTATATTTTATTCCTAAGTTTGTTTTTGGTAGAGATACACTTGTCTAATAGAATTAGGAAATGTGTTAGGGTAATATGAATATAATTTTTACCCTTAATTACCCTATTTACTTTTAACCGTGGTAAATAAAAGTAAAAAGTTACTATTCACCAAAAATTATTTTTATTTTATTGAACCGCATTTTACTCCTTGATATTAACTGTGTCTCTCGGATTTTTGAAATTACACTCACAGAAGCGGTAAAATTATGTTTTATGTGAATTTCCAAATTCTTCTAGGAGGTGGGTAAAAGACGGTGAAAAGTTCAATAAACTTTTTATATATCTAAAATTATTATAAACTGAATCTAATGAATTCCATTAAACTTATATAGTTATTATGTGTCTTTTTTAACCTAAAATAAATTTAAATAAAATAAATAATTATTTAAATAAAAATTCGGTTTTAAACTATAACTCAGTGTTTTTCACTATTCATCAAAAATTGAAAGTTTTCAGAAAAATACAAAAAAATAACCCTAAGCTAATTTTGATATTTTGAATTCAAAAATGAAGTCCATTTTGAAAGATGAAATTTATAAAATTTCAAAAAGTGGGTATTACTATTCATAATAGCTAGTTTGATTGGCTGTGGTGTGTGTTAGAACTCGAAGTTGCGTACAACACATGCTACTATATTATTCAAAAAGAAGCGTGCTGTGGAAGCTTGGGGTGTTACATTCTAAACTCCTTAAAATAATTTCATCCTCGATATTTCTAGAATATTACTGCATAAAAAGACTCGGGTGGTTCTTCATCATAAGTTCCTTGGGTTCCCACATTGCCTCTTCTATCTTATGCTTTCTCTATAGAACTTTTACCAGATGAGTCGTCTGCTTTCTCAGCACTTGTTCTCTTTTATTAAGAATACTGATGGGCTCTTCGCAATAAGATAGACCGGGTTCCAGTTATACTTCCTCATAGGTGAGTACTTGCGTTGGGTCAGACATGTATTTTCTCAACAGTGATACGTGAAACACATCGTGAACTTTGGAGAGATTTGGAGGCATTGCCAAACGATAAGCTACAGCCCCAATTTGTTCTAGAATTTCGAAAGGTCCGATGTACCTGGGACTCAATTTTCCCTTATTACCGAAACGTATAACTCCCTTCCATGGAGATACCTTCAAGAAAACCTGATCTCCTACCTGAAATTCCAAATCCTTCCTTCGGTTATCAGCATAGCTCGTCTACCTACTTTGAGATGATTTGATGTGGTTTTGGATTACCTTCATCTTTTCCATCATTTCCTCCACCAGTTCTGGGTCTACGAGTTTTCTTTCACCAACATCATCCCAACAGGTTGGTGTGCAAAATCTCTTTCTGTATAACGCTTCATATGGTGTCATCTGAATACTTGAATGGAAGCTATTATTATAGGAAAATTCCACCAGAGGTAAATATTGATCCCACATACCCTGAAAGTCAAGTGAGAAAGATCTCAACATGTCCTCTAAGGTTTGAATAGTCCGTTCTGATTTTCCATCAGTTTAGGGGTGGTAGGCAGTGCTCAAACTAAGTTCAGTATCCAAGGCCTTCTGAAGACTCTTCCATAATCTTGAAGTAAAATAGGGATCACGATCAAGAAACAATCGATAGGGGTACTCCATTAAGCATCAAAACTTCATCAATATATATTCTTTCTAGACGTTCAAGTGGTAAATCTTCTCTTATAGAAAGAAAATGTGCTGACTTGGTAAGACGATCAATAATGACCCATATTGTATCGTTCCTTCTAGGAGTCTTTGGAAGTCCCATGTCAAAGTCCATCATGATATTATCTCATTTCCACTCAGGTATGGGAAGAGGTTGCATGACTTCTCTAGGATGTTACCTTCCAACATTCACTTTTTTACAAACCATACATCTTGAAACAAAATCAGCAATCTCCCTCTTCATGTTGTCCCACCAAAAATGTTCCTTTAAATCTCTATAAATTTTGGTGCTCCCATAGTGTATAGAGAAATTGGAACTATGAGAATCGTCCAACAATTCCCTTTTTAGATCAGGTATATCGGGAACACAAAGTGTCCTCCAAAATTTCAAAATTCAATCTTCATACACAAAGTCCCTCAATCTCCCATCATTCACAGCTTTAAACTTCTTTTTAAACTCTTCATCATCGGCCTGAGAACTCTTTATCCTTTCTACTAAAGATGGTTTAGAAACCATTTGAAAAAGTATTGATGTTTCACCTTCCATGGTGATTCCCATATCCATCTTTACTAAATCCATGAAAATAGGATCCCTTTCAACTCTCATCTTATTCAAAACTCCACGATCCTTTCTAATCAAAGCATCTGCCACCTTATTGGCCTTCCCCGGGTGGTATTGTATCGTGTAATCATAATCCTTGAGTAGTTTAAGCCATCTCCATTTCCTCATGTTGAGTTCTTTCTGTGAGAAAATATACTTCAAACTCTTGTGATAAATATAAATCTCACATTTCTCACCATAGATATAGTTTCTCCAAATCTTCAATACAAGGATTACAATTACTAACTCAAGATCATGAGTATGATAGTTTTTCTCATGAATTTTCAGATTTCATGATGCATAGGAAATAACCCTATCATTCTACATAAGGACACAACCAAGTCCTTTCTTCAATGCATCACTATATATAACAAAACCATCATTACCCAATGGTAGATTAAATATAGACGCATTGACTAATCTTCTCTTCGGTTCTTCAAAACATTCTTCAAACTCTTTTTTCCAAACAAATTTAACCCCTATACGTGTGAGCTTCGTTAATGGATTAGCCAATTGGGAAAAATTCTGGATGAAATGCCGATAATAACCTGCTAAACCAATAAAACTGTGTACCTCAGTTATATTTGTTGGTGCTGTCCATTATTGGATTGCTCTTTTCTTAGAAGGATCAATAGAGATTCCATCCTTAGAGACAATATGGCCAAGAAACTAAATCTCCTGAAGATAGAATTCACACTTGCTAAACTTCCCATATAATTAATGTCTTCTTAGAGTCTTCAGGATAATGTGCAAGTGATTTTCATGATATTCGCAGCTTTTGGAATATACCAAGATATCATCAATAAATACCACTACAAAATCATCGAGATATTCCTTTGAAAACTATTTTCATTAGATCCATGAAAATAGAGGGTGCATTAGTCAGCCCAAAAGGAATTACTGTAAACTCGTAATGCCCGTACCTGGTTTGAAATGTTGTCTTTAGAATGTCTTCCTTCTTCACACATAAATGATGGTATTCAGATCGAAGGTCAATCTTTGAAAAGTATTGATCTCCATGTAGTTTGTCAAATAAATCATCAATACGAGGTAAGGGATACTTTTTTTATTGTTATAGAATTTATTTCCCTGTAGTCGATACATAACCTCATAGATCCATCTTTCTTCTAAACAAAAAGAACAGGGGATCCCCATGGAGAAACACAAGGGAGAATAAATCCATTATTACTCAATTCCTATAGTTGTTTCTTTAGTTCAACTAATTTCACAGTTTCAATTCTATAAGGGGTCTTTGATATGGGCCTTGATCCAGAAATTAAATCAATGGAAAACTCAATTTCTCATTCGGGAGGATGTCCAGATAAATCTTCCAGAAACACATCTACATATTCATTCACAATAGGTACATCCTCTATTTTAACATTCCTTTCCTCGTCCATAGTTATTTCATTCTCTTCCTTCCTAATAATTGAATTTTGTTGAGCTACTGGGGGTGGATCTAGATAAGAATTAGGTTGTGACGATTCTTCTCTAAAGATAAGGTGTTCTTTATCATCATCATCAAAAATTGTAACCTCCTACTTCTTATAATAAATTTTCGCATCATGGTCCAAAAGAAAATCCATACTGAGGATTATATCAAATTCAATCATGGGTATGATGATGATATCCGTAGATACAGAAAATTTATATGCCCTAATGGGAACGGATCCACATAACTTTGTAGCAATGATACTTACCTTATGAGTTTTGACTGACAAATCCCTTATTAAATCAAATTGGAAATATCTAATTTTCTTAGCAAACTGGGAAGATATGAAACAATGTGATGATCCAGAATCAAAAAATGCATTTTCTAAACATGAGGAAACCATTAAATTACCTGCCACCACGTCTTTCAGAGCTTCTACCTCAGCAGTAGTGATAGCATAAGATTGGCCTTGATCCCTTGGACTTTTTTGAGGTAAGTTTCCCTGACGCTTAGGACATTCATTTTCATAATTTCCCATCTCCATGCAATTATATCACTGAACATTGGTAGCTTCTTTCTTCCCTTTGCAATCACGATCTTGGTGGCCTTTTTCACCACACATGTAACAGACACCCATTCCCTTCAAGAAAGTACTGGGGTGTTTCTTCCCACATTTACTGCAGGATTGATATTCAAATTTTCCCTTCTTCCCCTTATTTCCATTTCCAGAGTGATCATCATATCTCTTCTTCTCTTGCTTTGCTTTAAATTCATAAGACTTAGAGAATTATTTCTCTGTCTTGATAGTGTAGGAGACAATATCTTCATACAACGAGAAGGTTTGTGAGACTAATGATCGATGGAGAAACAGTTTTAACCCATCAATTAAACAATCAATCTTACTTCTTGGGTTATGTATATAATCTCTAGCATACCTTGCTAACCTTGTTATGTTATCCTCATACTTTGCAACATTCTCATCCTCCTTTTGTCTCAGACTCAGAAATTGACTTTCCATATCTGCTCGATGGTCACGGGGAAATTATTTTTGTAAGGAAATATATTTGAACACCCTCCATACATATTTGATACTTCATCATCTTCCTTTGTGCTTTGAATCAGTGACCACCATTGATCAGCATCTCCAGTGAGGTGGTAAATTGTCATGATAACGTTTTCCCTTTCACTAATCCCCAAGGTGTGGAATTTTTTCTATAAAGAATTTATCCATTGCTCAGATACTAAAGGATTTGTACTCCCATTGAATGTTGGTGGTTGTTGCCTCATGAAGAGATCTAACATTTATCCTCCACGCTGTGGATCGAGGTGCTCCATACGAGTAAGGTTATTATTCATAACCTGAGTGAGTTGTCCCGATATGGGGATTAGCTTATTAGCACAAGTTGCATCACCAGCTCTACTATAATTATCTTTATCAGGAGGTAACTCTTTATATGGAGTGTGTGCACTGATACGGTTTCCATTTCTTCCACTAGGCACCATTTATAAACAATGGCATAAAGTAGATCAATTTATGAATCAAAATACATAATTCCATACTTGTAAAATAGTTAACATAAATTGAACAGTTTATGGATATAATCCATAATCATAAAAATGTTTTCCTTGAGGAAGTATATACTTATAAAACCTTCATAATGGTTTTTAATGAAAATAAGAATTATCCTAAGCATATACCTCGGGAGTGTCGTAACCAAGAGTGAAACAAGGCCCGTTGTCGTGCACCAGTTCCCGTTTGAGGCTAGCTCAAAGCGGTGTTTTCTGGTTTTACCCCTAGGTACATCTGTGCCAGATCTTCCTCTACCTTCTCGTATCTAGACAGTGATATATTGCCCAGAAAACTCACAAAGTCTCTACAATACCAAATTTCTGGGAATTTATTCTATACTAATCCTCAAAGTCCATTTTAGGGCTATGTGCTCTAATCAGAGTTTATCTAAATCTAGCTTCCAAGGTATGTACTAAACTTCATCTGATACTAACTATAACACCCCGACCCAAGTTACCTCGAGTCATTTCTTTATTACATAATATTGGAATGATCACAAAAGATCAAGTCTCGAAAGACCGATACGTTTAGTAGCCTTGGAAACACTAGATATATTCATAAGTCTTAAATTACATCATACAGTAAAAAAAACTATAACAACATCTTCTCTTCATATCCCCTCATACTATCCCTGCAGGTCATTCATAAAATACTTCTCCACATCCTGGAAAAAATAAAACTTTGAAATGAGTGAGCTCATATGCTCAGTAAGGATAACAATATAACCAAAACTTTCATAAATAAACATAAACATTTAAGGCAATGTATAACTAAAACAAAAGCCTTTTAAACTTTAACTTCAGCATAATATGGAAACAATAAAATAAAATAATTCCATTTACTTATTCACATGGATATTCAACTAGACAAATAATCACATGCAATATCAATAACCACTTTCATAATGATGGAATGCATAATGCAAGACTATCATAACCACATAGTCAAGGCCTTGTGCCAAGACTAAAAATAAGATTTTTCCAAGGCCTTGTGCCAAGACACTAGTTTGTCTCATGAGACCTACCGATGCATCAAGAAGCTATAGCGGGCTCCACCCTTCACTTACTAAGTCTAATGAATTCCTCATATGAACAGGTTTAAACATAACATAAACATTCATATTAAAACTAGCATACAAAATTTCAATACTTTCTCCGTAAACCATGAATGGTATAAAAATAACACATCCACAGTCAAACATATCACAAAACCTTCAATACTATATGGAAGTTTTTTATCATAATAAATCAACGTCAAATAAGCTTAAAATCCATCAATGGATGTTGACATGAAATCAAAACTATTTGAGATAAATAACTCTTTTTTTTTGAAATAATTTAAAAGTCACATAATTATAAAATAAAAAATTTACTTGGAAAATATCCTTACATTATTGTAAGGGATGATTCGACGATTTTATAACAGCGGAAAATAGCCGCATACACCGTATAAGTTAAAAAAAAGGCATTCTTACCTTAAATTTGTCGAAAAGGTTAAAAGGGACCTTGTTTGGAAAACGACAGAAATATTCCTTTATAAACATCTTATAAAAATGTCAACAAGGGTATAAATTAATTTAACCAATAGTCTATAAAATAGTAATAATTATTTGAAATACATCTTTAAGAAACATGGATGTGGATGATAAAGAGGTCCCAGTAGATAATTATGTATAAACAACATCGGATAATGAAGAGATTGTGAAATAAACCCTTACCTTGAACTTTCCTTTGGTTGAGGGTAGGTTAAACTTATGTATAATAGTTAAATAATTTTTATTAAATTATACAAGAATCATATACATAAATATTATATCATATATGATCTTTTAATATTGCTTTGTTAATAATATTTTAGTATTATCGTCGTTTTGGGTGTTCACTTACTCGATTTCATTTATATGTTTTGTTATATAAGACATGTTTATTATCTATAGGTTGTATCTTATTCATATACAGAATGATATGAAGTCCTTAAACATTATTTTTAATAATTAAACTATAATTAGTCTTGAATGG
Source organism: Viscum album (assembly GCA_963277665.1). NCBI lineage: Eukaryota > Viridiplantae > Streptophyta > Magnoliopsida > Santalales > Viscaceae > Viscum > Viscum album. The sequence goes on along the minus strand of OY728141.1, from coordinate 459,182,327 downwards.
ATAAGATGGGGCATGAATCTCATCGCGTTCGTGGAGACGGTAGTCCGTACGTACGCACGAGCGACAATATCATTCTTTTGATATTAAAATCTTATATAATTAGATGGTATATCATATATATAGAATAATTATAATGTTATATTTATTATTTAATTCAATTACGCATCATTATCATACCCATCCAAAAAATAATGTTTTGAATAACAATTACACCACAATGTGGAGACAGTAAGCCGTACGTACGCACGTATGGTGACATGTCATTCAAAGGATGTATAGAATACTGAATATGGTTGTACCATATTTATAATAACATAAAATTATATATAAGATACTGGATTAATTATTTTATAATGGAAATAACAAAGGAAGATGAAGTGGAAGAAGAAAGGAACTTGAAAGAGGGTGGTGAAAACATTACCTCTTCTTCGGGTTCTTCCTTTTGATTTGATTAAAATGGATCCTTAGGATGGCTTTATGATCAAAATAAGGCCTATATGTTGAATTTAGGGAAGTTTAGAGGATATTTGGGCAGGGGTTGGCTGAACCAAAAGGCTATGAAGGTATGAATTTGAGAGAAGGGGGAGTTCCCTTTTATAAGAGGGGTGAGGGGCACCTTGGGAAAAGCTAGACATATTATTTTATAATAAATTGATATTCGGTTTATAATGGCTCAAAATTGATTTATTTCGAGGCTAAGGTGGGGATGGGTTGAAATCCACTCAACCATTATATTTTATACAGGCTTGGGTCACTATATTAACCTTATCATTTATATTTAACTCTTAGTTAAATAGTTTGACATTTACCATGTGTCTTTGTATTTTTATATTATATGGTTAATAAACTTAATATAAAATTCCAATCGACCCCCAAGTTGTCCATTAATGATACAAATATCATGATATAAGTCCTTTGGAAGAACCTTAGATTTTTAGGAATAGAATATCAATTAATAATATAATATTTGTTTTAAAAACTCTTTTATGTCAATTTTTACACTATGGGGTATTTTGTTTTTTCAAAATTCATAACAACATTATTACTTCAAAAAAAATTCATATAAAAAATCCTAATATGTCATATTAACCTATAAAATTATTTTAATTCATAAAAAGTTTCAAATTACATTTATTTGGGTATTTATAATATCAATTATCTTAATCTTTCATTAATACGGTAATTACTACATCATCATTGTGTCATAAATAAATTAAATAATATAATGTATAAAAATTATAAATAAAATACCATTATTTAGGAAATATTTTTATATTTCTAATGAAAATTTATAATCGAATTTATATTATGTATAACCCTATATTAAAAATGTTTTAGTTAATAAATTTTGATTTTAACTCTTTTAACTCTTCTTTGAATTAAATAATAATAAATGTCCTAATCTAATCCAAGTGGACCTAAATGATAATATTTTATTCCTAAGATTGTTCATGTTCGAGATACACTTGTCCAATAGAATTAGTACATGTGTTAGGGTAATATTAATATCATTTTTACCCTTAATTACCATATTTACTTTTAACTGTGGTAAATAAAAGTAAAAAGTTACTATTCACAAAAAATTATTTTTATCTTATTGAACCACATTTTACTCCTTGATATTAACTGTGTCTCTTGGATTTTCGAAATTCCACTCACAGAAGCAGTAAAATTAAGTTTTATGTGAATTTCCAAATTCTTCTAGGAGGTGGGTAAAAGACGGTGAAAAGTTCAATAAATTTTTTATATATATAAAATTATTACAAACTGACTCCAATTAATTACATTGAACTTATATAGGTATTATGTGTCTATTTTGTCCTAAAATAAATTTAAATAAAATAAATAATTATTTAAAAAAAAATCTGGTTTTATACTATAACTCTGTGTTTTTCACTATTCATCAAAAATTGAATGTTTTCAGAAAAATACCAAAAATTCACCCTAAGAAAATTTTGATATTTCAAATCCAAAAATGAAGTCCATTTTTAAAGATAAAATTTATAAAATTTCAAAAAGTGGGTATTACTATTCATAATGACTAGTTTGATTGGTTGTGGTGTGTGTTAGAACTCGAAGTTTCCTACAACACACGCTACAATATTATTCAAAGAGAAGCGCACCGTGGATGCTTGGGGTGTTACACTAGAAGTGTAGACTATATAAAATTCATATTCCTAGAGGAACTCTATCCAACGTTGATTTCTTAGGTTCAGGTCCTTCTGGGATAAGATATACCTGACACTCTTGTGATCAAAGTAAATAGTAAACCGTTCACCAAACTAGTAGTGTCACAACATTTTAATGGCGAATACCATTGTAGATAACTCCAGGTCATGGGTGGCATAGTTCTGAAAATTCTATCTCAGCTCTCGTGAACCATAAGTGATCATTGATCTCTCCTTCATCCGGACACATCCATGATCAGTCCCTAATGAATCACAGTAGAATACATACCCAACACCCTCTTCTTGTATCCTAAAGATGGGGGCACTCATCAGTCTCTAACTTAACTCCTAAAAACTCTATTGGTATCTCTCTATCCATACAAAGGGTTATCCCTTCTTCATCAACGCTGACAAGGGTTCCCCAACTATGTAAAAGTCAAGTACGAATCTCCTGTAGTACCCATCCAATCCTAGGAAACTCCGCACCTTAGTCACACTCCTGGGTGACTCCCAAGCAAGCACTACCTCTATCTTCACTGAAGCTACCATAGCTCTAGAATTCAAGATAATGTGTCCTAGAAAGTGGACCTCCTTTATCTAGAATAGTCACTTCAAGTGTTTTCCATAATTTTGTTCTCTCATAGTGGATCCAGTACTATCTGCAGAAGATGGGCAGGCTCCTCCTCCGTTGCTGAGTATGTCAAGATGTCGTTGATGAAGACCACCACAAAGTGATCAAGGTATGAAAGAAAGATCATGTTTTTGAGTCCCATGAACACTGTAGGGGCATTGGTCACACCGAATGGAATAACCAAGAACTCATAGTGGCCAGACCGACATCTGAAGGTTGTCTTCTGCATATCCTCATCTTGTACCCTAAGCTGAAGATAGCCATATCGAAGGTCTATCTTAGAAAAATATTGAACCCCCTTCAGCTAATCGAAGAGATCATCAATCCTAGTAAGTAGATACTTGTTCTTTACGGTCACCTGGTTCAGGCACCAATAGTCCACACAATGTCTCAAACTCCCATCTTTCTTCTTGGCGGAAAAAATTGGGGCTTCCCATGGAAAAACATTGGGCCTTATGAACCCCATACTCTGCAAGTATTCTAGCCGTATTCGAAACCCACAAAGCTCGGCAAGAACCATATGATATGCTAGTGTAGATATCGGTGCCATCCTAGGGCACATGTCGATGTAAAAGTCTACCTCTCTACATGTAGGTAGTCTCCGAACATCATCAGGAAAGACATCAAAATACTGGTCCACCACTACAGGATAGCTCAAAATATCAACATTAAATGATCTGAGGGTTAGGCTAGTCATCTAATGTGTGATTGGATGAACCCTCATCCAGGAAAGTCCATCCTATGATGAAAAGTTTCCCTTATCACCAGTAGAGGAAAACCTAGTCCCATCCTCACAAACACACAACACTTTGGGCCTAATACAGTCAATCCAAGCAAGGAATGTAGATAACTAATCCTACCCATGATGACATTGTGTGTCCTCAACACCACTACTAGAAGATCCCAATAGAGTCTCTCACCCTTTAGAGTAATCTCACACTGCATGAACCATTGTGTAATCATCGAATACCCTCTCGTAAAAGTCTCTATCCGTAAGGATTGCTCCAACGGCTCCATCAAAATCTCCGAGCCTCGAACGAGTGTCCTGAAAATGAAATAGTGACTGAAAACTATGTCCATAAGTACTGCAGCTAAGGTGGAGTAGACATAGATCGTACCTCGAATAATCCTCAAAGCACCGTGGTCGTAGGCCTCAGCTTCTTAGAGTTGAGGTCATCCCTATCCACCTGCATCATGTGATCGGGTGGACCACCTGGAGGTGGTGGCAGTAGAACCTCGAATCACTACCCACCACCTGCTTCACGACCAACTCCTCTGCCACATTCGCCACCCTGTGGATCACCTCGCTTGAACCTATTCCTTTTCCTCAGCAGTCCCTCAACCATCTTCTGGTCATCCGTATGGAGGGTCGGGTTGTCACGAACCATGTGACTTTTCCAACCAAATGAGTAGCACTGCATGCTCCTCATCTGACCTCCTCTTTCCCATGAGCCCCGCACCACCGAACATGTATCCTGAGGTCACCCACCAGACGATCTTCCTCTCTTTGGCCCCTTCATCATCCATTTACTACATACTACAAATGACTCAACTACCTAATGTATGGTGGTGGCTATCATTGTAGGTTCCTGCTCATCTAGGAATATATCCACCTAATGTGCTCTCCCTAGCACAATAGCCTTTTTCAGAATTCTTGAGCAATATCACCGATGCTATGATCTCCCGTCAGATACCCTACTCAACAGTCTGGGCCCTGAAGAAAGGGTCTCATACAATGTCAGTGGAGTAGCAGGAGAGATCAGTGAACCTCACAGAGTATTGGGTTGCGGTCATGATTCCCTAATGTAAGAGTAGTAGCTCTTGCATACACACTGAGGATAGGGTCACAGGGATGAACTATGCCCTAAAAAGGTCATCCATGTCCCCCCAAGTGAGTGTCACCACATCATGTAATGAGAGTGTCAGACTCCACCATCTCGCAGCTTCTCCCTATAAGAGACTAGCAGCTAGGATCACCATCAGATCAACTAGTCCCAACTAATGGGAAAAACTCTTGCCACAACCTATAGCCAGTCCTCAGCCACCTGAAGATCCATCTCGCCTCAGATCCTCAGAGGTCGCTGTCGCTGAAAGTCGTGAAATGTGATTAGTCAACATGCAACGTCTGTTAGTGGGGCTAGTGGAAATGGCTAAATAATGGGTAGTGGTGTTTCTGGTACACCACACAAAGGTTCTAACACTGCAAGAGGGGCCTTCATTGAGACCTTATTGCTCGGTGGGCCGTTATCGTGTACTCTCCCATGAATCCAGACCGGATACCTATGTGGGGGAATCCTTCAAGAAAAATGGTGCTCCATGGTCAATAAGTTATACCTAGTGATATGACTCAAAGAAATCATAATTAAAACACTTCCAAAACACACACAATCTGTGTTTTAGTGCACTGAGTCAAAAATTAGAATTCAAGGTCCTAGTGTATGGATACGTCTTCCACAAAAACAACACTGGACTCCCTAAACTGAATACCACACTTGAAACACCTAACACTATTGATCTACTAGAAAGATCAGATTCCAAGTTCTTTGGTAGAACCGAATCCTCTAATACCACTTTGTCACGACCCTTCAACTGAGGAACATTCTGTGACTACCCCTAGCACACCTTCCATTGGCATGGGGCTGGCGACTAGCACCAAATAGGAATATCCCTATAATGGGAAGGAATTCCCATTAAACCTGTACAAACACACAATACAAGAACCCAACAAGAAGCAACCACAAAGTAAACTACTGCAGTAAAAAAGAGCATTGAAAGTAAAGTGGATGGAATACAAGCCCAACTGAAATGTACAAGTACAACTGAAAAGAGAAAATAACTCATGGATAATCCACCAAGGATACGACCTAAAGGGTAGGTAAAACTCATGATCAGTAGTCACAGCAGCATGTCATGTCAAAGGGTCCACCTCTGAGAACCATCTAGTCCGGGCTCCCCCATCCTCGATCAACATTGTCTGTCATTTTCACAAGACACAGCAAGGTGTAAGAATATCTCATGCAGGGGTGAGTATAACAATACCCAGTAGGGACCTCGAGAACCCCGAACGTCTCCCATAATAGATAAACCAAAATGCAAGATCTCAAACAAAAAGCATGAAGCTGTCATCAAATATAATAAGGTACATTCCCATATATATACCTAATTTATCAAGATATACTTGTCTCATACATGAGGAAACATAAGGATCCAACTTTTACGCCTTTAGAACAACTGATCCATGAGGGAATAATACAACAAAGGTAACACCACAAAGGTAACACCACAATGGTAAAAGTACCACAAAGGTAACACCACGAAGGTAACACCACGAATGTAAAAGTACTACAAAGGTAACACCACGAATGTAAAAGTACCACAAAGGTAACACCACGAAGGTAAAATTACCAAAAAGGTAAAGACACAGATCACACCAAATATATAAATGAAGTACATAAGAACCGATGATTAGTCGTAAATATAGATAATCTTATTCTGTCAAGAGGCTCTGGTGTTGACCAACACAGGATCGATAGATGCTGACCCACCCATGATCGCTAGGCACTGACCCACAGAGGATCAATAGTAACTGACCCACATAGGATCGATAGGCGCTGACCCACACATGATCGACAGATGCTAACCCACATAGGATCAATATATGTTGATCCACAAATGATCAATGTTCTTTCTTCACACTACATCCAGCCACGAGATTCCCACACTAAGCATAGTTGATTCTGGAAGGATCCACTCCTCAAGACAAATTTCATATTTAAATGCCAATAAGTTCAACGAAGAAGTATACCAATCGATATCCATGTTATAAGTCTTCCAACGCAATATACAGTGCATCAGTCAGACGCCCGATCTGTGACATATATGTGTTTTAGCACCAAGGGTCTAGTTGGTTTCAGGTTTGTTCTAACCCGAATATACTCCAAAATTCACCAAAACTCATGTGAAGTATACCAAAAGGATCGTCTTGCTCCAAGGATTCTAGCATGGTAGAGGGTTCGTCAAACGGATGTATGGTTTAAGAGATAAGACCTTTTAAGAGAATATGGACCTAGATGGGTCTGGGTCCAACCTGACCCCCGTCTGGGCTGACCCGACCTGGTTTGGGGTGACACAAACTGGCCCGAGTCCATCTCGACCCATCCCAAACTGGCATGGGCTAGCCCAGTTGGGGTGGGCCATAGGACAGCCCGACCCATGGTGGGGCACGACCCACTGGGCTCTCACAGCCCAGCCCATGGAGGGGCACGACCCACGGGGATCTCACGTCCCGGCCCGTGGACGGTCGAGACCCACTGGTTGGGGCCCACTGTAGCTGGAACTGGGGGATGGACTCCCCCCCTCCCAGGTTTCTAAAATGGCACAACCATTCGGAATAAAGGCGGTGGCACCACATAGAAGCACTAGGTCATCGCAAGACCCGCATGGGCGAGTCCCTCCTCATTCGTCGCAACTTTGAGCCACGACCATCTCCCGTGGCGCGCACTGGTGCACCAATCCACCTTATCCCACTGTCAGATGGTGCCAGCCACTGTTATTTTCCGCAGTTGTATGCCAAGAACCCCTTCTCTGGTGGCGTGTTACAGTGCGCCACCACCTCCTACGTGGCTAGTTGTTGCAGCCAACACCTTCACCCACCAGTGTCAGATGCCAGTGCTGCCATGCTGGTGTCACATCAGCGGTCTTACACGAGTCTCTAGTTGAGCTCCGGTGGACCTTTTTTCCATCTGAAGGTACAAATGGCCCTCTCAGGACACCCTCTTCATGGTTTTTCCCTCAGTTCCAAAATTCGTCGAATCCGAACAAAGGCACGCGAATAACACATTGTTAAAATAAGAAGAATAGGGTTCGAGCCTTGTTTGTTTGTCATGTTCCCTCCACATTAGCTTGATATCCTGAGGGAAGAATAAGATTCAACAATTATTTTAAAAGTAAAACCAAATAAAAACCCTACATCAAGATTCATTGAAGAATGTCTGCGTTTGACGAGGAGTCGATGTTCGCCAGTTCGTGATTCGGTGGCATTCGTCACCTCTTGATAGAACCAGTATCGTTCTCCATGTGGTTGGCATCACAGTACATTTTCATACCTTCATTTCTTGGTGAATTCATGGCAATACTCATCCCCGATCTCCATATAAATAGGATAGGGGGAGGGTGAGTAACATCATTGGGAATTTATGAGGTTCATTTAATGAATGAACCTCCAAAATTCCAACGGTGTTGTTACAATGATTGAAGATTCAAGATAATTAATGGCATGAAATTTTATTGGTCCCACCACTACCTCTTTTCTATTAGTAGAAAAGAAAAAGAAACATAAAATAAATTTTTTATTTTATTATTCTATTAAATGTCCAAAATATATCTTTCTTTCCCCGCCTACTATGGTTATAGTGATTCATTCCTTTGGATAATCCCGGTGCTGTGGATTTAATGGTGCTCTAGTATTTTTAATCCAAGCATCAGTTCAGAAGTTAGAAAATGTCGCTCACGCGTTTACTGAATGTATCTTAAAAAAGTTCATAAATTCATTTTGGGAATACTGGGCCTTGAAATAACTAGCGGTGAATTTTTGTAGACTTGTAATAATTCCATATAATTAAAAAAAATTACATGGAAAATATGGGTCTTTACATGGAGCCCGTTATAGCTCGTCGATGAATTGGTATGTCTAATGAGACAAACTAGTGTCTTGTCATAAGGCCTTGACAAAATCTTATTTGTAGTCCTAGAATGAGGCCTTGACTATGTTATTATGATGTCCAACATTATGCATTCCATCATTATGTAATTGTCTATTGATATTACATGTGATTATTAAACTAGTAGAATGTTCATGTGAATAAGTAATGACATTATTTGATTAATCCTTTCCATATTATGCTGAATTTAATTTTTAAATGGATCCTTTTAGTCATATACATTTCCTTAAATGTTTTTTCTCATTTATGAAAGTTTACACAATATTTTTTTCCTTACTGAGCACCTGAGTTCACCTCTTTCTATGTTTTATTTTTTCCAGTATGCGAAAAAGTATATTATGATTAACCTGTAGGAATTGGATAAGGATTATGACTGTTTTCATTGGGGACACAATGTAATTGTTTTTATATTTCATGATATAATGTAAAACTTATATATATATCTTGTACTTCCAATACTACTAAACTAACTGGTCTTTCAAGACTTTATCTCTTGTGATCATGCTAATGTTATATAATAATGCACCGACTCTATGTAACTATGGTTAGAGCGTTACTATATGCATTATAATTGAGATGGATTTGATCAATAAATTGAAAAAGTAATCCCTATTTGAGGGGTCTTTCGTTGGATGACTAAAAATGTGAAGGTTTATGTATTATCAATAATAGTGGTGGTTGGATACCAATTACTCCTAGATTAAACTTATAGATATTTTTTTATTTCATAAAATCCTAATATTTTATATCAAATAGTTTCATGTAACTTATGTGGGGGATGGATTTGGATATGTATAATTGTATTTTCCATTTAATTTAGGATAGTAACATTAGTTATGAGTTTTGTAAATAGTCAAATATTAGTATGTTTTTAACATATTAATTTATTATAAATGATAAGATTCAAAACAAAATAATTATAATCATGTATACATGTAATGTGAATAACATAAGATTAGAGGGTGTGATTAAAAATCATTTAAAATTTCTTTATCTCAGATTTCTTCTGAAGTGAACAATTTTCAAGAACATGATAATCTAACTGAAAAGGTTAACACTAAAGAATAGTGCCCATAGATTACCTTGTATATGAAAAGAAACAAATGAGCTCACACTAAAAGTTAGATACCTCATTTATAAATTTTTCATTGTTTTACACTTATATAGGAATATATTTGGATTAGGATACCATAGAAATGGTGTTGTGACTATCCATATGATTTATTGGAAAAACATTCATCTTAACCATTGAAGAGTCATATATGATAGGATATTTTAACCTAAATTAATAGATAAGAAGTGTGGTTAATGCTAAAGTGATTTCATTTTATTACTAAAAAAATTAATTTTCCCCCCTTGATATATATGATAAGCTTAAAAGGGGTCATCAATTTAACAAGATCACATTTAATAAAATTCATTATTAAGTGAATAAAAACATGATACTCATTTGACAAAAACATTTATTATAGATATACATAATCATCATCATAAATAAATTTAACTTTTAGATCAGTCCATAGATTAAGATTATTAATTATAGAAAAATCATTGACAGGGAAAAACATATGAATGGTTCTTATGTGATAATAAGAGAAAAACTATATTTTGTAGTATACCCTTACTGAGTAACCAAAATTTGAAGCTATTCAATTTGTGAATATAAATGACTATGGGAAGTATAAATGAATTCCCAAAAGGTATCAAATTAAATAGATACAAGGTGACCTAAATAACATTATTCCCTACTCATTTTCTTAATATAATTATTAATTGAAAATGACATAGAAAGACCGTAGTTTTTTGTTAATACTTTTTCAAGCTATGGAATTCTTTTTAACATCATTTATTAGGAGTATTTCAAAAATTATATTGAGTTCAATAAATATTTTTCCATATTTTTCTAAGTTTTTAGGAATAATGAGCATGATAATCGATATTTAATCTTCAGTATATTGCCCGTAGTGTTGGAGGGAAAAGGTTTGAACCAGAATAAGAATACTGGTCTAGTCTAATATTAATGCTTGGTTGTTGAATCCTAAAGGGGTGTTAGGAAAACGAGAAAATTTTACAACAATACAGAAAAATCTAATATACCTAATGGGGTTTTAGAAACTCTTTGGAATGTCCATTCTTGGTATTAATGTTATATAATAAATAATTTTTTATATTTTTTTAGATTTTAAATGATTACATTAAAAATGTTGTGAGTGTTTATGAGTTTTATATCAAGGTATGAATTGATGAAGCATTTAGTTTGAATTTAAATTATGAGTCAATTAGTTTCCCAATCATGGTTTAAATTAAAAGGAATAAATCAAGATCAATTACATTTTAATAAAATATTTTGTTTCCATCTCAATCACTTATGTTATAAGAGATTTTTTTTGTAAACTAGAAGTTATTATGAACAGTATGAGATACTATATTTAAAAAAAATTTATTATATACCATAAAACTCTATAATATGCTATAGTGTATGATATGGTAATTTATTTATCCATGATAAATGGTTTTATTCAAAATATTTGTTAAAATATGAGGCATATAGTTCCCACCACCCGATAGTGACATATTATAATAAATGAAGTCCTTTTAGAACATTAATCTAAACAAATATAATAAAATATATGATTTGAATAAAACAATGTATTTATTAAATATTCAAACTAAAGGAGATAACCTTTATTTAATAACAGAGATGTGGTTTTAAATCATATAATGACATTCTAATGGGAATATTAATTCTAAGTGGTTATTGAGAGAATGTTTTGTACTTTGAGAAGATAAAAATTAAATAATATAATATCATTCTAGTTGGTATTAAAATTTCATTTCACTGGGTATTATAAAATAGGATAGTGTATGATCGTAATGTGAAATGTAAATATTTGAATTTAATTACCATAATGATGTAAACATCATCATATATCCTAATAGAGTTTAGGATGTGTTGGTAGGGAATTATGTGAATAGTTATATTTGTTACTAAGATGATCTCAAAAAAAATTGAAGGATTTTTTTCACAAATAATGATTTTAATGAACTTATAATCTGTTATATGTAGACAATATAAGTTATTAAGATCATAAAATTGGATGGTATGAGGATAAGGTCTTGAAATAAATTTTTCAAAGAGTTGAAAACTATGAATGTGATTATTACATCTCAACATTATTCATACTAGATTTCTCCATCAATGTTTCTCACTATATGAGGATACTGGTAGGGTTTAATCAGATTCATACATAGATGTGTGTCAATAATTATATAGATATCCAATGAGTTTAGATAAGCTAAAAAATAAAAACAAAAATAAGACTAATCTGAAAGTTTATCATATGTGATGTGGTTATATAAGTGAATATGAATGATTTTGTTAGGTATTCTTTAATGAGTTTAAGAATATAAAATGTAACATGTTAAAAAATATCCACTCTATCATTATTTCATATAAGATATATATATATATGTATGTATGTATATATATATAATATGAAATGAAATGATAGTTGAACACTCAAAGTATGACATTGAGTTATCCATAATTTATGACCATCATAGAGTGTTATAGGTTGTGATAAAATTTTAAGGTAATAATTAGAATGATTCTTTTATCGAAATATAGAATATTATAAGGAAGAACAAAACGGATTTAGTCATTGTATTACCAACCAGGTATATACCACATGGAGCATCATACACAGTGCATTTTTTATACTAGGGGTGCTTGTTCATATTGAATCCCCACACCAAATTTTGGAGAGATACCTAGTATTAGAACTTTCATATTTTGTTATATTTTTTAGAGAAGAAAAGATGATTAGGTAATTAGGGGACATTCAGTACATTTTTTTCATCTCATTGGTCAGCTAATGAACTAGATAATAATTTTCCACTGATTAAAATATTACGAAATCTATGACCTTAATTATGAAATATAAGGATGTGTATGAATAATATTATATATTAAATATGTTATTAAAATCTATTTGGTTGAGGTTCATGTGATAAGATAATATGTTTAGGATTAATTATATGTTCTGTATTCATCATCCTGGTAAGTCAATAATCTGGTAATGAAGGACATATATGTATTCTATATAGTACAAGCATACTAAATATCTAACAGTCACTCCATGTAATGAAAAAAGAGAATTATTTGATTATTCATAGTTTTATATGACTCAATTAGTGGAAAAAGTATAGATATACATGTATTTTTTTGGAAATCACAATAAACCCCTTTGTATATTGTGTAGCATTAATAATTTTCTAGTGGCCACACTTTTCATAAATTTATGATTTATAGAATTAATATTCATTTTCAATGAAAAAAATCTAATTTGGGTGAAAAATTATGTTTATGCAGATGAGTATCATGTTTATGAACCTTTGAGGGCCACCCAAAAGTGTTTTGGAAGATATCCTTAATATGTTCTATATGTATTTTTTGAATCTTCTATATACAATGATACATATGTTGAAAATTTATGCTAATTTTTATAAAAGATGTTATATATGATATCTTAAAGTATTTTTCAATATGGTTTCAGGATTTGTTTATAATGATGTTGTATAAGGTGAAAGAGAACAAAGTTCATGATGATTTAGTGAAATAGTGAGATGGATGCAATTGCACACTAAATGAACCACCATAACATGGTATTTTAGACCATTCAATGGACTGCTTTTGGATATACCATGATCTAGTGAGCGTCACCACACTATAGTGAGGATTATATTCAATCATGTTATACAATAAAAAATAAGACTAATTCAAATTTATCTCCAAAGACAATCATTCATGGATATTTTTTATGAGATAATGATTTTGAGAAGTTGTAACATCTTATTTTTTTTAAAGTTTTCAGCATCAAGGATTTATGGGTTATAAAGTGTTGTAACATATAAATTTTATATGAAATATTTCATTTGTGGGAAAAAATATTGTGTTACAAAGGGTGGTCCATTGATTTCTAATATAATAAGGATCATTATTTTTGATTCATGTGTATGATTCTATCATATATACTTCTTACTAATTATTATCTAAATATCTCATTTCAATCTAACATTTAAACAATGTTTTAGCAAACCATATTGTCGAAATACATCCTACCAGAGTGTCATGTGATTCCTTGTATTTGTAGATACCTCTAGAGGAAGGAGTATTTTATTTAGTTCTCAATGATCTTAATCAAATTCTATTAAAAATATTTGATATATTGGATCAACTATTTTAAGGTACACTATTCTTGTTATTTCATTATAATAATTAAAAAAAATATATATATATCTTAGTTATTTTAGGTTTTTATTTTTCCTTTTGATATTTTAAATATGTTATATATCCCTATTAAAGCCAACAATTCAACCCTTCATCTATATAATTTGATAAAAATTATTTTTCAAATTTTGAGTAGTTGATAAAAATAACACAAAAAACATATTGACTTTAAGGAACAGTTTTTTCATTAATACCCATTAGATTTTTTTAATAACATTTTTTCAAATAGTTTCATATTCAATTAATTACTTCTTAAATCATCAGAGCACATAATAAGTGAAAAATAAATAATGAAAATGTATTTATCCCCATGGTTTGAAAAAATAATAATTATAATATCATAATTAAATCCAAAAATAAGAATTATAACACCATGGTTGTGTCTATAATGGAGGGTTTATCCTAATATAGGTTTAATATTAAGTTGATTTTTGGGAAATGTATGATCAGGTTATTGACTTAACAAAAAAATCATGGATTTCAACACCAGAACACTAAATTCATTTGTAAATTTTCTATTAATAACGATATTAGGTGATTAGTCATCACTGATAATGAATAATCCACAAGAGTTTAGGATTATAGAATCTTTGAGGAGGATCTATCGATAACTTTAAGGCATTGGTGAATTCGTGGTTAACTATCAAAAATTATTGATTTTTAAATGAGGTTGGATTTTTTTTATTTTTTCTTTATTATTTATGTGTTTTAAAATTTTATTATTGTTATATGAAAAATTTTACATCTTAATTTTTATGAATATTTTTCCCTTCATGTATTCATATTCATGATTATTTTTAGAATTTTGTTAATAATAATTATTAAGTCCATTTTTATTTTCCTAATTTTTTTCTGATTTAATTATAATGCCTTTAACTTACATGATTATTGATAAAAAAATTGTGAATTGAAGTTCATATTTTAAATATCACTCCATGCACTAAACCCGTTTCACCTCCCCAAGTCTATCTTCTCCTACATGTGATGATCAATCACTTTCATCCCTTACAATTGATTTTTTTGTATGATTAGTAAAGGAAGAATCAATGAGGTAAGGTAGTGAAAAGGGGAGTCATCATTAGTAATTTTTGGTAATGGTAGGCACAAATAAGTGTACCCCTTGGGAGGTATATTGGGAATAATTTTAATGGGAGATGGCATAATGTGTCATAGATTGGATAAAATATGATGATGGAGATAAGAGGTGGAAATTCCCACAATTAAAAGATATACAGTGACCCTAGCTCATTGAAAGTACAACATCATGTATAATTAGTGGTAAAAATGGGAATATAATATCTAAAATAATGGAGAACTAGGGTTTTTGGTGTTTAAAGATGTGATCAAATGACATGTGATCATCAAGGCACACATTATTCCACGAGTCGATTATGGTTAAGTTATACAGGGAAGAGATAAATATAAAATTATGTGTATTTTTAAACGAAATTACATCTTTGGATATAATAAATTATTAAATATATACTAGAGTATTTGTTTAGTTATCCCCTTATACACAGAATGTATTGTCCATATAACATACAATTCCTTGTGAAATTACATGACTCAAACTACTGGGGTTACATGATCAGATCTTTTATAGGTCTCAAATTTCTCATTACCCATTGATATATTATATATAGGTTGACCCCAAATGAATGGATAAATTTCATACATGTTCAGATATTTTACAATGATCACATAATTTTCTTGAAGAATTAAATAATATATACTTTTCCATCTTTTATATTTTTAATATCTTCTTCCATAGTTTTTATGTATTGGAAAAATTAATTGTCAATTATGATCATTTTTCAATGTATAAAATGATGGATCATATCATATAAATTTTTATTTTTCCTCCAAATAATTGTAGGATAATGAAGTTCCCCAACTATATAAACAAGTCTGTGATTTTTTGGTCGAAATACATTCAGATCAGATGGATGGTCAACACTCCCTTATTTATATCATGAAGATATGGATCAATCCCACATATAAAAATTGTGGTTTGTACTTCCTTTTCTATAGTAAGGATTATATCTCCCATAAGTTAAACAGAGTTGGTATTCCCCCGTTATATAAGTCCTCTAGAAATGGAGTCAAAATATACTCAATTTATACTTTTCCCTAGATGTGGCATGACTAATATATAGGGGTTGGTTCCCCATCATTTCATTTCCATACTTTAGTGAGCTGTGATTAACCCACTGTGATTCAATACATATGATGCGGATATTATGAAAGTTGGATAGCTCAAATTTTGTGGGTCTTGTGATGCATTAGGTATATTGAGATTCACATTAATATATGATTGTTGTAGAGTTTTGTAGTGAAAATATAGATTCTTCATTTATATTCGTTTGTCTTAATCCATATTGTATATCAAGGTTTTCTATTAAAATATTTTGTCACTTTGTTCATTCCATTCATTTAATTATCAGGGAATAATATTGGGTATTTCAATACTAAACCATACATGGGATTCTTTCTCACACATATTTTATAAATCCAAATGATGTTTAGTTTAGAGGTGGATTTGGGGGAGTTGGAGCTGATAAATGTAAAGCCTAGTGGTGTATGGTCCCAAAAACTACTGATGGTATTTTTGTCTAGATCTAGTAAGCCGTCATGTTCTACTTTCATGTTTCATGATGTTTTTATTATTTATATATGTTTTTTTCTTTTATTTACTCATATTTTCCCAATTCTACATTCTTCATACTTTTTTGGATGATTAATTTGATCCATATGAATTTTTTTTATTCTTATTTATTATGTATCATTTTGGATTATTTTATTCTGTTACAAAAATATTTCCTTTTGTGAGATTTTAATATTCGAATCCCCCCATTATTCTATATACCTTCCTGATTCTATTAACAAGAATCTATTATTTTAGAGGTACACTTTGGGCGGGGGGAGCAACTCAGAATAATGCTGGCACATATAGGGTTTTGGTATGCCATGTCATGTATGAGTGGGTCTGTCTTAAGGAATATGTTAATAATTATTAATATTTTGAGGCTTGTTCTAGAATTCATATGAAAAATACGACAAGGCCTCTTGAGTTTGGTTTTCAATCCCATGAAACAAAAAAATTTGTTTGGGAAGCTAATACCTCTTTTTTCATACAATATGATAGTATACTGGTCAGATCAAAATTATAAGGAATTATTTGTAGGGAAAACCATAATTAATATTAAACCATTGAGTGTTAAAGTTATGTTTTTACAAATTTACATCAGGATTCATTGTAATTTGGACTTATTTGATAATCTTGTGTTCTTCTGAGACCATTGTTGCTGAATTCTCTATGATAATATGTACATATGAACTTGTGGTAGTTTGTTGAGACCTAGAATAAAATTCATTATGAGAAGATATTGGGGAAGTATATATATTTAGTGTGTACTAGTTGGGTTACAATACATAGATAATATTTTAATTGACATAAAATTATTATCATTATTTGAGTTAAAAGGTTGGTGGAGGGTTGAGACATGTTTAGAGGGGTTGAATTTAATGTAGACCTGAATTTGGCTCTGTATATATTTAAAATAAAAAAGGATGAAGGGAAATTTAACAGGTATATTTATAAAATCATAAGATCAATTCCCAATCATTATAATCATTATTCAAGAGTCAGTATAAATTTTTATGTTTAACTACCATATTTTAGAGGGTTGATCAAGATTTCTTAAGTATTATCCATACATCATAAGGTTCACTTATATAAATGTAAAGGTTGATCATGAGTGGAAATATGATAATATTGGGAAACACATAATTTTTTAAGGTATATATTATATTTCATAATGTTATCTTACATAATTTATTAGATTCACTAATAATTTTTAAGGTTCATTTAATAATAAAAAAATCATGATGTCTAGGATTTTTGAAAAAGGCATAAACCCTCCCTATAGTTTAGAGTGATTATTCATTACTGAGTTGTTAAAAAATTTGGAAAATGTGTGGGGGTGACCCAATATTATATAAGGGTTATTCTAGATTTTATAATGTGAAATTTAGTTAATGGAAGAGACTCATTGAATCTCATAGGAATGTATTGATATATGTATTATTTTTATAATTTCTATAGGAATGATTTGATTTTCTAATGTTTCATCTAGGGAATATTAGAAAAGGAAGTGACCTACAAATTTTTCAGAAGGGAAATTGTGATTTCGTAGGGTTCACTAAATTTTATTATGGGTAATTAAAAATAATGAAATCTAATTTTTTAGAAAAGGGATACACAATAAGGTTGATTCATTTTTCATAAGGATCAATTATAAGTTGGCCAAAATATATTTTCTCAGAAAGTTATTGAATAATTTAGGGGCCATTATGGAATTTATTAAGTGTGATTCTGTAAATTCATTGATTTAATATCATAAAGTTTTTTTCATTAACATATGATAATAAAAATTATTCACATGATTAAGGAATATATTGTGTGGTAAAAGACCAAAGAAGTTGTGAAAAAAACTACATTGTCATGATGAATCTTATACATTTGTTCTATGCTTAATTTTAATATATTTTTAAGATGGAAGAAGATGCGTAATATTAAGAGAATTGGAATAGGTGTTGAAATTTAGTAATTTATCAAAAAAATTATTTTGAATTTATAATTATGATATAGAAAATCCTATATCCAAAGATGATAATAAATTAAGCGATTAGGAAATATTATGATTGTTTATATATGGGAAAAAATTAATGTATAAATACAATATAATATTGATATTTAATATTTAATATGAATATATATTCTATGATGCAGGTAAAAGAAGATGAAAGATGATGAAACAACATAGTGGCAACTTGATAGAAGTCATATTTAAAAAAAGACTCTATTGTTGTTAAAAATATTTTTATATCATTTTATCTATGATTGATTGCAAAATCATAATCAAGAGACTTATTTGTTTCTTTAGATCGAGGATAACCCGTGTATTTTTTGTAATTCACATAATGATACTTGTTAAGAGTATGATCTCGGTAAATCTGGATCTTTCTAAAGATTAACCATAACATTTTTTTGATGAAAAACATATATATATATATATATTATACTAAATGTGATTTTATATTGGTGTATATGAAAATGATCATTTTAATTCACATTAATAGTCAATGATTGTTATTTTAATAAGAGACATAAAAAATAATTGAAATCACTAATAGACACCCTCTCAATTATTTTTCCATTGTCATGAGGGAATTTTCATGTGGTATCAGAGCTATGTTACCCATCAATAAAATTAGTCATTTGGTCTTTAGAGATAAATTATTCATATTAGTTTAGAGATTTGTTATGGAATTTCTATTATAAATATATAGAAACCAAATTATGTGAACAGTAATGAGATTACCACTCTTGATAGTAAAAATTACCACATATGGATATATTAGATCTCACTATACTAATTATTTATTAGATTTAATTTATTATATTATACTATAACTAAATAAACATGTAATTATTAATATTTTATTATGATAGAAAATTCTATAAATAACTTAGAGATCGATGGATGCATTGATAATGCTATTATTCTATCTCTATCGAAGAGGGATTTCCTAAATATAAAATAAATCAATACAAAAAAAGAAATATGTTATAAAAAATTAACAAGTGTAATGATAATAAAATTCATATAGAATAACTACATTCATGAAGGATGAATTATAGAGACCAAAATATTATGGAATATGAAATAGTTGATGACTTCATTATAAGGGTTAATAAAAATTTTAGTATTGTTAGAGCATTTAGAAAAAAATATGATAAAATAGTTTTTATAGGAGTTCATATATTATATAATAGAGGGGTGATGTAAAATTCTTATTACTTAATGGCCATGATCTGAGTGTAGTTCGGTTGGATGATTTATAGAACATCCTTATTTTATAGGTAATGGGAAATTGAAGTGTTTTCAAGATGAATCCCAATGTTTATTGGGAAATTTAGTTAAATTATATTAATAATGAATTGGTTAAAAATGAAATTAAATAATGATAATCTAGTTTTTCAGAACTTATGGAATATTTTGACACAATGATTGATAAATTTTGTCTTTTATCTCCAAAACTATGAGAAGAGACATGAACAATTTAAAGGAAATATTTTGTTGAAATATTTCACATGAAGAAACATTTTAAAACTTATAAAAAAACTATCGAATGTAAAAATAATAAGATTATAGTTAATATAAGGATGATAGGTTAATGATATTCTCTAATAATAAATCTCGAAAAATTGATAAATAATTTTTTTCCTCAAAATTTAAGTGAAATAATTTCTCTAAATAAAAAATAAATTTATTACATAATTTAGAATATTATTATAGATGTGATGATGAAGAGTAAGTTAAGACTTACATTGAAATTGATGAAAAACTGTTGGTGAATAATGATAATGATGATGAATTCACTAGTGATGAATGTAGTGATGCTATAAGTGTGGAAGAAACTGAACTGTTTTTTTGCTGAAGTGAGAAATCAAAGATTTTATATTAAAGATCTCAAAGATATAAAATGATATACAAAATTTAATGAATCCAATCGATCATTAAGATAAAATATTCATCTTATGATAATAATGAATCAATTCTAATAATGGTGATTGATATCTAGTTCAATTTTCTTACTAAAGAGAAGAATATAAACATTTATTTGGATGAGATAGTGACATTGGAGGATACAGAGAATGGTTATATTTAATTTAATTTAATAAATTTTTAAAATTTATTGCACAAGTATAAATAAATCATTTATAATACAATTCATGAATTTAGTCAATGTTTAAAGAAGTTTGATATGAATGATGCTGATCATACATAGAATGATGTACCCCAAATTTCCTAATAAAAAACACACTCATGTAGAGATAATTTTATAGAATTAGTTTTTGAAATATTTTAGTTGAATAAATAGTTAATGTAGACCAAGTTTGTAAAAAAATAAATCTAAAAAATCTATAAATTCTGGTAATGTAGACTTAAAATAAAAACATTATATATATGGTGATTCAATAAAAGTCAATAAATATATTACTATTAGATGGAATATGTTTCAATTCTACCAAAATTTTCATTCAAAAAAGATCAAAATAAATGGTAAAATGATGTGGATGTATATGTGTAATCATATAAAAACATAATATTTACAGAGGAAAGAAATTATTTTATGGAAATTGATGGAACAATAAATGATTTGGGTACATGGAAAGAAACCATTAGTTTAATTAACAATACTTTTATGAGCCTGGAAGGTTTTAGAGATTAATTTAGAGGTAGAGTCATTCCGCTAATATTTGGATGGAAGTTGAATAGTCTTGAGTGATGATTGAAAATAACATTAAACAATTGGAATAGTATGGGGAATATGTGACTAGGTATGTCATGTTGCTGAATATGGTCTCAAAATAATAACATCTCATTTCGTAGTGTTTTTAATTAATATAAGCCTCATAATAATAAAATAAAAATTAATTATTGATTAATTTTCATATAGAGAATCAATAGGGGAATTTCCAAGGAGTCTAGATTGATGATGTTATGTACAAATGACATGATATTTAGATATCTTAAAAAATGTAGATATTGGTAATGAATGTTTATTGAGATTTGTAAATGATGGTTCTATCAAAATTGATAGATTGTTTTAGTAGTGATTGGATAAGAGAAGTTAAATTCTATGAAATCAATATATGAATATGGGGTAAAACACAATATTTTAATTTTTTTCATATGAATGATGATTTTAATGGGGTGTAATTTGAAAAATATGTGTTATTGATTAAGGGGATAAATTACATATGAGTTATAAAAAGAGGACTGCAAAAAAAAATGTTTCATAATGGATATACTAAAAATCCATAATACTTAAGATTAAAAGGAGAAAATCATCAATGTAATTGAAGACAAGGATATCATGTCAATTAGAGGATGAGAAATATTACCTAAGAAGATAATTTCAGTGATGTTATTATGCCAAAGAGAGAGATAAAATAGATTTTCTATACATGTCAAAATATGGATATAATTAATTTTCAAGACAAGAAGGTTGAGATTGAATCATATCATCCGTTGAAAATTATCAATTTAAACATGTATGAAACAAGGAGAATGAATGAAATAAAATAAGATAATTATTTTATTTTCATTGCTAATAAATTTATTCTTTTCACTTTTATTATATTTATGAATAATAAATTAGTGGCTCTTAAAATGTTCAAGATTATTAAAAAGTGGAATAAAAAATATTATGGTTTGTCCTTAAAAAATATATAGATAGACAATGGTAAAGAATATACCAGTTGATGATTTGAAGTATATTTTGAGAATAATACTATTATCTATGAAATTAGTGTGATATACACATCATAACAAATGTTGTTACTGAATATAAAGATAGAATGTCGTAAAAGATCTGTCATTCCATATTGGTTGAGCATAAAAAATCTTGGCAATTTTATAAACAAGTAATTAGAGCATTATTTCACCTTAAAAATGATATAAATATATATATATATATATAAAATTATTTATGTAACCACATGGGATTTATTAAAAACATTAACCATGTTTGGGATATATAATGTTGTTTATATGACCTTGTGTACTAAAAGTGAAAGGTAAAATCATAAAATGTTTTAGAATAGAGGTGTTGTGTCAACCTAGGTTATCATCCAAATGAAAAGTAATTAAACTACTAAAATAATGAGATGAGGAATATTTTTGATATTGTTAATGTGAATGTTTCATAACATTAAATGAAACCAAATGAACATCTGGAAGAATGTTCTAGAAGTGAATATGGGGATACTTTTGTTCAAAATCATAAATAATATTATTACAATAATTTTGGTTTATAATAAGTAAATGATAAATAATATGATTCTACCATTGTAGTAAGGGATAAAAAATATATCACATAATCCAAGGATAAAAATTAGTTGATGGATGAAAATAAGATTGTATAATTATGAGAATATGTTCAAGCTTGAAGAACATTGAGGAAAATAATACACACCACTATATTTTCTCATATAGAACAAAGATATGTGATTTATAACATTTTGAATCAATAATGGTTTAATGAAATTGATGATGAATTAGATAAAGCTGATATGTTTGAATATTTAGATTTTTTTCATGACACTATAAATAAGAATATTATCAGAACAAATTTGGTGTGACTATGTGATTTGAATGAAAGTTGATAAGTTTTAAGAATAAATGAAATAATTGTGTGAAAAGGGAACTCATAGATTAATGGAATTGATTTTGATGACAAGTTGGTTTCTATAATAGATAATATAAAGATATTTCATACTATTAAAGCACAAATTTAATATAATATTTTCTAAATGGATGTCAATTATGTATTAGTCAATGGATAATTAGGGGAGGATATATTCATTTAGCACCCCAGTAGTTCCTTTCTAATAAGAGATTAATGTTATTTTATTATTTTAATTAATTCCCTATATGGGATGAAATAATCCCCAAGAACATGGTATTTAAAAATATATAATTTCTCAAAGAAGTTGATTTTTTAAGAAATTAAGAGTGTACAATAATCTCTACATCAACAATGAAAAATAGTCATCACTCTTTATAATTATATATGTAGATTAAATCTTATATGATATAAATAAACAAAAATGTTTTGGAATAGTGAATATTATATCTGAATAAGCTGTTTAGAATTTCCATTTATGGTGAAAAAATATATTATAGGGGATTACAAATTTCTCAAGAAGAAGACGTCACATTTCTTTCACAATAGAAGTGTGCTCAATAAATATTAAATAATTATAGATTGGTTGAATAAGAATGGATTTCAAAACTAGTCAAAGTGGTAAAAAATATTATAAGGATGATAAATGGAAATAACAAGACTTAAGTGAATTATTGATGCTAATTATATGTTTGTTAAACTTAGAATAATAAATATATAAATTTTTTTATGCAATTAGATTATGTGTTAAATATAAAATATCACTAAAAGTGTATCATTTCATGGATGGAAATACAATTACTATGTATATAAATGGATTGATAGAACATGGATTAATGTATGAAGTTAATGAACTTATTGATTTATATATCCATATAGATGCATATTGGCTTGAAAATATAAATTAATAAAGGTCTATATCTGGAGGTCATTTATGTTTTGGTAAAAGAATTGTATATTATCACATAAATAAGAAAACCTTTTTAAACATTAGTACTACTCGATTAGAAAATATGGTTATAACTCAATCCAGATACTAATTGAAGTTGATCTAGACTCATTTTTAAGATCTCATGGTGGAAGTAAAGCAAATATTGTGTGTGGGTCATTATAATAAAATTAATATAAATTTTGTAAGAATTGTAATCCAACATTAAATATCAAAGTAAAGTTATAAAATGTATCCATTCATAAAAGTTCTAATGGAGTTAAATATTTTAAGTGTGGAATTTAATCCCATAAAGTATAAAAGTGTCTATGTGTTCACCAACCCATTATAAAAGGAAGAATTTATAATATTGCGGTTGATTTTGGGGGTTTAACCTCATTTCACTCTATTTTATTGTGTGATGATTTCTTTATTTCTATCACTTAATCAATATATGTTGTTTTCAATGGGGGGAAATAAAATACAAATACCATAGATTTTATTCGTTAATGTACATTCAATATGTTGTTACAAATGTGTAGATAACTATTTTAAAGAGAATCCAAAAATTTGTTTTTTTAAAAAAAATTGGAGAATGATTTCTTATTTAAGGGGATAATGTATTTATTGGGATTTATTGAAAGCGGAAATATTTGATTTGATTATATGGGTGTGTGAATTTCTTAATATGTGAAATATTCTATCATTTTTTTTTCTGATTATGAATTCATAAAAATTTTCATTTATTGTATCTATGAAATGTTTTATAATATGGATTAAGATTTTTTCTAAGGTGGTTTCACAAGTGATATTAAAGGGATTGAATAAATGGATGTTTGTTGATATTCATGGAAAACGTGATATTATTATTCAGTGTTTTTTATCATACACCATTTTACAACAATATAGAATATAATTACTGAATAATTATCCATTTTAATGTGTGATGATTTTTTAATGTGATTTATATTCAATGGTTTCCAAAAAAATACCTATTTGAGATTATTGAGATAGTTATTGAAGATGATGCTATGATTTGAAGTACTTGTGACCATGAGTGATCTTGTAGGAAACTAATAATATTTTTCTGACAATATGAATCTAAATAATAAGTGGATGTGTTCATTAGTTTTCATTTTTCAGTATATTGATCATATTCAAACTCACATTAAATTATTTCAATTATTTGATTGAAGGTTTTTTCTAATTTTGAATCTTATTTGGAGGTTTTTGGTAGTAATCTAAAAATTAATTTTTAGTGGAATAAGTTTATAATAAAAAATTAAAATGGTAAAATCATGATGTATATTAGGAAAACTATAAGGTTTATTCCTAGTCTTTATTAGCTTAATTATAAATAAAAGATAAATTTCATATGGTTAACTTCCATAATTCATAAGGTTGATTGATATTTAATAAGTTTGATTCATACTTTGTAATCTTAACTTCTAGAATTTTTATGGTTTGATATTGAGTATAAATATACTAAAAAATGGAACATGCATAACAATATAAGGTAAATTTCAGATATCATAATGTTAAATTCTAGAATTAAAAAGGTTTAATAAGACATTTCATGGCTCATTTTACCTTGCAAAATGCATGGTTTCTATGATTTTTGAAAAAGGATTGAACCCTCATTATTTTCTATAAGCATTATTATCAAGTTATTTGTTGATGAATTTGGAAAAGTCATGAAGGATACCCTATATTGTGTAAGGGTTATTTTGGAGATTAGAGTATTGTATTCAAAAAGTATTGAGACTCACCAAATTATATAGGGTAGAACAGATTTATATACAAGTGATATGATTTCTTTAGGGGTGATCTTGAATAAGGGTGATCTGATTTCTATATGGTTCATTCGTATAATGCTTGAAAAAGAATAGGCCAATTGATTTTCCATATGGGTTATTTTTTTCCATTTGGGGAATTAGAAGTCTATAAGGGTCCTTAAAAATGAAGAATATTGAGTTTTTTATAATGGAAAAAACCCATAAGGTTTATTTTTTCTTTTAATAGGGAATATTATAGTTTTCTAAAATCTATTTTATATGCATTTTATAGAATAATTCAAGGGTTATGTTTAAAACTAATGGAACTGAAGATGTGAATTCATGGATTAACAATCACAATTGGAGTTTTTATTAAAGTGGGTGAAATAAAAGCATTCACACCATGAAGGAATATATCTCAACATGAAAAGTAAAAGAAATTTCAAAACAAAATATTTTTAAGGAGGGATCCTATATAGTGACATCTCAATGAACTAATTAGGTTTTATAAAATGGAAGAATATTTGTAATGAATAAGATAATTTGAATACTAGTATAAATGAAGTTATTTATTTATATTTAAAATTTCCAATTTTAATTTTTGAGAGGGGGAAATCACCTACTAAAGAAGGTAGCTTTTTCCGTTCAATGAAAATATTATTATGGTTGATATATTAAATGAAGTTTTATAAACATAGAATATAAAATAAAGATAAAAAAGTGGATTAATAAGAAGATACTTTCTACTACACAAGTAAATGAAGAAAATAGAATAAAAAACAGCACAGTAAATATTTGATATAAGACTTATATATAATAAGACTATATTGTTGTTGAAAATAATTTTATATAATTGTGTCTAGGTGGTAGAAAGTAAACATTGTTCAGATACTTTTATGTTTCCAGATTTCATAGATAACCCATGATCATTATTAACCCACATGATTATACTAGGAGATTGTGTGTCCATAGGTGAATCTAGATCAATCTATGGAATATTGATCTCAATTTTAAAGGAGATCAATGTAAATATAGAGTTTTTACTATTATTTTGTGTTTTTATTTGTGGATGTGATCATATTAATCCTGCAAAAATCTTAAATAATGTTGTTTCATGAATATAAAATAAAAGTATTTGAAATAATGGATTCTAACTAAAAATTATTTTCCCACTGATATTGAGGTTATTTAGGTACTTATTATCAAAATCTAGGGTTCTACCCCCTAAAAACTAGCTAATATTCATAGGTGGGGGGATGAAAATAACATTCGAAAATAAAAACCTATAATAAATTGTTAATTGACTGATGATTCATTGATTCACTATCCTAACTAAAATATAACTTTCAAACACGAGGAAAGAGACGACTCTATAGAAAAAGAGTATATGGTAGTCTATATAGTGATAGATAAAGCTACTCATGGACTGACTATTCTTAATGAGTTTCAATATGAGAGACCTCTAAGATTCCAATGAGAGCTCGATTCTCTAGTGGTTGGTGATTGTATTCAGTACTTGAGTCATACACCCATCTAGTATAAACTCCCATTGATTAGATGATTATTATTATATCGATTCTTCTTCATGAAATAGTTTTTCATTATTGGATTATGGAATATCAATGTCAAAATAATTCAATTTTAATGTGGTATGAGTTTGATCATTTTTTAAAAGAGGATTACACTATAGAATCACTAAGGATGTTTTATTGTTATGATATCATATACCGTCAATAAGGTTTCATTATCATGTCCATGTTTGTATAAAATATTATATAATTTAGGATGTACTCTATTGATATGATTTCCAATGGTATTATAATTGATCAAAATATTGTGTTATGTCTTGGGAGGGATATTTTTTTAGGGTCATAACCATTTTCATCGAAACATATATCACAGATTTAGATAAATCTATAGTGATAGATATATTTCTTCAAAAGGCACAAACTATTAGTAGAGAATGATAATATTTTTCCAGAGTAGAGACATCCATTTTTACATATTAAAAATGGTCATTGGGATCTCATATTCCTATAAACAGTTATAAAAAAACTCATTCTCAATGATAGGAAGTTAAGGACTATTTCAAGTAGTCTAACTACCAACATGACCGAACATGCTAGCCTTATAGAGGTAGAGTAAATTTGGATTCAGTTTGTATAACCAAGAAAATAGTAGGGGATATACTTGAAAATAATATGGATAGACTTACCCAGCAGAGGTAAAAGATAGAAGGTCTCCATATGATGGATATGGTAGACCTTCTATAGGTGGGCTCATTAGAGGAGAAGGGTATAAAGTAAGAGGAGCTAGAGGTGTATGATGTTTCAATCCACTCCCCCCACCACCCATGGTTGGAACACACTTGTTTTTCGTACTAGAATTCATAACCATGGGAAAATACATTTTATTAAATTATTCAATCAACTAGTTTAAAATATATAATAAGGTATTAAATTTTTCTTTTCTATATTAGCACTTGTACTTATTGGCATATTGTGAGCCATTCTTTTTCTAGCTTCTTATTTTATCTTGGAGTTGGGGATTATGATTGGTCACATAGCTAAAAATTTTTAGTTGGAGACTTATATTGGGGATTATATTCCTTAGACCCATATCTTCTATCAGTGCGAGTACACTATCAATAAAGCAGGTTTCTATTGGGATCTCATCATGGTGAAGAATAAACCTTATAACGTTATACTAGGTATGAAATGGATATCTATAACCTGATAGGGGTGGATTTATTTCATATTGGGTAGATATTCCATTGAGAATATCAGTTGAGATTTCCATTAATTAGTGATTGGGATAATTATTCAGAATGACCAAGGATAACCTATATGAAGTGGAAATTTTTTACCCGTCGGTTTTTTGGATAGTATTTAGAACTATGGATGATTCATAGTGTCAATTTATCATTTCTATATAAGAATACATGTAATTTTATAAACTTTACATCCTAAGGTTACCCATTCATTGATAGATTGATTTCATTAGTGAAAATTATCATGGGAAAACAAAAATATATTCTTTAACTTATTATATGGTTTTGATTGAGTGTGGGGAGTTAAAGAGTAGTTCAAGGAACTTATTGACAAATGAATTATTAGTCACAGTGTGTCCCTTTAGATATCTCTAGATTTTATCTAATAATGTGAATGATATTTTTTTCATTCTATTTACAATCATCACCTAAAATAGGTGATATTCAAGGAAAAATACACTCTTTTAGGAATCAATGATCTCTTTTCCAATTGGAAAAGAGGAATTTGGTTCTTGAAAATTAATCATCAGATCATATATCATTATAATTATTTTTTATTTGAGGAAATCATGAAGAATATTTTATAGTGTTTTTATTGGAATTATGAGTTCTTAGTTATTCCACTCAAATTGATGGAATTTAATTTCCAGGAACCAAATACTAACACCGTATCCAAATCAGGTCATCAAAACACCTCAGTTGCACCTCCCAGTTACTGAATTATAGTGTAATGATTGTAGTTTAGTAATACATATGTGGGAGATGATTTTCCCCATTTATGTTATGCATAAAATAATCTAGGTATATAACATTAGGTGTAATGACCTATCCAAGATTCATTTACTCAAAGTGTGCAACCGGTTATCCTAAAAAGTGGATGAAATCGTAAAATAATGATGAAATATATAACATGATATGAACACACCTGATGTACCAAAATGTTCTAAACACGTCCTTAAAAATTTAATAAGTATATGATAATATATCAAAAATGAAAAATACATACATGATGAAATAGAAACATGGAATAAGGAACTAAAAAGGTGATCCCTTGTGTATATCCTCTTTGATATGGTGTCATAGAAGAGACATGAACAATTCATGGGTTCTCTATTAAAAATCCCAAAATGAATCTTTCGTTCCCCATAATCTATGTACTTAGAACCCATGCATTGGTGCCTATACATTTCCAAGTTAAAATACAAATGGGCTTACTTGTATCCTATAAGGGCCTGTAGAGTGGGTGAGTACTATGATATGAAATAATAAGACACCTCCAAAGAACTAAAAACATATCATAAACTATTACATAGTATAACAATAATATAAATTTTGTAGAATATAAATAATAATAATGTTTGTTATTTATCAAAGTTGCATAACAAAAAAAAAATTAATTATAATTAAATCATATATGGGGATGTTTATAACATGTAATTCCTTCTTTGATCCTCATCTTAGAGTCTGAGATGACATTTTAGTGACATAGTACGTGGTGGGTAGAGTTTTAATCAAACGAATACTCTAAACATGTATATACATAACTATATATATGCATGTCTGTGAGTGTGTTTTTGATAATGTCAGGATCTATCTATCCCATCCCATTTGTAGAAAGGTAAAATCTATAAACTCGAGTAAGGGAAGTCTTACAAACCATCCTTTTGTAAAAATTGGAATGGGTATAATAAGATGGGGGGTTTTGAGGCTACCCAATACCACCAACCTGTTTATTAATATGTTGATACCAGATCAAGCCTTCCATGTACAATGATAATATCTACATATGTGTAAAATGGTTTGAATTTCATAAAAAAAATATATATCATGTCTGATGTATTATTAAAATGGTATAAAATAGAAAATTACGTCAAAATAAAGAGGATAGTAACAACAATATTCATCTAACCACTTTTATATCATATTAGGTTGGTAAAAGTAAGACACCCACCCTATAAAAAAATAAATAAAATAATATAAGGTGTAAAAGTATTATTATAAATATATTATCATAAAGAACATGAGTTGGGATCCTAAGAAATTACATATTTTAAAAGAAATATTTAAGAATCATTTAATTATTAAAAACCATTTAGTTTATATTAGTTCACATGGACCGAAAAAATCATGGATAACTCTCTATGAGTAAAATTCAAAGAAACGGTACAAAAATCAATTTATTTATAGAATATTCATTGAATGTTATAAGGAATGGGAGATATACCTACACACCCAATAATGAAACACCCCATAGAGTATATTTTGGTATTAAGATCACTTATATTTGAAGAGATCAAAAATAGAAATAAAATTCATGATATTACCCTAAATTTTTCTAAGGGAAACCCAAAAATAGTTAGATTAGAGTAGTCTGATGGATTACTCCACATTCATAAGACCTGTATTTTAGAATAGGGTATTTACAACCACTTCTATGAAGAAATCAGAAACAAGATAATTTTAATGGAATCCATAGACTTTAACTCAATTAGAATGATCTACCATGACCAACCACTTCAACATGAATCATGGTTGGAATAAGGATTTAATTGTATGGGATTAGATGAGAGGGGAGTTTTAACAGAGAGATCAATGGGATAAATTGATGAAGATTCCCTCATCCCCCTTTGTTTTAGGTTTATATTAACAGATTAACATGTCTAAAAATTTATTTTTTAAAATATATTCTTCTTAGGTGTCTAATAGGTACCTTGTTTAATACATATGGTACATGGTGGTTCAAACAAAACCACTAGCACCCTCGTTATTCTATTGGGTACTCAGTTCCAGTCAATATGGTACTTGGATCCTTCTACACCTCACCCCCTTATCTCCATGCCAACACCCAAAAAACCACTGTAATTCCACCTATAATTAAAAATACTAACAAAGAGAAAAAATATCATGAAATTAAAAATAATTCTAACCTAAATGATCCATGTCTAGTAAACTAGTTCATAACATCTATAAACTACTAACCAGAGTAAGCATGTGACATGAATCATGGTTCATTATGAATACACCTAGAATGGAAACTAACGTCAGAAAATAAAATAAAAAAAACTAGAATTTTTTTCTATGAATAATTAAATGGGATGATTAACATCCAATTAAATGTTATAAAAGACCATTATCTGTATCAGATACCCATGATCCACACAAAAAACTAATAAAAAATAGTATCATACCTATAAAAATTCAATCATATGACATAATCGTACAACTCAATATAATAATAAAAATACATTTAAATAGATATTGCATCGAGAATATATACGAGATGGAAGATATAAGTCATATTTGACACAAAAAAACTAAAATACCCAAAAAAATTTCCATGTGGCCTCAACGTCACCATCCATTATCCAAAAAACACCTCTCCAAGATATATACCAAATGTTTACCCTAACATGTAAAAAATATATAGATTAACTTAATTGAGTGGAATAATTAGGTGTTTCTCATAAAAACCCCATAGATACGCACTAGAGATTATATGAATTTCATTTAAAATACAAACAATTAATTATAACTTGAAATGTAGTTAGAAAATAGGATTTCACATTAGAAATAAAACATCCTATGAGATTTCTAGAAACCATCTTTTGAAACTCAAAACATGTTTTAATGAAAGATTTGAGCATTAAATTTATTTTAACTAACGTTTTTGTAATTTCATTTGTAAAATGTTCTTTTTTTAAAACAATTAGTGGAAAAATGAAATTAATAATAAATGAAACAGAAATTAATTAAAAGAGATAAATCTATAGAAAAAAATATTACCATAGATCAAGTCTTGTTACATGAAAATAACTAAATTTAGGAAGAAATAGTAAATGGTAGAAGTATGGAATAAAATTAATATATAAGTGGAACCAAGAAAAACATATCGTTCTAGATTAATAATTGAGTTGAATTATAATGAAACTAAGTATAGTAAAGAGAAAACCATAATTAATATATAATCATGGGAAATCCTCAATCATCCCAAGAATAGATCCTAGAAGTACTAATGTTAAAACATCTATTAGTCTATCAATGCATCCATAGTCTATAACCAACTAACTACCCCAAACCATCCTAAATACTATATTTCCCCCAAGGCCAGGTCATGTACTATGATAAGTGGGATCTAATCAATATCATCATGAATATATTTTAACCATCTCTAAATCCCTCACAATAAATCGTATGACCGCCTTTATGTTTTTTATAGTAGGTGAGGTAATTCCAATTAGTTATCAATCACAATGAAACTATCATCTCAAAATCCCTCCTCTCTATCTCCCTCAATGTGAATCCCTTATAGGTATTTTGTATCATCATAATAAAATGGATGTTCATGGACTTCCTTGGGATATATATCACT
Organism: Viscum album; assembly: GCA_963277665.1. Lineage (NCBI taxonomy): Eukaryota > Viridiplantae > Streptophyta > Magnoliopsida > Santalales > Viscaceae > Viscum > Viscum album. The sequence goes on along the minus strand of OY728141.1, from coordinate 459,149,418 downwards.
AAACAGTCTATAGAAGTCCCCCACTAACACTTGTGTTTCCAATATAATATCTATTTTTCAAAATTCATTGAAATTACCTTTCTAAATCCATATCCTTTATTCACCATATCTTAAATGTTGGTAATAGGCCCTAATAATTTATTATGAAATATTTGTTGAAATTATATTTTCAAAGATTTTTTTTAAAGTTGAGTTCCCTACATAATTACTGTAAATTAAAATTCTATGTCATGACACCACTCATTGATCATACTTATCAACCATGTATCAAACCATAATTAGTAAGGAAACAGAAATGTAAATCACACTGAATGGGTTAATATTACTCAATAAATATACATCAAAATATATAAACAAAGTAATTACAAGTCAAACAAGACCCTAAAAACCTATCTCAAATCGCACAAAACATATAAAGTTCCAAATATTAATCAAATAAGCATAATCCTATAAAATTTGCAATTCCTCAAACTCCTATCATACACTCATTTCATTAATAACTAAAATATTTTTTTTTCTATCATTCAATCTATAAAAATCATTATAGAATTCTAAAAACCACAATATTTATAATGGAAATATGGTTTATAAATCCAAATAATTCCTATTTTTCTGAAGAATGTATATAAAATGGAAAAAACTACATCAAACAGATAGAAGATAAAAGGAAAATATTAAAAACAAAATGATATGAACTCGATGAGTAATCCCTATACCCTAACATAAAGAATCACAACACATTAGGACCAACCATCACACCAGGGTTCATAATAGAAATGAATAGGTCCTGGAAAATGGATAACGTTATAAAGAAGAAGAAGAATATAAAGAATCCTTAACATTGTAGATTCATCTTAAAATCATTTGAGATGGTCCATAAATATAGGAAGATAATAAAAAATTTAAAAAAACTTCTCCCCTTGAATACATCGTGCAAGTAGGGAATGAAATGAAAAACTTTTGGTCATGAATTTGAATGGGTAAATATATGAAAACCCAAAATTTTAAAGATTAGGAATGGTTAATATATTTTTTCACATGGTTTACCAAACATTTCACCCCTCAATAGAAACACATGGGAACCCACATGGTTTTTCTTCAAGGATTGGAAAATCATGTTCCAATATTGCAAACCAACATTGATAAAAAATGACAAGATTTCAGGATAATTCTATGTAGTAATTTCTGACTATGATCCAACCGTTCACCCTACACTAAAATATAAAAAGATAAAACAATTCAGAGAAAATAAACCCAAAACACATGGAGAAGGTGTAGAATTAATAAATAAATAAAATAAGAGGGGAAATAAATGTTATGGTTTGAAAATTAGAACCATAACAACAATATTTACCGGAATTCATTTTTTGAATTTAAGGAAGACAACCAAAATAGATCTAAACTAAAAAAAATAAAAGAATGACTTGATATTTGAACCATAACTTAATATTAGTTTAGGAACCCACATCGAAATCAATATGTGGGATACAAATTTGATATAGATAATTAAAAAATATGACCATGGAATGGAAAAAAATAATAGGTTCCCCCACCATTTATGTATGACTATATTATGGTGGATTATTAATTCATGTCTCCCTAAATAATTACCTAAGAATAACCTAAACCTCTATCCAAAAGGACTTAATTCTAAATATCCATCTAGGGAATATTCAAGATCCAATAGAAATAATAATTCACCCTCTAGATGATCACAATGCATCATGCATCCCATGCGGAAAAACATAACCTTATGAGGAATCTAATAATCCCATGATATGAATATCAAAACATCCACTAAACCCCATCTAAAATATATGTAAAGGGTGGAAGTGAAAAAAATTTTAATCCTGGTTTTAGGTAATTACCCATTTATTTATTTACTTTATGTATATAATGTAATTGGGTTATATTTAGGATGTTTTGGAGGTGTTTTGGAATGTTTTTTTGGATTTTATGGATGTTTATGGTTAATAGAAATTGTACAACACCTCTGAGAAACTATGTAAGGGGAAACAAAGGTCACTAGGTAGGCTCATGGTGGGACCAAGGTTAGGCTAAACATGTAGCCACCGTAATGGAATAGTGAAAGAGTGGAAAGATGGGCTATGTATGGTTAGAACACTATTTGTATACCAGTGTGATTCAACCATGCGATGGGTTTTTAGAGATTGTGCCTTATAATTGGTTTTCAAATTATTTTGTTGATCATGTGCCTAAATCGTGCAATGTTACAAATTTGATCCAATTTTTTTTGAATCTTATAATAATCACCTCAAAACAACACTTTCTACCATAAATTCTCCCCTAACTACAATTCCTCCTCCTTTTAAGCCTTTGGAGACTTTTCCCTTCAATCTCGGAGTTATCCATCATTGAATCTTAGTGGGTTTGATGCGAGATTCTTACTATGTGATCATTATTGGTGTTTTACATATCTTTATTATTCTTCTTCCCACTCTTATATTAATTTATCTAATATATTGGGGATTGATGTACATTTTTTGATGTTATCCATGATTATATATAGTTGTTTTGGTTGACGGTAAAAAGATCTATGATAAAATATTGACAATATTAGTTGGGTTTTTGAATTTATTTAACAATTATTCATTTTACCCTATGTTATTGATGTATGTGTTCTCACTCTTGACTTCTATTATTGAATAATTATGGCTAAATTTAAAATTTCATTATTTTATTAGATTCAATTATGTCATTTTAGGGAAATTCTTGCTGGAAACACTATTTGGTGATGGTTTGAGGAATTTTAGAAATTAGTTGTTTTGTGTAAAGTGAAATTGTTAAATTAGTCTAAAATAATTATTTTAGTATTCTTTTTGGGTAAATGAATGAAAAATTGTTTGGAGAATATTTTCAATAAAGGTTTGTTTTTTTAAAATGGATTGTAACAATTTTATTGGCTTGATTTTGAGCTCACATGGTTAGAGTTAATTCATGTTCATTTGGGACAAATAAGGGTATAATGTTTCACCAATCATGATTGGTATGTATAAGGTTTTGTACATTCCCCCATGAAAATGGTTCATTAAGTGATGTATTGGTGAAAGGTTGTCCCACCACTCATCATTATAGGGAGGTCCATGGATTCTTGAATGTGTTGATGTGTGTATATATGGAATTGAATGGTTTATGCAAAAATTGTATTTAAGAAATGGTATTATATATTTTTTTGGTTTCTTTCCATGGAAATTGATTTACATTAAAAGAACATTTTTTTTTGGAAATGGTTTTGGATTTTATATAAATAGATTTAAATGGTTATAAATTGTTTTATCTAAATGGGTTAACATTTTCTTTCCTAGTGGAGTGAGTTGGGACATGATTAGTGAATTATTATTTAGATTGATACTCACCCCATTCATTGGATCTGTTCTTTGATTTTAGATATTATTTATTAAGACACAGTTTATGGCAAGGTATCTCATTTATTTAGTGATGTATTATGATACCATGTGAATGGATTGTGGAGTTAGATCATGGAGAATATATGGAGATTAAAATCTTGTTTCTTTTGATTTCCCTGAGTATCTGGTTTTAGTTTTCGATGTGTACTCTGATATGGTATTTTTTTAGTTTGTTTTTGTGGGAAGTTTCTATTACATTGAGTTGTTTTACATTGTAATCATGCATCATATAGTGGTTTTTTCACGGTTATGTTGTTTTTTTTTATTTTCAAAAATAAAATCATATAGAATTTTCTTTAATTCCCATGGAATTTATTATCATCCTTTCATTTGTTTGGGATGCCACCTAAGGCTTAGTAATATATTTGCCTCATCTCAAGGCAATGGTGAGTGGAGGGATATTACCAATGGTATCATTAATAGAAAGATAGTCAATGGTATTGGTTTTCTTGGTCATGGAGTAGGAAAATAAATCTTGATTAGTTCTTAAGTGGGTTGGTAGTAAGGATATAGGATTTTCATAAATTGAAATTCAGAGAATAACAAGACATTAAAATACTATTTATATTGAAACTCTAGTTACATGGCAGTTGGGTACCTGATTCTTTAAGAAATTCCTAAGAGTTGTTACCTCATTAACACGTGTTTAGTTGATGATAAAAGAATTAAATTCCTTTCTATGAATGTATTACCACTATGATTTCATATTTAATTTTGAGTAATAATATATGATTTGGTGAAGAGGCTTTGATTTTTGAAAATGGTTGAAAATATTTTTATTTACAAATAACATGGTTGAATTTCAAGAAATGGTTTGACAGTGAAAATTGTTGAATTTTGGGAAGACATGTTGTGATATGTGTTATATAGTAAATATAAAATTTATATGCCTTAAGTTTCTAAAGAGTGAAAAAATTGAATTTTCTTTGGGTTATAGAAACTTTAACTATTTAGGAATTGAATAAACAGTCCATAAGAGGCTGATGAGAATGTTTCTTCACCTAAGCCACATATGAACTAAAAGATCATTAAATGTATTGTATATTATTTCAACCCTTGGATAGAGGGAATATAAGTGATGAAATTGTGGATCAGTCCATTTAGTTACAAAAGAAGAATCCACACAAATTTTGTGGTGATTTGGAACCCAAATAAATCAGATTTATGGATGAATCAGATTAATTAAAACATCAATTTCATAGGCACACCGTCTGTTTAAAAAGTCATTTTTTAATATACAGGTTGGAGGATCTTGCATTCCATTTGTATAATTTAGCAGTTCAAGGTAAATTAGGTGATGGAATTACATGAGATGATTTCGAATAATTGTTTAACAATGAATTCAATTCCCAAACATTCATAATTTCTGTAAAAATATACTTTTTATCTAGAGATTGGGAAATATTCGAATGATAGAGTTTTCAGATAAATTTATTAACTTATTTTTTTTCAACTAATGTTGCTGAATGTGTGTTCTTGAGAGAACACTTTTTAAAATTTTGGTCAAGGCTCAAAATTCACTCAATGATTTCCAATATTTATATAATAGATTATATAGAGATGGTCAATAGATAAATGGTTCCAAAATGGGAAATCTTAGTAACTACAGGTGGTGATTTATATTGATAGCTATGGGAAATAGTAGAAATTATTATCATGGGAATAATAGGAATAGGGACACCTATTTACAATGTAGTGGGTTACTCAGAACAAGATGGATAGATTCATGAATCTTCCTCCTAAACACAAGAGTAATCCAGGATTTCCTAAATTTGGTTCTTTTGATCACATGATTCGACATTATATGACCCAATCTAGAGCCTGAAACAATTATAACTAGATGGTACATATTTAGTTTTACTTTCACAACTCACTAAAATGAGGTGCTCAAGACACATTTTGAGTTTCTCATATGTCGTATTCTTTAATAGGAGGAGGGAAAAAGAAAAATTATCATCAGTTGATCCAAGGAATCTATGAAGATTCTTGGAATTCCATGACTCCTCAAATATTTAAATCACAAAAGGGTAAAAAAAACATAGAACAAAGTGTACAAAATTGTATGGATCCAAGAAAGTAATACGGGATGATCAATATTGACCTTTGATGAAGATATGAATGATTCTTCTAAGTTTTACCCTTATTCATGCCTTGTTTGATATGGGTTCATCCCCTTCATTTATTGCTTCTCATGATGTTGATATACTAGGTTTTCATGATTAGATGTTGTCTCCTATTTTGAAAATTCAAACTACTCATGGTCAAATAGAATGACAAGCATTATGTGTAAATATTGTTCTGTAACTACTGATTAAGATGAGTTGATATTTTATATCTCTATGGTTTGGAAGAATTTCTATATCTTCATCGTAGTTATGGATTAATTTATTATGTTAAAATATCAGATATAAATTAATATGAGAGGTGTTAGTTTTATAACTGATGATGGGGTCGATAATATCTTAAGAGGAGAACTAAATATAATGATATGTGGAGATGATTTTTGCCACAAGAGGTTTCTTCAATACCATACCATTTTCTATCTTTTAACTTGAAATCTGTGGATGATATTGTAAAGTGTGGTTTTCAAGGAATTATTGATTAGTTTTGTGATGTTTTTTTCAATAAAATTTTCAGGTTTCCACTAAAAAGTGATGTAATATTTTTAATTTATATTTTACCCAGGGATAGTACTATATCACTTATATTTTTTAGATATAACCAAATGAATTAAGGGAATAGAATGTCTATTTTGAAGAGTTGTAAAGATGAGGGTTCATTTGGACCAGTATGTCTTCATGGTTATAACTGATTTTATTTGTCAAAATGGAGAGTGGAGGTGTTTTGATTTTTAGATTATTATAAGATTATACAAGATACGATAAAGGCTCTATAAAAAATTCCACACATTTTTGATCTTTTTTATCAATTGGGTGGAGATTATTTGTTCTCTAAAACTGACATATATTTTGGATATTAGCAATTATCGGTTCATAAGGAGGATATTACAATGACAACTTTCATGTATAGATATATCCATTACGAGAATGTGGTTATTTTGATTAGATTTTTAATTAACTAGATATATTTATTGAAATAATGATTCAGATATTTAAAAGGAATATATATTCTTTTTTTGTGGTGTTTGTGGATAACATATTGGTGTATTTAGGGACAAGTGTTGAGCAAGAGAAAACACATTGATACTGTTGGTTATCTTGTATAATCATTTTTTGTATGCCAATCCTTTAAAGTCTAATTTTTGGATACAATATTTTTTATTCCATGGAAATTTAATATAGAAGAAATTTTTTAATATGGATCCATAAAATATAGAGGCTGTGACCTCTTGGAAACTGCCACTGAAATTATTTGAGATATGCAGTTTCCTTGGTTTAGCTGGTTACTAACTGAATTTTGTTCATGAAGTTTCTTGAATATATTCAACATAGAATGCATTGAAATAGAATAAATTTATACTCTAAAGGAATTAGGAATTTAATAAGACTTTTTAGGATAATATAGTTTTCCTTACATTAGAATAGATCTTGATTTTTATGGAATTAAGGTACATGTATGTGGTGTATTGTGATGATTCATGATCTAGGTTGGGGTGTGTTCTCATGAAGATAGATCATGTTGTTACTTATGGCAGATAGAAGTTATGTCTTCATGAGAAGAAATATTCAAAAAACCTATTTGGTTTTATCTCATATATTCTATGATTTTACAAAATGGAGTGATAACCTCTTTTGTGAGAAATTCCTCATGTTTACATATCATAAGAGCTTGAAAGACATTTTAATAGAAATTGATTTGAACCTAAGGCAATGAATGTGGATGAAGTATTATCAAATGTTTGAATTTGAATTTATGTATACACTAGTTAATGGTAATATAATGTGTGATGCATTAATATTATAGTAGTATAGAGTTTCTAAAAAATAGACCTCAGATTAGTGAAAGTTGATATCAGTGTTATCTCACATGATCTAGGATTATGAAGAATAAGGTAGTTTTTTAGTTTTCTTCCCACTGTATTTTTTTTATAATTTGGTTGATATTTTCAAAGAGGTATATAAATCATGTTCAAAATGTTTGGTTGATAGTTTAAAACTCAATTTTGGGGATACCATTGTGGGATGGAATCAGGATTGGTGTTTTGATTTTTTATTTCCAAGATCAAATAGTCATACCTATGTCTTGTTTGGAAAAAAAGTTTTATTCTTATTATAATTTTAGATGGGGTCTTCATCCTAAAATAAAAATGATGTATAAGGTATTAAATGGTCATTTTTGGTTGGTTGGCATAAAAATAAATGTGGTTGTGTTTCTTATGAGATGACTCACCTATCAATAGCTTAAGGTTGATCATATGTGTCCAATAGTTATTTAGTATTCCTTAACAATTATTGTTTAGAAATTATAGAAAATAGCTAGGTATTTTGTGAATGGCCTCCCAAGGATGGTATAGATTCATGATTTCAAAAGGGTGATAATGAATCATCTAACATAATAGTCTAATTTCATTCTTAATTATGAATATCACATGGTGTAGGAATTGTATAAAAATTATATTCGAGATGTGGTAGGAGGCACGAATTACCAGTTTTAATAGTATCATACTAATATCTATCGTTTACATCCCTTTTTATCCTTAAATAAATCCATTGGGACTTAGTTTACTTTGAGTATGGCGTAACATCCTCAAATGGACAGAAAATACAAATATAAAATTAATACATTGAAAAATGTGACTCACACTTGTGTATGAGATTTTGGTGTCCCATGGGAGGATCATGTACCATAAATAGATTTCTCATTAAACATCAGTCATATGTACATGATACATATGACTCATATTGAAGTATTTTATGTGAATCCTTATAATTATCGACATTTTTGGGTGAATATCATTGAAACATCACTGGTTGCATTGGACATTGTGAAATATAAAACATAGAATATTTATCTGATTATGAAAAATATGGAGCCATATCAGAGTCATTAGAAATTTTATTCGAACCATCATCAATGACTGTTTTCATTCATGGTGAGTGATCACGTGTTCCTGATAATCACTCCACGACTTGGTTATCATCATTTTGGGAAGCATGGAATGTTATATCCTTGATACATAATCCATATTATGAAAATTTAATGGGTTGTTATGGTGGGATATCATTTTGATTTTACAAAAATGTTTAGTTCAATATATAATGTGTTTTGGGTATCTGAGTTAATAAATTATATACCTGATCTTGACCATGTTAATCCATGGGAACACTTTAGCAAGATCGAGATTCAATGTTTTTCTTGTACTAGTACATATTGTGGAATGGTAATAGAATGCATTTCATAGGGCAAACATTAGTCTTGTGTGGGGTTTATGGCAGCATGGTTGGATTTAAGAAGAAATGTTGGAACGTGAGAAGGAAATGGTCGAAAAGTGGCATGATGTTTTTTAGGACAATGGTGGTTTTCAAATTTCATGGGATGGAAAGACCAATGGTGGATAGAATGTAATACCCTTGGTTTCAAATAATTATCCCTTCATTCTTATATTTTATGTATATAATGTAACTAAGATATGTTTTGTATATTCTAAAAAAGTTTTGGAATGATTTTTGGGATTTTATAAGGGATCACGGTTTGAGAACATTTAGTAGCAACCATGAAACACCACCAAGAATCCTTGTAATCAGAGATTGATGTCACTATGCTAGTATACAGATGGAACATGGTTTGGAAAAACCATGAAAGTACTTAATAGGAAATATGAAATTTTTTATAGAGGGGATAAGCATGGTTGTTGAACATTTTCTATAATTGTGAAATCCAACCATATGAGGGGTGTTTGAAGGTATTATTTGGGGCAAGTATTGAGAATGGTTTTCAAAACTGTTCACCTAAACCATGAAATGTTAAAAATTTGTTTTTAATTATTTGGATATATTCTAAATCACCTCTTGAACAACTCATTTTTCTCTTAATCTGACACTTTCTCTACTTCATCTTCCTCCCAAGGTTTTGGACACCATTCACTTCAATCAGAGAGAAATCTATTGATGAATTTGGGTGCGTCTAAGGCTAAATTCCTTGGTAATTCCACACTCATAGAAATTTTCTTTAGATATCTTCACATTTCCTCTATTGGATTCATGGATATATATTATTCATGATAGATTCATGCTTTTTATGCCACCCATGATTATATATGGTTTATTTGGTTTAAGTTGACAGTATCTATGGTTTAATAATGGAGATATATACCATGTATTATTATTTTTTGGATTGTTCATTATTTTATCCTATGTTTTTGAGGTAGAACTACTAGAAAAATGGCCTATACCCACGGTTCAAAACCGTGGGTATAACCTATAGCCACGGTTTTGGGAACCATGGTCATTGGTGGCATCGGTATAGGTCCCCAGCCTATACCCACAGTTTTCCAAAACTGTAGGTATAGCTGTTCTACGACTGTGTCAAAGCATCATACACAATTGAAACGCTGTCAAAGTCTTTTACCCACGGTTTTAAAACCGTGGGTATAAATCCTAAAAGAATACGGGCGGCGGGTTTCGATCCTGTAACCTCTTCGCTGAAAATGCCACATCTTACCACTTCCTTAACATAACCTATGTGTATATATATATTTAGTTAAATATAGTTATATAAACCGTGGGTATAGAGGGAAGAACCGTGGGTATAGGACTCCCGCCAAAAAAAAATCCTTCCTGTGGGAAAAAAAATCCCGCCCACACATGGGAAACCTATACCCACGGTTTTTTATAACCATGAGTATACACATTTTAGCTCAGACCTGTCCCGATGGTTTTAGGGAAATAGTGTGGATAGGTACACCAATACACATAGTTTTTGAAAACCGTGGGCATAGGAAAGTGTTCAGGACCTATACCCACGGTTTTGGAAAACCGTGGGGATATGCCAAAACTGTGGGGATAGGTCCATTTTCTTGTAGTATATGTGGATTCACTCTTGACACCTATTATTGGAAAATAAAAGGTTTACATTTTTCTGATTTATTTTTATGGTTTTAATTATGAATTTTATGTGACATTTCATTGGATAATCTCTTTAATGATCGTTTTAGGGATTATTGAAACCGGTTCTTTTGTGTAAAGTGAAGTTTATAAATGATTTTAAATGATGATTTTAACATGGTTGTCGGGTTTTGATAGAGGTAATTATTTTTGGAATGGTTTTTAAAAAATGTATTATTTTATTTAAATGTTTTCCATAATTATTTTGGATTAGTTTTTGGAATTAATTGTTGGTGTGTGTTAATGTGAATTTGAGACATACATAGGTATAAAGATCCTACTATCAAAAGTGGGATTTATAAGGTTTTAAACATTACACCTTTAAAAAGGTTCCTCAAGCGATGGTTTGGTGAATGGATGATTCACTAGTCATGAGTATATGGAGTTCCATGTCTTCATGCATGTGTGTATTTGTGGATATATTGAATGGAATGGGTTTTTACATAATATAATTTGAGAAATGGTTTTAAAAAATTGTTCGGTTTATTTTTGTGGAAATGTCTTTATTTTAGAAAAACTATATTGGATTAGATATTTTTTTGGATTTGATATAAAATGATTTGATTTTTTTAATTTTTTTTATATAAACATGTTAACTTGTTCTATCCTAGTGTAATGAGTTGGGAATTCATTGGTGAAATCATAATTATGTTTATACCCCCCCTTCATTAGAACATTGGTGTATCTAAATATATTGTTTATATGAACACATGTAATGGATAGGTAAATCATTTATTTAGTGATTCTTCCTAATCCACTGTCCAAGGATATTGGAGTATGTGGGTGGAGAATATTTGGATTTGTGGATATTATGTCATTGAAGTTTTGTATGTCAATGGTTTTGGTTTCTACATTTTACTCTGATATAGTTATTGGTTGTAGATTGATTTTGTTTTTAGTTGGAATCACTTTTAGTTTTAATATATTGTACTCATGTATCATATAGTTGTTTTCTATAACAATTATCTTGGTTTGGTTGTTTTATTTTTAAAGTAAAATCTTTCCAAAACATTCATTAAAACCCTTGGAATTTATTTCCATCCTTAAGTGTCTTGGGGAGGTCACCTTAGTCATTGTAATTTCTCAGCCTCTTCTCAAGATAATGGTGAGGGGTAATATATTATATAAACCATGATCATTCCCTAAAAATACAACATAGGATCTAACCATGGGTCAATGAACAACTAGGGTATCCTAGGATAACATACCCGAAACACCATTCATAGTAATAACAACAAAATTCACACAAACTCCCACTAGTGTGTAGTATCAACTGGTTTAACATTATCCTTGTTATCCTAATAGCACTCCCAATGTTTTAAATTGTTCATAGATCCCAAAATATGTCTAATCATATCAATAGTCATATATAACCCATTGAATGCCCATCCAAATTGACAAGTCATAAGAAAATGCCCAAATCATCGCATTCTATAGGAAAAAATTGAGGGGAATTTTAAGGATATACGTTCAATAAAAAATTTCCTCAAAGAATCAATCAACTAAGAACCCACAATAGAAAACCATCTTGATCCAATTAGGATAAATATATTTCTATGAGGGAAAATATAAATAATGGAGATATAATCTAACCTTATTTATCTCATTTAATGTAATAATCACCATCATCAAAAAAGATATCCATGTTCATGATAAAAACTCAAAGTAATAAATAACAAATACATATCACGAAAATAAAAATTCAAAACAATTTAAATGCATATTTTTTAATAATTTCCATATTATAATATTATGTTTTGAAATATTAAATATCCACATGGAAACATATTTTAAAATCCTTTATATCCATCAATTAAAACATTTATAAATATATTAGTAACCATTTAATTTTAATTTATATATAAAACATCATTCATAATTTTTGGACTATTTTTTCCTAAAAAACCATGTTTTCAATACCAAAGTGTAACTACATCAATCCACATGAAATTTAACCATAAAAACCCCTATTTTCAAAATTTAAAATTTTCCATCACAATTTAAAACCACATTCTGTTTTTAACCCATTTTAAAGTCACATATAATATTTTTTGATTCTAGAAACATTACACTTTAAAATGAATTTAAAAATCAAAATGCTTCTAATCAAAATCAATCACTTGCTTTCATATATAAAATTCACATAAAATAATTTTTTATGGTCTAAATAATACATAAACACATTAAAAAAATATGCATGAAAATTTTAAAAACACAATACTATCATTTTTAATTACCAATATTCTTCTAAAAAATTCCCATCTTTTCTATACATTAACCAAAACCAAAAAAGAATCACCACATAATGTAAACTAAATAAATATGTATTAGTGACCATATATTATTTTCCTACATTTTTTGGTGGAGCATGTTCCAATCATAATCATACCACTGTTATTTATATAAAACCATGTTTGTGGTATCTAAATGGTTTGCTAGTCCACGTGAGATCTCTATCAACCATCTGTTCAACTACCACTTTCATCCCCAAAATTTTAGAAATATTTAAATTACACATAACACAGTAATATAATACAAGATACCGTCAGCATAAATAGTAATATAATATAAATAAATAAATGAAACTTCAACACTCATGACACAGAACTTAACATTCCATTTCATCTTGATGTTTATATTGAGTAATAGATTAATAGATTATTCCCAATCCTACCTTTAATGTATTGGAAGAACTAAATCCAATCTACCAAACACACCCAAAGTAGGAATCTTTGATAATTTCTTCACATGAATCGCTTCAGGCCACCTATAAATCAGGTGCTTGAGGAATCTTGTGACATGAAAAGAGGCACGTCCCAGATCACCTAAAGCTAGAAACTGGTGTTGAAGAATCAAAATACATATATTGGGAATGATTTCAAAATATAAAAAAATAGTAAAAACAACTACCTTAAAATATTAAATGACCAATGGATTCATCATAGATCCATGGATGACAGAAAAAATAAAATAGATAATAATAACATACTAAAAAAACACAAATATAATACATAACCATACAACTCAAAATAAATATAAAACTATAGTGGAATAGAGACAACATTCATAAAAGATAGGGATTGGAAAGGATTAGACATATAAGATAGTAAGAAATAAACAAAATACCATACACAATATATATGTGACCATAATGACACCTCCCATCATATAAATCTTCTTTCTCCAAGAGTGAACTACAGATTGAACCTAAATATGAAAAAACATGATTCTACTGAGTTTGAGTGTTATTAGTTGGTTGTGAGCATAAAAACCCTATAGATAATCACAATATAGTCAATCAATTTCAATTTACAAAAAAATTACAAATATTATCTTAAACTACAAATAGAAAATATTATTTCACATTAGATATAAAAAACCCTATATAATTTACAAAACTAGCTTTCAAAACATAAAACTTGAATTAATGAAACATTATTGATTTTATTTTACATAAACACAACATTTTGGAAATTAAATTATAATTAGTCCTTTTAAAAATCATGATATAGAAATATCAAAATTAACCCAAAAATAAAAATCAAAAAAACAATTGAACCAAATTTATAGATTTTTTTGACCATATATCAAGTAGAGTTATCGAGAATAATGAAAACCAAGGTGGCAATAATAAATGGTTAATATTTGGTAGAAGAGTAAAAAAATGGTAAACCCAGTTGAAAGTGTCAAATAAGAAAATTAATTATGTGGATGAGTAATAAAAATAATTATATCGAACAATAAATGTTAAAGGATAGATAATTAGGGGAAATTATTCAACATCATCTGAGGCGATCCAAGATGTACTCAAGTGGAACCATCCGTCAGCCTTTCAATTCATCCCTATTTTACAACCAGCTGACTACTCTAAAATAGAATCATCGATGGAACTCCCCTAAGTACAATTCACATTCTATGACGAGAAGATCTATCTAGTATCATCCTGAATAGATAGAAACCATCTCTCAATAACTCACTAATACACCTATAATCCCCATGAAAATAGATATAATAGGTTAGGTAACATCCAAAATATATAGATCACAAATAGAATCGTTTATCATCATCCTAATTAATTACCTCCCCAATGAAAATTCCTTCCTGGTATGTATAAAAATCATAATATACTAGGAAGGTGGGTCATCGATTAGGAATTCAGGTCATTAAAAAATTTCTCATAGAAGAAACTAAAGGGACATCCAGTTTGAGAACTAGTATAAAATTTTCAAACTACTTTAAAATAACATTTCAAAATATATTTCTATTTTAGAAACCATTTTAAAAGTTACATCCACATCATAATGTTTTATTTTCTAATATCTTTGAAAATAAATTTTGAAATATCATTTAAAAGACATTTTGAAGTATATTTTAGAAAGACACGTTCCCTTTTTTATTTTTATTGAAACAAATTATTAGTTATATAACTACTCAAAGGGAATACATATCAACCATTTATGAAAATGTAACCAATAATGAATCAAAAAAATTAAATCCTAAGTGATGGAATATGATTCTTCATGGAAATTCCATTAAACACCAATAAAAAAAATGAATAGATTAAAAATACCTCAATTCCTTAACTGAAGTCACACAAAACATATACATGTACCAACTTGAATCAAATATATAAAATCATTATGAAAACCGTTTTAAATTTCATAAAATTCTAAAAATAATCTCATTTAATTAAAAATAAAAGATGAGCCTATTTATTTTATCATTAAATCAATAAAATCTTCAATTATTTCTTATATTAATAATTATAATTTAAATGGAAACATTTTTTAGAAAGGCCATGCATAAAAAATTTTCTAAGGTGAGTAAATATTATAGAAGAAACTACCTCAAATAGAGTGCATATGAATAGAAAATCTTGAATATGGAAGAATAATAGAATGAATAAAAATATAGACACCATAACATCAGGAATAACAAAAAATAAGGGAAAACCTAAACCTATGGTGTTGACAAGAAAAGGTTATGTCAAGGGAATGATACAAGCACAAGGGTCTCAACCCGGTTGGTGAGGACACAACAAGGGCAACCAATAGAACATAAATCAAATCTGAGAGGAGACATATTTTGAGGTATTGGTGTTGCATATGAGACACAACCCTGTTGGCGAGGACAATTCATGTGCATCCATGAGACACATGTTTGAATATAGGTGGATAAATATTTTCTTGTTATTATATTAATATTTTAGAAGGTATTGTAACATGTACAATAGTAGGTACAGTTCAGTACTATAGAAGAAAGAATTATTCACCTTTGGCCCACTAGTGTAGTATTGGGGTCCTTAAGGACTTAGGGCCACCCACTCCATTAGGTTAGTAAGTATTTTAGAAAACCTTCAGGACTTCAGGAATCCTTAAGGCCTTCGGGACACCTTATGTTTAGTGAAAAATGAGATAAATAATACAAGGAATATGATCCAGAGGAGGATTCAGAGCAAGGAACATTATCCAGAGAAGATCTATCTTATTTGGAATAAAGAGAGGGTGTAGAACATTCCATAAGTACTAGGACTTGGAATCCTTGGACAGGAAAACTAGCAAAATACCCATGAAAATGAGGAGATATGATCAAGATGGAGACACTGGGGAGGGGATGTTTCATGTAGTCGTTGTATGGTATGTATTCAATTAAGACCTTCAGGTTCTAAAATGGCATGAATCCTACATGAAATGTTATGTAACAGTTCCCCATCAACCATTAAAAGGGGGATTATCAAAAATGAATTATGAATGAAGGCCTTCGATCCATTCATGTAAGCTAATGATAGAATGTAAGAAAAAATGAAGTACCTGAAGAGAAGAAAATATATAACCTTGGGGATTCACCATGAAATGTAATTAGATGAATATGAAATATAGGATTTTTGGAAATTTAAATGATCTTCAAGCCATGTATGCATCAGGTGAATTGGGACGGAAGGACCCTATATGGGTTAATGAATCTGAATGGAAAATTTTGGAAAACCAATATTTTTAAAGTTCTATATAGGTCAAATGGTTTGGAAGTATGGTTTAATAAAATACGCACCCACCATGTATCCGTAATTGGAATCACCTAGTAACTCAAATTGTGTATCCACTTGTTTACAAAAACCATGTTCCAACTATGAACAAATGGATCTAAATAAATTATAATCATCTCACACAATTATTACAAACAATGTGAAAACCACTCACCCATCATTGAAAATCCAAAACATAAGAAATTCATGGTATGTTTATTTTAAACTCAAATATAAGTATTCCAACTAATTATTAATAAAAAAATAACATTAAAGGATGGGGTGTAACCTGAGGTCTTTACATGCTCCCCACCACCTTGTTTTTAATCCTTGAGAAGATACAACCAACATCCTTAGTAAAAAAGTCCATTTATTGCATTATTATTTAAAATTACAACATTTATGATTCATCATTGATTTTACAATTCTATAAATTAACCCAAACTAGAAGGATTAATTTCCATGGAACACATTCTTTCTCCAAATGAGAACACTGACAGGTACGTTGTATAATATGAATTAGTCTCAAACTCCATATCATAAAAAAATAGAATTTGTAAGTTTAAGTATATATTTTCACTGTTGGGAAACATGTAATGTGTGTTAAATAGAAATGTATTATAGAGTTTGAGAAAACTAATATGATATTTCAATATCATATAAAATGATTCCAAATGACTCATAATAATATATAACTAGCTTCCCCTATTAATGTGATAATGGATTACAGGACCATTAAGAGGGTGGGGTTGAATTAGTGATTTCTTTTTTTGAATTATTATTTCCAATTTAACCTATTAGGATCATTCGAGTTTTCATACACTCTTCTTCATTTATCACAACCTCAAGAATATTTTAAAATAAATGAAAACACAAGGTCCCATGGATTTTTAATATGTTTGCATCTATGGCCTACCCATTTTAATGATTTGATATTTACTAAAATCATATATTATCTACTATAATCAATCCCTGGATATAAATGATTGATAATTTTCAAACCTATATAGAGTCTCATACTTTTTAATATTTATTTGTTCTCATATGAATTCCAAAAACACCACATTACAATGAATTTATAGCTTTATATTGCATTATACATAAATTCCATGAGTAACATGGGTTCCACAGCTTCTCACTATTTATATAAACGTGTTTTTTAGGTCCTTCTTGAAGTAGATCATCATATATGACTACAATGCATCAGTATCAACAAATATAATCTTCTTCATTATCTTAATAGATTGTCAGACTATATTATGATATTCAAGATATTTAATTCATCTTAATTTCTATTTCATATTTTCCTCATATGAGTTTAACATAACCTACTCACCTATATTTATGAACGCATGTTTGAGTTCATTTAATATTTACAATTAAAAAATATCCTCACTATATGAAAAACACAACACCAATGAATAGAAATTAACATATTAGGTCAGTATATCCTCATTTTCTTTATCCTAATATTTTATAATAATGGATATCATTGAACTCTTATATTCCTTTATCTTTAATGCCATGATTTTGAATATAACTGAATATAGGAATATAATAATCTTATTCTTCTTTATCTTTGAGTGTTACTTTATTATTCACACTCAACACCACCTCTTTGTTACTCAAAAATAGTTGTATTTACTTTTTTATTTTTATATTTATGTGAACATAAAATATGGTTATAATATTTAAAATATTGATATTACCTCATTACTTTTGGTTCCCACTATAAAATCCCCAATCATACACTCTCAGATCCAGTGTTGAAATCGTAAATGTAAAATTTTTTCCTTTTCTACTGATAATTGTAACTGTTTTTCTCAATACAAACCTAATAATGTCAAAATGAAAATTAAATCAATTAAATTATTATTTACCTTTAATGTTATATTTTTAGATAATAAGAAAAAACTATTGCATAAAAAATATCAATGTGATATCTATCACGATCATAAGAAACATTATAAAACCATAACAAGAATAACAAAAATTGTATTGGAATCATGGAACAATTTTATGCGTAACTCATGTTTAACCTATGTTATAAATACTTGTTTCCCAGTTAAATACGATGGATAAAAAATCAAGTAACTACCTCTTTCTTTCCTATTAATATATGGTACATTACAAAATTCAATAGAGTATTATATGGGTTCCCCCATCATATATGCTAAAATAGACTCACCCAATAAAGTCTAGGATACCCTATTCTATAAGCTAAAATGGGATCACCCGATGCTATCTAGGTTGCCTCATCATATAATTTATGTAAAATAATAAAAAAATGAATAATGTACAATTATATTTCATATCATCATACAACTCATAAAAATTCATTTTTCCATTCATATCTTGGTTAACCTAGGGAAATAATATGTGTTCCATGACTATCACTTTAAACATGATTAGCCCATGAATGAGATACCAGTTTCATGAAAATCTATTTAAAACAATATTATTCCATCCTGAGAAACTATAAACATGTTATCAATACAAAATATTCCCTAGAAAGTATTATTAACATCATCATTTTTTGATTTTGATGATTATAAATTACATTAATATTAATTTAAAAACATTCATGATGAAAATATACCTTTAATTTTAAAAATCACTATTTAATATGAAAAAAATTTTGAAAATCAATTTCATTGATTTTTTTTTAAAAAAACTGTGAATTTCAAAAATATTAAGGATTTTTTTTTTCAAAGACAACATTTTATACATGATAAGTAAGATATTAATAAATGATGATTATATCGGTGGAAAACTATGCACATTCCATAATGAACCTTCCCATTGCATGATAAAAAGGATAAAAGGTGCATTATTATAAAAGAGACAAGAAGATTACATTGAAAAAAAAATTTAAAAATAAAAATGGGTAAAAAATTATTTAAAAATTTTTTTTGAAACATTTAAAATCATTTTTTCAAAACGTTATTTGAAAACATGTTTTTTAGAGAAAAAATATTTCTAACATAAGAGTGAATCAAAATTGGATCTTCGTAAAACATTTTCTAAACAATTTTAAGTAAAAACATTTCAAATATAGTATTATTACATTTAATTATAATTAATAACTATACTGTAATATAATTAATGTGTTTATTAATATTTTAATAATATGATCTCATTATTGGAAGCATATTCCTAAACAATGACAATAAATGATGAGACTATAATAAAGAAATCATACAAATTTTTTAACTTCAAATCATAATCCAAAAGATAACAATAAATGAAATGAAACATATAATATAATTAATATTATTATATTCATGTTGTAACATGAAAAATGAGAGTCATATACACCTTATAAAATAGTATAGGTTTATAACATACTATACATATCAATGATGGAAAATTGTAATACATATCACTTACTAGTTTGGAAACTATTAGTCGATAATATCAAGAAATGAATAACGTAAAATGGATAAAAAAATAAAAAAAATTAAGGATATAAATAATAAAATATATTAATGGGAATTATATAAACCAAAAAATAAAAATAAGTGGTTAATATGGAATATATCTGACAAAAATAAATGTGAGACGATATAGAAACCCCTTATCTAAAGTTCAATTCAGCATGCTTTTATATTAACATCCTGAATAATAAAATTATGTTAATTATTTACAATATTGATAAAGTTTTTATTGTTTATTATTAATTTCCTTTCACTTATTAAAAATTTATATACAAAAACTTTATCAATTATGTTTTAGTGAAATGTTTTTACCATATTTGGACAATGGGTCAAAAATGACTTTGGTAGGTTGACCATTGTCAAATAAGTCATTATATAAACATATACATAGTAATATTAATCATATAATTATCATATTTATATATAAATTATAATTTTTAAATCTATAATGAATGATGGTTCTGAATAATGAACAAACATTGTGACCATGGAAACGGTATACCGTACAAACGCATGAGTAACATTTCAATTTTTCATTAACCATTATGGAAAGTAGGGAAGTATAATTTATAATTAAAAAATTATAATAATATAATAAATAAAAAATTATTTATTATATATACTAATATATATAATTATTCGGATGTGGTGAGGAAGAAAATGAATCAGACCACTTCATGGAGGTGGTAGTCCACATGTCCATGAATGACGACATCATTTTTTTCAGTGAGTGAAAATTTAAAAAAATAAAATATTATACCTTCATAAAGATAAATATCACATATGAATCATAAATATGTCAATTTTATGAAATATATTTATTTTATTTACCCTTTTATCTTCCATGAATCACATTATTCCAAAATGAATCTCATAACTTTGCGAGGCAGTTGTCCGATTTACACATGGGTGATGTTATCGTATCCCTTAACTATTGGAATATAAAAAGGGTATGTAATATATTATTACTAATTAGGTATAATTATGTTATAAATATCATATATAAACTTTATATCCATCATCATTCCAAACCGTGATAGGAGGTAATGTAAATTTATTAAATTGTTTTCTGATGTGGTAGTCTTCCGTACAAAAGAATGACGATTATGTTACCCATTTGATGGTAGTGTGTGTAGTTGTAGGTGTTAACCATAATATAAAAAAAATATAAGTATATATAAATCATTTATATTATTATATCATCATTTTATAAGAATATTTTAATGGTTTGGAGGAAGAAAAAAATAAAAATTCTCATTGGAGAATGTTTCTGCTTCTTTAGGTAACTCATATTGGTTTACAGCAAAAGTCTAACATGGATGGATTTAATGACATAAAATTGGATTATAAGATTATATGATAAAAATTTATAAGTTATTTTTTCAGGTATTTTATTAAAAAATATTGGGCATGAAGGTGTGAAGAGAGGGGGAGAGGGGGTGGCCTTTTATAAGCGACATAAGTGGCACACATGTAAATTTTTTAAAGAGTGAATTGCAGCCACATTTTGTTAATGTATCCAAATAAAATAAGATTCCATTATAGTCCCTATAATTTATAGGATCAAAATACTTCCACCAATGTATTTTGGATATGTTTTGGGTCATAATTACCCCTTGCATTTAATGTTTAACAACTAGCTAAACTCGTTTTCTTACCTTGATCAGTATAATTAATTTTAATTATTTTCATGAATAATTATTGTTGAAAATTTAAATTTAATTATTATAAATTATAAATTATAATTATTAAAATTATTGAATATAATTTTAATAATTAAATTCATATAATATTTAATAATTAATATAATATTAATCCCATAGACATGATGAGATAGAGGTTTTTTTTAAAAAAATTATCATGTTTTTAACCAATTTCTAAATGTAATTACCTACAATGACCTAAAATTAGTTAATAGATTTATAATAAAACTAATTATAAAATATATCATATTTATAATTTAATTTAAAATTTTAAATAAATTAAATGAAAGGTATATTTTCCGTTAAAATTTTGTTTTTTTCACTAGTCATCAAAAAATGAACCTTTTCCAAAAAATTCTAAAAAATAACCCTAAGATAATTTTATCATTATTATTTCAAAATAAGAATATAATTTTATAATATTACATTTTAAAAAAATTTAAATCTATATATATATTTTATGTTCACAAAAAGGTGACAAAATTGTTACTTGAAAAAATACAGTATTTAAGAATAAAAATGGATTTATTTTTATTTATTGTCTTAAAAACACAAAAGAAGAATTTTAAATATTTTCTTGAATATATAATATAAATATTTCATTAAAATAGCTAACTAAAACTGATTTGGTTAAATAATTTTTATAAAACATACTTGTGTGCCTAAAAAAGTTTTCCGGGAAAAAATGTCCTTTTATTTCAAAAGGGTATTATATTCATTAATAATTAATTGGTCATAAACTAATTCACTTTATATAAATTTTTAATTCATATTCATACAATTTAGAAAATAATATTCATTCCCACAAATCCAATGATTAAGAAAAAAATATCATAAGAATATATTAATAATATGTCACATTTCATTTGAACTCAGAGTGGCATGTAACACAAGATAAACACAGTGATGCATGAAAAGAAAAATTTCTAAAATACTAACCTTATTTAAAAATAATTATATAATAAATTATTAAGGAGTCACATTTTCACCTAATTTCATTGTTTCATGTTTTTTGTGACATCTAACATAATTTAAATACATGGGGTATAACATCAGACCCATTAGTAAATTACATCCTTGCAATTTAAACATTATCTAGGTAATAAAAGAATGAAAATTTGAAAATACTTTTTTTAATCCCACATATTAAAAACCTTTAATAAAAATACACATTAAAAATTGAATGGTGCGTATGACGTTAATTTAGAATTACATGTGACTTGAATCTACTTAGGAGAACACTGGAGTAATGTGATGATATAGGCATAGAGTAAAAGTTTAAATAATTATATAGGGTGATTGTGGTCAATGATCATAAATAAGGGAATGATAAATGGAATGTTAAGGGCATAAAAATTATAAATATGTGATGATTTAAAAGACCATTAGTTCATCAAAATTGTAGGGACCATGATAAATTGTTTGTTTCACTGTCCTTTTCATAGAGTTGAAGAGTTATGTTAATTTATATACTAAGAGAGGATTGAAATATACATAAAGTATTAGTATAATTTCATAAATTAATCAATTTCCTTCGCATTCTCATCTTTTTCTCCAAACTATGTGTATTGGGGATGAATTTTTCTTTCCTGAATAACTAAAATCATCTTTTAAAGACCATATAACCATAAAAAGGTTAGTTATTTTATTCTATCTATATTTAGACATTATCTTAAACCAAAATCCTTATCACATGGTAAAATAATTTAAACAATTATTTATCCATTATATGATACATTAAAATTATTAATTCAATAGTAATACCAAAATATCAAACTAAAAAATTCTTAAATAACTACACTTAGAATTTATCAAACTTTTAATGACTATGTTAGAAAAACCTAATGATATAAATTAATTGATAACATATTCTCCCAAGATAAATAAATATTTATTCTTCTAAAAAATATGATCTGTTTTTGAAATTATCTTAATATTTAACTACAAACGTGTCATTCTACCTAGTACATCGTGTAGGAAAGGGGTATTCATTATACCCTTTCCCCCTTTGATTGTGGGTTCATTCCCCACAACATTTCAAGATGTGATAACTTTCCACACAACCTTTGGGTTTTCCTTTTATTATTTAAACATAACAAATTAATTACATCAAAAGTTAAACTTATTATTGATCATCAGGTTTAAAAATAATCTATCCAAATAATACTTCTCCCAAAATTTCATTAACAACTTCAACGTTTTAACATAAAATCACAAATGGGGAGTCTAAGACATCGAACTTATAATCAATATAAACATAATATTCATATAACAATTTCCGTAAATATTATGATAAAAGAACATGAAAGAATAATAATATCAAATTCTATCTAATTTGACCTTTGATGACAACTATAATAGCCTCAAACCTACACTCCTGACCCAGTTCAGAAATCCTAAATGTTAAACTGTCAGCTTTGTTGATGATAACTTTTAACCATTTTCCATCCAATCCATAAAAATTAAAATAGAAAAACTGGATAAAAAACATTATTAATGACTTATTATGTTTATATTATTAGATATTTGTGATATGCTCCAATATAAACCAAACCCATGTCGTTAAATGAGTTTTTCTCTCAGTTTACCCATTTTTCTTTATTTCACATTAAATCATCATCATTATCATATATATATAATCGCTTCTATATATAAATCATTAAACCTCATTAATTATAACTCGAGGAAAATGAAAATTAATAATGGTGGTATCCAATTATTAGTAAGGGTAAACATTAGAATTAGATATTGAATTTCATTATATAACATAAGAAGATAATAAGTCAATGAAGATATAATTATAGTTCAAGGGATAATCATAAAATAACTCATAACCATATAAACCAAGATCATTAAATATAAAAACATGGAAAAGGAACATGTCATGATAATCAATAATAATGAGCCATATGATATCAGTCTCAATCATAAGAAAATTTATAAACCTATAGTAATCAGGACAAAAACATGTAAGTATCATGGAATATTTTTCTTCATAACTCATGTTAAAGACCTATTAGAAATTATTATAGCCCAGCTAAATCCATAGGTGAACCCATAAGGTTATTACCACTTTATTTTATCACAATACAAGGTACATTACCTAATTAATTATATCAATATCTAGGTGCACCCATCATTTAAGGTATAATGGGCTCACCCTTTTTTATATGGGATACCTCAACATATAAACTGTAACGGGATCACTCAATGCTATCTAGGATGACACATTTTAAAACCTATGTCTAAGAACCTAAATAATAATAATGTAAAAAGATAATTCATCTCATAAAACAACTCAAAAAAATAATTATTCCATTCATAACATACATAAACCAAGTAATGGATATGGGTTCCATGAAAATATCTTTTTATTGTGATTAACCCATTGTGGAGAATTGGGTTATATGACAATCTATTTGAAAAAAATTATTACATCAATAGAAAGCATGATAATGGAATAAATAAAAAATATCCGCAGTGGAGGATAATTATGAAAAAGGGTTTTAGATATTTATGAATGGAAATAGCACTAAAATATCATTAAAAAAAATCTTAAGGGAAAAATCCTATCTATTTTGAAAATCACATTTTAATTTTTTTAAATCCATTTTTTGAAATTAATTTT
The DNA here is from genome assembly GCA_963277665.1 of Viscum album. NCBI lineage: Eukaryota > Viridiplantae > Streptophyta > Magnoliopsida > Santalales > Viscaceae > Viscum > Viscum album. The sequence continues at coordinate 459,124,136 of OY728141.1, read as the reverse complement.
AAAAAACTAGTAATATTAATTATATGAAGAATAATTTCTCATTAAAAATAACTATGTAATCTATTAAAGGAATCTTAAATGAAATTACAGTCATTTCGGTGGGTAATTCTATACATGTAATAAAGACCATTTCATTTTCATTGTAAAGAGGTTAGAAAAGTTCAATGTTTAGAGAGAGAAAAGATGACTATATTGAAAAAAATTTCTAAAAATAAGAAATGAGTAATAATTTATTTAATAAATAATTTATAAATTTTCATTTTATTTTACAATTTTTTGTGAAAACATGTTATTGGGTGAAAATATATTTTTAACTGAAAGTAGAATTAAAGCTGAATCTTATTAACAATAATATCTAAAAAATTCATGTAGCAATGAGTGGATAAATCATACTCATAATTTTATATATAACTAATAATTAATTATTAAAAATATTAAGGAGTTTATTGAGAGATGAATAATATGATCTCATCATTGGAATCATAATCATAAACAACCCGAATAAATGATGAGATTGTAACAAAGGTCTCTTACCACATTTTTTGACTTTGAATCAAAATCCCCATGAAATAATATACTTAAATTTATCTAATAATATCATTAAAATAATAATATTCATGATATTACATGTCAAAGAGTAAGTATATACACCTCATAAAATAAGATATGCATATAACGTAACAGATATATTAATAAAGGTAAATTAAGACAAAAATACCATACCACTTTGGAAACCAGTAATCCATAAACACATTAAAATGATATATTTAAATGTATATTTAAATACCTAACCTTTTATGTATGATAATCAAAAATATATTCATGGGATTTATACACATCAATGAACAAAAATAAGTTGTAATGATGGAATATATCTTATAGAAATAAACGTGAGATGAGAAAAAACCCTTAACTCGACATCCATTCATCACTATTGTTCTTTATTTTTTTAAATAAAAAACATATTTTAATTATTTAATTTCATTATAATGTTATAAATTTTTATTATTAATTGTATTTCACTTATTAACATGTTATATATAATTATATATGTTTATGACACATTTGTTTTTCCATATTTGGGTTATATATTAAAAATAACTTTAGTAGGTTTACTATGGTCAAAGTGTTCACTATAAAAACATATCCAAAATAATATTAATAAAATAAAAATCGTATTTATATATAAATTATAATTTTATAACTAATAATTTAATATTGTTATGAAAAATGAATTAACGTTATGTTCATGAAGATGAAAGGTCATACGTACACCAGAGTAATGTTTTCATTTTTCAATGATTATTATTGAAATAAATTAAAAAACATTTATATTTACATAATTATATTAATATAATAAATAATATTTTATTAATTAATATATACTTATATTTTCAATTCGTGTGAAGTATTGATGAAAAAAATGAATCACACCAGTTCGTGGAGGTGGCAGTCAACACATCCACAAATGACGTTATCATATATTTTAGTTAGTAAAAAAGAAAAAATAAAATTATATATTATTTTTATATAATAATATATATGTCACTAATATAATAAATATTTCATTTATATGACATATATTTATTATATTTAAACTTATTACCGTCTACGTAATGCATTATATAAAAACAAATCACATCGCTTTGTAATGTGGTAGTCCGCCACACAAATGAGAAACATTATCGTATCATTTGCGTATGGGAGTATAAAAATGTTATTTAAGATATAATGATTGAAGATTTATAATTATGTTACAAATATCATATATAAAATTTATATCTATCATCATACTCAACCATGAAATGTGGTAATAGAAAAATGATTGACATCGTTTCATGAGGTTGTAGTCCACCGTACACACGAATGATGATTTCATAACCCATTTGATGGAAGTGTGTGTGGCTATAGGTTATACCATTAACATAAAAAATATAAATATATTTAATTTTATTATTTTATTATTTAATCAAGTTATAAGAATAACTGAATGGGGTGGAAGAATTAATTAAATAAAAAATATAATTGGAGAATGTTAAATCTAATTTGGTTAACTCCATTTGGTTTGCACCGAAGGCATTCCATAGATTAATATATGAAAAATATAGATTATATGATGAAATGAGGTGATTTTATATGTTATTTGGGAAGGTATTTTTTGAAATAATTTATTTTTAAGGTGTGAAGAGAGGTGGAGAGGGGGTGCATTCTATAAGTGTGGTGAGTGCCACACTTGTAACATTTTTGAAAGAGAAAATTCCACGTATGTATTATTCTTTTCACTATGACTCAATAATGGTACATTATATATAATATAGGTTATAAGTACAAAATAATTCAATAAAATTGGGTTTGGAAATGTTTTAGGTAATTTTTACACCTTATATTTTAGTTTAATCCCCAGGTAAACTCATTTTCACCTTAAGAACTATAATTAATTCTAATTATTTTCAGTAATAATTTGTATAAAAAATTAATTTGGAATTATTATAAATTATATAATAGTCCAAATAAAATTATTTAATCTATTTTTATAAATTCAAATCATAGAAATGGTAAAAATAAATTTAATATTAATTTTGTATATGTGACGTGAAAGGATGTTTTTAATGTGAAAAATAATAAAATGTCTACAATGTTTTTATATCCAATATCAAAATTAAATTGATTATAATGAATTAAATTGTATGAATATATTTATAATGGAACATACTAATATTTATATCCAATTTAATTTATAATTTATTTTTATAAACAAATAAAACAACAAGGATAGTTTGAATTAAAATTCAGTATTTTTCATTATTCATAAAAAATGAATCTTTTCATTAAAATCCCACAAAATAAACTCATTATAATTATAAAAGTATGATTTAAAAAAATTATGTTTATTTTATGAAATTAATTTTCTAAATGATTCAATAATAAATTTTATTATATTTTCAATCAATAAATACAAATCTTGTTTTTAAAAAAAATATTTTTTACAAATAAAATTGGATTTATTGTAATTTATTGTGTTGAAAAAATAAGATGAATGTGAAAAAATTGGTTTCATATAAAATATATGAATTTAATTAAAATTATTATCCAAAACATATTTGGGAGACTTATTTATATAAAGAAAAATTGTTTACATAATGATAGTTTTCTATAGAATGAATTACTTCTATTTTCAATGGAATTTTCTTTTCATTTTAAATTAATTGGATACTAAATAATTAATTTTATATTTAAAAATTTAAACCATATTGCCATAATTTTTTATATTATTCAATTTGTTTTATATTCATCCAAAAAGTATGGTCAACTACAAGTTAGAGTTGTCGAAGACAGTAATAAGGATGGTGTTAAGGAAACTAAAAATTCTATTGGAAATAATAGAAATTATAGAATTCATAAGTTGGTTTCAAGAAAACAGAGAAGAAAATTGGCGAATAAAAAATATGAACATGTAAATGAAATCAAACAGAGCCAAACTCTCAGAATATGATTGCAGATCAAGTAATCGATTAAATCTTTTACTCATTAAGAAGTTCGATAAAGACAATTCCATTTTTTTCAAGGATGGAAAAAAAGTTGATATAGTTAATGAGAACCAATAAATGGATTTGAATTCATTCAAAGCATTGAAAAATAGAATAATTCATTTAGAATCTTATTTTAATCATCACAAAAATGGACGAAACACATATATAATGTTTCAATAAAATTATGAATCGGTCCCGATGTATTGATGATGACATAAATAATAATGATTAAAACCATGGATCAGTCAAGAAATATTTAGATGAAAATAAGGTTTCCTTAAATAGTCAGAAAAGTAAATATTCTTGAAATATTTAAAAGTTTCATTGAGAATAAATTTAAATAAGTTTAATATTTTCAAATGACTATAAAATGTTTTCTTAGTGATATCATCAATTTAAATAATTTCATCGATGACTTCTCAGAGTGTTTCAAAACCCAAGAAAATCACCAACAACATTTTTAAGAATGATTTCATGTTGAAGAAAAATTAAATAAAGAAAAAATGAATGATTTTTCAATGAGGAAGCAAGGATTCATGATATGTTAAACAAAAAAATCATTACCAGATCTTTTTTAAAAGGTGGAGGAGGAAAAATAGTAGTTCAATAAAATGAGAAAAAATATCAAATACCTAATGCCTCCGAAGAATGATCATCCTTCTTAAGAACATTTGGGGTAATTTTTTAATGTTTGATATTTCAATAAAACAATATATCATCCATATTCATTTTTGATTTAATTTCATTTAAATTTTATAGGATTAATTATTATTTAATTTACTTTTTGATGATCAAGTACATTAAAATGTTTTTTATAGAAAAATTATAAAATATTTTTGGTACCTAAAATATTATTAAAATTCATTTTTGAAAATAAAAAAGGAGTAGAATGCCTTAGATAATGGGGGGAAAGATAATGCAGTGAATGCTATAAACAAGGGGAGAATTTTTTGGAAGATCACACGGTAAAGAGGATAATTGCATTCAAAATTACAAAATACGATCCTTAGGGAGTTTCTTATCCAAATTGGGAGTTAGTTGTATTAAATATCTCATTTTTAATACTTATAACCAAATGAGATTCTATGAAAAATTTTAGTTTTAAATACAATAATTCTAGAAAATAAATTTTCAATTAAATTTTGTCAAAGAGATTTCCATTTATGTCTGATAGTTTGTTCATTCCAAAAAGTGTGAGACTATAGAGTCAAAAATATCTTTCTGACTTTTCTATACCTTTTTTTTGAAATTAAAAACAAATTATAAAAAAATATAATCAATTTTATTTTCAAATTATTATTAAAATTTCATTATAGAAAATATATACTTTTATTATAAAAATAATTTTGAAGTATTCATGAATTTACATTGCAATTATAGCAATGAGAATAAATATGATTATGATATGATTCACTATATAAAATAACTTAAAATGTATTTATGTATTTTATTCATAAAAAAATTTAACTAGATTTTACATTTCAACTGATTCCATCAGATCCACATTCATTAAAAAAAAGGTGATCAGATATAAATCCACTGGATTAAAAATCCATCGTATTGACAGCCCAAATGACTGACCTCTCTGTCAGTCCAAAATATGGGATACTACTTTTTTTGTAGTGGAATATATTTCAATATGTATAAAACAAAACTATGTAGTGATTTCAGTTATAATATTACCTAAGAAGTTCAAAGTTTCCAAGTCCCCCCTAAAATCTCAGAGAAAATATGACTGTTAGAGAAGAAGATGATTATTGTTATTCATGCCTATAAATGCCATTTAATTTGAAGTGATATAAATAGAATATTCAATAGAAAAAAATGAAATAGTTCTATTGATTTTTTTATTGTGTATGAGGGCTCTAATGTTTACAAGTGGTGAACTGCATGTTTCTTTTAATTGTGACTTTTTAGAGTTTATTTTTCATTGTGTGGCTTCAATTATTCTGATTATGATTGAGGGATTCCAAGGATTGGAATACCAAATATAATCCATCAGATCAAGGAATTAAAATTAAAGGAAGATAAAGGACCTGATCACCTTCTAGATTGAGGGATTTCGAAGATAGAAAATTATAGTCGATCATCATATTGAGTGCTTCCAAGGATAGGCATATAAAAACCGATTTTCATATCGAGGTCTTACCCTTATTTGGGTAGGACATAATTTTGTGAATGTATAAATCAACAGACCCTTATCCCAGGTTTTTGGATACCATTATATTTGGTTTAAAAGAATTGTCTTCATTTTTTTACATATTTCATAATATTATTTCATTTATGATTTAATTCTATTAGAGGTGAATTCATTTATATTCACCTTTCTATTTGTATTTAAATTATCATAATAGCATTAATTATGATTCATTTTTAATTAAAATTATTTATAAAATAAAATTTTACTCTTATTTAAATTCTATAAGATTTAAGATAGAATAATAATTTTTTATAACACTAATTAATTATAACCACTACGATTACGATACTTTCAAACTATGATATGTTTTCTCCTTATACGAATACGATTTTTCCATTATTAACATAATACTTTTATATTCAATAGAATAAAAACAATGGATTTCTTATCATAATCCCCATGATTATAATAATCTAATCATCAAAACCTTATGCCCAGTCCTATTACAGTTTCAACACATAAGACTATTTGAGAATATTATTTTTTTAATTCTATTAAAAAAGATTCTTTTATTGCTAAAAACTACTTTTTTTTAAATTTACAATCCCCCCAACTATTATAGATATCCATTTCTAAATACATTTATATGCTAAAATAATTTCATTAAATCATTATGGCAGGGAAACATTCTCTACTAATAATATGGAATACACCCCTAATTGATACGATATTATTTTAGGAGGGTTAACAACTCGTTATCAATTCTAATTGTTTTCCCCAAATGTGATGAACCCTATGAGGGATAAATAAACTATAAATAATAAATCACCTAAAAATAATCACTATATAGTGATGATATTTTTACTATCATGATCTATATAGAAAAATTATCATACTAGACTGCTCATATATATATGACTGGTACCCGGTTAAAAGGAAATGAAGAATACTGAAATCATCCCAGTACACATGGTGTCTTTTTAATGTAAAAAACATGTAATAAAACATAGTTTGGATATTAATGTTCTTTAATGGGTGTCACTATCATGTATTTTAGTACACTATATTTGAATGTGTGGGAATTTGTCAGAGATCCCTGATCAAAAGATTATTTACCTAGGCATGCAATATAGTGCACTCCCAGGGCCGGTCTCGAGGAGGCAACATACACAACACAGAAGTTCTATTGTCACTATTTATTTTCTAACTAATATATATTATAAAGATGAGTTTTAAGGATGCATAAAATATGAATATATATATATATATATAAATATGAAATGAAAAAAATGATGTTAAAAAGAAATAAGGAAGACATTTGTTCTTTTGGGATCATAATGGTTGACATCATTGTTTATTAAAGTATTCTCAATATCAATTCAATGTAGTGATCAAGATCTATCACACTACCCCCTCTCATTAGAAATGTTATTACCCTAACACCAATATCTCTGTATATGGGGAAATACTCTTCCTAAATCCGGCTAGGAGATCTATTTGCCGACCATCACTACCCAAGCCATACTCTATCGTATGCATGACTTAGATAGTGAAGGGAAGGATAAATGTTGAATGAGAAGAACATGATGATAGGGAAAATAGGGAAATCACACCCCATATTCAATTTTACCACCACCAAAATAATAATAATTAAATAAATATATTTAAATTTAATCACAATTAAACTCAATCAACCACCATTCTCCCCCTCGAACAAACATCGATGTTAGTTCCCCATTCTCATGGAGTTAGAATATAATATGGTGGGAGAAACACATAAAAGTAAAAATAGAAGAATGACGTATAAAGAATAAGACTAATATAAATTAAAACAATAAAGATATACTACAGAAGAAAATAAAATATAAACCAATAGAAAATGGACACTACTTTTCCAACCCCTTGAAATGAAGAAGAAGTACATTTTTATAAGAAATGGGGTGAAATATTTGGCTCCAAAATAATCCTCCAAAAAATGATCATCGATGGCCTTCTTAATGATGGGATTTTGGAAATGGCACTTCTTGAAATTTATTCCAATATCTCTCCTCTATCGACCCACAGAATTTTAGAATCCTTGGGAAAGTGGGTAGAGATATATAGCCAAATTACTCTGGATATTTAATGTGCCCATTCTGACTGTTTGTATTCCAATTCACCGAGTTAAAATGCACTTATGGCCTTGATAATGAAAGAATCAGGCATTAACATCTCAATGAAAGTTCTTCTTATGTATTTCCTATTTATCTATGTAAATGTAATGCTCTAATGGTTTGGCCATTTTAGAGATATTGGCCAAACAATAAAATTATCCAATTTTTTGGACAGTTTTCGATGCCGGACTTCTGAGCTAGATTTGAGCATCCAAATGATAGATTGATATTTGGATATAGAAGCATAAAATGAATCCCATATAACATAGGAACCTATAGAATAATAATATTTAAATTTTCATCAGTTAAGAAAACTTTATGGCCGAATCATTAAAATAAATTAAAACTATTTAAATCCAAAAAAGAAATTTTTTCAATTAAACACAAAAATACTCCTAAATCATAAAATGTGGAAATTAAACTTTAAATAACACAGTTTTTGGATTAAAAACATTGAAATTAAGAATAAAATAATTGAAAATATTTGTTCTATAAATTCCCCCACACTTAAACATTGCACTCTTGGGCAATCATCTTATACCAATGTCAAAAAAAACTTCTCAAAGCGTAAATGAAAACATAGATCAATCATCATATCAATGATATTTTCATTCCTAATACATGGATAAAAATTTTAGAACTCCTAAAAAATCATAAAAATTTATTCAATATCATTTTAATCCTCACATTCATGTCGTACCCACCTCCACGGAAAAATATTTCTCTCTTAACTCAAGGATTTTCAATGTAGAGTCATTATAATTCTAAAAAACAAGTGTGATCTACATAGTATTTCTACACTCCTAGTATATACACTTCATAGAGTCACAAAATTAGAAATCAGGAGGTATTTTTCATGGTTTTTTCTGAGGTTAAGGTTTGTCAGGTTTAAAATGTAAAAACATCTAAGGCAGAATGAGGAGGGTTAAGCTATAAAGTGAAATAAATGCACCAAAACAGTTTTGCTCAAGAATGGTGTGCTCCACAATCACCTCAAAAATGAATCACCTCCAAACACCTCTTTCATTGGGAAGTAAACACATGTAATTTCAAAATCAATGATTTTTATGCCTATTTTCACAATTTGTAGCATTGTTTCAGCTTGAATTCAGATATGAATTTCTCTTTAGAGTCGTGTTTTTGAGGAAAAGAGAGGCATATTTTTTTCATCACAAATTGGTGAAAACACAGCTCAAATTTGTAATGATATTTTGGTACACCCATCCATATTTCCATAATAAAAGTTTTTCCACCCAAGTTTCAATAAATATGGAAACACTTTCAATTCATCTCAAGCAGATTCTTCAGGAAAGAAAAACAAAGATCATCTTCTCCCTCCCCCACACTTGAGTTCACAAATAATAATGACTTTAAATTCTATAGAAGGTTGGAAAGGGATAAATGGATAAGAATGTGGCTTCTTAACAAGGTATTTCCTGGAAAATAGGGGCTTAATGAAGTTCAAGCGTAAAGGTAGGAAAAAATAAGAATTGAATGCAAAAGGGGCATTCAAAGTGATGCCTCAATCATACTTGACTCATTCTATGAACTCTAATAGATTTGAAAAGGATAAAAATAGAAATTTCTAGATCACACAACATGTCTCAAGACTCTCAATAAAATGATAAATGTAATAAAATGTTAAAAAGGTTTATAAACCTCTCCAGTTGAGAAATATTTTGAATTTGGGCAGCACTAGTGCACATGAGTTTCACAGTCAATCAAACATCATCAAATGTAATGATCAGAAATCTGAAATAGTACTCACTAATAAATCATTTAAATCCCCAAATACTCAAATTAATTAATGGGCCAAAATTTCAAAGATAGATTTAATTTTCTAAAGTATTCAACTTAGCTCAAAAATACTAAAAACACACTTAAAAATGAAAAAGGAAAACAAGAAAATTTCAAAAAAACAACTAGAAAAATAAAATAAAATCACACACAAAAAAATTAAAACACATAATAAAAATAAATAAAAAGAAAGATAAAAGGTATTTTTAAGGTATAATTCTTGGTTTGACTCCCAAGCGGGTGCTAGGTTTTTACTACCCCTAGATAGGCAGTTGTAGTGAATTATCCCCAATCAGAAGGTGGATGTGGTTTCTTTGAGATTAACCACCACATGTGAATTTTTCCAATGTCCATCAGTAGACACTATGATTGGATAACCCCAAAGAATATAAGAATGTTCCCACCCCCCAATAAAAAATCTGAGTGAATTTAAGATCCAGAGTGGGAGGGAATAAAATAAAAGGGTGCTCCTTGTGAATTTTTGTGGTATCCTTCTCCATATGATATGAATGTTGTTGTAAAAGAGGTAGTCACACCAGCACCATCTTCTCCAGATCTTCTTCCTTGATCACCACCACCTGGGTAGTCTCTTTAATATCATCAATGTTCTGCTCCATTTTTTCTATATCATAAATTTCAGGAAAGGAGAAGTTATAAAACAATTTAACTTGAATAAGATTAAAACATGATGAATCAATACATAAATCTTCCCCTTCAAGTAGGTTAGCTTAAAAATTGATATCTTCAGGAAAGACCATTGGGAAATCTATCTCATCAGGTGTATTTTATTCATCATCTTCTAAAGAAAAATTGTGGTCAAAAGGTGTTTATTTTTAAATAACTATGATTGGAAGATCAAGTTTCAGGTTATCTTCAATAAATTTATTCCTAGATTCTTCTAAATATTATTGATCACCCGTATGTATATCAGTTGGAATGTTTTATTCATGGACCTTTTCATGCAATGGTTGATTATGGGATGATATGATTAAATCCTTTATTATCTCTTCCTTACCCTCCTCAGGCTCTTTGTCATAAAAATTGATTGTTGAAATCTCTTCCACCCCTCATTTTGTTTCATGTACTGGCTTAGGATCAGGTTTGGGTTGATCCTGTAGTGAACAAATATATTCCCCAAACCTCTCAGCATTTCTCTTAAGTCTTTTTACCTCTTCATGAATTTTTTTCATACGATATTTTTTAATTTCATCTTGTTGTTGCACCTGATATTCGTTAGTCCATGCAGAATAATCACCCTTGAAATACATCATGAACAAAAAAATATTAGTTTTTTTGAAATTTATGATTTTTTTTGTTTTTTTATGAAAAACGGTGTGTGAAAGTGTTGAGCCTCCCAAGAAACAGTGCCAATTTGATGCGTGAGAATTTGTCATAGATCCTTGATCAAAATATTATTTACCTAAGCATGCAATATAGTGCACTCACATGGTTGGTCTCGAGGAGGCAACTTACACAACACATAAGTTCTATTGTCACTATTTATTTTCTAACTAATATATAATATAAAGATGAGTTTTAAATATATATAAAATATGAATATATAAATATGAAATGAGAAAAAAATTATGTTAAAAATAATTAAGGAAGACATTTGTTCTTGGGGGATTATAATGGTTGGTATCATTGTTTATTAAAATATTCTCAATATCAATTCAATGTAGTGATCAAGATCTGTCACACTACACACTCTCATTCAAAATGTTATTACCCCAACACCAAGATCTCTACATGTGTGGAAATACTCTTCCTAAAGCCGTATAGAAGATCTCTGGGCCGACCATCACTACCCAAGCAATACATCATCATATGCATGACTTAGATAGTGAAGGGAAGGATAAATGTTGAATGAGAAGAAGAAGTTGATGATAGAGAAAATTGGGTAATCACGCACCATAATAAATTTAACCACCACCAAAATTCTCATAATTAAATAAAGACATTTAAATTTAAGCACAATGAAACTCAATCAACCACCATTCTCCTACTCAAACAAACATCGAGGTCAGTTCCCCATTCTCATGGAGTTAAAAGAGAATACGGTGGGAGAAACACATAAAAGTAAAAATGGAAGAATGAGGAATGAAGAAGAAGAGTAATATAAATTAAAACATTAAAATAAAACTACATAATCCAATAAAATATATATCTACTGAAAATTTCCACTACTTTTCCAACCCCTTGAAATGAAGAAGAAGTACATTTTTATAGGCAAGGGGGTGAAATATTTGGCTCCAAAATCATCCTCCAATGTAATTCGGATGGATGGACTCTTTAATGACTGAATTTGTTAAATGGTCCTTATGTAACAATGTTTCAATATCTCTCCTCTGTTTACCCAGAAAATATTTGAATCATTGGACATGTGGGTAGAGAGATATATCCAAATTAGTATGGATATTTAACCTTCCCATTCAGACTATTTGTATTCCAATTCACCGATTTCCAATGCATTTATGGCCTTGATAATGAAATAATTAGGCCTGGCCATATCAATGAAACTTCTTCCTCCGGATGTCTTCTTGATCAATGAAAAAGTTCAGCTCCATTGGTTTGGCCATTTATGATATATTGTCCCAACAATAAAATTATCCAATTCTGTGCATAATTTTCGAGGCCTGACTTGTTAATTGGATTTGATCTTCCAAATGATGGACTGAGCATTGGGTCTAGAAGGATAAAATGAAGCGCATCGAACATAAGAACCAATAAGTGAAGAATTTTTTTAATTTTGATTAGTGAATAAAAAGTTATTTTCAAAAAATTAAAATAAATTAAAATTGTTTAAATCCAAAATAATGCATTTTTCCCATTAAGCTAAAAAATACTCCTAAAACATAAAATGCGAAAATTTCCATTTAAATAACACATTGGTGAGATTAAAAAATGAAATTTAGAATAAAATAATTGAAAATATTTTTTATATCACTATTTCCTAAAATGTGTATGTTTTATTGATTTACTTAGGATGGGTTAAATATATTTATGATGAAAATCGATCCACATCATCAATTATACATGGAATCTCTTAAAAATATAGGGAACATGGGTCTTACCTTTTACTAGGGTAATATAACCTATGAATTTAGATATAATAATACCAATATACATGACATGTGTGAAGGTAGAACTCAATATAGAGGTATACATCATTATCATAACGTTTATAGGGATACACACCATAGTATGTAGTAATAATATAGACGATTTTCTACTTGACATAAACATATGTGTCATATTTATAAAAATATATAACCCAGTAAAAATATCTCATGTAATACTTCTATAGTATTACATTAAAAATATTTATGAATTATAGAATCAGAGCATGAAATATTCCCTGAATAATGTCATGGCCTCTCCCTATGGTCATCGTACTAGTGCAAATGAACTTTTCACACTAGATGCTACCATTATACATCACTAGAAAATGTTTTTTCTATCTATCATCATCCATTCATCATCTCCAAAATCTTCTATTGAAAATGTGCATAAAACCTATATTTCATCAATAGTATCAAACCCTCAAACCTTATTTTTCATTCATATCATACATTTCAGCTTCATAAATCTATGATTGAACCAAAATTAGAAGAATGAGAAGGAAATATTTTAGGATCGGGGGTCAGTAAATTTCATGACCACCGAATAATGAATTTTTATTTTGGTTTATTAAATAATGTCTTTTTTGGATTAGTTAAATATAATTTCATATATTCCAATAATAAATTTTTTTCAACAACTAAATAATATAATTTATCTACAAAATAGTATTATATAGACTTGTGATTATATTCAAATAATAAAAAATATAATATTTATATGAAAAGAAACCTCATAATAAATCAACATGGGAAAAATAAATAGAATTTTACACAAAACTAATTCCTCAACAATTCATATTTTAGAAATTATATTTCGCAGAAAAAATAATAAAATAATTGAGATTTAACAACGATATAATTTTATTTCTGGGTCTTTTCATATTCTAAGATTCTTATAGGGAAATAGTTTTTAACAAATTTAATTCTTCAAAATAAGTTAAATTTAATTAATTAATTTCGTATTTTGTGTTAAAAATTATCATGTAATTTGGTTTTCACACTAAAATAAATCCCTTTAAGAAATATATCATAACAAGATGAATAAAATTCATATGAACACCCTTAGTTAATGTATAGATTTCCTCCTGGATAAACTCTACACAACTAGTGTTTGAGTTGATCAAATTATGGTTATATTAGGGTATTTGACTTAGGTTATGACAAATTATCTTTTTTGTATATAGAAACCAAGAAATCCACACAAATTTTGAAAAATATTGGACCACTTAATATGATAAATATATTTATCATTCAATGGGAACAATGATCTTTTAGTATCTAAAAAATGGATGATGTCTCCATAACTGATATTTGTAATGTTGAAAATTAATAAAAGGGATGTTTTTTTCATGGTGGTTTAATAGAAATGGGGGAAATGACGATAAATTGTGGTTATTTATTCTAAAATTCGACGAGGATAATGAGATAAAAAATCTATATTATATATATTCCAAGTGGTATTCTTTGAGAAATGATTTACTTGAGAGAAACTAAAAAATATGGAAAAACATTACTTAATTTGAAATAGATAGAAGCGAATATTGTTTTCATTATGGGGCTAATTTTTTGGTTTTTTTAGTAATGTAGTTGACAATGTATGTAAACTGGAATGTATGATTAACCATTTCTTTGATGGGATAAAGAAAATCATACGAAGGGAACTAATCACTCAAATTTTTTAATTATATAATGATATAGTATCAACTGACATCATCACAGAAAACCAATTCTTGAATTCACATTCTTTTCAAAGGAAGTCATGATTTGAATATGAAGACCAAGAACCATGGAAAATTAATTGTCTTAATGTAAATTAAGTAGAATATGGGATATCGAACAAGTCATAATTGTGAAACAAAATTCCTAAGAAACTTCTTAAAAGGAATAAGAGGTTGTTACTACTGTGAATATAAGGGACATGTAGCTCAAAAAATCTAGGTAAATAATGAATCTATTAATATTTATTTATTTAACATTACAGAGATAGATCATTACTCAAACTAATTCCGCAAAAATCATATGAATCCCCCATGGAAGTGTCCTAGGGAAAGTATAATTCCGTTCAATTTACATGGCTAAAGATGAAGTTCTTAAAGATGTGATAACGTGTAAAATGATTGTAAAAATATAGCTAGATAATTCATTACTAGTTTCTGGATCTTTTAACACGTTTATATGCAATTTTTTAATGATAATAATAAAATGATACATAGGAACCAAGGAAATGTTTTTTCAATCAATCCAATGAATGAAAATTTTATGTGAACGATGGAATAACTGTCAGTCCCCATTATGTTAATTAGACACGCCTAACTTGAAAACATGATTATCATATATATGTTCAACATTGAAATAATCCTGGTTATGGATTGGATTTTAAGTATAATACAAATATTTATTTCCCTAGTAATAAGATTAAAATTCATGAATGTAGAGTAGAGTTATGTGTATTTAAAGGTTAAACCTCATTATTTGTGTCATAACTATATCCACTTATAGTATCCCTCATTAATTACATACATATAGAAAAAAGAATATTTAAACTATGGGTGGAATGGAATACATATGAATGGATCATGTACCAATTATGAATGAATACATAGTTGGGTTTACTTAATAATTAATTGGTCATCCACATAATCATGATGTATAGTTATCTATTGAAAACATCCCATAGAAAATACCTATATATAATAATCCCAAAATAATGGAACTTGTGTAGTTAATATATGTAAATAAAATACAACCTGATTTTTGTGATAAGGGATTCATCAATCATAATGTTTCACCTTGTGCATCCCATATTATTTTTATTAAGAATAATTATCGGTCTAAAAGGTTATGTATTGACTATAGGGAGATAAAAAAAATATTACTATAATGAATAAGTATCATTTACAATGTATTAATGAATTATTAGATAAAATCCATGGAGATTATAATTTTTTGAAGATTAATATTCTCTCTGGTTATCACCAATTGATGGTAAATAAGGTTTTTATATCAAAGATAGAGTTTCATACAATGTATGGACCTAATATGTATATTGTGATTCCCTTATTGTAGCGGTCTGGAATTACTTTTAGTGGACTATAATTGATACCTATCAGGGCACTCCATGGGTGGCTACACCCCCTAGGCGGGACACACCACCATCCCCAGTGGCAACCATTTCCTTATGAAGCCCTTGGGCGGAGAGCCATGCTTCGTCCAACGCTCACATGTGAGAGTTCCCAAGGATTGGATACATTCCTACCTCCTTTGCCTTTGATACCAACTGTAGAGACCCGAAGCTTGATGTACATGGACATTACATTACTTTTTCAGAATACTTAGTACATAACAAAAACAGACACACAAGGATCGTAATAGTTTAGTGTCTTTGGAAACTCGGAATATAATCTTCTAATCGTGGTGAAAGATCTTCAACATATCCCATAAATATCTTCCTTTTTTTACCTAAATCCTTTATTTATATCATGGGGAAAAGAAAACATAAAAGGGTGAGCTCAAATTCTCAGTAAGGGTAAACAAAAGAAATATCAATCACATCATATTCATAAGAACATAACATTTTGGAAATCTTAACCTGGAAAAGAGAGCATAATTTCATAACATGGGATAAATCATAGTAGTGAAATGAAATCCCAATAATCATAACATAAAACATGAAACTTTGTGGAAAACACACATAATCATAGAGAATCATTTCTTATTAGTCAAGACTCATTTCCAAGACTATCTTAGTGGACAAAGTCCATTTCTGAACCGAGTCACCCTCGTTTCAGTCCTGTTTCACTGAACTGGTATAACCTACCATTCCAGACATGTCTATCTCATGAGATATAAAATCTTTACCCAATGCATTGTAGGGAGATATAGGTCCCACCCATCTCATAATGATACCATTCTTATGTGTTCCACAAAATCATAAACCATACATCATAGCATAACCCATGTAATAAAAATGGGAATCTTAAACATCGTGACATCATAAAACAATTCATATAAGATAAAGGAATTGATAAAAATATAATTCCATCACAAAATAATCAAATCAATGTAATAATAGGGATAAAAATAGAACCCTTTATTATCTTAGATGGAAAATAATTTTGATAAAACACTTGAACTCCATTCTTGAGGAAAATATCCTTTCTGCTTCAAAAACACTTTTCCTTTCTTAACATGTCGTACAATTATAAACTAAAAGAATTTGATTAAAAATAAACTTGAAAACTTGTAAAGGAATCTTCTTGGAAATAATTTTTTAAAAATCCATTCATGCCGTATAAGTTAAAAAAAACATTCTTCATACTTTTGTCAGAAAAGTCAAAAAGTACCTTGTACGAAAAATGACAAAAGATTCCTTTCATATCTTTTACTAAAAACTCACCGAAGGGTAAAATTGGATTTAAAAAATTGTAGGTGGATGAAAATAAAAATACATATTGAGGAAACATTGATGTGGATGATAAAATACACCCCAGTAAATACCAAAGTATAAACAATCTCGGATAAAAATGAGATTGTGATATTTCCCTTACCTTATGTCCGATATGCTTTGTACGTATCCGAAACTCCTGTATAATGATTTAAATAATGTCATTAACTTATTACAGAATCATATTCTTTGTTTTGATATCATATATGGTTCACTTATGACTTTATATTACCCGTTCTTTTGTAAATTCCATGTTAAAGAAGCGTTTTGGGTAAAATCATTTCATTTATCGTAGGTGTTTGGACTTGTTGTTCTTGACATTATTATTACTTATATCATGATTTAATTACTTGCAGAATATAAAATATGATTTATATATCATATATATTCAGTATATATATATATATATAATAGATAGATAAATGAAATGAAACACACCGTTCATGGAGACGGTAGTCCGTACGTACGCATGAACGATGTTTTCCTTTCCTTATTGTCTTGAATGGAAGTAAGTAGATGAAATATATATATACATAAATCCAGTAGATTTACCATGTCATATATTTCATTATTATTCATTATATATACTTTATAATAATTCTGGAATGGTTAACATGGATAATGAATCTCATCGCGTCGTGGACACGGTAGTCCGTACATACGCACGAGCGATGATATCGTTCCCATGGTTGTGGAATTGTGTTTAAGTGTATGTATACTATTTAAGTATCAATATAACTCTATAATAATAATATATAGTTACTCATTACACCATTATACCCATCCAATTAAGGTGGTGGCGGAAAATAGATTACACCACGGTGTGGAGACGGTATTCCGTACGTACGCACGCGTGGTGATTTCCTTTTTCCGTAGGATGGATAGAAGGTTAATTAGAGTTGTTTCATATTTATAATAACATATCAGTATATAAGAAATACTGATGTTATTAATTTATCATGAAAAAACTAAATAAGAAGAAGTTGAAGAAGAAAGAAATTGAAAAAGATCGGTAATGGATATTACCTCTTTTTGACGCGCCTTCACTTAACCTCAACTTAAAGAACTAAGGATGGTCTTTGAAGATGACCAGGACCTCTAGGATGATACTAGGGAAGTGGAGAAGAGATTTTGGAAGGGTTTGGCCGAGCTTGAATGCTCAAATTGGTGAGAGGAGGAGAGGGAGGAGGTGCCCTTTTATAAGGGAGGAGAGGGGCACCTTAGGAAAATCTCAAAATATTATTTTATATTAAGGTAAAATTCGGTTTATAATGGTTCCAAAGGGTCTTATTTAGAAGTTAAAGTGGGTATGGGTCGAAATACTTTCATCCAATAGGATTTAGACAAGTTTAGGTTATTATTTTAACCTTATCAATTAGATTTAACTCTAAGTTAAATAATTTAACTTTTACCGCGTCTTTTTGTTTTCTTACACTATATGGTTAATAAACTTACTATATCAAGTCAAACGAACCCCGAGTTGTTTATTATTAATATATATAACCTTATCTAAGTCATTTTTCCGAACCTTAGATTTTTAGGAATAAAATAACAATTAATAATATAATATTTGTTTTAAAAACTAATTTATGTCAATTTTGACACTATTTGGTACATGATTTTTATGAAATTCATAACAGAATGATAAGTTCTAACCAAGTTACTTAAATCAACAATAACATGTCATATTAACCTAGAAAATTAGTGTAAGTCATAAAAAGTCTCAAATTACATTTATTTGGGCATTTATAACATCAATTATGTTAATATTTTCTTAAAAAGGTAATTAATGCATCATCGTTGTGTCAAAAATAAATTAAATTATTTAATGTATAAAAATTACAAATAAAATATCATTATGTAGGAAATATTTTTATATTTCTAATGAATATTTATAGTCGAATTTATATTATGTATAACCCTATATTAAAAATTATTTACTTATTAAACATTAATTTTAACTATTTTAACCCTTCTTTAAATAAATTAATAATAAATGTCCTAATCTAATCCAAGTGGGCTTAAATGGTCATATTTTATTCCTAAGGTTGTATTTGGTCGAATTACACTAATCCAATAGAATTAGGACATGTGTTAGGGTAATAATAATATCATTTTTACCCTTAATTACCCTATTTACTTTTAACCGTGGTAAAAAAAAGTCAAAAGTTACTATTCACCAAAAATTATTTTCATCTCATTGAACCAAATTTTAGTCCTTGATATTAACCGTGTGTCTCGGATTTTTGAAATTCCACTCACAGAAGCGGGAAAATTAAGTTTTATGAAAAATTCAGTTTTTTAACTACCACTTAGTGGTTTCACTATTTATCAAAAAATGAAAGTTTCCAGAAAAATACCAAAAATTAGGCCTAAGCTATATTTGATATTATGAATTCAAAAATGATGTCTATTTTATCAAATTCGAAACATATCAGTTACATTAATTAATTTAAAAATTAATTCCCGTCGTCAAAACAAATAGCGTGTTTTTAAGAGATAATAACTATCAGAAGATTGACACTTGTTTATGTCTCGTTTAAATGTGAAATTACATCCAATGACCAAAATTGTATTAAATTGTAAAAATATATTCTAAATATACTTTAAAACCACTCAAATTAATAATTTATCACTATTAATTATTTCTATTAAAAAAGTTGTTTTTAATTAAAATTTAGTAATTTTCACTATTCATCAGAATATGAAAGTTATCCGAAAAGTACCAAAATTTCACCCTAAGATAATTTTAATATTCCAAATCCAAAAATGAAGTCCATTTTGAAAAATAAAATTTACAAAATTTTAAAAAGTGGTTATTAATATTCATAACGGCTAGTTTTTAATAATATTTTAATAGTATATCGTTGTTTGGTGAAACTCGGTATTGCGTACTACACACGCTATCAAGGAAGGTCGCGATTGCGTGTAATGCAAGGCAAGTCAAGGATGCATGTTGTGCAAGATCTTTTTGGTGTAGCGTACAACACAAGACATTAATGAAATTAAAAAGAATATTTTTCATAAAATCTCGGGGTGTTACATTCTACCCCCCTTAAAATGAATTTCGCCCTCGAAATTCGTCAGGGTTATAAATGGTTTACTACTCGAAAGTTTGTTTAATAGAAACCCAAATCGTAAAAAGGAATACCCAAACTTGGCTTTAAAAACTAAAGTATGAAATGTAACGGTTACCCAAATTAACTCATCACTGGGTTTCCACGTAGGAGAACATAGGTGAAAATATGGATATGGAAGAAAAATCTAACCATCAAGTTCTGATGGAGAGTGGTAGAGAACATGGCTATGAAATAGACAACAATCACAAAGCCATAGATTTGCTATGATCTAAGGTACCATCTGATTCATCAGATATAAGGGCACTAGGACAACATTTTTGGTTTTCCAGACCATTTCCCTAAAGTTGGTGAATTAAAAGAAATACTTACATGATTTTGGTACAATTTCACTGTTTTTTCGTTAATTGAATAATTTCCCCTTCATCCCTTAAAGAAATGAATTTGAATTTGTTATTCGTGATGTGTTAGCAGATCATGTGATAGAATTATGGGTCATTCCATCTGTTTCAAACAAAAGGTTAGAAAAAGTTATAATTTCATCTTATGGTTAGATTAATCGTATATGGTTCGAAAAATGAACTTATAATTCATATATCATACTGCTTAATAAAATAAAACTTGTTTCTACTAACCATGGACTTCCTGTAGGCCAGTGGTAGGCGATAAAGTCCAGTCGCACTTCGGTTGTGGGTTCGATTCCCACAGCCCTGTCCGACGCGATGGGCTGTCACCCATCCTGCAGGTTGTCATTTTTATAAAACTATATTACTATAACATCCCATCAATAATATCGAAAAAACTTCTATCCTTAAACAATACTAACTTATGTCCAACATAATCCATTCAAATCTTTAGGCTTATCCATAATACTGCAGTCCACTCTCATAATATAGTGAAAATGATTACCAGAGATTTAATACGATCGTTGATCCCCATATATCATAAGATATGTCTTGTTGGTCACATTCCAAACATTCTAAGGCCTTAATCATGTGTTCTCTTGAAAAATTAATACCCATTGAACCTTAGTGAAAACATGAATGTAGTTAAAAGTTAACACATTCCACATACCAAAATCCTCAAAATCCTATATACTCAAACCATGATATCACTTAGTCCTTATATCAATCATGAGCTCATGAATACTATCAAACATATTAGATTCTCTTTATCCCTTCATTATGTGCATATCATCTGCTTTCCAAAAATATTTCAATCACTTTTCATGGTTACCGATGTCATATTCTTATAGAAAACCACAATGGGCCAATACATAGATATTCCAATATACCATAAAAGTACCTCAATAACATTATTCTTAAATACCAATACATAAACACTTCAAACCATCATCTTCAATGATTGTCCTGGAATAATTACTTCCTTAATTAGAAGTAACTTTTTAGGTCAGGGCATTGAGTTGGGTAATGCCCATGTTCTCCACAAATAAGACATTGAACTCCATAACAGTCTGCCACTCTATGTCCCTTTTCTCCACACAGATAACATCTGTCCCTCCATTTGAGGTATTCCTCAAGGTTCTTCTTCCCTTCTTTAGAAACCTCAATCTTTCTTTCTTTATTCTCCTCAACATGCGAACATGCATAAAAGTCTATCTTCCTCTTATTTGATGAATGAGGCATACCACTAAATTTCACCTTGTTAATCATATATCGCGATGATTGATTTGGAATAATCACAATATCTTTCTCTCTAGGCATTACGCAATTTTGTTTCTCATAGTCACCAATTTGTCCATTGGATTCAATGCTAACCGAATTCTTTCTGGTTCCCTCCATTGACTAAAACACAAAAAGAATTATGTGAGAGGAAAAAATCATACAAGGAAAATAACATAATCAAGGGGGAGTATCCTCAATATCTAACATCTTAGGTTAAATTATATGATCGTTACCGTAGTTCTAGGATTGTATCCTATACGTATACTTATCCTTAGGGGCATCCCTAGACATACCTTAGAAATATCTCTAGGGATCTCACTAACATTTTCGCATCCTAGTTTCCAAAGGTTGACTAAACCTTTCCTCTGATACCAACTGTAGCGGTCTGGAATTACTTCCAGTGGACTATAATTGATACCTATCAGGGCACTCTATGGGCGGATACACCCCCTGGGCGGGACACACCACCATCCCCAGTGGCAGTCATTTCCTCATGAAGCCCTTGGGTGGAGAGCCATGCTTCGTCCAACGCTCACATGTGAGAGTTCCCAAGGATCAGATACATTCCTACCTCCTTTGCCTCTGATACCAACTGTAGAGACCCGAAGCTTGACATACATGGACATTACATTACTTTTTCGGAATACTTAGTACATAACAAAAACACACACACAAGGATCGTAATAGTTTAGTGTCTATGGAAACTCGGAATATAATCTTCTAATCGTGGTGAAAGATCTTCAACATCTCCCATAAAGATCTTCCTTTTTTTTACCTAAATCCTTTCTTTATATCCTGGGGAAAAGAAAACATAAAAGGGTGAGCTCAAATGCTCAGTAAGGGTAAACAAAAGAAATATCAATCACATCATATTCATAAGAACATAACATTTTGGAAATCTTAACCTTCAAAAGAGAGCATAATTTCATAACATGGGATAAATCATAGTAGTGAAATGAAATCCCAATAATCATAACTTAAAACCTGAAACTTTGTGGCAAACACACATAATCATAGAGAATCATTTCTTATTAGTCAAGACTCATTGCCAAGACTATCTTAGTGGACAAAGTCCATTTCTGAACCGAGTCACCCTCGTTTCAGTCCTGTTTCACTGAACCGGTATAACCTACCATTCCAGCCATGTCTATCTCATGATATATAAAATCTTTACCCAATTCATTGGAGGGAGATATAGGTCCCACCCATCTCATAATGATACCATTCTTATGTGTGTCACAAAATCATAAACCATACATCATAGCATAACCCATGTAATAAAAATGGGAATCTTAAACATCGTGACATCATAAAACAATTCATATAAGATAAAGGAATTCCTAAAAATATAATTCCATCACAACATAATCAAATCAATGTAATAATAGGGATAAAAACAGAACCCTTTATTATCTTAGATGGAAAATAATTTTGATAAAACACTTGAACTCCATTCTTGAGGAAAATATCCTTTCTGCTTCAAAAACACTTTTCCTTTCTTAAAATGCCGTACAATTATAAACTAAAAGAAGTTTATTAAAAATAAACTTGAAAACTTGTAAAGGAAGCTTCTTGGAAATAATTTTTTAAAAATCCATTCATTCCCTATAAGTTAAAAAAAACATTCTTCGTACTTTTGTCGAAAAAGTCAAAAAGTACCTCGTACAAAAAACGACAAAAGATTCCTTTCATATCTTTTACTAAAAACTCACCGAAGGGTAAAATTGGATTTAAACAATTGTAGGTGGATGGAAATAATATTAAATATTGAGGAAACATGGATGTGGATGATAAAATACACCCCAGTAAATACCAAAGTATAAACAATCTCGGATAAAAATGAGATTGTGATATTTCCCTTACCTTATGTCCGATATGCTTTGTACGTATCTGAACCTCCTGTATAATGATTTAAATAATGTCATTAACTTATTACAGAATCATATTCATTGTTATGATATCATATATGGTTCACTTATGACTTTATATTACCCGTTCTTTTGTAAATTCCATGTTAAAAAGCGTTTTGGGTAAAATCGTTTCATTTATCGTAGGTGTTTGGACTTGTTGTTCTTGACATTATTATTACTTATATCATGATTTACTTACTTACATAATATAAAATATAATTTATATATAATATATATTCAGTATATATATATATATATATATAATATAGATAAATGAAATGAAACACACCGTTCATGGAGACGGTAGTCCGTACGTACGCATGAACGCTGTTTTCCTTTCCTTATTGTATTGAATGGAAGTAGGTAGATGAAATATATATATACATAAATACAGTAGATTTAACATGTCATATATTTCATTATTATTCATTATATATACTTTATAATCATTCTGGAATGGTTAACATGGATAATGAATCTCATCGCATCGTGGAGACGGTAGTCCGTACGTACGCACGAGCGATGATATCGTTCCCATGGTCGTGGAATTGTGTTGAAGTGTATGTATACTATTTAAGTATCAATATAACTATATAATAATCATATATAGTTACTCATTACACCATTATACCCATCCAATTAAGGTGGTGGCGGAAAATAGATTACACCACGGCGTGGAGACGGTATTCTGTACGTACGCACGTGCGGTGATTTCCTTTTTCCGTAGGATGGATAGAAGGTTAATTAGAGTTGTTTCATATTTATAATAACATATCAGTTTATAAGAAACACTGATGTTATTACTTTATCATGAAACAACTGAATAAGAAGAAGTTGAAGAAGAAAGAAATTGAAAAAGATCGGTAATGGATATTACCTATTTTTGACGCGCCTTCACTTAACCTCCACTTAAAGAACTAAGGATGGTCTTTGAAGAAGACCAGGACCTGTAGGATGATACTAGGTAAGTGGAGAAGAAATTTTGTCAGGGTTTTTCCGAGCTTGAATGCTCAAATTGGTGTGAGGAGGAGAGGGAGGAGGTGCCCTTTTATAAGGGAGGAGAGGGGCATCTTAGGAAAATCTCAAAATATTATTTTATATTAAGGTCAAATTCGGTTTATAATGGTTCCAAAGGGTCTTATTTCGAAGATAAAGTGTAGATGGGTCTAAATCCTATAATCCAATAGGATTTAGACAAGTTTAGGTTATTATTTTAACCTTATCAATTAGATTTAACTCTAAGTTAAATAATTTAACTTTTATAGTGTCTTTTTGTTTTCTTACACTATATGGTTAATAAACTTACTATATCAAGCCGAACGAACCCCAAGTTGTTTATTATTAATATATATAACCTTATCTAAATCATTTGGCCGAACCTTAGATTTTTAGAAATAAAATAATAATTAATAATATAATATTTGTTTTAAAAACTAATTTATTTCAAATTTGACACTATTTGGTACATGATTTTTATGAAATTCATAACAGAATGATAAGTTCGAACCAAGTTACTTAAATCAACAATAAAATGTCATATTAACCTAGAAAATTAGTTTAAGTCATAAAAAGTCTCAAATTACATTTATTTGGGAATTTATAACATCAATTATGTTAATATTTTCTGAAAAAGGTAATTACTGTATCATCGTTGTGTCATAAATAAATTAAATTATTTAATGTCTAAAAATTACAAATAAAATATAATTATGTAGGAAATATTTTTATCTTTCTAATGAATATTTATAGTTGAATTTATCTTATGTATAACCCTATATTAAAAATTATTTACTTATTAAACATTGATTTTAACTATTTTAACCCTTCTTTAAATAAATTAATAATAAATGTCCTAATCTAATCCAAGTGGGCTTAAATGGTCATATTTTATTCCTAAGGTTATTTTTGGTCGAATTACACTTATCCAATAGAATTAGGACATGTGTTAGGGTAATAATAATATCATTTTTACCCTTAATTACCCTATTTACTTTTAACCTTGGTAAAAAAAGTCAAAAGTTACTATTCACCAAAAATTATTTTCATCTCATTGAACCACATTTTAGTCCTTGATATTAACCGTGTCTCTCGGATTTTCGAAATTCCACTCACAGAAGCGGGAAAATTAAGTTTTATGAAAAATTCAGTTTTTTAACTACCACTTAGTGGTTTCACTATTCATCAAAAAATGAAAGTTTCCAGAAAAATACAAAAAATTAGGCCTAAGCTATATTTGATATTATGAATTCAAAAATGATGTCAATTTTATCAAATTCAAAACATATCAGTTACATTAATTAATTTAAAAATTAATTACTGTCGTCAAAATAAATAGCGTGTTTTTAAGAGATAATAACTATCAAAAGATTGACACTTGTTTATGTCTGGTTTAAATGTGAAATTACATCCAATGACCAACATTGTATTAAATTGTAAAAATATATTCTAAATATACTTTAAAACCACTCAAATTAATAATTTATCACTATTAATTATTTCTATTAAAAAGTTGTTTTTAATTAAAATTTAGTAATTTTCACTATTCATCAGAATATGAAAGTTATCCGAAAAGTACCAAAATTTCACCCTAAGCTAATTTTAATATTCCGAATCCAAAAATGAAGTCCATTTTGAAAAATAAAATTAACAAAATTTCAAAAAGTGGTTATTACTATTCATAACGGCTAGTTTTTAATAATATTTTAATAGCATATCGTTGTTTTGGTGAAACTCGGTATTGCGTACTACACACGCTATCGAGGAAGGTCGTGATTGCGTGTAATGCAAGGTAAGTCAAGGATGCGTGTTGTGTAAGCTCTTTTTGGTGTAGCGTACAACACAAGACATTAATGAAATTAAAAAGAATATTTTTCATAAAATCTCAGGGTGTTACAATTATGATTTATTAGTTCACCCAATGTGTTTATGTTTTTAATGTATAATGTATTAAAGGATTTTCTATATCAATTCATGTTGGAACTATTGTATGATATATTGATATACTATAAAGAATATGGGGAGAATGATATTCCTTTGTAAATAATTCTTCATATTCTCAATGAAAATGAATTGTATAAGAAATTTAGTAAGTGTGAATTTTGAATCTAGAA
Organism: Viscum album; assembly: GCA_963277665.1. Taxonomy (NCBI): domain Eukaryota; kingdom Viridiplantae; phylum Streptophyta; class Magnoliopsida; order Santalales; family Viscaceae; genus Viscum; species Viscum album. The sequence continues at coordinate 459,097,168 of OY728141.1, read as the reverse complement.
CATTTATTTTCTTGGTAATTTTTTCTCTAAGGATAGAATATGTGATGATACTTCAAAGAAAAATAAATTTGTGTAACTTTGTAATCCGATGAGTATAATAAAGATATAGAGTATATTTTTCATAGTATTTAACTATTAATGATTTGTTCAAAACATTTATCAATTATCCAAACCATTAACCAAGTCAATATATAAAGGGTAAAAATTCAAATTTTCAAAGGAATATGATGAAATTTTGGAATATCTAATGATGATATTAGACAATCCATTTGTATTTAATCTACTATCAGGGGAAAATGTATTTTTAATATATAATGATGCATCAACACAAGGATTCGTTTTCATCCTTATAAAATATGATTGTGTGGTTGAATATGAATCATGTAAAATGAAGATCTATAAAAAAATATATAAAAATTATGAACTTGAATTTGAATCAATAATATTTTCCCTGAATATATTGATACACTATCTCTTTTTTGAGAGATTTGATATATTTACAAATTATAAGAGTTTTAAATAAATGTTCTCACAAAAGGATCTAGACATCCAAAAATGGTGTTTAATGGAACTACTAAAGGAAAATTATTTCTCAATATAATACCACATTGGGAAATAAAATAAGGTTATTTATGCGTTTAATAAGAAATATCATAGAGAATTGACCAACAATAGGATAAAAAATTATCAAATATTCATGGAATTATTAAATTATGATATGGGAATCATTGAGGAATGGGAAACATAATTCCTTTTACAAATGATTTCCAAAACATCATTTCAATAGAATATAATGAAATTCTAAGATGATGATGAGTGTGTGAGGAAATGAATTAAACTCATGAATGATGGATAATTAATGGAATTCACTTATAAAGATGGCGTGATAAATTTTGATAGGAGAATATATGTTCATTCAATACGTAGTCTGAAAATAGAATTAGTAGATGAATCTTATTAATCCAATATTTTTATACACCATGGTTTTCTAAAGATGTATATATATATATAAGATAATATTTCTTTTGCGAAGGTATGAATAAGGAAATTTTGGACTATGGTTCTCGATTCTTGGTATTATAGTTGGTAGAGTATAAAAAATCCAAAATAATTCCTCCACCATCTCTATATACCAATGTGAAAGTAGAAAAATGTTATAATAGACTTTATCATTGGACTTATGAAGAATACTACATGTAAAAAAATTCTATATGGTCCATTTTTTATCACTATAAAAAGTCAAAAAATTTAATATAAAAATATAGGACATTCCCATTTTATTACATTCATTACTATATATCACATAAATAATTATCATTCATGGTGAACCTCTATGAACTATATCAAACCATGATGCTTAGATCAAATTAAAATTATGGATTTTCCTGCAAGATGATCTCAAAACAGAGTTATTATTGAGCACTTCCTATCACCCTCAAACCAATGAATAGATAGATAGTTATATAAATTAATTAGAATATATGAAAATTTCAGGATCTATTAACATTCAAGGTGTATTAGATCAAGTTCTACCATTGGTAGAAGTTTGGTATAATAATAGAATCCATTTGAGTATCAAGATGTATTTTTATGAATCACTTTTTGGGATGAGTTTTCATTATCCAACATACCATGATGAGTATGGAGTGAGGAAGAAAGTAGTCCAAAACATATTGAGGATATAACCACAATAGTGGGGGCTATTCGAATCACATTAAGAGGGATCCAAGAAATTATAAGATCAATGAATATAACCATGGGCAGGATCATGAGTTTTAAGATAAGTATCATTTTTTAATATAGGTATCTCCATGGAAGGGGATAATAAGGTTTTGGGATGACAGGGAAACTAAATCCATGGTATATTAGTCCTTTGGAAATTTTGAAAAAAAGTGGAGTTATGGCCTACCATTTCACTAGGACAGAAAACCCCCATAAGGTTTATGAATATATCCATGTTTCATTGATGAGGAAGTACAGATGAGACTTAATTCATGAAATCACTACTTCGGTAATGGATTTGGAACTTGAATTGTCTTATAATAAAGAGATTATCCAAATTATTTACATTATATATCCTTTGTTTCCTAATTGGAAAAATCAACTGGTGTGATTGCTTCAGAAAAATTGAAATTTAGAGGAGTAAATTTTGGGACTAGAAGAGTAGATGATGAAGTGTTATCCAATAAATTATATGGTTTTGTGTACCTAAAATTTCAAGGGTGAAATTATTTAAGTGGGAGAATGTAATACATGGGACTGAACTAGAGTGGTTAAACACTATATCCTTACAATTATCACACAATACACACTCTATAATAATAGAATGAGCATTTACTAATGTTTATATAATAAATTTATAAATACTAGAATTTATATTTGATAAATATGAGATCAATTTTTAAGTTTCAAGTAAATCATTTTCTTATGGATAATTTTACTAATATTTCTAAAATAATTGATTTTTATATGCATTGTAAAAATACTGTTTTTATTGGAACAATAGTGTTTATGAATATAACAAGGAGTTATTATAATATAAATTCATATTAAAATTTTCAAATGATCAATGATATATTTAAAGAGAAAACTAATACATGTCAAAATATTATACATCATTTCACAAAATAAAATATTAAAGTAGTTTTAATGACGAGGATTTTAGTAAATATATAAAATTAATGAATATAAATATTTATATTGAAACTAATTATGAAATTTATATTTAATGTTTTTTATATCAAATATTTTATATTAATTTTTATGAAATTATGATGCATTACTTATGCAATAAGAAGAAAAATAAAATAAAATAATCTTAATTAAAATTATAATATCCCTTAAATGTCACAAAATAATCAATTAATCTATCTGGATGTATAATTTTCAAACAATAAATTATTTTTATTCAAAATTTTTACCATTTTGGAATGAAATTATTCACATTAAGGCCTATTTAATATCTCATTTAAATGTAAGTATCATTTTTACACTATAGTTTATAATTAGTAAAAATATTTTAATATATGGTTTTCCAGAAGTGAAATTTTAACATAAATATAAATTTTAATGGAAATAAATTTATAAATTTTATGAAAATAAATTTTAAATTTTTAGGGAATTAATAATTACCTTAATGGATTGTATAATGACGATGCGGTAATTATTTAGTTATTTAATAAATCAAATTAATTATATTAAGAAGAAGAAAATAAATATAATTTGAAATTTTTATGGTAATAAATAAATTCTCTAGGTGAATTTGATATGTATGAGATATAATAAAAAATTTAATTTGAATTCCTTTTTATGATGTTTTAAAGTCATAGTTTTTAACTATGTTTAACTTGAAATAAATTATTTTTTATGAATTAAGTATTTTATTAAATAATTTAAAAACAAATAAAATGAATAAAAATGAAAAAATGATAAGATTATATAAAATAAGTAATATCCTATGATTTTTAGGTCTTTGGAAGTCTTTAAAAATATATTAGGCTTATTATATTTTAATATTTTAAATAATTCCTAAATTTTTCATCACCTCAATTATAAATTGGACTCATTCCTTCTCTTAATTTTTTCATCGTAAGTCATATTTCTCAAATTTTCTTTGAAAAAAATCCATTATTATCATCCATTTCTTTATTATAGTGTTGTTTAAATCATAAAAATACCAAATATAAGAGCCTTGATGTAGTTATTAAAGAAGAAAGGATTGAAGAGGTAAATTCATTCTTCCTCTCTTTAAAATTCATTCTCACTTCTACATTTTAATCACATACTAAAAAAATATTCATGATAACTCTAGTATAATATATAAAATGGAATTTTATAATTTTAATTGTATATTCAAAGTCAAATATCTTATTTTCTAATTTTATTCTTAAAAACAATATCATCATCGAGGATATGTCAATTCACCACCATAATGGACGATGAGATTTAGTTTTCCATTTCCTCAGTCATTAGAAGTATAAATTCACATATAATATTTTTTAAATATACTATATATATATATTTTAAAAACTCAATTATATTTTTTCTTTTTGAAAAGGTATTCCAAAATAATCTGACCATGGAAACCGTGAACAGAACACATCTAAACCAATCAAAATAACTAAATAATATTAATAAAGGGGTGGTACATTTTTAAAAAAATCAGATAGGGTATTATAAATATGAATATCATTATGTAATATATTAATATCACTCTTTAATCCATTATACATTATTCTTTAACATGTTATAATTATGAAGAACCCAAATTAAGGAATTTTCCTTTTAAAATCCTCTTTAATGTTTTTTTTAAATTAAAAATGAATTATTTTACTTATATGAATGAGCTGATTTTTCAACCTTCTTGAAGCATTATTATTTTGATATTTTCGTTAAAATATTACATGTTTATTTAAAAATAAAAATATGTCCGTCAAATTTTAATAGTATTCATTTAAAATATGTTATTTCCTCAATAATTTTTTTTGATGCAAGTGTTACTATTTTTTTATTATGTTCTGGTTCATGGTCATTGTTTCTGATGTTGTATGGGACCTATAACTTCATCTAATGCATTGGGTATGATTGTGTTGTTTGTTTTCAACAATGGTTATTCAATGTTTCACTATAATGGTTACACCACAAGGTAGCTGTGAGTATCACATCATAATGTATTCATGAGGGTTACATTGTAAGGTTGCCATGAGGGTTACAAAAAAAATGGTAGCCATGAGGGTTATAATATTATGTAAGTAATGCAATAATATACCATTACAGTTTTAATTATGTTATCTATGTTTTACTAAAATCTCTTGTTTTTACAAAGTATGTATACGATACCTTATTTGTGGGAAGTATAACTTTGTGAAAATGATTTCATATGATTATTAGTATTCACAGAATAAGGGTTTCTTTCCTTCTTCTTATGTTCCATGCTGATATTTTTGTGATCATACCATGTTTTAAAATGTTTTCTACAGGTATTATGGATGGGTTAGAGACAACAAGAATCAATGCTAAAAATTGTGCGGAATTAATATTTTATTAAAAATAATTATTGAAAAAAGGTATATTATTTTAGTAGTATCCACTTTTTAGGCTTGTTTAAATTATGACATGATTCTCTAAAACACTAAACTGAAAAATATATTTGAAAATAATATAAAATGTATTACAATTGAATTAACTAGATTATTTAATGTATAAGACCAGGAAGTTATATTTGGTATTAGAGAACAGTTAGAGTATCTTTTGGGTTTAGTATGATGTTAATATAATACCATAGAGGTTATTTTAATTTATGGATTAATTGAAATGATTTATCATTTAAATATTACCATGTATATCCATCTAATATATGATTGTTCATAATTCTTTTCTGAATATTAAACATGGAATATTAAGTAGTAAAGAACTCAAAGAATGATTTACTTCCAAATCAGAAGCTTGGATTGTTTGTAATTGGAACTGAGCAGTTTTTGATAGTAATGGATAAATTGATGTAAGATATAATATTTGGTGTCTTCCATGAATGAGGTAATAAAGTGCTACCAAAAATGAACATGAAAATATTGGAACATATTATGGTGTAAAAACCTCGTATTATAAGTGGAACATTTGACCGAGTGATTACTGAAGGGTTGATAAAAGCACATAAAAAGATATTTTATGTCATGGGGTGTTCAGATAATCAAAAGGTTAGACTTTATATTTTCCATTTTGACAGTGAATCGTATCATTAGTGTTCAATTTTCAATAATATCAGGTATATATAAGAGATTGATACCTTGGAAAAGGTTAAATTTAATAATAAATTCATTAAAAAACATTTCCTAAAGCTAGTTTGACTTTTGATAGAAAAAATCCACGAATTAAAAAGTAATAGAGGAGATTTAGTGGATGTGTATGAAGAAAACATCAATAATTTAGAAAGTTATGATCCAAATATTATATGGTATCTTAATAGATAAATAAATCATTTTACTCTAGATTGAAGCCTTGATATGTGAGGCCATTGGCCTCACATGAATTCAAAAGTTGTGAGAAACATGTTTGATGTTATAAAAGTATGGAAATTTAGTTTTCTGATGATCAAATTTACTTTGAAAACTAGCAGATGAAATTTTCCAGATGGAAGGAAATTGGTAACAATCAATCGAATAAATATGAAATTAAGGAAATATTGTTTAAAATTTATAAAATATGGGGTTAAAAGAACCCTATAGAATGCCTTAACAAATATAAGAATCATTATTTATGCTGTATGCTTCAAAATATTACCCAAGATTGAAATGAAAATGGTGTTAAGTTTAATTCTGATCTGAAAATTATACTTTGTTATTAATGTGGTGAGATGGAAAATTATGAAAATTCATGTCCAAATAAATATATAAATGATGGAAAACAACCATATTATAAGAAGATAGGTATAGTGAAATAGTTTGAGACTACGTTAGTAGATGTTGCTCTATCCAATGATGTGGTGTCATTTACATTGTTTTATTACTAAATTTTTCCTAATTTTTTTATTGATACAGGGTCTATAAATTCCTTTTTATTGGAATATTTTTTTATTAAATTGGAAACTTCACTGCATGAAATGAAACCATAACTTATGGGTAAAAAATAGGGGAAGTATTAAAATAAATTATTTATTATATGAATCTTCATGTTTTAGTATGTGGACAAAAACTTCCTAAAAACCTTATTATTAAGAACATCATATGGGTTTATGTTATTCTGTGTAGGTATTGGATTTATGTTTACCATGTTAAATTTTCCTTTTAAATCTAAAGATATTGTTATTTCTGAAAGTGTTTTATTTTTTTTACAAGAATGAATCCAAACCATTTATAACATATCAAGAAGATGGGAAAATGTTAAAAGATATAAATTAATGTTATCTTATACACATTGTCCCATATAAGGGAACTGTCCATATTAATGATGTGAAAATGGTAAATGAGTACCTTGATGTTTTTCCATATGAGTTTCTTGATGCTATACATGGTCTGGAAGTAGAATTTATAACTTTCTTAGTTTCTAATTCTAGGAAAATTTCAAAACCCCCTTACCAAATGGGTCAAGTGGGCATTCATGAATTGAAAAATATTTCATTCTTCCTATTACATAAGATGGTTCTAGGAAACCAAATCCATCAAGGGTTTCCACATTGATGATGTGACATGAAAAATATTCTACCATTTTCATTGTGATAATTTACATATGATGTTTAGGGTTAATGTTCCTTTTCTAAATTCCAATGTATTTGGGTTCCTAGAATATGCATGGGCCCCTACCATAGTGATATGTATGATTAAATTTTATTACCACATAGATAAAGAATATGATAGGTATATGTAAAATATGGATGAATTGGTACATGAATGTTTCCAAGAGGAAAAGGAATTAGTAAAATGTATACTCATTTCCATATGACATTTAAAGGTAAATTTATTTTCCACATAGATGATACATATATAATACATAATATTAGATCTAGGCTTCCAATTTATAATTTTGTTTTTTACATAAAATATTTATTGGAAATAATTCATTGTATGGTTTTATACATTAAATTGGAGAATAATTAACTACAAAACATAAAGTAAGGAATTGTGAAATAATAGTATCTCAATCCATGAATAGATGTGTCTAATTAAACAGATACCACTCTATAGAAAATGAAAAACACCCTATGAGAATATGAATCAATGAATGGTGAGAAAATTATTATGAATCAAACAATGGTTAATTTATAATTCATGTGATGATGTATTAATAACTTTAAAATGTAATGAAATCCAGATAATTTACTAGGCTTCCACTATATGATATTCAAGATACTTATCTCAACATATTAATAGTACCCTCTTGATGTAATCTGATCCACCAAGACGCCTTCCATTACTCATATGTTCACAGTATGAATTCAATGTACCAATGATATATGGAATTAATATCATGATCCAAGTCTCAAAATATATTTTAATATATGTGGTTGAATAAAATAATAAAATAATTTTTGAATATGGAAATGTGAGCATAGAGTATATTCTATGTAAAGACTAATGCTATTGATAATATTTAGAATACTCAAAATTTGGATAAAAATATGTAATCTCACAACAAAATGGAAAATTCATATTATCCATTCCATTTTGGCATGGAATCTAATTATTGTGCACACAATGAAGTCATCATTTTTTCATATTTAAAATATTTATCTCTTACATTGTAAAGTAATAGTAGTTCACAATCCTGGACTATTATTTGATGTTATGAATTAGTGTTGGGTTTACATAATGTATTATTTATATAAATAATTTTAAATTTTATTTAAAAAATGTTACACCTCTCCCAATATCCTTGTTTTTATTTTTCCAACTCCATTACTCTAATACATACGATAGTGAGTAGATGAAACAATGAGTAATTACGAGTATATTTTTTAGACTTCACAAATCTAAATTCTTCAATTCAATATGTTTTAATTATTTTTAATAACGTAATGAGTTTGATGTAGTTTGATGAAGGAATTCTCTACCTCTCAATGGTATTATCATTTTTTTATATTCTCTAACAAAAAATTCATTATCACCCTTATCTTGGTCTTTACATCATGTGATGTGTTTGGTTTGGCCAACATATTAAATTGCATATGGAAGAGTCAAGACATGAAAGGTAGATCATTTATGATTGAGGTGTATTCATCAATTTTTTCTACTATAAGAGGTTATATTTGGTGTGTTGAAGAAATGTCCTAGGAATTCTATGTTTCTAGTTCAATGTTGAGGATTTTATCTTATATACTATGATATGAGGTGTGAAATTAATTCCAAACTGTTAAAATAAAAAATGAATGAATAAATTTATCCAAACCATGGATTCACTTTCATTCCCACTAATTCATTGAGACACTTCATTTATACCCATGAATGTTTGAATTTTCTCTTACAATAGTTCAACAACCACCTTCCCACTTGTTACTTTTTTAAAATATAGTTAAAAATAAAAATATATTAAATTTTAAGAATACTATGTGTCCAAAAATAATCTCATTAATAATTTCCCATACTAATCAACTATATTGGTATAGAAAATATATATATAATTTTTTACCACTATATAGAAATTATGTCATATATTTATCGTTACATAGTATTATTCCTAATATTATAGAATAAAAGTCCACTAAAATATGAAAATACAAATAAATCATAAACACCCCCTAGTAAACCTAGATTCACAATAATTATTCTAGGAAATCATATTTATGGGTTACTTTTTTATTCTATGTGGTATTATATTTTTTATAATATCATGTCATATATCCAATATCTCATGGTTTTATCTAATAATAAATTTTAATGTCTATCAAATTAATATGTATACGATAACAAAATATCAAAATGAAAACACATATATCACACCTCCTGATCGCAATAGGCCTTAATGAATGCTGGGGGTGAGTAATACACATTTGAAAGTAGTTTCTCATATTTAGGGGTTATATTAATTTGTGTAGGTATATTCTTATATGTGGCATGAAAAATACAAACATTAGTTACATAAAGTGTTCCATCAATTATCAATGGAAGTTGGTGATGTAATGTAATAATGAAGTAATGTACTACATGACATGAACATGTATAACTAAATATAATAGTAAATATAAATTAATAAAATATAAAAATTAGGAGAGAATACACCAAAAAACGATAAGAAATAAGTGGTGATGTCTGAACATGGTCTACTGGGCCTATATATTCTCCATGGTGTGTGAAGTTTTCATAATTTTATCAAGTAAACCCCTTATATCATCCTATATTCCATTAATAAAAATCCAAAAAAAATCATCCATTCTCCATGATTATTGTTCTCTAACTGCATTAATTAGGTGTCATTCCTTTTCTAAGGATATATACAAAAGGGTTTTTATGTTTCTCATTTGGGAATGTGTGGGGTGTGAGTATAATGATACCCAATAGTCGATCACTACCACACCCAGAAAAATTTATCATAAACTAGAGTGTATGCTCTATATTATAAAAAACTATATGAGGAATTCAAATTTTAATTTTTATACTTTACCAATGAACCCATAAAAAACATGATTAATTGCATGTAACAACATTCATGTAGAGGATCTTTACTAGTACCAGTTACTCCGATCCTCATCTCAGGGTCTGAGATGATGTATCTATATAATCCCCTAGTATTATAAAAATGTAAATACACCAAACACACAAACACACAATATATATATATATCAATCAGTTTATATATATATATATATTTAACTGTGTGTGTGTATTAATTTAAAAGGTACTGACTGTAGTGTCTTGATATGTAATTTTTTTGGGCTTTAAGTGGTATTAGATAGCATATTTTAGAAAATAGGGTTTCAAACCAATAGTTTTAATGATTATCATTATTTTTTATATATAGTTTAAAAAAATCAAAAAAATGAGAGGTTTTGAAAATTAATCATGACATTAAATTAATGAAAACATAATTAATTAAATATTTTGATTCGTTAATATAGAATGGACATTAAGACACGTATGATAAGGGTATCATTTAATGTTTAACAAACTAAATTTCATGTTCTTATTTTTAGGAATTTAATTTATGTTTGGATTATCTCTTTGGTTGAGGATAACTAAAATCCTAATCTCCCTTTAAGCCATTATACCGATGAATCTCAAACCAATCATTTTCATGACAATAATGTTTCTAAAATACAACCCTTATGTTTGGTATATAATCTCATGAATAGCCTTTAAATCCCAAATAGATGAGAAAAAACAAAATTATTTTTTTCAAATTAGAAAAAAAAAATCAAATAATCAAAATCATTCACCATAAATTTGAAACAAAAGAGAATTTCATTCATTCATAACTAGACAAATATTTCAAATCAGAACCTTGTAATAATAAAAATAAAGTGTTATTTTCTCAGGCCTAAAATACACCAAACTATAAGATAATTAGTGTATTATAACTCTCAAGATATGTGTGTAGCTCCATCATAATGATATACCTTTTTTAACATCTCCATCAAGAAGAAGAGGGTAATAAGGGGATCTTGACATTTATTTTTGGTCTCCCTATGATGATATGGAGCTCTATAACCATAAATTTGATGAGGATAACCTATAAAATATATAAAATTTAAAACATTAATCCCTTTAATTACACTAATATGAGTAACCCAATGTGTGTATATGTTTGAAATTATACATAGTGGTATATAATTTTTTTTTTCATATTACCAATTGGTAGTTTATTTTTAGAAAATAAACAAATTTATATTTCCATTCATAAAAGAAGATATTTTTTAATGGATTTACTAAATACCTCCCCAAAAAATTAGGTTTCCCATTGAAATGATATAAAAGGAGATATTTTATTAATATCAAGTTTTACTCTTGTCATCGAACATTTTTTATTTTCTAAACATATCCCTTCATTTGGGAATCAAAATTTATGAAATGGGATTTGGTTTCTTCTTAAGAGTATTATTTCACATTCTTATGGATCCAGACCCCAAATTTAAACCCAATTTAATTAACTAATATTTTTCAATTTGAATATTAATGAATTTTTTTTCTTATGTGTGAGTAAATTTTATTACTATGGAGGTAGAGAATATGATAGGTTTGTGTAACATATGGATCAATTGGTAAATGATGGATTCCAAGAGGAAAAGGAATTAGTAAAATGTATCCTCATTCCCAAATGAAATTAAATGGTAAATTAATTTTCTACAAAGAAGATAAAAATCTAATACATAATATTAGATCTAGGCATCCCAGTTATATTTGAGTTTTTTACATAGAATAATTATAGGAAAGATTTCAATGTATGGTTTTATACATCACATGATAGATGAATAAACTATAAAACATAAAGGTTGGAGCTGTGATATCACAGTATCTCTATCCAAGAATAGATGTGTTTAACTAAACAGACACAACAACATGGCTAATGAAAAACACACTATGAGAAGATGAATCCAACAATTATGAGAAGATTATTATGAATCAGACAATGGTTAATTTCCAATTCATGTGATGATGCATTAATCATTTTAGAATCTAATGAGATCATGATAATTTACTATTTTTCCACTATATGATATTCAAAATACTAATCATGACATATTTATAGTATCCTCTTTATGTAATAAGATCCAATAACATACTTACATAACCCATATTGTGGTAATAGGTATTCAATGTACCAATGATATATGGAATTAATCTCATGATCCTAGGCACAAAATATTTTTGAATATATGTTGTTTAATATAATAAATAATTAAATTATTATTATGTAAATGTGAACCTACAGTATATTTTATGTAAATACCAATGATATTGAGAATATTTGGAATACTTAAAATTTTGATAAAAATATGGAATCTCACAGTAAAATGAAAATTTAATATTACCCACTCCATTTTGGCATTGTATCAAATTATTGTGCACACAATGAAGTCATAATTGTTTCATATTTAAAATATTTATCTCTTACATTGTAATGTATTAGTATTTCGCACACATAGACTGTTATTTTATGCTATGAAGTAGTGTAGGGTTTTCTTATAATATTATTTATATAACTAATTTTACATTTTATTAAAAAAAGTTCCACCTCTCTCAATATCCATGTTTTCATTATTCCCCCACCATAACTCTAATACATATGATTGTGAGTAGCTGAAACTATGATTTATTATGAGTCTGTTTTTTAGAATTCCAAAACAAAAATTCTTTAATTCAAAATGTTTTTATTATTTTTAATAAAGTAATGAGGGTGTTGTGGTTTGATTAATGGATTATCTATCTCTCCATGGTATTAACCCTTATTTTTTTATTCTCTAACAACAAATTCATTATCTCCCTTCGCATAGTCATCACACCATGTGATGAGTTTGGTTTGGCCAATATATGAAATGACATATGATAGACTAAAGAATGGGAAGTTAGAACATTTTTTATTGAGGTGTATCCATATTTTTTTCTAATGTAGTAGGTTATATTTGGTTTGTTGAGGAAATATCCTAGAAATTATATGTTTTCATATCAATGTAGAGGATTTTAGCTGATATACCATGAGATAACGTGTAAAATGAATTCAAAGAGTTTAAAATGGAAAATGAATTAATAAATTTATCCAAACCATGGATTCACTTTGATTCCAAAAAATTCATTGAGACACTTCATTTATATGCATGCATGTTGGAATTTTATCTTTCATTATTTCAACAACCACATTTCAACTTGTTAATTTTTTTAAATATATATAAACATAAAAATATATTGAATTTTAAGAATAGAATATGACCAAAAATATGCTCATTGATAATGAACTATAATCATCCAATATATTGGTATAGAAAATATATATATAATTTTTAACCACTATATACAAATTGTGTCACATATGTATCTTTACATAGTATAACTCCCAATATTATATAACACAAGTATATTAAAATAAGAAAGTAAAAATAAAATATAAACAACCCATAGTAACCCTCGATTCGCCATAATTATTCTATGCAATCATATTTATGGGTTAAATTTTTATTCTATGTAGAATTATATTCTGACCAATCTCAATTCCCATAGCCGAAATCTCTTGGTTTTCCCTAACACTACTTTTTATGGTCTATCAAATTTATACCTGTATGATTCCAACATATCATCATCAAAACACATATATCACACCTCCTTATCGCAATAGACCTTCATGAACACTTGGGTGTTAGAAATACACATGTGAAAACTGTTTTCCCTCATTTAGGATTGTTTTAATTTTTTAGAGGTGCATTCTTATATGTTGCATGACCAATCCAGACATGACATACATAAATTGTTCCATCAATTATGAATGAAATTTGGGGGTTTTATGTGATAATTAAGTAATATACTACATGACACAAACATGTATAACTAAATATAATAGTAAAAAAATTAATAAAATTTAAAAAATAGGTGAGAATACACCAAAAAACGTTATGAAATAAATGATGATGTCTAAACATGGTGTACTAGCCCGAAATATTCTCCATTGGGTGTGAATTTTTCTTAATTTTATCTAGTAAAACCCTTATCATCATATAATCCATTAATAAAAATCCAAAAACAATCATCCATACTCCATCATTATTTTTCTCTAACCACATTAATTTGGTGCCATTCCTTTTCTAGGGATATATACAAAATGGTTTTCATGTGTCCCATTTCAGAATGTCTTGGGAGTGAGTATAATGATACCCAATATTTGATCACTACCGCAACCCTAAAAATTTATCATAAGATAGAGTGTATGATATATATTATAAAAAACAATACAAGGAAGTAGAATATTAATTTTTATATGGTATCAGTGAATCAGGCAAGAAACATGAGTAATGACAAGTGTGGATATTTTGGACTTCCCAATATAGACATGAAGAGTGGTATGAGAAGGGGATCATTTTGTGTTTAAATAGTTATAAAATTATTGATGATATAATTTCATTCATTCACATCTAGACAATGAATTCAAATTAGAAACATGTTTTAGTAAAAATAAAGTATTATTTTCTCAGACCAAAAATACACAAAACTTGTAGATAATTAGTGTATTATAACTCCCAAGATATGTGTGTAGATCCCTCATAATGATATCCAAATGTTTACATCTACATCAAGAATAAGAGGGTAATAAGTGGATCTTGACATTAGTTTTTGGTCTCCCTATGATAATATGGAGCTCTATAACCTCCAATGTAATGAGAATAACCTTAAAAATATATAAAATTAAGAAAAATTCATCCTGTGAATAACTCTAACATGATTTACCCAATGTGTGTATATGTTTAAAATGAGATGTAGTGGTATATAAAAATGAATTTCATATTACCAATTGGTTCTTTATTTTTAGAAAATAAACAACTTTATATTGACATCCATAAATCAAGATACTTATTAATGTATTTTTTTTAATATATCCACAAAAAATTGGTTTCACATTGTAATTATATAATGGGATATATTTTAGTAATACCATGTTTTACTCTTGTCATCTAGCATTTTTTATATTCTAAATATATCCCTTAATTTGGAATCCAAATTTATGAAATGGGATTTGGATTCTTCATAAGTGTTTTATTTCACATTGTTATGATCAAGACACCTAATTTTAACCCAATTGAATTAAAAAATATTTTTTAATGTCAATATCAATGAATGCATTTTCATATGTACGAGTAAATTTTATTAATACATAGATAAATAATATGATAGGTATGTGTAACATATGGATCAATTGGTACATGAAAGTTTCCAAGAGAAAAAGGAATTAGTAAAATATATCCTCATTCCCAAATGACATGTAAGGGTAAATTAATTTCCAAAAATATTATACAAATCTAATACATATTATTAGATATAGGCTTCCTAGTTGTATTTGAGTTTTTTTACATAAAATAATTAAAGTAAATCTTTCAATGTATGGATTTATACATCACAAGAGATAATAATAAAATATAAAACATAAAGGATGGAGTTGTGAAATCACAGTATCTCAATCCAAGAATATATGTGTGTAACTAATCGTAGACAACAACATGGTAATGAAATACACCCTATGAGAAGATGAATCCAAAAATGAGGAGAAAATTATTGTGAATCAGACAATGGTTAATTTCCAATTCATATGATGATGGATTAATCATATTAGAATGTAATGTGATCAAGAAAATTTACTAGTTTTCCACTATATGATATTCAAAATATTAATCTTGACATATTTATAATATCTTATCAAAGTAATAAGATCCACCAACACATGTTCTATAACCCATATTGTTGTAATAGGCATTCAATGTACCAATGTTATGTGGAATTAATCTCATGATCATAAGATCAAAATATTTTTCAATATATGTGGTTTAATACAATAATTAATTAAATGATTAATATGTAAATGTGAACCTAGAGTATATTTACTGTAAAGACCAATGATATTGAGAATATTTGTAAAATATAAAATTTGGATAAAAATATGGAATCTCACAAAAAATGGAAATTTAATATTACCCACTCTATATTGGCATGGAATCCACTTACTATACACACAATGAAGTCATCATTTTTTCATATTTGAAATATTTATCTCTTACATTGAAAAGTATTAATATTTGACACTCATATACTATTATGTTATGCTATGAAGTAGTTTAGGGTTTACTTATAATATTATTTATATAACTAATTATACATTTTATTAAAAAAAAGTGCCACCTCTCTCAATATCAATCTTTTCATTATTACCCCACCATAAATCTAATACATATGATAGTGAGTAGATGAAACAATGAGTGATTACGAGTTTTTTTAGACTTCTAAAATCCAAATTCTTCAATTGATAATGTTTTAATTATTTTTAATAATGTAATGAGTTTGTTGTGGTTTGATTAAGGGATTATCTATATCTCTATGGTATTGACCCTTATTTTTTTCCTATTATCTAACAAAATATTCATTATCTCCCTTCTCTTAGTCATCACATCATGTCATGAGTTTGGCTTGGCCAATATATGAAATTACATATGATATAGTTAAGGTTTGTAAGGTAGAACATTGTTGATTGAGGTGTATTCATCTTTTTTTCTACTATAGGAGGTTATATTTGGTGTCTTGAAGAAATGTCTTAGTATTTATATGTTTCTATATCAATGTAGAGGATGTTAGCTAATATTCCATGAGATGATCTATCAAATGAATTAAAAACTATTAAAATGGAAAATGAATTAATAAATTTATCCAAATTATGGATTCACTTTGATTCCAACAAATTCATTGAGACAATTCAATTTTATGCATGCATGTTTGAATTTTCTCTTCCATTGTTTTAACAAAAACCTTTACACTTAAAACTTTTATTAAATATATATAAACATTGATATATATTTAATTTTAATAATACAATATGACAAAAAATAATCTCATTTATAATTGACCATAATCCTCCACTATATTGGTATAAAAAAATATATAACTTTTAACCACTATATAGAAATTATGTAACATATGTATCTTTATATAGTATGCCTCACAATATTAAAGAATACAAGTCTAATAAAATAGGAAAATAAAAATATATCATAAACAACCCATTGTAACCCTGGATTCACCATAATTATTCTAGCCAATCATATTTATGGGGTACTTTTTTATTCTATCTAGTATTATATTTTGACCAATCTCAAGTCCCATAGCAGATATCTCTTGGTTTTCTCTAATACTACTTTTCAATGTCTATAAAATTAATACCTATATGGTACCCAAATATCATCATCAAAACACATATATCACACATCCTTATCACAATAGAAATTCATGAACGCTGGGGGTTTAGTAATAAACTTGTGAATGTTTTTTCCCTCTTTAAGGGTTGTATTAATTTTTGAAGGTGCATTCTTAAATGTGGCATGACCTATCCAAAAATGACTTAAATAAATTTTTCCATCAGTTATCAATGGAAGTTGGCGATGTAATGTAATAATTAAGTAATTCACTACATGACACGAAGATGTATAACTAAATATAATAGTAAAAAATTAATAAAATTTAAAAATTAGGTGAGAATACAACAGAAAAAGTTAATAAATAAATGAAGATTTATAAACATGGTATACTAGCCCAAAATATTCTCCATTGGTTTTGAATTTTTCATAATATAATCTTGTAAAACCTTATATCATCGTATAACTAAATAATAAAAAATCAGAAAAAATCATCAATACTAAATCATTATTATTCTCTAACCATGTTCATTGGGTGCCATTCCTTTTCTAGAGATATATACAAAAGGGTTTTCATGTGTCCCATTTGGGAATGTGTTATGCATGAGTATAATGATACCCAATATTTGATCACTACCACACCCCTAAAAATTTATCAAAAACTATAGTGTATGCTATATATTATAAAAAAACTATACGAGGAATTAGAATATTAATTTTAATGTGTTATTAATGAATCAGACAAGAAACATGAGTAATTACATGTAAGGATATTTTGGAGTTCTCAATATGGACATGAAGAGTGGTATGAGAAGGGGATAATTTTATGTTTAACACATTAGAAAATGGTTGATAAGAGAATTTCATTAAATCACAACCAGACAATGAATTAAAATCAGAAACATGTATTATTAAAAATAATGTATTATTTTCTCAGACCTAAAATACACCAAACTGGTAGACAATTAGTGTATTATAACTCCCAGGATATGTGTGTATCTCCCTCATAATTGTATCCCAATGTTTACAACTCCATCAAGAAGAATATGGTAATAAGTGGATCTCAACATTATTTTTTGGTCTCCTGGTGATGATATAGAGCTCTACAACCTCTATTGTGATGAGAATAACCTTGAAAATATATAAAATTAAAAAAATTCATACCTTGAATAAGAATAACATGATTAACCTAATCTGTGTATGTGTTGAAAATTACATGTAGTGGCATATAATAATAAATTTCATTTTACCAATTGGTTGTTTATTTTTAGAAAATAAACAACTTTATATTGACATTCATCAATATAGATATTTATTAATGGAATTTTTAATATCTCCACAAAAAATTTGGTTTCACATTGGAATTATATAATATGAGATATTTCAAGAATACCTTGTTTTACTCTTGTCATCAAGAATTTTTTTATTCTAAACATATCCCTTCATTTGGAAATCCAAATATATGAAATGGGATTTGGTTTCTTCTTAAGAGTTTTATTTCACATTGTTTTGGATCAAGACACCAAATTTACACACAATTGACTTAACAAATATTTTTCAATGTGAATATAAATGAATGTATTATCATATGATTATATGCATTTTGGCCCATTTTTCATTAATTTAATATTGGGAACTCTAAATATCTTCCACCTAAGAAAACCATAGCATAATGTTATTTACATTTTTTAATTATATTTTAAATTACCTACTAGAATTTAATCAGAAGTAAAATTGATTCTATTCATGGTAAATTATATATAAATTTAGTATACAATAAAGGTTTTAGGTTTTATTATAATAGTGAATCTCTATGTGATCACATCCAGAAATGTAAAAAATTTCACTCACGGTAAATGATACATTTCATTGTGTCCAAAAAATATGATGATATATACAAAAATATTTCCCTAATCCTTGTATATTTAACAAAAAAGGCTATTATAATTATGGTATCAACTTCAACAATAGATGAACCAAAACAAGGTGTCAATCAAAGGATTCAATGATGTAAATGTATAAAAAATTATATGACTTAAAAATATAAGGATATGCATAAAAATTTACTTATTGAATCATTTTTTTAGTTATCCATACCACTAGAACTTCATGTGTATTTTTAATTGTTACCGAATACATTTACACATATTATTATAGTGTTATTAACATAATAATAAATTAATTACTACCCAAGGATCATGAGGCATAGTGTTTTTAGAAGACAAGGTATATAAAACCTCATAATAAACTAAAACATGTTATTGTATTTTATTCCTCCTTAGAGAAATCTAAAATCTATTTGAGATCCCAAAACAACATAGGATAACATGGGGAGTACAAAAAAATTATGAGATAAAAATCATAGTAAGTGAATAAACATGATAAGGAAATATAACGTGTTTTAAAGGAATAACATGATATCGAAAAAGAGAAATCGAGTGAATAAACACAAATAAGCATAAAATAAAAAACATGGTATCATTTTTTCATGGAATCGTAGGAAATGTGGACAAAATAAAAAAAGTGAAAAAATCATGAGTTATGTCTATCACCCTTAACAATATTAAATGGTGGACAAAGTACCATAATGGACTTGGTTTAACGCCTAATACCACACATAATGTCCCATGAGACTAAATATTTAACTAATGAACTGGAGACCTATATGGGAACATCCATTATAACAATTTCATGATTATATTTTTTAATAAATGAAATCCATCATAAGAAAAAATCATATAGATTAGCCTTATAAATAAATGGGATTCGTAATATTGCCTCATATCATAATCCAAAGAATTTTCATGTAGGATTCATTTGAGAAATGAACATAAGACATGTATTAACAGATAAGATAAATGTACTATGATATATTTATATATTTAAGAGAAATATATATACCATATATAATGATTACATAACATAATGGTTTTAATCATTGATTACAATTATTTTAAAAGATCCCATGGAATATTTCATTAGGAAAACCCCTTTTCACTTTGAAATTACTTCATTGAAATAAAAAAATAGAAATTATTATTGAAAAAATTTATATAAAAAGAATCATGGAAAATTATAAAAAAATCTTCAAATTATAGAGAGGTCATAATAGTGGAAAATTCTATTTATTCAGTATAAGTTAACAAAATACATTCCTTGCATATTTTTGTGAAAAGTAAAAATTATCCTTGTTGGATAATTGATAAAAAAATCATTTTAATAAATTTGAATTAAATTTACAATTGTGTATAAATTTATATAATTAAAAGTTTATAATTTAAAAATATTTTTGAACACATTTTATAGAAATTGTTTATATGGGCTGAAAATAATATTGGATGAAAAAGTGAAAAAAAAATATTTTTTTCTTAAATTTTTTTTACCAATAGTTCAACGCAACAAATAGAGGAAAATAGTAATATTAATGGAAAAATCATGAAATATCAATGAAAGGGTTTATTTTTAAATTATTAAGTAATCTTCTTTAATAGAAATTAAAACATTATAAATTTTTATTAAAATGGGGTTGATGTATAAACCCTTACCACTTGGGTAACTTTTCAATCACAATACCCATGTAATAAATAGCATCAAATAATACATTAAATTACTTGAATATGAATATATTCATGATTAAACATATCAAAAGGGTAGTATAAACACCTTATAATGTAAGATAGTTCATAATATGAATATATTCGTCGATAAAAGGAAATTGTGATGACGTCTCTTATGATCTAATAAGAGTATTAATAAAACCGATTGAGGGAGAGATAGAGAGAATTAATTTTCAGTTAAATCAATATGAATAATAATAATACACGATTTTAAATGTTAAATTTTAACTTTATATATCATTTAATATTAATTTGGTGTTTAAATGCATATGTTTCTCAAAAAAAGAAGCTTGGAGTTTAAAAACCTTATTGTTTTGGTAATATATGAATAAAAACCTCGTGAAAGAGAGAAACACTCATGGATTTTTAATACATATATTTTTCATAGAATTAATCAGAAATTAAAATTAATACCAATATATACACTACATAAAAGAATCAGGTGGGGAATATAGAATAATTCTACCTAATATAGGAGAGCGATTACAATTCCTTAACCTCATGTCCAGACATCTCATGTATATCATTTATCTCCTATATAATAAAATAAATCCATTATTTATTTTCTTAAGAAAATATTATTGGTTCAATAAATTATACATAAATCAGTAAATTCATTTATTTTAATTTAATATTTAATTAATGAATCAGTTATGTCCAGGTTGGGTGTTTTGAAGAAGTTGAGTTTATAAATTCAAAATATCATTAGTGTGTTTGAACATGGTCAATGGTTTTATTATTAAATATTATATATAATTATAATAATGACATAAATATAATTATTTTACAAAAACTATACTTTTAAAATTTACCATGAATTATTTTTATAAAAAATGAACTATGTTAAAATCATGGAGATAGTAGGTCATAAGTATAAATGTGTAATGTTATCATTTTTCAATGATCATGATGAATAAAAGATAAATTTCAATATTTCATTATATAATTATAATTATATCATAATTATTATTTTATTTTATTAAATACACTTACATATACCATCAATGTCACGTGGAAAAAAAATTAAGCACATCGCTTTGTGTAGTGCTAGTCCGCCATTCGCATGAATGAAATTATCATTTTAATAAATAAAATATTATGTAATATATGATATATTTATTTTAAAAAATATTTTACATTTCATGAATATACTTAAATATATTACCATGAACATCCCTGAGAGGATTTACAGTTAGTATCCAATGTCCACTTCAACACTACTCGAGGTCAATTGGTCCCTAGGACTTAGACGCGCCTCTCCATATTCAAAATGATGCTTACTAGTAGGGGTAATTATGAGGTTATAGTGGAGAGTATATTAATTTATTAGGTGATAAAAATAATGTCCCATATATAAATATAATAGCATAATAAAAATAAAATCTCATCATAATCATCAAAATAAAATATCTGAAACATATTAAACAAAGAGTATTATTAAAAATTCAATAGCCTAAATATAATTTTTAAACATAATAATATTTATAAAATTTTTAAATAATGGATAATCAGGTTCTCCCAAGGATGAACATCTCGATAAATATATATAACATGAAAATTTTAAATGAAAACTACATCATGATACAAAGGAACCACCATGTCAACTACCTTTCATCCCATTCAAAAGGTACTTAAACAGTCACTAAGGGATAGACCCAAAAGCTTGATCACATACATTTTATCAAAGACCTAAAGTATAAACACATCCTGAAGGGTCCATATAGGTCATAAGAGTGAACATAGTAGGCCACCAATAACGTGTTCCTATCTTACATCCATATGTATCTATGTTTATGATAAATATAAATAAGATTCAACATTTAACCATTAATTAATTAAACAACTTTATTTATGGCCAAAAACCCCAAGTGAGAATATACATGATTCATCCATCTAGAGTATGTCTATGATCACAAGCCCCCACATATATATATATATATATGGAAGGAATCAAATTTTCTAACATATATTTTCACATATGAGAATCCATGGCTTAGTACCCAAGGCATCCTCTGACGAATCACATATTTGGGGAACCCGTAGGTTCAAACTATAGAAATATCCCCCAACAACTCGTTTCATCAATAATGTAAACAACATAAATATGGTACACCCAATAAATTCCTTGGTCCTTCAGACCTCATATCAGAATGTCCAAGTCAGATAAGTAGCCTAATTCCTCATGTCAGGATAATTTTTGTCCTCCAATATATTAATCATCTTCATCTCAACACCTAACATCCAATGGATTGGTGAAATTATTCCTTATATATATTTTCCAATTAACCTCAAGTATCTTGTAAATATTTATTACCCATCATATGGGCTACACACCATCAATTTTTGGTCTATCACTATCCATGTGGCTCACTCTACTGAGAACCTACAATATATATGATGGTCAAAAACACCCCCTAATACGTAGAGTATACAGGTTCTTCCACCCACAAATATTGGCAAAAAAACCTCAATTGATTCATAACTATATGTACAGGACTCCAAAGTCTTTCCAACTAAAAAGTGTGATTGAAAATAAGAAAAAAAATCTAATCCACATCACAAGGAATATCAATCCTCTACGACCATGTCACCAAATCCTGATCAATAATGTGATCTCAAATAACAAAGGCCTTGACATCATCATGAAGACCATATCATCTCAACCTGAGGACCATGTTACCTCAACCCAATGATCATCATCACAAAAATATATGTTTAAATATATATAGGTCAATTCCCTCAGCTTGATGACCATTTCACATCATTCCAAGTGACCAACATCACATTAATAATTGTTCCATTCTCATAACATACCCTTGGAACTCAAAAAAATAAATATAAAAAATTAAATTAATTAAAATTAAACCCCATTACTAATCTTCCTATGTGGTCTTAAGCCACATATATGAAATAGTGTGTATGAATAGGCTATAGAATACCCAAAGAAATCCCTTGATATCAAATTATGTATTTTAAAGAAAACATTTATTTAATTAATGTATATTTTATACTACCCCAATGGAAGTATATAGAACATTACCCCAAACACTTGTAAAATTAGGAACCACCTAACATATTCTCACAGGGAATCACTAATAAGACATCGGCCTCATACTTGAGCCGAAACGAGTGAAATCGGTGTTTTAGATTAACCGCATGAAAAATAAGAAAATGTGATCACGCAGATTTAACATTCTACATGCTAAGATAAACAAAAAATAGAATCTAGTGGGTTAAAGGCCATACCAATGCACTTACAATTAGACCAAAATTGATCGATTTTGTGCATGGATTATGAGGATCCCTCAAATCCTATGGGAGATAGGAAAATGGATGAGGTCCCCCTATATGAGTGCAAGAAGAATGAGAATGGAGTGGGAGAGAAAGATATAGGTTAGAGGTATAAAAAATTAATTTCACCCTAATAAATGACCCACATGATTTGTACACATAGTTTGTCTAACCAGGTGTTAACCATGTGTTTATCACTATAAAATCACCACACTCACATGGGAAAGGAATATAGTTTTCCAAACCATGCATAGAATATGTGATTCCCCTATATAAAAAACTATTGAGATGTTGAATGACCATGAAACCCCACCTGAATTGTATTATAAACCATGTCTACTGCAACTTGTGGGCACATGGTTTCTCCTGGGAGGATGCACAATTTGGTCAAAATATACAACTTTGTATATGATTTCCACAATTTTAGTTTTTGGGGTCTACTGCACTTGAATGTCACCAATAACATAATGTCATTTTTATATCCACGAAAACCATCTAAAATCAAGGACATGGGGAAATTAAACACACATAATTATGTTTTCTAGATCAATATAAGAGTTAGAAAACTCACCATATGTATCAATTCAAAATGGTTGAGGAGTTATACTAGCACAAAAACCTGGGACATTGTAATACCACTGTATTTACTAAGATCAGTGTTATTATATAAATATATACTCCTATATGGTACCTAACATTCCCATATCATTTTTATCAAACATGTCAAAACTCATTATCAAACATATGTGAACTACCCTTATGACTCTCGCCATCATTGAAGTTACCTACCTAGTAACTTCCCGACCAAAATTCAAAAATATTATGGGTTCCACTGACCATTCCCAAAACTGAAAATTCCTCCAATGATTCATTTACATTCTTATGACTCATCGAGTTCCCAAATAATTCTCATGTCATACATGACAACCATCATGTCTCGTATCACATAAGATTCCTATTAGTACTGGTGCCATACATGACCCCCATAATAACACGAATCACATTAGGTTCCTAAGATACAACATCAAAATGGATGTCACGACACATACATTGGGCCCTCATTGTGACTCACCCAATCCCACCACCTGATGGCTAGAGGTTGGAGACTAGCACAGAAGGCGTAAACCTGTAAGTGGGAGGCATTTTCCTGAGTACCTAGACACAGACACACACACACACATATATATAACCATGTCCCAAGAAAAATAGTAAAAGAGAATATGAATTGTAATAAATAACTCCTTTGTGTGAAGGTACAACTGAAAGTAAATATGATAGAATACAAACCCAAAAAAATGCAACTCCAACAAGAGAATGTACATGATATATGGAAAGTTGTCTGCTGAAAACCCCACCCGATTGTTAAGTATAGATTATCTATTAGAAGTTGTAGAAGCCTGTCCAACCTTCTTGATCCCACAGGGCACTGCCTAATATATGCCCACAATATCCTATCCCAATTCATCGGTCATATACACTATACACAAAATGTGCGGGAAAATCCAATGTAGGATTGAGTAACAAAATACTTTGTAGGGATCATAAAACAACAAGGAAATACCATAATTCAATCCACATGAAAACCATGAAGCATCAAAGATCACACCATGCATATTCTAGAGTAGGAAAGTAAGACCATCATTCATATCACGGATCACCATGGGTTTTCGATGTATTCCATCCTAATGGGTACCATGGGTATGTCTGGTCACACAGAGTTGCTCCCCACTATGGGCATTCTGTGTCACACAGACCGAATTCCCCTTAACCTAGTACTATTGTGGTACTCATTGCTGATGAGTACCATGGGAATTTTAGGTCTTACAGAGCTGCTCCACCCCATGGGAATGTATGGTCACTCATAACTACTTCCCACCTTATCCATTTTACTAAGTTACTCTCCCATGTCGAGCACAGTGGGTCTACTGGGTCACATAGAGCCTCCCCCCATCATGGGTCTACCTGGTCCCACAATACCGCTTCCCACTAGTCCATCATTACTGGTTCAAATAGGGTCCCATTTTAGTAGTCTTCAGGTTTCAAAAAACCATACGATCTCCACACTTAGTGCGCTTGATTCTGGGAGAAACTATACTAAATCCAGTCTACATATTTCAACATCAATGAAATACTCCCTGGAGAATTTCTAAAGAACCAACTTATCGCAAGGGTTCCAAAACCATCAATGAAACATCAATTGGACACCCGATTTGAATGATATTGGCATTTTTTGAAAAGTGGATGGTTGGGTCCGGGACTGGTCCGATCAAGTTGACCAATCCAACCCGAGTCCGGCGAACCTACCTGGACCTGTCTTGGACTGGGTTTGACCCAACCCAATGGGGTAGGTACAACCCACTGGTTGTGCATTCGGCCCACTGGGCACGTGTCTGCCCACTGGGCGCAGGTCCGAACCACTGGGCATAGGGTCGTCTCGGTGGGCACAGGTCTGGCCTACTGGGTGCATGTTGGGCCCACTGGGCACGAGTCTAGACCGATGGTGGATTTCATTCCATTAACGGTCTACCTTTATCATATTTGATTCCACCTCTATCTTAGAGACGTAGCACATCTATGGCACCGTGACGTGGCCGATCAAACTCGGGGGTCTACGTTTTTTGCATACGGTCAGGGGACCGAATTCCATGAGGAGCTGCATCCCTACCTCCACCCACCGGTCTGAGCCCTAGAGGATATTGACACTTTGTTGTGGCCTGATTCGGCTGCGACTGCCACCTCTAGCGCACCATGGTGGCATGCCGATACCCACCCACGACAGCCGGTGCACCAACAGGTTCTTCCATGGACCACTAGGTCCGCTCCGGTGGTCCATTCTTTGGGTCGCTTGTGTCGATAGCCTTTGGGGGATTCCATCTTCCCTACGATGGCCCCGAATCCTCCTTGACTTTATTCAAAGATGTGGCTTTGATGAATTCTCTAAAATTAACAAGTAGGGGTGGCACAATCCTTGTTCGTGTCGGCCCACACCTTCTGCGTTAGAGGTTCAGATACATGGGATAAAAATTTGATGTTCTATTACAATTATTCATATAATATTGGCACAAAACCCCATGAAATGTACCCAATAACAAGATCGAGTGATCAACGGATCAACCTATTTGTGGGTTGATCCACGTTCATCCTTTAGAATAAAGAACAGGGAAACATAAAACCAATAGAAACCACTACCACAATGGAGTTTGTCATTGAAGGGATCTGACAGTGGCGATTCAAGTCATGTTTCCATTAAATGCTCTCCAGTCCTTTTCTTCGAAGTGTATTTATGTCAAAGGTGATTCGTTAATGTTATTCATTCGTCATGGGAGAGAATTGCCTCTATATGTTCTTCAGATAAATTCCACCCATTGATCCTAATTTCATTAATACATTAACCAATTAAAATAAAACAATTCACATCATTTCTATTGTGCTTTATTTAATGTGTCTTCATGCTTCATGATTTTGAGTAATTAATGAGCTTAATTTAATGTAATATGTCATCACTTTTTCATCTAACTGCAGCGCCTCTATTGCATCACCCAACGGGTGGGAAAATCAATAAAATAACTTTTCAAGTTATTTTTTTCCTCAAAAATCCGATAAATATCTTTTTCGGTTGACCCACTGCATTCTGGGTTATGTCATTTATAGGTCAACCACACCATTCTAAGTTCAACAGTTCCCTCATATTTTTGATTTGAGAACGAGTTTAAACATTAAAAAAACCCAATCCCACTATTACTTAAATGAACAAAAAAAAGTAAAAAATTATATTCTGGGCTCACCGGGCCTCTGAATCAGGTGTCTTCAGAGCATCTTGTCTCATAATAATTCCATATAAATAAAAAAAATTACATGGAATTTAAGGGACATTACATTACCCCTACTTTTAGGACTTTACATCCATGTAATCCAAAAAAATTCTAAATGAAAAAATGGGGGGTACTAAGCACAAATCTGATTCTCATGCTCCCATGTTTTCTCCAAGAGATTCCAATACTGCCAATAAACACACACTAGAGGAATTGATCATCCATGAATGAACCACTATAGTCAATTCTTTATCTACACTGGGAACTGCGCAAACATCACACCATCATCAATCTCTATCTCACTCCAGTCGATGATGTATGATAGATCATGAATATACCTCCTCAGTTGCGAAACATAGAAAACATTGTGTGCTTGGTGCATCTATGGGGGGAGAGCTAGGCAGTATGACACCTAGACAACTATTGTACGAATCAGGAATGGTCCTTTGAATATTGGATATAACATTCCAACCCGACCAATTCTCTACATTCCCACCAGGGTGAAACCTAAAATAACACATAGTCTCCCTCATAGAATTCCAAGGGCCTGTATCTCCTATCCGCATAATATTTCTTCTCACTCTAGTCATTCCTCGTATGCTCTTGAGTGATATTCACCTTCTCAGCAGTAGCACGTACCTACTCTAGACCCATGATTTCTTACTTCTCTGGGTCTATCCAGCATATATGGGATCTGCATGGATACACATACAAGGCCTCAAATGGTGCCATTCCAAGGGTTGAGTGATAGATGTTGTTTTATGAAAACTCCACCAGTGCCAGGTGGTCCTCCCAACTATGACCAAAGTCAAGGATGCAAGAACGAAGCATGTCCTCCAAAGTCTATATGGTCCCCTCCATCTAAACACATTTTTTAGGTTTAACGGTTATACTCACATTTAGATGAGTCCCAGATTCCTCTAGTAATCCCTTTCATACTTAGGATGTAATGAGAGAATCATGGTCTGAGACGATCATCGAAGGCATCCCATGTAGTAGTACTATATCCTCGACATAGAGGCATCCTAGGCCCTCTATCGATCCCTACTCCTAGATGCATAGGAAGTTATCCGACATGATGAATCGGTCAAGGATGACCCATATATAATTGTGACCCCTTGACGTACGTCAGTATACCATAATGATTTCCACCGATATACCTTCAAATTTACACTTCAAAAACTCTAGTAGTTGGTCCAAACCTGCTAGAACCTGATGCACATCCATAACTTTATAATATGTGAGGAAACCAGAAACAAATTCAACCACTTATTTTTTCATCCTTGGTCACCAATACTGATGTCAAATATCCAATTAATTCATCACAATTATATGATTTAACACTAAGTGGGAGGTATTAAACTCCATCAAAATATGCTCTCGCAATGACACATGTACTACTGTATGCACTTTTAAAAAGAGGATGTGCTCCTCAACTATCAAAAATCCATTAGGAGCTTATCTTGAGGATAATAGAGCATGTCGAGCCTCGTAGTCAACATCCACAAGTTGTGCCTCCCAAACTCATTATAAGTGTGGGTGAGTAAAATTATTTAACTGAAGGTAAGATGATCAATCATAATCCATGAAGAATATCTGCATTATGGATAACTTCTCTATCACCTCACTCAGTAGCTGTAAACCAAACCTCCTGCTGAGTGTGTCTTCCACCATGTTCCCGTTCCAAGGAGTATAGACTATCTCAATTTCATAGTCCTTGAGGAACTATAGACATTGATGTTATCTCAATTTCAAGTCCTTCTATGAGAATATATACCTGATACTGCTGTGTTTAGAGTATAATATAAATCGATCAACCATTAAGTAGTGTTGCCACATCTTCAATGAAAAGACCTTTGTTGCCAACTCCATGTCATGGGTCATGTAGTTCGGCTCATTCTTCCTCAGATTTTTTGGAACGTAGGTGATCACAGCTCTCTCCTACGTTAGGAAACAACCTATTTTGTTCCCTGCTGCATCAAATAAAAATTCATACCCAATGCCCACCTCTCATAGTCATAATATGGGGTAAATCTTTAGTTTTTGCCTCAACTATTGGAAACTCTAATGGAACTTTTCCACCCATATGAAGGGGTTTCCCTTCCATTTCAAATTCAATAAGAGTGATTCTACTCTGTAAAATTCGGGCATGAACCTCTGATAGTATCCATACAACCCCAAGAAACTCCACACCTCAGTGACACGCCTGGGTGGCACCCAAGAAAAAACTTCATCTAACTTCTCTAGATCCCCTACAACTCCAGCCTCTGAGATGACTTGTCCTAGAAAGTGGACCTCTCGAATCCAGGACTTGAACATTGAGATCTTACCATAAAGATGGTGCTCTCATAGTGTATCTAGGACTATTCACAGGTGTGTACCATGCTCCACTATGGATTTTGAGTACACAAAGATGTCATAAATAGAGACCACCATGAAATGATTGAGGTAAGGTTGGATGATATTGTTCATGATTCCCATGAACACTGATGTAGAATTGGTTACACCGAAAGGATCACCAAAAACTCATAGTGTACATATCAGAATCTAAAGCCTGTCTTTAGTATGTCCTCATCTAGTACCTAAAGATAATGATAACCTAATATGATGTGTATATTTGAGAACCACCTCACTCCATTCATTTGATCAAAGAGGTCATCAATCATTTCCAGTGAATACTTATTTTTCATAGTCACCTGGTTCAGGAACATGAATTCCATGCATAGCCTCAAAATCTTGTCTTATTTCTTGGTAAACAACACTAGGGATTCCCATGGTGAAACATAGGTCCTCACAATGTTCTATCCTGCATGTCCACCAACTGTAACCTAAATTCAAAAAGTTCTGTGGGAGCCATCCGATATGCTGGTGTGGATATCGGTGTTTCACGTAGGTAAAAATTGATGCAGAAGTCTACCTCTCTATGAAGAGGTGATCTCAGAATATCATTAGATAATAATTCCTCGTACTCATCCACAACTACAGTAAAACATGGACTCCTCTCATCCACTACACTTAGGGTGAGGATCGCCAATTAGTTAGTGATTGTTTGCACCGTAATTTGAGAAAGTATGCCCTGTGCTGCAAAAGTTTCCTTCTCTTCGATGACGGAAAACCTCATCCCATCCTCGCAGACACACCGAACATTGCTCCTAAAATAGTTGATTTAAGCATGGAATATTGATAACCAGTCCACACCCAAGATGACTTTGTAGGGACTCAATGCCCCTACTAGGATATCTCATCCAAATCTCTCACATAAAATAGTATGCTCACACTACCAGAACCAGTGTGTAATTGTCAGATCCCCTCTCGTAAGAGTCTCTAATCACAATGATCGAGAAAACAGCTCCAATGGAATCTTTGAGCCTAGAATGAGGTCTATGGAAAGAAATTAGTGACTAGAACTATGTCAATAGGAACTAAAACTAAGGTGGAGAAGACACATATCATACCTATAATCATCTCTAGAGTGTTTTGGTCATAATACTCTACTACTTAGAGTTGTGCTCGCACTTTTCCACCTAATATCTAAGGTTAGGGTGCAAAACCTATTGGTGGTGGTGGTGGTACCTCGATCTATCTCCCACTGACTACCACTTGGACTGCTCCCCTGCCATGTCTACTACCCTTCTTCCCTCCTCGCTCGAACCTCTACCTCTGCCTTGACGGTCTTTTGACCATCTCCTGATCATCTGTGCGGCAGGTCAGGCAGTCACGAGCCATGTATCTCATTCTTATGCACGAGTAGCACTCCCTATTCCTCTACTAACCCTTCTACCCTGGTGGCCTTGCACCACTGGTCCTATGTTAGTGGGTTTACCTCTAGAGGATCTATCACACATGTACCTCTACGTCATTCATCAGATGGCTGTCACTGATGACCCGTCCACCTGTCTCCAGTGGAACCTCCCACCATCAGTGTCCGCTTTGCAAGGAAGCTCCCTACTATAAGAGACTTCTCTAGAACTCTAGCGTGGGAGGGGATTATGAGGGAAATCATAGCTTCCTAAATCTCCAATTGGAGTTCCTTATCAAAGGTCTTGGCTCGAACGAAAGCATCTCGTACCATGTCTGTAGAGTAGCGGGAGAGGTCTGTAAACCTCGCAGAGTACTCGGTCACTAATATGACACCCTGTTG
This sequence comes from Viscum album, assembly GCA_963277665.1. Taxonomy (NCBI): domain Eukaryota; kingdom Viridiplantae; phylum Streptophyta; class Magnoliopsida; order Santalales; family Viscaceae; genus Viscum; species Viscum album. Next base: position 459,065,002 of record OY728141.1, on the reverse strand, counting down.
TAGGTAAAAAGGATTCTGTGTGAATACTGAGTGTAAGGTCACTATGAATAATTCATCTTGAAAAATCCACTCAAAGTCATCCTAGTGGATGGTCTCCTCGTCGTGGTTCTGAATCGTCAAACTCCACCAGCTCCCTATTAATCCCTAAAAAAGGCTTGCAGCAAAGATCTCCATCTAGTCAAGTGGTGTCCTCACTATGCGGAAGACCCACATCACCGCCTCTAGCCATTCCTCAATATCCTGAGGATCTGTCTCTCCCCTGAACCCGGGAGGTCCCTGTCTGTGGAACTCGGGCAAGGTGTTGAGCCCGCATGCATCTTATACCGATAATGCAAGTAGAAACGGTTGATCAGCGGGTGGTTGTAACACATGTGAACCACCCTACGGGGCCATCTCTAGATTTGGTCCATGAACTAATACCTCATTTCTAGGTAGGATGTCCTTATAGTCATGCATCAGAATCCTATCTGGATGTCTATGTGGAGGCATCCTGGTAAAGAATAGGATGCACCACAGTTAATAGATTATACCTAGTGAGATAAATCAAATTTAAGAAGAACATGAGGATACACTCAATTCATATATGATGGATGTAACCAATGTTTCTATGTATAGAGCCAAAAATTAGAATTCAAGGTCCTAATTTATGGAATCATTGGCCGCGAAACCAACACTAGACTCCCCAAATATAAATATCAAAGTCAAAACATTCAACAATGTTTCCCAAATTTAAAACAATAGACTCCTGGTCTTTGAGGTAGAACCGAACGCCTTTGATACAACTTTGTCACAATCATCCATATGGCCCATGTTGTGACTCCCCCAGGCCTACCTCTCGATGGTCGAGGGTTTGAGATGAGCATCCAAGGCATCAACTTGCATATGGGAGGAATTTTACTGAGTACCTATACATACGTGCATAAAAACACATCACAGTAAAATCATGAAAAGAGAATATGCATGCTACTAAACAACCATTGAGCATGAAGGTAAAACTTCAAGTAAATGGGCCAGAACCCCAACACAAAGAAATATAACTTCAACAAGAGAAAGTACAATTTTGATAGAATGTCGTCTACTGAAAACCCACCCTGATGGGAAAGAATAGAGTAGCTGTCAGAAGCCGTTGAATCACATCCTACATGCCTGATCCCACTAGGCACTACTTGGTCCTAGGACACCAAGTCCTCCACCATGTCATCGTAAATCTGAACTAGACACAACACATGTGTGCAAAACCCGTCCGGGGGTGAGTAACAAAATACTCTGTAGGGACCCCAAACCAATAAGGAAAGACCAAAACACAATCCACAAGAAAACCACAAAAAAATAAATGTCACACCAGTTATAATCAAGAGAAGTAATGTATGACAATATATCATATTAGTGATCACGTTGGGTTGCTGGAGTACTCCTTCCCGATGAGTACCATGGGAATACTAGGTCACACAGAGATACTCCAAACTGTGGGCCAATCAAGTCAAACAAAGCCTCTTCCAATTATCCTTAGACTACTGTGGTACTCATTCCTGATATGTACCATGGGTATGTTGGGTCACACAGAGCCTCTCCCCACAGTGGGCATGCCGGTTCACATATAGATTCATCGCACTTTGGCCATCATACTGAGGTACTCTTCCCCAACGAGTATCATGGATTTTTCGGGTCACATAGAGCTCCTCCCCACCATTAGTCTACTGGGTTACACATAGCTTCTTCCCCCTAGCACATCAAATCTAATCCACACACGATCTCTTTTTAGTAGTCTTCACGTCTCAGTCAGCTGTAGGGCCTCTGCCCAAAGTGTGCTTGACTTCAGGAGAACCAATTCTCCAGCCATTTGGCATATCTCAAATTCAATGAAATCCTCCATAGATTATTCCAAAAGAACAGCCTCATCATGTGGGTTCGAATGATGGAAATGGATCGTCAATAGAATGCCTGATTTGAAAGATATTTGTGTTTTTTCAAAAAGGGGTTGGTTGGGTCTAGGTCCGGTAGGGCCCTGTCAGACCGACCCGACCCGACCCGGCATAGGTTCCACCGACCCAACCCTTGTCCTCTAGCCCGACCTGGATATGGATTGACCTGGGTTTGGCTCGTTGGGATGTGGGCTCATCAGGCTGAGGGTCCAGCCCCACCCGATACGGTGGGTCCGACCTACTACGCCTAAGTATGTTCCCTGACCAGACTGCCATTCATGAACCGTCTACCTCCTCTATCCCAAACATGTAGAAAATACGGTGCACCGTCATAGGACCAATCAAACATGGTTGCCCAGGTTTTTTTGAAAGTTGTTAGGGGAACACATTCCATGAGGAGAGGCAGCCCACGGATATGGGCCACCCCCACCAACCTTACTTAAAGGTCGGGTCCATGTCGCTTTGCCGCTAGCCCAAAATGGTCATGGATGCGTCTTCCAGTGCCCCATCATGGTGAGCCTCCACCCCCCCCACAGTAGCTGCCGATGTGGGACACCACTAGTGGGTTCTTCCGCAGAACACTAGGTCCGCTCCAATGGTTCGTTCTTCGCTTCTCTTGTGATTATATCCATCTGGAGATACATTCTTCCATGTGATGACCTCAGATAATCCTTACCTCCATTTCGAAGATGGGACCACAAAAAATGACAAAAAATGCATAAGGAAGAGGGGATAACACATTGTTTGTGTCATCCTGTGCCTTCTACATTCATGTTTTATAAACATGGGATAAAGGTTTGATGTTATATTATAATTAATCAAATAATCCCAGCATAAAAGCCCAAGAAAAGTACCCTTCTAATATAAAGAGCGATTTGCGGATCAAAAAGTACATGGGTTGAACTGCTTTCATTGTTCAGAATAAAGAATGGAAAAAATAGAACAAAAAATAAACCCATACCTAATTGGAGTTTTTCGTTGAAGTGGTCTGCTAGTGGGAATTCAAGTTCTATTGGAATTCGATGCTCACTGGTCCTGTTCTTCGATGCGTGGTGATATCACATGCGATTCTCTATCATTCGACATTTGTCATTGGAGAGAATTCACCCTCTAGGTTCATCAGATAAATTTTAACCGTTGATCATGTTTTCTCTAACGGGTTAACCAATTAAAACAAAACACATCGCATCATTTCTATTACGATCCTTCATTTCATCGTTATGTTGTTCAATTTAGGGAACTCTGTATCTGTTACACTTCATTTAATACATCATTACAGTGAATGATTATAATTAATTAATGAGATTCATTTAATTTGACCTTTTGTATCTTTGTTTCAGCACCACATCAATGCTGTGACCCTTTCCAACTATTGAAAAAATAGATAAAATAACATTTACAATTATTTTATATTTTTTCCTAAATGTCTAAAAACTATCTTTTTTGGCCGACCATCAATGGTAAAAGATAATTATTTTCAGGGAAAATCAAATCATTTTTAGTACATCAGTGCCCTAAAATTTTAGATCTGATCCTCAGTTTAAAATTTATAAAAACTTGTTCCCATGTTTACTTAAATGAACAAAAAAAGTTCAAAATTCTATTTCGGGAACACCGGGCCTCAGAATCTATTTTCGTCAGAGCGTCTGGTCTTCGAATAATTTGATATAAAAAAAATCATGAAATTTCCCGAACATTACAATTTATTATATTAATAAACCTACACTATATATACATATTCATTCAAATCATAGTACTAATATATTTACACTACATATAAATACCCAAATCATACGACTGTCTATAATGAAGCCCTAATGCATAAACACTTTATATATATATATATATACCTCATCATAACAGATTTCTACCTAATAACTAGTTCCTAATAAGTCTAAAAAATACCCATGCACCTCGTGCACAAAAACTAGAAAAATCCTAAATAAATGAAAACATGATTATTCGCATGACATACCTCTAACATTCCTTAGATCCTTAGGTTTCACTGTACATGAAATATCCACTACTTTATCCACACATTAATCTCAAATAACTGAGGCCAGACCATCCTATGTAGATGACCCATCTATCAGCCACTACCTTACTACATCCCACAATCTCAAACTTGACCTCCATGAATTAGTGAATCCTCATTACCATCTCTTGGAACTATTCTTGATCATACACCATACCCACGACTCCTACCTCGTCCATAGTTCATAGTTATCTAAGAATTATTCCTATATATCATCTCTTGATGTCCCATCTTCCCCCAAATATTACACTCCTTTAAAACCTGATAACACTAGGTCCAAACTTGCCCTGGAATCCCACGCATGAATCACATTGTTGAATACCTACTCCTAAGTGGTATACTTGAATCTATGGCCTGATTTTCCTACTGATATTCTTATTGACCAAACTTCCTACTACAAGAATATTCACCAATAATCTCACATTACACCATAACCGGACTCAAATGTGAATGATTTTCATTTTCCCTTCCTTATCATTGGATGGTATACCACCTCTGATAAATACATCATCTTCGATAAATTATCCTAACCCCAGATGATTTGCCTTAATCTATCCTCAATATACTACACCCAAGAAATGTCACCGCCCACCATTGTAGGTAAAAATTAAATCAAGTCATTGAAATAGAAGTCATATTCCATGACAGAAGTATCCCACTAATTGAGATTCATAAACCCATGGGCTCATTCAACTCTCAGGGTCTCTAGGAATATGTACTCAATGAACATAGATTTGAAATCCTTCAATACTATACCCTTATTTCTTTCTTCCTAAACATGTACATCCCATCATCATGATTCTAGTCCTCTATGCATGTAAATAACTATCTTCACCCTCCAAAATGTGTGTGTATCAATATGGTCAAATATTGTTCATATCGACTAGATATAGTTGTCTTCTACCCATGGTCCACCCTCACCCTAAAATATCGTAAGTTGTTGAGGTTGGAAATAATTAGTTATGTAGTCCATAGATGGATCAACTCCCTGAGCATCCCTATATATACCATATATGACACAAACCAAGATCACCCTTATCTTCTCATCTATCCATGTCCCAAATTAGTCCATTTACTATTTATTTATCACCTATAGCAGAGCTTGTAACTTTTTCTAATGATCATCTTAACCCTCATAGGCCTCATCTCAACCCTCGGGGCATAATCACATGAATCCTTACATAAAACCATATCACCAACCTCTTGATTCTCCACTAGAATATATCTAGTTGGAATCACACTAAAAACCAATTATAATGGTCAAATACCCATAACAATATATATATATATATACCATATGTAGGAAATTATATATTAGGCATCACATCTCTTCATACTTATATTTTCATACCTCTCCATGTCATAAGACATATGGATTCATGGATCCTTACTTACCCATATAGGGGTCAGGTATCTTTTATCATCCGACCTCATAGACCCATCCCTTCCCATAACAGGGTCGAAAATAAAATATAATCCATATTTATGGATCCTTTACTTATCGTATGAAGTTCAGTCATCACGTAATATATATCATAAATATAGGGTAGCTGAGTATGATTCCATAAAAGAGGCTACATATGAAAATACAACATAAAATATTGATTGAAACATTAAAAAACTCACACATTATCATCATCACTGGAAACTCATATCTGAGTCAATCCCATATATCTTGTATCATTCACACTAGAAACCATATACCTATCCATGCATAGTAGAATGACACCAAAAAGTCAATACAGGGAAAAAATATTTAACTTCATTGTTGACACATTAAATAGCCTAGTCCATGTTAGCATATTCTTTTTAAAAAAATCTATTATTTGCTCAAACATATATTATGTCACCCTATGTGCCTTCCATGATGCATAACCATTCATAAATTTTCCTACATATCCAAGGGTGAAACCTAACCACCTGATAAACATCACACCCAATTATTCTAATCATGGAAGAAATCGAATCAGATGTAAACAAAAACAGTAGAAAAACAATTCTCACCCAGGAAACATTGTCTATACCCCATGCATTGAGGCACAGGAACCAATAAAATATTTCCTTACCCAATTTTATCAACATTGTAATATTAATTCTACCACATCACAAATATTAAGACTAGAATGGAAAGAAATAAATCAATATCCCTTGTAACTTGTAAAATTAAATTTCTATTTAATATCATAGTATTTTGATTTTGTGAGGAAACACCAACATAGAAACCACTCTTATATAATTTTTAATGACCTGAATCGATTTACACTCCAAAACTACTCTGGGCTGGTTGTCCATTGGGCCTTAGGGGTTCTTACCCATACTCCAAAGGCTACTGACTAGCATTGAGGGAATGATGAGGTAAAAGTGGGAGAATATACCCACATGTTGTTATAATAATAATGTCCCATATATAAATATAGAAATGGGAGAAGAACTAGAACTCAGTAGAAGAAACTGAATAACACAGTATAAGCATAATAAAAAAGATGTTTTAATAAATTTCGCAATGGTCTAAATACAATTATTAGAGATAATCATATCCAGTCAATTCATAGAAAATAGATAATCATCTTTAAATATTGATGGCCATATCATTATATATATATATCTTTGTGTAAAGGATGAAAAATATAAAAGGATACTCCGGATCAATGTAGAGGAACAAACATTTCCAATAATATCCATACCTTGCAAAAGATAGATCTATAGTCACTATAGTATAGCCCTCATGCCCCCCATAAATAATCTCAATGTCCTAATGCCTAGACCCAACCTAATGGGCCTGTGTAGAGTGTGTGAATGATCTCAGTAGGTCAAAACAAATATGTTCCTATCCTAAAACAAAAATTTTACAACTATAATATAAATATAAATAAAAGTGATTGTATCCATTTATTAGTTAAACCTATTACCTTATTCTCAATAACTATAGGGGAGCATCTACCCACATCCGATGTCATGGGTTTATATCTAGAAATGTACTGACAATTATACATATATATATATTATAGAACTTATTTACACACACACACACATATATATATATATATAGTGGAGAGGTTCAAAGGATTAATACTCATAGAATTCCTTAAAGATTCATATATCTGGTGAACCATGTGGTTCCACCTATAATAATATAACCTGAAACATTATTCCATAAATAATGTAACTACATTCTAAAAAGAACACCCAATTAAGTCCATGGTCCCTCATGCCACATCTTAGAACGTACCTATCAACTCAGAATCCCGACGTCTCAAGGTACGGTGATTTTTTCTATAATATTATAATCATCATCGACTCAAAAATTTCCATCTTGAGGCACGATGATATATTAACTCTTATTTCCCATCCCATCGACTCAAGTATCATGATGAGACTTATCCACCAACTAATGGCCACCACTGTCAATAGGTATTTCTAAAATGATAACCCCCCACATATCTTATGGTAAAAACCATCCCCTAGACTGCATATTTCACGAGGGCCTCCACCCCCATAAAGTTGTCAAAACTACCAAAACTATGTCCTATATGAGTGAACACATCGCCAATTGTACGTTATCCAACAATAGTGAGAAAAAATCACCAGAAAAAATAAGACCCATCATCTAAAACCTCATACCCCTTTGACCATATCACTGAATCTCGATGGACAACATTATCTCACATCACATGGGCCCTTCCCTCAACTGGATAACCTCATCTCCTCATCCCGATGACCATTCCGCCTCAACCCAGTGATCATCATCACCCAAATATATATATATATATATGTATGTATGTATGTATATATATCTATTGTCTCATTCCCTCAGCATAAAAAACGTCTTACCTCAGTCTATGTGATTAATATCACCTTAACACTTGGCAATTCTCATCATGTTCCAATGGAACTAAAAAAATTCAATATAATCAGTTTAATTGATTCGAAATACACACCAACCCAATCATCCAACATGGTATCAAAACCCTTAACAGGATTACCATGTATGAATAGGCTATGGAATACCCAACAACATCCCTTGATATCAATTAATAAATAAGTAATAAAATAATAATTAAATTAGGGTCTCTCTCAGACTAATATCATAGGTATATATTTAAAATCACTCCAAAACACAAGTAAAATATACAAGAAATATAGCAACCACAAAACCTATTCAAACATGCACTCTATTGTCTAATGTTAGCCTCTAACTATAGTTAAAATAATAAAAATTGGAATTTTAGATGAACTCCCTTAAAATTAGGACAAAAGAATCACGTGGATTTATCAATGAGTATTGTGACATCCTGACCTGGGTGGAAGTAAAAGGTACCCCGATCTGGTTGGCCTCATGCCCTAAATCACACATTCCTATAAGGTAGAGGCTACTGACTAGTAGTGATAATCTGGTATGTCAATCTTGGGAGACTATACACACTTTTATCCGAATAAAACAACAACAAAATCATACAACAAAAACCAAGTGCAGAATCTTAAAAATAACAAGAAAAATACCATGTCATATTATATTCAAAATAAGAAAATACAATACTCAACTTAAAGTTAAAAAATGCTATGACAAGGAATATGTAAAGTGTCTAAAATGAAACTGAATGTAAAGACACAACAACTCCCAAGCGGGTTCCGAACCATGTCTAGTTCTATCTCCCATGCTTTATGGCTAAATGAAAATCTATCATAGGTAATTTACCTTATCTTTTCCTAAAATAATAAATTCTACTTAGTTGTTCATTTAGTGGCCCAAATAGGGTGTGATTAAAACTCAGTAGGCCACCACCAATAGTGTCTAAAATAATTCCAGTAAAAAGATTATGTATATTGTTTTCTGAATCAATAAATATTATGAAAAATTCAACGGTTATCAAATTTTCATTTAATCTTTAATCATCACATTAGGCATATTTTTAATTAATTTGTCCCATTTTAGTCATCGTTCATTATTATCATTCACTGGGTGTTGAAAATAACGACAAGCAATACAAATCTCATTGTGTGTTGGTTGCCATACCAAAAACTCAATATCTCATTCATTATAGGTCATCATGACTAGATCCCTATAATTTCATGCTTGGATAAATATTGGGGAGGAACTCCATGTCCATGTCCCAACTACTAATTGGTATAGAATTCCATATCTAACACCATAATAATCTCAACCATTTAATCATTCTTTAATTCAAAAGAACTATTTACATCATTCCATAACTAATCCAATGATTAGTTAAAAATTTCAAATGTCATCAGTTAACTCAAAAATTAACCAGGAACATAAGCAATTATTTAATTCATAAATTAATTAATCAATCAAAAAAATTCATATTCCATAATTATTTCTCTACAATTCATTATCCATATCAATTATCAACTTTTCATAATTAATTCTCACAATTAATTATCTTTATTCAACATCATGTCACTTAATTAATTAACACAATTAATTATATTACATATCCAAACTTCATTTCATAATTAATTTACCCTAATTAATTGTCTTAAAACAATCAATTAAATATCTCAATTACCGTATCTCAACCCATAACCAATCTCTAAAACAAATACTACGTTGGGAAACCCCCCTTCATTTGTTCTGTGATTCAGTTATCAATTAATCACCAAGGAAATCACAAGTTAATTCCACATTCTTAATTAATCTAATTTAGGAAATCAATTGTCAAGGAAAGATAAAAATCCATAAACTCACATTGATAACACAATTTGAGTTCCATTTAGACCGCCTACCTCAGTTTAGTGATCATTGTTAGCCCAATGCAAATCCCCAAAATCTGAATGGCACAACATCATAGATCATGCTCTAGATCCAAATCCCTAAAAAATTTAGATCAAAGGCTTCAAGATAACTCAAATCTAGATATAGATTGAAAATCACAGATCTAGATCTCAACTCATAGATTTAGATCCATGGAATTATTGGATATCTTTAATGAAAAGATCATGGAATGAAAGAGTAATGAAAGAGAGAAGAAACATGATGAAATCTACTCACTGGGAAGAGAGAGGATCTTCAACTTGGGAATTCGATCTCAATAAACGATATTCAAATCACCTTGGAATTACTCTAGAAGGATCTATGATCACCTACAATTGGTCAAGCCCAATCCAAGTTCGAAATATGGGATTCTCAGGGGTTTCAGTAGTTTTAAAATAGATTTTCAGATAATTAATCCCACATGCACAGTTTTTTGGGAAGGGGTGAACGGTTAGGGAAAATTGTTCCCCAACTATGCAGAACACTTTGTCTAAGTCTTCATGGTTGCAATAGTTTAGAAGCATGGATTTTCAAACCATTTTCAAACAGTGTGGACCTCTCTATACAAGTTTTCATTATTTTCATAGTTTCATCGCACGATTTTTCAAACTATTTGAAAACCGTGCACACCCCACTGGCTGTTAGATTTTATTTAAAAATACCCAAACACACTCCAAGACACTACTCCAAAACAAAGTTTCTTAAAAACCTCATAAGTACCCTAAAAATTGTCCTGGGTGACTCTATAAAAGGTCAGGATCTTTCAATCTCTAGACCTTATAACAATTTGTCCTCGAGGTGCACTCCCGAACATCTCGAAGATTCCAATCCAAAATGATTGGGCCATTGAGCCCTCATTTCTGCTTCATGTTACCATGATTCATATTGAACACTTCCTTGTTTCCATAACCCATGGACTAAGGGCATGATCTATCCCCATGACACATTCTCACTATGACCCTACTCACATATCAGATGCCTCTCAAAAGACGCATATATCACGAGGTCAAACTCATCCACATCAATCACCTGAGAAGGTTCATGGTGATACTTACATAGTTTTGACACGTGAAAAACATCATTCATACCATTGAATTTCTGTGAAAGGGCTATTCGGTACGCTACTGACCCTATTCTCTCCAACAACTCAAATAGTCCTACAAACCTTGGTGCCAACTTTCCCAGCCTCCATATTCTATGGAGACCCAATCTATGTGACACCTGAACGAAAAAATATCACCCTCGATAAAATCTAGGGGTCATATTTTTCTATTAGCATATGAATTCTGCCGACTCCAATCCGTAGCCATACATTTTTGAAGAAACTGCTCTTGCTCCGATGTATCCTGAAGGAGTCTAGGACCTAATAGGTCGGACTCACCCGCCTCTAACCAACAAAGAGGTGATCTACAATTTCTACCATAAAGTGACTCATATGGTGACATTTAAATAGTTTCAAGGTAACTATTGTGATAGGAGAACTCCACTATAGTCAAATGAATCTCCGAAGAACCACCAAAGTCATGGGAACATGCTCGAAGCATATCCGATTAAACCTATATGGTATGATATGACTACCCATATGTTTATGGGTTGAAGGTAGTATGTAACAAAAAATTTGTACTAAGATCATTCTATAAGCCCTGTAAAAAGTGTGAAGTAAATCAGAAATCATGATCTAAAACTATACTCATCGGTACCACATGCAAACGAACTATCTCTCATACAAACAGTTCTCCCAACTATTTTACTATAATGGTTTCCAAGATAGGAAAGAAATGTTCTACCTTCATTATTCGATCAACAATGACCCAAATAACACCATTATTCTTAATTTTTGACGGAATTCTTACCACAAAATCCATAATTACGTCATAAAACTTCCATTTTGAAATAAGAAAAGGCTACAGTAGGCCTCCAAGTCATTGATGCTCTTCCTTCACCTGCTGAAAGTAAAAAAATCTTTTTACAAACCCTCTTATCTTTGTTTTCAAGCCTGACCACCAAAACATTCCTTGTAGGTCATGGTAAATGTTTTTCACCCCAGGATGTACTACTCATTTTTAGGAATGAAATTCTCATATGAGTTTCTCTCACATAATTTTAGGCACAACGACCTGATTTCTCACATAGATGATCGCATCCTCATCTATTATCTAGTCTGAAGGTGTATCCCCACCATCAAGGCTTTTGATTAAGTCTAAACACATCAGATCCTCATAAAACTGGTCCTCAATCCATCTTAAGAGCATAGACTCTACGTCTATAGAAACCAGAGTCATCCTATTCTGACTCTCCTCAACAACCACATGAATTTTCCCCAGCAAAGTAATCATCTTCCACTCTGTACTCGACTAAAAAATCTACTGAGTCAGAATTTTCTTGCCCAAGGAATCATCCACACTAATCCCCTTTCCGGGTGTATATGCCAGTTCAAAATCAATGGAATTCATATATTATACACATATTCACTACTGAAGATTAAAGTCACACTATGAATATAAATACATAATGATTTTGTGATCCATAAAAACTATAAACTTTTCACCCAAATGATAGTGTCACCAACATTTAAGAGCATACACCACTTTTACCAACTCATGGTCATGTATATGGTGATTCCGTTAATGTGGACCTAGCTAATAAGACTCATAAGCAATGACTCAATCCCCTTTCATCAGCACAGCTCCGAGCCTGATCCCAGAAGCATCTCCATACATTATGTAATCCTCACTGGACTTAGTTAAAATCAAAATTTTTGTCGATGTCAAGCACTTCTTCAACTCCTGGAATGCATTCTCGTATGATTCTATCCAATCAAACATTATCCATTTCTTTGTCAAACAAGAAAGTAGTGTTGTCAATTAGGAAAATTCCTAGAATAACCTCTTTTAATAACCAGCTAATCCCAATAAGATTGGGATATCCAAAACATTCTTGGGTTGGTCATAAAAAATCAATTCCTGTAATTTTTTTGGGTCCACTTCCACACGTTCTTCCAAGATGAAATGCCCTAAAAAGTGTACCATGTCAATCCAAAACTGACATTTATAAATCTTAGCATATAGTCTATTCTATCTTAGTGTACCCAAGACCCTGTCAAGATGTTGGGTAGGACTGACATGAGTCTTACAATATTCCATGATGTCACCCACAAACACCACCACAAAATGATAAATGTACGGATGAAAGATCTTGTTCATAAAGGCCATAAATATAGCTTTATCATTTTTCAAGCCTAACGACATTACAAAAAACTCATAAAGGTTGTACCTACTTATGAAATCATTTCATAGTATATCAAAGTTTTGAACAATCACTTGATGATACCCTGATCTCATATCATTCTTTGAGAACACACTAGCCCCATTCAGCTAGTCAAACAAATAATCAATACACAGAAGAGGATATTGGTACATCATGTTCATTTAATTCAACTTCTAATAATAGACACACAAGTGTAAACTCCCGTTAGAATTCATTCAAACAAAATAGGTGATCCCTGTAGAAATGCACTTGGATGGATAAACCCTTTATCATCTAACTCATCCAACTGTGTTTTGAGATCTTGTAGCTCAGTCGGTTTCATTATGTTAGGTGGAATAGATGTCGGATCAGCCCCCAGCATGAGCTCAATAGTTATTTACACATCTCTCTCTAGTGGAAACCCTAAAATTTATTCAGGGAAAGCATTCATAAATAGTTCAAATACTGGTTGAATGACATATTTCCTACCACAACCATTATCCTACAAAAGACTAGAAAATTTGGCTATGTGCTCTCCTAGATACTGAGTAATTGGCCCAGCTCGTCCTGCATAGATATCCCATTCTCCATGATTAACATACAAGAAACCCTTAGGAGATACAAATTTCACTATCTTGAGGTAACAATCAATGTGTGCTTAATATGCGACTAGACAGTCCATACCCATAATCAGGTCAAATCCCCTTCTATCAAGGATATAGATATCCAAAATAAAAGGATACACTCTGATATCTAGAGGATATTCTTTGCATAAATAGATATCCATATACTTCATTCCCAATGGTGTATTGATATTCATTACCCCACTTATGGACTCCAGCACCAGGCTCAAACCATTAACAAGATTTTCAGATATAAAGGAATGAGATGAATGTGTATAAAACAAGGAATTAGCTAAAGTAGATGCTACCAGATTGTACCTAACACTATATATGGACCATCCTTGCTCACCACAAGTGTAAGATGCATTGCATGTAACTGTCCTACCCCTCTCCCCTATGGTGTCGTCTAACTCCCTTGAGTAGCAACACTCTGATGATATGGGTGCTCATACACTGAAGTACCACTTCCACTACCTCTACCATCACTACCTATATAGTTCCAACTGCCAGACATGTATTGTGTTGAAGATCCCCTTCCCACACTCTAACTCTAAGCAGCTTCTCCATCAAAACCAACCTACCGCTGCTTTTGGAAGAGCTTCTAAAGGTTCCCCATCTTACAGCAAAACCAACACTCCACTGGTGGTCTTGGAAAATGTGTACAATATTGTACATGCCTGCTGCACTGGGAGAAAAGCACATGAGTAAGATCAGGTTCAACAGTTCCTCTTGGTTGTCCACCTTTCTTTCCACAGTCCAAACTAAGGTTCTTGTTATGTCATTTCTTGCTCTCAGAATACACACTCCCTGATCATCCAGTGATAGCTACACATCTAGTAATGTAATCCTCCTTCATGTTTCCCTCTAAAATGATAGACTTATTAACAACTTCTGAGAATTTCTTCTACATAAAGATATCAACATGGGATTTAATTTAACACCTATGTATGTCTTGAATTAATTTTTCCATAGAAGCATAATCTTCCGCCAAAGATGGAGAAAAAATATTTAAATCCATGAAATGTTCAGCATAATCCATTATGGACATGCTTCTTTAGGTCAGATGCATAAAATATGAAGCCTTTTCTTTTCTCAGTGTTTCTGGATTGAAGTTCCCCATGAAATTATCCAGAATATCCATCAATAACATATCATTAGTCTGTCCAGATCATATCTAAACATCCCACATGCACTTCTCTGAACCCCGTAGCATATAAGCATCCATCATGAACCTCCTTCTAGTCAGATTCTATAAATGTTCAAGTATTGTCTCTATAGATTCAATCCAAAATTCCTCTCACTTAGGTCCACCATATCTAGTAAAAGTAGAAGGGTGCTATAGCTAAAACTCTATTTCCAACTCAGACATGCTTTTCAGAACTCGTCCTGGGTGTCTCACCATGAATATCATGAAACGAGAAAAGTTCCCTTTGAACTATTCCCCTTCCTCCTCATCATTATCAAATGGTGCCACATGTTACCTATTTTGAAGTTCATTCTAGTGCATTCCCCTCTGTCTATCCCTCAACATGTGTCATAGAGGAATATCTCTATAAGTCCAAATACAAGTTCTAAGTATCATAACTAAACCTTATAACATTTACATAAAAGGAGAAGGTAAAACAACATTTTTCAACATGTTTCCCCCCTTTTTCTTGCTATATGATCAAAACTGAGGCCTTATCACGACCCTTAACCATAATTTTCCTATGTCATGGTTATCTAGGGTAAAAAAATTCTCATTAATTAATCCAACCATTACTTAATCTAATTATCTCAAATTAATTAATTAAAAAATTAATTAATTAATCATACTCATTTAATAAATAATGGTTCTCAATAGACACCCATATATTCTGACTATTCATCATTATTTCAATATTAGAACAAGGGAAAAATAGTTTGAGTTTAACAACATACCCACAACCAATTTTATTGTGAGTTCCAAGAATGATGCATGTCACAACAACCACGAGTTCCTAAAATGATGCATGTAGACTCAAGTATCGTGCCTTTTTATGACACCAATCAAAATTCAACAACTGTCAAAAACAAATATCACATCACACCACAAGACCATCACATAAGGTGAAATAATATCCATCTATAAACACAAATAAAAATTACAAAAATCCCACCCTGAGTACTCAGATTTTCCCCCGTACATGGGTTTGAATATCCCATGAATGATCTCATTACCAAGCATCGACTCTTCCTATACTCTTGTATACCTTCCCCAAAATAGTAAGACAATGGAAGAATATATAAAAGAAAAATCAACTGATACCACTTTTTTAAATCCTGACCCGGGTTCCACAAAATGGTGCCGAAAGCCCTCAAGTGCATCTCCACATACACCAGAGGGTGTCGAAAAGAAGAGAGGGTCTATTATGTTAGTATTTGGGAGACTATACCCTCTTTAATCAAAATAAAATGCCAACACAAGAATACCAAAATAACCAAGTGCAGAAGCATATTAATAACCATAACAATATGATGTCATATGATATTCAAACAAAGATAATACAATACCCAACTGAATGTTAAAACATTCTATGAAAATGAGAATGACATGTGTCTATAATTCACCTAAAATTAAATACACCATGACTCCCATGCGGGTCCCGAACCACATCATGTTCCCTCTCCCATTCTCTAATCCCAAACATCAACTTATCCCACAAAATTGTCCTTATCCTATCCCAAAACATCAAATTCTTCTCAGGTACTGATTAGGTAGCCCAAATAGGGTGTGATTACAACTCAATAGGCCAGAACCAACTATGTCTAAAACAAGTCCAGTCAAAATATAGAGTATGCAGTTTTATGAAGCAATAAATACAATTCATAATTAAATAGTAAGGTCATTTTAATTTAATAATTAATTATCACATTAGGCCTAGTTTTAATTCATGTTTCCCATTGCAATAATCATTCATTATTATCATTGATTTTGTGTTTAACGTCATATCAATCACCCCAAATATCATTTAGTGTAGGTCACCATTCCTAACACTCTATATCTCATTCGGTATAGGTCTTTATGCTAAGCTCCCCATAATCTAAAGCTTGGATATCTATTGGGGAGGAACTCCATGTCCAAGTACCAACATCTAAATGGTCTATAATTCCATCTAAGCACCAAAAAATCGCAACCATTTAATCATTCTTTAATTAACAATAATTATCCACTTCATTTCATCATGAATGCAATTAATAGTTAAAAATTTCAATGTCCATTAGTTAACTCAAGAACTAACTAATCACATAGCCCATTAAAGAATTCATCAATTAATTCATCAATCAACACAATTCTAATTCCATAATTTATTCTTCAAAATTACTTATCCATATCAAATATCATCTTTTCGTAATTAATTCTATCAATTTATTATCCTTAATCAAAATCAAGGCACATAATTATTTGTCACAATTATTTATCTTACATAGCCAAAACTAATTTCATAATTAATTTCTAAAAATTAATTATCTTAATAAAATCAATTAAATATCTCAATTACATTATCTGAACCCATAACCAATATTTAAATAAATATCTATTTGGGAAACCCCCATTAATTTATTCAGTGATTCAATTGTCAATTAATCAGCAAGGAAATCACAAGTCAATTCTTCATTTCTAATTACTCCAATTTATGAAATCAATAATCATGGACAGCTACAAAATCCATAAACTCATATTCACATATCAAATACATGACTATGGGAGTTCTATTTAGACCACCTACCTTGGTTTATTGATGGATGTAAGCCTAATGAAAATCCCCAAAATCTGAATGGTACAACATCGTTGTTGAAGCTCCTGATCTGAATCTCTAAACAAAAATTAGGATTAAAAGAATCAAGATCTTGTCAATATAGTTATAGATCCAAAATCCAAGATCATGATCTCAACTCATCAGTTTTGATCCAGGGAAATTGCATACAAATATCATGAAAAGATCAAGGAAAGATAGAGGAATGAAAGTGAGAAGCAATGGGATGAAATCCTATTACTCGTTAGAGAGAAGCTCTTCATTCGGGTCTTTGGATCTCGAAGAATGATATTTAAATCACCTTGGAATCCCTCTAGAATTCTCGGGTATCACCTAGAATTTCTCAGTCCCTAGAAAAATTCAAAATAGGGAGGTGTCTGGTGTTTAAGTGGTTTTAAAATAAATTTTCTGATAATTAATCCAAAGCACACAATTTCATTGGAAGGGGCCCACAGTTATGGAAAACTGTGCACCAATCAGGAATACCTGTCTGTCCAGATCTGCATGGTTGACATAGTTTAGTCGCATGGTGTGTCATAACGTGCAGAAAATGTGGGGACATCTCTGTCCATGTTTCCATGGTTGTCTTGGTTTAGTCACATGGTTTGTCAAATCATGTGAAAACTATGCACAACCCATATTCTGTTAATTTTTCTTACAAATCACCCAAACACACCCCAATACACTACTCCAAAATAAAGGTGCCTAAAATCCTCAAAATTACTTGAAAATTCACCCAATATGACTCCATAAAAGGAATGGATCATACACATATGTAAAGATAAACATAAAATAGATGATAAAAAATAAATGGTCTTACCTATATGCTTCTAATGATACTGATAGATATCAATTCAGTTCTCGGATTATGAGTATCACTAAAATTATATGGGAGGATGGAAAATAGAGGAGATCACCTATGTTCATGAAAGAGAAGAAGAAGAGAGGAGTAGAGATAAAGAAATTTTTTAGATGGTAAAAGAAGTAATTTAACCCCATCAAATGACCCACTTGTTTTTGCAACATGGTATGGATATTTTTATTGAAACTGTATGGTGCTCAGTTTCCAATCACCACACTCGAATGGGCTAGGCCCTTGATTTTCCAAATCATGCACACACTGTGCGATTGCAATTTGTTAAAAACTAAAGAGGTGTTGCATGACCATGCACCCCCACCTATAATTTTTGTTAAAAATGTATACTCCAGTTGAGGGGATACACAGTTTCTCCTAAGATTCAACACACTTTGGTCAAATAGTGTGCCTCTATCAGTGTAGTCCTAATACAATTTCTTTTGGTTTTATGCACCCATAAATCACACAAAAAACAAAGGAACTTTGAGATAACTAAAACCCATATTAAAATAGTGTATTGATTCAATAAATCTCTCATTATTAAAAAAATATTAATGATTTAGAAATTCAACCTACCCAAAAAAATTAGATATTATGAAGGAAATGATGGAAAATGAATTACATAGGTTTGCATGGTAGTAGTCTTCCGTACACACGAATGATAGTTTTTTATATCATATGATGGAAGGGGAGATGAATGTAGGAAATTGAATTATCAAAATAACACCTCATTGTATTTTAGATACTAATTTTTTTGAATCATCATTATTGAGTAATATTTGAAGGAGGTGGAAGGAGAAATAATATAAAAATTACTAGTTTAGAATAATACCTCCTCTTTAGACAACCTCTTTAGGATTATACTTAATGTCTCACTTGATGGGATTTATGAAAAACACATGGCTTATAAAAAATTATGTGGTAAATATGGAAGGTATTTATTATGGTCTTGGTTGAACTATAAGGCTTTTTTAGCTTCTAATGGAGAGGAGTAGAGGTTACCTATTATAAGTGAGAGGGAGTATCATTTTTTTAAAAACACAAATCTATTCAATAATGGGAAGTCAATGTCATGTAAAGTGACTAATAATTGATAAATAATGGAGTGGAAGGGTGATATGGTCGATTCAAACCTCTATAGTTAAAAAATAAACATGTCTTCCCATTTAACTCTAATCTTGCACACTTTTACCATTTTCATTTTTCACTAGGATAACTATTTTTTTTCTTATTTTAATATTTATTATGTCCAAAATTAAGTTTAAAATATTTAATATTATTAATTATTATGATTAAAAATATTTAATCCATTTTATCAAAATAAAATCATATAATTTTTATAATTCATTTTAATATTTAAATGTGGTTGAATTTTTTCATGAAATGTGTTTTTCAAGAAATAGATGATCTTATATTGACATGATTACTAGAAATAATAATTATATGAATTTAAATTAATATAAATATACGTATAAACTGTTAATTTTATTTATATATTAACTAACTAGGGGTTATTTTATGTAATGAAAATTGATAATATTTTTTCACCTAATTTTTTTTAACAGTGTTTTTAAGAATTAAAATATACTTATCAAAATCCTTAAAATTAATGTTTTCAATGAAATTTTTTAAATTGATACAAATAAAATTTTTCATGTGTCAATTTTATATCAAATACATAATATATTTTTACATTTCAACTGCAATATTTTATGAAAATAAATGTTTGTATTTGAAAAATCGGTAATTTCTACTCTTCATTGAAAAATAATTCACTTTCGAAAAATATAAAAACTTCATCCTATGATAAAATTTATTTTATGATTTAAAAATTATTATTATTTTAAGTTTTTTTTATTTCAAGAAATAAATTATATTTTTTCTTGAAAAAATAATTAAAAATTATTTTCCCTAGAAATTTATTTTTTTATAGAATAAAATAACTTAATTGTAAATTTCGTATTTATTTATTATTAAATTATATATAAATTATTTTTATATCAGCATCTACATAAATTTTATAATGTTATTAATACTATTCATACCCGCCAATTTATCTTCTTTGTTATATCAATCATGGTTATGTAATAATATTTTAATAGTATATTATGCTTTGTTTTAACTCAATGTTTTCTATTATATACACTATCAAACCAAATGTTATTTAAAATAAAATGGTTTTACACTATAACCCCTTAAAATAAATTGAGCCCTCATAAATTTAACTTTTTTTCATTAGTTAATGGGATGACATTAGAAAATCCATTGGTAGAAAACCCACATCATAATAAGGGTTAAGAAAAATTACTCTTAAAAAGTGGGAAAAGGAATTAAAAAGGTCATATTAAATAATAAAAAACAAAATTTTCATATATGCAGAACAATTTTGGGATTTGAAAACATGGATTAATAAATAAGAACCATTTATAATATAACATTATTCCTCTTTAAGGGATAATATACCATTAATTTATCAAAAATGATTACCATTTTTATTTCAAGATAATTTTCATAAATATGAGGGATCATTTTAACATATAGACTGTGAACATAAGGAAATATACATGAAAATTATAATTTTAATCCATAATAATTTCACCATATTTTCAACGATTGATCCAAATTATGAATATTCAAGATGAACTTATAATGACAAAAGCACTAAAATAAACTTTTAATGGGTCAAATGATTCCACAATATGATATTAAGATTTTAATATTTTCCCTATATGTTAACCAAAAATAAAAATGTTTAGCATAAGGTAAGATAATTCAAAAAATTAATACACCTTTATATTAATTTGAAAATATAATGTTCAATTTACATAATTGTATAACTGAATTACCTAACATCCTATATAACCTCAATATTCAAGGATTTAATTTTGTTCTTCTAGAATATTTAATCATGTAAAATAATTTTTTATACCTAAGTGTTACATATATCTAAAACTAATGTAACATTTCTCAAAATATCATTAATCACCACAAAATAACAAAAATTAAAAAATATTTGATCCAACTATTTATTTACCAAAATCAAATTAATATTCATCAATAATGTATCATAAGAGAAATCATTGTCATTGTAACATGTACATAAAATAGGCTAGTGGTATGAATTATACCTTTTCCACCATTTGATTTTAGGTCAAATCCCCATGTCCTTGTCGAATATGATGAGTTTTTGACTGAATTTTAGGTGGTCCTTTTTCCAAAACTATTGAAAACCCATGGTGATAATCATAATCATAATTCGGCATGAGGTAATAAATTTATAATGTTGATGATGAACTGATTTAGAAATAACATCAATAATAAAATAACTCTATTTTAACCTTTAAAGTTTTCTATCAAACTCTACATTTTCTATAAAATAGATAACTTTGATTAAATATAGTTACCTCAACATTAGACATATTTTAAATATTATCATTTCATTAATCATTAGTTTTTTCATAATACATCACCTTACCATTAAATCACCTTTCTATGATATTATAACAAATCATCATATTATTGAAAATCTACATAGAAAACCATCTCTCAAACAATCCTATGATGTTTCATAATTCTTATAATCATAATACTATTGATAAAAATACTTCAACAACATTATTCTCAAGTTTTAACACATAAAAAATCAATCAATTAATTTAAATTATTATAATAACATTGAAAATTAGAAATTAATCCTTGGATTAAGGCATTGAATCATATAAGTACCATGTTCCACATATCCATGAAATTGAACTTTTTTTATTCATTAGGATAATATATATTTTCATGAATATTGTTATTAATATGCTTATTTGATTAAACAATAATTTTCTAATGTGTTCCCTCTGATTCCACACATAATGAATCTTCCATTTCCACTAGGTTATTTTTTATTATGTGAGTAACCATATTTTTTATATGTATAAAATTTAATCTTCATATCATTATCATCTTTAAAACATGATCTTCCAATGAGATTCCAACATTAAATTAATTGATGTGTTTTTAAATTCAAAAATATTTCAATATTTATTCATAAATTTGATATATCTCATTTGGAATAATAAAATAATATACAAATTTCATTCCCAATAGGTTAAGAATATTTTTAGGTAAATCATTACCTTTAATATCACATTGGTTGTTGAAATTATTTCTCCCATTACACACCATTAAATAAAATTAATAAAAGAAACAATAAGAGAATTCATTAACATAGAAATGTTGAACTCGTAATCCTTGAAGAAAAAACATATAAATATTAAAGTATATCCTTAATTATGTGTCTCTAGGTTTCAATAAAGGTTATCTATGGTAATGATTCCTATTATGCTTTTTTATAAAGTTCATGTCTTTGATTATGTGTCATAAATATTTGAGTGATGTTAAAAATCATATCCCTTAGGAATGTTAAGCCAAGTGTGCTGAAAGACCCATTGTCGTGCACCATCTGAAGATCGGGTCTAGCTCAATGTACCCTTTTGGGGGTTATTACCCCGAAGTACAACTGTTTCAGAGCCACATCCACATGTAGTATTTAGACAAGGATCTTTTTCATTGAAACCACTTACTCTATACTTTAAAAAGATTATATATGACTTCCAATGTTTAGTCTAATCTCAATGGATTTTAATAGAGTTTTCATATCATAATTTCTTAAAATTACTTGACCCCCTATTTTTACAACAATAGTGACCCACGTATTTTACACATATTCATACATGATTTTTAACAAGATCATAAATTTATTACAGCCCAAAGATCTTGAGGCCATTTGTATATAATATACTAGGTGAATAAAACCATAAAACCATAAAAACATTTTATATTTTTTCTATATAGAGATCTCTAAATCTATTTGATATCCAAAAATTTCATAGGAAAACCTTGGGAATAAATAAAACAATGGAGTGAGATAAAAATACTACTATTGGAACAAAAAAAGTTAATGAAACATAAAATATGACTTATAGGTAAGACATGATATCATAAAAGAGAATTCAAATGAGTAAACACATGGAATCATAATATAATGGACATCAAATCATGAGGTCACCAAATTATAATAAATGTGTTACAAACACAAAACCTGACATAAACCTGATTCAAGGATAACTTACTAGACAATATCACATAGTGGACGATGTCCCATAATGGATTAGGATTACTCCAAAATTCCATACATAATATCTCATTATAATAATGTTTTACTAAATTAATTGGAGTTATATCTCTATTTACCCATTATAAAAATTTCATTATTACATGTTCCACAAAAGGAAATTAATTATATGACATATTCATAAGAACTACCCATGGAAAAAATGGGTTTCATAATCTTTATTCATATCATAATAAAATAAATTGAAAAAGGTGGAATTTGAGAAATGAATGTAATATTTCCTCATCAAGTTAATGTACAATGATACAGGTACATATGTAAGAGACATATATATGTAATTTTGAATCAATCCATAACATAAAGGTTATATTCCTTGTAAGAACTCAGTTCTTCCTTTGTGGTATGGATCTATCCTTTCAGTATATACTAAAGGAAATGGGGGAATATAAGTCATGGAATTGGCTGAAGTCCTGTTACATGGCATAACTGGGAACTACTTGTTGTGTACATATAGGTACATGATGTCTATGGAAGGCTACGCACCATGTAATCTCGGTACACGACCACATAATGTTCAGGCCTATAAAAAATACAGACAAGGGCTATAATCTCATGTACATGTCATGTACTTTTTTAAATGATTAAATCAAGAAGTATCATAGGTTTTCATCAGATGGGTTGAAGGATCATCTAGAGTCAAGAACAGTAGAACTGGGAGCCATTTTTCTCCCAGGTTGATCATCTGAACCCTAATTCCTTCACCATCAGTTGCGTTTGAACCTAATCGGTGATCTCTCGATTCCTCTTGAGCCTTCCTTCTTGATTTATCCTCTCTATTGAGTTATCAAGGTTTGATCAATTTTTCTCATTTTGTATATATACTCTATTCTAGGTTGAATCAATTCTTGATGTTGGACGAGGAGAGTCATACTATGGAGAGGTAGGTGGTTTTTTGCCTTTCAAAAATTGTCTTGATGTTTATATTTCCTAGAGTGTCATTTACCCTCTTTTAGGGCGATTCTTACTAGAAAAATGAACCTTTATATTTCATATTGATGAATAGGTAATTTATTATATGATTTGAAAGATTTTTTAGGGTTTTGAACCTTGATTTAGGGCCACCCAATGGGTGCATTTCCCGTGGATGGTCGTGTAGTCAAGAATTCCTATAAGGCTTGAATTAATTTCCCATTATTGGGTTGTTAAAAATGTATTTCTCATTATATGATTTTCCAACATGAGATACTTGTTTTTTTAATATTTTCAATTGTTTAAATTCCATTATTGGCATGTTATAAATTTTACCCATGTGAGTTGTCATTATTTGACCATGTAATAGTCAAATATACATGTGTTTATTATTACATATACTATGCCCATGCAAGTTGAATTATGTTAAGGCCAAGAGATAGTTTAATTCTCATGTGTTTCTTTTGAGATGGAATGTGTAATTGAATTAAATGATAAAAATAGTCAATTAGCAGTGGGAAAGCCATAGAATCTATAAAAAGACAAGGTTGGGATCATGTGACTAATTTCACTGTATATACCTTGGGTGAACCCTTGTATCTATTAAAAGAAAATGGAAGGGCTCTAGAGGATAAATATTTAAAGGTCATGATTGAGCCATATATATTGTGGTCAGGCTAATTTATTCAAACATTAAAACGCTGAGCGAACATAGAATCCTTTGAGGGATACCCATGCTAAACCTTATGGGAAATGTTTTTAAATTATTAAAGGATTATCATGTCATTAGTTGATAGTTACATTTTATGGGGGGTTGTCTGGCCTTGTTCATACCTTATTACATTTATGTAATCCAATGGAATTGAATAATGAAATATAATGAATTATGAAACATCTTCGAATCCAAATCATAGGCTTGGATTCTTTCTTCAATTATACATTTTTACCATTGTCTTCTAAGAAATATGTTCTTCTTACTTTTGATTACCTACTATATACTGATTTCTCTATAGTACACTAAGGATTATATATATTCAACGATAGATTGGAACAGACCTTCGGTGGTTGCCTACTAAGATTTAGTCTCACAACCTGTGTGGGTCATACTTTTGGGCCCAAATAGATTATATGATTGAAGGTATTGATCAGGCCAAGCACCCTGCAACAAGTACATGATGTGCTTCATAGGATTCCAAGAGATTTGGAATTATATGAATATTTCAATGCTTCTTAATATCTTTTTTGATCTTTTTTACTTTTGAGACATATATTGTGTATTATTGTAGTGTACTTGTATGGATACTTTCTTATAACATAACATGTTCCATTTTCTTTGTATGCAATGATACTTGGTTATTTATCTTATCAGTCTCCCACAATTTTTTTAATTCAAAGATATTTACTGATTTCACAATTGTATATTATTATTTGACTTTGTTACACTCTGCCAATAAGTTCATAGATTCCCCAATATCACAACTAGTCCATCACTGCTAGCCGAGAGCCTCTAGCCGTTGGGGAAAATCCCTTGAGGCCATGTAGTCAACCTGGTATGGGGCACCAAGTGTATGGAACCCAGATCTTGAACGTTACAATGTGTTATCATAGGTGCTTTTTTGGTTTGTTTTACTATTTGGCGATGATATAATGGAAATAGAATTTGGTAATTAGTTCTTCCTGGGAGTAGAAACTCTATGTATATGGAAAATCCAAATTACCTCGAATTGAATTGTAATTTTTGGTTTTTGATCTATTACAGTTGATTTTATTCCACTATTGGGTGATTTGCTTATTTTGTTTTATTATTATAAATATCATTAGGGTTCTATTTTGTTTCACCCTGATGAGATAAGGGTATTACATCTCATGCATCATATTGGAACTTGTTAGAAATCACATTCCATACATTCTTTCCATGCCATTTAGAGAGAATTACTGATTGCATGTTTTTGAGATCAATGTCATGCTAGATATGCATATTGTTTTTATAGATACCATAATACATATACCTGCTATTATGATAGGGGTATTGGTACAATATATGGTTGAGTTATATGGACTCAAAACATTGATCCCTGAGGCACACAAGGCCTCATTGATTGAAATTTGGTGGATCAAATTTCATCCAGGGGATATAAATTGTGTTTATATATGATATATGTGGATTTCATGCATTGATACAAAAATATGATGGTCTCCCATAGATCAGAATTTGGTACACAATTGTTTTATTTTGAAAAAAAGGATTATGGTGAAGTTTACTAGGCTTACAGTCCGGAAACCCAGATAACTAGGCGTGTGGTCCTATGAACACACATGATGTTTTCTTCTATTTGGGAAGAAATGATCTTTTATGATTACATGTTGTCCACTGTAAGTACATTTTGTGTGATAGATGACAGTATCAATGGCCGTGTGGGGGAAAACATAGTTTAATGAGTTTTGATCTGATCACACCATGTACCTTATGTACACACTATATTTTTTTACACAGGCAGACACGTGTGGCTCTAACTGAGTAAAAGTACCTGGCTAAGAGGAGTGACCTGAGTTCACACCATGTGTTGGCCTAACATGATGTGTAACTAGGACAATTAAACAAAAAAGGTGGAGTTACATGTCGATGTGATAAGATAAAGGGATATGCCATGTGTTGGGATGACATGTCGTGTGTTGGGATAACACTTCATTTATCTAGGTTGATTACCCACCCAGGACAGTAGGAGTAATGATCATGTGAGGGATTAAATGTACACGTTGTGTATGGTTACTACACATCGTGTACTCATATTTTGTTAACATTGAATGATTTTTTTTCTCCTTTTTATTTCTTACACTCGTGAACTGTGTACCTTGATAAATAAGCTTATTCTTGGGTGAATGTGATGGACATTACAAAGAAATGCAACCGCAACATACTACTGTAGTACACTAGGAGTGTTGTAACGATAATACCCAGTAGGTTTTAGGCCATGGTCTACCAGTGGTCCAGTTTCATCACCAGCTATTATACTGGAAGTGGATACCGATTCAATTTTTCGTGAAATCATTATGAAATTAAAGAAAACATTTCAGGGAGCACCATAGCCAACCACGTTAATAGAAGAACAAACTAGAGTGTTTTATTAGAAGCATCTGCCCCCATTTTCTATGGATGGAGGACCACAGGTTGCAGATTCATGGCTAGTGGTTTTGTTATTGATCTTCTTCCATCTTGAGACGCCTCCGGAGAGGAGGGTCAATCTCATGACTTTTATGCTGTGTGATTCCGCTAAGAGGTGGTGGGATGTTACGACATAGAAAGAGTATAAGAGGGACATTGCATAAAGATATTTTTAGACATTCTTCTATGAAAACTTCTATCCTGAGACACAGAGGGACAACAAATCCGGTGAGTTTATGCATCTGGATTTTATAGATTTATGAGTCGATGATTACTCTGCAAACTTTTCTGAGCTCCAACACATCGCACCTATTTTGATTGCTGATTGACTATCAAAGGCTAGGAGATTCAATGATGATCCTTGGTATGACATCCTCTCATAGGTTAATATATTCTTGATGACTACTATATCTTCTATAGTGAACTAGGTGGTGATTATCAAGAAAAATCCAAGAAAATCTAGAGGTTTGAGCCAGGGAGGTTTGACAATGAGATCTGTGATCATTTTGAATGGTAGTAGGAAACTACATCTGGAGCTTACATGCAGTGAATCTAGTACTCCTAATGTCTCTTCTAATAGATAGGTGATGGGCTTACAGTGCATAATAATTGGGAATACCAGACCCTGGTTCCCGATGGACGCAGTTGAGTGCCGAGCTTGCATCAAGATGTTCCATATATAAGGTTTGTGTAGAACGTTTCGACCAACACCTAGTAAGTAATGGTCGGCAGCAACACCACATTCCGGATCAGGGTTTGCAGCTTCTCACCAGCCAGGGAATGGAAATGCGTTAAGACATTATGGATGAGTTAGTGGTCATGGACATGGTAGCCAGACCCTAGGATCTTAGAAAAAGCATGGCTTGTTAGCTAGGGGTAGCCAGGTTTTGTCTCAGGGCCATGGTATAATCCAAACTTATGTAGTGAAATAGACTCAGAAGAAGTAAGATCCCATGGATTCTACTATCAATGGTACTATTCTATGTACCTTTTTTTAGATTATACACTCATTAATATAGGGAATTCAAATAGTTTCATATTTGTTCCCATTTTGGAGAGCCTAGGATTCCTTGTTTTTATATCTGATGACATTATGAAACTATACACTATGCACGGGATTAGAACGGTGGTTTTGTGACAGTGTAAGGAGTGCCCCTTGTAATTGGTGTGTTTCACTTTATTTGTGATCATTATGTCATTGAGAGGAAATGCTATTATCTTATACTAGGAATGAACTATTTAGTATCATTTCAAGCCTTCATCGATTGCTATCGTCGTTGGGTGAGTTTTACATCACCGGAAGATGGATCATTTCTACAGAAGGGAGAGTGGGATATCAAAGAAATACAAGCTGGACTTGAGCATCATGGGATGAGTGGGATAAAAACACAAATTTCTAGTTAATATTTGGATATCCAGGGGACATGTCATATGGAATTTCCACTAGTGTTTGATAATTTCAAGGAATTATTCCAGATGACTATTTTTAGTTTACCTCTGGTAAGATAGGTAGAGTTATCTATCAAGCTAGCCCCAAGATCTGCATTGTCCATTTCTCCTTATACAATGGCTGTGATGGATTTTCAAGGAATAAAGAAGTTACTAGAGGATTTGTTGGTAGTGGGGTTCATATGCCCTAGTACTTCTCTATGGGGTTCACTGGTAATTTTTTGAAAAAGGCAAATGATACCCTCAGGATATGCATGTATTGTTTGAAATTGAACTAGTTTATAGTTAAGAACTGATATCCTCTTTAATGAATATATGATCTATTCAATCAGCTCCAAAGAGCTCGGGTATTCTCTAAGATTGATTTGATATCTAGTTATCATTGATTGTGTGTTATATCATTATACATACGTCAAAAAGTTTCCCAAAAAAGCTATTGTATGTACGAGTTTGTGGATATGTCGTTCATTCTCCAGAATGCTCCAATGGTTTTCATAGAACTGATGAATTGAGTGATCCATCCTTACCTGAATTCTTTTGGTGTGGTTTTTGTGGACAATATCTTTTTATATTCATGTAATCAACAAAACCATTCCACATATCTTGAGATAACGTTGAGTATACTAAGGGAGTGTGGGATATATGCTAAAATCTCAAAGTGAGACTTTTGGATGGATCATATTCACTTCCTAGGTCTCTTCATCTTGGAGATAGGAGTATAAATGGACCCATTGAAGGTGAGAGTAGTAGTTACCTGGGAGCATTACAAGAAAGTACTTTAGGTGAATATTTTTCTAGGGATGGATGGATACTAAATGCATCTCATATAGGAAATCTCATGCATAGAAGTGCCAATGAAATGCTGGAAAAAGATGGGTGAAAATTAAGTATGGTTAGATTTTGGCGAGATGGACATTCAGAAGTTGATTGTGAGATTAACGTTAGCAATAATATTGATTTTCCTAGAGACTGGTAGGATTTACACTGTGTAATGTGACCCATCATGTATTAAGCTGGGAGTAGTGATTTTGTAGGGGGGTTGATTCATTGAATGCGGTTTATAGTAGTTGTGGCCACATAAGAGGAACTATCTGATTCACGATCTCTATTTAGCTATGGTTGTTCATGCTTTACGCTATAGAATACATTACTTATTGGGGAGAATTTTTTAGTGTACACATAACAAAAAAGTCTCATGTACATGTTTACTCAGTGTGAACTAAATCAGAGGCATCCAAGGTGAGTGTACTACCTTATGTATTTCGACTTCGAGCTTGCCTGCATGGTTTGAAAAAGAATTGTAGTGGCCAATTATCTGACCAAGAGGACTCAAAAACAGGCAGTTCAGGAGGCCAGTATTGAATGTAAACTTATGGAATTGTTCTTTGAGTTGCAGTTGGTGGTTCTTAATAGTTAGGGAAAGACTTTCCATTATTCTTTAGCTATGACTTCTACTATCCTCGAAAGAGTGATAATGAGAAAAAAGTTATATTCTGAAGGTCTAGTCTTGCGAGAGAGTGTAGTAGGTGAGTATCCACCTTTTGGTTGGATGGTTGGTGATGATGAGACCTTATAAACCCATGCATGTGTTTGGGTTACAGTGGAAATACATTAGGAGTTGAAGTGGGAGTATCATTAACTAGCCTATGTAGTGAATCCTAGAGTTACCAAGATGTACTGTGACTTTCACCATTAGTACTAGTGGTCGGGTATGAAGAGAGTTGTGGCTGGTTTGGTTATGTGGTATTCCATTTTTCAGAAATTGAAGTCAAAAAATCAGCATCCAGTCACACTTTTACAACAAGTACCTATTCCAGAGTGGAAATGAGATGATGTTGTGATGGATTTCATGACAGGTTTATCATGGTCTCTCCAAAGTAATAATGCATTTTGAGTGGTGAAATGTAGACTTATGATGGTCTCTCTTTTCTTGCCTATAAACGAGACCATCAGTTTTGAAGAATATGTGAAGATGTATATTCTTGAGGTGACACAACTATATGGGGTCCCTCATTATATCATTTTAGATAGGTATTTACATATTACGTCTCTTTTCTAGAAATGTTTTCATAGGGAACTAGGTACATGTGTGCTTATAAGGACATCATACCACCCTCAGATTGATAGCAAGTCACAACATACAGTACAAGTGTTCTTGGACATGTTGCGAACATGTGTCATAGACATTCAGGGCTATTGGGAGAATATTATTTCCCAGTTTTAATTTTACTACAATTAAAGTGTCAAGGTGACTATTGATATATCGCAATATGAGTATTTATAAAGAAGGCCATGCCGATCACACATGTACTGACTGGAGGCAAGTGAGGCAGCTTTACTTAGACCACGTTTTGTATAGCAGACTTCTAATAAGGTCTAGTTGATTTAGAGACATATGGCTACATCACAGTCCCGTTAGAAATCTTTTGTCGACTACTATAGATGACCCCTATATTTCGAGGTCGGGGATCGAGTTTTCTTTCATGTGTCATCATGTTTGGGACACAAGAGAATCATAAGGTTGGGTATGCTTTAACTATGTTATGTCAGTATGATTGTGATTCTGTAGAGGGTCCAGCTATTTTCCTATCGATAGTAGTTACCTTAGAGGTACGAGGATATGCACAACATATTACACATTTCTCTATTGTGATATTAATTTTTGGACCTATCTCACACCTTTCATCCCGAGGAACTAGATTTTATGGAAGATGCATCCTTTGAGGAGAATCTTGTTTGTATTGTGGATCTTATCAAGAAGGTTCCCCAAGGTTGGTTTGTTCCTTATATACGGGTTCTATGGAAGCATGACTGAGGGTAAGACATAACATGGGAGAGGGAGCCTGACGTGCGATCAGAGTGGCTAGAGTTGTTCTCAGATATTTCTTCATCACCCTTGGAATGGAAATTCATGAACAAATTTCATTAAAGGGAGAATTATGTTAAAACTGTGTTCTTCCTTTAAGGTACAGATCCAACCTTTTCAATTTAAACATAAGAATATGGGGGGAAGAATTCATGATGATGGTTGCAGGCCTGTTATACAACGTGATTGGGAACTAAACGTCGTGTTCTTATAGGTTCATTCCATTTATGGGAGGCTATACTCCATGTAATCCAGGTACAAGGCCAAGTAAAGGTCAGGGCTTGAAACTGTACGGACACGAAATGTAATCTAAAGTACACGTTGTTTATTTTTTTAATGATTAAATCAGGAAGTAGTTCTTATTTTTCTCAGATGGATATAAGACACATCTAGTGTTGCGAACAGTAGCTCTGAGAGTCGTTTTCCTCTCCTATTGATCATCTGAACCATGATTACTTCACCATATATGGTGTTTGAACCTGATTAGTGAGCTCTAGATTTTTTCTTGAGACTTCCTTCTTTATTTAATATCTTGATGAAGTCATCAAGGATTGAGAATTTTTTCACTCTTTATAGATCAACCCCATTCTTGGTTGAATAAAAGATTGATGTTGGATGAGGAGAGACATACTACGACAGGGTAGGTGGTTTTGTTCGTTTCACAAATTGTGTTGATGTTTATATATGATGTAGTATTGATTGTCCGCTTTTAGGGTGTCACTTGACTGAATAATGAACCTTTTGTTGCCTATTGATGTGTAGGATATTGATTAGATGATTTGAAAGTATGATTAGTTTTCTAAACCTTATGTTAGGGCCACCCCATGGGTGCATTTCCCAAGGATGGTCATGTGGCTGAGAATGCTAATGAGGTTGGACTTAACTTCCCATTCTTGGATTGGTAAAAATTTATTTCTCAATATATAAATTTCCAATGTGAGATAATTGTCGTGTTAAGACTTGTAGTTAATTAAATTTCACAATATTCTTTTTATATATTTTTCCCATGTGAGTTATATTTTTTTTACCATGTAATAGTCTAATTTACACATGTTAGTTATTCTGTATACAAAGCCCATGTGAGTTGAATTATGACCATGTGATAGTAAAATTCAAAACATTTTCTTTTGAGATGGAATTTTTTGTTATATTAAATGATAAAAAAGTGTCAATTTGATATGGGTGATCCACAGTCTTAGTAAAAAGATAGGGTTAGGCTCATGTGTCTAATTCCACCTTATATACCTTGGGTAAACCTTTGTCTCGATTAAAATCTAATGGATGGGCTCAGGAGGTTAACTATGTAAATTCTGTTAGAGAGACCCAAATATGGTGGTCATGCTCATTGAGTATTATTTTAAAAGTTTGAGTGAACCTAGGATTCGTTGACTGATACCCATGTCGGACTCTATTATAAATTTTTTTAAATGACTAAAGGATTATCATTTCATGAATTGAAAGTTACATTTTATGGGGGGTTGTCAAACCTAGTCTATACCTTGAGACTTATATAATAAAATGGAAGTTAATAAATAAATAGAATGAATTTGTATGTGTCTTCCAAGCCCAAACACAATCTTGGAAATGGTCTTCACTTATACCTATTTACCATTGTCTTCTAGGACTTATGTTGTGCATACATTTGAGTACCTATTTTTTATTTCTTTCATTATTGTACACTACCTATTATATATATTTATAGACATATTGGTATAGTACATTGGTGGTAGCATACTGTGGTTTAGCCTCACACCTAGTTTGGTTCAGGCCTTTTATCCAAAATAGATTATATGATTGTTGGTATTGATCCATGTAAGCGCTTTCTATAGGTACTTGATGTGTTCTTTAGGATTCAGAGAGCATGGGACCGATCCAAGTATTGCAATTCATTCTAGGAACATTTTAATTTTTTAATTTTTAGATATATATTGTGTATTACTATAGTGTACTTGTTCTGCAGCTTTCTTAGAATAGAACATGTTGCATCATATTTGTCTGGAATGATACTTAGTTATTATTCTTATCAGCATTTCTCTATTTATTTTAGTTGTATGATGTTTTATAACTCCTCTATTCTATATTATTATTCCTTTATGTTACACTCTATTAATGAGTGGATTGTTTCCCCACTATCACACCCTTCGCCCTATCTACTAGTCGACAACCTCTGGTGTTTGGCGAAATGCACTTGAGGCCATGTGGCCAATTGAGTATGGGGAACCCGTTGAGTGGCACCAGGATCCACAATGTTACATTCCTTGATGAAAATGTCTCTAAAATATCACATGGAATATTTTTTGAGGAAAATACCCTATTCCAAATGAAATTACATCTTTGAAATGTAATTAAATCCAGATTTTTTAGAATTATTTCTGAAATAACTATCTAAATTAGGTAAGAAATCATAAAAGTATTGAGTGGTCATGATGGTGATAAATTCTATTTCTATTGTATATGGTAAAAAAAATTCACTCAAATTTTAAAAAAACACTTATATTATCTTTCTTATAAAACTAAAAAATATTCCATTTAAATCATTCGGTAAAAACTAAAACATGGGTAAACATTCATTTAAGAAATCATTGGATAATATTAAAAAAATAATTTAAAATATTTTATGGAAAATAAATATATGGAAGAAAATGATTTTTTTTCCCAAAAGATAAATAAAGTTGGCTTTTCATAAAAACATTTTCTAAATCGTTTTATGTACCAATGAGTGAAAAACGTTTCAGTTATATATAAATTTAATGAATAACCATTGAAGAATAAAATTAAATTGTATAATAAAAAATTGTCAAACTTTTTCTTTTGATTAAAATCCATACATAAAATTTCCTGATTAAAATGAGATTGAATAATAAATCCTTACTATTATGGTTAGTATTTAATCAAAACCTCTAGGAAATAAATAAAATCAAATTAAAACTTAAATACCACGAATGTTAATATATTTATGATAAAACATATCAAAAAGTAATTAGATATAACTCATAATTAAATTGGTTCAAAATTTTAAAATATACCTCAATGAAACGGAACTGATACAAAGTCCCATACAATTTAAGAAACATGTTAAAAAAAACGCTTGAAATAGCGAGATAATGGAGTGAGGGGGGAGATATAGAAAGATATTTTAAGTAAATTTTACATTAATAATAAAAATTAATTATTTTAAATATTAAATTTGAATTAGATACACCATTGAAACAAAATTATGTGAATAAATGAACATGGATCTCAAAGAAATAGATTTTAATAGGAAACCCCAAAACACTTTGGTAATCTCTAAAACATCATGAAATTGAGAAAATCATTTGGATGTTTAAATACGAGTAAAGTTCATTGGTTTATTTTAAAATACTTTTATTTTCAGTATATACACCATATAATATAAGTGCTGAATATAGAATAAGTGGCCCATTAATTAAAGTTAGACTAGAAATACCTTACCTCGTGTCTAGAATTTTCATGTATGTCACTTAAATCCTATATAATAAACATGTATCTATATCTTTTCCCTTAAAATTTTTCATAGGTTTAATATATTACACTTATACATTTATATCATTTACTTCGATGAAATATTTAATTACTGAATCTGTTATGTCTATTTTTGGTGTTTTTGTGGATGTTGATTTTTTATAATTAGAACAACATCATTGTGTTAACCATGTAAAAAGGGGTTATTGTTCCATCTCTATAGAATAATAATTAATTAAACTAATATAATTTATATATATAAATAATAATTTCAAAAAATGACCATCAATTATGGTTATGAAAAATTAACTATGTTACCATCACAGAGACGATTGACAATACATACATATGTGCAACATTTCTACTTTTCAATGATCATGATGGTAAAAAGGAAAGTGTTATATTATATTTCATGAATGATAATTATCTCAAAAATATAATATTATTTCCTCAAATAAACATAAATGTGCAATCCATGTAATGAGATAATAGAAAGCAAAACACATCGCCTTCGCGATGCAGTAGTCCACCATACACACAAAGGACGCAATCATTATTTTCAAGGGATGGTAAGGTAAGAAATTATATAATATATTATTTTAAATAATTATTGGTATTTCATAAATTCCATTAAAATTCACCATCATGAAACCCCATTATAAGTTATGATGAAAAATAAATTACATCGGTCTATAAAGTGGTAGTGTGTCATAAACATGAATTTTTTTTAGTTTCTCATTTGATGGAATAGGATATGGATGTAGGTTTTTAAATTAATATAAAAAAATCTATGTATATTGGTGATACAAATTTTATTATATCATCTTTATTTAGTAAGATTTTATGTAGGTGGAAGATTAAATAAAACATTATTCTATGTTAAGAACAATATCTCTTATTCGGTCCACCTATTTAGGATTAAACCCAAAGCCTGCATAGATTGGATTAGTAATCATAACAACTACAATAAAAAGTGGGGATATAATTATTATTTTTTATTTTGGTAGCTTTTTTTGGATCCAAATTAATTTATGAGTGTATAAATGAGATGAGAGGCAGTTCCCTTTTATATGTGAGAGGGAGTGACATTTTTTTGAATACCCAAAACAATTCAATAATATTAATTCAACCTTAATAAGTGTGAATAAAAAAATGATAAATAATGGATTTTAGGGGTGATATGAAATAGAAAAACATATAATGTTCAAAACAAAACAAGTTATTCAATTTACGTATACAGTTACTCACTTTTTTCATTTTAGTTATTCACCATGATAAATATTATTTTACTAATTTTACCATTCATTATCACTGATATTAATTCAAAAATATTACATAATATTAATGATTATAATTAATAATATGTAATTTATATTATCAAATTAAATCACATAAGTTTAGTAATTAAATTTCAAATCAAAAAGCAAAAATTTGTTTAAATGTGGTTTTTCATGATATGTGTTTTTCATGAAATATATGATATTATATTTACAATATGACTAGAAATAATCATTATAATAATTTTAATAAGTAAAAATATATGTATAATATTTTTAATTAATTCGAATATTTCGATAAAATGAGTTATTTTAATTAATAAAAATAGATAAACTTTATGGTCTTAAAAAAAGATCATGGGATACCTTGTTTTTAAGAAAACAAATAATCTTTTACCAAAACCAAGCTAGTTTATGACTCAAATGAAATTAATTATATAATTAAAAATAAAAATTCTTATTATATAACATTAATAAATAATAATAAATATAATGATACATTTTAATTACTTTATTTAATAGATATAAATTACAATATTTCTAAAATCAGTAATTTTAACTATTCAATGAATTCTCAATCATTTCATAAAATGAAAACAAAATCACCATAATTTAATTCGTATGTAATTATTTTAAAATGATTTTAATTTGATAAAATAAAATTTCTAAAATTTCAATATATAAATTATAATATTTTCTTGCAAAATTTTATAAAAATAATTTTTGAAAGAGCAATATATTTTTAGAATGAAAAATCATTATTAAAAATTGAGCACTTTTTTATTAATAAATTATCGAAAAAATATATATTAATAATAAAAATTAAATAAATTTCATATATATATTAACTCTATTTATACCTTCCAATTTAATTAGTAGGTCATATTAGTAACTTTTATAAAATAAATTTTATATAGTATATCATGATTGTAATAAACTCAATATTGCATGTTGTATATGCTATAGAAAAGTGATATTTAAAAATATATGGGTGTTAAATATATGATAACTATTTCAAACATATAATTCCCATTTATATTCATTAAATATATAATGTATTAAAAATTTCATCTTACCTGGTTCTTTTCCACTGAACCAACTCATTACCCTTTTGAATTGATGTTTAATACCCACTCTCTTACATATTGCAAGAGGTTAAATATTTGGGATTCATCCTATTTTTGTTGTTATATTATTAATGATATTATTAGTTTTAATTTTTATCTATTAATTATTATTTAAAAAAAATATGTTGTATCATCCATAGATTAAATTCATATAGTAATCAAATTGATCAAATAAGAAGAAATGTATTTAAAATCCTTTATCAAAGACAAAAAAATAACATTTCATACATTTTCCATTAATTAATTATGAATGTCAAAAATTCATTATTATTTGAAATGATGTGTGGAGATATTAAATGAAACAATATCTCCATAAAAATTCACATATACCTTACTAATATCTCAATTTATTTGTAATAATACAAATTATCTTATAATTTACAAATATTTTTTTAAAAGAAACTATAGATATTAAATCTGATCCCATTCCCAATACCATATGTGACAAATTTTTTCTCAAAATATTAAACAAATTTTAAAAAAAAAGAATTAGAAATAAATTTTTAACAAATTTCAGGATGATATAATGTTTTAATGTGAGTATTATATCACCAAAGTGAAGTGGACAACCAAAAAAAGACTAAAAAAATTAATCTTGTAAAAAAAAACGAAAATTAGAAGAATCATAAAAACTGAAAAATAATAAAAATGAGAAAAAAAGGAGAAATTTTATAGAAAAAATAAAAATTTATAGAAAAAAGTCCTAATTAACTCATAAATATATCCACCACTACGCCTATAATTTACAATTTTTTCTAGTAATTAAAGTAAAAACAATAATGAAGGATATAGCCTAGTGGGTGTCAGTGATATATGATTAATAGATGGTGGCGTACTACTATTTTGAGATTTGTAAGGGATTTATGGAATTTCATTAAATACTTACCATTGATGGTGAATATTTGTCAGGTATATTCATTCTTAACCAGAAAACCCCTAAATGGATGTCATTTGTAATATTGAATTGGATGAATCGGAAGGAACATAACATGCCTAGATATAAAATCATATTTTATTTATAATGAAGAAATATCTCACTACTTTTTAATATATAGATAATGATTATATAGTCACATGGATCATTTTTTCTTTATTTATTGATTAATGTTTTCTTATATGATTCACATCTTATTTCCTCCAATTCCTAAGCATGCAATCTTCTTTGAGTACCTACATGAGAATTATTAGAATTTAAATTATTTTTATCATAATATCATTGGTTCTCTAACTCAATAGATATATGGAAACTATATCATAAAACCATCTTATAAGTGACATGCAAAAGGGAGTTTTAAAATAAATATGGTTGGGACACCCTCAGCTAGAGTTATTTCATTGTTTGATAGTGTTTGATTCGTTATGTATAAGATTTATTTATTTTCAAAGACATTTGAGTGGTTATTAATTTTTAAAAAGGATTTTTTTTATTTTTAGTCCCACCAATCCTTTTGAATATGCATTTTAGAGGGTGTGTTGGTCGGGAATTTTGGAAAGGGGGTTGTAGTGACAGATTGTTTGGTGTTTGGTGAACTATAGAAAGTGAAATGACCAATATAGTTGTTTTGATTTAAATTTTGAGAATATTGACCT
The DNA here is from genome assembly GCA_963277665.1 of Viscum album. Lineage (NCBI taxonomy): Eukaryota > Viridiplantae > Streptophyta > Magnoliopsida > Santalales > Viscaceae > Viscum > Viscum album. Next base: position 459,025,725 of record OY728141.1, on the reverse strand, counting down.
ACTATGGAAAATAAATATAGGAAAATTTCAATAGTCTTTTGAGTGGGGATTTATTGGAGATGGATGGGGATTTATTTGGTAGAGGGGACACTATTCTAAGGCTAGCAAGAATTTTTTTGAGTGTTTCATATATTGAATCCTATTATTTAAGATGGTATTCCAAAAAACTTGGAATTAATTTCATGGTGGGATGTGGAGTCATAGTGATACGATCATGTGAGGGAGTTAAAAAACATGAGTGTAAATGAAAACATTAAATCCTAGGTCTATGTTGATATCTAGTTATCCTAAATGACAAGGAGAATCTCTCCACTCTTGGGGGAGGACATGGTGACCCTAAAGCATGTGTTTAAAAAATTACTGAAAAACCCATCTATTTTTTTGAGGAGATATAAATTTTAATGGAAAACCGTGTGAGAAGATATTGGGGGATTATAACTCAACTGTTTACACAACTACAACAAAAACCCCTCATTATTTCTCTCATGGATAGGCTACATGAATAAAATGGTTCTGTAGGAGACATTGATTGATCATATACATATGATCTATGCCTTCAATTAATCCACATGGTAATCACAATACAGGATGGTGGAATCTCTCTGACATTAGTTATTTGCAAAAATGGCATATTATGATATATATGTTAAATTATGCTAAAAAGTAATATATATTTATGGACAATCCTCATTAAAATATTTATTCTTGTTATATTATTTTCAATGAAATCCTTTTATATTTGTGAACTAGAAATTATCATTCGATTCTCATGATGTAATATTTCGTTGTAAGGGGACTCCATGGTTTCAAATTGGCTCATGTACCTTTTGGATCATGTTGGGTTACTACACGATCTGACCAATTGGGTTAGAGGAAATTGGGTTTTATTCATGTGTTGTGTCAATTGTAAGAATCACATTTGATGATGGATTCATTGAGTGTTTGGTATGGTTCTATGTAGGAGGGTATAGGTTCATAACATTGTTATTAAACAATTTTTTTGTATATGTTTGTTCATGTTAATTATTTTTCTATTACTCTTAATTAAATATATATTGATTATGATAAAAAATGTTTTATCCTAGTGTCATGTGTGGGATGTATCTAATGTATTTACTACTAGGATTTATTCTAATCGAAACTTATTCACCTTAGTGAATATGAAAACATTTTTACCATGATATAGGTTTGGGAATGGTCATTTAATTAATTTTATGATCACCATGAAGTGGTTTTCATTGATGTCGGAGGCTATATCATTGATTGGATCATGTGTAAATGAAAGTGCATTTCCACATTGATAACACGAGTTATATTTTGATTCCTTTTCAGTTTTATGGATTCATCGGTTGGGAATACAATGTTAAATCTTGGATTATTGTCTTGGTTGTCTAATTTGAGTTTGGTTGAAGGTTTTCCAATCATGTATAATGTTAACTAATTTTACCCCATTATAAACTTATTTGAATATTGTGTTGTGTATGTGGGTAAGTAGTCTCACAAAAATTTCACATTCCCAAGGAATTTAGTTCCATGATTTTCTTTCAATGGGATGTACTAATGTTTGTGGTTCCTCATTTCCACTGATGCTCATACTTTGGGATATAGATATTATTAATTTTATCAGTTTGGCATGATACGTTATTTTGGTTGGTAAGGGTGTATATAAGATTTGCAGAGACATGACAAATATAGTATAAAAAGGATTCCATAACCTATTTATACTAAAATTAATAATACCAATGTATATTCAGTATATGACTATTCATAAACACTTATATGTGTGTCTTTTCTCATCATCATGTGTTAATCCAGTTAAAGTGGTATATAATACATTATAAAAAGACTTACCAATAGGAATTCATCAACCAAATGTTATTATATGATTTATTATTCTGTTCCTCTGGTAATATGATTTTCTTTTCATGTGTTTCACAAGGAATATAATATAACTAGAGTGCGGGTAGTGACTGACTGGGTATTTATTTATGTTTATATGGAAAATCCACATACTAGGAGGCTTAGAAATCAATAATAGTTAGCTACCAAAACTAGGGTTCCTCCTAAACAAAAAAGTGACAAAAATACAAATTCATTGTAACATGGAACCATTTCAAGTTATGAAAACAATAAAAATTGGTGAAACATGTTAAATGGACCACTATCATGTTAATTCTACAAAAATATATTTTTGGATACCTATATTGAAAATAATGAGACCTAGATATTAAACAAAATGCTTAGAAGGATCCTCGCATTATATATATTTGAATAAAATTTTAATAAATAATTATATCTATACACCACCCATGTATTGAGGGTGATATATATATATATATATATATTATATTATGAAAATAGATATTTTAGTTTTGAAATATAAGGTTCGATTCATTTTCCTATCACGTTTTTTACCAGAAGTGGTAACTAGTGAATATCTTAATGGGACCATGATTGATTCAGCATTATGAATATACATTCACTATATAGTGATGATGTTTTTCATTAAAAATTACAAAAACATGGTAAATAAAGAGATATTTTAAGAAAATGAAACTACTAGGAACCTTTGAGGTGGGAACACTTTTGTTCATATGGTAATAAGTTGAAACTCCAATAATAGAAATAAGTATATGAGAAAAATATAATCCTTTAGTGGGGAATGGTGATTAGGGACCCTAGTGAAGCTTCCCTATGTGGTCTCCCAAATTTATATCATGAAATACACATCTAGTTAGTTAACACCATTTATTACTTTTTTTACCATCTTATATTTAATTATTTAATTTTTTAATCAATTTTTATGGACTGTGTTGACATGCTTTATGTTAGTTAGGGACTTGGAATCCAATGTGGCTTGGTTCAGTTATCAGTGAACTTGGATGTAGATGTCAATATTTTCTCATAAACACTTTAATGTTTAATAATGGTATATGTTTTGATATACCATCACTTTTTTATTTATACATTTTTATGTTATTATGTTTATATTCTATATTTCCCCTTATAGTGACATCACCATGTCTAATGTAATTCATATAATATGTTTAATTAAATGAAATGGGTAGATTGTACTAGATGAATGCCCTGTTACACTAACTACCCTATTGAGTTTGGTGCATCCATGATCCAAGTCTATGACTGTGAAGGAGGATCCATTGTGGGGTGCTTCTTCTTATTTCATTTATTTGATCCAAAGTGGTATCACATTCTTACTTTTGAAAAAGAATAATCTAATAGGTATTTCTTAAATTACAAGTGCACCATGAAGATGATGAGTAAGATAAATCTCAAGAGTATTACATTTGGGGACATAGTTGGTTCTTTAGTGATTGACCGACCCTAAATTAGTACATTGGGTTGGGGGGAGATGGTTGTGAGTGTCAACTTAGAACCCATTCCCAATGAATAAGCTGTGAGGTTTGGGAATTATTGGTGGGTTAAGAATTGGGACACCTTCAATCTATTATTTATTTATTAACTAGTTTACTAATGAGGTAGTAATGATATCCATCAGTGATTCAAATTTTTTGGATGGTGTTCCAAATGAGATGATGTATATCATTGTTATTATTATTATATAGGGTTCCCATATGTAACCCCTAGGACCCATCTTGAACTCCCTTCTATTTGAATATTATTTTATTGGAATTTAAATAAGTACTATGAAGAATGTTCTTTATAATCCTCACATTATTGGGATTTCCATGCATGATTATGAGAATCTAGAATAAGAGCTTACTTGAATTAATGATATTGTTATAGTTAATATAATTTCCATTCATCACTAGGATTCCTCATAGATGTGGGATATAGTGATAGGTTTATGAGGGAGTCTCATACCCCTCTTATACTAGGTAAATATAAGTGTTTCTAGTAAACTATAATTCTATATGATTCCAAGTATTTCAAGGGAGGTAAAATTTCCCCCAATAATTAGGATAGTGACGAGATCCTTATCGATGGATTTGATATCCTCATCTGATGCCTTGGATACTTCATGGGATCAATGGATGAACCATTATTGATACTCTTCAAAAAAAATAATTGGTAGTGGTATGTTGATACATTTGTTGAATGATTATATGGTGTTTTACTAAATAGAGATTGTTCTTTATAAATCTCTTAAGGGTAATCCCCCATAGGGACTATTTGAGTTGTGGTTTCATTATTTTCTATGGTTCAGGATGGAGGAATGAGATATTGGAAGGTATTATATGTATATTTATTAGTAATAAAAATAGTTAAATTTCACATTTAAAGTATTTAAGGTTGATACTTTGAATCTTTCATCTTATAGTGATTGGAGGCGAGAACGGGTGAACCCAAGGATAGGTCATGTGTCCCCACGTGGTGATGTATCTTTCTCAGAGACATTTCTGGTGTTGTCCAAAGTAGTTATTGTTTATAAATTTTAATACCCATGGATTGAAATAATTAAACACACCTTGATTAGTATGACATCTAGACCAACTCCCATTTCATAGGATTTTTCAGACGATTGGGATTAGACCCAAATATCAACTATTGGTGCATCGTGAAATTTCCCAATTTACTCATATGTATACATATTTATGTATGAGTGTGTATATATATATGGGAATATATATATATATATATATATATATATATATATGATGGAATTTTTCGTAGTCAACTGAGATCACGTACACAATGATTGAATGTGGTTTCAAAATATTTATTTATTTATCTCTCCAGTTGTGGTTTGACTTGGTTGAGAATGTTCCATGATAATTCGTCGCATAACATCTATTTTAGTTTATTTTATAGCAGGTTTTTGATTTTTCTTTATTACTATTATCCAAATTATTATCTCACATATATATAAATTGCAAACTAAAGTCTATGAATCAAACCACATTGGTAACGCTCTAATTATTTTTTACTCACACACTATTTGGGCCTATGTTGTACTAGGGTAACCAAGAGGAAAATCACTAGGTTGTTCGAACACATATGTCTGAGGTCGAGGACTGAAAGGGAAGGATGGATATGAAATGTATGTTAAGATATGGTATGAGGTTTGACTCAGAGATAGAAGTGGAGCATTGTAATTTTTTATTTACTCTTTCATACATGATCAAACTAGTGGGTGATCAGTGTTGTATGTTTGACACAGTTTTTTGGGATTTTACATAATTTCATTTATTATAACATTATTCATCTATTTCAATTATTTAATATATCCAAAATTTTATTATTTACTCAATTAGATTAATCATAGTCGTTTATAGTGTTTTCTTACTCTAATATAAGGGTATAGTCTCTCTACTATCACACCCTAGGACCTCACTGCTAGTCAGTAACCTCTAGTGTATGGGGAGGCCTGCTTGAGGCCTTGTGAAAAACTGGATCAAGTCCGTACTTTGATAGATCCCATGTCTAGTAATTTATAATGTAAAATCATAGATGTTTTGTTTTCTTTTTATATTACTATTTGTGATATGGCGGACATGAGTAGTAAGAATGTTTCATAATATATGATGGATGTCAAACCGGTTTGTTGAGAACACTTATTTCGGTACAATGTCTTGGTTCATAGGATAGTGAGATTATTGTTCTTTATCTAAGATGTGGTATTTGTATATTATTTTCACTTTGAGTAACACACATGTTGTGTGGATGTTATGATTTATTATTGATTTATGGGTCATAGTCCATTGGAAAGAGGCTATTGATTGATATTGGACATCTGGACAATAATGGAAAGAGGCACCTCATTCATCATATTGGGAATAGAGAGTCACATATTATAGCCCTTCCAGGGTGATATTTTATGGTGAGTAGAGTCCAAATGATTAAGGTTTTAGAAAAATAAATGGTGTTTTCTCATATATGTTTTCTTAAGAATTTTACTCAATTAGGATGAATTTTATATTTATTTCTTGATGAAGTATTTCTAGGTGGATTTACCCTAAGACAATTGATGGGGAGTTTGATGACTCAGTTATCATGCAAAAGAGGTTTAATGGTGATAGTAGGTCGATATAGATAATGTTACCCTAATGTTGGACAACTAATAGGTTTTTTTTCTTAGTTTCAGTTATTTAATCTACAAAATACTACCTATATAGTGTTTTACTATATAGAATAGAATGAAATTATACTAAAACATACATCATTTTTATATAGTTAGATCTCTGAGTAAAATGCCATAAGTTACTAGGATTCTTCTCTAGAACTAGACCTCAAGTGGGTATTACTACATCTTAATGCTTATTTAGTGCTAGTTTATTATTAATTTCTACATTATATCATGATTCACTATAGTGGACGTTTCGTATAATGATGCTTGGTGTGGATTAAATCCCTAGTAGGATGATACTAGATTGTTTTTTACACTTGTTGGTCAATGTTATCATTACTTCATATAGAGAGGGTTGACATACATGTCAGATTCATTATACTGATACTAGTTCATGGGTAATTCCCTTTGAGATGTGACTTTGAAGTGTATGTGCTAGTTTTGTCAAGGTGGATGGAACTTGTGAACTTTTTGGGAGACTTAATAGGAAAGACAAAGTAGGAGACCTAGATTCCCTTAGTTTTAGCTTTGAATCGTTCATGTCACCTTTTCATTTAGACCATGAGAAACATATGAGAGAATTTGGCATGGGTTTATGAATTCATTTTTAGGAAGTTATCTTGGTTATATTGTAACATCTTAACTCAGATGCCATTAATGTTTTCCCCAAGGCAGTGGGTCACATGACATCATGTTAGGATCCTTGAATTACTAAGTCTTCCCACTAGATGATTGGAACTTGGGTGTGTCTGTGGAAATAATGTTCCCTCAATACAATGTGTATAAAATGGAAATAAACAGATACGTCTATAAGGGATAGAGTAAATAACCTATAAAAAGATAAACATCAAAGACATTAATACATAAAAAATGCTAAATGATGACTAATATATTTTCGATGGTCATGTAATCTCTATACAAAATAGAAAAATAGGTATAAAATAATCTAGTGTAAAACATTTATCAAAATGTATAAAAGAAAAAAATGATCTATCCTAGCTTGCATCACAAGCCAAGCTCATCCAAGTGCTCCCCTACTCCTAAGAGTAGATTAAGTAAAACATCACATAGTGGTAACTTACCACCGTATGTAACATCTCCCCAAAAGAATATTTGGATACCTAATAAAGGTTCTAATAGTGTGTGATATAAAACATAGTAGTCCACTACCGAAAACGTCTATAAAAAATCTAGTTTATATGATATAAAATATCAATGTGTAGTTTTAAGAATCTATAAAAGTATGAAATGTAAAGTTCCCATGGAATATGTGATTTTTTCCAACAAAACAAGGCTCACTACAAACAATAATCAATATTCTATAAAAATGGAAGTTGAAAAACTGAAATAATCATGTTATATTATGTAGTATACCTATTGAAATGAAATTCCCACACAGGGCTATCAATAAATAATATAAAAAATTTCTACATTGGCCTTACCATTTACTCATATGTTAATCCACTACAATGACCATGTTTTATAATCTATTCCATATTACTTACTACAACCATTCTATAAAGTCCAAGTCATCCAAAATGGACACACCATGTATGAAAAAGTGTTAGGAAATTAAGGGTTGGATCAAAGGTATGGAAAACCATGGCATGCGCATCGATTATAAAAAGAATCTCCGTGAAAACCTAGTAAATACTTGGTTGTGGTCCAAGGATCATTTCAACAGACCATGTCTTATGTGGGTACACACAACACAGATCAAAGGGGTATAAATTCCCCAGGAATCACAAATAATCAAGACCCAAGGTGGAATCGATTCCAAGGAATCCACTACCATAATAAATATCCATGGGGAAAATTCCCATAGAATCTTATAAATCAATATCCATAGTATACCAACCATGTAATACACTACCATAATCAATTCATCAATAAATTCATCATTTCATGAGTTTATCTAACTCATCTTCACATTTAACATTTGAACAAATTAATCATTTAATATCATGTTATCACTTGGAAATTGAGGCATCAACTATCTCCTAAACAATCCAATTCAATTTAGTCAATTCAAAATTTTCTACATCTCCTTGGGTGAGCTCAAACACACGCAAGATGAAAAGTTTCTCCCAATTGGTGTACTAGGTTATGGAATCATCAACCAAAAATCTCAGTGGATGTAGTGGTAATCCCTAATATGTTCTAATTAATTCAGTTCATGAATTCAAATAATTAATGCAGCATCACCGGAATATCTATAATGTGGAATAATGAAAACTATTCTTTTAAGACACCGATCCTCAAGGGAAATATATAAACCCTCTATCACAGGTCTATAGTAGATAACTCATCCAGTATGGATCTATGATTCTATATAGATCAAGATAATTGTAATGATTCAGATTTTCCATGTAATTTTTCTAATTATATGGAATTATTATGAGTCTACAAAAATTGACATCGCGTGATTCCGAGGCCTGGTGTTCCTGGATTGAATTTATGAAATTTTTTTAAGGTTCGTTTAGTAAACACAGGAGTGGAATTTTCTATCTTTTAAACTGATCCCCAAATTAAAAATCAAGGAGCATCATTGAATCAACAATGCCAGGATTTGCTTATGAGAGGCTTCACTTCGACCACAGTAGGTCTGGAGAAAAATTTAGATTTTGGAATTTTTAAAAAAATAAGGAATAAATAAATTAACTTTGTTATTTTATTATTTATTTAACTCCAATGGAAAAGTGGCGGCATGGTACTAGTGACATGTCAAGCCATTAAATAGCTTGACCTTTCAAATCCTAGGTAACAGTACCGTTGGAAATTAGGAAGTTTCCTAATAACTGAACCCTCATAATTCCCACGAGATTTAGACACCATCCCCCTGTCCTATTTATATGAAGCTTGGAAAGATGTATTGGAATAGATTCACCAAGAAACGAAGTGTGGATAAAGTGTCACTATGCAAAACCGTTATAGGACGGAGCCGGTTCTAGCGGGTAGTGATGGGTGACATTGAACCATGAACCGATGAATGACGTACAAGCAGGCATCGTTGGAATCTTGTTGCAGGGAAGATGAACACTGACCCACTTCCTCAATCACAGGAATTCTCCATCCTTCTTGATGTAGGGACTTATTTTTGTTATAATTTCAATTGATTTTTGAATCCTACCCTCTTTCTATAAAGCTAATGTGGAGGGCACTAGCCAAATGAATAAGGCCCAAACTGTCTTCCTTTGTTGGAATCTGGGTTTTTTCATCGCAAAAATTATCTTTGGGTTGGGTGAGATCCTGTACGGTAGCTGATTGTGGTGACTGGAACTGGCCTGTTGTGATTGAGGCGGTGTGCCATCATGTGCTGTAGGAGTAGGTCGTGACACTATGGTGCGGCGGTTGGCAGAGTGTCCAGCACATGCCTGCCACAGAGGGGATGTGGTGCACTGTCCCACACCGCTGGAAGAGAAAGTCCGCGACATTCTAGACCCGACAGGGTCAAGAAGGCCGGCCAACAACATCTGGCCACAGGTGAAAGTAGCGACGTGCAATAGCGCTCCGCCGGAAGAGCCGCAGCTTCAACGCCGCGATGGCGGGACCTGCAGCGGGTCCCGCGGGTGAACTGGCAGTGCTCCTTTGGCACTGCTACTTCGCCTTCCAAATTAGGAGAGGGACACTCCCCTTTTGTTCTAGCTCTGGCCGACCGCACCCCGTCATGGGTCGGGCCATGCATGCCATCAATCCTTGGTCTGCCGTGGGTCGTGCCTCTGTGCACCGGGCCGCGCGAGCCCAACAGGCCGCCCCTTGCGTTTCGGGTCACGCCCCCTTGAGAGTGTGTCCAGACTGAGGCCTATCAGACCAAGACCACTATAGAACAACCCATCTGGTTTGAGCCAAGACTTGGTTGGGTCGGGCAAGACCGTGTCGGGCTGAGTTGGTCGGACCGGACCCAGACCCCCTAGCTGCAGTTCCTCTTAATGGTCCATAACTCAAAATATTGGCATCCGTTTGAGGAACCGTCAAAGGCTCTAGGACCCTCGAAGCGATATAGTCTTTTAATTATTCTACAATTTAGTTTTGGAGATAGCTGGAGTATAGATGGTTTGGATCGAACATGAATTTAACCAGGACCTCGCAACTAAAATGCTTATAACTCACCGACCGGGCGTCCAATTGACACACCGTCTATCGCGTTGGAACCCTTACGACATTTGTTTTCTTTGGGTTACTCCTTTTTTTGTAGATTATCGGTATTCTAGGTATGACCGATATCTCTAGGGGTATTTTCTATGTTGATCGAGCACACTAAGTACAAAGAATCATGTGGCTTGTTGTAACATGAAGAAAGAAAATTGATCCTATGTGGGAAAGCATCTATCAATCTTGTGTGGGTTAACATCAATCAGATCCTATGTGGGTCAGTGCTTAGTGATCCTATGTGGGTCAGCGCATACTGATCATGTGTGCCTCAGATCCTGTGTGGGTCAGTGGGGGTTATTACCTATCAATCATGTGTGGGTCATCAGTAGTTCCTTTTTAATAGAATAAGATGATCTAGATTAAAAATAATCATCTATATTTCTAAACATAATTTATACCTAGGTGAGCTAAGTCTTTTACCTTCATCATGTTAACTTTATGGTGTTACCTTTGGGGTACTTCTATCTTTGTGGTGTTACATGTGAGGTACTTCTATGTTAGTGGTGTAACCTGGGTGGTACTTCTAATTTCATGGGGTTACCTATGTGGTACTTCTATCTTCGTGGTGTTACCTATGTGGTACTCTATCTTTGTGGTGTTACCTATGTGGTACTCTATCTTTGTGGTGTAACCTGTGTGGTAGTTCTATCTTCATGGTGTTGCCTGGGTGGTACTTCTATCTTGCTGGTGTTACATGTGTGGTACTTCTATCTTCGTGGTGTTACATGTGTGGTACTTATATCTTCATGGTGTTACCTATGTGATACTTCTATCATATTGGTGTTGTCTGTGTGGTACTTATAACTTCGTGGTGTTAATTGTGTGGTACTTCTATCTTCGTGGTGTTACATGTGTGGTACTTCTATATATGTGGTGTTACCTGGGTGGTACTTCTAATTCTGTGGTGTTACCTGTGTGGTACTTCTATCATCGTGGTGTTACCTGTGTGGTACTCTATCTTCATGGTGTAACCTTTGTGGTACTTCTATCTTCATGGTGTTACCTGTGTGGTACTTCTATCTTGCTGGTGTTACCTGTGTGGTACTTCTATCTTCGTGGTGTTACCTATGTGGTACATCTATATTCATGGTGTTACCTGTGTGGTACTTCTATTTTTGTGGTGTTACATGTGTGGTACTTCTAACTTCATGGTGTTACCTGTGTGGTACTTATACCTTCGTGGTGTTGCCTTTTTGGAATTCTTCCCTCATGCGTGAGATGAGTATATCATGTTAACTTAGTTATATAAATGGTCATATACCTAAGTAGTGTTGATGTCTATTGCTTCGTGCTTTGAGATTGAGGTCTTATTTGTAGTTATTCCTTTGAGGAACTCTGGGAGACCAATGGGGGTCTCTGGGTTTCTACTGAGTGTCGTTATATTCACCCCTGCATGGGCTATGCCCTCACATTATTATGTCATTTTCAGATGATGGACAGTGTTGATCGAGCCTGTGGGATCCAGGACTGGACAGTACTTAGCAGAAGAACATTTGGCGTGATGTGAGGTAGGGAATACTGATCATGTGATGTAACTACCCTTCTGGTAGGCTCCTCGATGGACGATCCAAGTGTAGTTTTTCACTTTTTAGTTTTATTTGTACTTTTCAGTTGGGCTTGTATTCCGACCCCTTTACTTTTGGCACTCCCTCTACTTTAAGCACAGTTTTCTACTATAGCAGTTTACTTCATGGTTTCTTCTTGTTGTATTCTTGGACTATGTGTGTATAGGTTAAAAGGAAATACCTTCATGTTTTAGGGATACACTTTTATGGTGCTAGATGCCATCCCCTAGCCTATGGAAGGTAGGCATATGGTGGTCACGGAACATGCACTAGGGGACGGGTCGTGAAAAATTGGTATCAGAGAAGTCGATTTTACCGAAGAACTTGGACTCTGATCTTATTTATGTGGAAAAATTGTCATGTGTTATTAGTGTGGTTTTCAGTTTAGAGAATCTAGTGTTGGTGTGGTGGCCCACGTATCCATACACCAGGACCGTGAATTCTGATTTCCGACTCAGTACACGGAAACACTGATTGCGTGAGTTTTTTAAAAGTTTTTCTTGTGATATCCTAGAGTCATCTCACCAGGTATAACTTATTGACTTTGTCCCACCTGAATTCATTCAGGATGCCGCCACGTAGACAACCATCTAGGATTCCCAATAGAGTACACGATGAAATTCCACCAAGCGATGAAGCCTCGGTGCAAGTCCCTCTTACGGCGTTAGTACCTTCAGATGGTGTACCAGCTGCACCACTACCAATTGGGTAGTATTTACCACCATCCCCACCAGTAGAGGATGCACACTGACTAAGAACATGGAACGAGTTTCAGCGGTATAGGTCACTGAGGTTTCGTGGTGAGATGGAGCTACAGGCGGTTGAGGACTGGCTGGAGGTTGTGGATAGAGTTTTTCTCTTAGTTGGAAAACTAGATGATATGATGGGGATCCTAGCTGCCAGTCTATTCGAGGGAGCAGCTGGGAGATGGTGGTGTTTGAAACTCTAGATACATGATGAAGAAACCCTCATCTGGGTGGACATAAATGGTATTTTTAGGGGATGTTTCATCTCAGTGACTCTACACTTAGTGCATTTATAGGAGCTGTTGCACTTACAGCTGGGCAGCATGACTGGGGCCCAATAGTCGGTGACGTTCACTGATTTCTCCCTTTACTCCACCTAAATGTTACATGAACCTTTCTTCAGGGCCCAGACCTTTGACCAGGGTCTACGACGGGAGATCAGAGCATTGATGATATCGCATAGCATTACGACGTAAGTTGGGGCACTAGAGAGAGAACTTTTGGTGGAGAGCTTCATAGCTGAGCAGGCACCGATAGAGAGAGCCACCACCAGACGTCAGGTAACAGATTCATCTACCGCAGGAAGTAGAAGGATGACGCAGTGTCCCAATCGGGCCAGAACTTCTTATGGACGACTTCAGGATACATGGTCAGTGGTGTGGGGCTCACGTGATAGAGAAGGGAAGATTAAGAGTCGGAAGTGCTACTCGTGTGGCGGGCAAGGTCACATGTCTCAAAACCACCCAACCCACCATATGTATGGACTGCAGACAGTCGAGAGACCACCAAGGAAGTGGAATAGATTCTATAGAGGAGGATCACATGTATCAGGGGAACATGGAAGAGGATCTAGTCATGTAGTAGGTGGTGGGTGGCGATTCGATGTTCTACCGCCACCACCTCCAGGTGGTTCACCCTGACCACAAGGAGTAGGTGGACAGGGACAAGCTCAGCTCCATGTAGCTTAGGACTACGACAAAGGCACTCTAGAGATTATTAGAGGTACGGTCTGTGTCAACTCCACCTTAGTTGCAGTACTTATAGACACACATATTTTCATCCGTCTTTTATTTCCACGCCCCCCATTCGGATCTCAGAGATTTTAGTGGAGTAGTTGGCTTGATCCTCAAGGATAGCGACTTCTATGGTAGGGGATTCGATGATTAGACACTGGTTCCAGTAGTGTGTACTTACTCTAGGATGCAATAGATTCGGTAGAGCTCTTCTAGTAGTGGCGTCTAGGCCTTACGATGTCATCCTAGGTGTGGAATGGTTATCCACATTCCATTCCTAGACTGACTGTATTAGGTGCAATGTGCGATGTTCCCACTAGGATGGGACTAGGTTTTCCTTCACCGTTGATAAGGGAACCATTGCATCATATGATAGACTTACCCAAAGGAGGGTGCATCCGATCACACTTTAGTTGGCTAGCCTCACCCTCAGAGTAGTTGGTTGTGAGATTCCAAGCTTTCATGTAGTGGTGAAACAGTATGATGATGTATTTAATGATGAAGTTCTGGGACTACCTCTACATAGAGAGGTGGATTTTCACATTGAACTGTACCCTATGACAACACCGATATCTACTCCAGCATATTAGATGTCTCTCCCGAATCTTCGTGAGTTACGGGTACAGTTGGAGGACTTGCAGAGGAAGGGGTTCATAAGGCCTATTGTTTCTCCATGGGAAACCTCGATTTTTTCCAAAAAGAAGATGGGAGTTTGGGACTATGTGTTGACAACCGGCACCTGAACAAGGTGACTGTAAAGAGAAAATATCCACTTCTGAGAATTTATGATATTTTCAATTAGCTGAAGGGAGCTCATTGGTTTTGGAAGATAGACCTCAGATCAGGCTATCATCATCTCAGAGTATGCGAAGAGGATGTGTAGAAGACGACCTTCAAATGTCGGTATGACCACTATGAGTTTTTGGTTATGCCATTCGGTGTGAGCAATGCCCCTACATTGTTCATGAGACTCATGAACAATATCATCCAGCCATAACTTGATCACATTGTGGTGGTCTTCATTGATGACATCTTGATATACTCAACTATGGAGGAGGAGCATTACAATCATTTGTAGATAGTTCTGGATACACTCTAGGAGAACCAACTTTATGGTAATCTCTCGAAGTGCCAGTTCTGGATATGAGAGGTTTTCTTTTTGGGACATGTTATCTCAAAGGCTGGAGTGGCAGTGGATCCAGTGATGATAGAGGTTGTACTTTCTTGGGATCTACCTAGGAGTGTGACTGAGGTGCAGAGTTTCTTAGTGTTGGATGGATACTACCAGAGATTCGTGCCTAACTTTCCCAGAGTTGTGGAACACTTTTTAGCATTAACAAAGAAGGGACACCCTTTGTTTTGACGGAGAGATGCCAACAGAGTTTACAGGGGATGAGGCAGATACAAAAAATTTCCCCCATCTTGAAGCTACTAGAAGAGGGCATTGGGTATGTAGTCTACTGCGATGCATCTGGGACCAGACTTGGGTGTGTCTTGATATAGGAGTGAGTGGTGATCACCTACGTCTCACGACAGCCGAGGCAACATGACCATAACTATGATACCCATGAACTAGAGTTAGTAGTAGTGGTCTTCACCCTAAAGATGTGGAGAGATTACTTGATGGGAGAACGTTTCACAGTCTACTCTGATCACAATAGTCTCAGGTATATCTTCTAACAGAAATACCCGAACCTGAGAAATCATCGATGGCTAGAGTTCCTCCAGGACTATGACTTTGAGCTAGTCTATACTCCTGGGAAGGGGATCGTGGTAGCAGATGCACTTAGTAGGAGGTCTAGTCTATAGTTGCTGAGTGAGGAGACATAGTAGCTTTCCACATTTCACATATCATTTGTGGATAGAGATAGAGTAGCATACCACTTGTATATGACTGTCACACCCCCACTTCTTCAGCGAGTTCGAGAGACACAACTTGGATACATTGAAGGTGAGGATCGACGTGCTTATATATCCTCAGGATAGGCACCTGAAGGATTTTCTAGATGTGGGGAGCACGTCATCCTCTTTAAAGGACGAACCATGGTACAAGTGGCACTATGGGAGGAGGTGTTGAGGGAGTTCCATACGTCCCCTCTGGTGGTATATCATGGTGTGGCGAAGATGTACAAGGACATTCGGCATCAGCACTGGTTGCTGGGAATGAAGTAGTGGTAGATTTTGTTTCATGATGCCTCTCTTGTTAGCAAGTGAAGGTTGAGAATCGGGTTCAAGTAGGCTTAGTGCAGCCACTAGAGGTGCTGGAGTGGAAGTGGGAAAGAATTTCCATGGAATTTTTGACAGGGATTCCCCATACATCCAGGGGACATGATTCCATCTGTGTGATAATTGATAGACTAACTAATTCCTCCCACGTCCTACCTATCCGAGAGTAGGGATCAGTAGAGGCCTGGGAAAGCCTCTACATACAAAATTTTTTGCGACTTAATGGGGTTCCATTGATGATTGTCTCTGACCATGATGCACATTTTATTATCGGTTGTGGAAAGGATTAAAAGAGGTGTTTGGATCTCAGCTACATTTGAGCACAACCTTTTATCCACATACGGATGGTCATATAGAGTGGACCATTCAGAAACTGGAGGACATGCTATGTGCTTGCATCCTAGATTTTGGCAGTAGTTGGGAGGATCACTTTCCCTTGGTGGAGTTCGCATACAACAACACTCCACCATCGGTATGGCACCATTTTAGGCCTTGTACGGTCGACTATACAGATCATCACTATGCTAGATGGACCAAGGGGAGTCAGCACTTATGGGTCCAAAGTGGGTACGATCTACCACTAAGAAGGTTCAGGTCATCTGGAAGCAGATGAAGAATACATAGTAGAGATAAAAGTATTATAATGATAGGAGGCAGAGACCTTTGGAGTTCGAGAAGGGAGACAATGTCTTCCTACCGGTCTCACCTCGACGTGGTTTAAAAATATTTGTTTGAGGTGGAACGTTATTTCTGAGGTTTATTAGATCATTTCTGATACTTCTGAGGATATTTTAGGTGGCATACCGCTTGGCATTTCCAACACAGTTGGAGAGGGTGCATGACGTTATCCATGTATCCTAGCTAATGAGAGACAAGCATGACCCATCTCACATCATCGACCAAGGTGAGATGGAATTTGATGATGGGGTGGAATTTATGAATTTTCTAGTGGAGATTGAGGATCGATAAGAGTGAGTCCTTCGTGGACTATCGATACCTATGGTGCACTATTGGTGGAGGCACAATAACCTCTAGGAGAGCACTTAGAAGTGGGAGGCTCAGATTTGTGCTCAGTACCCCCATTTTTTTCTTAGTTTACATTGTGTCTTTCGGGGGTGAAAGGCCCAAAGGTGGGGAGAATGTAATGACCATGATTTTCCATGTAATTGTTTTTTATTATATGGAATTATTATGAGTCTACAAAAATTGAAGGTGTGTGATTCCAATTCTTGGTGTGCCCGAATTTAATTTCTGAACTTTTTTAGGTATGTTCAGTAAATGTGCAAGTGGCATTTTCAAAATTTTGAACCAGTGATCAGATTAAAAATCTGAGGGCACCATTAAATCCATAGTGCCAAGATTCACTTAAAGTAGGTTTGGAGAAAAAAAAATTAGATTTTGGACTTTTTTTAAAAAAATAGGAATAAATAAAATAAATTTGTTATTTTATTCTTTCTTTAATTCCAACGGACAAGCGACAGTGGGGGAACAAGAATGTTTCAAGGCATTAAATGGATTTACCTTTCAAATCCTATGTAACAGTGTCATTGGGAATTAGGAAGGTTCCCAATAAATGAACCCTCATAAATCCCATGAGTGTTAGACACCCTCCCCCTCTCCTATGTATATGGAAATTGGATAGAGGTATCTACACTACTTCTCTAAACAATTATGTGCTAATAATGTTCCACGATGTAAAACCCTTAGAGGATGGAGCCGGTTCTAGTGGGTAGTGAGGGGTGACACTGAACCACGAATCGAAGGATTCCATACGAGCATGTGTCGTTGGAAGCTTGTTGCAGGAAATATGAACACCAACCCACTTCCTCAATCTTGGTAATTATCCATCGTTCTTGAAGTAGGGATTTATTTTTGTAATAATTTCAATGGATTATTTAATCAAATCCTCTTGATATCAATCTAATGTAGAGGGAATGGGCCAAATGAACTATGTATAGACCTTCCTCCCTTGTTGAAATTTTGGTACGTTCATCAGAAACATTATCTTAAGGTTGGGTGAGATCTTAGACAATAGATGATAGCGGTGACAAACACCATCCAACTGCAATGGAGGCAACATGCTTTAATGCTGCGTAGGAGGAGGCCAGGACACTATGTCACGACAGTCAGCAGAGTAGTCGGCACCAGCCGGTTACAGAGGTGATGCGGTGCGTTGTCACGTGAAGCCAGCGGAGAAGGGCCACGACCTTCTAGCCATGGAGGGGTCAAGAAGGGCATCCAAAAATGTCCCACTACAGGTGGAAGTAGCGTCACACAACAACGCGCCACCAGAGAATCCGTAACTCCGATGCCGTGCCAACGGGACCCGCAGGTCACCTAGAAGTGCCCCTTAGGCACTGTCGCTTCGCCTTCCAAATAGAGAGGGGGTCGTTCCCCTTCCGTACCAGCTCGGGCGAACCTCCTGAGCCAGCATACCACACCTCGTCATAGGCCAAGCCGTGCTGGTTAGGGGACCGCGCTCCGCTGCGGGCCAGGCCGCGTGAGCCCTACAGGTTGCACCTCCATGGGTCGTGCCACGTGAGACCAGCGAGCCACCCTCTTGTGGTCCGGGCCGGGCTGATCCCAACAGGTCGAGCCCACCGTGACGCAGACCTACCAGGTCGGACCTATTCTGGGTTGGGTAGGCCCAGATCGGGATGGTCTTACCGGGTTGGACCAGACCAGATCCCGACAAGGCCCAGTTCCAATTAAAGGGCCATAACATGAAATCTGGGCATCCGTTTTACGTAACCTCTATGGTGATAGGACCCTTAGAGTGATATGGTATTTTTAGTATACTCAACATTATTTTTGGCAACAGTTGGAGTATGGTCGGGTTGGATTGAACCCGAATCCAATTGGGACCTCAGATCTAAAACACTTATAACTCATAGATTGGGCATCCGATTGGCGCGTCGTCTTTCACGTTGGAACCCTTACAACATGGAGGTCCTTTGGGTTACTACTTTGTGGAGATTAGTGGTTGTATAGGTATGAACAGTGACTCGAGAGGAAGATTCTATGCATCTTGAGCACACTGTGTGTGAAGAATCCTATGGCTGGCTGTAACATGATGTAAGAAAAACAATCCTAAGTGGGTCAACATCCATCGATCCTGTGTGGGTCAACATCTATCCGATCTAGTGTGGGTCAGTGCTCAACGATCCTGTGTGGGTTAGTGGATACCGATCATGTGTGGGTCAGATCCAATGTGTTTTAGTGGAGGTTATTACCTATCGATCTTGTGTGGGTCATCAGTAGTGCCTTTTTAACAGAATAAGATGATCTAGCTTTCGACTAATCATCTATATTTTTGTTCATAAGTTATACCTGGTGTGATATGAGTCTTTTACCATCGTGGTGTTAACTTTGTAGTGTTACCTATTTGGTTATTCTATCTTCATGGTGTTACCTTTGTGGTACTTCTATCTCCATGGTTTTACCTCTGTGTTACTCTATCTTCATGGTGTTACCTATGTGGTACTTCTATTTTCGTGGTGTTACCTGTGGGGTACTTCTATCTTCCTGGTGTTACCTATGTGGTACTTCTATATTCATTGTGTTACATGTGTGGTACTTCTATCTTCGTGGTGTGACTTATATGGTGCTTCTATATTCGTGGTGTTACCTGTGTGGTACTTCTACCGTCATAGTGTTACCTTTGTGGTATTCCTCCCTCATGCGTGAGATGAGTATATTTTGATAACATAGGTATTTGTATGGAAATATACCTAATTAGTTTTAATGTCTATCGATTTTTGAATTGAGATTGAGGTCTTTATTTGTGTTTATATCTTTGTGGAACTCTAGGAGACCAACAGGGGTCTCGGGGTCTCTACTGAGTATCGTTATACTCACCCTTGCACAAGCTGCGTCAACACCTTGTTGTGTCTTGTGGAGACGAAGGACAACATTGATCAAGGATGAGGGAGCCAGGACTATACGGTACTTGGAAGTGGACCATTTGGTGTGATATGACATAGGGAAAACTGATTGTGAGTTGTACCTACCCTTCAGGTGGGGTCCTCAGTGGAAAATCTCAGTGTTGTTTTTCACTTTTTAGTTGTATTTGTTCTTTTAAATTGGGCTTGTATTCCGGACCCTTTACTTTCGACACTCCCTCTACTTTCAACATTCTTTTTACTATAATAGTATACTTCATGGTTTCTTCTTATTGAGTTCATGGAAATTGTGTCTGTACAGGATAAAAGGAAATGCCTTCCCATTTTAGGGGCAAGCCTTTCTGGTGCTAGTCTCCATCCCCTGGCCTATAGAAGGCGGGCTTGGGGTAGTCATGGAACATGCCCTGGGGGATGGATCGTGGAAATACTTATGAATATTTTAAAAACTACCTAAAATTGGGAATAATATCATTCACCTAAATAACTTCTCAATTAGAAGTTAAGAAAATATTGGGACATGATGATCAAAGAACATACCGACTTGAATTCAATGAGGCTGATGGTATTTGATTCTGAGATCAAATGAAAAATCTGGATAAAATATAATAAAAAACATAAAAGGATCTCTTATTGATTAGGTACTATCCAAAAAAGAAATAAAAGAAATAGGTTTATAATTTTTAATTTTTTAATGAAAATGGTAATTTACCTGAGAAATAATCGGCTTCACAGTTTAGTCGTAAGGTTGGAAAAACGGTGCGTCAGCTGTTCACCCTTCATTATCCATAGGGGAACCCCACATGGTTTCATGTGCATAGTTTGACTAACTGCATGCAATTTGTACATCACATCTCTTTTAAAAACTATAAATGGAATGTATGGAAATGCGCCTCTGGATGCATAGTTTCCTCAAATAATGTGTGTCTTATATGAGTCTTAGACCACCTCACATGGTTCTGCCAAACTATGTGGCTTGGGTTGTATAGTATCTAATAACCATGTGCCCCATATTCCTTTATCCAAATGATGGGTTTCATTTTACGGGAAATTCCTAGACACCCCCAAAACTCTGGTTCTCTCACTAATAACCCAAATTAGTTCTAAAACAAGGTTTTCACCTGAAAAAATATAAACCACATTGAAAAACTCAGTATGTTAATATCTTCCCTTTAATGCAATTCGTCCTCAATTTTTCCTTCTAATGGTGGTCATGAATTTAATAATAATAACTCTGGCCAATGAGAATGCACATCAAGATCTTACTCTAAAGTCTCATCCTATAAATAGTCATGATTTCCTAACATATATACTAGAGGAACTAACTGTACATGGATAAAATTGATTCTCATATCAATAATAAGAATAGGATGATCCATAAAGCAATTGACAACCAATAACTGCATCTCATCTAGATACAGAATCTGAGACACTTCTGAGAGATAATGGTGAATATAAGATGCATGGAAGATGTCATGCATGGATCTATACCACTGAGGATATTGTAACTATTAGTATATAGGATATAATCTCTACATAATCATGAATGGACTTTCATATTATGGTGAAATATTACCGTATATCTTAGTTCATTTGTGTCTGATCCATATTGAAATACGAAAAAAGACCTGGTCCCCAACACCAAACTCTATAAGTCATCTAAAATTATCGGTTTAAGATTTTATTCAAGAGTGTGAAGTGTCAATCCATTTCCAAAACAACTATACCTACATCAAAGTCACAAAAAATGAGACTCGGTCATAGTAACACTTCCTCACCTATGTCTATCCATCACAAGGGAGTTCAGAATGGATTACATTACAAAGCCTCATAATGTGACATTTTTATACATGCATGATATCTATTATTGTAGGTGAACTCAACTATGAGTATATGCATCTCCCACAATCCCATAAAATTTAAGACACATCATATGATCATGTACTCAAGACCATATATTGTGCACTGTGATGGTACATTAGTCTGAAGGTGGTATGCCATGTTCAGAAGAACTTGTGCCCCCAAATCTTTATCAATACTATTCCTGAATTAAGACATAAAATTGGCATCCATATCTAAAATGATTGTAATAGGTACACCATGAATCCACACTATCTGATAAATATACTGAATTCCATTCTCATCAACTTATATGGCCTCCATGATTAGTATGAAAAGAGATATTGTAATGAGTATATCCACTAGAACCCAAACGACATCACTACTATGAGGAAACCCTAGAAATATAGTCATGAAATCCATTACCACATCATCCCATTTCCACTCAATAAATTGGTAACTTCATTAAAAGATTATCTATTCATTTATGTTCACCTTTCACCTTCTGATTGGTGGAACACATCATGAAAGAATATCTACCTCATGTTTCATCTATGACCACCAATACATTTATTATAAATCATTATACATCTTGGTAAGATCTGTATGTACTTACCAAAATGAGGCAATTAAATCCACCATCGAGTAATTCATATATCCACTAAAACCCAAAAAATACTATGTATACTCAGGATGACATCAATACGTAGAGTCCTACTAGGAGTTATTTCCTCACCTACAACACTTTCCCATAGGACTAGACCCTCATAATCTAAAATGTACCTCATCCTTACTCTATAAAGAAAGTTAGAGGTCATAAACAAGGATACAAGAAAATTGTTTCTTGACGTATCCTGAACCTCCCAGTGAATCTCATAAAAAAGGAAATATGTTGTCACTTGCTACTAGCCTCCTGAAATTCATTTATCTAGGTCCTCCTGCTCAGTGTATCACCACCTGCATTTCCCATTACATGCATATAGGCAATCTCAAAGTTAAAATAAGGTAGGAAATCACCCTACATTAACTAACTTAGAGTCAAATCATGCTATGTCAATACAATATTGAGGCTATTATGGTTTTTTTACACCAAAAAATCATAATAAATTGTCTATCTAACAGTGTAAATAGTGTAGAACATCAGCTAACACAAGACCATGAATCTGGTAGTACCTCTTGTGTAGGCTCAACTTCCAAGACCCCACACACCTTGAATCTATAATTCTTCATCATAACTATACCATTCTCTATACCCAATGTGTTATAATGCACAATGTATCTTTTACCCATGGAATAATTTACACATCTTCTGAATTTAGTCTTCCTTTAAGAACCTAAAAGTATATCTCATAGTTTTCTGACCATAGATTCTTCACACCTTTCTTATTCAAGACAGTAAAATATTATTCTATTTGTGATAAGTCCTATATAAAATTATTGTAATATCTTTATATCCCCAAGAATCTCCATATGTCAATGACATTCTTGGGCTATGCCCAAGAAACTATTTATACCACCTTCTATAAGTCAACTAATACTATTATCTCTGAGATAATATGATCTAGGGTGTTATTATTATCCATAAAAAAGTGTCACTTTCTGTGGTTTTCAATAACTTATTTTCTATCAGTGTATCCAAAATGATATCAATATTTTTGTCATGGTCATGTGAATTGTGTGAAAACAACAAGATATCATCCAAAAAAACAACCACAAATAAATCCCAATAAGAATGGAAAACATGGTTCATGAGTAGCATGAAAATTGTTACCAGATTCATGAAACTAATCAATATAAAAAGATACACAAATAGACCATACCAACAATAAAAATCATTAATATGTATGTTTACCAGTCCAACACACACATAAAGATCAATAGATCTCAAACCTATTTTTGAGAACACCCAAACTCCTCATCGATGGACAAAAGTTCTTCTAATCATGGTAAGGGATACGAGTTTGTGATTATTATCTAGTTAATCATTTGATAATCCGCACATATCCTGAGGGTACCATCCACCCTTTTCAAATAAAGGTCCACCAAACCCTATGGATAAGTATTGGGTCATATAAAATATTTTTTCCTCCAAGTACTCTAGATTCCTCTTGAGCTCTTAAAACACCATATTATCCATCATGTAAGGAGGAATGGACACCGATGAAGCTCTAAAGACCAGATCAATAGTGAACTCTACCTCTATCTTAGATGTTGAATCTAAAAAATCATATAGGAAAAAATCATTAAAAAGTCAACCCTTAGAGAGAAATCTACCTGACATGATCCCTGGTCATCCAGATATTAATTAATAATATGAGATATCATCCTACCTAAAACATGATGTTGTGTTCCATCTCATCTCACATGTATAAGAAATTCACCCCAGTGGATAAAAACTCCACCCCATGGGAATATGATGTTCACCCTTTATAGATAGAAATCATCATAGGGATCATAAGAAATTAGAAATTCAATTCTGGGTTTGAAGTCAAACTCGACCACCTAAAGGGAAATAATATCCCATATAATTTGAAACTTTTCAATCTCAAGGGGGTCTCCCTCCAATAGAAAACACCCTTTTTCCCAATCCCCACTAGAGAATCAATGTTCATAAAACCTAGATAAAACTAAACAAAAATACCACTTCTTTCCACAACTGGTATAGATATAAAGCAATGAGATGATGCTATATTAAAAAGAGAAGACACTGGAATAGAGTCTACTAAAATCATACCACACACCATGGGAATCCTTGTACTCTACTACTAATGTGTAGATTTTAAAGAATATATGTGGCATAAACTATATCCCTATGACAAAATCTCACTATATGGAGTTGGAACTCTCTTCTATCTTGGTATAGCTGGTGCATGGCTATGTTGACCATAATGAAAACATCAACCTGATGAAAAATCACCACCCAAGATCCTAGCCTAACATGGAGCTGTGAATCTCATGCATGAACCCAGTATTGGATTCGATCCCCTTCAACTAAATGATAGAGGGAATATCTTGTAAAAAAATTACATGTGGGCCATCCTACTAAAATTATTATAGATAATTGGGTCTTAATCACACAAATTTCTCATCTTCCCCATCTTACACACTAATGAAAAAAATTAGCTACCAAAAATAACATTTAATATGGTAATCCTCTCATGTGATGCCTGAAAATAGCGTTTCTTTCCACTGGAAGATGAACCAATAGTTTGAGAGTCTAAAAAAAATATATTATGTACCCCCCATATTAACTAATTTTTTCCCTATAATATGCACCTAATTAACACTCTCAGTAATAATCACCAATTGTAACACATTAATATATGATCGAAAAATATCTCTAATACCTTCATTGAAGCATCTATCCCTCAATGCCAAATCAACAAGATATATCATCCCAAAAAATGTAGCTTTATAAAGCATACTGTATATTTCATAACAGTCCTCATACCCTAATCTAAATGAAAAAATTCACCATCCCTTTAATCTCTCAGGGTCTTTAGAAAACATATTCATAGAACATGGTTTATAAATCATCCCCAACCATATCTGACAACCTATCAACCTCAATAAAAACATCCCACCAGTACTTTTCTTCCCCCCAATGAATATATGTCACAATATTCACTCTCTTATTAGATGATTTTTATAGATGATTCAAAATATAAGAGGTAGTCTCTAGCCATATGTTAGTAGCCTATGATCATTCAACCCCTAAAAACATGGTAAGATTCTACTTCTAGAACACATGTGTCAGCTCTTCTATAGATGAGGAAGGCTACGGTGCACCTAGAAAATGACACATAAATTGCCTGAAACCCTGCATGTACTATGCCATTTTACTTGCTTATGATAATATTATTGGTTACAAAACTTTTACAATAGGAGGATCTACTTGTATCCCATGGACCACCACATCCAGAGTATGGTCGTCACCTCCCTCCTGGTATACGAATAGAGGTCATCGTGTTGGAATGTCTCTTCAATGCTAATGGAATTCCCCTAAAAATATTTTTAACACACGATCATATATAAAATCATATAATGAGTCAAATAATTTCTAAAAATAAATCACAAAACTCTTAACAATCCTAAATCCAGAACTACATAGGAATAAATAGTCTTAATCCTCAATAGAGACATAACATAACACCCTCTAAAAATATGGTTTCAGGTCAAGTTCTTGGTTTCAATATTTATATTTTTATTGGAATTCAAATTCATTTTACAATTCTCATTAAATGGTTGAAACAAATGTTTCACCACATACGATATATAAGGGCCTATACACCTCATGAACAGATATGAAGCATCCACAAAATACAATCCTTAACATGTTTCCATCCATGCAACCAATGGACTATGACTCAATGCGACATATTTTTCTTCATAGGTTTTATATTATAACCTAATAAGGGAGAAATGTTTTTAAGTTATGACATGTACTCAATGTACTAACCATGTATCTCAGTTCCCTACACAAATTAACCTTCTCAATAGAAGGTATATCTGAAAAGTTATATATCACAAAGTTATGAATTCCAACAATGCATCCTATATGGATTAAAATAATTACTGTAATGTGAATCAATACAGGTTTTTAATATGATGAATGATATAAATAAACTCATATCATCAAGAATTAATAAAATATAGCACTAAATTATATAAATAATAGAATTATAATTTATTTTCATCACATAATGGTGGAATAAAATCAACTGTAATAGAAAAAATATAGAAAAAAATAATTTCTATTACATGAAATTTGGATTTTTTCCATATATGGGTTTTCTCCTTCGATGAACAACCATTTAAAAAATTCCAATCCTTATTAAACACTATATATCTCTCAAAAAATTAAGAAAACTAGAATAGAAAATGATCTGATACCACTTTGTAACCTCATGACCCAGATTCTACTATATTATTCTCTAAGCTAGTGTGTCACATGTCCCCAAGCGCACATCCCTAAACACCAGAGGCTATCAACTAGATTCAAGGTCCCAGGGTCTGTCTATGGGAAGACTATTGACTTATATTAGAGTGTAACCCAATTGTATTAAACCAATCAGTCAGTAGCAGGTGTAGTAAATCAACCAAATAGAATATAAACATTCAAGACATGAATACATAAACAATTATAAAAGTAAACTCTTATACAAATGATTATCATTGCATTTGTCAACAAAACATGATAATAGGTAAATAAGAATCCAGTGAAATACATGTATCAAAACGTATAAAAGACAAAAAAAACTATCAAAACTATCATCTCAATCCTCGCTCTACATTGTTTTTCACTACTTTAAATCATAAAACACATAAATAATCATATAGCGGGTGATTTCTCCAGTCCCTACCTGCATCCAACACGTATGTGAGGGTAACCAATGGGGGCCTAAACATAGTGTGAGATAAAAATCAATATGTAACCTCCAACGATGTTAATAAAAAATTTAATTTTTGTGGTTTTAAAAAAGTATTGTACAATATATCATATATATAAATGTATTAAATTTAAAGATCCCATATCACATGTGATACTTTCAATCCAAACAATTATCCCACCAAACAATAGTCAATATCATATGACAAGGTAAACAATAAAATTAAAATAATAAAGTGACGATATTCAGTCTACCCACTAGGGTAAAATAATCATCTAGGGATATCTATGAAGCATAAAAAATTCAACATAAAAAATTCCTTCAAAATTGGTGTAAAAAAACTACAATTACCTCATTTTATAATTTATTGTATAATATTTACCATTCTCACACCCTATAATCCAAATCATCCACAATTCCCACTCTATGAAATCAAAATGTTTTACAGTGTATATATATATAAATTATATGTTAAATAAAATACTCCTTAAATCATGGATGATATAAGAACCACATTCTAGAATCCTTTTTGTTATATAATATATTTAGTGATATTATTCAAACCATTCATTATCTTGAAAAAAAATATTTAAATAGTGAATAAAAATAATTTAGGAATATTATAAATGATTATATGATGTATTCATTTCATTGTATATGTGAATAAATATTTTCAGAAATATTAATTAAGCATTGGTAATTTTTATAAAATATGTTATGATTTAAAATCTATATTTTTCTAGTAAATGATGATTTTAATTAAAAATTAAATTTATAATATCGGGGAAACTATTTTCATGAAAATGAGATCATTTTTTAATTGAATAAATCAAAAAAAAATTATAGTGATTCTTTGGTATTTTTCTAAAATAGTTTATGTTTCATATAATAGAAAAATATGGTAATTTTTCAGATAAACATATATACATTTTATGATAAATACAATATTCCTTGATTCATTGATTATGTAGGCATAATAATAGATTATCCTACTTATTTATATAATATATTTAGTCATAATGATCAAATAATCATAGTCTTAAACCAAAATACTAAACTAATAAATTAAATAATGAGAAAACACCCCTCTCCTCAATTATAAATACCACCCTCACCACATCTTCTCCTTGGACCATAAAATATTTGATCCCCATCCAAATTTTACCCAATAATATTTTCAAGTCCCTTAACCCACTTTTATAATCCTCTAGTATCAAGAAAATACAAAAATAAGTCCACCTAATAATGTTCTGAAGGAGAATGTTTTAATAGGTAAAATCCTCAGCTTTTTCTTTTAATTTCTTTTCGAGTTATTTTATTTTCATAATCTATTAAAACCTACACTAATGCAAGCAGAATGATAACTCATGTACCTTATATATAATGTAATTTTACTATTCTAATGGAATAATCCATCATCAAACCCCTCCACCTCTACCTTATTTTCAAAAAAAAATAAAATTCCATCCATGAGGGGTTCAATTATCACCTTCAAGGAAGAAAGGTTTCCATTTTACTTAACCACCTTCAAGGATAGTAATAAAACAATTAATATGTTTCAATTTTGATTAAAATTAATTATATAACATTTTTAATCATATCCAACTAAAATATATACATTATACTAAATGATAAAATAAAACATGATCATTATGACCAAAAAACACCAAAATTGAAATAAAACTATTATCATTAAATTTTTATGTAAATATTCATCATTATATAATATAACCAAAATATTTATGAAATAATTTAATATTTTTTATGCCCATTAATTACAAATAATTTTAATTCTGTATAATTATCCTTATTTAAAAAAGAATCCTACATGGATACAAGTGAAACCATCATGATATCCCAGAAAACGAGAACTCCCGAACAATGAAATTGAATTCTCTAACATCTCATAATGTGAATAAATGAGCTTAACTAGATTATAATGAATAATATATATATATATATATATGTTTTTAATTTATTAATTAATTAATATAATTTGATTGTCTATGATATTAAATAGAAGAAATCATTCGAACATACGCTAAGGGGAATTATCGATCCCAACTTCATTTCCTTGGGGATTTCCCACATTTAAATAAAATGGATTATGGATGTTTCATTATTTTTCCATGAATATCCTTTATTTACATTACCTTTTATTTTATGGGATATATAATTTTCAATCTGATTTTATGAAAAATGCGATGATTTTTAAAAAATAAATCTTTATTCTAAAAACACATCATTTACTTCTCCTAATATTGATTCTTCATCAGTTAAGATTATTTATTCATATAACATGTATGTTATTCTCTTTTTCTTTTTGGAACCACAAGTCTTATTCATTAATGTATGATTTATGAAAATCACATTAAACCCATTTCATTTCCATGGGTTATTCTATGTCTAAAATTGATATACTTTTTATGTGGAATTAATGATTATGTAAATGTTAGTACATGATGTATAAGACAAGAATTATATAGTTCTATAATGAATTGGGTACTATGATGTGTCTCATGTTATATGGTGCAATGATTATTAACATAATTGTATATTTCTCAAAATATTGATGTTATGAATATTCATATATGTTATGCATGAACATGCAGTTAGATTTATTCATAACTATGTGTGGTAGTTTACCACTAAGACATGATGTTTAATTTTTATAGATTTACATATTACATGCCTTTATTTGATGGTCCTATCATGATTATGATGTAATGATGATCCTTATATTCAACCATTTTATATTGATTCATGTATTAATATGATATCTTACTAGAATATTTTCTCACCCCTTTCTTTTATATATATCCTCAAGTTATTACATGTTATAAGGAGAATACAAGGTCCATTTAGAGGATATATAAGAAGTAATGAAATAATTTTTATTTTTTATTATATTAATTTTATGATTTTCCAACTTTTCACATGACACTAAACCTTTTGGATAGTATTTTTGGGGCACTTGTATGTTGTTTTTATTTAAAATGAATTAATAATCATCTAAAAAAAATTGGGTCTCTATATTTTGTTTTAGAACATGATATAAATAAATTTGGAATTAAGACTACAAAACCTTAGTTAACCCCCTTATCATGAGAATATGTATTTGAAAGACCTAAAGATTAATTTTTTTTATAAAATTATAAATATATGGATCCTACAAGATAGAACCTTAATGTTAATTTCACAAAGAAATAATTTTTTTTATTTATGACTTTTGGACTTATGTTTTGTTCAAATTTTTTCTATTTTATAACTTGATGGGAATGAGGAGAAACAAGGCCAAAAATATATGTGAGGGGGAATTCAACTATTTACCAAACTATTTCCCTAATTCCTTAGGTGGTGAAGTTCGTAAATTCATGGGGATTATTACCTGGCCATATCAGGATATGAACACTAACATGAATAATTTGGAATAACACCTTTCACATAAGAGGGAGAAACTCATTGTCATGTATTTTTTTGACAATGACCACTTACATTTAGTGGATCATCTGAACCACTCATCATAGAAAAGTTGGTCAACTTGTTGTATAAGATCTTTTCGATACATCGCTATTCAGATATAGATATGATGAATTTAGAAATTTAACATCTTGATGGAGAGGTCGATCAATAGTGGGCATAGATTAAAAACACCAAGAAGAGGGATTAAATTCAAGATATAAATGAGGAATAATTAAATATAATACTAATTAATAATAATTTACTTAGAATAGTAACATACTATACAATAAATACTTATATATTACTTCTAAATAGAATAATATGAATTAAAAAACCTAAAAAACCATTCCAGGACCATATAGGTTTACTTTCTTTAGAAATTGGGAATCTGAAACAACTGGTTCAAAAGACATCTACATTATCTACCAATTATTCCTTCATATCGAGAACCCTATTTGAAACATCCTAATTAATATTGTTCATCATATCCTTGGGAACATAAACATAAATAAGGGCAATATCAGATGGTTAGTAAGGTAGATATCATTCATATAATGATCATAATACATTTGAACATAACAATTGAAAATTTAAACCTTCGTATCAATGATCATGATATCATGTTATGGGATAAAACATTGATGTTCACAAAATAACATATTCCTAGAGTGAATAACATAATACATTGATTTTTTGGCATAAACATGAACATAGAAAATAATTTCCATCTTAGTAAAGGATCATTTCCAAGACCATCATAGTAGACATATTTCTTTACTGAATTGTGTTCAATCCCCATTCCATCACTATATTAATGAACTAAGATCATTTCTTGGTCCATCACTTCATTACTAAATTGAAATCATTTACCATTATACTTATGTCTATATAATTATATATAAATAATTTTCAAATGCATTGGAGGGATATATAGGTCACACATGTCACATAATGATAACCATACATATGAGTTCTAGAAGAACATAATCCACTCATCATATCTTAACCCATGAAATAAAATGGGTTTCATGAACATCATTCAATCATTACGTAAAAAATGTAAAAGAAATGGTATTAATAATTATATTTATATAATAAAAATAATAAAACAATTGATTGAATTATATATTATATGGATAATAAAGTTTAGATATCACTTGAATATAATTTTTGAGGAAAATATCATTTCTTCCTGAAATCATATTCTTTTCATAAAACACCACCAAAAATTAAAATGAAAATAATTACTTTAAAATAACCACATATGATTTCAAGACATGTTTGAAGTCATTAGGTTTTCATGTAAGAATAAAAATAAATTAATTCTGTATAATTTAAAAAAAAATATTCTCATAGTTTTTCCAAATTTTTTAAAAATTACCTTATTATGAAAACATCAAAATATTCCTTTCAAACAATTTCATAAAACTTTAGGAATGGGTATAAATAAAAAATAAAAAAATTTAGAAGAATATTAAAAATATTTTTCAATATATTTTTATAAAACAAGTAAATTGAAGACAAATATATCCAAATTAATACTTATATAGAAATAATCTCAGATAATATTGATTTTTTCAGTTAACCCTTTCCTTGTGTCTTATTTCCATAAAACAAAATCTAAAAATCCTATATAATTGATTAAATAATGTTATTTAATTACTCCTGAACCATATTAATTTTTATTATATCTTAAATGGTCATATTATCACCCATTGGTCAATAATATTTAATTATTACTCTTCTTTCAGGTGTTAAATGGTTTCTTTTCTTAAGAATGTTTTGTCATATAATTCCCTGTTATTTCCTATATAACAATATTCTACAATTTATAGAATGATATTAGGATAATATATTTATCATATTATTCATTCTATAAATTTTTATAATCATTATTTAATGGTTATTATGGAGAATGAGTCTCTTCACATTGTGGAGACGGTTGGTCATACGTATGCACGATTGGTGATATCATTACATTAATTATGAAATGGTATTGAAGTGGATAGAGTATATATTTTCTAGAAAAAATACAATTTCATAATAATTATATATATTTATTTTTTTCATCACTATACGCATCCATTTAAATTGGTGATAAAAAAAGAATACACTGTGATGTGGAGACTTAGGTCATACATATGCACGTGTGGGGATTTCCTTTTTTATAGGATGGATATAAGGAGGAATATGGTTGTTAAATAATCATAATAACATCTCAGAATATAGGTGATACTATATTAATTATTTTCAATCTAAACCACAAAATAATAGGATGCATAATATAAAATTCTCTTGAGAGTGTCGGTAAAAGAGATTACTTATTCTTCAACAAGATCCCTCTAGATATTCTCTTAGGGGTACCAGAGTTAGAATTTTGAGAAGGAAAAAACCTCTATAATGTTACTATGGATTTTTAGAATGAATATTGATTTGTTATGGATGAGATTGAAGGCTATATGTGATGTGAATATGTGAGTGAGAAGGTTCCCTTTTATAATTGAGGTTTTGGGAACTTTGTGAAATTAAAAAATTATAATAAATCTAATATCAGTAAAAACTTTGAAAAGGACTTGTATTAAAAAATAATATAAGATAATTTTATAATTTAATCAACTAATATATTTTTGAAATATTTTATTATGGTTTTAAACCATAGCATTTTGATTAACCATTAGTTAACACATGTTATACTTAACTATAGTAAAAAGTATTTCAATATTAAAATGTGTAATTTTTATTTATTTAGAATAATTTAAATAATAAATACTCAATTTAAAAAAAACTCATAATTATTAAGTATTTTTAGATTTTTTTATTGATATTTTAATATTTTAATAATACATTATTTTTTATAATATATCAATAATGTCTATTCTGATAGTAATCATTTCATCGATTTTAAAAAATATTAATAGAATGACTGATGTTAGAATTTTTTTTATTACATGCCTATGAAGTCATGGTCATCTATAAATATTTTATCACATTAATTATCTTGAATTTATTTTATTTTAATATTTTTACTAACATTTATATTAAATTTACATTAATATAATAATAACTACATAAAACTTGTAAAAGATATTAATGTAATTATTTGTTTATTAAAAAACATAATCAACAAAGATAATAAATAAAACTGTATTTTATTTTAAATGACTATTTATAGTTGAATTTTTCTTCTGAATATTTTTATATTGAAAAAGAGAAAATTATTAAAAATATGAGCATGACATATTTATCTTTTCAATTAATAAAATATATTAATTTTCATACTCTTATCATAGAGATTTTAAAAGGATATTATTTTTTCCTAAGGATTATTTTGGTTCAAACAATCACTTATAATAAATTTAGGAAAAGTGTTAGAGTAATTTTATAATATTATTTTTTTATTTTTAATTACTCGATTTATAGTTTACCATATTAATAAAAATTTAGTAAAATTACTATTCATAGTGCCAAAAAATAAAAACACATATTTAAATAATTTTGACCTTCTGATTCCAAATAAAGAACCCATTTTTTAAAATTCAAAATGAAAATATTACACCAATTAATTTAAAGTCAATCCTGTTGAGGGTTGAGAAAACATGTTATTAATGTTAAAAAATGTAAAATATTAGAATGTTTTTATGTATAGATTAAATGAAAAAATGATTCCAAAAACAAAAATAATATTTAATGATAAAAATATTATATAATTATACTTTATAACCTATCAAAAATATAATTTATAATAATAAATTATTTTAGTGAAAGAAGTTATTTTCAATTAAAATATATATTTTTTAACTATTCGTCAAAACAAGAAACTTATAAAAACCCCAAAAATTCATACAAAGTAAATTTTTATTTTTTTATTTAATTTAATAATTATAATTTCTCAAATAGAATACATAAATTTTAAAAAAATTGAATTTAAAATAGTTTTTCCATTGAAATTCTATTAATCAGCCTTTAGGAAAATCTAGGGTTTTTTGCAGAAAAATTTGTTTTTAAAAATTTTATGACTATAAAATATATTATATGGATGTAAAAATATTTAATTTAATATATAACATATATATCTCATTAATATCCTTCAGTAATTATAATTATATTAAGATAAAATGAAATTGAGAGAATAAAATTGGAATATTTCATTTACAATCAATTGGTTTATATTTTCTTTCCTCTTAACTCATTATTTCATAATATATTCTCATAAGTAAGTAATTCGTATTTATTCACACTAATTTGAAGGTTATTTAAAAATTTTCATTTTATAGCATCTTGCGGTTCTTTTAATCTCACAATTGCGTGAAATGAATGCTTTTGAAGAACTAAAATTATTTAAAGAGACATATTTATTAAAATATATGGGTGTTACATTCATCCCCATTAAAAATGAATTCCACACCAAAAATTCATAATTTGGATACATAAAGAATAGGATGTAGGTGTCTCATCACAACGTCATGTTACCACAAATCATCTTAAAAATGTTTTATCTTCTATAAAAAATTTACAAAGAAATTGGTATTATTTTGTAGACATTTTTCTCTATGATCTAGAATCTATATATTTTGTTATTCATTAGAAATTAATTTATCTAATGGTACAATGTATGAGTTTCGTACCTATGAAGGATTAAGTTTGTACTTTCTTAGGAGAGATACATGGAACACATAATGAAAATGTGAGAGATTTCATGGAAGCTTCAATATATAAAATACATTCCTAATAAAATAAGGAATTTGAAAAGGGTTAATATACATAGTTCTTATCTTGACCTTATTACCAAATCTCATCACTATATTCTATGTGGATATTCATAGAAACACATTTTCACTTACATCAAACTCTATGTGTTTTTTTCAATTGTTAACATAAATATTTTTTTTCAAATCATACATTAAATTTTGTGTCATTGAATAGATGTAATCTTATATTCCATTTCCTCATCAAGAGTAGGTCCCAATAGATTTATTTCCCAAATTTCATCCCATCATGTTGGTGCCTTCATTTCATACTATACAGAGCTTCCAAAGTAGACATATGAATACTAGAGTGAAACCAATTTTTGTAATAAAATTATACCAATGGTTGGTGTTAATCCCAAATACCTTTAAAATATATATAGAATTCTCTCAAATTTTTTCTATGGTTTGATTTTTCATCTTATAATGGCTATCTGTCTGAGGATGACAAGTAGTGCGAAAACGTAACTCGGTATCCAAAGCCTACTGAAGACTTCTCCATAACATAGAGGTAAACCTTGGATCTCAATCAGATATAATTTAAAGTGGTTGTAACACCCCAAGCTTCAATGGTACGATTATCTTTGAATAATTCATTGAATAATGTACTATCATGTGTTGTATGCAACTTCGAGTTCTAACACACCACAACCAATCAAACTAGCCGTTATGAATAGTAATACTGAATTTTTGTAATTTTATAAATTTTATCATTCAAAATGGAATTCATTTTTGGATTCAGAGTATCAAAATTATCTTAGGGTGAATTTTTGGTATTTTTCTAAAAACATTTAGTTTTGATGAATAGTGAAAAATAATAAATTTTAATTAAAAATTACTTTTTTAATCAAAATAATTTATAGTGCTAGATTACACTGTTGAGTGATTTTAAAATATAATTAGATTATATTTTTACCATTTAATACAATGTTGGTCATTGGATGTAATTTCACATTTAAACTGGACATAAGCAAGTGTTAATCTTTTGATGGTTATTATTTCTTAAAAACACACTTTTTGTTTTGACAACGAGAATTAATATTAAATTAATTTCTGCCACTTCTGTGTTTTTAATATAGAAAAATGGATTCCATATTTAGAATTAGGAGGTAAAAAGTTTTTAAATAGGTAAATTTTATTTTTAGACATTTGGAATAATTATTTCGGTAAATATTTTATTTACCATGGTTAAAGGGTAAATCTGGTAAATAAAGGTAAAAAATAATATTATAATAATATTAAATTACCCTAACACATGTCCTAACCCTATTTGATGATACCTTTCTGATCATGGGCATAATTGGGTCGATTTTGGGACCCCAAGGAGCCCCTTGTAACTGATAATGACACTTTATATTAATTAAGTTAATGTAAATACAAAAATGTCATAAGCATATATCTTATAGTAAAACCATTTTTACGTTGAGTTAAAAATGTTATATCTTAGACTATAAATTTTCATTAGAAAGATAAAAATATTTCCTATATAATTGTATTTTATTTAAAATTTTTATACATTTTATAATTAAAGTTATTTATGACATAATGAGGATGAAATATTTTCTTTTTCAATGATAGAATCAAATAAATAGTTTTATAAATGTTAAAATAAATATAATTTTATAGTTTTTATGACATCCACTAATTTTTATAGGTTAATATGACATGTTATGATTTATTAGAAGAATTTATTTTGAATTAATAACGTTTTTATGACTTAAAAAAAATCAATTATTAAATAGTGTCAAAATTGACATAAAGGAGTTTTTAAAACAAATATTATATTATTAATTGATATAATAATCCTAAAAATATACCGTTCAGCCAAATGACTTATATAATGATAGGTGTATCATTAATGAACCACTTGAGGTTCTCTTAGTAGTTTATGGTAAGTGTATTAACCATATAATTTAAAAATACAAAGAGACATGGTAAATGTCAAAATATTTAACAAAGAGTTAAATCTAAAAGATTAAATTAATATAGTGACCCAAAACTATATAAAACCTATTGGTTGAGTGTTTTTAGACCCATACCCACATTATACTTTAAATAATCCACTTTGGAGCCATTATAAACCTAAAATAATTTTATTATAAAATAATATTTCTATCCTTTCCTAAGGTGCCCCTCACTCATCTTATAAAAGGGAACTCCCCATTCTCTCTAATTCAGACCTTAAAAGCCTTTTTGATCGGCCAACCCCTGATAAACTACCCTCTCAACTGTCCTTAATTAATCCTAGAGACTATAGTTTAGTCAGAAATCCAAACTAAGGAGCCCTCATGATCAAATCAAAAGGAAGAACCCAAGGAAGAGGTAAATATTTCATCACCTCTTTCAAGTTCATTTCTTCTTTCACTTCCTCTTTCTTTGTTGTTTCCATTCTAAAATAATAACTAAAGTATCCTCTATATACTATGATGTTATTATAAATATGTTACAACCATATTCACTATTCTATCCATATTTTGAATGACATGTCACCATATGTGCGTACGTAGGGCTTACCGTCTCCACGTCGTGGTGTAATTTTTATTCAATACATTATTTGTATGGGAATAATAATGATGTGTAATTTATGTAAATAATAAATATAACATGATAATGATTTTGTATATATGATATACCATCCAATTATATATTATTTTAATATTAAAATAATGATATTGCCGCTCGTGCGTACGTACGGATTACCGTCTCCACGAACGTGATGAGATTCATTCCCCATCGTATCCATTCAAGACTAATTTTCACTAGATGATTAAAAATAATGTCTAATGACTTGATATCATTCTATATATGAATAATATACATTCCATCCATAAAAAATATGACTTATTTAACAAATCATATAAAGTAAAACGAATCAGTTAACACCCGAAACGACGATAATACTAAGATATTATTAACAAAGAAATGATAAAAGATCATATATGATATCATATTAATGTATATTATTCTTTTATAATTTAATAACAATTATTTCACCATTATACATGAGGTTAAACTACCCTCGACCAAGGAAAATTACAAGGTAAGGGTTTATTTCACAATCTCTTCATTATCCGAGGTTGTTTATATGTAATTATCTACTGGAACCTCTTTATCATCCACATCCATGTTTCTTAAAAATATATTATAAAAAATTTACTATTTAATATACAATGGGTTAAATTAATTTATACTCTTGTTTGAATTTTTATAAGATGTTTATAAAGGAATATTTCTATCATTTTCCAGATAAGGTCTTTTTTAACCTTTTTGAAAAAATTAAGGAAAGAATTTTTTTTAACTTATATGGAAGGTGAGGCTATATTAAGTCGTTATAAAATCATCGAAGCTTCCCTTACAATATTATAAGAATATTTTCAAAATAATTTTTTTCTTTATAATTATGTGACTCTTAAATGATTTCAAAATATAAAGTGATATTTCTCTAAAAAAGGTTTTCATTTCATGTATGTCAGCATCCTTTGATGGATTTTATGTTTATTTGAATTTGATTTATTATGATACAAAACTTCCATATTGTATTGTAGGTTTTGTGATATGTTTGAATGTGGATGTTCTATTTTTACACCATTCATGGTTTATGGTTAAAGTATTGAAATTTCGTATGCTTGTTTTAATATGAATGTTTATGTTATATTTCAACCTTTTCATATAAGGAATGTTTTGGACTTAGTAAGTTGTGGGTGGAGCTTACTATAACTCCTCGATGCGTCAGTAGGTCTCGTGAGACAACTAGAAGTGGAATTGGCTGAGGCCTTTCCCAATTTGATATATGGTTTTGGCCGAGGCCTTAATCATTTTTAGACGTCTTGTCAAGGCCTTGACAAAATGTTTCAGAATATCCGACATTGTACATTCCCTCATTATGGAAATAATATTGATGGTTCATGTGGTCATTCGACTAGTAGAATACCCATGATTATGTTTTATTATGGAATTATTTACTCATCTCATATTCATTCCATAAATGTGTTCATTTTTATTATTGGTAAAGGCACGAGGTTTAAATTATTCATGATGCTTAATATTTATGTTATCTTCCGCTGTATTTCTTACCCTTACTGAGCATTTGAGCTCACCCCTTTCATATGTTTCATTTTCCCTGGATAT
Organism: Viscum album; assembly: GCA_963277665.1. NCBI lineage: Eukaryota > Viridiplantae > Streptophyta > Magnoliopsida > Santalales > Viscaceae > Viscum > Viscum album. The sequence continues at coordinate 458,986,514 of OY728141.1, read as the reverse complement.
GAATAAGTTATTTAAGAGTGACATTCATGGATTATCTAGGAGGCTTGGATGTTTCCAATGGAATAAATCCATGTTGTATTTATTTTCAAGTTGTAAAGTTGAACTTATCTATGAATCCTGTTTCCAATAATACTAAACTAATCGGTCTTTTGAGACATGATTTCCTTATGATCATGACAATGTTATATAATAATGCACCAACTCTGGGTAACTAGGTTCATGACATAACAGTTGGTATCTGAGGAAGTTTAGTACACACCTTGGAAATTAGATTTAGATAATCTCTGATTAGAGAACATATCCATAAGATAGACTTTGAGGATTAGTATAGAAGGACTTCCTAGAATTTTGGTATTGTAGAGATTTTGTGAGTTTTCCAAGAAATACATCCATGTTTGGATACAAGCAGGTAGAGGCGGCTCTGGAACAGATGTACCTAGGGGTAAAACTGGAAAACACCTCTTTGAGCTAGACTCAAATTGGAACTGGTGCACGTCAATAGACCTTGCTGCACTCTTGGTTATGACACTCCCTGGGGATATTCTTAGGATAATTCTCATTTTCTTTACAAACCATTATGAATGGTTTATGAGTGTATACTTCCTCCAAGAAAACATTTTTATGATTATGGATTTTATCCATAAACTTTTAAATTTATGTTAAGTGTTTTATATGTTTGGAATTATGTATTTCGATTCATAAACAAATCCAGTTTGTGACATTGTTTAGAAATGGCGCCTAGTGGAAGGAATGGAAACAGTATTAATGCACACACTCCATGAAGGGATTTCCCTCCTACTCAAGATAATTATAGTGGAGATGGTGATGCAACTCGTTCTGATCATCTTCTCAATATACGGGGACAACTCACTCAGGTTATGAATAATAACCTTACCCATATTGAGCACCCAGATCCGCGGCATGGAGGATCAATGTTAGACCACTTAGTGAGTAAACAACCACCAAAATTCAATGGGAATACAAATCCATTGGTATCTGAGCAATGGATAAGTTCCCTAGAGAAAATATTTTAGGCTTTCAGGATTAGTGAAAGGGAAAAAGATGTCATGGAAGTTTATCACCTCACTGTAGATGCTGATCAAATGTGGTCATTGATTCAAAGCACAAAGGATGATGAAGAAGTATCAAGTATGGAATGTAGGGAGTTTAAAGATATTTTCTTAGAAAAATACTTTCCCCATGACCATTGAGCGGATATGGAAAGACAATTTCTCAGTATGATGAAAAAGGAGAATGAGAATGTTGCAATGTATGAGGCTAACTTTACAAGGTCATCAAGGCATGATGAAGATTATATATGTAACCCAAGAAGTAAGATTTATCATTTCTTTGATGGGTGAAAACCATTTCTCCGTCGAGCTTTAGTATCTCAATCTTTCTCATCGTACGAAGATATTGTATCATGTTCTATCAAGACAGAAAAGAAATTTCTTAAGTCTTATGAATTTAAAGCAAAGAATGAGAAGATGAGATCTATTGAACAATTTGGGAAATAAAATAAGGAAATAGGGAAAAAGGGAAGAGTTGAATTTCCACCATGTTATAATTGTAAAAGGAAGCACCCTTGTGCCTGTATAAAAGGAAAAAGAGTATGCTACAAATGTGGAAAAAAGTCCATCATGCTGGTGATTGTAAGGGAAATAAAGACGCTACCAATGTTCAATGCTACAATTGCAGGGAGATGGGACATTATGCAATGGAATGTCCTAAACGTCAGAGAAACTTACCTAAAAAAAGGCCAAGGGATCAAGGACAAGCTTATGTGATCACTACTGCTGAGTATGAAGCTATGAAAGACGTGGTGGAAGGTAATTTAATGGTTTCCTCATGTTTACCCAATGCTTTATTTGATTATGGATCATCGTATTGTTTCATATCTTCCCCCTTTTCCAAGAAAATTAGATATTTCCAATTTTATTTAACAACGGAGTTTTCAGTCAAAAATCCTAAGGGAAGTATCATTGCTATAAAGTTCTATGAATCATTTCCCATTAGGGAATATAAATGTTCTTTATCTGCTGATCTCATGATCATACCCATGATTGAATTTGATATAATCCTCAGTATGGATTGGATTTTGGACTATGATGCAAAAAATTATTGTAAGAAGAAGGAGGTTTCTATTTTTTATGACGATGATAAAGAACGCCTTATATATAGAGCATAATCTTCACCACCTAATTCTTATCTATATCCACCCCTATTAGCTCAACTAAATTCAATTATTGAGGAGGAAGAGAATGATATAACTGTGGGTGAGGAAAAGAATGTTAAAAATAGATGTTGTACCTATTGTGAAAGAGTTTGTTGATGTATTTCCAGAGGATTTACCAAGACATCCTCTATAACAAGAAATTTAGTTTTCCATTGATTTAATTCCTAGATCGAGGCCCATATCGAAGACCCCTTATAGAATGGCCACTATGAAATTAGTGGAAGTGAATAAACAACTAGAGGAATTGAGTAAGGAGGGATTTATTCACCCTAGTGTTTCTACATGGGGAGCCCCAATCCTTTTTGTTATGAAGAAAGATGGATCTATGATGTTGTGCATTGACTATAGGGAGATCAATGCAATAAAAATAAAGAACAAGTATCCCCTACATCGCATTGATGATTTATTCGACCAACTTCATGGAGCATAATAAAATTCAAATATTGACCTTCGATCTGGATATCATCAATTGTGTGTAAAGAAGAAAGATATTCCGAAAACAACATTTTGATCTAGGTACGGGCATTACAAGTTTATAGTAACTCCTTTTGGGATGACTAATGCACCCTTTGTTTTCATGGATCTAATGAACAGAGTTTTCAAGGAGTATCTTGATGAATTTGTATTGGTATTTATTGATGATATCTTTGTATACACCAAAATATATAAAGATCATGAAAATGACTTGCGCATTATTCTTAAGACTCTTAGAAGACATGAATTATATGGGAAGTTTAGCAAGAGTGAATTCTGGATTCAAGAGATTTCTTTTCGTGGCCATATTGTCTCTAAGGATGGAATCTTTGTTGATCCTTCTAAGACAATAGCAATCCAAGAATGGCCAGAACCAATGAAAATAACTGAGGTATGCAGTTTTATTGGTTTAGCAGGTTATTATCGACGTTTCTTCTAGAATTTTTCCTGATTGGATAAACCATTGACAAAGCTCATAGGAAAATGGGTTAAATTCATTTGGACAAAAGAGTGTGTATAATTTTTTTGAAGAACTGAATAAAGGATTAGTCAATGCTCCTATATTGACTCTACCATCAGGGAATGATGGGTTTGTTATTTATAGTGATGCTTCAAAGAAAGGACTTGGTTGTGTCCTTATGCAGAATGATAGAGTTATTGCCTATACATCACGACAGCTAAAAATTCATGAGCAAAACTATCGTACTCATGATCTTGAGTTAGAGGCTGTAATATTTGCTTTGAAGATATGGATACATTATCTCTATGGTGAAAAATGTGAGATTTATATAGATCAAAAGAGTTTAAAGTATATTTTCTCACAAAAAATAACTCAACATGAGTCAAAGGTGATGGCTTGAACTACTCAAGGATTATGATTGCATGATACACTACCACCTCAGGAAGGAAAATAAGGTTGTTGATGGTTTGAGTAGAAAGGATCATGGAGTTTTGAACAAGATGAAAGTTGAAAAGGATCCTATATACATGGATCTAGTAAATATGGATATGGGGATGACCATTGAAGGTGAAACATCACTAATTTTTCAAATGGTTGCCAAACCGTATTTACTAGAAAGGATAAAGAGTTCTAATACCGATGATGAAGAGTTTCAAAAGAAGATTAAAGCTGTGAATGATGGGAGATTGAGTGACTTTGTGTATGAAGTTGGAATTTTGAAATTTGGGAAGAGAATTTGTGATCCCGATATACCTGATCTAAAAAATGAATTTTTGGATGACTCTCATAGTTCTAATTTCTCTATACACCCTGGTAGCACCAAAATTTATAGAGATTTTATGGAACGTTTTTTTGTGGGACAATATAAAGAGGGAGACTTCTGATTTTGTTTCAAGATGTATGGTGTTTCAACAAGTGAAAGCTGGAAGGCAACAACCTGGAAGAGTCTTGCATATTCTTCCCTACCTGAGTTGAAATGGGATAATATTACGATTGACTTTGTCATGGGGCTACCAAAGACTCCTAGAAAGAACGATGCAATATGAGTCATCATTGATCGTCTTACCAAGTCAACACATTTTCTTGTTATAAGAGAAGATTTATCACTTGAACATCTAGAAAGACTATATATTAATGAATTTGTGAGACTTCATGGAGTACCACTATCGATTGATTCTGATCGTGATCCACGTTTTACATCAAGATTTTGGAAAAGTCTTCAGAAAGCCCTAGATACTGAACATCGTTTGAGCACTGCTTACCACCCTCAAACTGATGGAAAATCAGAACGGACTATTCAAAATTTAGAAGACATGTTGAGATCATGCTCACTTGACTTTCAGGGTTTGTGGGATCAATATTTACCTCTGATAGAATTTTTCTATAACAATAGCCTCCATTGAAGTATTCAGATGACACCATATGAAGCGTTCTATGGAAAGAGATGTCGCACACCAACCTGTTGGGATGATGTTCATGAAAGAAAACTTGTAGGCCCAGAAATTGTGGAAGAAATGATGGAAAAGGTGAAGGTAATCCAAACCCACATCAAAGCAGCTAAAAGTAGACAAAAGATCTATGCTGATAACCGAAGGAAGGATTTCAAATTTCAGGTAGGATATCATATTTTCTTGAAGGTATCTCCATGGAAGGGTGTTATATGTTTTGATAATAAGGGAAAATTGAGTCCCAGGAACATCAGACCTTTCAAAATTCTAGAACAAATTGGGGTTGTAGCATACCATCTGGCAATGTCGCCATGTCTTTCCAATGTTCACGATGTGTTCCACGTATCACAGTTGATAAAATACATGCCAGACCAAACACATGTCCTCACATATGAGGAATTAGAGCTGGATCCCGATCTGTCTTATTGCGAAGATCATTTCATGGTTCTTGATACAAGAGAAAAATTGTTGAGAAACCGAACGACTCGTCTGGTAAAAGTTTTATAGAGAAACCATAAGATGGAAGAGCCAACGTGGGAACCCAAAAACTTATGATGAAGAACCACCTGAGTATTTTTACGCAGAAATACTCTAGAAATTTGGAGGATGAAATTATTTGAATGAGGGGAGAATGTAACACCCCAAACTTCCACGCTCTTCTTCTCTTTTAATAATACATTGAATAATGCAAGACCGTGTGTTGTACGCAACTTTGAGTTCTAACACACCACAACTAATCAAATTAGACTTTGTGAATAGTAATACCCACTTTTTGAAATTTTGTAAATTTTAACTTTCAAAATTGACTTCATTTTTGGATTCATAGTATTGAAATTAGCTTAGGGTGAATTTTTTTTATTTTTCTGAAAACATTCAGTTTTTGATGAATAGTCAAAATACTAAATTTTAATTAAAAACAAATTTTTTAATCAAAATAATTTATAGTGCTTAATTATACTATTGGGTGGTTTTTAAGTATAATTATATTATATTTTTATCATTTAATACAATGTTGATCATTGGATGTAATTTCACATTTAAACTAGAAATAAACAAGTGTCAATCTTTTCATTGTTATTATTTCTTAAAAAACTGCTTTTTGTTTTGACAATGAGAATTAATTTTAAATTAATTTCAGTCACTTATGTGTTTTGAATATATAAAAATGGATTCCATATTTAGAATCAGGAGGTCCAAATTGTGTAAATAGGTGTCTTATATTTTTAGACATTTTAAATAATTACTTCGGTAAATATTGTATTTACCATGGTTAAAGGGTAAATATGGTAAATAAGGGTAGAAAATAATATTATAATAATATTTAATTACACAAACACATGTCCTAACCCTAATGGATGATACATTTCAGACCATGGTCATATTTGGGTCGATTTTGGGACCCCATGGTGCCACTTGTAAGTGATAATGACACTTTATATTAATTAAGTTAAAGTTAATACAAAAATGACATAAGCATATATCTTTTAGTAAAAAAAAATTTACATATAGTTATACATGTTATCTATTCAAATATAAATATTAATTAAAAATTTAAAATTATTTCCTACATAATGGTCTTTTATTTATAATTTTTAGACATTGAATAATTAAGTTTATTTATGACACAATGATGATGCAATATTTTCCATATTAATGATAGAATCAAATAAATAGTTTTATAAATGTTAAAATAAATATAATTTAAATGTTTTGATGCCATCCAAGAATTTTATTGGTTAATATTACATATCTTGATTGATTAAATGAATTTACTTCCAATTAATAATGTTTTTAAGACTTTAACAAAAATTAATTATTAAATAGTGTCAAAATTGACATAAAAGAGTTTTTAAAACGAATATTATATTATTAATTGATATAATATTCCTAAAAATATATGGTTCATCCAAATTACTTATATAATTATATTTTTATCATTAATTAACCACTTGGGGTTCTCTTGTAAGTTTATAGAAAGTTTATTAACCATATAATATAAAAATACAAAGAGAGATGGTAAATGTCAAACTATTTAACTAAGAGTTAAATCTAAAAGATAAAGTTAATATTGTGACCCAAACCTATCTAAAACCTATTGGTTGAGTGTTTTTCGACCCATAACACCTAATAATTTAAATAATATACTTTGGAGCCATTATAAACCGAAAATGATTTTATTATAAAATAATATTTCTAGCATTTCCTAAGGTGCCTCTCAATCCTCTTATAAAAGGGCACTCCCCCTTATCTCTTATTCAGACCTTAAAAGCCTTTTTTCTCAGCCAAAACCTACCCAAATATCCTTTCAACTGTACTCCCTTCATCCTAGAGACCTTACTTTATTCAGAAAACTAACTTATGGATCCCTCTTGATCAAATTAAAAGGAAGAACCCAAAGAAGAGGTAAATATTCCATCACCTCTTTCAAGTTACTTTCTTCTTTCACTAACTATTTCTTTATTGTTTCCATTCTAAAATAATAACTCCAGTATCTTCTATATACTGTGATGTTATTATAAATATGGTACAACCATAATCACTATTCTATCTATCCTTTGAATGACATGTCACCATATGTGCGTATGTACGACTTACCATCTCCTCGTCGTGGTGTAATTGTTATTAAATACATTATTTGTATGGGCATAATAATGATGTTTAATTCATGTAAATAATAAATATAACATGATAATTATTCTGTATATATGATATACCATCCAATTATATATTATTTTAATATCAAAATAATGATATTGTCGCACGTGCGTACGTACAGATTAGCGTCTCCACGAACGGGATGAGATTCATTCCCCATCGTATCCATTCAAGACTAATTTTCATTAGATTATTAAAAATAATGTTTAAATACATGATATAATTCTGGATATTAATATGATAAATTCTATCTATAAAAAATATGACTTCTGTAACAAATCATATAAAAGAAAAAGAATCAGTTAACACTTGAAACGATGATAAAAATATGATATTATTATCAAAGTAATGATAAAAGATCATATATGATATCATATTAATGTACATGAATCTTGTATAATTTAATAACAATTATTTACCCATTATACTGAAGGTTAGCCTACCCTCGACGAAGGAAAAGTACAAGTTAAGGGTTTATTTCAAAATCTCTTCATTATCCTAGGTTGTTTATACGTAATTATCTACTGGGACCTCTTTATCATCCACATCAATGTTTCTTAAAAATATATTTTAAAAAAAATTAACTATTTAATAGACAATGAGTAAAAGTCATTTATACCCTTGTTTGACTTTTTATAAGATATTTATAAAGTAATATTTTTGTCGTTTTCCAAACAAGGACCTTTTTAACCTTTTCGACAAAATTAAGGTAAGAATGTTTTTTAACATATACGGCAAGTGAGGCTATATTACGTCGTTATAACATCGTCGAAGCTTCCCTTACAAGGTTATAAAAATATTTTCAAAATAAATGTTTTCTTTATAATTATGTGACTCTTAAATGATTTCAAAATATAAAGAGGTATTTCCCTAAAAAAAGGTTTTGATTTCATATATGTCAATATCCTTTGAAGGATTTTAAGTTTATTTGAAGTTGATTTATTATGACACAAAACTTCCATATTGTATTGAAGGTTTTGTGATAAGTTTTACTGTAGATGTGCTATTTGTATACCATTCATGGTTTATGGTTAATGTATTGACATTTTTTATGAATGTTTTAATATGAATGTTTATGTTATATTTAAACCTTTTCATATAAAGAATGTATTGGACTTAGTAAGTGACAGGTGGATCCCGCTATAGCTCCTCGATGCATCGGTAGGTCTCATGAGACAACTTGATGTGGAATTGGCCGAGGCCTTTCCCAATTTTATATATGTTTTTGGATGAGGCCTTAATCATTTTTAGAAATCTTGGCTGAGGCCTTGACAAAATGTTTTAGAATGTCCGAAATTACACATTCTCTTATTATGGAAATAATATTGATGGTTTATGTGGTCATTCGACTAGTAGAATACCCATTATTATGTTTTATTATGGAATTATTTACTCATCTCATATTCCTACCATAAAAGTATTCATTTTTATTATTGGTAAATCATGTGGTTTGAATTATTCATCATGCCTAATATTTATGTTATCTTCTGTTGTATTGCTTACCCTTACTGAGCATTAGAGATCACCCATTTCATATATTTCATTTTCCCAGGATATGAAGAAGTCAGTTATTGGTGTCTTGACGACATTATCTAGGAGTCTTGGATGTTTCCAATGGAATAAATTTGTTTTGTATTTCTTTTCAAGTTGTAAAGTTGAACTTATGTATGAATCTTGTTTCCAATAATACTAAACTGATCGGTCTTTCGAGACATGATTTCCTTGTGATCATTCCAATGTTATGTAATAATGCACCGACTCCGGGTAACTAGGGTCAGGGCGTAATAGTGGTACACCATAAAATATTTACACAACCTCTTACATATATCCTAAAAAGATGGTAAAGAGATAAATAATCTCTAAAAACAATGAATTTCTCCCAATTAAATAGGTGGTCAAACATAACCCATATAGAATTATGGACTTTAAAATGATTTTGGGAAGTCCAAAGACAAAGTCCATGGTGATTTTTTTCCTTTTATATTATAGTATGGTTAATATTTATAACATACAATTATAACTCTATCTCATAGCCTTAACTTTATAAAAAACTAGGCACTGAGAAACAAATACTACAATATCACTCTTTATGGCATGCCACCAGAAATACACCTCTAGGTCCTTGTATTTTTTATGATTCTAGGACTAATAGAGAATGGTGAACCATGAGATTCATTCAATAGATCCTTCATTAATTATAGTACGAGAGGAATACAAACATGGTGCCTGAAATATATTATTCCATCATAATATAGTTTATACATATGGACAATTTTAACCGCCTTTTATAGCTCTACATGTTCATTCTATGTATCTTAAACTTCAATTGTAGATATGGTTAGACATTAAATTGAATAACATGGGATTTATTCCCTTCCTTTTTCATTTCTAGATCCAAGTTTTTCAAATTCATAAATATTGGATATTTTTCATCCTGATAATAGATAGACTAGCATGGTCCTTTCAACTCACATCATCCAATACCTTGTTTTCTTTCCTATGGTTGTCATGACCCGTCCTCGGGACCCATGTCGTGACTACCCCAAGCCCACCTTCCATAGGCCAGGGGATGACGACTATCACCAAAGGCGTAAATCACGATATCAGGGAAGGCATTGCCTTTAAGTAAGAAAACAAAAAACCATAGAGTATGCAAGTATAAGTAAACACTAAGTAAACTGAGTACAAAGGTATGTGATGGAAAGTAAATGAGCCAGAATACAAACCCAATTGAAAGTAAAGTACAACTGAAAAGAGAGTACAGTGGCAGAAAAGTAAAGTAACAACACCGATCTGTTCTCTGGAAATCCCACCTGAAGGGTGGGTACAGATAGTCTCCTCTGCTTCTCAGCTCCAGCCGTCCGCTCCATGTACGTCCCGTCCAGTGATCCACCTCCAGGTACTGTCCAGCTCCACGAGCTCCTACCTCGATCAGCGCTGTCCGTCATCTGCATCCAACACAATGTAGTGCGGGCATAACCCATGAAGGGGTGACTATACGCTACTCAGTAGGGACCCCAAGACCCCCGGAGGTCTCCCAGAATCCACGAAGGATAATCCACAAAGGAAAGATACAATCACGAAGTAACAACCAACTCTACTTAGGTATATGCCCATACATATACCTAAGTCATCAATTCCAGTTCGGCTCCAAAATCCGATCCCAAGTTCGATCTAGTCCACACAAGAAAGCACAATCCAATCCAATAAGGATAACACAACCCAATCCATACATGATAACAAAAAAATCATATCGAAGATAGTGATTGAAAGTCAAGAATCATCTCACACAGGTATACTTCTTCGTAAGTCGATAGAGATGATCAAATGTAGCCACTGATTCATCTAAGCTGTTGTACCCACATAGGATACAAGACCAGCTAAGCTGTCAGACCCACAAAGGATACAAGACCAGCTACTCTGCCAAACCCACGTAGGATACAAGTACAAAGTCAAATACTGCCGGACCCACATAGGATACAAGAACAGTAGTCAAGTACTTCCAGACCCACAAAGGATACAAGAATTGTAGTCATCGCCGTCGAACCCACAGAGGATTCCAGTATGGTCGTTGTCACTACCGAACCCATAGAGGATCCCAGTACAATCATCATCGTCGTCGTAGTCGCAGCCAGCTCTAGGGTTCCCGCACACAACATGCTGGATTTTGGGAGGGTCCACTCCACAAGCCAAGGGGGGTCGATACATCAACTGACACGTAGTCCGGAGTTGATGTATCCCAATGTTCCGTCTCGTCAAAAGGAACTCAACGTGACAGACAACACACCAATCGGGCGCCCGGTCTGAGAGTTATTGGCTTTTTCGTCCCAGGGGCCCGATTGGTTTTTAAGTCAAAACCAACCCGAACATACTGAAACTGCGTCCAAACCACAAGTTAAGTAATCCAAAAGAACCATCTCACTAAGAGGAATCCAAAAAAGTCGACGGCACGTCAATCGGATGTTCGGAGCTCAAGTTATAAGTGTTTCCGGTCCGAGGGCCTGGTTGGTTTCGTGTTCGAACCAACTCGGCCATACCCAAAGTTCTCCGAAACCTTGAGTGTAATATACATAAACGAACGTCTCGATCCAAGGATCTCTACGCAACTGACGGTGCATCGATTGGAGGTCCGTAGCCCATGTAATGGGCGTTTAAATGGATCTGTCCGGAAATAGGGGGTTTGGGCCTGGTCCGACCCGACCTGACCCGGGTCCGGGTCTGGCCCGGTTCGGTTCGGCGCGACGCGACCCTGCTGGTGCGGGTCCGACCCAGATGGTGCGGCCTGGCCCGGAGTGGGGGTCGGGCCCTGCGCGGGTGGCCCGGCCCGGCGTGGGCGGTCCGGCCCGGTGCAGGCAGTCCGGCCCGGCATGGCCAGTCCAGCTCGGCGCGGGCGCCCGCGCGCTGAGCGGACGCGGAAGGGGGGAGTCGCCCCCCTATTTTCCCAAAACGGAGGGCCCCTATGGGGTCCTCCCTGGCTAGCCACTGGGGGTTACAAACCCCCGGGCTTCCCGAACTCGGCCGACTGGTGAGCCGCCGCGGGACCCCCAGCAGTCCCGCCTTCCGAAGCACTGGCGGATCCGGGTGCCCTCCCCTGCACTACTGCGGTCCTTGTCCGACCGCCGTGGCGCGACAACGCCATGCCTCTCCGTTGCGGCCCGACTCCAGCCAGGGCCACTTTCGGCCACAACGGCGCTGCGCGATGGAGCCGCGCTCTTTCGCCACAGTTTTCCTCATTTCTGCACAGTGTGACGGCACCGTGTCGCCTCTGTTCCAATCCATAACGAAGTACAACAACAATGGGGAGGAGGGTCAGCCATGTTTGTGCGGTCCGGACTCCTCCTGTTAATTCGATAACAAGCGGCTAATTATTTAACAATAAACAACAAAATAATCATGAACGTAAAACAATCCCCTACCTTGACTCACGAAGGTTGATTGCTTGATGAAGAAAGGAAAAGTTCCACTGTTCCGTAGATGTTGTCGTGGGATGACGATGTCGCTTCGTCAATCGTCGAGAAGTAGGAAGCCGGGGTTGGCGCCGACGTTCTTCGCATTCTCCAACAAATAGGAAGATAAATTTCTTCAAAGTAGAACTCTCCCTCTCTCAATACTCCACAACAAAAACCAAACTAAAATAAAATAAGGCTTTGCCTTATTTTATTTACTTGTGCCAAAATTTTCAAAATTCAAAACACCTAATTAAATTAATTAAAGGGTTTCAATTAATTGAATAAAAGGTGTGTTGGAATTCATTTAATTAAATAAAACTAGAGTTGACAAAAAAATAAAAGGAGTGTTAAGTTTTCATCATAAATGTGGAAGAGTTATAACTCATGTGGAGGGGCTTAGAGAATTTGAAGGGGTGGGGATCGTGCAGGCCCCACCACACTAAATCCTATCAAGAAGAAATAGAATTTTTAGTGGGTCCCACCCCAACTCCCACACATGGGTTTAACCACTTAATTGAAATAAAATTTGTAGAACAATTTTATTTCTCTTTATTCTTAATCCACAAATTTTAACAACTCCTTCCCGAGCAAACACAACTCCAGTAAAGGTCATCTTAAGCAATTACCGGCACTGCAGTTTCATTGGTGCCCTCAGATTTCGATTCTGAGCACCGGTTCAAAAATTAGGAAAACCCGCTCGTTCGTTCACTGAATGTACCTGAGCTAAACTTCAAAAATTGATTCCGGGCACACCGGGCCTTGAAATCAGGTTCCGTTAGAAACTGCGTACTCGTAAAATCTCAAAGAATTTAAGAAAAAAATTTCCTTAAAATTTACGGGTCTTTACATTACTCCCACCTCAGGGCTTTACTTCCCCGTAAAGATACATCACAAACTATGAGGAACAAATGAGGGTACTGAGCATGGATATGAGCCTCTCGCTCCCAAGTGCTCTCCTGGAGGTTCTCGTGTTGCCACCTGATGCGCACTAGAGGAATCGACTGCCCACGTAGGAGCCGCTCCTGTCGATCCTTGATCTCCACTGGGACCTCTGCAAAAGTCACCCCGTCATCAATGTCCAGCTCCCCATGGTCGATGATATGCATCAGGTCATGCATGTATCTCCTCAGCTGAGATACGTGGAAGAGGTCGTGCACCCGGTGCAACTGAGGTGGTAGAGCCAGGCAATAATCCACCTCGCCTATCCTGCTGAGAACCTGGAATGGTCCAATGAAGCGCGAAGATAACTTGCTGCCCTGGCCAAATCTCCGTAATCCACGTCGAGGTGAGACCTTCAAGAAAACATGGTCTCCATCCTCGAACTCTAGTGGTCTCCACCTCCTGTCAGCATAAGACTTCTGTCAGCTCTGAGTTGTCCTCATCCACTCCTGGATGACCTGGACCTTCTCTGTTGTGGCCTGGACCATCTCTGGTCCCACAAGTGCTGACTCCACAGGGTCTGTCTAGCACAGAGGTGACCTGCAAGGTCGGCCGTACAATGCCTCATATGGTTCCATCCCGATGGTGGAGTGGTATTTGTTGTTGTATGCAAACTCCACCAAGGGTAGGTGATCCTCCCAGCTATGACCAATGTCGAGGACACATGCACATAGCATGTCCTCGAGAGTCTGAATGGTTCTCTCTATCTGTCCATCCTTATGAGGGTGAAAGGCGGTGCTCAGGCGTAGCTACGTCCCGAATGCCTCCTTCAACCCCTTCCAAAGCTGAGAAGTAAAGCGAGCATCTCGATCAGAGACGATAGATGATGGCACACCATGAAGCCATACGATCTCATGAACGTAGAGGCGTCCCAATATCTCCACTAAGCCCTGCTCTCTGATGGGTAAGAAGTGGGCCGACATGGTGAGTCGGTCGACGATCACCCAAATGGAGTCATGTCCTCTCGAATTACGTGGACGTATTGTCACGAAATCCATAGATATACCATCCCACTTCCACTCCGGGACCTCCAAGGGCTGTACTAAGCATGCTGGTACCTGGTGCTCCGCATTCACCTACTGGCAAGTGGGGCATCGAGAAACGAACTCTGCCACAACCTTCTTCATCCCCGACCACCAATTCTGTCATCTGAGATCCTGGTACATCTTCGCTACCCCTGGATGTACCGCCAAAGGGGAAGTGTGAAAATATCTCAGCACCACCTTCTGTAAAATAGCTGGTACCATGGTACGCCCTCTGAAAAGGATGAAGTTCTCTCCTTTTATAGAGAATCCATCATGTGCCTATCCTGTGGAAAAATGTGCACGCCGCATCTCACAGTGAACGTCCCCACATTGTGCCTCTCTGACCCACTGAAGAAGTGGAGGTGTGACTGTGAGCGACTGAAGGAAGGCTGCCCCATCTCTATCCACGAAGGATGTATGCAAAGAAGCTAACTGCTCTGTCGCCTCTCCATGAAGCTGAATGCCCGTCCTCCTGCTGAGTGCATCAGCAACTACATTCCCCTTCCCAGTATTATAGACTATCTCAATGTCATAGTCCTAGAGGAACTCGAGTCATCGCCACTGTCTCAAGTTCAGGTCCTTATGCAAGAAGATGTACCTGAGACTCTGGTGGTCAGAGTAGACTGTAAAGCGCTCACCCATCAGATAGTGCTCCCACATATTCAAGGCGAAGACCACTGCTGCTAACTCCAGGTCATGGGTAGCGTAGTTCTTCTCATGCTGCCTCAACTATCATGATCCATAGTTAATCAATGCCCGCTCCTGCATCAGGACACACTCGAGTTCAGTCCCTGATGCATCGCAGTAGACTACATACCCTACTCCCTCCTTCGGTAGCCTCAAGATAGGTGCACTGGTCAATCATTGTCTCAGAACCTGGAATCTCTACTGACATCTATCTGACCAAACGAAGGGTCTCCCATTATTCGTCAAAGCTGAAAGTGGTTCTGCAACTCTGGAGAAGTCTGAAAAAATCTCTGATTTTACCCAGCCAGACCTAAGAAACTCCGCACCTCCGTTACGCTCCTGGGTGGATCCCAAGCTAGCACTGCCTCGATCTTCGCAGGATCTACCACAACTCCCACCTCAGAGATGACGTGTCCCAAGAAGTGGACCTCAGGTATCCAGAATTGACACTTCGAGATCTTACCATAAAGCTGGTGCTCTCGGAGTGTGCCCAGTACAACCCGCAAGTGGTAGTCTTGCTCCACCTCAGTAGCCGAGTATATCAATATGTCATCGATGAAGACTATGACAAATAGATTGAGGTAATGCTGGAAGATCATGTTCATGAGACTCATGAACACTACTGGAGCGTTGGTTATGCTGAAAGGCATAACCAAGAACTCATAGTGGCCATACAGACATCTGAAGGCCGTCTTATGCACATCCTCGTTTCGAACTCTAAGCTGATGATAGCCTGACCTGAGGTCTATCTTCGAGAACCAACGTGCTCCCTTGATCTGATCGAAGAGGTCTTCAATCCTCGGAAGCGGATACTTGTTCTTCACAGTCACCTGGTTTAGGTGACGGTAATCGACACACAGTCACAAGCTCCTGTCTGCCTTCTTGGCGAAGAAAATTGGGGAAGCCCAGGGTGAAACACTGGGGTGAATTAATCGCTTGCCCTGCAAGTCCTCCAGCTGTACCTGTAGCTCTCGAAGCTCAGCAGGAGCCATCTGATATGATGGAGTAGATATCAGGGCTGTCCTGGGGTACATGTCAATATAGAAGTCTACCTCTCTGCGAGGAGGTAGTCCTGGAACGTCGTCCGGAAAAACGTCCGCATACTGATCCACCACTATAGGAAAACTCGAACTCCACACGTCAACTGCTCCTAGGATGAGGCTATCCAACTGATTAGTGATCAGTTGTCCTATCCTCTGCGTGAGTCCATCCTGTGCTGCAAAGGCTCTTTCTCGCCGGTGAAGGTGAACCTGCTCCCATCGGTGCGGACACACCGCACCTTGCGCCTAATACAGTCTATATTAGCATGAACTGTAGATAACCAATCCATGCCCAAGATGTCGTTTTAAGGCCTCGACGCCACTACAAGAAGATCCCAGCTAAAGGTCTCACCTCCTAGAGTAAGCTCACACTACCGGCACCAGTGCGTAATCGTCAAGTCTGCTTCCGTAGGAGTCTTTAGCCATAAGGATCGAGCCAACAACTCCATTGGAATCTCCGAGATCCGAACAAGGGCAGCAGAAATGAAAGAATGACTCTCTCCTATGTCTATAAGTACTGCAGAAAGGATGGATTAGACACAGATAGTACCTCAAATCATCTCAGGTGCGCCGTGGTCGTAGGCCTCTGCTGCCTGAAGCTGAGCCTGCCTCTGTCCGCCAGCTCCCTATGGTCTGGGTGGACCTCCTGGTGGTGGTGGTGGTAGAGCCTCAAAGCGTCTCCCACCACCTGCTGCTCGGCCAGCTCCTCTGCCTCGTCCGCCTGTTCCTTGTGGTCCACCACAGTCGAACCTCTGCCTCTGCCTGGGTGGTCCCTCAACCGTCTTCTGCTCCTTTGCATGGAGGGTCGGGTAGTCACGAGCCATGTGGCCTTGCCCGCTACATTTATAGCACTGTCTACTCCTCGTATGAATAGCTCTGTGCCATATGCCCCGCACCTCTGAGCCTGTGTCCTGATGTCATCCGCTTGATGGTCTGGTCCGCTTAGACCCCTATGACATTCGTCGATAGCCAGCTGCAAAAGACTCAGCTACATGCCGCCCTGCGGTAGGTCTCTCTACTGGTGTAGGATCAGCATGAAAGATATCTATGAGAAGGGCTCGCTCCAGTACTCCTGCCTCCGTCAGAATGCTGAGGGAGATCATCGATGCTCTGATCTCATGCCTCAGTCCCTGCTCGAAGGTCCGGGCCCGGAAGAATCAGTCTCATACTATGTCCGTGGAATAGCACAAGAGATCAATAAATCTCACCGAGTACTGGGATACCATCATGCAGCCATGTCGCAGCTACAGTAAATATTTAATTCACACCACACAGAGGGTGGACGGAACAAACTCCCAGCATAAGAGGCTCTCGAAGTCCGAAAAAAGTATAGATGCCTCGTCGTGCACCTGGAGCATCAGGCTCCACCATCTACCTGCTGCCGCTTGCAGGAGCCTTGCTGCAAGGATCACCATGAGGTCAGGTGGTGTCCCCACTAACCTGAAAACTTGTACAACAGCCTCCAGCCAATCCTCGGCTGCCTGAGGGTCTGTCTCCCTGCAGAACCTGGGCTGTCTCTGACGCTGAAACTCGTGCAGTGCACTAAGGAAACGTGCACTCTCAACTGCTGGGGATGGTAGCATCGGTGGCTCCGCTGTAATTGGGCCCTGCACTGAGGCCTCGTTGCTCGGTGTGATGTCGTCTTGCACAAAGCTCGGAACCCTAGCTGACTACCGTAGTGGGGCCATCCTGAAAAGAAACATGTGCGCCACAGTCAATACAATATACCTAGTGAGCTGACACAAAGTAATCACAAAGAAAACATTGAAACACACATGCAATCAATGGTTTCGTGTACTGAGTCAGAAATCAGAAGTCAGGGTCCTGGTGTATGGATATGTCGGCTGCCGCACCAACACTGGACTCCCTGGACTGATAACCACACTCAATACCCTTAACATTATTACTTCACATAGAAGAAAGATCAGAGTCCTGAGTTCTATGGTAGAACCGAACTCCTCTGATACCAATTTGTCATGACCCGTCCTTGAGACCCGTGCCGTGACTACCCCAAGCCTTCCTTCCATAGGCCAGGGGCTGGCGACTAGCACCAAAGGCGTAAATCCCGATATCAGGGAAGGCATTTCCTTTAAGTAAGAAAACAAACGCCACAGAGTATTCAAGTAGAAGTAAACACTAAGTAAACTGAGTACAAAGGTATGTGCTATAATTAAATGGGCCAGAATTCAAACCCAACTGAAAGTAAAGTACAACTGAAAAGAGAGTACAACGGCAGAAAAGTAAAGCAGCAACACCGATACATCCTCTGGAAATCCCACCTGAAGGGTGGGTAAAGATAGTCTCCTCTTATCCTCGGCTCTAGACGTCCGCTCCGTGTACGTCCCGTCCAGTGATCCACCTCCAGGTACTGTCCAGCTCCACGAGCTCCTACCTCGATCAGCATTGTCCGTCGTCTGCATCCAACACAATGTAGTGCGGGCATTGCCCGTGTAGGGGTGAGTATACTCTACTCAGTAGGGACCCCGAGACCCCCGAAGGTCTCCCAGAATCCATGAAGGATAATCCACAAAGGAAAGATACAATCATGAAGTAACAACCAAATATACTTAGGTATATGCCCATACATGTACCTAAGTCATCAATTCCAGTTCGGATCCATCATCCGAGCCCAAGTTCGATCGTGTCCACATAGGAAAGCACAATCCGATCCACTAAGGATAACACAACCCAATCCACACAGGATAACAAAACAATCATATCATAGATAGTGATTGAAAGTCAAGACTCATCTCACACATGTATACTTCTTCGTAAGATGATAGAGATGATCAGATGTAGCCGCTGATTCATCTAAGTTGTCGGACCCACATAGGATACAAGACCAGCTAAGCTGTCGGATCCACAATGGATACAAGACCAGCTACTCTGACGGACCCACGTAGGATACAAGTACAGAGTCAAATACTACCGGACCCACGTAGCATACAAGAACAGTAGTCAAGTACTGACGGAACCACAAAGGATACAAGAACAGTATTCATAGCTGTCGAACCCATGGAGAATTCCAGTACGGTCGTCGTCGCTGCCGAACCCACGGAGGATCCCAGTACAGTCGTCATCGTCATCGCAGTCGCAGCCAACTTTAGGGTTCCCGCACACAACATGTTCGATTTCGGGAGGGTCCACTCCACGAGCCAAGGGGGTAGATACATAAACTGACACATATTCTGGAGTTGATGTATCCCAATGTTCTATCTCGTCAAAAGGAACTCAGCGTGACAGACGGCGCGCCAATCAGGCGCCCGGTCTGAGAGTTATTGGCCTTTTCATCCCAGGGGCCCGGTTGGTTTTTAAGTCAAAACCAACCCGACCATACTCCAACTGCAACCAAGCTGCGAGTGGAGTAAGATAAAAGAACTGTCTCACTAAGAGGAATCCAACAAAGTCGATGGCACGTAAATCGGACGTTCGGAGCTCAAGTTATAAGTGTTTCCGATCCGAGGGCCCGGTTGGTTTTGTGTTCGAACCAACCTGGACATACAAAAAGTTTTTTGAAACCTCAAGTGTAATATACCAAAATGACTGTCTCGATCTAAGGATCTCTACGCAACTGACGGCGCGGCGATCGAAGGTCTGTAGCCCAGGTTATGGGCATTTAAACTGATCTGTCTGGAAACAGGGGGTTTGGGCCTGGTCTGACCCGGCCAAATACCCCTTGGGTCGGCCCGAACCGGGTCGACCTGACCCGGGTCCGGGTTGGGCCCGATTCCGCACGGTCCAGCCCGGCTGGCGCAGGTCCGGCCCGGCCGGTGCGGCCTGGCCCAGCGCGGGGGTCCGGCCCGGCCCGGTGCGGGCGGTCCGGCTCTACATGGCCGGTCCGACTTGGTGCGGGCACCCGCGCGATGAGCAGACGCGAAAGGGGGGATCCGCCCCCCTATTTTCTCGAAATGGCAGACCCCTGTTGGGTCCACCCTAGCTGGCCACTGGGGGTTACAAACCCCCGACCTTCCCAAACTCAGCCGAACGCTTTGGCCTGCCGGTGAGCCGCCGTGGGACCCCCTGCGGTCCCGCCTTCCAAAGCGCCGGCAACCGGCAAGTCCGGCCGCCCTCCCTTGCACCGTCGTGGCCTTAGGCTGCGGCCCTTGTCTGACCGGTGTGGCATGATGGCGCCGCGCCCCTCCACCGCGGCCTGACTCCGGCCGCTGCCTATTTCGGCCTCAATGGCGCATCGTGATGGCGCCATGCTCTTTCGCTGCAGTTTTCCTCGTTTCTGCACGGTGTGACGACACTGTGTCTCCTCCATTCCAGTCCATAATGAAGTACAACAAAAATGGGGAGGAGGGTCGGCCGTGTTTGTGCGGTCCGGCCTCCTCCCGTTAATTCGATAACAAGTGGCTAATTATTTAACGATGAACGCCAAAATAATCATGAACATAAAACAATCCCCTTCCTAGATTCACGAAGATTGATTGCTTGACGAAGAAAGGGAAAGTTCCGCTGTTCCATAGACGTTGTTGCGGGATGACGGCGTCACTTTTCCAATCGTCGAGAAGTAGGAAGTCGGGGTTGGTGCTGACATTCTTTGCGTTCTCCAACGAAGAGGAAGATGAAGTTCTTCAAAGTAGAACTCTCCGTCTCTCAATACTTCACAACAAAAACCAAACTAAAATAAAATAAGGCTTTGCCTTATTTTATTTACTTGTGCCAACATTTTCAAAATTCAAAACACATAATTCAATTAATTAAAGGGTTTCAATTAATTTAATAAAAGGTGTGTTGGCATTCATTTAATTAAATAAAACTAGAGTTGACAAAAAAATAAAAGGAGTGTTAAGTTGTCATCATAAATGTGGAAGAGTTATATCTCATGTGGAGGGGGTTAAAGAATTTGAAGGGGTGAGGCTCATGCGGGCCCCACCTCACTAAATCCTATCAAGAGGAAATAGAATTTTTAGTGGGTCCCACCCCAACTCCAACACAAGGGTTTAACCACTTAAGTGAAATAAAATCTGTAGCACAATTTTATTTCTCTTTATTCTTAATCCACAAATTTTAATAACTCCTTCCCGAGCAAACACAACTCCAGTAAAGGTCATCTTAATCAATTACTGGTGCTGTGGTTTCATTGGTGCCCTCATATTTCGATTCTGAGCACTAGTTCAAAAGTTAGGAAAACCCGCTCGTTCGTTTACTGAACGGAGCCGAGCTAAACCTCAGAAACTGATTTCGGGCACACCGGGCCTCAGAATCAGGTGCTGTCAGAAACTGCGTACTCGTAAAATCCCAAATAATTTAAGAAATAAATTTCCTTGAAATTTACAGGTATTTATAGTGGTTCTAGTGTATTGAGAATTAATAATCTTTAATCAAATCCAACGACCTATGTTGGAACATATTCAAATTCTTTTGAGTAATATTTATTTTACTCAGCTATGGTTAGTATGTATATCATTTCTCTCTCCATAATGATAATACCTCCATTTATTTAATTCAATGATTATTGCATCTAGCTCCAAATCATTAGTAGGGCAATTAAACTCATATATTTTCAATTTTCATGATTCATAAGATACCACCATACATTTTTTCATGAGAATGCATCCTAAAACCTTCTTGAATGAATCATTATAAATCAAAATCCTCTCTCCATTCTAAGGTAGTGTGAGTATTTGTTCACAGGAAAAAATTATTCTCAAATCATATAAATTTACATTAGATTTTTCCCTCTATAACAACCTAACTCCTTTCAAAGTCAAATTGGATAGTGGATTATACTACCATGAAACCCATTTCACAAAACATTGATAATATTCATCCAAAGAAAACAAATAAAATTATAGTTACAATTGTTGGTCTATGATAATGTTAAATAACTTCTATCTTTTCTAGATCTGTAGATATCCCACCTCTTAATATTATGTGACCCAAAAATTGAACTTTCTGATGATAAATGTAACACCTGAATTTTTTTTCATAAAGCTTATTTTTTGTAGGGTCTTCATCATAATCATTAAGTGATCACTATATTCACCTTTTACATTATAATATACCATAATATCATCTATAAATTCAACCACAAACTAATCTAGATTTTCTCCAATGACTATATTCATTAAATCTATTCAGATAGTATTGGAATTGTTAAGAACAAAAGGCATAACTATAAACTCATAGTTTCCATACCTTGGACAGAAAGTTATATTTGGTATATTATCTTTCCTGAAAATTAATTAATGATATATATATGGATGATAAATCATGGAAATATAGTGAGATTTGTGTACTTGGTCGAATAAGTCATCCATACATGGGAGAGGATATTTTTTCTTTATAGTGATTTTTTATGTTCTCGATAATCAATACAGTGTCTCATTGATCCATCTTTCTTCACAATAAATAGAACAGGTGCACTCGAAGGTTAAAAACTAGGGAGTATGAATCCCTTTTCAATACAGTCATAGAGTTGATTCTTCCCTTCCTACAACTCAATTGGTTACATTCTGCATGGAGTCTTTGAAATAAGCATACCACTCGATAAGTTTTATAGAGAAAACTCATCATTAGGATTCAATGGAAGACATGTAAATTCTTCCAAAAAGACATCAATAAAATCCCATATAATAGTCGTATCCTTATTGGTGAGTTTCTCTCTGACCATATGTGATAGATAATGTTAAGTGACAGTAATCAATATCCATAATATTGAAGTAATATCCATTGGAAGTTCAAATTCATCCTTTCATTGATATATGATCATTTATTCATTTCAAATATGAGATGTGGCTTCCATTCATTGGAAATTGATATGATCTCTATATAGTTAAAGTAAATACATGCCATAAATCACATCAAATTCCACAAAAGCAAGGATCATAAGATTTGTATGAAGCACATTTCCCCAAAATTATACCATATTATAACCATAAACTTTATATATGACTATTTTTATATTAAAAGTTTTCATTGTTTATCCGACATCAAATATTTGAGGTAATTCAGTGCTACCCTTTAAAAAATATTTTATAAATAAAATAGTGGGTGGATCCAGAATAAAATAAAACATTTTCATGCATTAGAGTTGATGGTAAGTGTACCTTTCACCACGTAATTATCATTATCCACATCACCAATAGTGATCAAATGCGATTTAAATTTAACTTTGGCCTTAAAAGGTTGTTGAAGTCAATCATAATCAATAACACTTGGATTAGGGAAATTGTTAGAATCACGCCCCATTTCCTTTTACTTTTAACATTTATGTTTGGATGTGCATTCTGTGTAAACTTTTCTATATTCTCATCATATGTTATATTTTTCCCATCACATTGATAGTTAATTAGGTGATGGAATTATTTCCAACATATTAAAAATTTAAAAGTACACTTAGGATAGTTTCTTTCAACACTTTTTTCATGAATGAAATATCATCTTCTTTTCCATAGGGTTTTTATATTTTCCCTTGAATTCCATTTTTTAGATTTTATAATACCCATAAAATTGATGGGTATCTCTAATATCCATCTCAACCTTGAGTGAACATCGAACAATTTCCTCATATTTTATAACTTCTCTTAATGGATAATACCCTTTAGAGACCTGGTTTTGATCCACTAAAGATTTAATCAACTATACTCTCAGGTTGGATGATAATTGAAGAAGCGTATCTTGAAATTCTTTAAAATTTTATTTATCGGAAATAATCGATTCATCATCCTTTTGATTAAGCTCATGGAACACCTTATACATCATTTTTCAAAAAATATGATCTAAATAATTATTGAAAAATGAGTTCATGAATCATCCCATTCTAAGGATTCAATTTAATCTTTCTTCATAATATTCTTGATAATGTTCAATAATTGATCAACTTAACCTCCCAAATGATAAACTAAAAAGAGGAATTTATATAGTTCTGATAACTAAGGAAATGAAAATATCTATTTAGTGGAACATATCTATTGCTCATCCACAAGTGGATTAGAAGACCCAATAAATGATGGTGGACACTACCTAATTATGGAATCAATATAATTTTGATCCCTCCTTTTCTCATTTCGAATTAATTCATGTTTCATTGCAAGATAAATATGTTGTAGAATAACAATAATGGTTTTCATTCTATCTCCTAAAACATTTAGTCTCTCGAGAGGATAATCATTTCCTTTCCTATTACATTCTGCATTAACGTAGTTACTTCGGGTTCCATAAAATAACTAAAACGATGAAACATATTGTGAGAAAAACTAAACATAATAGGAAAATGACATAATTGAGGGAAATAAAAAAAATTCTGAAATACCTATGTTTTATCCTAGATTAATCGTGGTTTTCACATTAACCCTAGGATTATAATCAATGCATATAATTATCCTTATATTTCCTACTATGGTTTTCTCACCATAATTTCTAAAGGTATAATAATCCATTACCCTGGTACCAACTGTAACATACCATAAATTACACATATTGATATTACTTAAAAATATAATAATATTCAATAGAAAACTTAAAAAAAACACACTAGGACTGTATATGTTTAGTGTATTTAGAAATTCGGAAACATAAACAACATGTTCATAAAATATCTATATT
Organism: Viscum album; assembly: GCA_963277665.1. Classification (NCBI taxonomy): domain Eukaryota; kingdom Viridiplantae; phylum Streptophyta; class Magnoliopsida; order Santalales; family Viscaceae; genus Viscum; species Viscum album. The sequence continues at coordinate 458,962,048 of OY728141.1, read as the reverse complement.
ATATCTCTCTAATTCCTTTATATATAGAACCATTTTTAATATATATTATTCAATATCTTTATTCATGTCCAGGGGAAAAGAAACATAAAAAAGGAAAATCATAGATACTCAGTACTAGAGATATCAACCATATCATAATCATATGTCATAAAAACATAGAATTTGATAATTTAATTATGTATATCAATGAACATGATATGATATCACAAGATAAATAATTGAAGTTCACCATGAACATTTTCTGATATATCATAACATAAGAAATGGAATTTATGGAATACAGATAAAAAAGTTTATAATTTCAAAATTAGTCAAGGGTCATTTCCATGAACATCAGAGTGGACGTGGTACTTTACTTAACCAGGTTCACTCTACGTTAGAACACTGTATTAATGAACTTATATCATTTCCTATTCTAGAACTGTATTGATGAACTATTATAATTTTACATTCCAATCCAATTTATCTCCTGTAATATAATCCCTTACCCAATTAATTAAAGGAATATATAGGTCCCTCCAATATCATAATGAAAACTATACATATGTGTGCCACAACATCATAATCCATTCATCATATTAGAATCCATGAAATAAATTGGGTTCCATAAACATAATTAAATCATATCATAACACATGGAACTGAAATGGGTTTCATTAATATCATTCCATAATTTAAAAATTCATCTATATAAATAATATTTTTTTTATATGGAAAATCTTATTTATAGATCACTTGAAAATAAATATTTATTAAAATAACATTTTTGATCAAAACAAATTCTTTTTTATAACTCCATACAATTTTAAAATAAAAAATTTCCTTTGTAATTATACTTATAAACATTAAAGGGAATCATCATGGAATTAAGGCATCATGAAAACGTAAAAAATCATGTCATAGATGTTAAAAAAAAATTTTCTTGTATTTTCTCCAAAAATGTCAACAAATACCTCATTAGAAAAATGAAAAAAAAATTTCCTTTGAAACCATTTAATAATACTTCACTCATGGTTAACAATTTCATTAAAATGTTATAGAATAATAGTAAAAATATATTGGAATAAATTTTTATGAAACATGGATATAGAAGATAAATATACCCTGATAAATACTTAAGTATGAACTATATAGGGTAATAATTATATTGTGAAATTATACCTTAATATAGGCATGATTGACTTTGTTTATATATAAAACTATAATATTATGGATTAAATAATGATATTAACATAATCTAGAACCATATAAATATTTATTATATCATATATGATCATATTATCATGATTTATTTTATAATATTTCATTATTACTCTTTTTTTGTGCTAATTGCTTATCCTACTTATGCATGCATTATCATATAAGCCCTATTTATTTCCTATATAATATATTTAATTAATTTAAAATATTATATTAAGATGATATACATCATATTATTCATTATATACAATTATGTAATAATTTTTTTATGATGACAATGGATAATTAATCACATATTATTGTGGATATGGTCAGTTGTACGTACCCAAGAGCGACAAGATCTTCCATTAATTGTGAAATGTTATGGAATTTGTTGGTGTACACATATTTCAAAAATCAATATAATGTTATAAAAATTATATATAGTTATTATTAAAATCCTTATACCAATCCATGTAAAGTGGTGATGAAATACATATTACACCACCATGTTGAGATGGTAGGCCGTATGTTCGCACGTGTGGGGATTGCATTTTTTTAGGATGGATAAATGGTGGAATATTGTTATTCTATATTAATAATAACATCACATAATTTATGTGAATGTATATTTATTACTTTATAATGTAAATAACTCATTATGAAGAACTAGAAGAATAAATACTTTTGAGAGAGTCTATAGTGGATATTATATCTTCTTTGGAGATCCCCCTCTAGATACTCTCTTAGGTACATTAGATTTATTATTTTAGGAAGATTATATCATCTAGAATTTGACTAGTGATGTTGAGAATGTAAATGGGAATGTGATAGCTGATATTGATGGATAAATTTAATGTGGTTAACTGAGGGAATAGGTTCCCATTATTTTTGAGTAGAGGGGAACTTTTGGATTTTCTATAATTATTAATTGATAATAAATTAAATCTCAATCAGAATACCTCAAAGGGCCATGTATTTGATACTAAAATGATATAATTTTTTAATGTAATAAGAAATATATTTTTGACATGTTTTGAAATAGGTTTAAACCATATCATTTTGATTAACTCATAGATAAAATAATTATATATTAACTAAGGTAATAAGATTTTAAATAATATAATAAGTGTAATTTTTATTTCTTGATGTAAATTAGTATGTAAATAAAATTTTTAGAACATTTTAGAACATATAATTTATTTTTTATGTTTAAAAAATGTATAATTATTTTTAAATATTTTAATAAGTCATTATTTTAATAAAATATCAAAAGTGCCAATTTTGTAACTATTCATTTCATGGATTTTTATAAATATCCAGGGAACTTTTGAACATAGAAAAAATTAATTTATTATATCTCTCATGGGTAATCAAAAAAATTATTTGGTCAAATTAATTATATAAAATTAGATATATTTTAATATTTTTCATAACATTTATTTCATATTCCCATAAATAAAATAATTACTTACATCATCGTTGTATAAGGAATTAAAGTTATTATTTATTTCATAAAAATTAAAATTAAATTACCATGACAATGAATATAAAATTATAATTATAATAAAGATTTATACTCTAAATAAAATTTTGTATGTGCTTATATTAAAAATGGAAAAAGTATTAAAAATATGAGTATGTAATACTCTCATCCATGCGGAATTCAATGGATAAATGTTTCCCTATGATAATTTGGGATAAAATAAACACATAAAATGATATTCGAACTAGTGTTATAGTAATTTTATAATATTATTTTTACCCATAATTTCATGATTTACCTTTTTCCATATTAAAAAAATATTCTAATGTTACAATTCATAATTACAAAAAATAAAGGGAACATGTTTACCTAATTTGGACCCACTTATTCAAAATATGGAATCCATTTAAAAAATTCAAACCGAAATGTTTCATTAATTAATATAAAATAAATCTCATTATAGGGTGAGAAAACATGTTATCAAAGATAAAACATGCAAAACATTAAAAACTTTTTAGGTCTAAATTCAATTTAAAATAGATGAATAATATCTTAATTAGATTAACTGATAATTAATTTTTCTACTTATACATTAAAAATGATATAAAAAAATAAAAAATAAAACTATATAATTTTTCAATGAAATATTTCTCTCTTTTAGATTTTAGTATTTTTAAGTATTCATCAAAAAAAACTGTCACAACATTACAATAAATTCAAGATTTTTTTTATTCCTCTTTAAAAGTAGAATATTTTTTTCAAATATAATATATAAATTTTTAAATATTTGGGTTTAATATAGGTTCTCCATTGAAACGTAGAAAAACAACCTTTTGAAAAATGTAGGTTTTTATGCATAAAACTCGGTTTTTTCATATATAATGTCTATAATATATATGGTTTGAATATCAAAAATATTTTTATTGAATATATATCATATATATTTCATTAATATATTACACTATTTATAATTATATTAAGATAAAACGCCTTTTATACCATAAAATAGGAATATTTCCGTTATATTTAATTAGTTTATATTTTTATTTCTCATTAACCCATGAATTCAAATTGTATTTTAAAATATTAGTTGTTAATATTTTTCCATAAAATTAAATGGATATGTTAGTGTTCATGTTATAATATATCTATGTTCATTTAAACTCATTACTGTGTTCAATGACTTCTATGGAAGAATTGACAATATTTAAAGAGAATTATTTTTTAAAATATTTGGGTGTTCCTCAAACTCTTCATACATTGTTTGAGAGATAATTAATAGATCTAAAACAAAATAATGGTGAATATATCATAACCTATAAAGAAAATATCACAAGTATTTTAAGGTATGCATTGGGTTTTTGTTAAAAAAATAATTGGAAGACATATAAATTCTTTAGTGCTTTAAACCGACATGTTAGTAAGGCTCTAGAAGTTCAAGACCCTTGGATTTATGATAAAGTATTTCTATGAGATCTCAAAGTGGATATGGAGTTATGATAATAGTTACATGGACAAGGATATAAGAAACATAATAAGGTGTTTCATGTTGTATGACCTATTAATAATGTTGGAAAGAAAACTCAACCACTCATATGTATAAAATATGGGAATAATCATTGTGGTCATTGCCTTTAAGGGGCGGGGAAATGCTTCAAATGTTAGAGAGAAAACACCAAGATTATGAATTTAAAAGATAAATCTATAATCTAGACAATGTGGTGGATGAAAGGAGAATTACACCTATGTTGCATTCTTAAATTATAAGGAGAAGGGGCACTATAAAAGACTATTCACTAAACCTAGGACCCTCTTTGGTAATCAGTGTCAATAGAAACCAAATACAAAAGAGAGAGCGAAATCTTATTCTATCCCTACTACTGAGGTAGAGACCGATAGATATGTGGTTATAGGTTTGTGAGTTATTCATTAAAGAATAGCAAACATAATATTTGACCGAACCTCATAGAAAATATTTTCTTACTTCCTTTGGTAGAGTTTGATGTTATTTTGGGATTGGATTGACTGGCTTTATACCAATAAAACATCAGCAGCTAGGAAATAGGGATCATTCATCACAACTCAAGGAATACTCCAATTCATTATAAGTGTAAGGAGGTGGACGAATCATATTTAGATCCATCATATAATGTTTGGATAATATTTCCTTATGATCAATCATATCTATCTCAAATAATTAAGATATAGAATATAATCATACTCAAAGACATACCTGTTTTTCGAGGACTCCATGGATGTGTTCCCTAAAGAATTTCCAAATATTCCTCCAAAATGAGTGTTTTAGTTCCAAATTGAACTTATTCATGGATCTCTTCTAATATCAATGACACTATATAGAATCCTCATAGTTGAGTTAGAGGATCTAACAAAGCAGTTTCATTAGGATACATAAAGGGGTTTTATATTCCTGAGTGATTCACCATGGGGTTCACGAGTCTTCTCCTTCATGGAGTAGGATAGATCATTGATCCCTTAAATTTAATATCATGATCTCAATGAAGAGATAAATAACAGGTATTTTATTCCACAGATCGATGACGTGTTTCATCAATTTTGTAGGGACATGTTTTTCTATAAGGTGGAATTTAAGTTTTGATATCCCCTACTAAAGGCAAGGATGGAATATATTCCCAATAATGCCTTTTAAATGAGGTATATACACAATGAGTTCATAGTGATGCCTTTTGGAGATACAAATGATCCCATAATATTTATGGACTTAATGAATAGAGTCTTTATATATTACCTCGACATATTTTAGGTAATATTTATATATAATACTTTTTTATTCATAAAGAGCATGGATGAACATGCGGGGAATTTGAATACTGTTCTAAAGACCATGAAAATGGAGAATCTAAACGAAATTTATAATAAATGAGAGTTATAAAAAGGTATTTTTATTATTGGGGAATGTTATCTCTATCAAACAAATATCTATGGACACTAACATGATAGTAGCAATTAAATAGTGGCATGCGCCAACATTTGTAATAGAGATATATAATTTCAATGGTTTAGCTAGGTATTACCGATAATTTGTGAAAAAAATTACATGGTTTTAAAAACCACTATCCAAGATGAATCGGATGTGAGAAAAGTTTGTATGGACTTGTCAATGTGAATATTTGATAAATGAGTTAAATATGAGGCTTATCAATGCTCCAATACTCACACTTTGGATAATTAGAGGACTGTTTGTGCTATAGAATGATTAGTTGAAGAATGGATTAAAATTTTTGCTGATAAAAAAGGATAATGTGATAGACTACACCTCAAGGTAGATGAAAATTTATAACCAAATCTATCTCATACCTGAGTTGGCAGTTCTGATATTCTTGTTGAAAATATGGAAACATTATCTCTATTAGAAGATGCTTGAAATATGTAATGATCATAAGAGCCTAAAATATTTATCACATATAAGGAGATTAATATGCACTGAAAAATATGGTTAGAGTTAATCATGGATTACGATTGTTTAATTATCTACACTTCTAGTAAGTAAAAAAATTATATGATGCTCTCTATACAAAGGATCATGTGACATTATCGATGATGAGATTTGAGATTAATCCAATATTATTATGTTTTCAAATGATGGACATTGGAATCATTAAGGAATAATCATCATCAATCCATTCTCAGCTGATTTATAAAAAATACCTCATATAGAAAATACAGGATGCTCAATGAAATGATATAGAATTTCAGAAGACAGTGGATACTTTCTCAAAGGGGAATTCATCAATGTTGAAAATTGATGACTAATGATTTATAAAATTCTTGTAATGACTATCTATATAATAAAATATTGAGATAACAAATGATCTTGTTAATGATGCACCTAACTCAACCTTCTCTATTCCACTTGTGAGTAGAAATATATCAATGTCTCCAAGAGAAATATTGGTTAGACAATATGAGGCAGGGGATCACTAAATATAAATAAAATTTCCTGGTTTATGAGAAACTGAAAGTTGAATGGTAAAATTATTTGTGGATGTTTCAACAATTACCTTCAACAACATGGAAATTAGAAATCATAACCCTGAAATATGTCATTAGAAATCCAAATACATCCTTAGGAAACAAGGTTATATGTGTTATTTAGGATCATCTCACAAAGATAGCTCACTCTATCCCAATTTGAGAGAATTTATCACTCAATCAACATGAAAGGATATATATATATATATATATATATATCATAGATGGTGTAAGGATACATGGAGTACCACATCAGATAGAGATATGTGACTCCCCTCAATTTTCTAGAAATGTGTGAAACATGATCTAAACACTTAAATGGACTGAAGTATGGATTATCATCCTCAAACCAATGGTCATTATGAGAGGATAATTTTGACACAGGAAGACATGATGAGAGTATGTTATATAGAAATAAATGTTGGTTGGACCCAACATGTAACTCTGGTTGAGATCTCTTACAACAATAGTTTCTACTCATACATCTGAATGGATCTATAAGAAGCCTTTTAAGTGAAAAGATGAATAACACCTTCGTGCATGGATGAAGTCGATGAACGTAAACTGTTAGGATCTGAAATGGTAAAAGAAATAATGTAAAATGTGAAAATCATTTAGTAGAACATCAGTGAAGCCTATAGTATATAGAAGAGTGATGGATACAATCATTAACATTACCTAGAGTTTAAGGATATAGGCATTTTATTTCACCATATATCACAATGAAATAGGATCTTGAGATTTGGGAAGAAAGGAATGTTTAGTCCGATGAACATTATCCCCTTTGATATTATTGATCATGTCAGTTTTTTGGAATATGTAATGGAACATCCACCTACCATGTCTCCAATAGAAAATTAATTACATGTATCCTTATAGAGAAATTATTTACCAGTCCCATCACCTATACTAAATCCAAAGGTTTTACATTTGGAAAATGATTTCTCTTTCATAGAGAAGTCAATGAAGATCTTGGACAATTGAGATAATGTCATATGAAATGAGACTACTCACATTGTTAAATTACTATATACAACCCATGAGTATGAATTGGAAACATGGGAAAAAGATGAAGTGATGAAGGAGAATTGCAATGAGTTGTTTTAACCATAGATTGTAAAATGAAATTTCAATAGTAAAATTCATAAGGGTGTGAATTTAACAACCCAAAATTATAAATTTAACTCCCATTATTATAATTATGTCATATATTATAAAATATATTATATCATATAATGAACACAATATAAATTTTATAAATGATGAATGAATGTAATAATATGTATTTCAATAGATAAAGGAACATATACTAACAGAATAGTAACTTGAAATTTAGAGTAGTAATGTGACTATGAATAATAGTAATCCAACCAATAGAATGGTGACCTAAAATTGAAAATTATAAATAAAATTTTGGAATCTTATAAATGATAATATGATATAATTATATCATGGTATATGTAATTAATTTTTTTGAAAATTATTAATTAAGTCTTAGTATTTTTGTAAAACATAATTTATTATTATATTTGTATAATGAATTTTAATATTTAAAGGAAAATTTATTTTAAAAAATAGATTCATAAATTAACATGTTGTTTTATTATTATTATAATGAAATTTTATGGCACCTTAATTAATTTCAAGTGTATAATAAAATATGTTATAATTTTAAAACTTCTATTTTTTGAGTAAATGTTGATTTTAATTAAAAATTAAATTTATCATATATAATAAATTATATTCCTAAAATAGAGTTAATTTTGTAAATTTTACACATCCAAAATTGGTTAGGGTGGATTTTAAGTATTCATCTAAAATAGTTGAATCTTTGGTGAATAGAAAAATATTGTAATTTATGTTATACATATAAATTATAAGTTAAATACGCTATTCCAAGATTCATTGTTTATTTAAGAAAAATAATATCCTTATTACTTATTAATTTAATATATGTAGTGATATAGTTCAAAATATTCATATTTAAGATCCAAAATATTAAACTAATGAATAAAATAATTTGAAACACCCCTCTCATCCCCTATAAATCACACCCTCAACACCTATTCCCCTCACATCTTCTAAGATTTAAGACATGAAAAAATTCTGCCAAACCCTATTTCTAATCCCATTACCTTCATCTATAATACTTCATTATCAAAAAAGGCCAAAACCAATGATCTTAAGGAGGTTCTCAAGTAGATGGATTGAATAAGAAAATTTCAATTTAATTTAATTTAATTTAATTTCAATATATTTTATTTTGTTTTTCTATCATTTCATAACATAATAAAAGTAGAATGATAACTCATGTAAAATATATATACTATAATTTTATTATTTTAATGGAATAATTCAACATAAATCCCTTATTTTACGACTATTAATCTAAAAAAATAAAACAGTGTCCACTTTATGTAGATTTATCTCCATTAGGGATGATAAGTTTTCATTTTCCTCCAAAAAAATCAAGTATGTCTATAAATCCATTATAGTGGTTGAAATTTTTTAAAATACATGTATAAACTTTTTTATGTTATGTAAATAACATATATAGATATTACTAAATGATATAACAAAATGAGTTTGTTGGGATAAAAAACCTCCAAAATAAACCAAAAATGATTTTCATTAACTTTTTATCTAAAGAATCATCCTCATACCATATAATACAATGACTTATAAAATTATTTCACATCTTTGAAGTTCATTAATGAAATATCATTTTAATTTTGTATAATTATACCCATTTTACACAATCTCCCTTACAGGAATACAAGTGAGTTGTTTATGAAAACCGTTAAGAAGAACACTCTTGAATGATGAAATTGAGCTCTATAACTCATAATAACAGCCATAAGAAAACATAATAAAATAATAATGAATAAAATTAATATTTAATATGTTCTATATTTATTAATTAATTAATCTAATTTGATTATCTATGACATTAATTTGAATATTGAATATAGATATAATTTAACATCATTTTCATTATAGATGTTCCTTTATTATTCGTTAATATAATTTATTTCCCTTCCCTTTTCTTTTATAGTATATACACGTTTACAATATGGTTTTATGAAAAATGTAACGTTTTTTCCAAAATAACTATTCATTCTAAAAAACAACATTCACTTATCCCGTTGTTGATTATTCTTTAGTAAATATTGATGATTATTATAGAATGTAAGTTATTATTTTTTTATTTAGGGAACCACTTGGTTTATTAATGAATCTATTCATTATGAAATTCTCTAGAAACCCATTTCCTTTCCTTGGATTATTTTTTTCTAACATTGATATATATTCTATGTGGCATGCATGATTATGTAAATGTTATGATGTGATAGGTGAACCCATAATGATATAACACTCCAATACATTGTATAAATTTATGCATCTCATTATATAATGTGAAATACAAATGAATATTATTCTATCTTTGTTCAAAATGATTTTGTTATGATTATACACATATGTTATGCGTGAAAATCATGTTTGATTTGATAACAACTATGTATGGTAGTTGACCACTAAGGCATGATGTTTTATTCTTATGCATTTCCACATTCCATGAGTTTTTGTAATGGTTTGATAATGATTATTACTTTATGATTATGTTTAATCCCACACATGTTATATTTATTCATTTCATTATCGATCATCTTTATGGAATTTTAGCCCACCACTTTCTTTGATGTATATCATCATTTTATTACATGTTCTCAGGAGAACAAAATGTACACAAGAATCAAGGAAATAAGGTATTAAATAATTTTTTGGTTTTATTATGTAAAAGATATCTTTTTTCCTAGTTTCCCCAACATATAAAGCCTCTTGGATCCTAGTTTTTTAGAACTATTATGGTTTTTATATTTAATATGTTGTAATAGTCATGTATTAAAATTCAAGGTCTCCATAGGTCATAATTTTGTATAGATGATCATAAAATAATTGACTATGTAGAGTCAAATTATCTATATTCAGGAGTTAAAAATGGTGGAGAGTCTTCGGTTCCTGTATATGAATTAGATCATATAATTTTATCGATTGACTTTTATTGAGGTCAAGAGGCTGTGTTTTTCTGGTTGAGGTAAGTAAACTAGTTTGAAGGAATCGGTCTAGGTTGTTTTTTAGACTTTTGCCTTTAGTAGTACATGAATATTAAAATAATCATGAGGAAGTGAGTACATTAAGAAATGTGGATATGGATTTTCAGTTAGGATTATGTGAGGAAGATACCAAATGAAAAAATGTGAACATGCATGGTAGGTCAGGTGAACATGTGGAAGTGACCACACAGAGAAATGTGGACCCACACAATTAGTCAAGTGACCATTAGGAATTGACCATATAAAGAAACGTGGACATGAATTATAGGTCATTTTTCAATGAGGATGTTTCTGTATAATGAAAGATGAACATGCATGATAGGTCTAGTGGGTAGGTAAAATTTACCACAAGAATACATGAGAACATTCATGGTAGGGTGGGTTACCATAAAAAATTGATTGTATGAAGGAGTGTAGACATGCATTGTTGGTGATGTGATAGTGGGACTCCCTTGGAATATATAAGAAGAAGGTTGTATGTTAATTTAGTAGATTCAACATGATGTTTTATTGAAAATATTAAATATCATTACAACAGCTATTAAGATTCTATAAAGAGTTTAAAAATGAAGCTTGAGATAATGAACAAGGTATACAATTCATTAAGAGGTTGTTTGGGAAGTCTGGTGAATTGACATATGTAAATTTTCATATAGTTGATCAATAGAGCTAAATGGTAATGTATGAAATCCATATAGCTGAAAGAACCATAGAGAATAAATATCAACATATAAATTGTTAATAAAATATATTATTGAGTCCCATAAGTCAATATTTCACGTAAGTGATTTTTTATACCTAGGAAATGTAACATTGCTGATATTGATGGTGGTTTGGAAATAAGATGAAGAATGAAAAGATTTATGATATAGTGGTTTCATCTCTGTATCGTAAATGAATTTATATATGGGTGTGGTATTAATGTATAAGTAACACATGTTTAAAATATAATGAAGAGGTTGATTATTCATTACCCAATGTAGCTAAAATAGTTATGAAAACTATTTCATATGGATGCAATTTTTTTGACAAGATATGTGGATTATTAATACATTTATATTTACATGGTATAATAAATATTTTAATTAATAATATATATAAAAGTGGATATCATGTGATGGAGAAACCACTTCTATAGTAAATTTTTATGTATTGTAGGTTGACATAGATAATACTGTGAATTTTCTATTGATATATGTTTCCTTGTTAAGAGAGAGTGGTATTAGAAAAAGTAGTGGTCATATTTACTATTGCATAAGTAAATTGAGGTTAATTATTACATGTGTACTAAAGAACAAATAATAGAGGGATCTTACGAGATTGGATAGCTAAATTATTATCTATAATAGGGAGATGTATCTATTTTCTCTTCATTAATTGAACATTGTATTGTTTTAGTAATCACTTGATTCATGGAATGTAAAAAATAGTTTACGGAATTTTAGGTGATATATATGAATTTTAATTCCTCATAATAGTTAACAAGAATTTTAATATATCGTATGATGATAGGTTTTATCAGATCAAGCCATGGAATAATCACTAATATTGAGTAGTGAACCTTGTAAATATCATGTGTGCTCTCTGTGTTTTCATGTGTTTTTATTAGGATAAAATTTAACTATTAATTGTAAAAACTATGTAGTATTAAAAAGAAAGAATTATAATTTTTGAATCCTCCATTCACCACACTGTCATTGATTCCTTGATATAGTGTCCCGACAAGTTTTACAAGAGTTATGTTCCCATCATTGGTATTTTTTTGTTGTTAATTTTAATTGGTATATTTTCAATATATTTAAGGGATAATTTAAATAAAGTGGAAGGAAATGGGATTCCCATTTTTTATAGTAATGGATTTCATGTATAGATGGAAATATTGTCATTGTATTTGATGTAAATAATTTATGATGTATTGTATGTGACCACTAATTGATTCATTCCCCATATTGAATTTCTTTCAATTACTACATCAAATAAGAATAATTATGATAATGATTTCCATATTAATAATTTTATTTTCTTATTTGTTTTATGAAGGTGAATTTATGAATGTTAATGGTCTCAAAAAATAACAATTCATAAGGTAAAAACACTAAATTATCTATGATGGATGTCCTTGGTGAAATGGACTAAGCTACAGTTCTGGAGACTCAAATATGAATATCTTTAAATGAATGATAATATGACTATTGGTAATTTCATTAAAAGATTGTTGTCATACTTTACCCAGTTTAAACATAGGTAACCAATCATGGTCAACCAAAATCCCTAAATAATACCTTCACATACAACAGATGCTTGCGACTAGAAGATAGGGTCTATGGTTGTACAGTGTAGAGACTATACCCTTATAATCAAAGTGGAGTGTAGTGGTGGAACATAGATAAATCAGTGGAAGTAATCAAAATAAAAATAGTGGAAGTTAATCATACAAATGATAATAATCATATATCAATAATAACTACTATCCTATAGAAAATTATGTCATGACTAAAGTGAAATGTTATAGGCATACTTGAATATAACGATACATAAAATACATATAAATAATAATAATTATAACCCAAATTATGACATCAGAATCTGGAGAAACAGCTCAATCATATTTTACTGATCTCCCACCCTAAAAGAAATACATAATCCAAATTTGGGAACTTTCATTTATATGCACCCCAATACTAGTAATCTATCTCCATACCAAATAGAGTCCCAAAAATATTGTGAGTAAAACTCAGATGGCCACAACCAAAATTGCCAAATTTTATATGGTCCATGAATATAAACTGTTACAATACACACATATATCCCATGTTAGGAAGTAATGTAGTAGTGTGAAGCTAAACCATGTCAATATTATGTTCCCAATGGGATACATATCTGACTATAACTGCTTCTCCCTAAGCCAAACGTCTTTAAATATAAGAAAAATAACATAGAAAAAAAGGAAACCATGGATATGATCCATGAAATACATGTGTAACCCTTATCATGTGGGATTGAATATGAATATAAGACATCCGTATATAATTATGACTATATAAATTTTTATAATCTCAATATATTTTTTTTGTTTTATAAGACTGGTGAATTCGATAGTGGCATATGATTGGAATTTCACCCTAAATGGGAGTTCTACAGGAGCCAATGGAACAAGAAAATAGGTAACCTTAATGGGAGACTTTAAAGGATACAAGGGAATGATTAAATTATTTTTATAAAATCAATCCCAATCCAAATTAAATCAACCACAAAATTAAATTAAATTTCTATAAATATATTTAACCCTCAATGAGAAGTCATGGAATTAAAAATCTAAGACAAATTCTATATAAAATGGTGGTCTTTCACATGGTAGTTGAGTAAAATATATTTTTTTGAATACCATGAGTCCATCCATAGAAAACAATGATATGAGTCCATGTATCACTCAGTTCATTCCAAAATTTCAATGTTATTTTATGTCTGTGACCATAGTCAAGCATGATATAATAATTATTTATGTTCCCATAATCATGAATGATAATAATTATTATTAAATAAAATTCAATAAGGTATATGTGACATGTTATAACAATACAAATTTCATTTATTTAAATTTTACATTTAAAATATTATGCTATGTCAACACACATTATAAGGTTATTTAACTACATAAGAAAAATATAATATTGTGAATAAATTTAAAGAAGAGATTATATATCCCATAGAAAAATTTATTAATCCAATAAAATCATTCCATTCAATTAATTAAACATAAATAATAATTACATTTACTTATGTGAAAATGGTCCAAAAAAGGTCAACACCACAGAGAAATTAATTTAACCCATAACTTTATTTATCTTTTTTTGAGTCAATCAAAAAAAATACTTGGTTAAAATACATACAATGGAAAATGACAGAAAATAGAAGTACACGTCTTAATGGGGGATCCGAGTTGGGGGCACAAATCTCCAATAACTTCAATGAATATATTGGACGTCAAAGGTGCAGTCCATGTATTTAATTTACATTATTTCACATCTTTGAAGTATCACACTGAAATTATGACATACAACATAACGAACAAAATTATAAATGATGAGACTATGAGGGAAAAGTCATGGACCACTGAAATTATACCAAGAATCTTCACTCATATGTTTTAATCCATTAATTTCAGCCAAAATTATAGAAATTAGAAGATAAAAAAATTCTATGAAATTGGGAATATGAGAACCCTTTGAAATACAATACAATAAAATTTTATAATCTATGAATATAATTAATAAGAGTCTTATAAATTTTGAGAGACATTGAACGAATCCAAAAAATTACAATTTGGTGATCAGGTGGAGGAGAACCATTAAATTCTAAGATAATAGCCAAATGAATGATCGAAAAATGTATTGTAAATGGAATGAATGAAAATAATGGTAATTTTTTAGTAAAATAATATAGGGTAAATGTAATATTCTTACATTTTTTGAAGGGGACATGGATTGAACAAATAGTTTGTATAGTAATTCATACCCATGACCAAAAAGAACATGGCTGCACATATCTAGGTGAATGACTTACAAATTGATAACCACTAGTGTGGACCTACTGTTAATGGTCTCACCCCATTCACATGGTTTGGAACATAGTTATAAGATACTGTGAAAAAACTAGGATATTTAAACACGAAATAAATGGTATATTTTTTACTTCTATGTATCCTCCCACACATGGTTAAAATATCATGCTCATACTATTTGGGGCCACAAGGTTGACTTTCACAATTACTAAAAACCATGCTCTAACTGTGTTCCTTAGCCTACCCTCCAAAAACTAGAACCACATGCCCCAAAGTAGAAACATACTCCCCAAAAACTAAATCATGTGTCCAGACACATCTAATTAAATTAATAATATTATGAATGACACTTAAGTGTTTTAAAACTGTCATAACTACATTCTAAATCTCAGACAATAATTTTTCCCATCCACTAAAAGAACAACTAAATTTTTATTGAATTTAAACCCATCACAAAACATGGGATCTTACAACATCTTTACCTTAAAACATATCCCCCCCAGAATCCACAGTGGATAGAAAAAATATCCCAATCTAATGGGTTTTTGAATTTCTTCTCAAACATCAACACTACATTTTTAAATTCCCAATGAACATCCAAGAACCATTCATGGAACAAAGTTCTTAAACTGATAAAATTTGAGGCAATGATTTAAAATGTAAATGAAACATTAAGAAAAAATTACATGATCCATCTAACGTGAAACATGATCAAAGTGCCTTCTCCATTTCCCACTGGCCTATGGTTCTCACCACTATAGGTCCATGATTTTTATGTTCAGTTAAAGAAACTCCCACTTCCATAAATTAATTTTGAATCCTCTTCAAATAATACTAATGAAACTCCCGAAATATTTATTAACATTTTACACTCAATCAAATGGAAGGAAAATTCATCCATTCGTCAATTTGTTTAATATTTTTGAATTAAAATTGACCATGCTCAACCAAATTGTGATATATTTTCAAAGAAAAACTCCATCCAACCCTTATAATAAAGCCTTCTAATCAAAATATTGTTCATGATATGGTTCCTCACTAACCCAATATAACATTTCAATAAAAATCAATCCAAACTAACTATAGCTGACTATTTGAAAAATTCTTTGTTTTAATAGGTGATGTGTCTCCAAATACACATCCTTATGCCTTTAATCCATGGAACCCTGATATTAAATTTATCATGTTCATAGATTTCCATAAACATTTTTAGGGAAATGTCATAGTTGAACTGTCCCATTTTCATATTATTCATCTTACCACAAAACAAGAAAATTGGTATATTTGATCAACCCTATATCATCAACAACAGAAATCCCATTCATGTCACCCACACTCAGACTCCACCTAATCCCATATTCAAACATGTACATAAAATTTACTAAGAAATCCATCCCAGAATTATTACATTTTTTCAACAGAGTATGAAAACCAAGACTACCATCACACAACTACTCTCAAGGTCCCATGAACCTTCTAACATGATGTTTGATCACCAGTAACTAATTTTCCAATCCTCAACATAGAAGTGTCCTTATTATTTTAATAATAAAACAAATCTTCCACTCCCATATCCCATGGTATTTCTATCCCTAAACATAATGACTATAATATATATGATCACAAATAGTCATGGGAACTAATTAAAACATCATATATCATATATTACAAATTCCTAAGAACATTTCCATTCAGGTTTTCTTATTTAAAAATTATAATGAAGGTCACCACCATCTGGAGAGAAAATATTTACCCCCTCTACTTTGCTTACATGTAAACCTATCCCTGAGTTAAAATCCCATGAATTCCTTCCATTTAGTCAAAAGTACATCTAAATAGTTAAACACATAACCTATGCTCTCTATTCATACATAGTACTATTTCAAGATATTGTTCATGATTTCCTCCAACCTATAAGTAAACTAGAATTCTATTGATAAGAGTGTCTCTCTATCGTTAAGCTACACTCTATAAAAATAATATATATATATATGAATTAAATAACGTATATCATCATGTCTCCCAGTAATTAGTCTCACGGTCTACCTATGGGTCAACTGTATCACAACACCCTATTTATTCCCCAAATAAACCCTCGTTGATAAAAATCCTTAAATTTATCCAAATAATTTTGTAACCATTCTCTAACAAATTATATTTGAAACTCTTTATCCTTAACCCATACTCGACCACTCATGGGTTTTCTAGAATAAACAACCACAACATGATACAAGTTAAAAAAAATCCCAAAACATTATAGTGTATAATCTTTTACCACCTTTTATTATGCCCAACCCACACTTTGATGAGTTTTTCATAATCAAGGACAAGATGAACACACTACTTAGCATGTCAATTTTTAAACGTTCTAGGAGGTCCCCTCAAATTTCCCTTCCATGATATAGAACCTACATGTTACATTATTTAGTGATTGGAAACCCACCTGAAAACATGAATATTGAAATTAAAACATCAACCAAAAAACCACTTGTAAGATAAGACAAACCCAAAATAGTCCTCACAATCAAATTTATTCAAGATATCAAAGAACCCAATATGATTCCTCCAAAACCACATGCATCACCATGCCATTATTGACCAAAATAAGAACCTAACTTACATTGGTCTCATAAAAATAAAATTTTAAAACCACAATCCAAAAGGTATCTATAAATGCCAAAAACAAAATCCTAGGAAAACACCTCTTATAGGTTTCACTTGATCATTTTATGAATTGAATTTCAATGGTTTAATTAAAAATGAAGTGCTAATAGGTCTCTCACCTAGACATAAGGTCTCTCACTAGAGAACCACATCAAAAATTTGGGACTCTCTTACACATAATATTATTCACTTATATGCTATCAAAATTTTGATAATATGAAAGCATGTAGAAATATCACCAACCCATAAGTGATAAAATATATCAACATAAGTGTAACGACATCATTTACCATGAACCAATCAACCAAGCCCCAATACATATTGGGAATTCTAATATGGGAGTAATCTATATATGTTCTCAATTAAAATAAAAATTTATATAGATATTTTACACACTGAGTATACACATAAAATAATACCCACTCAAGTTTTAACTTATTATCCAACAACCATCTTTTATGGGGGTTTCATTTAATCAACAAGGGTATTTTAAAATGTAAATATTAAGGGAATTTCAATTAACATTCCTTCAAACTTGTATTAAATGATTACCATATTCCTCTCTCACATTTCACTACTATGATTGGGTTATCCCCTCATGTTAACATAAGGAATCGACTAAAAAAAAACACACCTAAAAGGTAACTATGCTTCAAAACCTAAGTGTTATGTCTAACACCTTCGTAGAAGTAAATATAGATCCATAAGAAATGTTCATGTTTCCATCCAAGGTTAATATCAAATAATATTCAGAACTAACCCAAACTCGAGGGTCCGATCTTTTAACACCATGAATAGCACTATTTAAGGCACTTCATAAATTTTTATGTATCATAATAATTATAGAGTATCATCAATATATAATATAAATATTACAATTTATTAAAAGGGAAACGTCTACATATACAAATTCAACTTATATAGAATACTCCAAATTAAATTTTTTGAAAAATGTACAGATAATTTCCACTAAAATAATTTCTTTTATCCTTAAGATATCATAATTGGAATAGTTTAAAAAATAAATCACAACCTATAGAGAAACAAATCATTAAGTTTTAATTATAATTTTAATTTACTAATGCCACATTCCATTAAGGTCCAAAAAATATAATAGTTCTTTTATCCTTTAAGGTGTATCTATTAAAAAATATTCCACTATACATTTATACAAAACACCATATAAGATTCTATTAACACATAAAATAACCATCCATATTTTTCAATTGAATACCCCAAGGGGTTATGTACCATGATATATAAAGACAAATGAGGGAAATGAGGGTCCCAAAAAACCATTCAGGGTTTAGTTATATGGGATAAAATTTCTAATTTATGGATTCAATGTTATATAAATTAAAATTTCCATCCCATTTATGTTTGATGAAATAGTAAGCACGTCATCAAAATATTAATGCATCATCAAATGTGTTATATTGTATGCATACTATGTTAAAAATAAACTTCAAAGGTTGAGTTAAGAATAAAATGATTAAGTTAAACAAGTCTCTATTTTTACATTATTAAGGTACATGAACTTTATAACATGAATTTTTCACACCATTTAACTGGAATCCATAAAAAAAACATGAATTCACTAAAAAAACCCAATTTCCATTAAATTGGAAGTTTCATTTAAAGTTTTTTAGTAAAATAATTTAATTAAATTTATATTATTTTATATATATTTGGAAGGTTAGATAGAATTAAATTATCAATATACATGAAGACCCCAGTTAGGTTTATGTAAACACCTTATTTATCCAGATTTGAATTAAAAATAATGAGGAAATCAACAAAATCATCAATGAATAAAAATATACAAGGAAAGAAAAAAATAATACTATACAAGTAATATTTTTGGTAATCACACAATCATGGAATACTAATAATCATGTTATATAATCATAACAACATGGTATACAAGTAATATTTCTTATAATCAATCATGAAATATGTATATAATCATGAAACATAAACACAAAATCATTGTATAAATATAATAATTCTTATGAAATTTGAATCCTATATTCCTAAAAAGATAGATGGACATGCCTTTCCTATTTATATATTGGAATAAGAGTGAAATATTAGAAATTGTTAACCAGAAAAAAGTATATCTATCACTTATGGTAAATAAAAAATAAATTATAATAACGAACAACATAAACAATAGTATCATCCATAGAAAAATGATTATTATGGGTACTGTAGCAGCGACAGACTGTAGCAGCGGTGACACTGTAGCAGTGGAGGCACTATTGCAGGGTACTGTAGCGGCGGCGATACTATAGCAGATTCTGTAGCATTGTGGGTACTGTAACAGTACTGTTCACCGTGGGGTCCTTTGGGCTAAAAATGGGCTTTCAAGCCTTGTGTTCAGGCCACTTGACCTTGGGCCTTCAGGTTATGTAATGGGTCTCCCTCTACCCACACTAAAGAGGTCTTTTCTTTAAATAATAAATTGAGGCTTCAACCCCAACCTTTAAAAAAAATACCAGACGTGGTATACTCATAAGTAACGGAACCTAATCAGCTATATGAACCCAAGTGCATAGTCCTATATACTAGAGGCTACTAACTAACAGTGATCCACAATACAGGTGCAATAGAGAGACTATACCCATATAATTAGAGCTAATAAGAGAGGTTAAGTACAAATAGATTCATAGAAGCAAAAGTAAGAAAAGAAGCATAAGTGAATCATCCAAATGATGTTAATAATATATAATCCTTAACCAATTCCATATTCAAAATTATTTCATGTATATAGAGATATGTAACTTGCATTAATGGAAGAAGGATAACATACAATTCATGTATAATAATTGATCAAATCCCAAAAACTATCAAATGATAATCTCAAGAACTGACCCAATAATCTACAACAATATCATACCCTAATAGAAATAAATAATCCAATGATGGTGACTCACCATAATCTATTACTTCATACATGTAATATGTATGGGTAACAAATGATATCATGAACATGGTGTGAGTAAAACTCAGTAGGCCACCACTAACAATGTATAATACCGTCAAATCTATAAAAATAAAATCAATTATAGTGTGGGTATATCAAATATATAAAAATAATAATAATATAAAACTAAACTATTTCAATCTAAGGTTGCTCATGGGTCACTTGGCTGACCATAAACACATCAGCCAAATCCAGGTGTCTCTAAACATATGATAAATCACATAGAAAAAAGGACCCCTGAATATGATGTTAGGAATCCATGTGTAACCATATTCAAGAAGGAACCTAGGTGAAACCAAGTAATCCAAATATAATGATCACCATATAAGGTTTTATAATGCTCATAGGTCTTATGTTTTATAATATGGTGAAATCCTTAGGGGTGTACCCTTGGAAATTAACATCCAAGGGGATTTTTATTTATTCAATTGGAACAATTCCCTAAGAATCTTTGATGTGACACTTGAAAGAATCATATATAATTATATAAGGTGTTCCATAAAATTAAATTGAATCTATGTTGGATCATTCAATTCATTCAATATAATTTCATTAAATATAGAGAACCCTAAGTTCTATGACAATGCATTCACTATCTAATTCAATTAAAAAAAACTAAGATTGTCCTTTCACTTGTAAGACACATTAATGAATCAGTTTCATTCCAAGGAATGATCTGAGGAAAACCATTATGTGAGTAGAATTTCCACTCATGGAATGCCTCACCTTTAGTATATTTTTAGGTCTATTATGATAATCAAGTATGATATAATAATTATCCCGGTTCCCATAATAAAAAATGAAAACCATGATCACATTTCATAATAAAACAAGGGATATGTGACATAGTCCTAACATCTACATTTTTAATGAATTTTCCAATAAATTGTGATTTCAAGTCCAGACACATTATAAATCATTTAACAATATATGAAAAACATAATATTATGAATTAGTTGAAGGACTCAAGTATCCGGGTCATAGAAAATTTTATTAATCAATTTAAATCATTCCATTCAAATACATCAACTACATTGATCATTGCATTTTCTTATATAAAAAAGGGAAAAAGTTTCTTCTACACTTATAAATTCACTTAATCCAAAATTTTATTCACATTTTTGAAAGTCCATAAAAAAACACTGGAAACATTTCTTGTAAAAGTAAATGTAATTAAAAATGATGGAAAAAAATAGGACACACCCAAATGTGTGATCCATGTTGTGGGAAAAACCATCTAATAATATAGAAAGGTCCACGAGATGTCATATGTGTTTTTTAAGTATTTAAATTATGGTATTTCACATATTAAAAGAAACATGAGGAAAATCTGGAATAAAATAAAAGATGAAAAATTTATACATTGAAATAATTCAAGAGAACATTTGATGACCACCTTACATATACCATGAGATTTTCAATTAATCATTATTATCATTTAGTTCAAGCTAAAATGATAGATATCCGAAGAATATAAAACCCCCTAAAAAGACCTAATGAGTTTGCATTGAAATAACATCCAATATGGGGATATAAACTATGCAAATAAGTAAAATGTGTGTTTACCCTACTGATAGGATTCCAATGCAACCAGTGAAGTTTTATTTGAAGATAAGATGGTGTAGAGCCATTAAATACTAGGAGGAGAGCCAAAGGTGATCTTGATAAGGATATTGTGCATTGAATGAAAGAGAATAAGGGTGGTTTTGGGAAAAAATAATAAAGGAGAAAGACATCCCTGAAAATTTATAAAATGGATATATGGTTTGGTATCATGTTTTGGTTAACCATACCCCAACCATGTATGAACACTATTAAAAGTCACATGAACTCTCAAAATAGGCATATGATTTGGAAAACTTTGTGCATCCCATGTGGTGATACTATCTACGTGATCGACCACTTTTCATGGTTTGGTGAATGGTTATGAGAAACTGTACACAAGTTGTGACACGTAAACCTAAAATAACATGATGTCTCTTCACATCCATGTGGCCTAGATCTAGTGGTTATATACACCATGTTCCTCCTCTTTATGGAAACATAGTAGAGCCATATGGTTACAACTATCTATGCATTTACCATGTGACTCAGCCTACTCCAAAAAAATGAGAACCTTGGTACATAAACCAAACCTAACTCTCAGGAAACTCCATAGTGAACCTGAGGTACCTCTTAGG
This sequence comes from Viscum album, assembly GCA_963277665.1. NCBI lineage: Eukaryota > Viridiplantae > Streptophyta > Magnoliopsida > Santalales > Viscaceae > Viscum > Viscum album. The sequence continues at coordinate 458,938,866 of OY728141.1, read as the reverse complement.
TACTTAACCTAATATAAAATCTAATTTAGAGTGTTCTAACTCTCAATATTATATTTTTATGTTTAGTTCTTTATTTTTTCTATCCTAAAAATGAAAAATTAAAATTTTCATTGAATTTCAACCTGACCTAAAACATGGGATTTTATAAGAGTCAATTAAAATTTTCATTCCATAAAAAGAATATTTTGAGAAGTTTTAAGAATATATTATTTTTTTAAAATATGTTATAAATCCTCCCAGATCAATTTTATTTTATTTTATCAGATTTGGAAGTAAAATTTATCGGTGATATTCCTCTTTATGATCTACATAGTATTCTAATATCATAAAATAAGTGGAAAGATGATTCTTTTTGGAAGAAGGTAAAGGATAAAATGAAACTTTATATTCAGACAACTAAATATTAGTAGTAATAGTGATTTATTATTAGGGTGATAATGATGACTCTTTAAAATCAGACTATAATATGTATTCGAAAATATATAAAATGATATCCCTTATTTTGAGAAATATAGGATGAGAAAATTTAATGTTTAAAGGATATTTAACACTTAAATGTTTTTATTATGAGGCTATTGGACATTTTATAGTGAATTTTTTCTACATTGAAATAAGATGAATCCAATGAAAAATATGACAATTGTTATAAAATATCCTTAAAAAGAAGTTTACCCTAACCAAAATTATATTATTGAATAATGAATAATAATTTTCATATGAAAATAGGGAAAATGTTCATATCTATGTTTGAGGTAAGTGAAACTATCAATGAGGATGGGTATTTGGGTATTGAAATTGATGTTGGGGGAAATATTATTATTTTAAAATTTTCTAATCATGAATTCCCTAGTTATGAAGGTAGTGACACTAGAATTTATGTTGATTAAAATAAAATATAGTTCAAGGTAAAGAGAAGATTGAGATAATGTATTTAAAAAATTCATAACATGAAAAGTAGATTATGAAATTTAGGAGTTATTATCTGTCTAAAATTTTTATCGAATAAACCCCCAATGAAGAAAATAATGATAAATTTAAGGGGATTAGTAGTTTGAAGATATTTCTTGACACTTATAATATCAAGGGTATAAAATTGAAAGAAAATATTAAATGTCTTGAAATTTAGTATGATCTTATTCAATATGAACTTATCAATTTAAAGTAAAACCTATGAATTTATATAATTAAATTTAACAATTTGAATTAGGACGATATAGATCATTCAATGAAGAATCATGAAAAATAAACCATTTTTTGGTTAAATATGTTGATTTTAAAAAATATTGAAATTATGGGGTTCTGAACATTGATTAAAAAATAAATAATTCTATTTACTATAAAAATGGTTAAAATATGATTATTGTGAAAAACATATTCTATTATTTTTCAAAAATTCAGTTTTAATAAAAGAAGTTAAAATTATTGGTCAATGGAAATGATAAATTCAAAGACATTATTCTAGAAAACATGAAATTTTTAATTGTAGATATTCATTTTATAGGTACTCCTGGTACTGTGGAGGCTTAAATAATACATCAACGATATCTTCATTTAATTAACATTATCATGATTATTATAAATTTATTGGGATATCAAATTTGAGGGGTACTCATCCCAATATAATAATACAAATACTGAAAAAAACTATAATTTTTTTTAAAACTAAAACTATATTTCTTATGTTTGAAAAACTATATGAAAGATTAGATCTAACACATCATGTTGAAAATTAATTTATCACTATTATTATTTCCCAAAAGAAAAATAAACCCAAAAAAATTTGTAAAAAGGGATCTTGTTGTAAGTTTTTTCTATAAATCCTCTATAATAAATTCCCATGGTTATTAAATATTGGGATTCATTCATAGATGACTAGGAACATAAATTTGTGGAATAATATATGTAATTTCATTTAAGTATCTTATATATTTGTAAATTATTTTCACTTAAGATTAATGGGGATTATTTTACATACATTTGAAAATATAAATTAAAATACAATATCACACATTATATTGATGGACTCAAACGGAAATTGTTATGTTTTTCATAGATCTAGGATGTAGGATTTGTCAACTTGGCCAAAAAAATATAATCAAGATTTCTTAAGGAGAAAGGTTCTTGAATTTCCAAAGATAAAGTGTGAAATTGATGTGATATTCTCTACCTTTCTGAATGGAATGATCCTTAATTCCTCACCAAATGGTTTGAGATTCATACATTAAATATTCTATAATTTATCAATTTGCAAATTTTGTTCCCCTGAAATAGAAGTCCACATATAGTGATAATTATTTTAATTCCATTATTGATGAATTTAATTTAATTACTTCTATCATATTTATAAAATATATATTAGAGGCCCAAACAATGTTCAAGACATTTAGAATAAGTGAAGAAAAAGAGTGTGGTCACTCTTTGAAGAGATTTAACACATATTATGGTGATGAATATAGTAATGATAAGTGTAAATCCTCTCTTGGAATACATGGGATTCAGTAGGAACTCAGTGCAAAATACACATAATAATAAAATTGTGTATCAAAATATAATATTAGAATATTGTTAGAGATGGATACAACAATGTTGATAGAATATTTTATTTCAAGGAATTTCATATGTAATATATTAGATCATCATTACATGTTAATGATCACTGCTTCTATATTCCAAATTTAGATATGACTCCATTTAAGATGTACTGCCAGAAGTCTCTATGGTTTTGAAATACTCATACTGTTTAGAAGGAATTGTATTATTATGATTAAAGGAGAAAATATCAATAATTTTTAACTAAGGGGTGTTCGTAGAATATTTTAGGATTAACCTCCAAATATAAGAATATTTCACTATTATAATATAAAGACTAGTATGATGGTTGAAACATTTAATATTAATATACTAAAATTTGTAATGAAATATTTTTTTAATGAATTTAGGTTTATAAGTGAATCTGATACAATTTCTTCCTGACATCATGAAGAAATAGATGGAAAAGAAGAAATTTATAAAGATATAGAAAGTGAATAAGAAGATTCAAAAATTTCAATTTACGTATAATAATTACATTTTCATTATCACAGGATAAGAATATGGCTGTAGATTCAAATCAACATTGGAAATCAAGAGCAAAATGTAAAAAATATAAGAACACTATGAACAATATTTCATACTTCCTTATTTTATTATGTTGATGCTAAAGATGTCGAGGATGATCTTTAGAATCAATAGTGGGTTGGTTCTATTCATGATGAATTTTATCTAATTAAGAATAATGATACATGGGAAATTTTTCATAAATTAAAGTTAATAATGAAATCATGACAAAGTTGGTGTTCTAAAATGAGATAATTAGAAATGTTAATGTTGTGAGAAAGAATAAAAGATTTTTGTTTTAATAAAATTCATATATTAAAATACATGACATTAGTGATACCTATTCCCAAGTTTCTAGTATTGAAACCATTTTAATGTTCCATTATATTTCTATATAATGGTTTTAAATGATATACCAAATGCATATAAATCTTGCTATTCTCAATAGTGAATTAGAGATAGAGGTTTATATTCAACAACCCTATGAGTTTCTTCTTTGTGAAAATGAAAATTCTGTTTTTATTCTAAATAATGAATCATATAGAATGAGATAATCCATAAGTTAATTGAATTTCATGCTTTAAAAATATTTAAGCTGATGAATTTTTGAAAGGTAATATTGGAAAATAATCTAAACCTCAAAGATGAAATAATGTATTACTTATTGTCATTGATTTTGTATATGACATCATATTTAGTGGAAGTGATAATGAATTTTTTAAGAAAAATTATAATGAAATAAATGATTTGATTGAAATGTATATGCTAAGATCAATGAAGTGCTTCCTTGGTATCTAATTTTCATGGGAGAAAAATAAAATTTTTCTTTATCAAGAGGAGTAGGAAATGAACTCTTGAAAAGGTTTGGAACGGAGGATTCAAAATATATTTCCACACTAATTTAACTGGGAATAATGATATCCAAAAACAATTTGTAGAATAATATTATCTAATATAATTTATATTGTTGATTGGAATTTTTTTATACCTTATATAATTATGAATAGATATTCTATACTTTATCACTCTTTTCTCCTGATATAATTGTTCCCCAAAAGAATCCCATTTTATTACAAAAAAATTATTATCATGTATATAAAGGATATAATAGATTTTTTTAATTGTAATATCACAGTCAAATAAAATTTGATTTTTTTTGTTATGATGATGTAGACTGGGAAGGATATACTAAATATATAAAATCCAAATTTGGTAGAATTTTATTCCTAGGTAATAGATGTGTGTGCTCGAAAAAAATATGAAATTTTCTATATCATTAAGAACTAATAAGGAGTAATATTTGGATGAAAATCACTCTATATATTTATTTGGATGAAAACTGATTTGGACAATCTGATAGTGATTGTGAAGAATCCACTTATTCTTAGATGTGATAATTATAGTGAAGCCATTTTTTCAAAGAATCCAGTTCAACATTCCCAAATTAAGAAGTTATACATCAAATATAACTACAATAAAGAGATTTTTGAGTGAAATTTTTATAATATGGAATTTATTCCAAATAGATTATAGATTGTTAACATATTCACAATGCTATTTTTTAAATGATATATTTTAAAATCCGAGGATGATTATTCGTTCTCAAACTCACCATTTAGAAGGCCATAATTTTTCTATTATATTCTATATCCTTCGTGTGTTTGGATTTTTTTTAAAAGGGATAAGAGATGAAAATATAATCTATTCATTAATATGTGTTTTTTTTCTTTATATGTAGAATGATTTTATGGAATCTTATCATAGGGGTAACATTCGATTTCCATATGAGTGAACTATTTTAATAGTTTGTTGATGTGGATGTGAAATCTATTTTTTTCAAGTAGATGGTTGAAGTGAGGGCCTATGGAGAATGTTTTTGGATGAATGTATGGATTAAAGATCACTATTTTATGGAAAATAAAATTTTTTCTATATAATTATCATTTAATTCTCTAATTATCATCACCTAGGTTTATAATTGTTAAATAGTGACACTTTATTAAGTATTAAATGTTTTAGAGATATATGTCCATAAGATAAGAAAAAAATAGAAAGGGAGAGATTGTTGAGGATAAGAGGTTGTGTTTTTTTAGGTGAAGAAATTAGTTTAATGAAAATAGTTTTGCTAATTTGTTAGAATTTTTTTATCAACATTTAATGAAATGTAAGGATGATACCCCAATAAGAAATATAGACACACCAAGTAGGTTATGTTACCATGAGGAAGTGACATCTTGAAGAAATGTAAACACAAATTGTATGTTAAGTGGTTATAAGTATGTCACCACCTGAAGAAATATAGACATGAATGATTTGTCATGTGATTTTGTGGACATGACTACATGAGGAGATGTGGAAACACATGGAACATCAAGTGAAAATTAGAATGTGATCTCATAAAGAAATGTGGACATCCAAGGTACATCAAGTGACCATGAACATGTGACCTCATGAAAGGGTGTATACATGCACAATTAGTGAAGTTATTGTGGGACTCTATTGGAATACACAATAATAAGTTTGTCTATTAAATTAGTTAAATAAAAGTGAATTTCTATTATAGTGATTAAAAATAACTATAAAATATATGATTATTCCTACAGAGTGTACATAAATGAAATTTGAGATAAAGAAAAGGTATACATGTGTTGAAGAGGTTGTTCGGGAAGTCTGGTGAATTGATGATGTAGAGTATTTACATAAGAGATCAAAATATCAAAATATTTATGTATTTTATCCATTGAGTTGAGTGATCCACATATCCATTTATCAGTGATGTATATTATTGAGTAATGTAACTGATTTTTTATCGCATGGTAATTTTACTATACATGAAATGTCATATGATAGATATTGAAGGTGGTTTGGTTTTAAGAGGAAGAATACCATGATTGAAGTTGAAGTGGTCACATCTACTAATCGTAATTAAACTAATCATACACATGGTTTATTTTTTTTAAGAAACACAATTTTAAATAAAAATTATGAGGGTGTTTCTAAATGACTATATGTAGTTACAAATAGTTATGAATGTTGTTTCATACAGTTGTTTTTGCTGTTATAAGATCCAAAGACTTTGGGAGTTGGAATTAAAATATTTTTATGTAGTATAGAAAATATTTTAATTATGAAAAACTAAAAAATAGGTGATTTTATAAGGAATAAATTTTGCTGAATTTATTTTTAATATATAATAAGTTGGAAGAGATAATGAAATGATTTTTTTGTTTATATAATTGTGAAAATATAGATATAGGATTATAAAAATAATTATCGGATTTATGTAGTTTTGTGTATATTAATTGATTTTAGGTCTTTCCTATTCCAAAATAAAAGGATAGGAACAAGATATAAATTCACTAGGAATCTTTATTATCATCTACAGGGGAAAGAATTTTTTGTTGTCTCTATGAATCTAACAATGTATTTGCATAGGATATACATGATTTTTGTTATTCATAAAACAATCCGGTGAAATATAATTGAGTCTAAAGGATTATCCATACTTTTATTGGTTTAAAAAGAATTTTACTGGACTATATGATAATGGGTATCATAGGTTCATGCCACGACTAGCTACTCACATTGAGTAGAGAACTCAGTAAATCAACATATCTTTATCTATGAATGTGTTGGGATTAAAATAAAATTTCACTATAACATGTAATGATGTTTGTTAGAAAAATTTAAAATTTTTGAATCACTGATTCACCCCACCCCTCTGGTGATTCTGTGATCTTTTGTTCCCATGCACTTGATAATCATTTCTGATCAAAAGTAACTTTTGGAATCCTAATTTTAGTGGATATTTAATGATAATTCAAAAAGATAACTAAAATATTGTATGGTGTTCAACCCACAAATATAAACCAATATAGGGTGGAAACTTATGGGTCCCAAGAAAATATTGTTGTATTTCATGATTGATTTTGGGAAAGGTAGTATTGGTCACCTACCATTGGTGAATTTTACAAACAATAATAGCTTCCACTCTATTATCGACATGGATCCTTTTTGGGTATTTTATGGGAGATAAAATAATTAACAACATTAATAGTCATATAATTATGATTCATTACTTATGGATTCTGAGTTAGTGTGGTTGATGAAAAAAAGATTAGTTGGTAATCTAATGGTATGTGAGGATATCTCATGGAAATTATAAATCCTATAAGGACAAAAGGTGGGGGGGGAAATAATGTTGTAGGAGGAAGAATATATCTTTATAAAGGCCTCAAAACAATGATTCATAAGTAATATTTGGTTGGTCAATAAGTTATTCATAATGATTAGTGAGCCATTTTATATTTTATTTTGTGAATATAAGGTTTCATACTGCCTAAAGGTACCCACATAGTTGATCATGCTACATAATTTTTTCTACCCATCATAAATAATGAATTATTTGTATGATCAATCACACATTATAATTTGGGGTGAGAAATAAATTGGGGATGACATCACCACTATAGAGTACATGATGGTGATCAAGGACCCAAAGGATCATTCCTTTTAAGGGTTAGTGATTCCACTTGAATATGTCATATGGTAGAACGTAAATCATTATGAGAGATACTAAGAGAATAATAATAAAATGATATATTAGTACGATCATATAATTTAGTTCCTTTTTCATTATATAACAAAATTACTTGATGGGGAGGAAGTTAAAGTTACTAAAATTATTCATTATATTTTTGTGAATATTTTGAATAATATTTTATATGATCAAGTACTTAGTTTTTGCCACTTATGTCGTGAGAGGATGAAATAAAAAAATTGAATAAATTTTATATCCCAAAATATTTTAAAAAATTAAATATTTATCACTACCTATACAAAAACATGAATAGAAACTTTAAAACTACAGTTATGTCTAGAATGAGCGTCTTATATGAATAGATATATAATAATAACTGGGGTTTAGTCCTAGTATGATACTATTATAGAACATTAATTAAAATAAACCTATGATGTTGAAATCATAATGCTACCTAAAATCTATAAATTTATTTATCACCCTCATTTTAGGGGATTAAAAATCATTTACATTGATGAAAACATAGGTAAAACATATCAGAGAGTATTTGAGGATGATTCATTAACACACAGAGGGTTGGGGTGAGTTTTTTAGTAATCCTCAATCATTGAAGATTCACTAAGGAGGTATAACAATTTATGTCAATTTTATTCTTTTTTAGCTATTTGACCGATTTAAATTTTTTTAGATTAACATGATTTGAGAATGAAATTATTCATGTTCCTGAATTTTTTATCTTTGATTATGATTCTTCGTTATGTAAAATTTTGATTTTATTATCTTTTTTCTAATTGTAATTATGAAATATTAAAGATAAAAATTCAGTTATTAATGCATTTTGAAATTAATTTTTTTACGATTAAATAATTACATTCATTAAACCATTTCATCATCTTGTATCTCTCATATTCTACTTGTGGAGAATTTTCACATTTATCTGTCACAATGGATGATAATTTGATCATTGGAAATGAAAGAATTAATTAGGAGAGGTTGAAGTAATGGGAGGTGTGTTTGATGTTGTCTGGTGGAGGATGATGTGGGGTGTATGACCCCCGATGTGGTGTCTTTGGCATGTTTTTAAAGGGATGTATATTTTAGAATTATGGATCCACATAAAGGCAAACTTTGTGATGGGAGAAGGCCAGGATGACAATCATATGTGAGTTGGTGGTATTGGTGTGTGGCATGAAAAATGCAGACAATATTTTTAATCACTAATGTAGAGGAGGTGGTTGAAATCATATGTGGATAGGGTTTCACTAGGTTGAATATATAATAACACGACACTTAATCAATGATACACACACCAGATTATTTGTCAATTATTGATAGGGTTTACACATAATAGTTAAACAACACATAATGTGGAATTGTGAACCACCCAGCATTCTCAACCAAGTTACCCGACCCGAGATGCACAATAGTACACACTCGACTATCCCCCTATTAATAGCCACTATGTAATCCATGAAACATAGCTTGTATGGGAAAATAAATCAACCATAAATATTTTAGTCCCCTAGCCAACATTCCCATTATTCCCACATGTTATGTACCCCCACAAGGTCTTGTATTCATGTTTGATCCTTTCGAAATAGACAGAAACAACATAATCCGTATTATTTCCCGAGTCTTTCATTCATTTTCTAATTGAAGTAAATTCCATTTATTTCCCTCTCCTTGTAATTTCTAATATCCTATCTCATGGGTGTAGGAATTAATGAGACAAATTTTTTATTCCATATATTTTTTAAATAGCCATCAATAAATCAAATATATTTATAATTAGATGTTTCTTTTCAGCTATTTTGTGAAAATACGTTCCCCAATATTTGAATAATTGAAGATGAAGTGTGGTGTAATAAGTTTTCAAAGTAGGTTTTGGGTCGACACTTACCTATTGAATATCTGAAGAAAGGATTTGGGCCCCCTTGTGTATAATGGGGATGCTACTCCCTTAGTACTAATAAGGAATGAGTCCCACCCTAAAGCTTATAGATTGGTATACCGCCATGATATTGGGTTTGGGGCCTCTATCCACTGGGTTAGTACTCCCTTGATCAATTTTTTTTTTATAAAAGAATAATGGTTCTCTATTGGGATTAGTAATATATCTACTAAATTTCAAAATTTAACGAGTGTTTGGTATGTCACTACAATTCTTGAGTTGTGATAAGGATTCTATGGATGTAGAGTAGTTTATATACTATGTTTTTTATGATCCACTAGATATATTTAGTATTCATTTTATATTTTCTTATTATGTAAATAATCTATTATGACAAACATTATTCCTCTATATTAATTTTAATTGAAAATTATTATATGACCAGTTTTTTTGGGTTTACTTTTTATTTTTTTAGTTATTTTTTCCTATGGTGTACTAATGGGTATTATTATACATAGATGGGTATGGATCCCAGACCCACACATGTTCTGTATATAAAAATGACACATAGTTCAATGGTTAAATGGGTGTATGTAAAGAAAATAGAGGTAGATATTAGTGGTTCATTTCAATGATGGTTATTGGTGGTGTTTTTGTTGTGACCTTGTGAGATGTGGAGTTTTCTTTTCATATTATACAAGGTATATCTTTATTTCAAGATATTTGGGCATTTTATTCACCATTATATTCCTTATGTTATATTTTTTATAATAAATTGGATGATTTTCATGTCACGACCCAACCTACTGAGGTACAACCTATGACCACCGAATGAAAACCTTCAATAGGCTAGGGGTATGCGACTGGTTCCAAGTAGGAATATCCTACAAATGAGAGGCATTAGCTGAATAGACCTATAAAAACACATAAATCTACAATAACAAAGAAATTTTTAATGTAAAACATCTAAAACAATGCATACATCCATCTAAGATACCACAATAGAGTACAATACTAATGTACAGAAAAGGGAAAATGGGGAAAATAATCCCACCCAAAACTATAAAGAGTCTAATATACTCCAATAGTGAGGACTAAGTGAAAATTTAACCCCCTGGTAAACGCCTTGGTTTTCCAATACCCTTCTATGCTCCACCCACTCCATATCCTCCCAAAACACAATGTTAAGGGCCATCATCCACATAAGAAGAAACACATGTGAGAAAATCTAGTGTAATGTTGGGTATAACAGTACTTATTACGAATCCTGAAAAATAGTAAAAATGAATCCTCGTTTATAGTAATATCAATACAAGAAATAACAATCAAGGAATGATATAAACAAGCTAGATATACTAAGGAAAGAATCCACACCATAAGGAAATCATGACAAACTATGAGACATGAGATTCTACTCGAAGCATTTCTCATTCCAGGAGAAATCACTCCATGTGCCATGCTATCATCAGAGACATTAGATGAGTAAGTATAGCTTATTGGGGCCAACACAAACTGAGCACACTGTTCTAAGAATAACATGATGCAAATATAGGGGTCATTCCCAAAACCACTTTGAGACATCACAAACCCTATATGAATCCACCCTCTATGTAGGGGATCATTAATAAATGATTCCACAATCCCAACCTATAAAAACATATCGATAGAGGTACACCTTACTCAAGGAGGTCAAAATAATTATACAAACTCTCCTGAGGGAACTAAGGATGATAGAGGCTCACACTCCAATATCATGAAGGTACATGACAACACTATCTAAGAAATTCCTCTCAAGGGGATCACATTCTAGTAATATTGATTTAATACCACACTATAACTTCCATGGAATTGACCAAGGGAATTTTACCATCCTATACTGGTCAAAACTATGTAAAAAGAATCCAAAAACACTCTTGAAGGGGGTACATGGTGTCATCTAATTTGTAGATGGTGAGTCCAGCTATCCCAAGTCCTGATAGTGTATAAGTGCCTCACATGACATGTACACACCATATACATGGCGTGTAGATGGAGTAAATAGCATGTTGAGACACTTGGTATAATTACCTTGTCATTTGGATGTTCCCGTGATCCGAATATATGTCCATGTACTAGTCACTATATTCCAAGTCCTTTCCCTATGGAAGTATACAGCATGTCCAAGATCATATACCATAACATGTGCCTATGTACTCTATAGAGTACACACCGAGTTATCATGGAAGGATCACATGTCGTGTGACAGTGGTTACATTCCATGTGACCATTATCTTTGTCCCCACACCCTATCCACAACTGAAGGGTCCCCACAATCTCTGTTATCCTGGATTATATGTTGTGTGTATCAGGATTCTACATATAACCTAGATCTTCCTCCCACTCATTCATGTGCTGATGTCACCTAGAAATCTAGCTCCAATCTCATCAGGATTCTTTTGATCTACCTCGTCTAAGCACTATCGTTGGCGAGAAATGCACTCCATACATTGAATCTAATCAAGAAAATAACAATGTTCATCTGAATCATCTTCCATGCCCTTAGCTTGAAAATTAGCAGTTTCAAACCAGTTTGATCCATTTTTCTTCATCATCATAACATTTTTGTGGAATAATATAGATTTCTTATCTAAAATCTTAGATATTTTTACTAATAATATCCTGCACAATGATCAATCCATCAGTAGGGTGTCAAACATCAGACCAAGGGGTCACCCATGATGAAGGAGAATGGATGGAGAAAATCACAAAACCATATATAAGGAAAAAAACATGTCCAATGTTCATGTATGCCTTGATTCTTTTCTGTTATAATGATAAATGAATGGGAATGAAACAATAATAATAAATCTCCTAATAATCCCATTAAGTATAATCTCATCCCATAAGGTGATCAATACTCAAATGAATTCGTTCATAGAATGGTTTCTCATAATCATAGAAATTATGAATGGGGTTAAAAAATTTGAAATACATCACATACCTCTATTCAGTTTGATCACTAGTGAAGAATGATTTTCATGTAGAGTTTGTTGGAAAGATCTATTAAATCTTCAATCCATCAACTGTCAATCCATCATTTTCTACCAATGTGGTCTCCTCAAATTCTCTAACAGAACTCATAAAATTCACTAATTTATACGCCAGAACATATTAATTTTCTATCATATTATATTTGTATAGAAAACTAGGTCACTGTATTATAAAATAATTTTAATAAATTATTTTATTCATGTTATTCCTGCAATAATTTTTCTACAAATGACATGTGCATACTAATGTTATGTTTTTCATAGGATAAAACCACCATTCTGAACTCAACTTTGCCCTTGTATTTCTCATTTGGGCATCCATTTATGAGTTATTCAAAATTTTCAAGGAAACCACGTGCATGTTCCTTTTAATATATTATAAAAAATTATCCTAGGCACACCAGGCCTCATAATTACATTCCATATTTTTTACATAGTCTCATAATTAATCCGTATAATATCCAAAAATAAAATATAGAAAATTAGAGATGTCCTATTCTCCCCACCATAGGCATTTTTATCCCAAAAATATAAAATAATTACTCAATGAGATGAGGGTACTAGGCTCACTTATGGGTATCCCACTCCTAGGTGGTCACATGAAGGATCCCATATTACCACTGAATATACATAAGGGGAATCGAACACCCATATAAGATCTTCTCCTTCCAATCATCAACCTCCACGGGGTACTCTACAAGGGTAGATCCATCCTCAATGTACACCACACCCCATATGATAATGTGTGATCAGTCATCCACATACCTCCACAACTGAAACACATCGAAGACATCATATACCCAATATAACTCTAGTAGTAGAGTTAAGAGTTATATTTCCAAATCTACAAAAAATATTGAAAGGATCGATAAACCCTAGATATATTTGACGCCGTGTCCAAATATTCTCAATATACATCAAGGTGAGACCCTTAGGAACACATTTTATCCATCCATGAACTACAAAGGCCTCTATTTGATATCACCATAAGACATCTAACATCTTTGTGCAATATTCATCCAATACTATATGAACTTTTCCATCTCTGTAGTATCTCTCACCATCTCTCGGCCCATGAGTGAAAACTCTCTTGGATCAATACAATAATTTGGAGACCTACTGGGTCTCCTATAAAAATCCTTGTATAGTGTCATACAAATGGTGTAATGATAGTCATTGTTGTACACAAACTATTCCAAGGTTAGGTTTCTATCCCAACTCTGGTAAATGTCTAACATCTATAACCCTTGCATGTCCTCCTACTCCTGAATTTTTTAATTCATCTGGTCTTCAGTTTGTTGGTGGAACGATCTTATCAAGTGTAACGTGGTGATAAAGGGAACCTATAATACAATCTATAACAGAGATGTGAAGAATGAATCATGGTTAGATAAAATCATAGAGTTAACTCCCTGGAGTCTGTATATCTCCTACACGTAGATACATCCCATGATATCTACTGAACTCTTCTCCAAAATTTCCAAGAAGTGGGCCAACATGGTGAGTCGGTCTATGATCCCCTAGATGGAATCATGTCTCCGAGACATACATGGTAATATTTTCATAAAGTCTAAAGATATCCCATCTCATTTCCATTCTGGAACCTCAAGGGGTTCAGTTAATCCCACTGGAATATAATGTTCACCATTTACATAACAGCGAGTCATCGATGGACAAACACAAATATTCTTATCTTCAATCCTGGACACCAAAACTGATGTTGGAGGTCTCGATAAATCATAATCATACCTGGATGTACCAACATAGGGTATTTATAAAACTCCTGCAACACCTCATCCCAAAATTCCAAAGGTACAACAATCCATCCTCTAAAAAGGATAGTGTTCTCCCTAACATTAGAATATCCACTGAGCGCAAGTATAGTGAATATTTGTGCACATAAGGTCTTATATTCTGTATCTCTACATTGATAATCCCTAACATGGAATATATGCATTGGGTAACAACCATTGACTAAAGATATTAAGCACTATCCCTATCCACAAATCACAACTATGATGGGGCTAACTACTCATACACCCCTACCAAAAACTAAGAACAAGATCCCTTGATGAGCACATATTCCAAGATGTTCCCCTTCCCTTGATTATATAAAATCTCAAATTCATTTTCATGGAGTAGATGTAGATATTAACTCCACTAGAAGATATGATCATTTTGAGAGAAGATATACTTGAAGATCTTTTAGTAAGAGTATATGATAAACTTCTCACCCATCATGTAGTGCTTCATTATCTTCAATGGGAATAATACTACTACTAACACAGGGTCATTACAAGTGTAGATATAATCTTGTATTTATCAATTTTTGTGAACCATATTCTTTATATCCTTACCTCTACATCATAACACAACCAAGACTAGTCTCTGATGCATTATAGTACACATTGTACTCGAAACCCTCCTAAGGTAACCTCAATATGGTAGAACTCGTCAACCTCTAAATCAGCTCGTGAAATAACTTATAGAAATTTTTCATCCACATTAAAGGATTTCCATTCCTTATAAGGTTAGTCAAGGGTGATAAAATCTGGAAAATTTGAGTACTAACCTCTTGTAATACCCAACCAATCCAAATGCCCTCTGCACCATGGTAACACTCATGGGTGTCTACCAAGATAGCACTACCTCAACCATCCCTAGATCCACATCAACTCTATCCATTAAGATAACAAGTCCTAAAAGTGCACTTCTTGAATATAGAATTTAAATTTGGAGAGCTTCCAATAAAGCTGCTTCTCTCGTAGTGTTTCCAGGACCATTCTCAAGTGTCTCACATGCTCCTACTTAGACGTATCATACACTAGGATGTAAAAAAATAAAGAATACCAAAAATATATACAATAAAGGATAAAATATTTGGTTCATGATTCCCATGACCACTACTCATGAATTAATCACACCAAATTTCATCACTATATACTTATAGTGATTCTAATGAAATCTGAAGGTCATCATCGGTATATCCTCATCTCTTACTCACAGTAGGTGATAGAAGAATCTGAGTTCAATATATGAAATGCAGTGTGTCCCTCCCAACTAATTGAAGAGGTCTTAAATTTATGGTATTGGATATGTTTTTTTTTTCATTTTCACCTTCTTTGTGAATTTCAAATCCACACATTAGCACAATATCAGGACTACCTTCTTGGAAAAAAAACTGGGAATGCCTAGTGGGAAACATTAGGTCACAAGAATCCCTTCTTCTTAAATTAATCCAACTACACCCTTATCTCTTGATTATTTATATATTAATTATATTGGTTTAGATATCAGTTAAATTCTATGGTGAAGTCGATGCAAAAATTGTATAATCAGGGTAGAGGATAACCGGGTACTTCCTCAAGAAATATGTCCTCATTCTCCACCAACAATTCGCGAAACTGATAGCAGAAAATCATCCACTACCCCTAGAGTCATGATTGATAACTAGTGAGTAATATTTTGTACTATTCTATGCCTGATATCATCCTTCTCCTCTAGAGTTTCATTTTTACCAACAATAAAAATATCCATCCATTAGTGTCAACACACTGTATCCTCCACCAAAAATAGTCAACATGGTCATGAAATTTAAAGAACCATTTCATACTAATAATGACATAATAAGGACTCATTTTTTTAATAAAGTTATTCGCTAAAAAACACTCACCTCTAAGTATCATGTTGTACTACCAAGACAATATAATAAATCACTATGTCACTACACATCGGAGTCTCAAACTGTAAGGGTGGAGTAAAAATAATTACTAGTATATATAAATTTTTAACCATAGAAGTTGAAAGGAAGGAATGGCTAGAACTTGTGCCTATATGTACTACTAAGAAAGTAGAAAAGTCACATATCATACCTCTTATCGATCTTGGAGCCTCAGAGGCATATTCCTTTATAGATTTTAATTGTCCTTGTCCATACACACCATCTAATTAAGCCTAGTAGGGACCTCATTGGGTTGGAGGTCGTAATAATTCTAACCTCCAACCACCTCTTGCTACTCTGTTGGCCCCTGTTCCATGTATGCAGCCATATGAACCACCCTTTTCCTACCTATGTCTCTATGTTTGTGGTACCTCGACTGTATCCTGATGAGCTATATCAAGGTTTGGTAAATCTCATTCCATATGTCCCTGACCATTGTGGGAGAAATAATTCTTGTCCCTCAACTGATTTTAGCCACCATGAGAGCCATGAAATGCTATCTTTGAGCCATCAGATCACCTCCAGAAGTGTCTAACCCCCTTGGATCCCTATGACTATTGTCAGCTACCTACTACCAAGGTCTTAGCTACCGAGTTCTCATTTCTACATAACACTACTAGTGTATTATCTCCATGAAATATATCTACTAACAACGCTCTCTCAAGAACTCCAAAAAATGTGTAAAAGATAAAAGATACCACTGACGCCCTGACATCCCATCACATGCCCTAATCAAGAGTCTGAGTCCTAAAGAACTGATCTTTTACTATATACAATGAGTAATGCATGATATCAGTAGACATCTCCAAATTCTCTTCCATGATCATACATCCCTACTGAAGATGTATGATCACATGTGTGGGTACCATTCAAAACACATCCTTATAGAAATCATATCTGAAGAGATGCTTGAAATCTGTCTCGGAGAGAGATGTCTCAGCGTGTGAATAAGTCATCAAACTCCACCATCTTCCCATAGAGGTCAAAATAATATTCTCTTCATGGACTACCATATGATCGACAAGCATCCTCATAAGGTAGAAAATTGGGGTGACTTCCTTCTTCCATACCTTTTACACTCAGGGGTTTGGCACTTCCTAAAACCTTGGAGACCGCTTCCTCTAAAACCCATGCAATTCTCCCATACTACGTGAATCCTTAGCATGTAGTGCTACTACTAGTTGTTGCTCAATAGGTGGTGGTATAGATGGTAAATGACAAGTAGGTACTATCATTATTAAAATACCATTAACTGATGCCTCTACACTTGGAAATCATCCTCTTGATCACACAGTGGAATCCTGGATGGATGTCTACATGGAGAAATCCTGAAATAAAATAGGTTGTACCACTTTCAAAGTGTATATATTGGGAGATGACTGAAGATGGAAATAGAAAAACAAAAATTATTATATGATTCAATTACCAAAAAATTCCCACAACCAAATGTTAAAATGTACCATGTCAATAGGCAGGTGACTATAGTCATGGTGTATGGAAACGTAATCTACAACACCGACACTGCACCCCTGGAATGAAATCCAAACTCAAATCACTAAACACTTTTCCCCAAACCAATATTACCCAATAATATCATAAAGTATAATTTAATCCCTTTGAAACCACTCTGTCGTGACCTAGCCCATCATGGTCTGAACCGTGACTACCCCAAACCCTCCTTCAATAGGCTAGGGGAAGGGGACCATCACTGAGTAGGCATGTCCAACATATGGGAGGCATTACCATAAAGTACCTATACTCAAAAAAAATCTCTAACCCCTCACAATGTATAAATTTAAAACAACATAAACAATGAATTCATACATCTAATATCCCATAATAGAGAATGATAGTAAAGTACATAAAATAGAAAATGGTCAAAAGACAATCCCAAACAAAACTGTAAAGCGTAAAGATAACTCTAAGGGAATGTACTAAGTAAAAACTATGATTATAGTAAACACCTCATTATAGGAAGATCCAACTATGCTCCACTAACTCCCAATCATCCCGAGACATTGTCAAAAGGGTTGTGGTTTTCACAAGACATGACATGTCTGATCAAAGACAATGTAAGGATTATATAACAATACTAAATAGAATACTCTAAAAAACTAAACAAAAAGGTCCAATTATAGTTATATTAGTACAATATATAAAAATTAATGTATAATAGAAAGAACCTAGATATACTTGAGAAAGAGAATATACCATAAGGAAAGCATACCAACTGTTATCCATAGGATTCTGCACGAACCAATTTCTATTTTGTGATAACTCACTCTATAATCCATGATATTATTGGAGACAATCGAGGAAGTTATCTAGACCATTTATCCATTCCTAATGAGAACAGACTTATATAAGAATAATATGATACAAAGATATGGGTATCTCCTAGAACCGCTGGGGGACACCATAAACCCATTCTAGATCAACTCGATATATAGAGGATCATATATTAATCATTCCACAAAACACTACAAATAAAACCTCTTCGATAGAGGATCAACAAACTTTTCAAGAATTTAATATTTATTTCCAAAAATCCATCTAAGGAACTGTGGATGATAGAGGATTGCAACCGAGTCTCATGGAGGGACACCAAAACTCTATCTTAGATTGAGCCTCTAGAGGGGGTCACAATCCAGTGATGTGTATGTAATGTCGCACTGCATCATAAATGGAAAGGAAAAAGGTAACACACTCAACCTATAATGGTCCAAACTAATAATAGAAATATATTCAATAAATCTTTATGGGAGTACACAATCTTTCCAAATTGGAACATGTTTTGTAAATCTATCCTAAGTTATACCCCTGTTGAAGAGACTTAAAATACATGTATTCTCCATATAAATGAAATGTTGAACGAGTAAATAGAATGTATAAGGAGTACATGGCATGTAGAAAAACTCGGTATCCTGATCATGTAACCTATCCATGTTTGTGTATTGAATTCATGTTTCTGTACCAATCAGTGTACACCAAGATGTGTCTTTGTGGGAATACACAGCATTTCCATGACTATGTAATCAAAATCGTGTCTGTTTAATCTATAGTGTACATGTCGTGTCATGTGGGAAGGTTCATATGATGTGCGATAGTGGTCACATACCGTGTGATTCTTATCTTCACCCTAAAGCTCTATACATCGCTAATGGGGCCCCACATACTGTGTAATCCCGTGTTAAATGTTGTGTGTATTTGGGTTCTCCAAAAACACTATTGCTTCCACCTACTCACACCCACACAACAATATCATGGAAATATAGATTAAATATCACAAG
The DNA here is from genome assembly GCA_963277665.1 of Viscum album. Lineage (NCBI taxonomy): Eukaryota > Viridiplantae > Streptophyta > Magnoliopsida > Santalales > Viscaceae > Viscum > Viscum album. The sequence continues at coordinate 458,919,299 of OY728141.1, read as the reverse complement.
TACTCATAAATTTACCTCGATTGATAACTTCCATAGATGATAAATGCACTCTGCCCATCGAATATGATCGAAAAAACAAGATTTTTCACCTGAATCATCTTCCACACACTGAGCTTGAAAATCTGGGATTTCTAACCAATCACATTTGGTCACCACCACCACTGTTGCATATACGTTGTGTCATTCCTAGTTAAGATCAACAATATCATACTGTTTCACTAATAATCACTTTTTCATTGATCAATCCATCATCTTGGTGTCAAACTATAGTCCAATTAATCCCTCATAGTGTCCGAGAAGGAAGGGATAAAACCACAAATACCATCCATGAGGAACAATCCTTATCCTATGGTTGTTTCATCCTTTATTTGTTTCCATTAAAACAATTAATAATGATAAATCAATAAAACATAAAAAATATACCAATAATCCCCAAATATATAACCCCATCTTATAAGGTGATCAATATGAAAATCAATACATTCATCGATTTATTTGGGATCATCACCGATATTAATAACCATGAATAAATAAATTGAAACACACACCCTACCTCAATTTGGTTTTATCATCGATGAAGAAAGATCTTTGCATCGTGTCTATTGGAGAGATCAATTAAATCTGAGGTGCCTTGCAACATCCCAAACCAAGTATCCCCTCAACAATACCGTGAGCATAGTTGGTCACAGGACCTTAAGAACATCTCCCCAAATTCCAGAGGTTGTTGACTAGCACAAAGGTCATAGGTGTGTTAGTGGGAAAAAAATTTCATCTGAACCTTAATATATCATATTGGAATCCATTAATATAAAAATAGTAGACGCATATATAATAATCATACACCTAAAAGGTAAAAAAGATATGAATATATAAAAAATCATGAATTGTCTCATATATAATGATGTAGATTATACATGTTTCTAGAAAACATCAAAAATAGGTACATGGAAACGCAATACAGTACAAGTATCCAAACATCCAAAATCACCAAAAATGTGTCCTAGTAGTGTCACAAGCCTCTGAAGGGTCCCATACTCAACTACTCCAAAGAAAAAAATCAATAATAGGTGTTAGATAGTTTTCAGCTATTGACACCTACAACCATATAATCTATTTATGTCCATAAGGGAGGACCAAATAGGGTTTGAAATAACATCTTAGTGGATATCCAACAATGATCTATAAAATTATAATGTGTGAAATATAATAATACTAGTAGGTAAAATGTAAAGAAAGTGAGCAATAAGGAAATGTATGTTCCCATAGAAAATCTGCTACCATTTAAGTGAAAATTCCATGCCTCTAAATCCTCCCTACAAAACAAGTGTCATCTCTAATATGAGGTAGCTACAAGAAATTTAAATAAAAAACATATAATAACCACAGTGCCATTCATATCAAGTATTCCATGACCTTTACTTATGAATAGATGTATCATAAATATCCTTGTCTAAGATGTTCAACCAATCATGTTAGAATTATCATAGAAATGATGTATTTTGAGAGTCATACCATAAAAGGCTAGATCCAAGGTTTCCAGAACCAAGTCATCCTCATAGAATACCATGAGTATCTCAAGGGAAACTCAGTATAGGCAATGCTTGAAGTTCTAGGAGCATGTCATACAAGACATGTCCTATTCATGTCCAAGATTTCAGGATCCAAGGTTTATTAAGGCCAACAACATCCCATGGAATCAAGACCCGAGTAACATATCAATCCAGGGAATCCAATAACACATTCCAAATCCAAGGAACATGACTAAGAAATATATTCATACATATACCAGACAATCCATGTTTGACACTTCCATTACAGAATTCCACATGGGCCTGTTGATGTTCTCCAACGGTTGCATTGTTCCCATCCTTCCCACTTTCAAAAGGTAGAAGGAATTCAACACATTTCTAGGGATTTATTCTACATAAATGAAATGGGATGATGGGATGTCATATCCTCCTTACATGGATTCCTCCTCGGAACTCATTACCTAGTCTGGGTCTCCCTCATAGAATATGATTTTGTTCATGAAATTCATTCTCATCTATATCTTTTTGTGGATTCTGATTTGATATAGTGATCATGTTTGGTCATTTCAGGGGGTCAAGTCAATGCAACAGCCTTTGGTCAGGAGGGTTGTCACACTGAGGATTTTGTGGCATGTCTTGAATATGGGACAATAAATTACATGTATTATTCCTCACTAGATGGCTTCTCCATGGGGTAAAAACCTGATTCTTCTCACAATGATCACAAGGTATCTTATGGCGGAGGCATGTCTCTAAGGTTTTCTTCAACTTCCAATGTTTAAAACAGGGTGAGGTTGGATTTTAACATCTAGAAAAGATAGATCAGGAAGATCAGAACAATAATGAGATATGATCATATGGGTACAACCCTAGGTGGGAGCACCTAGTAGATTTACTAGATGTATATATAAAAATTTCCAATGAAGGAAGATCATGGATGTATTTACTAGATGTATTTATAAACCATCTTACTAGTTTATGGGCAAGTAATGCCAATATAAGTGGTTCAGGGATGTCGATGGCCATACCTTGAATGATTATATTTCATTAATTACTGATTATCTCTATAACCATGTAAACATTTTTTATGGGAAAGAATTATAGCCAGAGGTATATCCAACACAATATGACACCATTATTAATGTAGGCTTAGGGTACCCTGAGAAAGGGTGGGCTAACAGTTGGGAACTTCTCAAGGGCTACAACTTGACATATGAATGGGCCTTGGCCTACTAGGTCTTTTCATATTACTATGAGTTTAGAGAAGATCTTAGGTGATTAGGCATGTATGAGGCTTCAGGGGATTCTCAATTTCACATTCGCCAACCGAAGCACAATATTCCAAAACTACTGAGTAGGTGGTCTTTGAGGACCACTAAATTCCATTTTATTTATATGGAGGTCGGTGTTAGCCTCTGGGACCTCCAACATATTTTTGGGATTCCAATCCTAGAGTCAATATAGGAAGAGTTTTTTCCTGTAGAGTACACATTATTGGATCTAGAGGAGATTTCATGGCTAGAAAAGTCACTAATGGATCTAGTTCCGGGCTACGATAAGAAATAGATGAGGGATATCCACTTCAAATAGTGGTTCAAACGTTTCACGAATTTCCCTTTGGAGAATCCTACCGAGGGAGAGGATCCACCTAGTATAATACCATTGAGGCCTCCTACATGTCCAAGGGGATACTAGAATAGTAAAGAGGTTCTTATTGGAGAACCATGGAAGAAATTCAGTGGAGGTTATGAGGGATTAGTATCAACACTAAACAATAACTAGTGGATAGTTTTGAATTGATCATATATTCTCTCATTTATAAATGGATTCTTCCAGTCAGGGATGCATACATTGGTGTGTGATCAAAAAAAATTATCATGTCACCCATGTTGGCTAAAGGGTAGCATTCCATCTTTGGGATCCAGAGTTTGAAAAAACTATACAAGGTGTTGTGTGACATTATTGAGGGGAATAAGACACAATGGGTATGTGGACCATTCCACTTTCTGTATGGATGGATATTAGAACACATGAGGTTTTATGAATATTTGAACCTCCTTGCCCCCCTAAGACAAACTTTCGTACAACCATTTTAAACAAGTGGTATGATTTCCAATCAAGATGACTTCACCATCAGTACCAAACAAAATCTATAGTGCATACAATCAAAACATCAATCCATTACTGCTTCCAATGTGAGAATTTACTAATGATGGTCTGAGGACTGGTGAGAATATGTTATATATACTGGCCTTCTGAGGCTGAGTTTTTTGGAGTGGGTATATCATGAACCTATCTACAATCTATATAACCCACATATCTTTGCGATGAAATTATAGTGCATGCATAGGTTAAACCCAAATGTATACTTTGGCATGTGACACAAATATCACCTTTCCGTATTGTGGAAAATGTGGAATATTTTACATAAGAGAATAGAATGATGCACAATGAGGTGCCTCCACCTACTGCTTCTTACAGGCTAGTTGAAGAGTTTGTGAAGTGATGGGAGGTAGCCTACCTAGGAGATATGTTGAAGTAAGGGACTTCCTAGGTTAATTATGGGTGCCTTCTTAACCCCATTGTCAAAGTTGGAAAGAAAAAGAAAATGTTTCTATGGAAGGGTTGATGCACATCGTTGTAGGAGAGCATCGGTATGGTCATTAATTCGGAGGCCTGGACCGGGTGGAAGTGGAAGGAAAGAGGAAACAATAGAACTAACGATTGCAACTGGTCATAATTAGGATTAAGGGAGGACATTAAGAGGATTTAGTAGGATACCTGCCAAAGATCATGTGATGAAACTATGATGTGTGTACATTATTGTGGATGATGTATATCTGAATGCTTGGTAAAAATGGGATGTAAATAGTAAATTCATTTTTTCCTCTGAGATATGGGACCAAATTAACCAGTTCAAGGAAAATCTTCTGAATATTGTCCATGTTAAGGATAGTTTTCTGTTATATTAGTTAAGGGGGTGATATATATAGTTAATCATGAAGACATTGTCCATTATTGGGGAACACTATGTCCGATGAAATATTAGGTGAATATACTTCTGGAAGAAATATTCCCACCACATCTGTCTTTTAGAAAGATGAGGGAGAGATTCCCTTTTCTTGAAGAATCAGAGTGTTTCTGCGAAGAATATGTTGAAAGGGGGAGCCCTCTGGAAGAAGGTGAGGCAATGGCCTTAGAGCTAGGATAATTAAAAAAAATATTTAGGTAACCTATAAACCATTCATTTGTGCTACTTACTCAGGTTATCAGGGATTCTCAACTATAATTTTTTCTAGGTATGATAGCCTCATGTAAAGGACCCCTTCTAGTGTGGAAATAAACATAAAGCGACAAGTTTATGGACCTACATCAGGAGTGATTACGATAAGTAGTTTTAGTAGGGATGTTGCTACCATGGATTCTATTATGGAATATTCAAAGTTCCCAAACATATACAGGGTGTTTCCTCCTGGGATTCCTATGAAAACAACCTTGGGATGAGGAAAAATATTAATCATTTGTAATTCCTTTTCCTTACAATGTTATAACTATCAATAATCTAATCAGGACAAACAATAATGTCTATATCTAGATAGTTCTTCATGTATTGGTTGTGCTACATGTGACGATAGTTTGAGGTCTTTGTGAACATTTCCTAAGAGGAACACCATTAAATTTGGATTCATACACCCAAGCTGAGCAGGTTGAGAAAATCATGGTTGTGGGTTGAACCACTGGTGGGATGGAACCTGAAATCATTGAGGTAAAATCTAGCTTCGATGATCAAATGCATGACATGGATCACATCCCATCTGAGGAAATTCTAGAGGAGGATCCCACTGAATAAAATCTTAAGGTATTCCTAGAATACGAATATGATGACCTAGAGGAGTTAGTTGAGGCCAACCCTGATGTAGAGGTTAGTCGGGCTGTCATTTGCTGGTCATGGAAACTGATAGAGCATTTTATCAATGATGTCCTGCAATCATAATGAATAATTCGGATGTGTAATCTTCATTTTCAGCTACATGACCTATACAGTAGAAGGGTGGATTCATGTATTGTACACATTCTCATCCCTGACTACCATTCTTAGAATCTAAGGGTGAGAAACTATTATTTCAGTGTGGCCTAGAATCCGATGAATTTTTTCAGCATCTGAAATCTTCAGGATGCTAAACAAGGGATTTAACACCTTGAAAGATAGATGAAAAAAATATCCTCTTAATTCCGCACATATTCATAACTCATATCATGATTACCAGTCTAGCTAGAATAAGCTAAACAATAGATGATCCAAAAATCTCACCAAGTCACTGATATCCATGCTGAGGAATATCAAATATGTATTATAAAATTTGGACTTCAACCCACAAACAATGATGAATGAAGGGATATTAGGTGGTGAAAATAACTCCTAGGTGCCACAAGATAAGGGGTGGCGGAACTGAGGCACTCCGTTGAAGAGGCCATCTCATAGGGAATTGTTTTCCAAAATTACAAAAATTACTCATGATTGCATACTTATTTATATTGTCTATATAGAAAAATATATTTTCTCTTGATCTACATGTCTCAATAAAATTTAAAAACCAACTAGTAATCAATCCATAATATTAAATGGGTCATACATAGTGGGATAAACAAGGGATGACCACATGATCATTCTTTAATATGATAGAATCAACCAATAAATGAATACTCTGAATCTGACCAACCACCCATAGCTTTTGAACTATGAGGAAGAGGGGTTGTAACAAGAGAATAAGATTATTAGAGTAGCCAAATGTCATTTCCCATAATGTTACAGTATATTATAAGGATAATTCTTTGGTCATTTGAATCAATCCAAACAAAAGGGAATGATAATATTGGCTAATGGTACCCAATATTTAGAGAATTTTGGTTGTGGAATGACCATGGAGGATAATTGATGACCAAGTTCAAAACATTGGGCCAAAATCAATGTTTAGTCTGATGTTTTCTAGAAGGTTGTCCTCGGATAGTAAGTGAGAATTAACAATGAGCATTCATGTTATTAGGGGTTCCTTCAGTGGGAGATGTACTGATGGGATGTTTGGCTAGAGTCTAATACTCTTTAAATCTTTCTTTTGTGAAAAATTCTCATTGTGCGAGCATATCAGTCTAAACTAGGATCAAACCTTTTTTCTAGACAAGACTCATCAATAAATGACCTATAATTACTAAAAAATGAGAATGATAGAAGAATTTATTAACTTCATACAATGAGGATAATTTATGGAATAGTTTAATGTCCCATGACCATAAGGTTTCACATAGTTTTAATTTCATACTTCCTAGACTGAGGTTAATAGTTTAAATTCATTTTTCATGGACTATAGGCCCCTATATTAAGTTCATAGATTTTGGACCATAATAAGGGCCTAAGGTCCAAAAGTGTTAATGAACCTTGGGATAGGACCAAAGAGAAAATTTCTTGGTGTCGCTACACATACCATAAGGATGGGAGTTTGGTTGAACTTAGTTCCTGTAGATCAACCTGATTGGAGACCCAAACTAGTGGGGTAACTATCTTTGATAGTGATGAGGCCAGATCATCCCATAATTATTACGGGGCATACTAAGCTGGTTTAGTGTATGGTTACATTTTAATGTCATGTTGATGATGAAGAAAATGGGTCTTAATGTTGAGTCTGGTCCCAATATAAATGATATGGGCATCACTATATATCCATCATGGACATGAATCAAGACACATGTAGTTGTAGGGGGCGTGAAGGTATAATCCATGCACCTGAATAAGAGACATTAGATATATCATATTTTTTCATATAGGTTTGGTGTGTGTATATATATATATTAATATTATTCTTCTTAGTGGAAATGTATAGATTAATAGTGCGGGTGACACTATAAGAATAAAATTTTATGTAAATTTTGACAAGTGGCATGGTGGGTGACAAGTACCAATGCTGATTCCATCTCGAGTAAGAACACCACAATGTGGTGTCATTTTTAATCATGTTCCCAGAAAGATGGGTTCCTAGTTTATGGTCATGTGACATGACCAGCCTATGTATTTGAATGTTGTAAAAAATTGATGCAATAGTTTAATATTATGAGGGATGATGTAGTGTAGTCTAACATCATATTTCTTATATGGAATGAGATCTTAGTTTATGGTCAGAGAACTCAGACCATAGGGATGCACAATGTTCATATGTTGGTATAACCCTACCAAGAATTCTAATCCCATGATAGCTATGCGTTTTGTGGGAAACAAGTAGAGATATTGGTATTACCCCATCATATGAGGAGTGCACAACATGAAGAAGGAAGTGTTGTATAAAAGAATTCAATAATTCCAGTAGTCCTACTCGACATGTTCAAATGTGCGATGTGACAACACCATAGGCATTATAAATCCAAAACAACATGAAAGGGGATGAAAATGTGAATCATAGAGCCTGGTATTTGGGGTACAATAGGGGTGGAATAACGATAGATGATAATTATAGAGCGTAATAGAAACACAACATCCATATCATGTAGGCTATGATGGGAAAAATCCTATAATGTTTGTCCACTAGCCATATTCAAAATTTTGGAGGAACCTGTCTCAAGTTGTCATTCGAGAACCATTGGGATGTTGGCCTAGAATGGAAAGTGATCCATAATGCTAAAAATATATACCATTTGGGGGTCCTTTCAGATATGAATGCTAATTATGGACAAAATAATGGGATATATGAAGTTTGAAGATGAAGGTGGGAAAATTTACTTGTGGAATACAACACTCTGGTCCTGCATCATCGGACATTCAAGCATGTCTGTGTGGAAAATATGTTGGTTGAATCAGGACCACTCTCAAGGATCAATCACTAGAGCAGTTCTTATTCTAGTTTAAAGGTCAGGACTATTAGATATAAAGCACTCATTTTAAGTTAATTGATTGTGGACTAATGGTTCCTCGTTAAATTTCATGCACATGGGACATAAACATGTTGTTTAACATCATTTGGTAAGGATGATGACATCACACAATTTATCATCATGTGGTTGGGACAGGAAATGTGGGGTGTGGAAATCAAATGCAATGTCAATAAGAACCAAGGATTCCATATCACACCCCACACATCTTCATCACGAATCCTTGATAGAGAGGTTCCAGAAAAGAATAATGGGTGACTCTATTGTTAGGTTTAGGACTAAGGTGTACATGTGTCACTATGTATCCCGTGATGGTAGGAATAAAGACACACATAATTATGGATGGAATATGTGAAAATTTCCAACACGAAAGGGTTGAGATATCCTCTAAAACAAGGATAGTCAATGATTCTTTGCAGTTGAATTTCATGTGAACGTGGACACTGATGATCGTATTTTAAGGTAACAAACTCTGAACATGAGAAAGAGCTTCCCAAAACCAAAAAATGTTACATGGTGTAATAATGTAAAGTTCCATGAATGAGGATGGATGTCCACATTGCATCAAACCATCTTGGGGGGAATGATTCCCACCGTTTAAGGCCTTTAGTCTTGGAACATAAGGTTTTCCACACTTTTTTTCCAGTATAAACCATATCAAGGACCCCGAATCTGACGTGATCCATCCTATATGTGGGAATCAAGAAGTAGAAAATATCATTACCACACACAGAAGCACACTATATGGGAACATAGGTGAGGAATAAAAGGAAACCAACAACACTGTTTTTGCCACTAAATTCTTAAAGATGAACAGAGTAATGGAACCAAGAGTATTGAAGTTCGCTACAAACATACAGATGTGAATGGAATGTGAATTATAAGACCAATACATGGGATTCAAGGGGTGATGGAGTTACTATAGATTATTAGTACTAACCAAATTCGAAACACATCATCCATATCATGTAGCCTGATATAGGAAGAAACAACTAAGTGTCAGTTTCTAACCATATTCGATATACGGGTAGATCCTATCTAAAATATTCCATTCAGGATTCTCCAAGATGTTGGCCCAAAACTACAGACAAGCCATAAGGTTGAACATCAATACCATTTTGGGGTCCTTTGGTTATGAAAGAAGATGGAGACCTAAACAAATGGAATGAAAAGTGTGGTGGTGGAATGAGAGAATGTCCTTATAGAATCCCAAATACTAAGTGTCATACAATGGCACATATGAGCACACTAATTAGGAAAACTAGATTTATGGATCCGATTTGGGGAAGGTTACATTGATGGAATAGTAAAGTAAATAGGAAATATAGGTATATATTCTTGGGGCTAGACCCAAATATAAAATCAAGGTGTTCAAATGTATCATGTAATGGGTAGAAAACAAGCCACATGTAGTTTTGGAATGTCATGAAATTTAATTTTATACGGTAAGGAAGAATGGTAGAGAGGTATCACAATGGGATAAATGTTTATTATCTAGTAATGTGACCCAAATGAATGGGAAGCAATTAGTTCAAACAAAAAACCAATCACATTCCCATAAGATAATTCATTCCAAAGGTCGAGAAGATAAATTGGAGAAACTGGGGGTTGACTCGATGACATAATGTCTGGGAATTCCTACATATCCCACAAGGATTAGAATAAATACACATGTAGTTATGAAAATTTTGTAAAGTTTAACATCATGTGGTAAGGAAAAATTTCAGGAATAATATTTCAAATGGGATGTGCATGATGTGGAAGAATAATCCCAACGTGATTGAGGATAAAAGAAGTCCACAATATGCCACGCACACCCAAGAGATGAATCAGGCCCAAAGGTCACAATAAGGTGAATAAAACTAAATACCATGAATTTTAATGTCTTTCAGATAGGACACAATAATTTATCATCATATAGGATTTTTAAGATATAAGTTTACATTCATAGAACTCATACAAAAAATTAAGGCCAAAAGGTCATAAATGTTGAGGGACTTGGGGATGGACCCGAAGATGAAATTTTCGGGTGATCCAATGTATCATGTGAGGGAGGGAATCAGTAAACACATCATTATAGAATATCAATTTAGTTTAACATCATTTGGTTAGGATCCGTTTATATTTTAATTTTATATTGGATAGTGATGTGGAGTAGTTCTATGTATAGAAGATCAGAAAAGAAAAATGCGAGTTACCTAGAGGGGAATTTACACTGTGTGGATATTGTAAACCCAACATGACTGAGAGATAATGAGGCCTAACTCTAGAACAAGTAAACCTTGGAGAACTATCTCAAGAGCACTAAAGTATGAAAATAGCTTTTATACCTTGGTCTGGGGAAAAAGAAAAAAATTGTGTGCATTCATAAATTTCTCATATGAATGAGAATCAAGCCTCACATAGTTCCAGAAATGTTGTCTTCTTTAACATCATGTTGTAAGGATGAATGTATAGTTTAACATCATGTATGATAGTGATGCAAGGAAATTTTATGTCTTGTATCCCGGACAAGAAAAAGGTGATGACCCTAGAGGGGAAAATACATCATGAAACTATTATAAACATGATTTGAATGAGATATATAGAGGCCTCACACCACACCATGTAATCCAAGTACACCAAGTCCACGAGGCCGAAAGGATTAAAAGATCCATAATACATGAGGATGGATCCAAAGAAAAAATGTCTTGTTATTCCTACATATCCCATAAGAATGTGAATCATGCCACATGTATTTCGGGAATTTTCTTATAGTTTAACATCATGGGGTAAGGATGCAAGTATTTTTTTTATTTTCATATGTGACAGGCTAAAGGAATTTGGGGCTTGTATATTAACATCATTTGGTACATCCGATGCTGTTTATCTTCATGCAGGACAATGATGTTGGGGAGTTTTATGTGTAGAATCCTGGACGAAGAAGTTTAACATCGTTCGAGATGGTGATACTGAGCAGTTTTACATATTTCAACCTAGATGGAGTAGTTTAACGTCATGCATGACATTGAGAGATTCTTATCCAAAGTAATTATTGAAGAAATTTAACATTGTTAGGATGAGTGATACACTCTCCATCCATGGTGATCAATGAGTATGCACCCTTGGGACACACCTTATGAATAATGTAGGGTCCCTCCCATTTGGGATCAAACATTGGTGGATTCCTATCGGGTACCATTTCCATCTATAGGGCCAATACCATATCACATTAGAGGAAAGAGTTAATAAGAAAATTCTTGTTGAAGGAATTGGATACCTTATTCTAGTGTGTCTCCATATTGTTTATGGCTCCGAGCCTATTCTCATCAAGGGCATCCAGCTTCTCTAGATGGATTTCAGCTATTTTTTCAGAATTTTTTTGAACATAAACAGATGTAAGAAGAGATGATAACTGGATCTCAACGGGCAGGACTATCTATGTGTTGTACACCCTAGAATATGGGGTTACTTGGGTAGAATTGTGATTTTTCCTCTAGTATTCTTAGAGAGTGTTAGAGAGATTATCTGGAAAACTTTCCTTGTTCTGACCAACCATTTTATAAAATATATTAGAGAAGGTCCTATTGAATTCCTTGATCTACCAATTTTCATGAGCATGATAATGAGAAGTGTAGTTGGATATAATGTTGTACATAGTGTATAGTTTCTTATGCTCGATGGATATAAGTTTGGTGAAAGTTTTACATTAGGATGATGTGAGGGAAACCAAATCAGTGAATGATGATGGAGCTCTCAAACTCGATGATATAATAGTACATGACTTCCTTGAGCAGTATTTCTTCTACCCACTTTGAAAAGGAATCAATGGAGGTCAAAATAAACCAACACTGGTGAGATGTTTCTTGTGGGTATGGTCCCATGATATAGAGTCCCCAAACTACAAAAGGAAAGGAATACATGGTAGTATGGAGGGGCTACAACATCTAATTCACAATGTTGGAAAGTATCTGTCACGTGTGACACCTCTTGGAAAACATGATATAGTATCTAACCATGGTGGGAAACAAGTATTCCAATATGTGGATCTGATGAGAGATCTTAGATCCTATCGGATGTGCTCCACAAAAACTGACATGAACATCCTTGAATGCCTGGGTAATATCATCTCCGTGAATGCAGCAGAAGATAACACCATCAAAGAAAAGTTTGTCTAGGATATGCTCAACACAGGGACACCTCTGGAGGGTGAAATTTACTTCACGGTGACATATTCTCTCACATTCTGCTTTCTCTATGGGATGATGTACTTGTTGGATTTACTCAAAAAATTATGTAGTCCAATCAAGGGCCTCTTCTACTACTGTAGGAGGGTTTGGTGGTCCTTATGTGGAATCATCGGTTCTAATATGTCTTTCCAACTAACTTTCACCCTTGTCTAGAGTGACAGGAGTAATGAATCATCCATGGGCCTCATTGATAATCAGGTCATCTTGATCATGCTCTATGAGAGAAGAAAAAAGTCTAGCATATGAGTTATCTCGACCATTCTATGTGTGAGGTACATGAGTGACCTCTGGTGGAGAAGGGAACTGGTCCATCTGCTGGAATATATGCTCTAAAATAGGCATGAGCTCTAGATTCCTGACAACATATTTAGAATTTATCTTATTTAAAACCATCTTGGAGTCCCCTTTAACATGTAAGTGGGGAACAACAATCTTGAGAGACATCTAGAGAATAGTGATTAGGTCCTGCTACTTTTCCACATTGTTAGTGTATCTTTTAGACAATAGAAAATACTAAAGAAGAAAAACCTATATAGGCATGATGAAGATGAAAACCAAGCCATATCTATTGGTTCTAGGGTCATTGTGAATTTAGCTGGTTGGTCTTTGGTATGATCTTTCAAAGTGCATCTTCCAATATATTTGTGTCTGATCCACTGAGAGGATGGCCTCGTCTGAGAAACCAAGATCCAGAGATTTCTCTATATGGGCTGGAAGGGCGGCCATAAAATCTACTAATTCATAACCTGTGATATCTATATACATAGTGAAAATTATGTCTAACTACTGAAGGATAAATTCCCACTGAGTTAGAAAACATATCAACCTAGGGAGATTCAAAATATACTTCTGTGGATCTATGAGAGAAACCATCTTTATCTCATGGTGATGTAGACAATACAATAGTTTCTATGTTTCAAAGACCAGCATGAGTTATCTCTTATTGATATAGAAATATCTAGCTTTGGAGTTGATGCACATGAGAATAAGATAGTATAGACTATTTATATTCCTTCGTTGTTCTTTTTTTTGAGATAGGCACTAAGGGATCATTATAGGGAGGTCACATAAAGGACTAGTGGATTTTTGGAAATTGGTGGCATCAGAACAAGAGGATGGAGAAAATATATTTTAATATCCTCAAAATAGGTCTATAATTATTCATCCCATTGGTAGATGACACCTTTCTTCATGAGTTGGGAAAATGTATTATACTTTCCATCCAAATTAACAATAAATTCGTGTATGCAGGTTAAGTGGCCTTTAATGCGTCGGAGCTCTTGCATATTTCTTGTAAGAGGAATTTGACACATAAATTTGATTTTATTTGGATCAGCCTTGATGCCTCCATATCTAAAAACGAAGTAGTGAAACATTAGAAAGGTAACCCTGAATGTGAACTTCAAGGGGATCAACTTCAGATGGAGGGAGTGGAAGAAGCTGAACACTTTCTAAAGATCTTCGAGATGGTCATGATATTGCATGTATTTGACCACAAAATCGATTTCATGGAATTCCACTAGCATTCAAATGATCATCTTGAATATGTGGTGGAAATCATGATGATAGGTTTCTCTTATATTCTTTAGAAAAAAACACATCACCTAGTAAGAAAATGTACATTTTGTTACTCTAAAGGTAGTGGACTCATCACACAACACATTTTTTATATAATCATACAAGAAATTCATGAAACCAAAGAATATTTCCACTACATTAACCATTTAACTTCAAAGGAACGTGATCAATGAGTATACCCAATAATATACTAAATGTCACAAAACATCCACTCAATCAAAATAATCAACCCAAAGTGTATACCCACACATTTAACCCCAACCATTTGAGTCATTTTGAACATCTCGATCATTTCATATCAAGTTAACATTAATCAAGGAAGCAAGATATATCCTATTTAGCAATCCAGGACCCTTTAAACATATAGTGTATTATTATACCTATAGAATCACAATTTCCCACTTCTTTAGGTGGGTCAACAAAGAAAAATATGGTAATTCCATATAGAACACCCCATATGGTGACAATGTTTCTAGATACATCAACCAAAAAATCCCAACGTAACATATGGGAATACCTAATAGGTCTGATAACATCAATAAAATGTATTCTAATTTAAAAATGGGGATGCACCAGAACGTCTAGTAGGTATTATAACAGACCATTTCTCTAGAAATCATGTATATTCAATAGAAAAATATAGATCACAAACCTTAGCACTTTAGTGGATTTCTCATCTAGTATCAGGTCATGATTCAACACAAATTAGTAGAAATATGACGAATGGATGAAGAATGAGATATTAAAGAATGTGAGACTAAATAAAAACTAATGTAGCCGATATCCAGGAGAAATTAAAATGGTTAAAAATAATTTTAGATCTTATGGATATATATCTAATGAGGGAAACCACACTTCAATCAGAGATCGTATGATGAAGACACCTCAAATTCTTCTTTAACCACCTTTGAGAGCTTCTCAAACCCTCCCTTATTGTGTGAATGAAATACAATTGGTTTTCTATTTTAAAAATAATTTAATTTAATAAAAATTAATAAACCCACAAAAATACAAGTACTACATGGTTTAATTGCATGGGGTAGGAATCTATGCGCTGACCATGCACGGTTCTTACAGGCCATGGGGCACCTACAAGGGTTACACTAATGGTTTAAAAACCATTCCAAAACTATCTGCTAACCCTATATTCATATCTGAAAAACTAATAGACCTAGTTGCATAGACTTGTGGCCCATTAAAAATTATTTTTCCAAACAATTTAGCATATACCGACCCTCTTTCTAGCCTTGCACAGTGTAGGTAAATTGGGCATCCTGCCCCACATGTTTTTCACTAGCTGTTCACCATGCTTAAAACACCCCCTAAAACTTGTTCTAGACTCATATCAAGCCCCATAAACCACAAAAACACACATGATCATGTTTTCCATTCACATAATTCCATATTTATTCATTAAAATTGAAAATTAAGTGATTTTTGCATTATGTGAAAACTCAGTTTCTTATATGCGTTAATCGTCGATCTACCATCATCTGCCAACTAGGTCTCCTACAAAGCACCATTGGAACTCATTAAATTTGTTGGGTTTTTCATATAACCCTATGAAATTTTATAAGCCAATATTTATACATAAAACTAGGTTTCTACATTATAAAATAATTACAACAAATAAATCTATTTATTTTACGCAAGAGACAACTTTTCTACAAATAAAGGATGTTGAATAAAGATAAGCCTTATCTAGTTTAAAATACCCATTCTAAAATCAAGGGTTCCCTCATATTTCAGATCAAGGATCACTTTTAGGTGTTTTATAGAAAACTATTCATGTGTTTTATTTAATATATTTATTATATTTCATGGATTTTTTCCAAGGACATCGGGCCTCATAATTGCACGCTGTCTTAGCACCTAGTCTCAAAATTTAACCATACAACATAAAATAATAATACAAAGAAACTACGAGACATTTAATGTCATTGGAAACAATTATTTTAAATTTTATTTATATATTATTTCATGTTTTACATTATTAAATTCTATTTTATTGATATTTAGTGGTGTGAAAATTTATTACGATAAGGTCTCCCATGTATCATATTTTCAATCCTGGTATTAGTCACCATACCATGGACTATTTGAGGTAGGACTGTGGTGGTTTGAATGGATTATAAATGGGAATTAAATGGTCTCAATGGATTTGGTCAAATCATTGAGTTTATAATTCAAAATTAAACGTTCATCTCTATACCTGTCATTATTAATATTTACTTCTATAAATTTATCATCGTATTAAAAATCCAATATTAATATTACCTTTATACTAGTCAAGAACTATTTTTATATACTTAATTTCATCTAATTGAAAATTTTACTTATTTACACCAAAGAATTAGTTCTTCTAATAAATGGTTTTTCATCCTTAGTAATATTTATATGTATTTTTTTAAGGGATGCATTTTTATTTTTTATCATACTCCAATAATCTAAATCATTAATATAGAATGTAAAATTGTTAAATATATAATCCATGTATAATTTCACCAGTATTATTGTGAATATATTTGACCAACTATCCCATTTAGAAATTTAATCTTGATAAACATTTAAATTTTCACATATATGTTATTTCAACTAAAAAATAAATTGTTTTGTTTTGTTTTTTGACCAACATTATACTCTATGGATCTAATAATTTATTATATTCACAATGTGACTATAATCATATTGTTAAAACTATTATATTTTTTTTAATACATATATGTATGTATTTTACAATATCATAAATGATGTAGTGACACGTTTTCCCCATTATTAGTTCAAATAATCCCTTTCTTTTGTGTTAAGAAATTGGAAAAAAAATGTTATTGACATTTTGAGGTAATCATTACTGAACTCAAGAAACTATGTATTAATCTAAAACTAAATAAAAAAACCTTGGTCCCAATTATATTAATAACCCACATTTTAAATACTTCAAATTAATGTTTAATTGAGTACATCCACCTTTAAAAAATTAGACTACATATATATACCTCCTTAACAAAGTGAATGGTTAAGTGAGTCACGATATGAAGGAATTTGAGATATACATCTCAATATCATATAATATTTATATAATTTTAGTTTGTATGACTTATTACTATTGAATATACCCTAAAATAAGGGTATATCGAATTTTATGACATACACTTGTCATATACTATAGTATTCATGTGTTGAATGTTACAGGGTATGAATTTCATGTATCATAAAGAATTTAAAGATCTTATATTGATCCTATTACAAAGTATGGTAGGATTATGATATAATATCCACATATATGCATCTATTCCACATTACGTGGCCATGGATCATCCTATGTAAGGAATTTATTTTATGAGGTCTCCCTAACCATTAGGTTCATTATTCTCAGAATTTTCTTTGGGTTATATGTAACTGGGAAACCCTAACCATTAGGATACAAGATGAATATAGTTGAGTGAATCAAGATGATGGATTTGGATATTGAATTATCTTCTCAATTATACAATAATCATATATGATATGATAGAAAATAGTTTTATAACATATATCAACTTCTATCACTTGCATGATACTTAGATTTAGACATGATTAAATAATGATATTATATCACTATTTGGATGTGATGTATGAGTTTATTATTATTAGTGGGGTTAATTTTATAAAATGTATTTAAATAAATTAAAGGAAACAATATACTAACTTATATATGAACTTATGTTATAGATTAAAATTAACCTCATGATATAATTTTAGGATCCCTTATTTATTTATTATAGGTAGAGTGGATTACATGGAACCAAACACACACAATAATGCCCCATGAAACCCTAATAGGATAATCCTAATCCATCCCAAATTGAATGAAAGTAACCCACTAAACTTATATTATGAAAATACAAGGCCTAAAGGGAAGGAATCACCGAGGCCTTAAATATTGTGTATCTTGAAGGAAAAATATAGGGTTTTAACCCATCCATAAGAAAACTGTATAATTTTATTCCACCGATCCTTATCAACAATACCCCCTTCCAAATTCAATGAACCATCATATCAATCATTGGTGATGTTTTCTACCAAAATTTGTTTTTGTATCATACTATTGTGATACCTCAAGAAAGGGATCCCCTATATCCCATAGTGGAATATGGGATGAAGGAAAAATGATAGGTTCCAACATACTCATCTCTCTGTTGATCATAACAGCAGATGATTTTCATGTAAAACCCTACTAAAAAACCAAAATGTTTCTCCATATTATTAGAATAGTCACAATGTACTTCCCTTGGTAGGGTATCCATATTTCCCACATCAATGTATGTATGGATGGTGGATTGTTTTCAATACACTTATCTCTCTTTCTTGGTCACTTATCGACATTGAATATGTGTAACCTTGTTTATACGTCCAAATTGATGCACTAGGCTGTATCTTCATCTTAATAAATGAGTTTTACCTATAATTTATTTAACATAGGACCTAAATGAATTGACTATATACCATACTATCCAAATGGAAAAAATAGACTAAAACAATTGATGAAAAGAATGAATATCATTAATAGTACTAGTATAGTATATATGTAGTACCTACATCTATTAGGGGTAAAACAATCAACCTTTTAGATTCCAAAAAATATAATTTTTTACTCAATGAGACCACGAAAAACTTGCATTTTTTTATACCAGGAGTGCATCACACATTTTTTATAATAAAAAAAAACTCATAGATATGATGGAGTTTAAAAGGGTTTATGTTGATACTATTTATTTAATTAGGGAATTTTTTTTATTACATGTTAGAATATATGATATGACATTAAAATTTGTATAAAACCTTTAATTAAAGAGATGTTATTATGTTCATCTAGAAAATAGAAACTTTATTTTTGAATATAGTTTGTACAACATGAATTAAATCATTATTATGAAAAATATTTATTATAGATATTATAATGAACTGTTTTATGAAATTGAAAATATGGGAAATTGGATATATATTACATATATATATTCATGGATATAATATTTATAGTAATAGGGTTATGGTTGATTCTAATCGCAACTACCTTTTGAATTATCTCCATGGAGAGATTAATGACAATCACATACAAATTCTAAAACGATATTGAATTTTTGAAACCATTCTATTATAAGTAATTTGATAAATGTGCCTATGTTTTCATCATAAATGATGATCAAATAAAATTTTAATGGAAATGGTTAATGAGATATTGGATTATTGGATCTTATACATAGTGATATTTTTAGACCAATGAGTACCCAAAAAAGTGGTGTATTTAGCTACATTGTTACTTTTTATAATGAATTTAGTTTTCAGAGTTATGTTCTTTTGATGAGACAAAAATATAAAACTATTGAACATTTTAAATATTTTTAGACAAATTTATGGAATTAACTTGGAAAAAATGTTATAGTTCTCTAATAATATTAGAATAGTGAACACATAATCATGGAATTAAATGATTATATGAAAGATTGGAGAATTATTCCAATAATAATCACACTTGGAAAACAATAGTGTAATGGTGTGTCAAAGAGAAGAAATCATAAATTTTTATACATGTTTTTAATTATGTTTAGTCAATGTGACAATAATATTTAAATATGGGATTATGTTCTCGGAACTACTACATTCCAAATAATCTATGTTCCATCTAAATCCATCATATGGAAACCATAACCGATTTGGTTTTGGAAATATACGACTATGATTTTTATTATGATTTAGTGTTGTAAAGAATATGTATGAAATTTTTATTTTGATAATCTCAGCCACATATTTGAGAAACAATAAAATTTTTACCCAAAAGAGATTACATGATATTACCTTTATAATTCAACTAAACAATTTTTTATGGCCTAGAATGGTGTTTTCCATAAAAATAGAATATAAGGTGATTAGTTAGTTAGGGGAAATTTTACCTTAATGAAATTAAAGGAAAAAATAAGAATCATTACTTATATAGAAGTTATTTAAATTCCACAAAAATTTGTCGAAGATGAACCAAATAATGTTACACCATAACATTGAAAGTATGATATGATCGATCTTGAGCTAGAGGGATTAGTATTTTTAATAGAAAAATAAAATTTAATAATGGCCATGTGTGATAAACCTACTACCAAGTAGAAATTCATTGTGATTTTTTATTCTCTGAAATTGTTCAATACAAGGAATCTAAAATGGAAGCCATGCACACTAAATGAGATTAGAACTTTCTAGATGAACCAAAATTGGTAAGGATCATAAGGTTCAAGTGGGATATAAATTTAAAAAATTAAATATATGGAATAGTTTCTACCTATAAAGGAAACCTAATATAAAATAGTTATATTAAAATTCATATAATTTAATATATATAAAAAAGTTCACATGTTATGATGAAAAAGTTTGTTCATATATTTTATCACATTGAATCTGATTTTTATTATCATAAATATCAAATGAATGTAAAAACCAATTTACTTAACATGTATTTTTAGGTCATGTACATGAAATAGAAAAATTGTATTGATGTTATTAATGATTCATTTATGGTGTGAAAGATTCAATTGTCCATTTATATATTGAATAAAGATTCTCAATGTTCTAATGTTTAGTTTTCTAATTCAAAAAACGTTTGTTTCCATCAAATCAATGATGATTCTTTTTTTTTTATAAGTGGAGTACTGGGAGTTTTTATTATTATTTATGATGTTTTATATATGGATTTTGTAATTCATATAAAAAAAAATTCCAAACATTACACTCAATAATGTTTTGGTTAGTTAAATGATTCTTGATGAATGAAACAAGTGATGAAATTAATATACAAGGTATGAAGATCAATAATGATAGATATATGAATAATTTTAGTCCCAATCATAACACAAACATTGTAAGAGTGTTAAATTGGTTTAACATGAAGAAATAAAAATCGGGATCTTTCCCAGTGTTATATAGCTCAAATCTTAGGAAGGATCACGATAATTAGAAACAGCTAATAAGGATTTATTTAATTTACCATGAATCCCAGATAGGATTTATCATGTGTTATATATTGTGTACCCAATCTAATGTTTCCTATTCTCTTAATATTACTATTAAAAACCAATACAATCCTTGTGTGAGTCATTGGATAACTATAAAGAACATCTATATGAACTTATAAAGAGTTAATGATATGATCATGGAATTTAGAGAAAAGGATGATATATGCGTAAATGATAAAATTGATGCTAGATTTGAATGAAAAAAATATTCTATAAGATCTTAATATGTTTTCCAATATTTCCTAAATGGTGTAGATATCAATTAGAAGTGTTCAAAACAAGGTACCATGGAAGACTCAACAAAATAATCAGAGTACATCAATGCATCAAATGTCACAAACTAACAGAAACATATAACGAGGAAAACTAAATACAGGATATTACATGTCATAGTGGATTTATATACACCTTTAAAATTAATATAGGTTTATAACATAACTTATTTATTATAAAAGGAAAACTGAGAAAAAAAAATCATACCTTAACTATCGACTTCTGTCGTACATGTTAAAATATCTGATATAATAAAAATGAGTTTATTGTAAATAAATTACATAACCATAAAAACACACACACACACACAAATATATACATATATATAAATATATAATAATATATATGATTTATTCATGATCTTTTATTAATTTATTATTATGAATTCCATGTTAATGTTCTGTTTCGTGCAATAACTGCTTTGTTTTTCGTGTATGTTTGGTTTTCTTTTATTTCTGGTTATACTAATATTATAATGTTTATATATAATATATAATATAATCCATAATATAAATAATATTTATATAGTATATATATTTTTGGAGTGATCCATAAATAGTAGAGATGAAAAATGAAATGCATTGTTCTTAGAGACAGTAGGTTGTATTTATGCATGAATGTTGTTTCCATTTTAATTTATTGATCTAAAAAAGATACTTAAATAATATTTTAGCATTCCAGAGTAACTCTTATTTAATATTTGTCACATTTTTCAGTTAATCCATCCTTAATACCTTTAATTAAAAGAAAAAATGAATCATGACTCTTCACAAGGCAGTAATCTTCTATACACATGAGCACTGTTGACATCTTCCCAGAGAATGAAAAGTAAAAATGAATATATCATATAATGAATCTAGTGTTATAATTATTTCATTAATATCCTTTATATAAATTATATAAATAATCATACCCAATTATGATAGATTGTTATGGAAATATGAATGACCTCGGTTCGCAAGGTGTAGTCTACTGTAGACAAAAATGATAATTTTGTAACCCTTTTGATGGAAGAGGATATATTATTAAGTCATTAAAATGACATGAAAATATATAAATATTTTTAATATAGTTATTTTATTATATCTTAATGGTTTAATAATAATTTAAGGAGGTGTAGGAATAAATAAAATTGAAATTATTATTGAAGAACATTACATCTTCTTCAAGTAACTTCCTTAGTTTTTCCCCAAAATCCTTCGTATGTTAGATTTATGACAAAAATATGGATTTTAGGGTGATATGAGGGATGCTGGGAAGTTATTTTGGTTTTTATTTTCTAATCCATACGGTTTTGATGGTGTCAATAAGAGTGGTCTTTGGGTGGGATTTTATAAGTGAGGCGACTGGCAAACTTGTAATATTTTGAAATAAAACGGTTTACTCATGTTTTTCCCATGAAAAAAGGATCAAAAATAGATTATTCGTAATACATGAACATTATATAGTCTAAATATTGTCCAGATATATATTTTAAGAATGTTTTAGGTCATTTTAGACCTTATCGTTTGATTTTGACCCCTGATAAACCTATTTTTTCCTTAACCACAATAATTAATTTTAACTAATATCACTATCCATTTTGGTAGAAAATTAATATGAACTTATTAGTTAATATAAATTATTATAATGATAAATATGGAATAAATTTTCTAAAATTACCTTCAAATAACTGGAATAAATAAATTAAAAAATCATATATAAGTGATGATAAAACTGGTTTTCAAAATGAAGATGATCAATAGTTTTAACATATTTAAATCCAAATTAGTATGAAAATGATTTTTATGGAATAAATATGATTAATTTATATATAATGGAACAATTTTTACTTTAATTAAATTTTAAATATAATTTATATTTACAAAAAATCTTAATTAAAAGTTTTTTTCCATTAAATTTCAATATTTTTTACTATACTTTAAAATTTTAATATTTTCTTGAAATTATCAAAAATTCACTATAACTTAATTTAAATATGAATATTTAAAAAATTAATCTTATTTTAACAAATTAATATTCTATACAATTTAACAATAAATATAATTCTGTTTCAGAAAAAGAAATAATAACCAATTTTTGTAGAAATTAGTATTTTTGAAACATATAATAAATTTTATAGAAAATTAGAACATTTCATCAGTATGTTTTATTTATATAAAACCATTATAAATACTATTTAAAATCCAATTATAACTATTCATATTTTTTCTTTAATTTCTTTTTTTATAAAATTCTTTTTTAGATATTAATAATATATCATGTTTTATTAAAACTCTATGTTGTGTGTAACATAGGTTGTTAATGCAATTTAAATTACTTGAAAATTATATTAATGAACATTATGGGTGTTATATTATAACCCCATTAAAATAAATTTTACAGTAAACATTTTTTCATTTAGACACATAAAATATGGATACAATGTTCATTTCATTTACATAGATCCGCACATTGCTTCTTGAAACTAGTCATTTGACTACAAAACATTGACTGGGTGAGTGGTCTTGTTTCATAGAACATTATCAGTATGATACAAAATCTCCACCAATATTTCATCATAAGAATGATCATCATTTTTTGTTATGAACTCTTATTACAATACATTATAGAGATTAGGTATATGCATCTTTAGAAGACATACATGGAATATGTCATGGAATTTTGAGTGGTTTGGTGGAAGTTCAAACAGATAGTCCACCATCCCGATATGATATTAAATTTTAAAGGGAATGGTAAAAATACAACTTATTTTCAAATTTTTATTAAATATCACAAACCTATACCATGAAGAAATTTTTATAATCAAACTTTCACTGTCTTCAAATTATAGACCACACCAATGATTTTCAACAACACATTTATGCTAACTCTGAGATTCTTAGATGTATTATTGAATGTATCTAACCTTTTACGTCATTTCTTCAGATTTTTTGTATCCTAGTACCATTATTTATCCAAATTAAAATCAGTACATTGTATCACTACACATCATTCCATAGTGGGATTCATAAGGATCAATCTGATTAATTTTGTGGAGTCTATGGTTGTATAAAAACTCAACTAGAGGAAGGTGCTAATATAAACCATATTTGAAGTCTATAGAACAATATCTCAATATTTACTCCATGGTTTTAATTATTCACTAATACCGACCATATGTCTGATAATGATACAAACTGCCGAAACACAAATATATATGATGATGTTATTGATTACTTCACAACAACATTCAGGTAACCCTTAGATCCTGATCATACAAAGTATAATGTGGTACTCCATGAAAACATACAACATACATAATATATATTATTGAAATATAAACGAGAGATAATTCTAATATGATTATGATGATGAGTTCTCTCTTTGTAATGGTATAAGGTACAACCCAAATATCATCTATCTCGTTAGATGTATTGGGGAGTTTGATAAAAAATCTAGGGTGACGTTTTCTTATTTCCATTCTTGTATGGGTAATTTAGGTAACATCCCATTAGTAATTTTTCTATAATTGTTAACTTTATGAAATTCCATGAAATATGTTACAAAATCATTAATATCCCTCAATATTTCATCCCACAAGATATATTAATTCAAATATCTACATGTATTTGCACTTCAAGGAAGAATAAAAAATAAAGAACTACAAGCTTCCTCTAAAAACCCCTTCTACAAATTTAGAATGGATGGAACACATAAATAGTTCCTAAACCATATCATTACATCATGATCAAGTTTACACTCAGGAATATTTCTAACATTCTTTTGAAGCTCCACATCTTCCTTCTAGACCTCTTATATTTTTATAGGGATATATGGTTGAAAATTCAATTAAGTAAGGTAATATTTGATATTTTCCTATGGTATTTCGTAATAATATTTGTTCAAATACCAAAATATTGAATTATTTATGATCATTATCATAGAAAATATGACATTAACCTTTTGAATGAATGCATCAAACACCTTATTAGAATCCCTAGGTAATTTTTATACTGATCAATCATAATCATTAATCAGCTCAAACCATATTTTCAGGAACATATTAAACTCATTTGGTGTGATTATATTCATTAAAATATTGTGATCGGTATATATTTAAAAATTTTCTCCATAAATATATTTCCAACATATATTTAATGAAAGTGTTTTAAAATCTAACTATAAATTATTAGTTGGGTAATTTTGCACTTGAAAATTCAATTTCCATGTCTTATAAACTATAAACATGTCACTATGTATAAAAAAAATTCCAAGTCCTTATTTGATGAAGCGGTATAAAATACAGATCCTCCACTACTATAGGGTCATGTAAGAATATGTTTGATGATTAATATTCTCTTTAGTTACATTAAATTGTTCTTACATTCGTCTGTCTAGAATATCATGGCTCCCTTTTGAGTTAACTTGGAGGGTGGATTAAATAGTTGTGAGAAATTATCCAAAATCCATCAACAATATCCTGTTAAACCAGTCAAATTATAGATCTAAGTCACTATGGTTGGTCTCAGATAACACTCAATAGCTGCAATCATTGATTTATCTACCGATTGACACTATCTTGAGATTATATGACCCAAAAATGATACATTTCATAGCCAAATGTGAGACTTTTTAAAAATTTAATATTGTTTTTCCTACCTTTTGGTATTTAGTACATTTCTAAAATTATCATAATGATATTAATTTCTTTTCAAATTGATGAGAATCTCATCTATGAATAATTCCACACACCAATGAAGGTAATATATAATGGATTTGTTCATAAAATCCATGAATAATGAAGGGAAATTAATAAAATTGAATGGTATAACTATATATTCCTAGTTTCAATACCTAATACAAAATGATATATTAGTTATATCCTCCATGTTGAACCTCAATTGTTGATACCCATAATGAAGTTAAATCTTGTAAATGAATTGACCTCTAAAGATTTGATCAAATATGTCATCAATATAGGGAAGATGATACATGTTCTTGATATTGATCTTGTTTAGATTATAATAATAAATGAAGATACACATTGATCAATATTATTTTTTAAAAAAATAAGTGCACCCCAATGTGACATAGTAGTATGAAGGAATCCATTTTCAAGTTTTTCCTACAGTTACTTATTCAAATCCTTCAATTCAATCAGGCCCATTTTTTATGGAGTCTATGAAATTAGTTTGGAACTAGGTATGTGTTATATGAATAACTCATATTAATATTTTAGTGGAGGCCAAGGAAAATATTCAATAAGTACATTAATAAATTACCAAAAAATATACATATCATCTATATCGAGTTTCTCAATAATCTTTTGAGTAAAATTCACCTCTTGAATA
Source organism: Viscum album (assembly GCA_963277665.1). Taxonomy (NCBI): domain Eukaryota; kingdom Viridiplantae; phylum Streptophyta; class Magnoliopsida; order Santalales; family Viscaceae; genus Viscum; species Viscum album. Next base: position 458,892,402 of record OY728141.1, on the reverse strand, counting down.
GAAATTAGAACCCTTATAATGGATGTTATTTCCATAGAATGTTCAAATTTATTATCACAATGATAAAAAATAATATTTCGGTTTAAAATATCAAACATGACTTCCAAACCTCAATAATTAAATGTGGGTATAGGTAGAAAAAATCCAATTGATTATTAATATTAAATAAAATTCCACCAGGGGAATAATGACATGATTTGTAGGAATCGCTTTCTCACTATATTAAATTGTAACTCCCCGACCCCAGTTACCTAGAGTCGGTGCATTATTTTAATACATTGGCATGATTACAAAGAATAAAGTCCTGAAAGACCGATCAGTTTAGTATTCTTGGAAAATAAATTGCATACATGGATGTTACATTACACTATAGAAAATAAAACACAACATAAATGATCCTTTGAGTGCACCATTAATCTCCTAGCTGAACCCTTATTATCAATCATAATACACTTCTTGGAATCCTTAGAAAATTAAAACATAAAAAGGGGTTAGATCAAACACTCAGTAAGGGTGACTAATACAGTGGAAAATCACATAAATATTAAGTATGGTGAATTATTAAAACCACATGCCTTTACCAATAATAACCTTGAATACTTTAATGTCAAGAACATGATCTAAGTAAATAATGCCATAATAAAACATAATCATGGGTATTATACTAGTCGAATGACCACATGAACAATCAATATTATTTCCATAATGAGGGAATGTATAATTCCGGACATTCTGAAACGTTTTTTCAAGGTCTCGACCAAGACGTCTAAAAATGATTAATGCCACGACCAAAACCATAAATTAAATTAGGAAAGGGCCTCGGCCAATTCCACTTCTAGTTTTCTCATGAGACCTACCGATGCATCTAGGAGCTATAGCGGGCTCCACCCGTCACTTACTAAGTCCAATACATTCCTCATATGAAAAGGATGAAATATAACATAAACATTCGTATTAAAACTGGCATACAAAATGTCAATACATTAACCATAAACCATGAGTGGTATAAAAAATAGAACATCCAAAGTCAAAAGTATCATAACTTATTCAATACAATATAGAAGATAGTATTATAATAAATCAACCTCAATAAAAAATAATATCGAGTAAAGTATGCTGACATAGTTGAAAATGATGAGTAAAATTTTTTGAGAGAAATATCCTTTTTGTAAAATCATTTAAAAGTCAAACATTTATAAAAGAAGTAATTTTAAAGAGATTCTCGAATCAAAGTGTCCCATACCACTTTGAAACTTTTGAAAATAATTATCATTTCAAAACATTCATGTCCATATAAATAAATCCTTAAAATCATTTTAAAAACACGGACATTAATTAGAAATATTTATAAAGATAAATCTTTAAAACATTTAAAATTATGATCTTGATAAAGAGTACCTTTCACAAATCCTTAAAATATTCATTTTGAAATCATTTATATGAAAAATTGACATGGATGATAAAAATGTCCCAGTAAATACTTACACATAAACAATCTCAGATAATAATGATATTGAGGAATTAACCCTTACCAATTTGGTAACTTATGAAACATACACCCCATGAAAGAGGTATCATACAATGAATATGTAAATACACATAAATTAAATTTTATTACACAAAGAATAAAATTATGGGGAGTAAATACAACACACAAAAAATAATGGTGGCAATATGGCATAAATCTCACGGGAATAAGGAGTGAGATGAAAACCCCTTACCGTTCACTTTCCTTTAGTCGAGGGTACATTTAACCGCCTATATGAAGACTATAGTATGTTATTAAATTATACCATAACCATATTAATATTTATGATATCATAAATTATTCATTTATAACTTTATACTACCCATTTAATAATAATTTCCATGTTATATTAATATTTCTAGTAATAATCGCTTTCTTTATCGTACATGTTTTAACTTGTTACTCTTGATTGTATCACTTAGATCATGATTTAAACACATCCAGAATATAAAACATGATTTATATGTCATATATATTTAGAATATAAATATGTATAATAGAAATATATATGAAATGGAAAACACCGTTTATGAAGACTGTAGTCCGTACGTATGCATAAACGTTGTTTCCATTTTCATATAGTATTGAATGGAAGTAAGTTAATAAGATATATGTAAGTACATAAATACTTACACACGAGAGAAAATATCATTATTTTGATATTAAACTAATATATAATTTGATTTTATATCATATATAAATAATCCTCATCATTTTATATTTATTATTTACATCAAATACACGTCATTATTATACCCATCCAAATAATAATGTATCGAATAATAATTACACCACGATGTGGAGACGGTAAGCCGTACGTACGCACGTATGGTGACATGTCACTCAAACGATGGATATAATACTGAATATGGTTGTACCATATTTATAATAACATCACAATATATACAAGAGACTGGATTTATTATTTTAGAATGGAAATAACAAAGAAAGAATAAGTGGAAGAAGAAAGGAACTTGAAAGAGGGTGGTGAAATCATTACCTCTTCTTCGGGTTCTTCCTTTTTATTTGATCAGAAGGGATCATTAGAGTGGCTTTATGATCGAACTAAGGCCTATAGGTTGATTTGAGGGAATTTTTGAGGATATTTGGTTAGAGTTTGGCTGAGTCAAAAGGCTTTGGAGGTGTGAATTTGATAGAAGGGGAAGTTCCCTTTTATAAGAGGGGTGAGGGGCACCTTTGGAAAAAACTTAAAATATTATTTTATAATAAATTGATATTCGGTTTATAATGGATCCACAGTGACTTATTTCAAGGTTAGGGTGGGTATGGGTCTAAATTCTCACAACCAATAGGCTTTAGACATGTTTAGGTTACCATTGTAACCTTATCATTTAGATTTAACTCTAAGTCAAATAGTTTACCTTTTACCATGTCTTCTTGTATTCTTACTCTATATAGCTAATAAACTTACTATATACTACGAAACGAACCCCAATTGGTACGTTAATGTCATATATATTATTATATAAGTCTTTTGGATGAACCTTAGAATTTTAGGACCATTATATCAATTAATAATATAATATTTGTTTTAAAAACTATTTTATGTCAATTTTGACAGTATTTGGTATTTGTTTTTTTTAATAATAAAAACATGATTAATTCAAAAAAAAATACATTTAATATATTCTAACATGTCATTTTCATATATAAAATTCATGGATGTCATAAAAACGTTGAAATTATATTTATTTTCATATTTATAATACTATTTATTTGATTCTTTCATTGATAAGGTAATTACAACATCACTATTGTATCATAAATGAATTAAATTATTTAATGTCTAAAAATTATAAATAAAATACAATTATGTAGGATATCTTTTTATCTTTCTAATGAATATTTATAATTGAATTTATCTTATGTATAACCTTATATTAAAAATGTTTTATTTATTAAACTATGATTTTAACTCTTTTAACAATTCTTTGAATTAAATAATAATAAATGTCCTAATCTAATCCAAGTAGACATAAATGATAATATTTAATTCTAAAGTTTGTTTTTGGTCGAGATACATTTGTCCAATAGAATTAGGACATGTGTTAGGGTAATATTAATATCATTTTTACCTTTAATTACCCTATTTACTTTTAACTGTGGTAAATAAAAGTAAAAAGTTACTATTAAAAAAAATTATTTTTATATTATTGAACCACATTTTAATCCTTGATATTAACCGAGTCTCTCGGAGTTTTTAAATTCTACTCACAGAAGAGGTAAAATTAGGTTTTATGTGAATTTGTAAATTCTCCTAGGATGTGTGTAAAAGACTGTGAAAAGTTCAATAAAATTTTTATATATATAAAATTATTATAAACTGACTCCAATGAATTAAAATGAACTTATATAAGTATTATGTATATATTTTGAAATAAATTAATTTAAATAAAATAAATAATTATTTAAATAAAAATTCGGTTTTAAACTATAACTCAGTATTTTCACTATTCATCAAAAATTGAATGTTTTCAAAAAAAATACAGAAAATTCACCCTAAAATAATTTTGATATTCCAAATTCAAAAATGAAGTATATTTTACCAAATTAAAAACATAGAAGTTGCATTTATTAATTTAAAATTAATTCCCGCTGTCAAAACCAAAAGGCGTATTTTTAAGAAATAATAACTATCAAAAGATTGACGCTTTTTTATGTCCAATTTCTACGTGAAATTACTTACAATGACCAGCATTAGATTAAATGGTAAAAATATAATCTATTTATACATCCAAACCATTAAAATTTATAACTTAACACTATAAATTATTTCTATTAAAAAAGTTTTTTTTAATTAAAATTTAGTATTTTTCACTATTCACCAAAATATGAATGTTATCAGAAAAATACCAAAAATTTATCAAAACTAAATTTTTATCTCCCAATTCTAAAAAAGATGTTTATTTTGTCAAATTGAATATATAAAAGTGTCAAATATTAGATTTAAAAAAGGTTCACCCTCAAAAGGTGGTAAAATTGCATTTTCTGAAAAATACTTCCTTTATCTAAAAAAAATTGAATTTGTTCTTAAATTATGTCTAAGAAACTGATAATATGAATTCTAAAATTATAAGGATTATGTAAAGTTTAAAATTTAGTTAATACTATTCATAACCACTTTTTAATGGCTAGTTTGGTAAGTCGTGGTGTGCTTGAACTCGGTGTTGCGTGTAGTGAAAGTTATTGAATTACTTTGAAGAAATAGCGTGCTATGAAATCTTGGGGTGTTACATTATTCCATCCTTCAATAAATTGCATCCTCACAATTTGAAATTGTTCTTAAAAAATGAAAGGTTGAAAATAGAAAATATCATTGTGGTAAAACCCACATCGGAAATTGGTTTAATAAAATTTAATCTTAATAAGAGGAAAAGAGGAATGAAAAAGACACCACCAAATTATGATCTCGATTAGGAGAAAATTGGTGGAAATTAGAGACACATAATTGGAGGAAAAACATAAATATTTATAGGGAGTTATTGAGGTCATCAATCACAAAAAATTGTATAATAGTGGGCCTTAAAGCTACCAATCTATGATGATTTAAATTACCATCAGTTCAACAAAACGTAAGGTATTTGGATAACACATTTTTTGTTTTAAGATGCATTACCTAAAGTTTAAGAATTTATTTCTTCATATAATAAGAGAAGAAAAAAATGTATACTTGTCAAGTATATTTCCATCCTTTAACTAATTTCTACCACAAACTCATCTTTCACTCTAAAAGATAATAGAACTTAAAAAATATATTCTATTTATCCTATTCGTATAGGGTTCAAAAAAATTAATTTATAATTCATCTACCAGACCCTTTTAAAAAAACTACATTATTCAATCCTAGACATCATGTGGGTTGGTGATAGGTGATACACCGTTGTCTCCCTTCAGTTGTGGGTTTAAGTCTCACGGCCTTGCTGGACACGACGGGTTGCCGCCCGGCCTCCAGGTTGTCCTTTTTATGGCAATCAAAAAATAACCTTAACAATAGTATCCAATTTCAAACATAATCCATTCCATCCTTTATAATTATATGAAATAATTATATCCAAACTCTCACTCCAAAATTTATAAGGAAGTTAAACATAATGAGGATCCTTTTTTCTAGGTAATAACATGTGAACGCCTTCATCATGTATTATTTTACAACACCGCAACATCTTGAATTACCAAAATCAACCATATGTTATTCCAAAAACACTACCTCATTATCAGGACCATATTAATGATTACCTTTCCTTCAACCATGTATTTTAAAAAAAAAATTATCTTACTATTAAGTGATTTTTCTTAAAACCATATAATCTCAAATCCTCAATAAAATAGTACTGCAGTACAATCCTTATTTATCAACATAATTCTTGTAACCAGTATACTATTGATACAACACTCAAATGAAATAACAACTTAAGAACACTAGTCATTCATCTTCATCTGAGGTAGTATCATAACTTGATTATAATCCAATAACATCATTTACGGTATACTCTTATGATTTGGACATTGGTTCGCATAGTGTCCCAACTCCTTACAGATGAAACATTGTACATTTGAAACCTTTTTCTTACCCTTGTAGACACGTACATAGTCTCCTTTTTATCCACACTTATAACAAACTCACATTCCCTTCATGAAAGTTCTAGGGTGTTTCTTCCCATAGTTATCACATATGGGAAAATTATTCTTTTCCCTCTTCCCTTTATCCATATTTATCTCTTCCATCATTTTTTCTCTTACTTCCCTTCAAATCCATAGGACTCAATGAATTATTTACTTATCTTATTAACATGTGATATTATTTATTCATATGTTGAGAATACATGGGATACTATTTCCCTTCTTAATGTTGGCTTAATACCGTGAAAGATATGATCCTTCTTACTCTTTGGATCATACGTATTACTGGAGTTCACATTCCTTCTACTTGGTTCCATTTCTATACAATGTCATACACTAGGTCAGTTTATGAATTGCAATAAATAATTTTAAACTTGAAAAATACCTAATAAAAATTGAACAGTTTATGGATATAATCCATAAAATTTTTTTCTTTGAGGAGGTATATACTCATAAATCCTTCATAATTATTTATAAACAAAATGAGAATTATCCTAAGAATATCCCATGGGTGTGTCGTAACCAAGTGTGCAGCAAGGCCCGTTGTCGTGCACTAGTTCCCGTTCGAGTCTAGCTCAAAGTGGTGTTTTTGAGTTTTACCCCTTGGTACATCTGTGCCAGAGCAGCCTATACCTGCTCGTATCTAGAAAAGGATGAATTTTCTTGGAAAACTCAATAAATCTCTACATTACCAAAATTATAGGAAGTTCTTCTATAACAATCCTCAAAGTCTATCTTAGGGTAATGTGCTCTAATCAGAGTTTATCTAAATCTAGTTTCCAATGTTACTGCTAAACTTCCTCTCATACCAACTGTAACGTCCTGACCCTAGTTACCCAGATTCAATGAATTATTTTAATACATTGGCATGATTTCAAGGAATAAAGTCCCGAAACACCGATCAGTTTAGCAGTCTTGGAAAATAGATAGAATACATGGGTGTTAAATTACACTTTAGATAATAAAACACATCATAAATGATCCTTTGAGTACGCCATTAATCCCCTAGATTAACCCTGCTTATCAATCATAATACACTTCTTGGAATCATGATAAAATTAAAACATAAAAAGGGGTGAGCTCAAACGCTCATTAAGGGTAATTAATACAGCGGAAAATGACATAAATATTAAGCATGGTGAATAATTGAAACCACATTCCTTTACCAATAATAAACTTGAAAGCTTTTATGGAAAGAATATGAGTTGAGTAAATAATGCCATAATAAAACATAATCATGGGTATTATACTATACAAATGACCACTTGAACCATCAGTATTATTTCCATAATGAGGGAATGTATAATTCTATACATTCTGAAACATTTTGTGAAGGCCTCGACCAAGACGTCTAAAAATGATTAGGGCCTCGGCCAAAAACATAAATCAAATTGGGAAAGGGCCTCGACCAATTCCACGTCTAGTTGCCTCATGGGACCTACCGCTGCATCGAGTAGCTATAGCGGGCTCCACCTGTCACTTACTAAGTCCAATACAGTCCACATATGAAAAGGTTGAAATATAACATAAATATTCGTATTAAAACTAGCATAAAAAATTTCAATACATTAACCATCAACCATGAATGGTATAAAAATAGAACATCCATGGTCAAACATATCATAAATCATTCAATACAATATGGAATATTGTATTATAATAAATCGACCTCAATAAAAAATAATATCCAGTAAAGTATGCTGAAAAAGTTGAAAATGATGAGTAAAACTTTTTGAGAGAAATATCCTCTATGTAAAATCATTTAAACGTAAAAAATTTATAAAGGAATTAATTTAAAAGATATTTTCGAATCAAAGTGTCACATACTACTTTGAAACTTTTGAAAATAATTGTCATTTCAAAACACTCATGTCCATATAAATAAATCCTTTAAATAATTTAAAAAACATGGACATTAATTAAAAATATTTAGAAAGATAAATCTTTAAAAAAATTAAAATTGTGATCTTGATAAATAGTACCTTTCAAAAATCCTTAAAATATTTATTTTGAAATCATTTATATGAAAAATAGAAATGTATGATGAAAATTTCCTAAGAAATACTTACACATAAACAATCTCGTATAATAATGAGATTGAGGAATTAACCCTTACCAATTTGGTAACTTTTAAAACATACACCCCATGAAAGAGGTATCATACAATAAATATGTAAATACACATAAATTAAAGTATATTAGACAATTAATACAATTATGGTAATTATATACACCACACAAAAGGTAATAGTGGCAATATGGCATTAATCTCACAGGAATAAGGAGTTAGATGAAAGCCCCTTACCTTGCACTTTCCTTTAGTCGAGGGTACATTTAACCTCCTGTGTGAAGACTACAGTATGTTATTAAATTATAACAGAACCATATTAATATTTATTATATCATAAATTATTCATATATGACTTTATACTACCCATTTAATAATAATTTCCTTGTTATATTAATATTTTGGGTAATAATCGCTTTCTTTATCGTATGTGTTTTAACTTGTTACTCATGATTGTATCACTTAGATCATGATTTAAATACATTCAGAATATAAAACATGATTTATATATCATATATATTTAGAATATAAATATGTATAATAGACATATATATGAAATGTAAAACACCGTTTATGGAGACAGTAGTCCGTACGAATGCATAAATGTTGTTTCCGTTTTCATACAGTATTGGATGGAAGTAAGTGAATAATATATATGTAAGTAAATAAATACTTATATATATAAATATATATATCTCCAGTAGAATTATTATTTCATATATTACATACTTATTAGTAATATACATTTTTATAATCCTCGATGAATGGTGAACTTGGAAAAGAATCTCATCACGTCGGGGAGACAGTAATCCGTACGTACGCACGAGTGAAAATACCATTATTTTGATATTAAAATAATATATAATTTGATGGTATATAATATTTACAGAATCCTTATAATGTTATATTTATTATATACATCAAATACACTTCATTATTATACCCGTACAAATAATAATGTATTGAATAATAATTATACCACGACGTGGAGATGGTAAGACGTACGTACGCACGTATGGTGAAATGTCATTCAAAGGATGGATAAAATACTGAATATGGTTATAATATATTTATAATAACATCACAGTATATAGAATAGACTGGATTTATTATTTTAGAATGGAAATAACAAAGAAAGAAGAAGTGGAAGAAGAAAGGAACGTGAAAGAGGTTGGTTAAATCATTACCTCTTCTTCGGGTTCTTCATTTTTATTTGATCAAAAGGACTCCTTAGGTTGGATTTATGATAAAACTAAGGCCTCTAGGTTTAAATTAGGGAATTTGGGATGATATTTGGGCAGATTTTGTCTGATCCAAAAGGCTTTGGAGTTGTGAATTTGAGTAAAGGGGAAGTGCCCTTTTATAAGAGGGGTGAAGGGCACCTTTGGAAAAACTTAAAATATTATTTTATAATAAATTCATATTCAGTTTATAATGGCTTTAAAGTGACTTATTTAAAATCTAGGGTGGGGATGGGTCGAAATAATATCAACCAATAGGTTTTAGACAAGTTTAGGTCACCATTTTAACCTTATCATTTATATTTAACTCTAAGTTAAATAATTTGACTTTTACCATGTCTTCTTGTATTCTTAAACTATATGGTTAATAAACATAATATATTATTCCAATAAAACCCCAATTGGTTATTTAATGTCATATATATTATTATATAAGTCTTTTTGTCTAACCATATATTTTTAGGACAATTATATAAATTAATAATATAATAATTGTATTAAAAACTATTTTATGTCATTTTTGACACTATTTGGTATTTGTTTTTTGTTAAAATAATAAAAGAGTTATTACTTCAAAAAAAATACATTTAATCAATTATAACATGTCATATTTACCTATAAAATTCGTGTATGTCATAAAAACTTTGAAATTATATTTATTTTAATATTTATAATACCATTTATTTGATTCTTTCATTAATAAGGTAATTACTTCATCACCATTGTGTCATAAATAAATTAAATTATTTAATGTATAAAAATTATGAATAAAATATAATTATGTAGGAATTATTTTTATCTTTCTAATGAATATTTATAATCGAATTTATCTTATGTATAACCCTATATTAAAAATGTTTTAGTTCTTAAACATTGAATTTAACTCTTTTAACTCTTCTTTGAATTAAATAATAATAAATGTCCTAATCTAATCCAAGTGGACCTAAATGATAATATTTTATTCATAAGGTTGTTTTTGGTCGAGATACACTTGTCTAATAGAATTAGGACAAGTTTTAGGGTAATATTAATATCATATTTACCCTTAATTACTATATTTACTTTTAACCGTGGTAAATAAAAGTAAAAAGTTACTATTCAAAAAAAAATATTTTTATCTTATTGAACCACATATTAATCCTTGATATTAAACTTGTCTCTCAGATTTTTTAAATTATACTCGCATAATTGGTAAAATTATGTTTTATGTGAATTTGTAAATTCTCCTAGGAGGTCGGTAAAAGACGGTGAAAAGTTAAATAAAATTTTTATATATCTAAAATTTTTATAAACTGACTCCAATGAAATAAAATGAACTTATATGAGTATTATGTATCTATTTGGACATAAATTAATTTAAATAAAATAAATAATTATTTAAATAAAAATTCGTTTTTAAACTATAACTCAGTGTTTTCACTATTCATCAAAAATTGAAAGTTTTCAGAAAATTACATAAAATTCACCCTAAGATAATTTTGATATTCCTAATTCAAAAATGAAGTCTATTTTACCAAATTAAAAACATATAAGTTTCATTTATTAATTCAAAATTAATTCCCGTTGTCAAAACCAAAAGGTGTATTTTTAAGAAATAATAACTATCAAAAGATTGACATTTGTTTATGTCCAATTTCAAAATGAAATTACTTATAATGAACATAATTGGATTAAACGGTAAAAATATAATCTATTTATACTTATAAACCATTAAAATGTATAACTTAACACTATAAATTATTTCCATTAAAAAAGTTGTTTTTAATTCAAATTTAGTATTTTTCACTATTCACAAAAATATGAAAGTTATCAGAAAAATAACAAAAAAATATCAAAACTAAATTCTTATCTCCAGATTCTAAAGAAGAATCCTATTTTTTCAAATTGAATATATAAAAGTGTCAAATATTGGATTTTAAAAAGGTTTTCCCTCAAAAGGCGGTAAATTTTCATTTTCTGAAAAATACTTCCTTTATCTAAAAAAATTGAATTTATTCTTACATTATGTCTAAGAAACTCGTAATATGGATTCTAAAAATATAAGGATTATATAAAGTTAAAAATTCAGTTAATAGTATTCATAATCACTTTTGAATGGCTAGTTTGGTAAGTCGTGGTGTGCCTGAACTCGGTGTTGCGTGTAGTGAAAGTTATTGAATTACTTTGATGAAATAAAGTACTATGAAATATTTGGGTGTTACATAAATCGTGAAATAGTCATAGACTTTATATGTGATAATCACACCATTAGGGTTTTTTCAGTGCTAAATCTACATCTAATTGTTATTTTGTAATCATGATACCTTTCTAAATTTCTCCAGACATGAAATAATAGGTACATTCAGAGTAAAACAAGACATTAGTAGTCATAGAGTGCATAATAATTGTACCTTTAACCATGATTTTATCACACCCATTTTCATAAATAGTGTTTATATGTTATTTCCCTTTTCCTCATAACATAAGTGGTTTCTAATGTTGATAATCATTATTAAACATCATATTTGGTCATTGGTTTGAATATTTACTATAATCCTTATATTTGAAATTTTGGACTATGGTAGCTAAATTATTCCCATAACATAAGAAATAAATTACCTGATAACCATATCATCAATACATAAAAAAATAAACTAGTTATCTTAAGATAACTTCCTCTATTTTTCTTTAAATATCTTGGTAATAAAAAAATCATAATCCCATTCTCTACATGGTTCATTTATTTTCCTATGAATTCCATTTTTCACTACCTAACAAAAAATGAGATTAGTACTCTACTCAAAACTTCATTTAATCCTTGAAAGTATTTTAAAATATTTCGTTATACTTTTTGATTCCTCTTATGGCTTAATTAGTTCAGATACATGGTTTTAAGACACTTAGGAATTGGTCAACTTTACTTTGAGGTAGGATGATAATACCAGAAGCATACTGCAAAAGTCTTGTTAATGTTTTCTCATAGGTAAAAACAAATTCATAATTATTTTTCTTTATTTCTAGGATCTCGTAATCCAACTTTATAAAAATATTACAAGGAATATACATATTAAAAAACAATTTATTAAACTCATCACAATGCATGATGTCAATTTCATCATGTTCCCTTGTATTTTGGATGAGACCGCACTGTTGATCCACTTCACCATCCATAAGGTATCCATGAAAAAAGACTTTTTTATTTTTTGAAATTTGAAGAATGTAATATAAATTTTTAATGCTACTGATCCATTTTATAGTAACTGATGGATCAGAAAAAACACTGAAATAATTTGCACGTTCAATCATGATGTACTTAATAGAATATTATTCCATACTTTTGAGGTTTGAATGTTCATCATGATTCATGGATTAAGAATGTTTCATGGGAATACCAAAGAGATGTTTTATTCTTTTTCAATAAATATTTGGCTTCACAAGTTGAAAATAATTTCATTTCCCATCCCAATCAGTATTAATAGGGTTATTTATGGTTCCCTAAATTTATTAAAACAAAGAACCCTATTGTGAAAATAATAATTATGTAGGGTAACCACGTAATTAGAAAATTTTACTTATAGGTTGTATAAATATTTAATCCTTATTTTTCAATACATGGAACCTTATTTGATCATATTACATTTATAGTCATCATCTATTTAAATCCTTCATGTTGTTTTATAATAAATTTATAAGTTTTTAAAGAATATACCCTAGGAGTGTTGTAACACTCGAGACTTTTATGAGAAATATTTTGTTTTTATGTTATGTAAATCATCAAAGGAATATTTCACTACACACAACACTATCTTGGCTTGCTTTACATGCAACTGGGGCCTTCCTCGATAGCTTGCGTCGTACGCAATACCGAGTTTCACTAAACAACGATATGCTATTAAAATATTATTAAAACTAGCCGTTATGAATAGTAATAACCACTTTTTGAAATTTTTTAAATTTCATCTTTCAAAATGGACTTCATTTTTGGATTCGGAATATCGAAATTAGCCGTAGGTGAAATTTTGGTATTTTTCGGAAAACTTTCAATTTTTGATGAATAGTGAAAACACTGGGTTACTATTTAAAAACCAACTTTTTATTTAAATAATTATTTATTTTGTTTAAATTTATTTTTGGTAGAAATTGATACATAATAACTATATAAGTTAAATTCAATTCATTGGAGTCATTTTATAATAATTTTAGATATATAAAAATTTTATTGAACTTTTCACCGTCTTTTACCCACCTCCTAGGAGAATTTGCAAACTTACATAAAACTTAATTTTACCGCTTCTGTGAGTAGAATTTTGAAAATCCGAGAGACACGGTTAATATCAAAGACTAAAATGTGGTTCAATGAGATGAAAATAATTTTTGGTGAATAGTAACTTTTTACTTTTTTTCCACGGTTAAAAGTAAATAGAGAAATTAAGGGTACAAATGTTATTATTATTACCCTAACACATGTCCTAATTTTATTGGATAAGTTTAATTAGACCAAAAACAACCTTAGGAATAAAATATGACCATTTAGGGCCACATGGATTAGATTAGGACATTTATTATTAATTTATTTAAGGAAGGGTTAAAATAGTTAAAATCAAAGTTTAATAACTAAGGAATTTTTAATATAGGGTTATACATAAGATAAATTATAATATAAATATTCATTATAAAGATAAAAAGATTTAATAAATAATGGTATTTTATTTTTAATTTTTAGACATTAAATAATTTAATTTATTAATGACACAATGATTATGCAGTAATTATCTTATTAATGAAATATTGACATAATTGATGTTATAAATACCTAAATAAATGTAATTTGATACTTTTTATAAATTAAAACAATTTTATAGGTTAATATAAAATATTATTACTGATTTAATTAACTTTTTTAGAACTAATATTTCTGTTATGATTTTCACAAAAATCAATTACCAAATAGTGTCAAAATTGACATAAAATTGTTTTTAAAACAAATATTAGATTATTAACTGTTATTATTTTCCTAAAAATATAAGGTTAGGACAAAATAATTAGATAAGGTTATATATATTAACAATAAACAACTTTGGGTTCATTTTTCTTGTTATAGTAAGTTTATTAACCTTATAGTGTAAGAAAACAAGAAGACGCGGTAAAAGTAAAATTATTTAACTTAAAGTTAAATCTAAATGATAAGGTTAAAATAGATACCTAAACTTGTCTAAATTCTATTAGATGAGAGGATTTCGACCCATCCCCACCTTAGATTCTAAATAAATCAATTTGGAGCTATTAAAAACCGAATATGACTTTAAAATAAAATAATATTTTTAGTCTTTCCAAAGGTGCCCCTCTCCTCCCTTATAAAAGGGAACCTCCTCCCTTTCTTCCTCACACCACTTCGAGCCTTCAAGCTCGGACAAAACCTTCCAAATTATCTTCTCCACTTCCCTAGAAACATCCTATAGGTCCTGGTCTTTTTCAAAGACCAATTTTAGTGCCCTAAGAGGAGGTCTCAAAGAGGCGCTTCAAAGAAGAGGTAATGTCCGTTACCGATTCCTTCCACTTTATTTCTTCTTCCACTTATTCTTCTTTAGTTGTTTCATTATGAAGTAATAACATCAGTATAAATAATATAATGATATGTTATTATAATTATGATACAACCCTATTTACCCATCTATCCATCCTATGGAAAATGAAATAACCGCGCGTGCGTACGTACGAAATACCGTCTCCACGCCGTGGTGTAATCTATTTTCCACCACTGCCTTACTTTGATGGGTATAATGCTGAAAATAAATAACTATATATGATTATTTTAAAGTGTTATTGATTCTGAAATAGTATACATACACTCCAATACAATTCTACGATCATGGGAACGATATCATCGCTCGTGCATACGTACGGAATACCGTCTCCACGATGTGATGCGACTCGTTCTACATGATCTTCATTTCATAATGATTATATAAATGAATTGAATGAATAAATATGATATATAGTACATTAATAACATTCTTTAAATGAGGTATCTATAACCTAAATAGAATAATAAGAATCTATTTGACAAAACACGCATAAGAACAAAAAGTAATAAACACCCAAATAACAAGTAGCAATGAAATATTACTAATAAGAAGCTAATAATATGACCATATATGATATAATAACAATGAGTATGATTCTGGACTAAGTCAATTACATTATTTAAATCATTATACAGGAGGTTCAGACACTTACGAAGTAAATTGGACCTAAGATAAGGGAAAATATCACAATCTCATTTTAAACTGAGATTGTTTATACTTTGGTATTTATTGGGGTGTATTTGATCATCCACATCCATGTTTCCTCAATATGTAATATTATTTCCATCCAATTACAATATTTTAAATCCAATTTTACCCTTCGCTGAGTTTTTAGTAAAAGATATGAAACGAATCTTTTGTCGTTTTTCGTACGAGGTACTTTTTGACTTTTCCGAAAAAAGTACGAGAAGAATGTTTTTTAACTTATACGACATGAATGGATTTTTAAAACTTTATTTCCAAGAAGCTTCCTTTACAAATTTTCATGTTTATTTTTAATCAACTTCTTTTATTTTAAAATTGTATGACATGTTATGAGAGGAAAATTTTTTTGAAGTGGAAAGGATATTTTCCTCATGAATGGAGTTCAAGTGTTTTATCAAAATTATTTTACATATATGATAATATAGGGTTCTGTTTCTATCCCTATTATTACATTGATTTGATTATGTTGTGATTGAATTATTTTTATGAATTCCTTTATCTTATATGAATTTTTTTATGATGTCCTGATGTTTAAGAATCCAATTTTTATTACATGGGTTATGCAATGATGTATGATTTATGATTTTGTGGCACACATAAGAATGATATAATTATGAGATGGGTGGGACCTATATCTCCCTCCAATGAATTGGGTAATGATTTATATCTCATGAGATAGACTTGGCTGGAATGGCAGGTTAATCCAGTTCAGTGAAACAGGACTGAAATGAGGATTGAACTCGGTTCCGAAATGGACTTTGTCCGCTAAGATAGTCTTGGCTATGAGTATTGACTACTAAGAAATGATTATCTATGATTATGTGTGTATGACACAAAGTTTCATGTTTTGAGTTATGATTATTGGGATTACATTTCACTTCTATGATTTATCCCATGATATGAAATTATGATTTCTTTTGCAGGTTAGGATTTCCAAAATGTTATGTTCTTATGAATATGATGTGATAGATTTTTCTTTTGTTTACCCTTACTAAGAATTTGAGCTCACCCTTTTTTATGTTTTCTTTACCCTAGGCCAGGAAGAAGGTTATTAAGTAGGATATTCCAAAAGGGACTCTAGATATGATGAAATAAATGGGAGATAATGTAGATGCTTTATGAACCAGTTGTTTATGTTTCCCAATTTCTAAAGACACTATACCTATACGGTCCTTTCATGGTTATGTTATATGTTGTAATAAGTGTGCTTCAATTTTGAACTATTAACAATGTATGTAAAGTATGGGTCGTTATAGTTGGTATCAGAGGAAAGGTATAATCACCCTTTGGAAACTAGGATGTGAAAACCTTATTAAGAAACCTAAGGATATATCTAAGCATAGAACATAATATTAGTGTTTTAGAAATGTCCATGAATAAACTATGATAAGACCTTAAGTGTAAAATTTTATTCTTAATTATGTGGTTTTCCTATTGTAATTAGTGTTGCTCACACTATTCTTCTTGGTTTTAGTCAATGGATGGAACCCAAAGGAACTGTGTTAATGCGGAATGCGACGGGCAATGCAATGATTGTACCCCTGAGAAACCAAATGTTATTGGAGAATGAATGAAAAATCTTGTAGCCATGCTCACACAAATTTCTCAAGCTATTAATCATACAGGACTTCCAAACGAGCAAAGGAAGGAGAAACATTCTGTTGAATCCTTTATGAGGCAGCATCCACCTTCATTCAGTGGGTCTTCTGATCCATTAGTGGCTAAACAATGGATCAGTACCACTTAAAAGATATTTTCAGTTCTTCAATGTTCTGAACATGATAAAGTCATCTTAGCAGTGTATCATTTGGAAGGTGATGCTGATCAATGGGGGAATCTTATTAAGAATATGACACAAAGGGATGAAATTGAGTCCATGGAATGGGATGAGTTCAAGAATAGATTTTTCAATAAGTACTTCCCACGTATTCTTCGAACAAAGATGGAGAAGGAGTTTCTTGAACTGAAGCAAAAGGATGATGAATCTATTGGTACCTATGAAGAAAATTTTACAAGGCTTGCAAGGTATGCTTCCAGAATTATTATACAACCTGAGAGTAAGATCGATCGATTCTTTAGTGGCTTAAAACCAAGTCTTCAAAGGGCGTTAGACATAAGGGAATTCAATAGCTACAAGGAAATCATTCGATATGATCTCAAAGTTGAGATGGATATTGGAGTAACCCATCAGTCATATGGGTTTGATAAGAAGAGGAAAATGGAATTCAAAGGAAAATCAAAAGAGCACACTGAAAAGAAGGTGAGTTTTCCATTATTCTCAAAATTTGGAATGAAACATGGAGGAAATTGTCTTAAGGGGACAAGAAAATGTTATAAGTGTGGAAAAGAAGGTCATCATGTGATTGAATGTCGAAATAATGGGAAGAAAATGTCTAATGATGCAAACAAAGGAAGGGATACACAAAATGAACCTACTGCACTTCAATGTTTCAAGTGCAAGGAGATGGGGCATTATGCCAATAAATGCCCAAATCCAAGGGTTGATGATGATTATCGACATCAACAAACTCTTATGGCTAAAGACAATGGAAAGTCACATGCAATTACTATCGACGATGTGGAGTACGACAACGAAGTGGTGAGAGGTACAATTACCATCCACTCTAAAGTAGAAAATGTTTTATTTGATTCTGGATCCACCCAATTTTTTATTTCTGAAGAATTTTCTAAGGGTATCACCGTATTACCTCAACAATTAGATGTTGAGTTAGATGTGACAACTCATAATGGCACAACAGTCACATGAAAAGTTTATAATTCTTCTTCGATTGAATTTTGTGGGAAAATGATTCTTGTAAATCTTGTGATCCTTCCTATAGTGGAATTTTATGTGATTCTTGGCATGGATTTTCTTTCTTTATATGGAGCTCATATCAATTGTTAAATAAGGGAAGTCACATTTCATATTCCAGATCAATCTATGATCGTCTATCGATGCAAGGATGAACATAACCTTCCAGTGGATATTTCTTCCATCTTATGGGTCTTGATTCCACTAAATGAAGGTTATTTATCTCAAATGGTTGGTGAGAAACTCATGATTAAGAATATGCCCATTGTACGGGAGTTTTACGATGTCTTTCGGAAGAATTGTCAGGTCTTCCACCAAATTGTGAAGTTGAGTTTTCAATAGAACTTGTACCGGGTGCTTTGCCTATTTCAAAGACACCATATAGAATGGACCCAATTGAGTTGTAGGAATTGAAGAAGCAACTCCAAGAGAATCTTGATAAAGGATTCATACGACCTAGTGCGTCACCTTGGGGAGCACCTGTTCTGTTTGTTTAGAAGAAAGATGGATCAATGAGACTCTGCATTGATTATCAAGAACTTAACAAGATCAATATCAAGAACAAATATCCTCTCCCATGCATTGATGACTTATTTGACCAACTACGCGGAGCTCAATAATTTTCCAAGATTGATCTTCATTCAGGGTATCATCAATTAAGGGTCAAAAGGGAGGATATACCAAATACGGCTTTTCGTACAAGGTATGGACACTATGAATTTATAGTGATGCCATTTGGTCTTACTAATGCCCCTGCTATCTTCATGGATCTGATGAATAGAGTCATTAGAGACTATATTGATCAGTTTTTGGTAGTCTTTATAGACGATATTATTTTCTATTCAAAGAGAAAGGAAGAACATGAAGATCACTTGAGAATTATATTGAAGACCCTGAGAAAGGAGAAGATTTATGCCAAATTTACCAAGTGTGAATTTTGGCTTCAAAAAGTTGACTTTTTGGGTCACATAATCTCAAAATAGGGGATATCTATGGATCCAGAAAAAACAGAGGTTATCGAAAGATGGTCGAGACCAACAACAGTAACTGAGATATGAAGTTTTCTTGGTTTGGATGGATATTACTGACGTTTTGTGAAAGATTTTTCACGATTATCTAATTCACTCACCAAGTTGACTCGGAAAGGAGTTAAGTTTGTTTGGACGAAGGAATGTGAAGATAATTTCAAGGATTTGAAAAGAAGGTTATCCAGTGCAGCTGTGATCACACTTCCTTGTAGTGGATAAAGGTTTGTGATCTACAGTGATGCATCCAAGAAGGGATTGGGGTGTGTTCTTATGAAAAATGATATGGTGATAGATTATGCCTCACGACAGTTGAAAATCCATGAGCAAAATTACCCAACTCATGATTTGGAGTTAGCTACGGTAATCTTTGCATTAAAGATTTGGAGGCATTATATTTATGGAGAAAGGTGTTATATTTATACTGATAATAAAAGTTTAAAGTATATTTTCACACAAAAGGAGCTGAATGTGCGCCAAAGAAGATGGTTGGA
The DNA here is from genome assembly GCA_963277665.1 of Viscum album. Classification (NCBI taxonomy): domain Eukaryota; kingdom Viridiplantae; phylum Streptophyta; class Magnoliopsida; order Santalales; family Viscaceae; genus Viscum; species Viscum album. The sequence goes on along the minus strand of OY728141.1, from coordinate 458,872,324 downwards.
GCTGATTACGGATTACAACTACTCAATTCATTACCACCATAGGAAAGCAAACAAGGTGGCAGATGCATTAAGTTGACAAGACCATCCCAACTTATCCATGATGAGGATAAAAAAAGATCCAATATTTATGGATTTACAAAGGATGGATCTTGGAATTATAATGGAAGGGGAAAATCGTATCTTTCTCAATTGAATGTTCAACCATCTATACATGTAAATATTAAAGAGGTGCAGAGAGAAGATGTAGAGTTACAAAAGAAGGTGAGAAATATTCCTGAATTCAACCTTGATTGTGATGGGATAATAAAGTTCAGGAATCGAGTTTGTGTTCCTCCCATCCCATAATTAAAGAAGGAGCTTCCAGATGAGGCTCATAGTTCTTCATTCTCTATTAATCCTGGAAGCACGAACATGTATAGGGACCTGAAAGAGTACTTATGGTGGGATGGCATTAAAAGAGATGTTGCTGAATATGTCTCTCAATGCTTGGTTTGTCAGCAAGTTAAAGTTGAGAGACAGAAGTCCAAGTAGATGTTACAACCATTACCCATACCAGAATGGAAATGAGAAAACATCACTATGGGATTTGTCACTGGACTTCCTAAAACATCCAAAGGCAATAATGCTATCTGGGTCATAGTTGATTGTCTTACAAAGTCGGCACACTTCATTGCTATTAGAGAGGGTTTCTCTCTGGATCATCTTTCCAGGATATATGTAAAGGAAGTGGTAATATTTCATGGAGTACCACTTTCTATTATATCTGATCGGGATCCGAGGTTTACCTCAAAGTTCTAGCGAAGTCTTCAGCATACTCTGGATACAGAGCTGAGTTTCAGCACTGCTTATCATCCTCAGATAGACGGTCAGTCTGAGAGGACAATTCAAACTCTAGAAGATATGTTGATATCTTGATCTATGGATTTCAAAGGTGGTTGGGATCAACACCTATCTTTGGTGGAATTTTCTTATAATAATAGCTTTCACTCCAGTATTCAGATGGCTCCTTATGAAGCCCTCTATGGAAAGAAATGCAGGAATCCAACTTACTGGGATGAAGTTGAGGAAAGAAAGTTATTAGGACCTGATCTTGTTGATGAGATGGCAGAAAAAGTCAGATCTATTCAATAACACATTAGAGCAGCTCAAAGTCGACAAAAAAATTATTCCGACAACCAAAGAAAAGACCTAGAGTTTTAAGTGGGTGATGAAGTGTTCTTACGAATATCTCCTTGGAAGAGAGTAATGAGATTTGGAAAGAAGGGAAAACTGAGCCCTAGGTATATCAGTCCTTTCAAAATACTGGATCATCTTGGGAAGGTAGATTACCGATTGACGCTTCCACTGAATATCTCCCAAGTTCACGATGTGTTCCATATATCTCTCTTGAGAAAGTACATACCTGATCCTTTACATGTACTCATCTCAGAAGTTGTACTGCTGGAACAAGATCTTTCTTATGAAGAACAGCCGATACAGATTATGGATCGTAGTGAAAAAGTCATACGGAACAAGACCACTCGCTTGGTGAACGTTTTATGGACGAACCAGCAATTAGAAGAAGCTATATGGGAGCTTGAGGATATGATAAGGGAAAGGTATCCTCATCTGTTTGTTACAAAGTGACGAATTTCGAGGGTGAAATTCATTTTAAGGGGGGTAGTGTCACATAAATGACTTATTTTGAAGTTAAATTTCATTTATTTTCCTTTCATTCTTTGTTTTGGATGGTTTCCAATGTTTTTATGGAGAAATAGATGAGTTTTCATGAATTGGGCCAAACCGCGAGCCCAATTCCAGATTTAAAAATAAAATTTGTTTCCTTTATAACATTTTCATTTTTAATATTTTTCCTTCATTCTAATTCCTAAATGGTATCCTCTGACCTATTAACACCAAAATATAAATTTTGATCCTTTATAAATCCATAATCATGGTGGATATGGGTTTTTATTTAAGATATTGGGCCTTCCCGAAGGCCCATTTCCTGCATTAAAAATAATTTTTAAATTTTTTATATCTCCTAAACTATTTGCGTTTTTTCGGTGATTCCACCTCCCACTCTACCCTAAGAAACCCAACCGCGCTCCCATTGCCTTCCCCCCCTCCTTGGAGCTCTTTGATATCGCGAATTAGGGATGATCTTCATTGGGTGTCTCAAATCGGCCATAATTGAAGAGGTAACTTCATCCCTTCCTAACTATCACAATTCTTACTCTTTTCCCACCATTATAGTTCCCAAATTACCTCCTATATCTTTTTTGAAGAATCCCTGAATTTTGTCTGTTTTCAATTTCAGAAACTATTGTTTTTGGAGTGATTAATTCCGGATACATGAAGTAGGTGAGTCTATTTCTTTCCTCTTTCAAATTGCTTAGGGTTTCTTCACTAATTCTTGAATTATAAAAAATTCCAGAAGATAGGGTTCGTGCATAGGTTCTAAATTACTGTATTTTGGGTGAAATATTGAGGTTTTAGGTTTCTTTTAACTTCCTTGAGGTGCGGCGGTCATGCGATTGATGTTTCGCCCCAATATTTGAGGGTTTCGACACATTCGGTAGGTGATTCCGTGGATAACCATTTAATGATGAGTTAGTTTGCTTGATTAAATAATTTTAAATTTTCCTTATGTTCTGTTCATTATGAGAAAACCATTTTTGGTAGCAATAGTAAAGCATTTGTTTTTAAAGTTACATTTTTTCTTGAAGTGTGTATTTTTCAAATGTATTTCATGTGTTATCTTTTGTGGTAGTTTTGTAAAATGTAGAAGTGTTTTATTAGTTGTTGAAAGGGGCTGCCAATTATGGTTGGGAAATGTTATAGTTCCATGTGGGACTAAAAAGGGGGTGTATTTTAATGGTTTTATTTGTATAACCTTGTTATACTCCTTGAAAGTGTTTTATGGATTTGTGTGTTCTCAGGGGTATCTTTTGTGATATTATTGAAGGTGATTATATAACATTTGAAAGTGGATTATTACATGTTTATTGGGATGCCAATTCTGTTTTGGTAGGGTCTTGGTGTGATTTTGGCTTAAAAAGAGGTTTTTGAAATGGATTTTATGTGCAAAGTTTGGGTATACTCTTTATAATTGTTTTATGAATGTTTTGAATGGTTTATTAGGTTGTGTAATATGTGAAAATATATCAGCAAACTGTTTTGGTAGGAGTATATTTTTAAAAGGTCCATCTCATTTGTGAAAATGTTGTTATGTGATATTTATCATCCTGGAAATATTTTATTAAATTTTTTTGAAGGAGATATTGAGGAGTGAAAGTGATGTGAAAGTGATGTGGAGTGTTTTGTGTGAGTGTGATGTGAAAAATTGAATTTTTGATTATGAAAGAAGTGTTATATTCCATGTGAGTGGGCTGTTTTATGAGTTTAAATATCTTATAATTGTTTTATAAAATTTTTTAAATGTTTTTTGGAAGTGTTGAAGAAATGTGAAACGTGTTGTGGGATATTTTGGTGTGATTCGGATTTCAAAATCATTTTGAATGAAAAATGGATTTTTGTGACTTGTGTGGTATACATATGGGATGTTTGGTGAATTTGTGATGTGGAAATTATATTTTCATGTTCAATGTATATTTCTTGACTTGTTGAACTTGTTTGAGCACAAGGGGAAAACCTGGGTATCTAGGTGGGTGGACGTGTACTAGTATGCTAGTGAATCCGTGGGGTTTGGCCTCAGTTTCACTTAGCAAGATTGATGCTTACAACTCTAACTAAACTATGATGATGATGATTGGGGACCACTAGGTTATGGGTATGTTCCATACTAGTGGATCGTGCACGAGAATGGATATTTGTGATGGTTACTCTCACCGAGATACGAGGTACCTGGGACCCACAGCTAGCTAGTGCCAAGGGGTTACTTCCTATTTCTTGTGCTCATTATCTACTTTGTACTTACCATCGGCATACGGTATAGTTGGATGGAAAATTCAGTAGTGTTGACATTATTTTTAAAAGTGTTGATTCTTAATGATAGCCCACTTGAAAACTGTTTTTATTCAAAGTTGCATCTTTTAGAAATTGTAACTAGCTTTTCATGTTTTTGAAAACATGCATGATTTTCGTCTTTAAATGTTTATCAAATGGAATCTCTTAGTGGTGATATCCTACTGGGCATTGGCTCACACCCTACTTACACCCTTGGGTGTAAGTAGACATGATTTTTTTGTTGTCGTAGGTTGGGTACAGTTTTTTTTGTTCCAGTGGTTCGGGTTTCTAGCAGGTCCTTTGTGGTGAAGTCTTGTGGAGGTGGCTTGAGGGCGGTGCCCCTTGCCATGACGGTTCTTGGGCTGCCCTTATTTGGATTTGTACCTTTGGTATAGACCTTTTGAGTTGTTTTAAGCCATGTAATTCAATTCTGAATTTTTGTAAAATATTGTTTGGTTTGAAAAATCCAGATTTGTTTCATTGGATTCTTTTGTTGTTTTATGTTTATAAACTCGGGTAAATCGTTCCCAATTTTCATTTTATGATACCCGGGCACTTGTTCCAGCACGTGGGGATTAGGAACTCCCTTCGGGCCTTGTCACGGGCTGAGTTTGGTGCCATTTTTGGTGGCGACCGATTTGGTTCGTGACAAAATGGTATCAGAGGAGGTTCGCTCTCTTTGGGTCATGTTATTTAGGGAAGAGTCAGGATAATATGGAGATCAGATTATAGGGACTTGGTATTCTAGTTATGGGTAGTGTGCCTTATCACCACACCTCATGACAGGATTCAAGTTTCCAGGGGAAGTTGGGACCTTCTAGAGTCCTTTGGTTTTCCTGGTTTAACAATGATTAGGGGAAATGAAAAGAGAGTTGGGTTAATGGTCTCAGTAAGCTCGCAGGGCCTGGCAAGCCATGTGGAGCTGGGGATATTCCCTAGAAAACTCTCTGTCACAGTGAAGTGATTGGAATATGGCTGTCAACCATATGTCCAAGTCACCCACTGAAACTAGTTTCCTCTCGCATTGTCTTGTGTTCTTTAGTTTGGAAATCTTGGAACTTTGGTTTTAAACTGACTTGGTTTTAAGAAGTGTATAGTTTTTGTGAAATTATTTTCAAATAAATATGGAATATTTTGATTTATGAAATGGTGGAACTGAATTTTCATAATTGTTTTGAAATGTAAAATAGTATGCTTACACCTCTTTTGGAAGCCGTAACCATATTGAAGTTGGTTTTCAAAAGTGTTTCCAATATTGTTTTCTAAACAATCAAAGGGTGTTTTAATGGGATGAGATGTTTTGAAATTGATGTATATGAATTGAAAGTGATTATTCATTTGAATGATTGGTTTTTTTTGGTTAGTGGTTTTGAGAAAAAGGATGTATTGGTTGACCGTTTTGGTTTTGAAAAGTGGAAAGAATCTTTGTTTTAACCTTTGGTATTTACGTGAGTGACCACATGCATGGGGTTATATGGGATGATGGATGGTTGATGGAATGACTGGATGAGTGCCAGAATGTATATGAGGAGGGTGCCCGGTGTGGCACAAAAACATGCATGTGTGAGGCCCATGGGGTACCATTGGTGGATACGTTTACTGATAAACAATTCGTTTTCAAAGAATTGGTTTTAAATAAAATCATGATGTCTTGATGAATTGTTTGGGATGGAGTATATTGTGTGTTTTTGGAAAATGTTGATGTTGTGGGATGTTTTGAGTCTAAGAACCCCTCTTGTTTGAACTGTATTTTGGGTTTGTGTTTGGTCGGTAAGCTGGGTAGAAGGACAGGTTAGTATTCTCCTATGAGATATGTTTTCGGACACCTTTATGGTGGTTCCATTAATGTGTTTGGATCTGTTTTTTGGCATGTTTTTACCAATGGAATAGCTTGGTTGGGTCCTTGGGTTCTCCCGTTGGATAGGGTACGCCCCCATTAAGGGTTAGGGCACACCTGACGTGCAACCTAGATTGTTTCGCCATTGGAAAATCATCCAGTTGATCAATGTAAGGAATATTTTCTTGAGATTTGTAGAATGAGTCTACACCATTTACATTCTTGGTTTTTTTTCGGATCCTCTTGTTGCGGAAGAGTTCTCGTGGATGGTTTAAAGAGACCTTAGTTTCTTAAGATACCTGATGCTTTGAAGGTGGAAGTTGTCTAGGGTTATCAATATGGATAGTGTCTAAGAGGGTCTCTGAGTCCTTCATAGTCTCTTCGAAGAAGGGGTTTATGTTAAACCACCTGTGTGGGAAATCTGGCCATGAGAGGCTATTATGGACACATTATGGAATGCTGTCATGTTTGGGGATGTTGTATAATGCCCCCTCCTTGTATTATTTCTATCAGTCTCTTTGGTCATGTTTGTTAACGCGTTGTGATGTTGCGTGCTCGTTTGATTGTAAATGTGAAATTGTACAATATTTTGTGATTCTATTTTTTTTAGCAGTGTTTTTCCTTTCAGGATATCTTGACATCCTCTCTTTTAGAGGAAGGTGTTTATATGTGTCATTTATTTCTGTTGTTTCTCACCTGAAGAAACAAGGTGTGGTGTGAGTGCATCCTCTAAACCCTTATTTCAGTGAAATCCCATGTAAGGGGAAAGTGAGTTCTGGGATGTGTTATGTCTTGGTGAACCCATCTAGGATTTCATGTAGTTTTTTGTAGCATCGGAAGAAGAAATTCTATTCGGGGGTTTCCAAATCCTAACTGCGAGGCCGAAGATGCTTCAATCATTCCAGCTCCAGCCATAGGTCCCGGAGAGAAGGTGGCACGTAGTCAGAGGAAATCCCAGTGTTTTTTTAACCTTGTACAAATAACTATACTTATTATGAGAGATGGTAATAGTTTAAACATTTGTTGTTGTCATTTTTCTTCATTTGTTCACGTTCGGTGGAAAGAGGTGGCGGGCCTCATCCCCATGTTATCTCCCAATGACTTTCTTTTCCCCTTTGGTTTCCTTTCGGTTCGGGGGAAAGGTTTTAGATATTTCTAGACATGTTGAGTGAACATTTATTAGTAACCATTCCCTAGAAAACCATGTAGGTATAAGGATCCACATGGTTAGCGCATAGTTTCCCAAACTGTGCGGGCTAACCGTGTTGTCATCCCAACTCTTTAAGTTTTGGGGTTTTTCTATGTCGGCCCATATTGGTCAGTTAAGATGGATGGTTCTTATGGTGGGGAGACCAACTATGAGTCTCATGTATATTACTTTGAAAATTCCTAATGGTATTCTACCCCTTGTACTGGGGAGTTTGTTCGGGGCTCCCCTGTTAGTGTCTTGATTCTTTCTTAGAAAAAAAATTTTAAGTTGTCTCTTATGGTTGGGGAGCCCATTTGTGTATCCTTATACCAGTAACTCACTTTTGTACATGGTCTTGGATTGGATGTGGGTAGTCTCTTTCAAGGATATATAACCACATACATCTTCCTTGGGTAAATTTTGGGATTGGAGAGTTCCCAGTGGTTTAGTTATATCAAGGTAAGTGTAACCTTGTTCGATGTTCTTGTTTGTTTGGGTAAATTGCTTGAGCCTTGTTCAGATAGTTTTTGAGGAGTTTTATTTTAGGATAAATCATGAATGTTATTGATAATTTAAGTAATGAGGTGTATGTTTTGGTTGTGAAGTATTCATTCCTTAATTGATCACTGCAGGTGTTTTGGCCTTTGGGGGCGAAACCTGGAAAGGGAGTACATCTTGGTTTATCAGTTCAGTTTGGCTTTCATATCTGGCCTTTCTGTAGCTTTTCGGGGACGGAACGTTTTCATGGTGGGGAGAATTGTCACATAAATGACTTATTTTGAAGTTAAATTTCATTTATTTTCCTTTCATTCTTTGTTTTGGATGGTTTCCAATGGTTTTATGGAGAAATAGATGAGTTTTCATGAATTGGGCCAAACCGCGAGCCCAATTCCAGATTTAAAAATAAAATTTGTTTCCTTTATAACATTTTCATTTTTTAATATTTTTCCTTAATTCTAATACCTAAATGGTATCCTCTGACCTATTAACACCAAAATATAAATTTTGATCCTTTATAAATCCATAATCATGGTGGATATGGGTTTTTATTTAAGATATTGGGCCTTCCCGAAGGCCCATTTCCTGCATTAAAAATAATTTTTAAATTTTTTAAATCTCCTTTACTATTTGCGTTTTTTCGGTGATTCCACCTCCCACTCTACCCTAAGAAACCCAGCCGCGCTCTCATTGCCTTCCCCCCCTCCTTGGAGCTCTTTGATATCGCGAATTAGGGATGATCTTCATAGGGTGTCTCAAATCGGCCATAATTGAAGAGGTAACTTCATCCCTTCCTAACTGTCCCAATTCTTACTCTTTTCCCACCATTCCAGTTCCCAAATTACCTCCTATATATTTTTCGAAGAATACCTGAATTTTGTCTGTTTTAAATTTCAGAAACTATTGTTTTTGGAGTGATTAATTCAGGATACTTCAAGTAGGTGAGTCTATTTCTTTCCTCTTTCAAATTGCTTAGGGTTTCTTCCCTAATTCTTGAATTGTAAAATATTCCAGAAGATAGGGTTCATACATAGGTTATAAATTAATGTATTTTGGGTGAAATATTGAGGTTTTAGGTTTCTTTTAACTTCCTTGAGGTGCGGCGGTCATGCGGTTGATGTTTCGCCCCAATATTTGAGGGTTTCGACACATTCGGTAGGTGATTCCGTGGATAACCATTTAATGATGAGTTAGTTTGCTTGATTAAATAATTTTAAATTTTCCTTATGTTCTGTTCATTATGAGAAAACCATTTTTGGTAGCAATAGTAAAACATTTGTTTTTAAAGTTACATTTTTTCTTGAAGTGTGTATTTTTCAAATGTATTTCATGTGTTATCTTTTGTGGTAGTTTTGTAAAATGTAGATGTGTTTTATTAGATGTTGAAAGGGGCTGCCAATTATGGTTGGGAAATGTTATTGTTCCATGTGGGACTAAAAAGGGGGTGTATTTTAATGGTTTTATTTGTATAACCTTGTTATACTCCTTGAAAGTGTTTTATGGATTTGTGTGTTCTCAGGGGTATCTTTTGTGATATTATTGAAGGTGATTATATAACATTTGAAAGTGGATTATTACATGTTTATTGGGATTCCAATTCTGTTTTGGTAGGGTCTTGGTGTGATTTTGGCTTAAAAAGAGGTTTTTGAAATGGATTTTATGTGCAAAGTTTGGGTATACTCTTTATAATTGTTTTATGAATGTTTTGAATGGTTTATTGGGTTGTGTAATATGTGAAAATATATCAACAAACTGATTTGGTAGGAGTATATTTTTAAAAGGTCCATCTCATTTGTGAAAATGTTGTTATGTGATATTTATCATCCTGGAAATATTTTATTAAATTTTTTTGAAGGAGATATTGAGGAGTGAAAGTGATGTGAAAGTGATGTGGAGTGTTTTGTGTGAGTGTGATGTGAAAAATTGAATTTTTGATTATGAAAGAAGTGTTATATTCCATGTGAGTGGGCTGTTTTATGAGTTTAAATATCTTATAATTGTTTTATAAAATTTTTTAAATGTTTTTTTGGAAGTGTTGAAGAAATGTGAAACGTGTTGTGGGATATTTTGGTGTGATTCGGATTTCAAAATCATTTTGAATGAAAAATGGATTTTTGTGACTTGTGTGGTATACATATGGGCTGTTTGGTGAATTTGTGATTTGGAAATTATATTTTCATGTTCAATGTATATTTCTTGACTTGTTGAACTTGTTTGAGCACAAGGGGAAAACCTGGGTATCTAGGTGGGTGGACGTGTACTAGTATGCTAGTGAATCCGTGGGGTTTGGCCTCAGTTTCACTTAGCAAGATTGACGCTTACAACTCTAACTAAACTATGATGATGATGATTGGGGACCACTAGGTTATGGGTATGTTCTATACTAGTGGATCGTGCACGAGAATGGATATTTGTGATGGTTACTCTCACCGAGATACGAGGTACCTGGGACCCATAGCTAGCTAGTGCCTAGGGGTTACTTCCTATTTCTTGTGCTCATTATTTACTTTGTACTTACCGTCGGCATACGGTATAGTTGGATGGAAAATTCAGTAGTGTTGACATTATTTTTAAAAGTGTTGATTCTTAATGATATCCCACTTGAAAACTGTTTTTATTCAAAGTTGCGTCTTTTAGAAATTGTAACTAGCTTTTCATGTTTTTGAAAACTTGCATGCTTTTCATCTTTAAATGTTTATCAAATGGAATCTCTTAGTGGTGGTATCCTACTGGGCATTGGCTCACACCCTACTTACACCCTTGGGTGTAAGTAGACATGGTTTTTTTGTTGTCGTAGGTTGGGTACAGTTTTTTTTGTTCCAGTGGTTCGGGTTTCTAGCAGGTCCTTTGTGGTGAAGTCTTGTGGAGGTGGCTTGAGGGCGGTGACCCTTGCCATGAAGGTTCTTGGGCTGCCCTTATTTGGATTTGTACCTTTGGTATAGACCTTTTGAGTTGTTTTAAGCCATGTAATTCAGTTCTGAATTTTTGTAAAATATTGTTTGGTTTGAAAAATCCAGATTTGTTTCATTGGATTCTTTTGTTGTTTTATGTTTATAAACTCGGGTAAATCGTTCCCAATTTTCATTTTATGATACCCGGGCACTTGTTCCAGCACGTGGGGATTAGGAACGCCCTTCGGGCCTTGTCACGGGCTGAGTTTGGTGCCATTTTTGGTGGCGATCGATTTGGTTCGTGACAGGTAGAATGTAACACCCGAGACTTTTATGAGAAATATTTTGTTTTTATGTTATATAAATCATCAAATTAATCTTTCACTACACACAACACTAGATTGTATTGCTTTACACGCAACCGCGACCTTCCTCGATAGCTTGCGTCGTACGCAATACCGAGTTTCACTAAACAACGATATGCTATTAAAATATTATTAAAACTAGCCGTTATGAATAGTAATAACCACTTTTTGAAATTTTGTAAATTTTATATTTCAAAATGGACTTCATTTTTGGATTAGGAATATCGAAATTAGCCTAGGGTGAAATTTTGGTATTTTTCTGAAAACTTTCAATTTTTGATGAATAGTGAAAACACTGGGTTACTATTTAAAAACCGACTTTTTATTTAAATAATTATTTATTTTATTTAAATTTAATTTAGGTAAAAATTGATACATAATACCTATATAAGTTAAATGCAATTCTTTGGAGTCATTTTATAATAATTTTAGATATATAAAAAGTTTATTGAACTTTTCACCGTCTTTTACCCACCTCCTAGGAGAATTTGTAAATTTACATAAAACTTAATTTTTCCGCTTCTGTGAGTGTAATTTCAAAAATCCTAGAGACACGGTTAATATTAAGGAATAAAATGTGTTTCAATGAGATGAAAATAATTTTTGGTGAATAGTAACTTTTTACTTTTTTTTCCACGGTTAGAAGTAAATAGAGAAATTAAGGGTAAAAATGTTATTATTATTACACTAAAACATGTCCTAATTATATTGGATAAGTGTAATTAGACCAAAAACAACCTTACGACTAAAATATGACCATTTAGTCCCACATGGATTAGATTAGGACATTTATTATTAATTTATTTAAAGAAGGGTTAAAATAGTTAAAATCAAAGTTTAATAAATAAATAATTTTTAATATAGGGTTATACATAAGATAAATTAGACTATAAATATTCCTTAAAAATATAAAGAGATTTCCTACATAATGGTATTTTATTTTTAATTTTTAGACATTCAATTAGTTAATTTATTTATGACACAATGATGATGCAATAATTATCTTATTAATGAAATATTGACCTAATTGATGTTATAAATACCCAAATAAATGTAATCTGAGACTTTTTATGAATTAAAATAATTCTATAGGTTAATATTAAATATTATTACTTATTTAATTAACTTTTTTATAACTAATCTTTCTGTTATGATTTTCACAAAAATCAAATACCAAATAGTGTCAAAATTGACATAAAATTGTTTTTTAAAACAATATTATATTATTAATTGTTATTTTATTCCTAAAAATATAAGGTTCGGCCAAATGACTTAGATAATGTTATATATATTAAAAATAAACAACTTGGGGTTCGTTTGTCTTGTTATAGTAAGTTTATTACCCTTATAGTGTAAGAAAACAAGAAGACACGATAAAAGTAAAATTATTTAACTTAAAGTTAAATCTAAATGATAAGGTTAAAATAGATACCTAAACTTGTCTAAATTCTATTGGATGAGAGGATTTCTACCAATACCCACCTTATTTTAGAAACAAATCAATTTAGAGCTATTAAAAACCGAATATGACTTTATAATAAAATAATATTTTTTGTTTTTCCAAAGGTGCCCCTCTCCTCCCTTATAAAAGGGAACCTCCTCCCTCTCTTCCTCACACCACTTTGAGCCTTAAATCTCGTCCAACCCCTGCCCAATTCTTTTCTCCACTTCCCTAGAAACATCCTAGAGGTCCTGGTATTCTTCAAAGACCAATTTTAGTGCCCTAAGAGGAGGTCTCAAAGAGGCGCTTCAAAGAAGAGGTAATGTCCGTTACCGATTATTTCAACTTTGTTTCTTCTTCCACTTCTTCTTCTTTAGTTGTTTCATTATGAAGTAATAACATCAGTATCACTCATATACTGATATGTTATTATAATTATGAAACAACCCAATTTCACCATCTATCCATCCTATGGAAAATGTAATCACCGCGCGTGCGTACGTGCGGAATACCGTCTCCACGCTGTGGTGTAATCTATTTTCCACCACCACCTTACTTGGATGGGTATAATGGTGCAAATAAATAACTTTATATGATTATTGTAAAGTGTTATTGATTCTGAAATAGTATACATACACTCCAATACAATTCCACGATCATAGGAACAATATCATCGCTCGTGCGTACGTACGGAATACCGTCTCCACGATGTGATGCGACTCGTTCTACATGATCTTCATTACATAATGATTATATAAATGAATTTAATGAATAAATATGAAATATAGTACACTAATACCATTCGGGAAATGAGGTGTCTATAACCTAAAGAGAAGAATAATAATTTATTCGAAAAAACACGCATTAGAACAAAAAGTAATAAACACCTGAATAACAAGTAGCAATGAAATATTACTAATAAGAAGCGAAAAATATGACCATATATGATATCATAACAATCAGTATGATTCTTTAATAAGTCAATTACATTATTTAAATCATTATATAGGAGGTTCAGACACTTACGAAGAAAATCGGACCTAAGGTAAGGGAAAATATCACAATCTCATTTTTATCCGAGATTGTTTATACTTTGGTATTTACTGGGGTGTATTTTATAATCCACATCCATGTTTCCTAAATATGTAATATTATTTCCATCCACCTACAATTTTTTAAATCCAATTTTACCATTCTATGAGTTTTTAGTAAAATATATGAAAGGAATCTTTTTTCATTTTTCGTACGAGGTACTTTTTGACTTTTCCGAAAAAAGTACGAGAAGAATGTTTTTTTAACTTATACGGAATGAATGGATTTTTAAAAAATGATTTCCAAGAAGCTTCCTTTATAAGTTTTAATGTTTATTTTTAATCAAATTCTTTTAATTTAAACTTTTATGAAATTTTAAGAAAGGAAAATGTTTTTGAAGTAGAAAGGATATTTTCCTCAAGAATGGATTTCAAGTGTTTTATCAAAATTATTTTCCATCTAAGATAATATAGGGGTCTGTTTCTATCCCTATTATTACATTGATTTGATTATGTTGTGATGGAATTATTTTTATGAATTTTTTTATCTTATATGAATTGTTTTATGATGTCATGATATTTAAGAATCCCATTTTTATTACATGGGTCATGCAATGATGTATGATTTATGATTTTGTGGAACACATAATAATGGTATCATTATGAGATGGGTGGGACCTATATCTCCCTCCAATGAATTGGGTAAAGATTTATTTCTCATGAGATAGACATGGTTGCAATGGCAGGTTAATCCAGTTTAGTAAAGCAGGACTGAAATGAGGAGTGAACTCGGTTCATAAATGGAATTTGTCTGCTAAGATAGTCTTGGCTATGAGTTTTGAATAATAAGAAATTATTCTCTATGATTATGTGTGTATGCCAAAAAGTTTCATGTTTTTATGTTATTATTATTGGGATTAAATTTCACTTCTATGATTTATCCCATGATATGAAATTATGATTTCTTTTGCAGGTTAAGATTTCCAAACTTTTATGTTCTTATGAATATGATGTGATTGGTTTTTCTTTTGTTTACCCTTACTGAGCATTTGAGCTCACCCTTTTTTATGTTTTCATTCCCCCAGGTTAGGAAGAAGGTTATTAAGTAGGATATTCCAAAAGGGACTCTAGATATGATGAAATAAATGGGAGACAATGTAGATGCTTTATGAACCAGTGGTTTATGTTTCCCAGTTTCTAAAGAAATTATACCTATATAGTCCTTTCATGGTTTTGTTATATGTTGTAATAAGTGTGCTTCAATTTTGAAGTATTAACAATGTATGTAAAGTATGGGTCATTATAAGTGTTTATCTAGTTTCACCACAAGACCTATTTTCATTCCCGATGTGATGATCAAATCCATCTTAATATTTAATTTTCAGTGTTTTTACTAATATTTAACTGTATTCTAGAGATACATACATGTGTAGTATCTAGAATGGGATAAACGTTTTTAGAATCTACTCTCTCTATACTATACAAAAATTCTATCAAATTTTCCTATACAACACTCATCCTTAGAATGATTGTTAGAAAATTCCTTAGGGATGTAACTAAATAATAATCAACATATTTTTCAAATGTTAACTAAACTTATCCTCCAATACTTACTTTAGAGACCCATAATTTTCATACATATATATTATATCATTTTGTATGAGAATTTAGTACATTAATCAAACAAACACATGAGTATCGTAATGATATAGTGCCTTTAGAATCATGGAAAATAAAAAAATTGTTCATAGGGGAAATGAATCATCAACCAAAATATCCTTCATAACTAGAACCCATAAAAAACATATTATACATAATAAATTTCTTCATAACCTGGGGAGATGAAATATATGAGTGGGTTATCTTAGATTCTCTATAAGGGTAAACAAGGGAGATACATAAGCATAACATGAACATAAGGGTCAGAGAATATGAGAATATAATTTAATAACTATACCCTTCTTATCAAATATCGTAATCATGAATCATTGAATAATGATTAGATGTTCATAAGAAATTAATCGTAATGAAATTAGTGAACATGAGACATGAGATAATAACATTTGATTAAATCATATATTCATGGAATACACATAAGAATAGAAAATCAATTCTATAATAGTTAAGGATCATAACCAAGGATATCGTAGTTGAAAGAGTTCACTACCCAAGCCATAAATGTATACAAGGATCAATCCCAAGACCATCATAGTAGTCAATGTATCTTAATGAACTAGAATCAATCTGTTTTCCAGTCCAATATTTATAATGAGATATAAATAATTACAAAATCGATTTGATGGAGATTTAGGTCCCACCCATATCATAATTATAATCATATTTACTTGTTCTATATGTAATGTCTTGGACCCTCCTCGTCCATTACATGGGAAAATTTTAATCATTGTGGTGTCGTGGACACCATTTTTTAGTCAGGAGGCCATCGGTGTCGGTGGCAAGGTTTCAACATGGTGTCACTTTTCAGTGCCACAGATCAGTGCCACTAATAGGCCCTGATCGGTCTCGATCGATAGTACACTCGAACGGTGCCATAGAGGTGTGTCGGGGTTATTTCCTCATCTTTCCCATAACATATATTTTAATTTTTTATTAACTATTTAAATGTGGTTTAAGATGGTTATAAGGTCCATAAAGGATATCTTAAATCTCCTCAGAGTGGGGCGACCCTCGATTAACAAAATGGGTGGCCAGTCACACCCTTGGCCGCATCTTCCACCCTTCAATTTTTCCAGTTTCACCCATATTATGTGTTTTTCTCCAGTTAAAAAAATCCATCAACTCACAGCCATTTACTAGTCTATATCCACCATATCTAAGTATAATTATTAAATCCAAATAAATTATACCCTGTGAAACCACATAGCCGCGTGGTTAAACCATGATCTACATTTTAAGCACCATGAGATTCCACATCCAGTAACTCTAGGATTGGGCCTTTTAACACACTAATATAGTCATACTTGGTCTATTTCTTCTCTTTGGAGCTCTTTTATTCCCTCTTCTAGATATGTAATCATGTTCCAAATATGTAGATCTTTCCGCCCATCCTTGGATTTCTTCCTGCAAGAAGCGCTTCCCCAGTTCTTGGCCTAACGAGAAAGATTCGATCATTGATCATACAATTAGGAGTTTTTCATTTGTATCTCTTTAATGTGCATCATGCGAGGTTGGTATGATGATTTTACCTTAGGATGTAGAATAAACCAACATTAAAAATGATTATAATCATACTTTTAAAGAATTATGGGGTCCTAAAGTTGATGATGATAGTTTCCTTGCTAGCTGTTTTGGTTATCTCTATTTATCACGGGTAATTAGAATGTATCCACACATGTGCATGATAGATTTTTGTTTTCCCTACTGATTATACTAGTATAATCAAACTATGTATAGAAAATGACATTCGTGTTTCTCGGAGGACTTTGAGGACCATGCTGGACCCTACTAGCTCGTGCGTCAGGAGTTTTCATTGCTACTTTTACTTTCTTTTGTTACTATCTTTATAGTTTCTTGTCATTTGTATCACTTTATTTTGGACATGCATATGGGAATGGATTTTTGAGAATTACATTTATTTTAGTCTTTGGAGTTGTTTGGTATTTACCATCTTATCTCCTAATCTTATTTTATCAAAAGGGTAATGAATTCCATTTTACATGAGATTCTCTACCGTTGGTGCTAGTCACCACTCCAAGGCCTATTGGAGGTGGGAATTGGGGGATATTATCTCTCTTTCAACATGAGGAAGGAAGGGTATGGTTGTTTTTTTCCTTCCCTCATCTTGGATAAGGTTAGTTAAAAATATTCTCTATATTGATCAACTGGAGGGTCTTCAAACGACGAAACAATCTGGGTTTTAAAACTATTAGGAACTAACCCTTAATGGGGAGAAACTAATCCAAAAATTGAACCCAAGGACCCAACCAAGATTTTGCATTGGTCAATATATACCAAAAACCAGATCTAGACACATGAAGGGAACCACCTTAAAGGCATGCCAAAAAAATTCTTAGAAGAGACCACTAACCAGCCCTTCAACACGGCTTACCGACCAAACACAAACCCAAAACACTGTTCAAACAGGAGGGGTTCTTAGACTCAAAAAATCCCACAACATCAACATTTTAAGTAATACATAATACACACCATCACAAACTAGTCATCAAGACATCATGTTTTTCCTTTAAAATCAGCTTTTTTAAAATAACCAGTTCAGCGGTTAGCATATCCACCAATGGTACCCCATGGGCCTCACACATGCATGTTTCTATGCCACACTAGGAACCCTCCTCATATCCAATCCAAAATTCATCCAGTCATGCCATTAACCATCAATAATCCCATATAACCCCATGCATATGTTCTCTCAAGAAAATACCAAAGGTTAATACAAAAACTCATTCCACTTTTCAAAACCAAAACAATCAACCAACACTTCCTTTTTCTCAAGATTTCTTACCATGAAATCGAACCCAAATTACTGCATTAAAAAAAATTAATAAAGGCACAATAATTCCAATGAAATCTCACTTTCAAGTTATTCACATAAATTTCAAAACATCTCATCCCATTAAAACACATTTCAATAGTTTAGAAAACCCTATTGGAAACTATTTTTCAAAACCAACCATGAAATAGTTCATGCTTTCAAAAGAGGAGCAAACACACCATTTTACATTCCAATACAATTCTAAAAATTCAGTTCTCAATTTTAAAAAATCTAATCATTTACTCTTTATTAGATAATAATTTTACAAAAACTTTATGCTTCTTAAAACAAAGTCACTTTAAAACCAATGTTCCAAGATTTCAAAACTAAAGAACACACGACAATGCGAGAGGAAACTAGTTTCAGTGGGTGACTTGAAAATATGGTTGGATGCCATATTCCAATCAATTCACAGTCATAGAGAGTGCTCTAGGGAAATATCACTGGCTCCGCATGGATTTCCAGACCATGCAAGCTCATTGAGACTATTAACCCAACTCTCTTTTCATTTCCACTAATCATCATCAAACCAAGAAAACCAAAGGACTTAGAAAAGTCTCGAATTCCCCTGGAGAGTTGAATCCTATCATGAGGTGTGGTGATCAGCTACAATACTCCTAACCATAATTCTATGTCCCAACAATCCTAACTCCGAACTATCCCGACTGTTCCCCAAAATTATTTCAAAGGAGGTTCGCTCTCTATGGGTTATATTATATGTATCAGAGGTAATGGTTGAGAGATAGGAGGGAGTTAGGGGTTAGGTATAGTGAGTATTTCATGGGGTGGTATGGAAATAGTTCTAGGGTATCATGGATCATGAAATAGGCTAGGGAAGACTAGCTAGGAAACATGATTTTAGGGGCCCTCGTGACCTGATGCAAGGACTATAAACCTACCAAACAACAAGGGGAGGCTTCACATAATTCAGGGTAGAGACCCTAGAGAAGGTACATTAATCATAATGACTTTTGTTCTTGTGTATCTTGTATGTAATTTCAATTTAAAATAAATCAAAATTTTATGAAATATTAAAAATAAATCTTCTACACTACTTGGGCTTAGGAATTCCTTGTCTACCTAGTAGTTATGGCACCTGGACGACGTCCACATGTAGTGTGGGCGATAGAGGCTCAACAGACTAATTTGGATGATCAGCAGGGGCTGATTGAGAAGATAAGGATGAACAATGGCAGAAGACACTTCATTGTTTCGAGAGGTAAAACCTAAAGAGATAAAAAGTAAGTGTTTTTTACATGGAGATAGATGGTTGGCATGAGGATCTGGCGAGCACCCTTACCCTGATCCCTGCTTCGAGGGAGTACTGGGTTTCTTTGGCAGTTATTTGGATGACGGGAGTAGTGAATCAATGGTATATGATCTACCTCAGATAGAGAATGGATACTATTGTTATGTGGACTGACTTTGAGAAGGAGTTCCAGGAGGAATTCCTTTCTTCCTCAATGATGGCCCAAAAGAGGCAAGATCTTATCTCCCTCAAGGAAGGGAACATGTTGGTAAGGGATTTGGGTATCATGTTCAAGTATCTCCTTAATTTTATCCAGACCTCTTATCAGATGTGGAGTCATAGACAAGACACTTAGAGGAAGCACTCTGACAGTCTCTTCAGTATATTATCAGTCCCTTCACTCTACCGACATACATGTAGGTTTAGAAAAAGATGAATTGGTGGAGAGGATGCACACATTGGGAGGTGTGTCGTGAGAGGGGAGATAGTTGAGCTCGCCAAATAGTAAGGCCATTAGCAATAGGCCTCTATCATTAGGGAATTATAGGTTTTATCCAATGGGTAGCAATCCATAGCAGTTACAATTCGGGACTCCTAGTCCTCATACTTTATCCATTATCCTAGGAATGACGTGATTTTCCAGTGGAAGCTGTGAGAACCTTTGGAATCTGTGCCCAGACGGAGTTCACTACATAGGGGGTTGTAAATTTCATCTCCCACGTTATAAGCACCAGTTGTCGACCAGATATTTTCAGCAGCATCAGTAATGAAAGCGAGCTCCCACTCTACTGAGGGCGGACAGTAATAGAGGAGGATGACCTCAGGGCACTCCTCTGGGCATCAAACAGGGCATGGTCTGGGAGGTGGCAGAAAGTCGAGGGGAATAGAAGCTGGGAGTGGGAAGTAGCATGCCATAGAGGCATCAGTTCCAGCAGGGTAAGAGTTCGTTCCAGGTACGATTAGTTTTTTTAGCACTCTGGTGTGTGAATTGTTTGATTCATGAGATTTTCACACCTTGGTTGCACCCAGTCTAGCCCATGAATTGTGTATAGAAGTATATAGAATCTCCAAGGCCCTAGTGTTGATCACTCTAGTTAGAGATCAGACCAGCCTGTTTGATGATTGTTGAGGATGTAGGATGATATCGTGGCTGCATTAGTCCTATGGGGATCACTTTCTGCTTCAAATTAAGCAATACGATGTCATCCTAGGCATAGAATGTTGTTTTTTTGTTCATTATCTAATCAACTGATTCTGGATAAGGGTCATGTTCTCAGATATAGGTGGCCAATGTGTCACTTTCGTTAGTAAGAGAAGTTTCCAAGAGGGCATCTAGTTTGTGGAGCTCCTTCTTTCAGCATTATCTGAGCAATTGGTGGAATCATGAGACTTTGAGATGGTGGATGTTCTGGGGATTGTTAATGAGATCCTATATTTCTTCTCTGAAGTGCTTTTGACTCCGGCCCCTCAAACTGGTGTTGAGTTAAGGATATTCACACAGCTCAATGCATGTCCGATTTAGATGGCTCCTTATTGGATGGCACCTTCTGAGTTTTTGGAGTTTCAGATTCAGTTTGATGACCTGATGAAGAAGGGTTTTATCCAACCAAGTGGGTCTCGATGGGGTTCTCTAGTATTGTTCGCAAAAAAGGTAGATAATGGTCTCAAGTTGTGTATAGAGTACCGAAGACTAAATCAGGTGACAGTCAAGAATCGTTACCCCCTCTTAAAGAACAATTATATTTTTAACCAGTTAAAGGGAGCAGGTTGGTTCTCTAAGAATGACCCATGGCTTGGATATCACTAGTTGAGGGTGAAGGAGGGTGAAATCATGAATATTTTTTTTTCAAATGCAGGTATGGGAACTTTTAGTTTGTGGTCGTGTTGTTCGGCATTATGAATGCACCTGCTATGATCATGGGGCCCATTAACTCTGTTGTACGCATGTATCTGTACCAGTTCATGGTTGTGTTCATCTATGTCATCCTTATCTAATCAATATCGTAGGAGGATCACACTGAGAATCTAAGGAACGTTTTGGAGGTCCTCTAACCCCACCGGTTGTACGTGAAGATGACATAGTGCATGTTCTAGACATGAGAGGTACACTTAAATGGACACGTGGTGTCCTAAAAGGGGATAGTTGTGTGCTTGTTGAAGGTCAAAGCAGTTGTTTCTTGGGAAGCATACAAGAACGTGGTATAGGTCTGCAGCTTCCTTGGATTGGGAGGTTACTACTGAAGGTTCGAGAAATACTTCTATCAAGTTTCATCACATTTGATGGCCCTAACTAGAAATGACCAGGCTTTTATATGGAGTGAGCAGTGAAATGTATCTTTTATTTATCTAAAAGGGAAGTTGTTCAGTGCCCTAGTGATGAGATTTTTAGAGGAAGGGGTAATGGTTGAAGTATTATTTGATGTTTATAGTCTAGGCTTGGGGTGTGTGATGATGCAGCAATGGGGAGTGATCCCATATGGGTGTAGACAGTTATGTCCTAACAAACTTATATATACCACCCACAATCTAGATCTTGAAGCAAGTGTGTATGCACCGATGTGGTGGTAGTATGACTTCATCGGGGAATTCCTAGTGGTCATCATAGATCACTAGATATTGAGGTATGTCTTCTCCCAGCGAGACCTAAACATGAAGTAGAGAAGGTGGATGGAGATTCTTCAGGACTATGACCTCAAGATCTTATACACCTTTGGAAAGGAAAATATTGTGGCTGATTCCTGGAGAAAGATGTCATAGAAGGATGTGGTTCATGAGTCAGTAGATGATTGAAAGGAAATAGAGGAATTAGATGATTTTCGTCTGGGCATGAGAGTGAAGGATGATAGAGGATATCTATTTCAGATGAAAGGGAAGTCTTCCTTAGCATGGTAGGTGGATGAGTCTTAGTGGGGAGACATAGAGGATGAAGTGATGTGTGATCGTGTTATATAGGGTGATGAAACAGAAGGATGGTCGGAGGATGGCCAGAATCAATTGCTTTTCTGAGGGAATCTGTTTCTCCCATAGACTATGGGTGATGGAGTTATCTATGAGTTCCATATCTCAGTCCTGGAGGTACACTAAGGAGTCTCCAAGATGTAATGGGGCATATGATGTCATCTTTTCTAGCCCAGAGCGAAGTGGACAATGGCAGAGTTTGTGGAAAAGTGCATTGTGTGTCAGCAGGTGAAGGTTGAACATCGGGTTCCTGGTGTTCTTTGGCATCCCTTAGATTTTCCCAAGTGGGACTGGGATGAAGTCTCAATTTATTTCATCATAGGACTACCCAGAGATGAGGGTGGTTGTGATTCCATCTGGGTAGTGGTGGACCGAATTTCGAAATTGACTCACTTCTTAGAGGGTAAGAAGTGGAGTGTAGAGGATGCCTTAGAAAATAAGTACATGGGTGAAGTTGTGTGGATCCATGAAATTCTCAGAACCATCACTTCGGATCGAGATACACACTTTACTTCATGAGTCTGGAAGGGATTATAACGTGCTTTTGGCACCCCACTTTTCTCTGGCACTAATTTCCTCCCTTAGTTGAATGGGCTAACAATGAAGACCATCTAGATGATGGAGGATATTTTGTGAGTGTGTGTCATGGACTTCATTGTATCATGGGTATGACACTTGCCTCTGGTAGAGTTTTCATACAAAAATATCTATCAATCTACCATTGTAATGGAATTATTTTATGATTTGTATGAGAGACTATGTTGTTAAACCATATGTTGGATAGAGGTTGGGGAGGCAAGTGTTCTTGGCCTAGAATAAGTATAAAGCATGATAAAGAAGGTTCAAATTATTTGTGAAAGGATAAAGGTATCTCAGGACCATAAAAATTCATATGCCGATCATAGGAGTAGAGAATAAGAGTTTTAGGTTGGGGAACACATGTTCTTGAAGGTCTCCCCTCGATGTGGAAAGTAGAGATTTGGTTGGGGTTTTAAGATTTATCCTAGGTTCATCGGACCCTTCGAGGTGTTGGGATGAGTTAGCAAGGTGGCATATCACCTAGTGTTACCAATGTAGTTGGAGAGGAACCACAATGTCTTTCATGTACCTCATCTTCATCATGATCTACACAACAACTCCCACATCCTTAACTAGGGAGAGTTTGATATTGAGGATGATGTTATGTTCGTGAATTGACTAGTGAGAATCGAGGATCATAAGGAGAACATGATTCATGGATGAACAATTCCCTTGGTTCATGTGTTGTAGAGGCATGACATCCTCGAGGAGAGTACTTGGGAATGGGAGGCATAGATGCATGCACAATACCCAGAGCTTTTCTGATTTTTGATCTTTTTTTCCAAGTTCCATGATTTTGATGTTATGTTTTACCCTAGTTATTATATGATATGTTTCTTCTGTGTTCCCTATTTTTTGTAAAAATTCCTTACTATGGGAAGGGGAGAAACTGATCCGAAATCAAGGCACATTAACGTGGATGCAATTAAACCCACTCAGGCATGTCTGTGCGAACTAAAGCAGATTGTATCTCAATAAGGAAAAATTATCTCCCTAACACACGCATCTCGGTGGTGTGACCCTTTTGTGTTCATATGGTTTCTTAGGGGAGAGGATTAATAGTTTTTCCATATTTTATTGGGAGGTTTATTAGATAGGTGTTCTTTAAATACTGGGTTTTATTTTCGATTTCAAACAACCCTTGGGTGGTTTGTCCCATAGAGGTATATTACTAGGTGGTTGTTCAAACCACTCTATTTTCATTGGGTTTACTCTCGATTTCTTGAGGGTGAGAATAGTTTGAGAGGTATCTGATGTAATGGAATGAACCCTCATGGTTAATTGCTTCAAAAAATTCTAAGCATTGGGGTTTCATGGACACCAATGGTCAGTCAGGAGGGCATCAATGTTAGTGGCAGGGTGTCACCATGGTGTCACCTATCAGTGCCACTGATCGGCCCTGATTGGTGTTGCACCCGAATAGTGCCATAGAGGGGTATCGAGGATTCTTTCCCCATCTTTCCCATAATTTCTATTTAAATTTTTTTAATTACCTCTTTTAATGTGGTTTTATAAGGTTTTAAGGCCTGCAAAAGAAATTATAAATCCCCTAAGAGTGGGGAGACCTTTGATTACAAAAACGTGTGGAATATCACACCATTTTCAATGTTTTAAATCCTACCATGTTTTATAGTTTTCCCCTCTTACATGTTTTTCTCCATTTAAAGGAAATCCATCAACTCAAATTCATACAATGGTCTATCTTCACCATATTTAAGGAGAATTATTAATTCTCAATAAATTCTATTGTGTGTTACTGCCCAACTACGTGGGTAAACCATGATCCTCTTTTTAGGCACTTATAGATTTCACATCCCATAACTCTAGGATCTAGACTTTTAACACACTGAAATATTCTTCCTTGGTCACTTTCTTTTCCATTGTGCACTTGGAGTCCCTCTTCCATAGATGAATCAAGTTCCCGTGTTGGAGCTCTTTCCGCCCAGCCTTGGATTTCTTCGTTCATGTCGCGCTTCCCTATTTCTTGGCATAATGTGAAAGCTTTGATCATTGACTGTTCATGTAGGTGGTTTTCCTTTGTCTCTCTTTATTGTGAATCATGCGGGGTGGGTATGATTATGTTCCCTTGGGAAGTATATGAATCCAACTATAAAGATGATAATAAATGGAATTTTAAAGAATGAAGGGGTGGGAATGTATATGATGATTGATGTGTTATACCTTTTTTATGTTGTATATTGGATGGGTTTATGTCCACTAAAAATTGTGGTCGTTGGTGGTAATTTCATGAACACTAATAATGATCCATTTTCCCAGATAATCTTATGATTCAATAGTTATAACCTAAGAACTTTTCAATTACGTAAACTTGGTCAATTAAATGGAATATCGATGAATAATAACCATTGTGTGATTACCTCGGTTATCCAATGAAAAAAAGGGAGCATAATGAATGATGTTGGATAAATCTGAAAAATTACTTACTCTGTTTTGATGATATGCATGGTTGTTCTGTTTAACGATTGTAGGGTGACGAAGAAGGGGGGTGAAATATCTAGTTGTGAGGTTGTTGGTTTGTGAATATGAGTCCATTTAGAGATGATGGGATAGGTTTTGGACCCTGTAAATTAGGGTTTTAATTAATTCCAGTACTTTGAGGGATTCCACAAATCCCATTTGGTGTTTTTACTTACAAGAGAACCAGGTGTGAATAATTAAATGCTTTCTTGACTGTTTTACATCAGTTGTTGTTTTGACATATGGTTATGCCTGCTAGTTTCCCAATAGCGAAGGAATATTTAAATGAAATCATTTTAACAAGGTAATGAGAACTGGTATAATGGGGAAATTTTTCCTTTTTAGAAACGGGTTGTGCTCTGTTTGTGACTATTTTACACTTGTTCATATAGGCATAACATTAAGAGTGGTCGTGTATTGGCTAGTTGTTGGTTTTGGACCCATAGGTTGGGATGAGTTCTTGATTACCTATATTTATAAAATTTAGTTCTTGTATTTTTTATGCACCCCACCAGTGTTGGAGAACATTGTTCTAAACACCCCCATTTAATGGGGGAGGGTATTTTTTCCAACATTCATATGAGTGGATGGTTATTAGATACTTTTCTTCTCCCTCTCCCAGGTCTCCCATGACTCTTTGGGAAGGCTATGATGGACTAAGGTTTATTATGGCACAAGATTGTTCTTGTAGGTTGTGTTGTAGTGGTGGACCAGATGTGTGCGGCCATGTTTGTTTCCCAAGATTCTTTTGGATGAGGCCTAGGTGTCTTCAGGAATGGAAGTGGTTGTTGTAGGCCATCTATCTGCAGGTGTGGTTATGTGTTACTATTGTGGCCCAGGTGTCTGAGGGCATGGTTATGTGTGGTTGTGGTGGGCCTAGTGTCTGTGGGTGGGATAGAAGTACGATTGGGATAACCCATAAGGTTTTTTTGGGGAGGCAGTGGGACTGCAACGGGATCTTTGGCAAAGGTCTTATTCATAGGAGGTCCTAAATACCTAATGGGAAAGTGGTGCGAGATACCCAAATATCAATGTGATATTACTATGACTTTACATAAATTGTTTTATTTTTGGAGTTTTCCTTGGTGTGGTTTGGTGGATATTTTCCTTGCTAGTTTTTTTGGTTTTCTCTATTTCTCACGACGCATTATAATGTCTCCCCATTTGTGCATGAGAGATTTTAGTTCTACTTAATGAGTAAACTTGTATACTCACCCTACATATAAAAAACTACTTTCAAGTTTCCATATGGACATTAAGAATTGTGCTAGATCTTACTAGCTCATGCATCGGGAGTTGTCGTTGCTGCTTTTACTTTATTTTGGAACTTCCTTCAGTGTTTCTTGTACATTGTATCACATTATTTTGGACTTTAATTTGGGAATGGATATTGGGATTTACATTTATTCCATTCTTTGGAGTTTATTGGGATTTACTGTCTTATCTTCATAACATATTAAATAAAAAAGGGTAATGCCTTCAATTTTACGTGAGATTATATACTCTTGGTGCAAGTCACTACTCTGAGTCCTATTAGAGGTGCGACTTAGGGGTCCTGATCTCCCGTTCAACTTTAGGAAGGAAGGGTCTGGTAGTTTTCTGTCCCTTCCCTCGTCTTGGATAAGGTGCATCATAACACTATAAGACTCTTAGACATTTATCATATCAAAAATCATGAAATGTAATGGGTTCCATAAAAATGACAAAATATCATAACCTGTGAAAAAGAGACATGTTTCATAATCATTTCATCATTTCATCATATCATAACCTGTGGAAAAATAATACAGTTTCATATGAATTTTATCATAGCATTACCACTACAAAAGTAATGGGTATCATAAACTTCATATAAACATAAACCATTAATTAAAATAATATGAATGACATCCTTGGTTAATATCTCCATTAAATAATATGTTACATCATATGATATCATCTTATATGGATAATGATATTGAACAATAAATCCCGTGGAACATTTCATGAGGAAGAAAACTTTTCGATAAAAATAAATTTTTAATAATAATAATTATTAAAAAATATTATAAATATTTTTCTTTGAAAATATACATGAAAATTAGAAAATAATATTTAAAATATTATCAGTTCATGATGGAGGAAAATTCCATACATGACATATATGTTAACGAAGAGTTTCCTATCACTTATTCAGTAAAATCCAACTCATAATTTTTTAGAAAATGACATAAAGATTCATTTTAAAAAAATTTATATATTTAAACATGGTTACAAATTTATTTAAAAAATATTTTTGATAATTGTAAAAATATTATTTAATACTCTTTTAGAAAACTTGATTTTGGAAGGAAAACTAGTCTTCCACTGAAGAGAGAAATAAATAAAATTTTCTTAATAAATACTTTTGAACTCTTGGGTTCATAAAGTGAGAAAAATTAAACAAAAAAATTTATTCTCGTGACATAACTAGAGGATAATTATAATCATGTTCTTCTTTACCGATGGATTATAATATTTTATTCTTAGTAACGTAATTTGAAATAGTCCCAATAAATGAATAGATTGTAATATAAAATCATTTCCACTTTTGTAACTTTGAAATGTAGACACCATAATTGAATATCATGAAATGAAACATAAAACGTCACAATAATAAATAAATTCAGGATATTACATGTCGAAGGGTCTGTATATACACCTCTTAAAATCAATAAAGGTGTATAATATAACATATGTCTCAAAGAAACAAAAATGTGACAAAAATATCTTTACTTTACTTTCAAATTTTTTCGTACACATTGAAACATTAATTTATTAAATATATAAGACTTTTAAAAATTCATTGAACAACTAAAAACATATATATCATTACATATATTATTTAATAATGACCATTATCATCAATTTATTAACAAGTTCATGCTAATGTCACATTTCGTGCTATAACTACTTTGATTTTAGTTTATGTTTGATTTTTTATATATTTATCTCTCTAAATTTCATCATGGATACATAATATCTATAATTTTGAAAAATATATAAATCTATTATACATTCAGTATATATGTATTTTGAGGGATCCTTAAATTTTAGTGATATAAAATGAAATAAATCATTCACGAAGACAATAGGTCTTACGTACTCATGGAATCAAGTTCCATTTTCTTGACAGATTGAAAGAAAAAATGTTTAATAAAATATTAAAATTATATAATCTTATTTATTTCATATATAACTTAGAATATAATTTTACCCATCATTAATACCTTCAAAATAAATATTGAATGAATCATATCACTTCATGAGGTGGTAGTAAGTTGTACACATGAACGAAATTATCTTATTCCCAATGAATGCGATCCATAATAATTATATAGTAAATTATTAAAAAATAAGTGTAATTATGTTATTAGTATAATATATACACTTTATATCCATCATAATACCTTATCATTGGATGTGGTAATGGAAAAATGAATATCATCAGTTCACGAGGTGGTAGCCCATCATAAATATGAATGATGATTTGATAACCCATTTTATGAAATAGGGGATAGTTATTGGACGTTAACATTACAGAACAATATATAATTATATATATGTTTCTTAGGTTATATTATCAAAATTTATCAATTGTAATTTATGTATTTGGAGGAATAAATAAAATAAAAAATATCGTTCAAGAGTTTTATAGATTCTTTGGGTAACATCTTTAGGACTGTACCAAAATCCTTCATAGGTTGGATTTATAACCAAACAACGGATTATAGGATGATATGAAGTAATAATTAAAATTATTTATAAAGGTATTATCTAAAAAATTGTTTTTAACGTTTGAATATGATAAGAGAGTGGGTGTACTTTTATGTGTGAGGTGAGTGGCACACTTGTAATTTTTAGAATGAAAAAGGTGTACCCACATTTTTCACATTATAAAAGGCTGTAAAATTGATTATTCCAAATATATATAATTTAAAGGGTTTAAATATGTCCTTAAATAATATTTTAAGCAAGTTATTTTGTAATTTCAACCCTTACCTTATTTGTAACCCTCTGTAAACCAATTTTTACATTAACCACAATAAATTATTTTTATTGTTTTAACTATACATTTTCATAAAAAATTTATTTGAAATTAATATATAATATAATTTTTAATTTTTAATAATATACAATCCATTTTTATAAATTCCAATCACATAAGTTGAAAATTTTAATTAAAAATTAATCACATAGACATAACAAGAATGAGGGATTTCAAAGAGAAATTGATAAAAAGTATGCAACGACTTTTATATCATAAATTATCTTGAAAATGATTATGATAACATAAATTCGATTAATATATATTTTATATAACTAATTTTACCTTAAAACCATTTAAATTATAATTTATATTTATAAATAATTTAAAATAAAAGTTATTTTTTCAAATAAAATTTGGTATTTTTAATTATTCATAAAAAAAATTAATTTTTAGAATTTCAAAAAAACTAATCTAATGAAAATATTTAAATGGAGATTTTAAAAATGAATCCTTTTTTAGAAAATTTTATTTCTAAAATTGAAAACTAATATTTTTTTGTTGTTTTAAAAAATAATATTCTTTACAAAAAATTGTATTTTCGAATCATATATTGAATTTAATAAAACAAATTATGTTTTATCACTATGGTTTATATATATATAACCATTAATAATAATATTTAAAAATAAGTTAATAACATTAATACCTATGAGTCTTACCAACTATGTTTTAATGGTTGTATTTTAATATTTATAATATATCATGGTTTTTTAAAATTCAGTGTTGGGTATAACACTATCCATCTAAGAAATTTAATTTTTTCAAAAATATATGAATTAATAAAAAATATGGGTGTTTTATAAATTTCTATAGGTTTACCAGAAAATATTTGAAGTAACAATTTTACTTGTGTAGTTGTGGTTTAAGTCACAACGTTGGCACCTTTTGTCCCAATTTGAGAGACCAAAACGATAGAGGATCCTAAAGAACTGTATATTAGAGAAGTAGTTATGTTTCATGGATTACAAAATTTTATGGAATCTAATAGAGATCCTATAATTAATAATTATTTTGGGAATCTTTTTAGAAGGATCATAGAACACATTTTACCATGTGCATGGTATATAATCCTTAGATAGATTGGATGTTAAAATGTATGATTCTGACATTTGAAGATATGATTAGTGATTTTATTAATGAATTTGATGTCAAATGGTAGGATAATGTTCCACTAGTGAACATCGCATCCAAAAAATTGATCAAGACATGATACATACAGATTTGATCAAGAGATTTTATGGAAACATATTTTCCTCTATAATTTGTTGGGTGTAACTTGGAGAAACATCACTTATAGGATCTATTAATTTTTAGGAGACTCAAAAAAATGATCCAAAGGATTAATAAGTAAAGTAATATTGCATAGAGCTGATATAAATTATATTAATATCAACAAAATCTTCCATTATCATTTTATGTTGGTGACCATGTATTTCTAATGTTTCACCTTAATTGGGTAATCAGTGCTTGTGAAAGAATTTAGAATTATCTCCTTGATATTTGAGAGCATTTTATGTCTTTAAACCTATCAAATACATTGAATCTCAATTATATTCATTATTGAGCTTTAGCATTGTCAAAATTTTCTCCATTTCTTACAATTGATAATGCACCAGTTAGATCTCATTCATGTGAGAATTTGGGATCAAGCTACTCTATGGACATGTGATATAATTATCCATGAACATATATAGATACTATATAGATATGAAAAACCCATTAAAGGGGGAAATATTTTGTTTGTATGATTTATAAAGAACAAAAATATTATATTTGAAATTACCTTTTAAGTGAATTGGTACCTCATTATGAAATGTAGTAATATAAATCATGTAAACTACTTTTCATTTGTTTATTTTATACCACTATAAAATAGGGAAATATTTTTTATATCAAAAATAAAATATGGCTAAGAATCATAAACATTGATAACATTGTATTTTTACAATGAATATTAATATTAATATATATTATATGTTATGATAAAGTCTAATTGACATAGATATAAGAATTAACTGCCTCGACTAGTAGGATTGCACCCTTTGATGCCCATCAATCCAATATATAAGGTTCAATTATTCATTGGTATTTACCCTTCTAAAATCACAAACATATATTAAATAACAAAAACATGGGGAAAACATTATGACATAAGTTCATGCTTACTAAGATCATTCCCAATCAATTTTCTTCGAACCACCCTCATAAAGTACCACCATCACAAACCTATCCTTTAGGGAATACACTGGTGTAATAATGGGTTATGGATAAACAACCTAGTAGTATGAATTTTATATATTCATTTTTTATAAAATTATGAATTTATTTAATAGTATTCATTATTTCTTTACAAACATGATTATAAAATGAGTTTAATGAAAAATATATTCTGATATGAAGAAATAAAATTTTAATTTCTGGAAAATATATAGTTTCTATTAAATCAAACTTTTTAATAAATTCCTGAATTTAAAAACTGAATATATTTTCATGAAATATATATAATATTTATGATTTATTTGAATATAACTTAATATATAGTTTAATGAAATCCAATGTGATTTTTATATGGGTTAGAATATTTTAAGTGTAATAAAACTAGTATTTTTATATAAATAAATATTTTCTGTATGTGTTAATTTGAACATTAATAAAACTTTTTTGGAAAATCAAATATTACTTTGGAAATCATCACATTAAAATTTTATAGTGTTGAATTATTATAAAATTTCAATGA
Source organism: Viscum album (assembly GCA_963277665.1). NCBI lineage: Eukaryota > Viridiplantae > Streptophyta > Magnoliopsida > Santalales > Viscaceae > Viscum > Viscum album. The sequence continues at coordinate 458,840,544 of OY728141.1, read as the reverse complement.
TAGTTGATTATTTGGTTAATAATTTAATACCTTATAAATATATGGTATGTATTTTGAGATCATATTATCTCAAAAGTGATGTCACAAACAATATTAATTTAATAAATGATGAATAATATATTTCCACTTTACAATATTTTTATTTTGAAGTCATTTGATTAATTTTAGATAACATTCATGAATCATCCAAAACATATATTATATTTTATGGTTTTAAAATATTTTTTTTGTGACATGTCTCACTTCCACATCATGAATTGTATTATTTTTGGGATTGAGGTTCTTATAATAATAATTTTTTTAAAACCAATCATATATGGTAGAAAAAATGTTAGTAAACCATTGAAATGTTTGTTGTTCTGATAATTTTATCTCATAGTGTTCAAAACCTATGTTTTGCAGTTAATTAAAAATCACCCTCCCTTTTTCAATAAACACTAACCCAACCTAACTTAACAATTTAATATAAATAGATTTATCATGGATTTACTCTTTGTATCAATCAATAAATTCTCATTAAGATGTTCCCATTATCTTAACAATCTCGTCTAAAAATTTTAGAATCACCCTCTCAAGTTAAGTGATCTTGTTCCTCTTACATTATGTTGAAGCAATTCTTTAATACATAGATTTATGAGTTCCAATTTCTATTTTTTGTCAGGTTTTTTTAACACATTCCATTACAATTATTATTATTCATAATTAATTAGAGACTATATATCACATTAATTAATCCACATCCATGAATCTTTATTTAGACCCATTATGTAGTTGAAATTATCATGTTATTTTCGCTGACAGATGTTTGTGTTTTGAATACACATCCCCATTTACACTAAAGGGTATTAGCCTTGATATAATTATTCCTCATTAATTAGGTAATTCCATGTAAAAATTTAATACTCATTAATTTTGTTATTAAAGGTAAATAATGATGTTGAATTTTTTTAAGATCTATGTGGAACACAAATGAATTATAATATTAACAATGGGATAGGTGGGTATTAAATTATATATCTTTTCATTGTATTGGATTATGTTTTTATCCCATGAGATTCTATGTGTATTGAATATGAGTTCATCCTAAGAATATTAAATTATAATGTCTCTAAGGTTATCATTGACATAGGTTTATGATGTCATGTTTTATGTTGTTTCATCATTAATATATTTCCTTGATGTTATAATCATAAATCGTTCTTATATTTCATTTTTATGACTCCAAACCTTATGGTTCATCTTGTTATATGTCTTTATATTATTTCATAATGTTACAATTTGATTATTTATTTAATAGGATTTATAGCTCACCCCTTTCTTATGTTTTCCCCAAGTTATCCCATACAGTTTTAAAAGATGAATACAATTTAAGGTCATGATTTGAAGGTTTTTTGTAACGACCTGAATCTAGATCCCTTCCACTGGTGCCCCATACCCAGTTCGCCACATGACCTCAGATGCATTTCCCCAAATGACAGAGGATGCCGACTAGCAGCGAGGGCCTTGGTAAGTTACTGGGGAAACTATGCCCTCATTTGGAAAGGTATACAAGGCAAGAAAACAACAGTCAATAGAGGAAGCAATAAATAACATAAAAACACTGATACTAAACAGCGGATGTAATGAACCTATAATTATAATGACAATGATAATGATAGAGCAGGTACAAGTATCTAAGGAAAAGCAGCAAACACAACAATGTGCTGAAATATAACTGAAAACAAGGTACGGAAGTAAACATCAACTCCAGCAGCATCGCAAGCCTATGCTCGGTCCTATGCTCTCCAGCTCCAAGCAGCAATCACGTAACCAAAGTAGAAGGGCCACAATCCATATCCACACCTACAACCATATAACCTGTTTGGGCCGAAAAGCAGGACCCAAATAGTGTGTGAGACTAATCCCAGTAGGCAATCACCATGAGATATGTGCCCTACTGTCAGTGAGTAATATAGAAATGTAAAGGAAATAAATGCAGCAGAGAAGCAGAAGTTCACTAAAGAAAAAAATCCTACAAATCTGCATTCACATTTATTTAGCATTTTGGTACAGTCACTTAGCTATCATCCAATAAACCTAGCAACAACACTATACTCCCAGGACAAGCAAGTAATCAAAACAGGTAACTCAACAGTCTACCTAAACAACAAACAGTACAACCCAAATCTTGTTCTTTGTCTTGGTGGACTCATCACAACCAACCAACCAACAAATAAAACACTGACTCTCTATGTGGCTCCTTCTAGAAAACCCCTATAGTCAAGTAAACATACAAGGCACATACACTCTGGGAATCTCTCACCATCAATTCCCATGTGGTCTTGCAACGAAAGATGTAGAATCTCTGAGGAAGAACTTACATCTAATTCCCCCTATAGTCTCACTACGTTACAAAGGACACTCTAAGGAAGCACAAAGTCCCATTCCCATAGGTCCTGCAATCAATACTAATTATAACAGACTCTCTAGAGAAGCCTAATCATCAATTCCCCCTTTAGTCTACCACACTAGGTTTACTCAGCCATGAGCAGTTTAGTCATGCGTAATTGATGGTTAGCAGCCTATGTATGTTCAGAAACTACTTGGATAATAGCTACAAATTCATCCACAAGCATATAAACAGCAGGTAATACATGCAATCAAGTCTACAAGCATACTGGTAATGTGCAAAAATGGTTTCCTCGTAGGAAAACCATGCCGAACTGCACTCAACAGCCAAAACATGGGAAACACCCATGGGGTGATCCTAAAACATGCTGACAAGAAATTATTAATCATCTAATAACCTCAAGAATACAAGAAATCTAAGGCAGATAACAAAACAGGATCAAAACACTAACCTGAGATACCCGATACATGGGTATCCAACAATTTTGCACCAAAAACTCAATGACAATCAACGTAGGGCAACAAACCACCTACCTCAATCCAAGGATATTGATATTCTTGAACCTAGGCTTTTGAATCAGCCTAGAACAGAGTAAATATGCAAAAAAGTCTAAAATGTTCAACCTCAGATAACTCTCACAAGAGAAGGAATCATGAAAAAAGGCCAAAGAAGAACCGAGAACTCACCACTACGATTCTATTTCACCTGACGACGTTCGTTTCAGACAACCAGTGAAGAATCAATGGCTTGGAGAAGAATCAGCTCTCTAGGTCGCTCTGGACATAATTAGGCAAAGAAGAAGATAAAAACTAGGATTAGGCATGACCCCGGTCCGATTAATGAAATAAAAAGAAAAGTACACCGCATGTACTTCTTGAGTACACGGTGTGTAGTCTCCTTTCTTGTACATCGTATTAATCGGGCTCCACCTCATCACTACACCCCGTGTGACTGGCCTGAACATGGCCAACACACAGCCTCGAGTGGAAGAAAAGTACATTGCATGTACTTGTAAAGTACACGACATGTACTTACAAAATTTCCACATTCTCCTCTTTTTCTAAAAAACAGTCAGAAAAGGAAAACATACCTGAAAAGAAGGTCCGAGTTCTTACAAACTTCTCTCCTTAAAGAAATTCATTCCCGAATTTCCCTAGCAAGGTGGCGAAGAAGAAACCTCAAACAACTCTGGCCACTGTGATCGCATATCGGCATCCCTCTCCCAAGTCTTGTCCTGCACAGGGTCATGCTGCCATAGCACCCGTACCAGAGGAATAGACCGACCATAGAGTACTTTTGCGCTACGATCAAAAATCATGATAGGATGCTCCTCGAATGATGCATCCTACTCCAGCTCAACCTCCTCAGGTCGAAAAACATGAGATGGGTCTGAGAAATAGCGTTGAAGATACATGGAAGACATCGTGCATATCCTGATACCTATGAGGTAACTGCAACCTATAAGCAACCAGCCCTAATCTCTCTAGAACCTCGAACGGACCGACGTATCTCGGTGAAATCATACCCTGTATCCTGATCCTCTTATGTCCCAACCTCGGGGTAACACGTAGGGAAACCTGGTCTCCGACCCCGAACTACAGAGGTCACCTCCGCTGATCAGTATAAGATTTCTGACGAGACTGTGCAGTAGCCATCCTCTTCCGAATCAGCTCTATCTGTTCTGAAGTCTCCTGAACAAGATGAGGTCCCAGAAAAGCTGCCTCTCCTACCTCCAGCCAACATAAAGGTGATCAGCATGGCCTACTGTACAAAGCCTCTAGTGACACCATTTTAATGGTCGCATGGAAACTATTTTTGTAGGCAAACTCCACCAGAGGAATATGCTTCTCCCAAGAACCACCAAAGTCTAGGATGCCAGCTCGGAGCATATCCTCAAGCACCTGTATCGTGTGCTCGGAATAGCCATCAGTCTGGGGATGGTATGCTGTACACAAAAGTACCTGTGTACCCAAGGACTTCTGGAGTCCCTTCCAGAACCGAGAGGTAAAGCACGCATCCCTGTATGAAACAATGGAGGGTGGAACTCCATGCTGACAAAAGATCTACCAGATGTAAATTCATCCCAGATCATCGACACTGAAGGTATCCTTGATTGGAAAGAAGTAAGAAACCTTTGTAAGCCTATCGATGACGACCCACACTATATCATTTCATCTCGAAGATCTCGGAAAACCAGTCACGAAGTCCATCGCGACGTCGTTCCACTTGCACTCTAGAATGGGTAACTGCTGCAAAAGCCCCACTGGTCGCTGATGCTCTGCTTCCACCTGCTGACAAGTAGAACATCTCATGACGAAACCAGTATCACCCTTCTTCATTCCTGGCCACCAGTACTGGCGATGAAGATCCCGATACATCTTGGTGATGCTAGGATGGACTGCCCAAAATGAGGAATGGAAGTCTCGCATCAGCTCCTCATGTATATCTGCTGGCACCCATACGCGTCCCTAGAAACGAAAGATCTCATCCTCACCAACGGTCCACCCGGGAAGGGGGTCCTATCCTGACACGCTTTCCCGTAGGACTGGCCCTTCTGAATCTGCCAGCTTCCTCATTCGAACTCGGTCCAGAAGTACAGAGGCAACAACCATAGAAGATAGGAAAGTCTGCCCCTGCCTGACGTGCACCTCCAAATGCATATCCGAGAAAATATCCATCAGTTGCCACTCACTGCTGGCCTCCTAAACTGCCAGTATCTGAGTTCTCTTGCTCATTGCATCAGCCACTGCATTGCCTTTCCTAGGCATATAGGCAAGCTCGAAATCAAACAACTGGAGATACTCAACCCACCTCCACTATCTCAGATTCAGGTCACGCTATGTGAAGATGTACTTGAGACTTTTGTGGTCAGTGTATACCACAAAATGCTCTCCCAAAAGGTAATGTCTCTAGCAAAGTAAAGCATGAACAACCGCATCCAACTCCATGTCGTGCGTAGGATAATTCCTCTCATGTAGCCTCAACTGCCAAGATCCATACACAACCACTCGATCCTCCTGCATAAGCACTGCTCCATGTCTGATGCCAAATGAATCACAGAAAACTGTATGGCTCTTTCCCGACTCCGACAAAACTAGGATCGGTACTGAAGTCAATCTCCCCTTCAGCTCCAGGAAGGCTGAGTCACAGGCTTCTGACCAAACAAACTTCACCCCCCTTCTTAGTCAGGCCGGTCAAAGGTGATTATAGGTGTGAGAAGTCCTGTATAAACCGCCTGTAGTAACCATCCAGCCCCAAGAAGCTCCGTACCTCAAAGGTATTCTTTGGATTCTCCCAGCTAACTACTGATCTCACTTTCTCTGGGTCTACTGATACTCATGTCTTAGAGATGACATGACCCAGGAAGTGAATATCGTCTATCCAAAAGTTGAACTTCAAGAGTTTAGCATAAAGTCGATGCTCCCTTAGTGTACTCAAAACGATCTCAAGATGGGTTTCATGGCCGTGTCGAGTGTGAGAGTACACCAAGATATCATCAACAAAGACCACGATGAAGGAATCCAAGTAAGGATGGAACACTCGGTTCATCAGTGCCATGAAAACTTTTGGCGCGTTCATAAGACCGAATGGACTAACCGTATACTCGTAGAGTCTATACCTACTTCTGAAGGATGTAAGAGGTATATATGAAGGTCTAACGCACAACTGATGATAACCGGACCTCAAATAGATCTTCGACAACACCCGAGCTTCTCAAAGATGATCGAATAGATCATCAATCCTCGGCAAGGGATATCACTTCTTGACCGTCAACTGGTTCAACTTCCAAGAAACCATGCAAAGCCTAAGGGTACCATCTTCCTTCTTCGCGAACAGGATAGGCGAACCCCAAGGAGAAGTACTAGGTCAGATGAAACCCTTTGCTTGCAACTCATCCAACTGCTTCTTGAGCTCCTGCAACTCAGGTGTAGCCATCCTATAAGGAGGAATGTACACCGGTGCCGCTCCTAGCACAAGATCAATCGAGAATTCTACCTCATGCTCCAGTGGAAACCATGAAAAGTCTTCTGGAATGACATCTGGAAAGCGATCAACCTATGGAGGAAAATATAGCTGAGAAGTCCCCTGGTCATCTAGATAAAGATTAGAAATCTGGACTGTAACTCCTCCTATCCCATGATGCTCGAGTATGGCTCAACTCACCTGAAAATCCCACTCGACTTTATGAAGGAAAGATTCACCCTCTGGTGATACGAAACTCACCCTACGACAATAACAATCGACGTCTGCCTGGAAGGGAACCAACCAGTCCATACTGAGAATGACCTCATAGCCCGTCATCTCCAAAACATAGAGGTCCCATAAGAAACGATACCCTACAACCTAGAGAGGGAACCCCTTGCACTGACGTACGCTAGATGTCCTCGTTCCCAAGGGCGTGTCGAGTGTCAACATGTCAGCAGATGAAAAGACACAAAGATCAAGACTTTCCACGACAACAACATAAATAAAGCTATGTAAAGCACCAGTATTGAAAAGGGCTGAAGATAAAACTGAGGCTACTAAGATTGTACCTCGAACTGTAGAGGGTCTGGGATCATGCTCCAGATGAATCTGCTCTACAGCAAATGTCTGGCCTGTACCGTGGCCCTGTGTAGCAGCCTGAAAACCCTGAGATACTCCTCCCTAAGCCTGACCACTGCATCGATGGACTCTACCCTGACCTGAACATCATGCAGAACTCCAACCCCTAGTCTACTGTGGAGCGGGTAATCCTGCTCCTGTACGCGGGGTCGAGACTGATCCTCCTTCACTAGCCGCTGGAAGGGGAACCTTGCAGAAATGTTGCAAATGACCCATCATTCCATAGGATAGGCACTCCAATGGGTCCCTCAGGAACTGGGGATTCTTATACCCATTCCTACCACACTGATAACACACCACTTGGGTTCCAGAAGAGAGATCTCGTCTACCAGAAGGAATACCTCGCTTTCTCGGGTCGCCTCAGGTAGACTCTCGGTGGCGTTTTCTGCTGTCTGTCTCGAGGGAATCATACTTGGATGTTGTACCACCCTGGTCCACAACTCCAGTCTCTCTCAGGTTCCCCTCCATGATGAGTGCCTGGTTGACTATCAGATTTATTGAAGTCAACTGAAAGACATTCACCTACGATCTGATCTCCGGTCTGAGGCCTTCCTCAATCTTCCTTGCTAGAAACAGCTCGTCATTCCCCAGGATGGGAGTGAATCGCTATAACTCAGTGAAGCGGGATGAATACTCCATAACTGAGAGAGTACCCTACTGTAGTCTCATGAAATCCCTGGCTCTGTCAACCCTCAGCATCGATGGGTAGAAGTAGTCGTAAAACGTATGATGAAACTCATCCCAAGCCATAGCATGCTGACGCCCCATCTGGGAGACTACGTCCCACCATCTCTTGGTGGAATCTCACAACATATACGTTGCGAGCTTCAAACTCCTCTCTGGAGGCGTCTCCATATGCTCGATGATGGACAGCATGGCTTCCAGCCATGACTCTACAGCTTGAGGTCCTCCATCCCCTGTGATAGTGGGAGGATGCTGCTGCTGGAAGACCCATGTTATATCTTCCATAGTCGGGGTAGGATTCTGAACTCCCTGGAAGGTTATCATGAATCTCATGAAACCCTCTCTGAATTTAGCATCGACACCAGTGTCTAGAATCACTGCAGGTACCATGTCCCGAATGATGGGCGAAACTACTGGCCATCCCTGATCGGTCGTATCAGGCGTACGATCGCTACCTAGTTCCTGGCGTGCAACAGGAGGACGTCTCAGTGCCATAGATCTAAAAGACCAAAACACACCTTCATTAAATATGAACATAGTTTCAACATAGGAGAGTAAAATGGAACAGGAGGGAAAAAAACTTTAAATCTGGGAAAAACATGACTACACGGCGTGTAATACTGATACAGGGCGTGTTTCCAGAAATCCTACCCTGGGCATGTACCTCGACCATACATGGCTGTGTAAACTACTCAGATAAACAACGTGTTCTCAAACTACATGGCGTGTAATGAACCTTTTCTCCCTGCCTAGTTACTCCTACACGACTAAGTCACACAGACTGTCCTAGCCGAAGACTACACAGCGTGTTTAGGGAACACACAACGTGTACTAGACTTGCCTTACCTGGCCTGTGTCGTTAGTGACACGGCCTGACACATGGTCGACACTACGCGGCATGTTCCTAAGAGACACAGTGACCACTTGAAGGGAAACCTCGGCCCATGTTGTTCGTGACATGGCTGGGTACTCGGCTTATCCTTACACGGTGTGTTCCGAACAAACACAGCGTGTATAGGATAAGATAACACCGACCCTTGTTTTTAAAGACACGGCCGGGTACCTGGTAAAATATACACGATGTGTACACACCAAACATGGTGTGTACTAAACATGCATTGACTGGACTGTGTTGTTAGTTACACGGTCGGGCTTCTAGTCAACCGCTACACGGCTTGTACCTACCGTACACGGCGTGTTCCCAAAAACCATTTATAGCTCTGTTTCCCTGTCCACACGGTCAGTGACACGGCCAAAAACTACATGGCGTGTATATATAAAGTACACGCCGTCTATTTTGGGTTTTTCCGAACAGTAGCCTCAGAACTGCACCGGAGCCTAGAAAACACAGAAAAAACAAGGGTTAAGGTGCCAAATTCCTATCCGTGGGGGCCCATACTCCCCGCGAATCAAAGCATGGCATCCTAACAATGCATATAACAAGAAAACAATACAAGAAATCACGACCCACAAAATTCTGATCCTCTAGGGCCCATAACACCTCTAAGATCAAAGTTTGGAATCCCTGATAAGAAATCTCCAAACAATGATACCCTATCAACATAACATGTATTTTATCACAGCAGCTATCACAACAGCATGCATTGTCTATCAAAAATCCTATCACAACAGCATGAAATCTCTAATGCAACCTAGATGGCATGGAAATATGCATGGCATGTGATCTTCTAACATGTGCCTATATGATGCATTAGATGGAATACCCTCATCTAATCGGGTTGCAACAAAATAGAACCACAATCATATAACCAGTAAAAACAAAAAAACAAGTGCATCACCCAACGGTGAAATCAATTAAACTATAACATTCGCAAAACTCAAAGCTTGCAATAATCGAGGTAATATGGAATTTTCCCTGTACACGTGTTCTAGAACGCCTGGGCACAGCTATTTACCATTCACTTATTCCGTCATATCCCTGTCTAATGTCACTAAACAGTAAGACAATATAAAATGAAAGAACCCCTTTGACACCACTTTGTAACGACCCGAATCTGGCTCCCTTCCATTGGTGCCCCATACCCGGTTCGCCACATGACCTCAGGCGCATTTCCCAAAATTCCAGAGGCTGCCTACTAGCAGCGAGGGCCTTGGTAAGTTATTGGGGAAACTATGCCCTCATTTGGTAAGGTATACAAGGAAAGAAAACAACAGTCAATAGTGGAAGCAGTAAACAGCGTACAAACACTGAAACTAAACAGCAGAAGCAATGAACAAATAATGATAATGATAATGATAATGATGCAGCAGGTACAAGTATCTAAGGAAAAGAAGCAAACACAACAACGTGGTGAAATAAAACTGAAAACATGGTCAGAAAGTAAACAGTAACTCCAGCAGCATCGCAAGCCTAATCTCGGTCCTATGCTCTCCAGCTCCAACCAGCAATCACATACCCGAAGTAGAAGGGCCACAATCCCTATCCAAACCTTCTACCATATAACCTGTTTGGGCCAAAAAGCAGGACCCAAATAGGGTGTGAGACTAATCCCAGTAGGCAATCACCACGAGATCCGTTCCCTACAATCAGTGAGTAATATAGAAAAGTAAAGGAAATAAATGCAATACAGAAGAAGAAGTACACTAATGCAAACAATCCTACAAATATCCATTCAAATTTATTTAGAAGTTTGGTACAATCACTTAGCTATCAACCAAGGAACCTAGTGACAGCTCTATACTCCGAGGGAAAGCAAGTAATCACAAAAGGTAACTCAACAGTCTACCTAAAAAACAAACAGTACAAACCCAAACTTGTTCTTTTGCTTGGTGGACTCGTCACAACCAACCAAACAACAAATAAAACACTGACTCTCTGGGTGGATCCTACTAGCAAACCCCTCTAGTCAAGAAAAAATACAAGGCACAAACACTCTGGGAAGCTCTCAACGTCAATTCCTCTGTGGTCTTGCAATGAAAGATATAGACTCTCTAATGAAGCACTTACGTCTAATTCCCCCTATAGTCTCGCTATATAACTAAGGACACTCTGAGGAAGCATGAAGTCCCATTCCCATAGGTCCTGCGATCGATACTAATTATAACAGACTCTCTAGGGAATCCATAATCGTCAATTCCCCCTATAGTCTAACACACTATGCTTACTCAGCCCTGAGCAGTTTAGTCATGCATAATCGACGGTTAGAAGCCTAAGTTAGTTCAAAAACTACTTGTCTAATATCTACAAATGCGTCCACAAGTATATAAACAACAGGCAATACATGCAATCAGGTCAACATGCATACTAGCAATGTGCAAAAAGGGTTGCCTCATAGGCAAACCGTGCCAAACGGCACTCAACAACCAAAACAAGGGAAAAACCATGGGGTGATCCTCAAACATGCTAAAAGCAATTATTAATCATCTAATAACCTAAAGCATACAAGAAAACTAAGGCAGATAACAAAACAGGATCAAAACCCTAACCCAAGATACTCGATATATGTGTATCCAACACTTTTGCACCAAAATATCAAAGACAATCAACATAGTGAAACAAACCACATACCTCAATTCTAGGAGATTGATATTCTTGAACCTCGGCCTATGAATCATCCTAGAATGGAGTAAATCTACAAAAACATCTAAAATTCTCAACCTCAGATAACTCTCACAAGAGGAAGAATCAGAAAACAAGTCCAAAGAACAACTGAGAACTCACCACTACGATTCTATTGCACTCGACAACGTTCAATTCGGACAACCGGTGAAGAATTGGTGGCTCAGATAAGATTCGGCTCTCAAGGTCACTCTGGACTTAATTAGGCGGAGAAGAAGATAAAAACGGGGATTAGGCACGACCCCAGACCGATTAATGAAATAAAAAGAAAAGTACACGGCGTGTACTTCTTGAGTACACATCGTGTAGTATCCTTTTCCGTACGCCATATTAATCGGGATCCACCTCATCACTACACCCCGTGTGACTAGCCCGGACACGACCAGCACACATCCTTGAGCGGAAGAAAAGTACACAATGTGTACATACAAAATTTCCAGATTCTCCTCTTTTTCTCAAAAACAGCCAGAAAAGGAAAACATACATGAAAAGAAGGTCCAGGTTCTTACATTTTTAAATAGGTTATTTATGTCCGAGTTTCAATTTGTTATTATATGTATCCAATTACCTAGAGACATAAGACCATTGAATTTTTTGGAATTGTTTTATATATATATTTATGTAACATATATATAAATAATGTGTTATAAATATATTGGTTGTCATACGAGTCTTATGGTTTCTTGGTAATATTAAATAATTGATATGGGAATAAGAGTAATTCATTCTATATGTATTTTCCTAATATTATAAAATAATTCTATGTTCTGTAGCATACAGGATACACAACACTGAATTTATGTGATCCCCGATCTACTATTAAAATATTATTATTTTATCATATTTCTTTTGAATTAGAGGGAATGAATAGGATTAACCACATTATGAAATATATGTTAAGTGTATAATAAATACTAATTTATTCATTAATTCCTAGGAATTAAACAGACAATTATTTTGTAAATCCATTTTATTATTCAAACATGTATTTTCTTAAAAAATATTTAAAATATTACTTAAATAAACTAAAAAACTTTATTTTTAAATATTTTAAAAAATCTATTTGAGAAATTGATCTTAATTCTGAAATCATCATCAAAAAAATTTATTTGGGTGAATATATAGATTTTTCAGAATTTTTTTTTTATAAACAATAGAGAAAATTAACATCATTTTTGATTCAATAATTTAAAAGGTAAAATTTATTTTCTAAATTGTAAATATGTAAAATCATTTTCTTATAGTAAGAATAATACAACTAATTTCATTGGATTCCATTTTATTATTTAATTTAGTATAAAACATTTTATAGTAAAAATTAATTTTTATGAACAACTATTTTTAATGTCTTTTGTGATTTAATCGTAAATTAATTTATACCATTTATAGAAATGGAATTTTTAGAAATTAATTTCGTATTAGGAATGAGGAGGTCTAAATTTATTAAATAATCCTCTTTTATTTTTGGTCATTATGAATAGTAACTATATTAAACAATTATCACCATGGAAATGCTAATATTCATAATGAAGGATAAAAAATAATGTTATTAGACATTAAAAATAAACCTAATACCTTCCTTAATTTATTTATATGAGTCTATCCACCCATAACCATACAAAATCAAAAAACCTAACATTTTTTCATTAGGTTATGATTTTGATCTTTATAATATTTAAGTGATAGATAAAGACCAAAATATTATTTTTCCCATTTAGTATCTATAATATTTTATGATAAGGAATAATACATATTATACACAGTTTTGAATAATCATTTTAAAGATAAATCAGTTTTTATCATTCTAATTCATTTCCAATTTTTAGTTATAAAATAATTATGTTAAATTAATGGGAAACAACGACACATAATTTATTTTATTAATTGAAAAATAAAATAAATGATAATGGAAATAATAAAAGTAATATAACTGGAACGAATTATTATGTCCCATGAGTATTTAGATAAATATTATATATTAATGATGTGATAAATATTTTCTTCTAATTATATCAATTTATTAATGTATTTAACGTCAAATAAAATGAATAAAGTCAAAAAAATTAGTAAAGATATTTTATAATAAATAATATTTTTTAAAATGAATTTAGATTATTAAAAATATCATATTTATAAAAATTAATGGGATATGTTTTAAGACATCAAGAATGGTCAATTTATGGTTAATGATTCATTTTATGGTAATATTATTGATGATTAATGTGTTGAAAACATTAATAATAATATAATTGTCACAAGAATTTAGAGGGGTATAAAAATAAAAGACATGGGAAAAAATAACAAAAACATGTCCCATTTTTATTTTATTATAGATTTTGGAACCAGAATCATCCTATATTTGATTTATTTTAGTGTAGAGAAATTTGAATATGAAAAATATATTAATTTAATACTTTTGTTAATTCTACATGTGCCCCTCCCATCAAATATAAAAGGAAACCATTTCTAAAATTTTATTCAAAATTATTAAACATTTTAGTTTATAATATACCTAAGCATATACCTTAAATAGATCCTCTACCACATCATAAATTCTATGGTTTTATTGTAAAACCAATCTAATAAGGATTTAGGTATAACACTAAAGTGGTTGTCCAGAGAATATGTACAATTCTTAAATGAATTTTGTAATTTTTTCAACCTCTGACTTCAAATATTTTTCAACCATTAAAATTTAATAATATATTTATATATAATATAGTTATATTTTAATATTGTAACTTAATAATCTACAAATATATCCACTTACATCAAATGCGAAATAAAACCATCGTTTGTGTGTTTGACGGACTACCACCTCCAGAGATAATGTAATTCATTTTCCACCATGACATCTTGTGGTTGGCTATAATAGGATATTTAATATATTAATTTTAAATTAATTAAATATATATAATTCTGGGAAATTATCATATCATATATTTTTTTATCCTCCAATTCAATAGAAATTGACAATGTCATTCGTGCCTATGTATGGACTAAAACCTATACAAAGTACTGGGATTCCTTTTTCACCACCCCATCACATAACTAGTATATATATGTACATTTAAATAAAAAATATTGTATTTATGGAATAACGATAATTTATGAAAGATAAAATAATACTTAATTTTTTCTATCATGCTTATTGAATGGTTAAATTTTTTTCCCATTTGTACATATGACCAACTTTCTCAATTGTTATCACATATTTCAATTTTCTTAACCATATATTTTTATTTTTTAAATAATTATAATTGAAGTGTAAGAAGTTATAATTATTTCATTATTATTATTTTGGAGATGATTTAATAAATACATCTTTTACTATAGTCAACCTATTGATGCCATTTTGGACATATAAACCAAATATCATCAAAACATATGATGTGAACATAATTAATTATGTAATTAAATATATCATGGTAATAAATAAAACAAAATTTATAATAAAATTGATTTTTTATGTACATAATTAATTATAATTATTTTATTATTCAAGAGGATAAATAATGTGTTAGATGAGTCGGACCTAAGGCGATGGATTATGTCTCGATTTCTATTCATTAAGGAATGTTTTAATGTTATGAATATATTTTGTATATATTTCATATACTTCAACCTTTACATGTCAGATCATAAATCCTTCATACAACATATAATTTTTTGATTCAATTCATATTATTTCTTCCAATGTTATTTGACTTGAATGTTACCAAGTGGTAAGTGGTTTCATAACTCAAATTTGTTTTATTGTGTTATATCAGTTCTCCATTGTCTTTGTTATGATTTAATTAGTCGTGAAATAAAGTATTATAGTATTATATATTATTTATAATTATTTGTGTGGATATAAATTTTTACACTTAATCAATTCATTTATTAACTCTCACTTTGATAATATGATCTTCGTATGTTAGTTGGCCTCAATTTCTAATTCACTTAGACATATTTAGTAAAATGAACCTATTTTATTTAATGTGGTGTATCTACTACCTATATATGTTTTTTAACATTAATATATATTTATTCACAGTGAATAATTATTCAATTAAATTAAATATTTCAGGATGAATCATTAAAATAATAGCTGATATTGTTTCTCATTTTTATCAGATATAGTTTTTATTCATATCGAAGTATTTTAAAATTGTTTTATGCAAAAAAAATGAATTTAAAAACTGGTTTATAAATTTTATTTTAATTTATCCTTAAATTTATATATTATTTTAAATTAATATTTATGATTATTTTTAGAAATTTTTACTTTACACTTTATTTATAAAAATACAAAAGGTATGTTTTCATTAAATGTTTTCAATATTAACAGGAATTCCCACTACCAAAACTGTTTTATTTCCTTTGGATTCTTAAATATATCTTTTATGGTTTTAAATTAGAACAAAATTAATGAAACCATATTTTAAATGTTTATTTCCATTATAATATATTATTTAAAAAATTCTATTTAACGATATAATCTATTCTTTTGATTATTATCTCTCGTATCTTGATTAATCTCAATGACATTAACATTCTCTTGAAACATTAAACATCTTATGATCATTAGAAATTAAATTTATGTTAAATAACCATATAATTTATACAATGGTTATTATTTTTCCTTAAACCATATACTATTTCTAATTTTTTTTACAATGAATGAATTTTGGATAACTAGGGAATAATTGATAATTTTTATTCTATACTCAATACAATAATTTATTGATAATTAATTTTGTTCATGAATTAAATAGATCATTTTATATATGATGGGTTAATTTCATATGAAGTAATGGTAGGGGACTATAATTTTACAGCCCTTAGATACATTGTTAGCTCTTATGAGACAATTTAGTAAAGTTGTATTAAATAGATTTCTAGTGTATACCTACTCATCAATTAACCATTATTGGAAAATGGATTTGATGATATTTATATCATGCTTTATTAAATCTAGATGTCCAATATTAATCATTTACTTCATTTGGAAATTATTTATTATTATCCAGGATATTACTACATTGATATTATCTATGGATACATTTTTTTCACATGTTATGGATTAAATGAAATGTGTTTTTAGTTGTTTGATTTTCCATTTTAATTATTTATTATTTACTCAGGAAATAATCTAATATACACAAACCTTACTGATAATATGAGCTCACAATTTATTTTTATTCCTTTCGTCAATATTTGAAATTGAAATCTTTGAATGAGTTCAAGGATGGAGAATAATTTCCCTCATTATGTTTTATATATTCTTTATGATGAAAAAACATATATATATATATCTAGTTATTTAAGAATAAAAAACTACTTGGTCTTTTTGTATGTGATCACTTTTATATTATGACAAAGTAATAATGTATCTTCAAACCCAAGATATAAGGGTTGGAGTACAAATAGTCGGTATTAGAGATTGTTTTGGAGAAACCATGGGAGATAAAATGTAGGAAGACAAAGATTACATAAAATAACTCTATGAATGAATTTTAGTACAATTATATGTATAGGATAACATCATAAATTTTTGTCAATGACCATATATGTACTATTTTAATCCTTATGATTCATATATTGAAAATATGGATCCATGATTTAGATATAATTTAATGGTTTTTTTATAATTAATTGGAATCTCACTATGATTAATGTTGCTCACACTATGAAATAATGATAGAGTTTTATAAGATCTCAGGTAGTAGAGAAAATGGAATAAGAAAGGTTAAATTTCAATAATGTCAGATATTTGGAATGAGACAGACTATGAAGTTTCTAAATGTAACAGGTAAATGTTTTATGTGTTGAAAATATTGGTATAGATCAAAGAGTTATCAAGGAAATGAAGGGTGTGATGAAAAGAAATAAATTACATTATATGAAACTTTTTATAGTTAAATGTATTATATTTTAGAAGTATGGGAATAATTTGAGTTAATAAGCTAATATAAGGGTTAAATCATAAACCATTAAATGGCCAATGATATAAAAATTGTTGCAGTGTAAGGATTGAATTTTTTATGTATCAGTATAATGGGATGATTGAAATTGTTGTTGTAATTGTTAGAGAATTGGTGACCTCGAAATTGAGTATTGATTTTATGAGAAAGTGATTTTGGTCATCTTTTATGAAATTTATTGAAATTTGGATTTATTGAAACAATATCTTAATTTCTTTTATAATTAAGGAGTTTGTTAATATTTTTATTCTATTATATTTTCATGTGAGGTTAAATTAAGAGTTATTAATATCATTATGGTTTTAAAATTTTAAGGTTTACATATGTTAAAAGGCTTAGATACCCCTTTTGATTTTTTAAGTGGTGATATTATGAGGTGAACTGAATCCTTTACATGGTTTTAGGAAGAATAATCTATTCAAGTTTAAATAACCCTATGTTATAGTATATGAGTTGTTACGGTCTATTAGATAATGGAATATATGTAATATTAAAAATAGATCCATGGATAAAGAGATATTTTCTATGATTTTTGTGGTCATGTAAAGTATTACCTTTCAAGTTATAATCTAATATTTATTCATGATATTATGGTGAATTTAACTATATATTATATAGTGATTTATCATTGATAATGAAGGTATTTTTTGGTATTATATTTTTTTATTTATTTGTAAAATTTAGGTTCAATATGTGGTTTAATATGGAAGACTACCTTTTTTGTTTTATGGTTTTCCCCTATTTGATTTTCTATAAAAATAAGAGAAACTTAGTGAAACATATTTCACTCCACCCATTACATTAGTTCATGTTGTATAACATAATTTTTTTAAAACATTAGTAAAACCAATAAAAACACTATACACAATATTTTACCATTACGTTCCAACTTTTCCATAATTTTTTCCTAATTTTGAGTCCCGATTAAACTACAATGGTTATTTTCCATAGATAATCAATTTTAGTTTACCATTTATATATATTATATGGAAAATTAAAATATGTATATGTAACGACCCAGAACTCTATCAATGTTATTTTACTTCTACTGAATATTTCATGTAGTATAGATCATAAAAAAATAACATAGAGTACATAACACAAACATCATAAATTAATAATTAATTAAAGAAGAGGTATTTCTAGAAGATAATGAACCTATACCATTAAAATAGTATCTAGACCTTAAGAATAGTAACAATACCCTTATGAATAGTAAATAAGTTGAATGAATAGTAAAATCAACAATGTTTATATAAATAATGTTTATGAATATTATAAATCAATGTATAGTATAATTATATCATAGTATAGGTAAATGAATATTTTAAAAATTATCATTAAGAGTTTCAATTTTTCTAAGTCATAAAACTTTACTTACAATTTTATAATTGATAAAATGATTTAAAGAAAACTCATTTTCATAAAATGTAATCATAAATCGATATTTTTTGTCTTATGATTTTAGGAAAATGAGACCTTAGTTAATTTTTGAAACCATTATAAAATCAATTAGAGCTTAAACATTTGTATTTTTAGATTAAATGATGGATTTAATTAAAAATAATAATTTCTTATATTTATAAAATTATATTCATATATTTGAGTTCATTTTTTAAATCTACATTTTGGAAAAAATTTAGGGATAAGTTTTGTGATTTTTCTAAAATACTTGAATATTTGGTTAATAGTAAAATACAATAATTTATGATAAATGATAAATACATGAAATATTGAGTAATGGGTGATGTTTGTTTTATGTAAGATCCCATGGTTAAAAAAATAAATTTATTAAGATATTTTTTCATAATAATCTACACTTATTCTTGTCGTGTGAAATGTAAGAAAATAAGGAATAAAATAATGTGACATCACCCATCTACTGCACTATAAATACCACCCCTCACCATCCCTTCTCATCACACCATCCATGATTTAATCCTAATAAAATTTATACCCAATATTCTCTCCAAGACACTAAAACATATCTTGGATACAGTGGTCATGTCAAATGACCATAATGAATCCCCTTAAGAAGGTTCTCAATGATGAGTGTTCAAGAGGAAAAATCCTCTTCCTTTTCTATTTAATTTTTTTTAAGTTCTTTTCTATTATTGTTCCCTCCTCACCTACTCCATCAAAATGGTCATGGTAACTCCAAAATATATTATATACTATAATGATACTATGTTAATGTAATATTCTTCATCAAACTTATTTATATACATATTTTATTTTAGAAACAAAATCATCAACTGTGAGGTGAATATTTACAACCACCATGGATGACAGATTTTCATTATTCAATTTCTCCTTCACGGATGGTAAGGAAACCATTTCTATGTTAAAATAGACAATAATATATTTAATAAGACCTTTATTATGATTTTTAGGTAACATATTTACATAATACCGAATGATAAAACTAAACGAGTTTATTATGATCCATTGATGTCATAGTAATGTAAAACATTATCACTAACTATCATATCTAATGATTCATCTTCATACCATATAACTGAATAAAAAATAAAAACATTTATACATATGTGTTTTCGTTAACATCATATAAATTCAATTCTAAATAATTATATCCATTCCACATGAACTTTATTACTCTAATACAAGTATATCGATCGTGAAAACCAGGGAAATGAATGACCCTGAGCAATAAATTTTTTTCTTATAACTCAAAAAGGCCATAAATGAACATAATTAAATTATAATAAAAAATATAAAATTATATAAGTTGATTAATTATTTAATTAATGGATTTAATTTTATTATTCATGACATTGGTGTCAGGTGCATAACACATTCATACATAAGTTAAGGGTTTCTCCCCAAACCTCCAATTTTCCTTTGGTATTACATTTTATCTCTCCTTGAACTAAATTAATTATATATTATTATTATGTACTACTTATAAAAAATATGTGAATTTTAGATTTATGAGTACCAATCATAATCATACTTTTTTTATGGGGGCCAAATTTTTTATAATGTTCATTCTCAATTATTCCTGATACACAAGAATGATTAAAGGGAATGCCCCATTTCATAACCCATTTTAAGTATGATACATTATATGTTCTAATAAAATATTGTTTTTATAAAATCAATTTTTTTCATGGAAAAATTTTTTAGTTCAATTCTGGTTTTATGGAATGATTTTTCCAAAATAACTATTCATTGCTATGTAAAAAATAATATTTCCCTTAAAAATTACTCGATGATTTATAAGAGTATTTCAATCCATTTAAACACGCTTTTTGATAATTATTAATCATTTATGATATAATCTAGAATATCATATTGAATGATTTATGATTTTTTTAACTATGGATATTCTATCTTGATACCATTCACCTTATTACTCTAAATGTTAAGTGATTGTCTTTACTAATTAGAGAAAGTTATTTAAATTTCATATGTTAATTTCAATTTTAATGTATATATTGATTAAGTTTCACCCCATTCATATGAATAATTCATTGGAATTAGTATGTTTTTGGTGGGGCCAATTATATCCCCTTGGTGCATCAAGAGGTCTAATTAGAAAACCTAGTTGAGGTATGGGATAACATCTTATCGGATTATATATATTGTCCTGGTCAAATCCTTGATAGTTTGTTTATGATGTCTTGAATTATAAATTACCTTATTATGAGATTATTGTTTTATAATATAAGAAATTATTTGACTTGTATAATATCTATGGTTAATTTTTAATCTCATATGATCACTTACATATCATTATTTAATCTGTTTTTATTGATGTCATATTATGCTAATGTTTTTTCAATAACAAGGGTTCTTAGTTATTCACCTTACCATGTGATTAATTTTTATGATTCCTCTGTGTTTCATACCCTTACTAAAAATATGAGCTCAGCTCTTTATTGTGTTTATTTTTCCTTATGATGTGAATATTTATATTATTAATGAAATTATAGGATAATCTAGAAGTTTATTGGTATTCCCAGTATAGTTTATATATTAAACATAATTTGAAGTTATAATTTGGATCTTATGTATGTAACTCTATTTCAAAATCTACTAAATAATTTGTTCCTTTGGGATTTGACTTCCATGTTTATTATGATAATGTAATGATGAGAGGAATCCAATACAAGAATCATGGGATGGGTTATTTATAGTTGGTATTAGAGGATGTTTAGTAGAAACATGGGAATCTAGATTTAGAAAACATTGATTATGGAAAATAACCCTAAGATAGACATTGATGATATGAATATATTAACATACTAGAGTTTTTTTTCGGTAAAGATTATGTGAAACTTCTTAGAAATACATCCCCATGTGAATTATACTTGTGTACGTTGTTTTGAAATAGATATAACTAAAGGTAACAACTCATTAAAGGTGTTCTAATTCTAACTCTGGGTAACTAGGTATTTGACTATGGGCCTCACTATTCACATGGTTTGACCCTCCCAATAGATATACTTAGGTTAAGTCTCATTTTAATTAGAAACCATTATAATGGATTTAAAATTAAATGTGTCCCATAGAACCCATTTTTATGATTATGAGAATAACTTTGCTTATAATATTTAAAGAGGATGAATATATTGAAAATCATGAAATCAAATTTATATGTTTACCAAGGTATGTTGTAGACTAAATATGTAATAGAAGGAGAAAGATAGATAGATTATTTGATGGTTTTAAAACATTCCTCTTAATGGAACTGGTCTCCCAAAATTTCTCATCATATGAAGATACAGTCTCATGTGATATGAAGACATAAATATAATTATCTATGTCATATGACATCAAATTAAATCATGTTAAGAAGGGGGATAATAACACTTTGGAAAAAGAAATATGAAAATTGGTAATAAGGGGAGTGTTCACTTTCCACAATAGAGAAAATTTGTGTAGAAACACCCATGTACTTGTATGATGGGAATGGGAGTCTCTTATATGTTTGGAGAATATGCGACTAATACTATCACTATAAAGGAATGAAATAATATTCCAATGTTCAATACAATAATTATAAAGATATGGGACATTATGCACATGAATTTCATAGATGTGAAGGTATATTTCCCCAAATAAGGACAAGGGAGAAAGGCCAATCTTATGTCATCACACCTACTGACGTTAAAAATCCAAATTATATAGTGGAAGGAACTTTAATAGTTTACTCAAACTTATCCAATGAATTATATTATTCTATATCATCACATTGTTTTATGTATTTCTAGATTTTAATGAAAATTTGACATTTCTATTTTTGATTTAATGAATTATTTTTAGTAAAAACTCCAAAGGGGGTCCCATTAAAATAATGATGGCTTAATGAATCCTCTTTATGACACATAAATATTATTTAGTTTATGACCTTATCATCCTACCTATGATTTTCTGTGATATAATTCTTTATTTGGAGTGGCATCCAAATTAGGATGCAAAAATATATTGCATGAAGGAGGAAGTTAATTTTCTTAGAATTATGTAGAGTCCCTTATCATTAATAAAATACATCACCATTTGAGTCTTATCTAGATCCACCCCTAGTAGGTCCCCTGAATTAAATTATTCTGGATGAAGATAAAACAATATCTATGGGTGGGGAAAAATATTCAAATTTAGGATGTACCTATTTTGCAATAATAAATTGATTTATTTCCATAGGATTATCATGGAAATCCTATAGAGCGGGAAATTCAGTTTTCTATTAATTTAATTACTTGTGCATACACTATTAAAAGACACTTTATAGAATAAACATAGTGTAATTAGTATATCTCAAGAAAAAACTTGAGGAATTGACTGATAGTGGATTTATTCTCCCTAGTGTTTCTCCATGGGGATCCCATGTACTATTTGTGATGTTGAAAGATGGATCCATGTGGTTGTGTGTTAACTACATATGAATAAATTATATTAAGAAAAAGAACATCTATAATCTTCCTTACATTGATGATTTATTTGTTCAGCTTTATGTAGCACAATATTTTTCGATGATTGAACTTCAACCTAGATATCAATAGTTTCATGCAAGGAAGGATGATATTCCAAAGACATCATTTCTAACCATGTATGAGAATTAAAAGTTTATAGTAATGCCTTTTTAATTGACTAATGCACCCTATGAATTCATGGAACTATTGAAACAATTTTTTAGGGAATATCTTGTTTACATTATTGTTGTAATTATTGAAGATATCTTGGTATACTCTAAAATCAATGAAGATCAAGAGAATGAAATGTTTATTATTATTAAGAATAAAATAAGATAAGAGTTATATTGTATGTCTATATACTTTTATTTATTACCTAAAAATATTCTTTTCAATGACTTATAGTCTCTATCGGGGCATTCATAGTGTATCTTACAAAGACAAATGTTGTTTAGGAATGGCCTGCACCAACGAACATGACCAAATAATGTAGTTTTATTTGTTTAGAAGGTTATTATTAACATTTAAATTATAAAATGACCTACGTAGATAACAAGTTAACCAATATTACCCATAAATGGGCTATGTTTGTATAGACAAAAGAATGTGAATAATGTTTTGAAGAATTAATGAGGACATCGGTGAATGCTTTGATCCTTACTCTACCATCATGAAATAGGGGGTTTGTGATTTATAGTGATTCTTAAATTAATGGAAAATGATATTTTCTTATGTTGAATGAAAGTGTAATATTTTTCATCAAAGCGGTAACACACTCTTGAAGAAATATATCATACTCATGATCTTGAGTTAGAATCTTTAACCATCCTATAAATATATGGAGACACTGTTTCTATGGTGAAAGATGAGAGATATATATGGAACAAAATAGTTTGAATTATATCTTCTCATATAATCAATTCTACATGATCAACATGCGATGGATCAATCTACTCAAGGATTATCGCTGGTCAATACACTACAACCCAATGAAGGAAAATAAGATAGAAGATGCTTTGATTTGGAAGTATCATGGAGTTCTAAAGAAAATGATGGTTTAAAAAGATATTATATACATGATCTAAGAAATATGGATATTGTAATTACTTTTTAGTATCCCCAACCATCTATATTGAAAGTAATTACAAACTCTCATTGTAATGATGATAATCTTCAAAAGAAAACCAATTTTGTGAAATATGCGACTATGAGAAACTTCTTGTGTGTGGGTCGAATTCCGAAACATGGGAGGAATATTTGTGTTCTTATTATAGAAGAGATACAAAGGGAGTTATTTTATGATCCCATATATCATATTTATTTATATGTCCTACTAGGAAAAAATGTATATAGAAATGAAGGAACATTTCTTGTGGGATAATATGAAGTTGAAAATTGTTGATTATGTGTCAAGATGATTATTCTGTCAATATGTGAAGGCTAAAATAAAACACAATAGAGGTTTCATGAAACCCATGACTATTAATACATTTAAATGGTATGACATCACTGTGGAATTGTCACTAGATTACGAAAAACACAAAGAAATAATGATTTAATATGGGAAATTGGTGATCGACTTACCAAATATGCACATTTCTTCGCTATGGGGGGGGGGTATTTTTGACTACAAATCATTAAAAGATATCTATTACTGAAGTTATAAGAATTCATGGAGAATATATCTCAATTGTGTATGATTGTGATCCTTGAATTACATCTAATTTCACTGAATGACTTTAGAAAGTTTTGGATTCTAGGCTTCAGTTAATTACTACTTATTACCCTCAAACTGATGGGTAGTTAGAAAGGGAATTATAAACATTATAAGAGATGATGAGATCATTATCACATGACTTTAAAATAATGTGGGATACATATTTAACTTTTTTATATTTTTTCATACAACAATTATTTCCATTCACGTATTCAAACACAACAATATGGTGAATATTATGGAAAGTGATGTCGCAGACCAACTTGTTGGGATGATGTTTGAGAAAGGATTATTCTGGTCCCAAAGTGTGTGAAGGAAACAAAAACATAGGTAAAGGATATTTTAACCCATATCAAAGTAGCTCAAATAATGAAAAAGTGATATATTGATAATTAAAGGAAGTATTTCCAATTTCATGTTAGAGATTATGTTTTCTTAAAGTATCTACATGGATATGGGTTATAATATTTGGGAAGAAAGGAAAACTAATCCCCATGTATATTGGTCCTTTTTTAATTCTTGAGAGAATTGGAGTTGTGGATTATATTTTTGAAATTTCATCTAGCCTTTCTAAGGTACACAATGTGTTCCACATATCCAAAGGAAGTGCAGGCTAGACCCAACAAATGTACTCAATTCTAAAGGAATAGAATTAGAACCTGAATTATCTTACTGTGAAGGGCCTTTATAGATTTTGGACACTAAATAACATGTGTTTAAAAATGAGATGACTTAGATAGTAATGTTAATTCATAATAAATCATAAAATTGAAGAGGCAATGTGGAATCTTGATGAAATATTATGAATGACTACCCAAATATTTTTGTGGTGTAACAATCTTGAAATTTTGAGGATGGAATTTTTATAATAGGGTGGAATGTAATGACCCAAAACTATATCAATAAAATTTCAATTTTTTTCATTATTTCATATAGTACATATCAAATAAAATATCTTATAGAACACAATAAACCATCATAAATAAAGAATGAAATAAATAAGAGACATTTCTAGAAGATAAGGAAACTACACCCAAGAAATATTTACATGAAAATATGAATAGTAATATGACCCATATAAATAGTAAATTTGACAAATTAATAGTATCCTCACTAATTATTATATTAATTACATTTTTCAATATTATAAATTAATGTATGATATAATTGTATTACAGTATATGTTAATTAATAGTTTAAAAATTACTAATTAAGTGTTGGTATTTTAGTGAGTAAACAATATTTAATAATAAATTTATAATTTTTAAAATGATTTAAAATAAAAAATATTTTTATAAAATTTATTCCAAAATCAATATTTTTTATCCTATTCTTTTAGGATAATGAGACCTTAGTAAATTTTTAAAGCATTCTAAAATTAGTTATAGATTTAAAATCTATATTTTTTGAGTGACTCGTGGTTTTAATTTTAAATAAAATTTTTCATAATTACAAATTTATTTTCATAAAATGTAGTTCAATTATAAATTATACATGTTAAAAAAAATTTACAATGTATTTTTTTCTAATATACATGAATTTTTTGTGAATAGTAATATATGATAATTTATGATAAAAGAGAAATAGATGATTTAGTGGGTTATAGGTGTTGCTTGGATGATGCAATAACCCTATGTATGAACTAAAATGAAATTACTACTATTTTTTCATAATAATCAACATTATTTCGTATGTTTAGAAAAATAATAAAATTAGTAACAAATTAATGGGAAATCACCCCTCTCCTTCATTATAAATAACATTCCTCATCACCCCTTCTCCTCACCTTCCATGCTATTAACATTGTCAAATTTCTACCCAATATTCTCCCAAATCCTTGACCCCATGTCTATGAGATATTTTTATCATCCAATGACAAAAACCAGTCCACTTAAAGAGTTTTACAAGGAGCTATATTCAAATGGTAATATCCTCTTCCTTTTCCTTTCAATTTCTTTTCAAGTTATTTTATTTTATTTTTCCATCATCAAATCCTCAATCCAAATGATCATGATAACTCCAATATAATCTATATACATTAATCAAATCATGTAAATAGAATATCCTTGATAACCCATTATTATCACTCTATTTTATTTTAAAAATGAAATCATCATTTGTGATGTTCTAATTTATAACCTTCATGGATTATACATTTTTATATAAATTTCTACTTCAAGGCTGATAATGAAACCATTTTTTGGTAAAATATGATTATAATATATGTATTAAACTTTTTTTATGTTATTTATGTAACATATTTACATAATACTAAATGATAAAACAAAATAAGTTCGTTATGATCAATAATTGTCGTAATAATGTAAATGATCGTCACTAAATGTATTATTTCATGATTCATCCTAATAACATATAACCAAATGAAATATATAATACATTACATATATTTATTTTATTTAACATCATATAAATTCCATTCTAGAGTTTTATACCCATTCCACATGATCTTCCATACTCATATACAAGTATTCCAATCATCAAAAACCAAGGAAAAAATCTCTCCTAAGAAAATAAATTTTTTATTACAACTCATCAAAAAATCAATAAATAAAAATAATAAAATTATAATAAATAATATAAATGTAGATACAGTTATGAATTATATAATTAATGAATTTAATTGGATTATCTATGACATTAAGGTCAAGTGCAGAACACATTCAGACATAAGGTAAGTGTTTCTCCCTAAACATCCATTTTTATGTTAGGATAACATTTTTTCTCTCTTGACCCCAATTTAATTATTAATAATTACTATATAATCAGAAAAAATTAATTCTTTATATAAGTATACCAATCATAAACAATCTTATTTTTGTAAGGAGATACATATTTTATAAAGATGTTTCTCAATTCTTCCTGATTCACAAACCCGATTAAAGTGAAAGCCCTGAATTCTTACCCACTTTCAAGTACCATACATAATATATTTTAGGAAACTATTATTTTCATAAATTAAATAAATTTTTCATGAAAATATATTTTAGTTCATTTCTAGTTTTTTTCAAATATTTTTCCAAAATATATCTTCATTGTGAATTAAAAAGAGTATTTCTCCCAATAATTCAACGATGATTTTATATGAGTATTTTCATTTATTTCAAAAACCATGATGATTATTTTTAATATTTAAGGATTTCATATACCATATGTTACTGAATATGTTATGATTATTTTGAAATTGGATGTTCTATATTGATATCATTCACCATATTACTCTAAATGGTTAGTGACAATGTTTAGTGGTTGGGGAAAGTTATTTACATTTCATATGTTAGTTTAAATATGAATGTATTTTTTGATTATGTTTTTCTCCTTTAATATGAGGAATGAATTTGAATTACTATTTTTTAGGTGTTTCCCGCTATATGCCCTTGGTTCATCTGTCGTTCACATTAGACAAACTATTTTGGGCATCGGCTAACATCTTACCAGATTATGTATGGTGTGTTGGGTGATTCCTTAAAGATATGTTTATTATGTCCTACATTATGAAATCCATAATAATGAGATTATTATTTGATATTTCATGCTGTTATTTGACCAAAATAACTTCCATGGTAAATTATCATTCTTCTATGATCACTTATATGGAATTCCATTATCATTTTTTATTCTGACCATATTATTCTACATTTTTTGTTTTAATAACAATATTTTAGTTATTCACTTTACCATTTGGATTATTTTCATTCTTATTTTGTATTATATAACCTTACTAAGCATCATTGATCACCCATATAATATTCTTATTTTCCCCCAGGACGTGATGATGTATAATATGATTGACTTTCAGGAATAATATCGATGTTTATGGGTTTTTCCCATATAGTTACATTGTTTTACAACATTTCAAGTTTAAATGTTGAACATATTTATTTATCTTGTTTTAGAATGTTACTAATGAATTTGTTCCATCTGGATATGGCATTAATGTTTATTATGCCAATGTAATGATGTAAGGGGCTGACTTTGGGAAACTAGGGGAAATGTATTTATAGTTGGTATTAGAGGTAGTTTAGAAGAGACCTTGGAATCTAGATTTATAAAACAAATATTATGGAACATAACCATATAATAGAAATTGAGGAAATGAATATAATAACTTCCTAGTGTTTTGGTAATGTAGATTTTATGAGTGACATACTATAAATACATCCCTACCTAGATACTACAAGTGGATGTGGTTTTGAAATAGATGTACTTATGAGTAGAAACATAATCAAGGTGTCCTAGGTATGGCTATGGGCAACCTAGTACTGGAAAATGTGCTATACTACACACCTTGTTTTACACTCAAGGTGTATATGCTTAGGATATGTCACATTTTCCATACAAACTATTATGAATGATTTCATAGTAAATATGATCCTAAAGAAACAATGTTTATTATTATGAGAATAATTATGTATAAAATATCCATTTATTTTAACAGTTTTTCTAGTTTGAGATTATACATTATGATTCCTAACATAATCTAGTTTATTCCATTATTTAGAAATAAAACCTATTAGAGTAATGGAATCCATATCAATTCAAGCATCCCATGTAGGTACTTCACTCATATACAAGATAATGATTTTAGTATTGGATTAGAAACTAATGATGAGAAACATATAACTATACTGGGAAAACTATCTCATGTTATAAACAATTAGCTTACCTGTATGAAGAATCTTGCACCATGAAATGGCAGATAAATATTATACCTATTTATGAAATAACAACATCCATCATTGAATGGGAATAAAAAAAAATTGTAGAAGAGAATTGGATAAGTTCTTGGAAGAATAAATTCCATGATTTGGAAAGTAAAAAAAGGGAGAAGTTTTTCATGGAATTATATCATCTATCGGGAGATGTGTATCTGTGTTGGTAACTAATTCATAAAAATTTTGAGGATAAATAAATCACTAATATGTAATGGAAATATTTTAATAAAATTTTCGTTGAAAAATATTTCCTCGCAAATAGAGAGTGGATATGGAGATGAAATTATTGAGTCTAAGATAGAAATAGTATGCAAATGTTCAAAAGTAGAAGAAAATTTTTCAATGATAAAAAGTAAGGTCATCAACTACATACATGACCCATGGATCTATACTTATCAATTCATTAATGATTTAACACCATTCCTCTGATGGGAACCATTCTCCCACAATTTATCATCATATGAAGATGTAGTCTCATGTGTTATCAAGAGGGAAAAATTATACTCTAAGTCATATGACATAAATTTAAATAAAGAGAATAAGAGGGATATTGAACACTCTGGAAAAATAAATAAGAAAATTGGGAAAAAGGAAAGATGTTCTTTTCAACCCTAAAGTAATTATGGGTTGGAACATGATTATACTTGTATGAAGAAAATGGGAACCTCTTACAAGTGTCGAGAAAGAGGCCACCAATCTCGTGTTTTCAAGTGAATGAAAGAATCTTCCGATGTTTAATTCTATAATGTTTAAAGTATGGGAAATTATGAACATTACTGTTTGATATGTTAAACAAAATCATCAATGAAGGACAATGGGGAAAGGCCAAGATTATGTGGTCAAAACTGTTGTAGATCAAGTTCCTAATGAGGTGATGGAAGCTATATTAATCATTTCCTCAATCTTATCCAACAATTTATTGGAATTTTGATCATCTGATTATTTTATATATTCCTTGTTTTCCCAGAAAATTAGACACTTTCAATTTTATATAATAATGGTGTAGCCATTCAAAACTCCTAAGTGAAGTATCATTGCAATAATGATGTATCAATGAGCCCAGTTTATGAGAAATAATCAGGAATTATATGTTTACATTACCATAATACCTAATATGGACTTTGATATAATTTTTTATGTGAATTGGCTTTGAAATTATGATATGAAAATATATTTCAATAGGAAGAACGTTACAAAATTTTAGAATGAGGTAGATTCCCAGTCCCATAGATTAGTATTCTCACCATCTGAGTTTTATCTAGATCCATTGCAAGTATCTCCTCTGAATGAAATTCCTGGGTTGGAGGAGAAAATAATTTCTAGGGGTGAGGAAAGAAATATTCAAATTGTGGATGTACTTGTTGTGAAATAATATGTTGCTGTATTTCATAGAGAGTTACCTGGACATCCTCAGGTATTAGAAAATGAGTTTTATATAGAATTAATTCTAGGTTTAAGGAATATATCAAAGATTCCATAATAGAAGTCAATAATGGAATTGTGTATATAATAAAACAATTAGAGGAATTTAGTGATCAATGGTTTATTTTCCCTAGTGTTTCACCATGGGGAGCCCCTATCATCATTGTCAAGAAGAACTATAGATCCATGATACTGTGTACTGATTATAGGGAAATCAATGCTACTAAAATAAAGAATAAGTATCATCTTCCTCGCATTGATGATTTATTTGATTATATTCACAGAACTCAACATTTTTCAAACATTTACCTTTGATTTGGGTATCATTAGTTGAATGTAAAGTTTGGATTTCGAACAAATAATGGTCGTTATGTGTTTAATGTAATTTATTTTGTACTGAAAAACAAACCCAATGTGTTATTAGAATTAATTAATATAGTTTTCAAGGAATATATTGATGAATTAGTTATGTTATTTATCAGTGATATCTTGGTACACTTCAAATGCTATGAAGATCATGAGAATCACTTGCGTATTATTCTATTGACTCTCAGAAGGAATGATTTATATGGTATGTTTAGAAAGTGTGAGTTCTAAATGAAAATAATATCTTTTCATGGCCATATATTCTCTAGGGATGGAATCTTAGTTTATCCTATGATGAAATAGATGGTTCAAAAATGGCCTACCAAAATGATCTTAGCTAAGGTATATAGTTTTATTGGTTTATCATGTTATTAGTGGTGTTTAGTTGAGAATTTTTTCTAATTGTCTATCCCATTAACCATGCTAAATCATAAATGGGTTACATTTATATAGAAAAAATAATGAGAAGAATGTTTCAAAAAATTAACAAGGAGATTGGTTAATGCTTTAAAGATGACTCTACCATCCATAAATAGTGGGTTTGTGATTCATAGTGATGTATCAAATTAAAGAAATTGTTGTGTCTTTATGAATAATGAATCATTAATTTCCTCGTCTTAAAGGAAGTTAAAAGCTCATTAATAAAACAATACAACTCACGATCTTTAGTTAATAGTTGCAATCTTCTCTATGAATATATAGACACGCTATCTCTATTTTAAAATATGAGGGACATATACAGATCACTAGAGTTTGAAATATATAGATTCTCATAGAAATAAATTAGTATGAGGAAAAGGATATGAATCAAGATACTTAAGAATTATTATTCTTCAATACACTACCACCCAGGGAAGTCAAATAAGGCAGTAGATTCTCTGAGTAGGAAGGATCGTGGAGTTCTAATGAAAATAAGGGGTGAAAATTTTCTTTAGTAAAGGGATCTAGAAAATATGGATATGATAATTATAAAGGAAGTTGAAGAATCATTAGTTTGTTAATTTTTTCCCAACTATAATTATTAGAAATGATTAAAAGTTCTCATTGTATTGATGAGACTCATCAAATGAAAATAAAAGCTATAAATGATGGGATTTTTCCAGACATTGTTTGTGATGATAGAATTATGAAATTTGGGTAGAGGCTATGTGTTCATTCTATACTCTAATGAAAAATTGACTTTTTGGATGATTCCCATTGGTATAATTTATCTATACACCCTATTAGCACAATTATTTTTAGAGATCTAAAGGAACATTTCAGATGGGATAATATGAAGCTTGAAATTTCTAAATATGTGTCAAGATGTTTAGTTTGTCAATAGGTGAAGGCTGAAAGAAAACATCATAGAGGTTTCATGAAACCCTTTCCTATTCCAGCATATAAATGGGATGATATCACTATGGAATTTCTTACTGGATTAACATATACCCCACGAAATAATGATGCAATATAGGTAATTATTGATCCACTTATCAAATCTATACATTTCCTCACTATAAGAGAGGATTTTCCACCAGAGGAAATTTCACGCCTCTATATTACTGAATTTGTAAGACTTCACGGAGAACCTATCTCAATTGTGTATGATCATGATCCATGATATACATTTTAATCGTTGAAAATTATTCATAAATAATTAGATACTAAGATTTATTTAAGTAATTTTTATCACTATCAAACTAATGGTTAGTCAAAAAGGACAACCCAAACATTAGACGTAAAGTTTAGATCATGCTCACATGAAATTCAGGGTATGTGGGATCATTATTTACCATTGGTATAGTTTTAATGAAAAAATAGTTTCAATTATATTTTTCAAATGGAACCATAGGAAGAATTGTATGGAATGAGATTTTGCACACCAACTAGTTGGAATGAAGTTGGTGAATGGAAGCATATGGACCTGAAGAATATAGAGGAAACAACCACAAATATAATGAATATTCAAACCAATATCATTGTAGATCATTTTTGGAAAAAGAGATATTGTGACAATCAAAGGAAGGAATTGTAATTTCAATTGGGAGATCATGTTTTCTTGAAATTATCTCCATGAAAGGGTGTTATATGATTTGTTAAGAAAGAGAAACTAAACAGTCGGTATATTTTTCGATTTAGAATTGAATAGATAATTAGAGATGTGTCTTATCATTTGAAATTTTTCCTAGCTCTTCTAGGGTACACAATATGTTCCACATCTCATTGATGAGGAAGCACATGCCATACCCAGCTCAAGTACTCACTTCTGAATGAATTTAATTGGAGCATGACTTATCTTACAATGAAGAACCTATATAAATTTTGGAAACTAAAAAACATGTGATGAGGAATCAATAGACTCAAATGGTGAAGGTACTTCGAAAAAATAATAAAATTGAAGATGAATCATTGGAGAATGAGAAAAATATGATGAAGAACAACCCAATTCTTTTTTGGGTGATAATCTATAGATTTATAGGGAAACAAATTTGTTGGAGTGGAGAATGTAGTGACCCAGAACACTATAAATGAAATTTCCCATAATATGTTTATTTCATATTAGAGAGATCACATAAAATATCTTAGAAAATACAATACAAACATAATAAATAGAAAATAAATGAAATGAAAGGTATTTCAAGAAGATAAGGAACCTATACCGATGAAATAGTATCTTGTCCTTTGGAATAGTAATATGACCCTTATGAATAGTAACTCAACCAAATAAAGAGTAACCTCACACATGTTTATATAAAAAATATTTAGGCGTGTTACTATATCATTTTTGAAATAATTATATCATAGTATAGGTAAATGAATATTTTAAAAATAATTAACTATGTATTGGTATATTTCTGAGTAATAATATTTAATTATGATTTTATAATTAATAAACTATTTTAAAATAGAATTAATTTTCTTTAAAATGAATTCATAAATCAATATTTTTTTTCATTATTAATTTAGGATAATTAGACCTTAGTTAATTTTTGAAACCATTATAAAATCAGTAATTGATTTGAAATATTTATTTTTCGAGTTAATGATGATTTAATTAGAAATATAATTTATCATATTTATAAAATTATTTTGATAAAAAGGAGTTCATTTTTTTATTATAACTAATAAAAAATGGTTAGGGTGGATTTTTGTAATTTTTCTAAAATACATGAATATTAGGTGAATTGTAAAATATGATAATTTATGATAAATGATAAATATATGATTTATTGAGTCATATGAGATGTTTGGATAATGTAGACACCCTTAGTTAGAACATACACTCACTTATTACTTTATTCTATCACAGGAATCAACACTATTTCTTATTTTTATAAAAATTATGAAATAAGGAATAAAATAATGGGAAATCACTAATCTCCTCCACTATAAAACCACCACTCACCACACCTTATTCTCACACAATCCATGATTTGATCCATGTAAAATTTCTTCCCAATATTATCCCCATGAAACTCTTCCACATATAGAAGCTCATTGCCTCATCAAAATACCATCACCATTCCCCATAAGGTGGTTCTTGTGAAGGAGTATTCAAGAGGTAAAATCCTTTTCATTTTCCTTTTAATATATTTTCATGTTATTTCCTTTTATTACTCTCTCCAAACCCCCTCTTTCAAAATGATCATCATAACTCTAGTAAAATATTTATTTCAAAATTTTAACATGTGAATGGAATATACTTCATGAAACTCTTTCTCTCTCTCTATCCCTCTTTTATTTTAAAAAATTAATCATTGCATGTGAGGTGTCGATTTAAAACCACCATGGACAACAGATTCTTCTTCTTCATTTTACCAAATAAGGATTATAATGGAATAATTTGTATGGTCAAACCAGAATATAGTACATGTAATTCAATATTTCATATTTTATGGATTTAAAATATTTACATAATACTAAATGATAAAACAAAATGAGTTCGTTCTGATCAATAACTGATGTAATAATATAAACGATTAACAATAAATGTCAAATCTAATGATTCATCTTCATACCGTATAACCAAAATAAATATATAATAATTTACACATAAATATGTTAATTAACATAATAAAAATTCAATTCTATAGAATTATACCCATTCAACTTAATCTTCTATACTCATATACAAGTATAACGATCAAGAAAACCAAGGAAACAAATGCAATCGAGAAATAATATTGTGTCTTATAACTCATCAGATAAGACATAAATGAAGTTAATAAAATTATAATAAATAATATTCATCTAGAGACTATTATTAAATAATTAATTAATGGATTTAATTTAATTATATGAGACATTAATGTCAAGTTCAAAACACAATCATAAATAACCTAAGTGTTTATCCCTGAACCACCACTTTTCATTCGAGATTACGATTTCTATCTATTTATTCCAATTAAATTATTAATTATTATTATTTATGCCTCATTAATTATCTATAAATGTTATATATGTGTGTACCAATCATACATCTTCGTTATTTTATTGGGAGATAATTTTTTTATAAGGATTTTTCAATTCATCCCGATTTATAAGCTCGATTAAATAGAACATCTCGATTTCTAACCCCATTTCATGTATTATACATAATATATTTCAATAAAATATAATTTTTTCAACAATCACTAATTGTTTCATGAAAAAATATCATTCTTAATTTCTGGATTTATATGAATATTTTTCCAAAATAACTTATTTTTTTCATGGAAAAAATAGAATTTGTTTCAATATTTCCTCAATGCTTTTATAAGATTATTTTCATATATTTCAATGCCCTTTGTTGATTATTATTAATAATTTATGATATAATGTACTATATATTGTTGAATGGTTTATGATTAGTTTGATTGTGGATGTGATATCTTGATACTATTCAACACGTTACTCTGAATGGTTAGTGACCGTGTTTACTTAATGGGGAAAGTTATTAACATTTCAAAAGATAGTTTCAATAAGAATGTATAAGTTGATTTTGTTTTAGAAATTTCATATGAGGAATTAATTATAATTAGTCTTTATTTAGTAGGGACTTTTATATATCATTGGTGAATTAGTAGGTCTCTTGAGATAAACTAGTTCGGGTATGGGTTAATGTCTTACCCGATTATGTATGGTGACATGGATGAAGCGTTGAAGATATTGTTTGGATGTCCCACATTGTTACGTAACTTATTATAAGGTATGCATTTTATATTCAATGATTTTATTTGACTCGTATAATATTCATGGTTATGTTTTAGTTTTCTATGATCACTTATCTGAATTTATTTAATCAGTTTTTATTCTTTCTATATTTGGCTTAATTTTTGGTTTTGATAACAAGAATTTTTAGTTGTTTACCTTTCCTTATGGTTTATTTTTATGAATATTCTATTTTACATACCCTAACTAAGCATCTGATCTCACGACTTTATTTTGTTTATTTTTTTCGGGGATACGAAGATGTATATTAAGAATGAATTGCAGGGAAAATATAGGTTTTTATGGGTGTTTCCAATATAGTTACTATGTTTAACTTAATTTCAAGTTGTCATATTTAACAAATGAATGTATCATAATAAACTAGTTCCCCTAGGATTTGAATTCTTTTTTTATTATGAAAATGTGATTATGTAAGGAACTGACTCTGGGAATATTGGGTTAGGGTCGTTACAGATCCTATCAATGGATTTTTAGTAAAAACCATAGAAACTACATTTAGAAAACATAGATTAGGGAACATCACAATATGATAGATGTTGAGGATATGAATATAATAACATCGTAGAGTTTTTTAATGATATATATTATGTGGAACATCCTATAAATACATAAATATATGGAGATTACACATGGATGTGGGTCTAGAACAAATGTACCTATGGGTAACAACTCCAACCTGGTGTCCCAAAACTAGCTCGGGGTAACCTGGTACATGAAAACGGGCCATAACATGCAGCTATAATAACAATTCTAAACTATATTCTTTGGATATGTCACATTTTCATTTCAAATCATTATGAGGGATTTAAATGTTAATATGTTACTGAAGAAGAAAAAATTTGTGATTTCAAGAATAAGTATGCATAGAATTTCAATTTATGGGAAGTGTTTTTCAAGTTTCAGATTATAAATTATGATTCATAACCAAATATATTGTATTTCATTATTTATAAATGTTTCCTAATTGAAGGAATGTAATTAGTATCAACTTATGTATCATATGTAAGGATTTTTATTCTATACAAGATAATGATGTCAGTATTGGAGATCCAACTAGTGATGAGAAACTAATAATTATACCGGGACAACTGACATTGGTTATAAACAATAACATTACTTGTATATTTCATCCTAAACAAAAATGTGGTGGATAAATGTTAGACTGATTTATGTGATCTTGACCTCCACCACCCAATGGGACTATAAACCCATTTGTAGCGTAGTAGGGGAGAAGTTTCTTATGGAAGATATTTCTCATTTGAGAAATTAATGAAAGGGAGAAGGATGTCAGGAAATCATATCATCTATTTGGAGATGAGGATTAGTTGTGGTTATTATTTAAAAATATAACAGATGATAAGAAAATGTGAATATGTAATTATGGTATTTTAAAGAAATTTTCATAGAAAAATATTTTCCTCATAAACAATATGTTGATATATAGAAGAAATTCATGATCCTATGACAGAATGAGGATGAAATTGTTGCAAAGTATGAAAACAACTTTACAAGGATAAAATTTCAAACACAGACTTCAAACATAATCTTAGGACCAATATTGATCAATTATTTTACAAATTAAAACTATTTCGATAAAGGGAACTGGCCTACCAAAAATTCTCATCAAATGAATATATAGTCCCTTGTTATATCATGATAGATAAATAATTATCTATATCATATGAAAAAAAGGTAATGATATAGAAAAATTGGGATGAAGAACACTCTAGAAAAGGAATTGAGGCTATGGGGAAAATGGGAAGGGTTGAATTTCCACCCTATAGTAATTTTGGGAATTAACACACTAGTAGTTGTCTGAAGGGAAAGAGAGTCTATTACTAGTGAAGAGAGAGAGGCCACCAATCCTGTTTTTGTAAGGGAATGTAATAATATACCAATTTTAAATGTTATTATAGTAATGGGATATTAAATTATTCAAATTATTGTCTTATAATTCAAGGAAACATTTCCCAACTAAGGAAAAAGGAAAAATTCCTTGATTATGTTGTCACAACTACTGAGGTTGAAGTTACTAATGCTTTGGTGGAATGTACTTTAATTGTTTCCTCAAAAATATCCAATGATTGATTTGATTTTAGATCATCACATTCTTTTATTTCATCCATGTTTTCCAAGATGAATAGGAATTTTCAATTGGATTTAATGATGGTTTTTTCCATAAAAACACTTATGGGATATAGCATTGTAATAATTGTTTCTCAATCAGTCCCCTTTTTGAAACATAAAGGTTCTTTAGTTCCCAACCATATCATTATACCTGTGATTGAATTTGATATAATTCTTTCTATATATTTCCTTACAAATTGTAATGAAAAAATATATTCAAAGTAGAAGGAAGTTGCAATTTTTTATAATGGTGTAGAGTACCTTATCTTTAGTTCTAAAACCACACCATCTAATTCATATATAGATCCACCCCCAGTAGCTCTTTTGAATGAAATTCTTACGGAGGAATATAAAACAATATCTATGGGTGAGGAATGAAATATTCAAATTGAGGTTGAACCTAGTGTAGATGAATACATCGATTAATTTCTAGAGGATTTAACTAGACATCCTCTAGGGTGGGAAATTGATTTTTCTATTGATATAATTCATGGTGTAAGGACTAAATCAAATAATCATTATAGGATAGCCATAGTGGAATTATTGTAACTAAAGAAACAACTAGAGTAATTGAGTGATAAATGATTTTTTCTCCCTAGTTTTTACCCTTACAGAGTACCTATTATCTTTTTAAAAATGAATGATGGATTCTTGAGGCTATATAGTGACTATATGAAAATCAAAGCTATTACAATAAAGAACAAGTTCCATATTCCTAACATGGATGATTTATTTGATCAGATTCATATAGACTAGAATTTTTTGAATATTGACCATCGATCTGGTATCATTAGTTGCATGTGATCAATGATGATATTCCAAAGACAACATTTCGAACCAGGTATGGGCATTACAAGTTTATATTAATTCCTTTTGGACTAAGTAGTGAACTATATGGTTCAATTGATCTGATGAATAGACTAATCACCAAATATTTTGATTAGTTTGTTGTGGTACTTATTGATGATATCTTGGTATAATTAAAAATCTAGGATGATATTGACATTCACTGGAAAATTATTCTGAATACTCTTAGAAGAAACGAGTTTTGTGAGAAATTTAGCATGTGTCAATTCTTTCTTCAAGAAGTTTTTTTTCATGGTAATATTGTTTCAAATGATGGAAACTCAGTTGATCCTGTGAAGACAATGAAGGTTCAAGAATGTCCTACACCAACGAACATAATCAAGGAATTTAGTTATATTGGTTTATTAGGTTATTGTTAGATTTTAGTTTAGAACAACAATATATTAACTAACCTTTTAACCAAGATTACTTGTAACGTGGATATGTTTGTATGGACAAAATAACGCGAGGAACATTTTTAAGAATTAAATAGGATATTGGTGAATTCTATGATCTAGCCTCTACCATCGGGAAATGGGGGTTCTGTTATTTATATTGATGCATCAATTAAAGGAGTTGGTTGTGTCCTTATGCCGAATGAAGAAGGTACTACCTATGTATCAAGGAATTTGAAAATTCATGAACATAACTATCGATGTCATGATCTTGAGATAGAAACTATAATCATTGCTCTAAAGATATGGAGACACAATCTCTATGGAGAATGATATGAGATATATAAGGATCAAATTTGTTTCAAATATATCTTAACAAAGAATGAACTCATCATGAGGAAATTTTGATGGCTCAACATACACAATGATAATGATTGTTCAATACCCTACCAACTAGGGAAGTCATATATTATTATATAATCCTCTAATCATTTGGGTCTGGTAACTGGTTGGGTGATTCCCTCTAAGACATATGGGTTATGTAATTGCCTCTAAGACTTCTGGGTGACTCCCTCTAAGACCTACCGGTCATGTAATTGTCTCTAAGACTTTGGGTCTTGTAAGGGTTCCCACTCACCCCTTGAAAGGTGGATTCTCTAAATATAATAACAAATTAAGCCTTTTGGTCCATTTCGACCAAAAGAAAATTAAAGCTGTGAATGATAGGATGTTTCTAGAGTTCATGTGTAAGGATGGAATTATGAAATTTTGGAAGAGACTATGTGTTCCCTCTATACCTAAGCTAAAAATGGAGTTATTGGATGATTCCAATAGATCAAGTTTCTTTGTACTCCCTAATATCACTAAGATGTATAGAGATA
The DNA here is from genome assembly GCA_963277665.1 of Viscum album. NCBI lineage: Eukaryota > Viridiplantae > Streptophyta > Magnoliopsida > Santalales > Viscaceae > Viscum > Viscum album. Next base: position 458,799,701 of record OY728141.1, on the reverse strand, counting down.
TAAAGGAACATTTTTGGTGGGATAATATGTAGTGATAAATTGTTGACTATGTTTCAATATGCTTAGTATGTCCACAGGTGATGGCTAAAAGACAACATTATAGAGGTTTCATGAAACTATTTCCTATTCCTAAAATTAAATGGGATGAAATCACGATGTAATTTTTTATTGGATTACCAAAAAACCCAATAAATAGTGATTCAATATGGTTAATTGTTGATCGACTTACCAAATATACACATTTCCTCATTATAAGGGAGGATTTTCCATTAGAACCCCTTTCGAAACTCTATATTGCTGAAGTAGTAAGACTTCATATAGCACCTCTCATATTTTTTTTGGTCATGATCAATGTTTTTAATGTAAATTTAAGAAAATTCATCATAAATTTTTGGATACCAAACTTCATTAAATTACTGATAATCACTCTCAAACTGAAGGGCAGTCCAAAAGGACAATCCAATATTTATAAGACATGATGAGATCATGATCAATTTACTATCATGGTATGTGAGATCATTATTTACCTTTTATGGTGTTTTTATTCAATTATATTTTCTATTCTAGTATTCAAATTGAACTATATGATGCGCTATATCTAAAGAGAAATCATAAATCAAATTATTGTGATGAAGTTTGTTAAAAGAATCATGTGGGCCTAAATATTTTGGAGGAAACACAAACAAATCTATGGAATATTCAAATTAAAATCAATGAATCTCAATTTAGGGATAATATATATGTAGATTATCAAATAAGAGATTTATAATTTCAGGTGAGAGACCATGTGTTCTTGAAAGTATCTCCATGGAAGGGTGTTATAAGATTTGTGAAGAAAGGGAAATCGATCCCTTTGTACATTGGTCCTTAAAATTTTATAGAGAGAATTGGAGTTATGGATTATCACATTGAAATGCCACCTAGACTTTATATGGTACACAATGTGTTCAACATCTACTTGTTAAGGAAGTACATTACAGAATAGACACATGTACTAACTTATGAAGGAATATAATTAGATCCTTACTTATCGTAACGTGGAGAGACTATCTAGATTCTAGACACTAGAGAACATGTGTGAAGAAATCAAATGACTCATCTAGTAATGTTACTTTGGAAAAATCATAAAATTGAAGAGGCGATGTGGAGTCCTGAGGAAAATATGATGACAAACAACCCTAATCTTTTTATAGAGTGATAATCTTGGAATTTTGAGGATGAAATTTTTGTAGGTGGGGAGAATGTAATGACCTATAAATCTATAAATGAAATTTAACTTCTTATGTTTATTTTATATACTATAAATCCCATAAAATGACATATATAACATAATTAAAAAATTATAAATAGAGAAATGATTACATAAGAGATATTTCTAGATAATAAAGAACCATTAAGGATGAATTAGAAACATGGCCTTAAAAATAGTATTATGAACCTTATGAATAATAAATCAGCCAAATGAATAGTAATATCAAACATTTTTATATAACTAATTTTTTTTTATTAGAAATGAAACTATGATATAATTATATCCTTGTATATGTAAATTAATATTTTAAAAAAAAATTAAATATAGATATTTGTGTGAGTCATAAATATTTTATTTCAATTTTATCATTAATAAAATGTATAAAAAGAATATTCATTTTCATTAAATGTATTCATAAATCAATATTATTTTTTTCTTGTGATTTTAGGATAATGAGTCCTTAGTTTATTTTTAAAGCATTATAATATCATCTATTGATTTAAAATCTATATTTTTATTGAATGATGATTACAATTAAAAAATAAAATTGTCATATTTTAAAAATTATTTTAATAAAATGGTGTTCATTTTTTAATTCTATATGTCAAAAATGGATAGGGTTGATTTTTTGGGATTTTTAGAAAATATATGAATTTTTGATAAATATTAGAATTCTATAATTTACAATATATGATAAATAATTAATTTATTGGGTCATAGGTGATGTTGGACTGAGGTAATCACCGTTTGTTCGATCTCACATGAACTTATTATAGTATTTTGTCAAATGAATCAACATTTTTTCTTGTCATGAGATAAATAATAAAATAAGAAATAAAATTATAAGAAATCACCCCTCTCCTCCACTATAATCACCATCACTCATCTCCCATTCCCCTCACACATTCCATGCATTCATCCTTGTCATGTTTCTAAACAATATTATCCCAAACCCTCTACCCCATGTCTATAAGATTTTTGACTCATCAAAATACAAAAACCAATCCCCTTAAATAGGTTCTCAAGGAGGAGTTTTCAATAGGTAAAATCCCCTTCATTTTCCTTTTATTTTTTTTCAAATAATTTTCATTTATTATTCTCTCTTCATCTCGCCTATGAAAATGATCATGATAACACTATTATAATATATATACATTAATGATATAATTTTAATAAAATAATATTCATCAATATAATTTTATTTTATATTTTATTTTAAAAAACATTATCATCATCGATGAGGTTTCGGTTTAAATCCTTCGTGGACGATGTATTTTCGTTCTTCATTTTCTCCTTCAATAATGGTAATGAAACCAATTTTATGGTTTGACTATAAAATAATATATATATATATATATATATATATATATATATATTAAAACCATTCTTCTATTCTATATGTATCATGTTTACATAGTACTAAATGATACAAAAAAATGAGTTCCTTATGATCAATAACTGCTCTAATAATCTAAACTAGTATCACTAAATGTCTTATATAATGATTCATCTTTATAAGATATCACAAATTTACATATATACAAATTACGATTTATGGATCCTCGTTAAAATAATAGAGATTCAATTCAGGATAATTAAACTTATTCTTCCTCAACTTCCATAGTCATATACAAGTATACCGATCATGAAAACCAAAGAAATAAATGCCCTCGAGAAATAAAATTGTATATTATATCTCATTAAAAAATTCCATAAATGAACTTAATAAAATTATACTAAATCATTATAATTTAGACAAGGTTCATAATTAATTTATTAATAGATTAAATTTATTATTAAATACATTATGATCAAGTGCAGAACACATTCGTACAAAAGGAAAGTGTTTCTCCCAGAACATCCAATTTTCAATCGGGATTATGTTTTCTCACTCATTAACCAAATTAAATTCTTAATTACACTTATATACCCATATTAAATTATTTTTTAATTTTCTACATATGTGTACCTATGAAAATCATTATTTATTTTATAGTGAGATACATGTTTTATAAAGAAATTATTCAATTCCTCCTGATATAGAAGCCCGATTAAAGGTAACCTCTCAATTTCATACCTAATTTAATGTATCATAAATTATATATTTTGAGATACTATTATTTTTAAAAAATAAATAACTTACTAATGATAAACTATCTTAGTTAATTTAATGTTTAATATAATTATTTCTTGGAAGGAAGTCTTCTTTGCATTGTAAAAAAGAAAATTTCTCTCAAAAATTCCTTGATGATTTTATTAGAGTATTTTCATCTATTTAATCACCCTTGGTAATTATTATTAATATTTTATGATATCACCTAACCTATTTTATTGAATGGTTTATTATTAGTTAGACTGTGAATGTTCTATCTTGTTATCATTCACCATATTACTCTGAATAATTAGTTATTATGTTTACTGGTTGTGGAAAGTTATTTACATCTTATATATTAGTTTCAATATTAATGTATATATTGATTTTTTCACCCCTATCATACGTGGAATTTATTGGACTTATTAAGTGTCAGGTGTGTCCCTTTATAGGCCCTCAATGAATCGTTTGGTCATATGAGAAAACAAGTTTGGGTATTTGTTAATGTCTTACCTGATTATGTATGGTGTCTTGGTCAAAGCCTTGATGATATGTTTATGACATCCCACATTATGAATTACCTTATTAAGAGATTAATATTTTCTATTCCATGTAATAATTTTACTAGTGGAATACCTATGGTTATGCTTCATTTTACAATGATCACTTATTTGGATTTAATTAATAAGTTATTATTCTAACCATATTATACTAAGGGTTTTTTTAATAAAAAGTGTTTTTATTTAATCACCTATCTTTACTGTTTATTTTTATGCTTAAAATGTATTACATACCCATAATGAGCATCTGATCTCACCCCTTTCATATGTTTATTTTTTCCAAGGATGAAAAGATGTATATTATGAATGACTTGTATGGACCATCCAGAAGTTTATTGGCCATTCCAATCTAGTTACTATGTTGTACATCATCTAAATTTGTAATGTCAAACTTATGTATGTATTTTGTTTTCCAAAAATAAAAAAAATTATGTTCCATGGTGACATGAAATCCTTGTTTATTACATTAATTTAATGATGTAAGGCACCAACTGCAAGTAACTAGGGTTAGGATCCTTAATGTTTTTATTGGAGGAAGTTTAGTTGAAACCATGGAAATTATATTAACAAAACATATATCATGTTTCATAACTATATGATATACATTGAATATTTCAATAGAATAAAATCCTACATTTTTGGTATGTTAGATATTTTGTGTAATTTAATAGAAATACATCCTTGTAGGAATATTACAAGTAGATATGGTTCTGGAACAAATGTATCTAGGGGTATGAATTCTAACAACGTGTCCTAGTCCTGACTCTGGGTAACCAGTTAGATGAAAATGAGCCTTAATGCGCACATGGCTTGACTATCGAATGGTATATGCATGGAATAAGTCACATTTTAATTACCAACCATTATGAAGTATTTAAAAGTAAATATTCCCCAAAAAAACCATGTTTATGATAATGGGAATAAATATGCATAGAATTTCAATTTATATGTTACATTTTTTTCTTGTATTTTATTACACATTATGATTCATAACCTAATATAGTGTATTCCATTATTTATAAATAGTGCCTTGTGTAAGGAATGGAATTGTATCAACACATGTATCCCATGTAGGGATTTTCCTCATATGAAAGAAAATATGGTCAATATTTCATCTATAATAGGGTCTGAGAAACATATAACTATATTAGGACAAATGATTTAGGTTATGAACAATAACCTTACACTTATAGATCATCTTTAAAATCAACATGGAGAATAATTGTTATACAACTTCAACTGACAACAACCTTCATCATTCAATGGGACTAAAAAACCATTTATAGAGGAACAATGGATAAGTTCCTTAGTGATGATATTTCATGGTTTGGGTAGTAATTAAAGTTATAAGGTTTTCATAACAGTTTATTGTCTATTGGGATATGAGGATCAATATTTATCACTAAATCAAAACATAGAGTTATAGGAAGAAATCCAAAATTTGTAATGGAGTGATTTTAAAGAAATTTTCCTAAAAAAACATTTTCCTTACTAATAGATAGTAGATATGGTGAGGAAATTCATTAGTCCAAGACAAATAAAGGATGAAAAGGCTGCAAATTATGAATCCAAATTTACATGGTTATAAAGGCATTCCAATGACTCCATATGTAATATAAGGATCCATATTGATTGATTAATTGATTTCTTAATACCATTCCCCTAAAGGGAACTAGTATCCCATAATTTATCATCATATAAATATATAGTATCATGTGCTAGAAATATAGAAAAATAATTATCTAAGTCTTAATTCTCCAAAGTAAATAAAGAGAATCAGAAGTCTATTGAACACTCTAGAAAATTAAATATGAAAATAGGGCAGAGTTGAAGAGTTGACTTTCCACTATGAAGTAATTATTGAAAGGAACAAGCTGGTACTTATCTAAAGGGAATGTGAGTCTATTACAACAATAGAGATAAAGTCCACCAATCCTGTGATTGTAAGGTAAAGAAACAATCCTCCAATTTTCAATTCTATAATTTTAATTATATGGGACATTATGCACACGAATTTCCTAGACTTCATGGAAACTTTCCCCAAAGAAGGAAAAGGGAGAAAGGCCAAGCTTATGCAGTCACTATTACTATGGTATAGTTTCCTAATGATGTCATGGACGATACATTAATAATTTCTTTAAAAATATCCAATGATTTATTTGATTTTGTATCATCACATTATGTTATATCTTTATCAGATATCCAATAAAATTAGACATTTATGAGAGGAATAGTTTGGGATATTCCTAACACATAGAGGGGGGTGAATCTGTGTTGGGGACTTGTTAAACCAATTACAACTTTTTATCCCCATACCTCTTGACATGTTAAGATCACGATTCTCTTGTTCTCTTTTCTCTGTCACATGAGATAACAGAATGCAGAAAAAATATGCACACAATATTTTTACAAGGTTCACTACTAAATAAGAGATGATACATACTTTTCATTCATGGGATTGACCAATGCATGGATTCTGAACTATAATGTTATAATTGTTACAGTGGTTTTGATATGGAAACAGTCCTTTGGAAAGTCTGGGTCCCTACACATTAGAGGGGGAAGGGAAATAATCCACTTACTAAACATGGGATGACCTAGTCCAACATATTTGTTCCTTGTTGGTTCATTATACTACAAGAGGAGACAATATTACTCTTTCATTAGTAGGTAGGTTCTTCGGTTGATCTCATTTAGTGCTCTACACTTGGTTACATGAAAAGAATTAGGAAATAACCTATCATTTCTTCTTCTCTCATCATCTCTAGTGTAAAACCAACTGCACTAATTCTTATTTTTCTTCTTATTTAGTGCCAAAACAAAATTCACTAGCACTTCTTCCTTTTATTATAATTAATCCCAAACACCGTCGTGATTATTAAAACACTGATGATTATCTTACTAGGAATCATCTGAATCAATTATTCTTCTTTCTTCTTTGATGTATGCATGTGATCGTGCATGGGAAATCTAAGGGAACTATTCCTTTTCTATCACTTATTTTTTGGTGTTATTGATACTTATTTAACTAAATTAACACTGTTTACATATGCATAAATTAATTCATAACCTATTATATTATTCCCTTTTCTCTTATTTTCTTTTCACTTGGTTCATGAATCTTTACATCACACATATGAGTAATGTGTTTCTTGCATGTCCCTCTTTAAACCAGAATGCGTGCAGCCTACGATTCACCTTGTTCATGAACACTTGAATGTATAGATTCCCTTGTGCACACAAAATATTTTTTCATCTCACATGTGAGTTCATATGTTCATGCACTACCCCTTCCCTCATGGGTATTATTTGAAAGAGCGCTGTCATGGGCGCCCTCAAATGATTAGTATGATTTTGGGGTACTTAGGTGCAGCAGAGTGGCTGACCAAGGTCGTCTCTCAAAGGAGGAAGTGAATTAAAACAATTTTTAGAGGTATTCTAGAAGTAAAATAAAAGAGAATAAAAACACTACTTTAAAGGATGGGGGTGTTTGTTTATAGTTTATGAATCTAGAAGAAGTTTGCTGGAAGAAGATTGTATTTTTTTTTGTTTTTAGTTTTGAAATGAAGTTTGATTAAAATGACACAACAAAAAGATGTTTGTTTAGACAATATTTAAAAGACGCAATCGATCTAACTCTACCTCTTAAATCATTTATTAATCATTGTCATTTAAATTAATATTCACTTAATTATGATCCCTTAATTTTTTAAATCCCGAATCCTACAAGAATTAACTTTACCACGAAGATTGAAGTGAATTTAACCTTAGGCTAACTTCGGATCATGCAATCGCAGCACCCTGCTTTGATTGATGTTCTAAGATTAGCTTATGGTCAGTGGTAAATTAAGGCACATATCCACTCTGGAAATGAGGATTAATTGTGTTTAGGGATTATATTTTAACTCTACAAATTTATCTCGTGTGGTCTTGTATTACCGATTAAGATCGCGCTCTCACAATTTACAAAAAATCCTGACCTCGCGTGTTTTTGTGTGCATTGTTCAATTGCTTGCTTAGTTTCTTACAATTTAAAAACACAATTCATGGATCATATTAATTGAATTACAGTAGCTCATTGATTCAAAATAATTAAATGAAGAGGGTAGAAGATAGATCGATTACTAAAAGACTACTCTTCCATGGGTGGCGTAATCATCGTAGAAGCGTTTTGCATGTGCAAAGGTTTAAAATGGGTATAACCCAATAACGCTTCTACTCAAGAATTCCATCCCAATTAGGAAGATTAAGAGAAGAATAAATTTAAACAAAACAGAAGAAAAGAGAAGAAATAAAATAATAACAAAGAAGTTTATTACATAAACAAAATCATTACAACATGAAGGAGAAGAAGAAGGCTTCGTCGAAGGGATCCTTGCTTCAAGAGATACCCTTATTGAAATGGTTGGATAATTGGAGTGGATCCACTTCTCCTCTGCCCTCAACTTCCCAATGCACGTCCCAACCCCTCCAAATGAGAAAAACTCCAATTTATAGAGGGGAGGGGAGGAGAGGTTACAAGTGGTTTCAATTGTGAATGTGGAAATTCGGCCAAATATTTTATGCCAACTTGCACCGCCCATTTGACCACCGAAACGCATGAATTGGCCGGCCTTCCAGAAGGATAAAATGTGAGGATATGTGTCTTATATCTCCTCTCCATATTGTGGCTCAATACAGGCCCATATGAAGGAGTTATGGCCGAAATACATAAGCTTCTCCATTCTGGAGATCCCAGCCCAACTTTGACTTCATGGCCCAATTTCAACAACCAACTGAACTCTTTAGATCTAGTGTCCTCAATAAAAGTTGTAGATAATTAAGTTAGGAACACTGTTACAAAATTTCAATTTCAAATAATAAATATAAAAATATTTATTCTCGAAATACTACAATGCACTATTAAGGGTAAAACTGGAATTTTCACCAAATTTTCAAATGAATGATCAAATCCCAAATATTATATAAATAAACATATTTAACACAATGTGAGGAAATTATTTCATTTATTATCAATAAAATATTCAATAAAATAGTGTTTTATCAACTCCCCCACACTTACCCTTTTGCACACCTGGGCAAAACCTCATATCAAGTAAACATCAATATCAAATCAAAACCAATTTTAAAACACATATCTTTAAGATCAATCAATTTCAAACCAAGAATAAAAAAGATATCATGCCTCATAAAAACATTATTTCAATTTCTCCATTTATATCATTCAATATATTTCCACTTCATTTATCCGCCCATGCGCAAAACACTTACCTCACTTGAATTTTCTCTCATCACTCAAATATCAATTTTTTTTGCAATGTCTTTCTCATCCAAACTCATACAAGGGTCACCATAGGCTTGATAGATTCCTACATCGCTACCTGATGTGAGTCAAGGACATATGTTTATCATGAGGACTTTTCAGGGTTGTTCTGTGGCTTTCGGTTGGTAGAATTAAGATGTGAAAAACTCTGAGGCTGAATGAGGAGGGCTTGACTCTTTTGAAGCAAAATTGCATTAATCTAATTTTCACTTAAATATGGTCTTCTCTTCAATCCCCATAGTATCAATTCAGCTCCATCATCATGAAAATTCATGAAAGGTTTACACCATTCATCATTTCAGCATAAAAAATATCAATCTTCTCAAACATGATTTTCTTGAAAGCTCCAGATGGGCACAGCTTTCCACCTCAATTAGAAGCTCCAGAAAAGGCACAACTTCACTTGTCATGAAAGCTCTAGAAAAGGCACAGCTTTCAATATAATGACTTTCTTTAGCAGCAAAAACATCTCTTCAGAATTTAATTTTCCACCCAAAGTATCACAGAATGTGGTGGCAAAACCCAAGACAACTTCCCCCACACTTAAGCTCAACTAGATTATGCAATTTCACTTCCAGAGTTGGTTGGATAGGGAAAATTGGCTTGTAATGTGGCTTAACCTAACAGGTTGTGCATGGCTTCTAAGGGCTACAAGGATTAAATATTCAAGGTAGGCCATTATAAAAAAGGATTCATTGAAATAGGGGTTTTAATACCAAACAAATGCCTCAATCATTTAAACACAAGTACCTCAAACCCTCAAGTTTTGACAGGAATAGATCAAATTCTGGTTAAATCAAGTATGGTTTGGTTCTCTCAAGAAGTGAGGTGAATGTAAAGAATATGAAAATAATGGTTCAGAAGCCTCACAGGAAAGTGATTTCAAATTTAAAGACATTGATATGTGGCATGGGATTCAAAATTCGGTGTACTTTCCATGAAATTACTAAATATTTGAACTTGAAACAAAGTCATTTCAGCATTCATTTAAGCTTAGTTTCAAGGGGTAAATTGTTTCACTTATTGATATGGATTTAAAAATGGTGATGAGAATCATTTCAGCTCAAAAGTTTCAAAAACACACAGAAAATTGTAAAATAAAAACAAATTTTGAAAAACATACAATTTTTTTTGGTTTTCTTTAAAAACAGGAAAACAATTGAAATTACTAAACTAAAAGGTTCCCTCCCCCACACTTAAAATATTGCATTGTCCTCAATGTGAACCCATGAGATGATATATGCACATGAAATGCAGAATTTTTAAATAGGACAAATAATATAAAAGTGAAAGGGTTAGGAACAGCCTGATGTGATCAAGTGATGATGGGGTCATGCAGTGTGATAAAATCCACTACATCAGTAGGATGTCCCTCAATGTATCTCTTCAAACGTTGCCCATTGACTGTAAAGCTCCTTCCAGTGTCCTCTTGTGTGATCTCCACTACACCATAAGGAAAAACATTAGACACAATATAAGGACCTAACCATCTGGAACGCAACTTACCAGGCATCAACTTCAGTCGTGAACTATAGAGAAGGACTTTCTCTCCAACATGAAACTCCCTTTGATGGATCATTTTTTCATGAGCTTCTTTTGATCTTTCCTTGTAGAGCCTTGAGTTCTCATATGATGACAGTCGAATCTCCTCAAGCTCTTGAATTTGCAACTTTCTTTGAATTCCAACTTGGGCCAAATCCATGTTGCATTTCTTTATAGCCCAATATGCCCGATGCTCGACTTCCACAGGGAGATGACACACTTTCCCAAAAACAATCCGAAATGGGGACATACCAATGGGGGTCTTGTATGCTGTCCTATAAGCCCACAATGCATCATCCAAGCGCTTGCTCCAATCCTTCCTATTTGGCTGCACAGTTTTCTCCAAGATTTGTTTCAACTCACGATTTTAAACCTCAGCCTGGCCATTTGTTTGGGGGTGGTATGGTGTTGATGTTTTGTGTGTCACCCCATACTTTCGAAGGAGGGAAGCGAAATTTCTATTGCAAAAGTGTGTCCCTTGGTCACTGATGATGGCCTTTGGTACTCCAAACCTACAAAAAATTTGTGCTTTGACAAAGTCCACAACAACATGAGAATCGTCAGTCCTGGTGGCCTTGGCCTCCACCCATTTACTCACATAATCAACAGCAACTGAAATATACAAAAATCCAAATGAACTAGGAAAAGGACCCATAAAGTCGATGCCCCATACATCAAAAATCTCACAAAATAGTATGGGTTGTTGGGGCATCTCATGTCTCCTAGAAATGTTCCCAGTGTGTTGGCAACGAGAGCATGTCTTACAAAACAAATGGGCATCATGGAACAAGCTAGGACAATATAATCCAGAGTCTAAAACCTTCCTAGATGTCCGTTGGGGTCCAAAGTGTCCACCACATGCAAGTGTATGAAAGAATTGCAAAACAGACTCAAACTCATGATCAGGAATACACCTCCTAATGACTTGGTCACTACACATGCGCCAGAGGTACGGATCATCCCACACATAATACCTAGACTCACTTTTTAATTTTTGGACTTGATGCTTCTTCAAATTTACTGGGATTTCAGATCCAACAATGTAATTAACTAAATCAGCATACCAAGGATGCTTACCTGAGATGGTATAGAGATGCTCATCGGGGAAAGTGTCCCGAAGTGGTACCTGATCCAAGGTGTCATCCTCTAGTGTGTGAGTAAGCCTACTCATGTGGTCTGCCACCAAATTCTCTGACCCCTTCTTGTCCGTTATCTCAAGGTTAAACTCTTGAAGAAGGAGCATCCAACGGATAAGTCGTCGCTTTGCATCTGGCTTCTTTAGGAGGTACCTCAAAGCTGCATGGTCAGAAAAACCAACTACTTTAGAGCCCAATAAATATGAACGGAATTTATCTAAAGCAAATATGACAGCAAGAAACTCCTTTTTTGTGGTAGTGTAGTTTGATTGGGCTGAATCTAGCGTACTCGATGCATAGGCGATCACATGTGAACGTCCCTCCACCCTCTGAGATAAGACAGCTCCAACCGCGAAGTTGGAGGCGTCACACATAAGCTCAAATGGAAGGTCCCACCGTGGGGGCTGTATGATTGGTGGAGTGGTCAGACACTTCTTCAGCTCATCAAATGATACCCTGCATGAATCATAAAAATTGAAGTCAATATCTTTTTGAAGCAATCGAGATAAGGGTAGAGCGATCTTACTAAAATCTCTGATGAAGCGTCGATAAAATCCAGCATGCCCAAGGAATGATCGAACATCACGCACACATGTAGGATATGGGAGGGATGAAATAATGTCTACCTTAGATTTATCAACTTCAATTCCATGTTGTGAGACTATATGACCTAAGACAATTCCCTTTTCGACCATGAAATGACATTTTTCAAAATTTAAGACCAGATTCTTCTCAATACAACGATGCAACACATCACCCAAACTAGAGAGACATTCATCAAATGAGGACCCATAAACTGTAAAATCATCCATAAATACCTCCATACAGGTCTCAATGAAATCTGAGAAAATACTCACCATGCATCTCTGGAAGGTACCTGGGGCGTTGCAAAGTCCAAATGGCATCCTCCGGTAAGCAAAGGTACCGAATGGGCAGGTGAATGTTGTCTTCTCCTGGTCCTCTACTGCAATGGGAACCTGAAAATAGCCAGAAAATCCATCCAAGAAACAATAGTGTGTCTTCCCAGCTAGTCTCTCAAGCATCTGGTCAATGAATGGAAGTGGGAAATGGTCCTTACGAGTGGATTGATTTAGTTTCCTATAATCGATACACACTCGCCAACTGTTTTGTACTCTCACAGGAACTAACTCATCATTTTCATTTTTTGTAACAGTGAAACCAGTTTTCTTTGGTACAACCTGAACAGGGCTAACCCATTGTGAGTCAGAAATAGGGTAAATGATACCCGCCTCAAGTAATTTTTCAACTTCTTTCTTAACAACTTCTAGGAGGGTGGGATTAAGTCTCCTTTGTGGCTGTCTCACCGGTTTAGCCCCATCCTCCAAGAGAATCCTATGCATGCAAATGGAGGGGCTAATACCTGATATGTCGGCCAATGTCCAACCAATTGCCCTAATGTTATCTCTCAAAATATTCAAAAGTTTTTCTTCATGTTCAAAAGAGAGATTGTTAGCAATTATGACAGGTAATCTATCATCACTGAGCAAGTATGCATATTTGAGATTTGGGGGCAATGGCTTGAGTTCCAATGTAGGTGGGTGATGTATGGATGGAGAAATTGATGCAACAGACATATCTGCACAATGAAAATCAGTATCAGAATAAAAATCATCACAATCAGAGAATAAAGCACCAAATCCATCAGCATACTCAATAGCCATGTCATAATCAGAGTTCACATGATCAAAATCAGAATATGATTCCATTTCAAAATCAAATCTTAGAGAGTCTTGTTCCTTAAAAATGGGTGTAGAAGTATTCTTAGACATCAAACTAGAACCAATACTCATAATCTCCCTAAGCATAGGACAATCCAATTCCATGATGTTTTTTCTTGGTGGTTCAAAATGGGAGATAACAAAAGCAGAATGGTCCTCTGAGGGGTACTTCATGGAATCCATAACATTAAATATCACAACTTCATCTCCAAACTCCATGGAAAGTGTACCCTCATTTACATTTATGATAGTTTTTGCAGTTTTGAGGAAGGGTCTACCTAAGATAATGGGGGCATGAGAACTTACCTGATCATCCTCCATGTTAAGAACATAGAAATCCACTGGAAAGATCATGTCTCTTACCCGGACAAGTACATCCTCAAGGACTCCTGCTGGATATGCCGTAGCTCTATTCGCCAATTGCACCACTACTCTTGTTGGCTTCAACTCACCAACCTGCAAGGAAGAGAATACAGAGTGAGGCATCACATTTATGGAAGCTCCCAAATCACAAAGAGCATCAGAGAAGTGCAACTCCCCTATGGTGCATGGGATGGTGAATGTCCCAGGATCCTTGCACTTTGTTGGCATTGCTAGAGTTGGTGTAATGAGTGCTGAGACATTCCTTCCAAGGTTGATCCTCTCATTTCCCTTGAGCCCTCTTCGATTGGTACAGAGTTCTTTTAAGAATTTGGCATACCTTGGGATTTGCTTAATGGCTTCAAGTAGAGGAATATTGATCTCCACACGCTTGAATGTGTCCAAAACCTCCTTTTTCATTACTTCTTCAGCCATCTTCTTGGTTTGAACAACCCTGTTTGGAAAAGGAAGGGGTTTAGGAGGAACATCATCAATCTTTTTCTTACCTTTATCTTTCTCCATGGATTGCTCATCAGTTGGTATGGAATGCGGCTTCTCTGAAGTTGAGGTGAATCCCGGTGGAATGGTAGGTGAAGATGTATCGTTCATTTGCTTCCCACTTCTCAATGTGATGGCACTAACATTCCCCTTTGGATTTGGAGTGGGTTGGGAAGGTAGATTTCCAGAATTCTTACTCACAAGTTCATGGAGGGCGGTGGCAATCTGACTCATTTGAGTCTTCAACTCTCTCAGCTCCGAAACTTGACTCTTCAGCTCATTCTGTTGATTAAGAACAATTTGTTTCAAAAGATCATCAGTGTTAGAGTCTACCTTGTGTTGGATATTCCCTTGTTGCTGACTCGTTGATGTTTGAGCTTCGAATCTCCTTTGGGGCTGTTGGAAACCCTGTTGGTAAGGTGGAGGCTGTTGGAAGTTTGGTTGAAAAGGGGGCCTTTGTTGTTGTCCAGAGCCATACCTCATGTCCGCTAGATCTTTCCACCCTTGGTTGTATGTTGGATCAAACTTCTTTTGGGGATATGGTTGTTGTTGTTTCTGCTGAAATGGTCTCCCAGGGAACACTGCTGCACAATCTTCTGTTTCTTGGAGTTGTGGGCAACAGTCAGTCTGGTGGCTTGTCTCAGTGCAAATACCACAAGGCCTTGAAGGAGGGGGTTGGGATGTCTTTTGAGCCAATTCAATCTGCCTCACCATAGTTGTAAATTCTTCTAACTTAGTATCAATCAAATGACTTTCAAGAGAAGAAGGACTTACTTGATGTACTCCTCGAACATGTGGTGTACCTCTATCACCGAATTGTTGAGAGTTTTGGTCCATTTTGTCGATCAATGCTCGTGCATCTACTGGTGTCTTGTCCACCAATGCTCCTCCAGCTGCAGCATCCACCATGCTCCTCTCCATGGGTGTGAGTCCTTCGTAGAAGTATTGGATGAGGAGTTGCTCACTGATTTGGTGATGTGGGCAGCTTGCACACAACTTCTTGAATCACTCCCAGTACTCATACATTGACTCCCCTTGTGCTTGCTTGATCCCTGATATCTCCTTTCGAATGGATGTGGTCCTTGATGCTGGAAAAAATCTCTGCAAGAAAAGACGTTTCAAATCGTTCCAACAAGTTACATCTTCGGGTTGTAAATAATACATCCAATCTTTTGCAGCTCCATCAAGTGAGAATGGGAATGCTCTTAATTTAATTTGATCTTCAGAAACATTTCTTGTTTTTAAAGTTGAGCAAACCACATTAAATTACTTAAGGTGTTTGTTGGGATCCTCACCAGATAATCCATGAAACTTTGGAAGAAGGTGAATTAATCCAGATTTCAATTCAAAGTCCGAGTCGAGATTTGGGTATGCAATTCAATTTGGTTGATAGTTAATATCAGGTGCAGCCAATTCTCGAATGGTTCTATTAATTTCATTTCCATTATTTCCAGCCATTGGTTCTTGTTTTATGGTTGAATTTGAATTGCTTCCAATTTCAATGTTCTGATATTGGAGTAATTCTCCAACTGGTTGAATGTTGAAAATTCCCGTAGACTGAGAATGTCTGATTCGTTCCCTAAGGCTACGTTCAATCTCAGGGTCAAGATCTAAGAGATCTTCGGGATTAGTTCGAGTCATAGATCAAATAAAAATGAAAAGAAAGAAGGTGGACCATAGTAAAATAAAAATGAGAAGTTTGAGTTGATGGTCCAAAGAGAAGTAGAAGAAATTAAAAGAAGAAGAAGAAAAATCAGATTGGGTAAAGAAGGAAGGAAGAATAGAGAAAGAGAATAAAATGTAAGATAAAATAAATACCTCTAATTGGTTGAAATAATTACTTGCCTCCCCGGCAACGGCGCCAATTTGAAAGAGCGATGTCGTGGGCGCCCTCAAATGATTAGTATGATTTTGGGGTACTTAGGTGCAGTAGAGTGGCTGACCAAGGTCGTCTCTCAAAGGAGGAAGTGAATTAAAACAATTTTTAGAGGTATTCTAGAAGTAAACTAAAAGAGAATAAAAACACTAATTTAAAGGATGGGGGTGTTTTTTTATAGTTTATGAATCTAGAAGAAGTTTTCTGGAAGAAGATTGTATTTTTTTTTTGTTTTTAGTTTTGAAATGAAGTTTGATTAAAATGACACAACAAAAAGATGTTTGTTTAGACAATATTTAAAAGACGTAATCGATCTAACTCTACCTCTTCAATCATTTATTAATAATTATAATTTAAATTAATATTCACTTAATTATTATCCCTTAATTTGTTAAATCCATAACCCTACGAGAATTAACTTTACCACGAAGATTGAAGTGAATTTAACCTTAGGCTAACTTCGGAACATGCAATCGCAGCACCCTGCTTTGATTGATGTTCTAAGATTAGCTTATGGTCAGTGGTAAATTAAGGCACATATCCACTCTGGAAATGAGGATTAATTGTGTTTAGGGATTATATGTGAACTCTACAAATTTATCCAGTGTGGTCTTGTATTACCGATTAAGATCGCGCTCTCACAATTTACACAAAATCCCGACCTCGCGTGTTTTTGTGTACATTGTTCAATTGCTTGCTTAGTTTCTTACAATTTAAAAACACAATTCATGGATCATATTAAGTGAATTACATTATCTCATTGATTCAAAATAATTAAATGAAGAGGGTATAAGATAGATCGATTACTAAAAGACTACTCTTCTATGGGTGGCGTAATCATCGTAGAAGCGTTTTGCATGTGCAAAGGTTTAAAATGGGTATAACCCAATAACGCTTCTACTCAAGAATTCCAGCCCAATTAGGAAGATTAAGAGAAGAATAAATTTAAACAAAACAGAAGAAAAGAGAATAAATAAAAGAAGAACAAAGAAGTTTATTACATAAACAAAATCATTACAACATGAAGGAGAAGAAGAAGGCTTCGTCGAATGGATCCTTGCTTCAAGAGCTACCCTTATTGAAATGGTTGGAGAATTGGAGTGGATCCACTTCTCCTCTGCCCTCAACTTTCCAATGCACGTCCCAACCCCTCCAAATGAGAAAAACTCCAATTTATAGAGGGGAGGGGAGGATAGGTTACAAGTGGTTTCAAGTGTGAATGTGGAAATTCAGCCAAATATTTTATGCCAACGTGCACCGCCCATTTGACCACCAAAACGCGTGAATTTTCCGGCCTTCCAGAAGGATAAAATGTGAGGATATTTGTCTTCTATCTCCTATCCAAATTTTGGCTCAATACAGTCCCATATGAAGGAGTTATGGCCGAAATACAGAAGCTTCTCCATTCTGGAGAGCCCAGCCCAACTTTGACTTCATGGCCCAATTTCAACAACCAACTGAACTATTTAGCTCTAGTGTCCTGAATAAAAGTTGTAGATAATTAAGCTAGGAACACTGTTACAAAATTTAAATTTCAAATATTAAATATAAAAATATTTATTCTCGAAATACTACAATGCACTATTAAGGGTAAAACTGGAATTTTCACCAAATTTTCAAATGAATGATCAAATCCCAAATATTTTATAAATAAACATATTTAACACAATGTGAGGAAATTATTTCATTTATTATCAATAAAATATTCAATAAAATAGTGTTTTATCATTATTCCACTCAAAATCGCACAAGTCCTCAGGGCTTCTTCAACAATTTTACATGTGTGAATTATTGTGCACACTACCCTTCTTCAAACAATCTCCTTATTCACTAAATGCGAACCAACAAATAGTATGGCTACAATGTGTAACCAGATGGTGTTTACCTTCATGAATGTGACATGTCACATTTATTCTTCATCTATGAGGATCAATACTCTTCCATGCACATGATTTATGGTTCTTTGGGAAGTACTATGGGTTCATGAGACTCAAGCACTAACTTGTAGATATCTGAAGATCTCCACAAACCCAAATGGTTTTGGGGATCTCAGTTCATTATAAAGGCAAGGGAGACACAATGTGTTGTCTCCTTGATGTGTGAAGCATTGTTCTTCTCAAAGCACAATCAGGAGTGCAATGCACTTTTCAAAAGCTTAAAAGATCCTCTCTTGATAAATCCAAAAGTCTTGAGGATATTTTCTTCCCTTTGTGAAATTAATGCTCAAGGAGATGCTCTGTTTTTTAAAATGATAGATCTTGGGAACAAGGTAGCATCAACTCTCTTAGTCTCAAGGCATCTCCTTTTTTAAGATTGGATCAAATCCTTTCACCGCGTGCAAATCACCTGAGATATTCCATTTAAATACCATGATTAAATTGGATGAGATCCTCTCTTTTAATAATTGAGATCATCAGATTTAATATTTTCAAAACCGAGTGTCAATATATAGAGGATATCATGGATATTTATTTTTTATAATTAGTTCCCTTCTAATCGTGTGCATGCATGCGAGATTGCACGAATCTTGTTTTGAATCCATGCTCGAATCCACATGGACTCAAAAAAATTGTTTTCCATGACTAAACTTCCTCTTAGAGATATTGGCATGCATACAAAATGTATGTTTCTTGCGTGATCTTAGTTCGATCAACCAGTCTTCACGATGTCCCAAAGATATGGCATGGTGGTCTAGACTTGGTTCTTCATCATCTCTGGTGGACTGTAGTGTCAACAAAGAGCACTGGAGGAGGAAGACGATGATGTGGTTTAACCAGAAACCATTAGATCTTCAAATAGATAATGTTCAAATGCCTGACGTGTGGATTTATTTGATGAGAGTTTTTATATTTTGGGGTGTAGATGGGATGGATAGAGAGGATCAATTACATGTTTTTATGTTATGAATAGTACACATATTTTTTCCCACATCAAAGCTAAGATGTGGGTGGCGTGTGGTATAACAATCAATGAACTCCTCCCTTATCCTAGATTACTACCACTCCCTCCCCAGTACCTCCCTTTACCATGTTCTTTGCGGCCGCACATTTCACCCACCCAATTCATTGGATTTGGACCAATCTCTGCATAGGCCTATACACACCACGACCCTACTGCTTGCGAGCTGGCTCGACTATCCTTCCACTGGGCACTGTAGACTTTGTCCAGCATGAGCCTCGAGTTAAGGATTCCAGGTAGCTTGTGGGTTGGCCCAATTTTTTATTTCAATCCCATAAATATTAGTGTTAAAAAATGTCAACATGAAATGAAATGCATGAAAACTTAGTAAATCAATGTCCATGCAAAGACACCCATCCTCTTCTATTTATTCTTGAAATATCTATACTTTAGTCAAGTCACATAATTATTTTACATTTCACATGATCACACTTAGAATAATCAATAATCCTTATTGGATGATACTTCAATGTTTAAAACACTATGTTACCTTAGACACAAGTTCATTGAACATAGGATCATTGCATCAATCGTCTAAATTGTCACCATGAATAATTTCCCAATTCTTCATTTGTTATTAATCCTTCATTTTTACAAATATGAAAAATAGTTGAAAAAAATTAAAAATTCATACACAAAGTGGTACCAACAATATACCCCCTTTTATTTTTTTTGAAATACTTCAATGTTCTCACTCAAATGAATGTGTCAATATCAATCTGAGAATCTTACCTCTCCCATTCACTTATTTCTCTCCAAAAAACAATCATTTCACTTGTCTCCCCCTTATTAAAATGAAATAAAATTTTTATGGTAGAGAGTATATTAGTTCATACTTAAGAAGCATGCCATCAATAGTTTCACTCTATTTATACATGCATAATTCTTGGTGTAGAAAACACGAGGATTTTATTTATACAACATGTTTGTCCATTATTTATGGATCATGATACCTTATGATATGAGAACACATATGCGTATCTTCATGTATTTTTCAAATTCATTATATGATAAGGAAAAATGTTATATTAAATAATAAATAGGAAACTTCTACCCCAACTTTAACAATTCGATCAAAAACATTCATGTGAAATATGAATTATAAGTGGCCTTTGGGAACATCCATTCTTCTTATGTCACCGATTACTTCAGTTTCTCCTCCTTTATAAGAAAATATTTAATTCGGGTAACTAAGGATGAGTGATTAAGGAATGAATTTCCTTTTCTAATGACGTAATCTTCAAACACTGTTCATTGTAATTGAATTTGATACCAACTGAAGTTGATAATAATTTAAATAATAACTCTAGAAACTTCTTCATGTGCTCTCCCTCAAGGGAACACTTCTTATCACTAATTGTCATGTTCTCCCCATGAGTTCTTGATTCACCTTAAATTCCTTGTAATATAAAATCAAACACAATACAAAATGAGTTTTAGAGAATAAGGAATATCCTCCTTGCATCATCAATGTGGGTAGTTCGGTTGAAATTATTTTATCAACCCACATGATCCATTTTTTATACTCTTCACACTTTCACATTTGATCATCAATTCTTATTTTTGTTGGGTGGGTCATATAACATATTCAATTTCTTTGTGCGTGATCCTTCTTTGTTCAAGATATTTCAGAGCACTCGAATCTCTTGGTGTAACATTCATCTTCTTAAGAAATTCTTCTTGAGCTATTAAAAATGAAATGAAATTTTTAACAGAGTGACCATCCTTATTGAACCCTACACATAGAATATTTTTATCTTCATGTGAAATAATTTCATTTAATTTTCCACTATCCTTAACTTGTGCATCATCAGTTGTTCGAATTTATTCCAAATCTTCTAAATCATCAAGTTTGGATCTTCTAAATGGTCTCTTCTGAGTGTTATCCTTCTTGGTAGTTATTTTGGATGGACCACCCTTCACCTTGTTTTATTTAGAATCCAAGGTCTACTCTCATTTCCTTCTTGAAACTTCTTGAGAGAATTTTGTTTTATAACATTCTTTTGATTTCTTCGCAAGGATGTATCATATTTATTATCAAAATTTTGTTATTTTGTTTTCTTATCATATTTGGATGCATGTTGAGATGAACATGCACCATCCGTGTGATCACTTCCATTGCATACATCACATATTTTCTCAATAATTCTATGTTTGTGTGTAGTATACAGATGTGTCTAGATCTATGGATGTTTCTTCTTCCTCTCTGGATTTCTCCCCTTGATATGGGCTTCCTTTATTCAATTATATTTAAGGTATTTTACCAATAATACAATGCAAAATGCCCCAATCTATTGAAGAACCAACATTGACCAACAAATATTGACTTTTTGATATCTTCTGTATTTGATTTCTGGGAATTATTATTGATGTGTAGTGATCTTGTTAGGAAACACCTTCCACATTATTCTCACTATCCACCCTATCCTTGGTTATAGGTAACTCATCACCTTTCCTCGTCTATTCTTGTTTATAATTTTTCTTCCACCCTACACATTATATAGAAACAAATTTAGAAACACTAGTGTAAGGTGGTATAGATGGTACATATTCTTTCTCAGCTTCTTGTGATGGATCATTGAGTAAAGTCATTAACTAATTATCACATGTTGGATTTAATTCACCCTTATAATCATTTAGTCAACATTGATTACCAATAACAATTGTTTCAATATTTTTTGTTTTCTCAATATGTGTATTCTAATTTTTGACCAACTAAAATTCCATTTCTATACATTTAATTTTCAGGATGATTTTCTGATCTGTAGTAGTAGTCATCTTCTCTTCATCGTCTATCTTTAATCTTTCAACTTCAGCTTCATGGAACTTCAAATTATTTTGTAACAACGAGTTGTGTTCTTTGATATTCTTCGAATTTTCTTCCAAATACAACTCCTTGACATTAGTGTTCTTTGTCATCTCATAATTAGGTGCATCAATTTTCTCTTAGAGAGTTATGTTGACTACCTCCTTTTATTCTATTCTTTGGTCCACTTTGAGGAACTCATTTCAAATCCCATCATTGTTTCTTTAAGGGATCCAACTTTGATGGAGATATTAAAACATTAAAAATTATATCTTGTAAGACCTTATCCAAAACAACATTTTATTATTCTTGTTAGGAGATATATTTTTGCATACATTTAAATACTCCACAAATGAGGGATGTACTTTCTTTTGGAATGATATGTAGAATAATTCTTAATATATCAACTAATAATTCTTGAGAGGTTGTAGATTGATCATCGCCACTTGTGATAACATTTTGATCACGAGAATAATTTTCAAATGTACTAACACATACCTACAGATCACGAGAGGTAGGAATTTCTTCTACCATATTGGAGGGAACTTGAGCCACCTTCTCAATACTTTCCATGCTGAATATGTCTTCATTGTCATCAAGGTATGGAGAACCAGATACTTCCTCTTCTTTAGATATGAGGGAATTATTCTTCAATGTTCTATTGTCCTTCTATTTCCTATTCCCCATGGAAATGGTAGATATAGTATTCTGTTCAGAAAAAACATAATATTCAATGCAACAAAATTTCATTGATTAATCAAGAAAGAAACTTAACTATGTAAAATATAATAACTTCACTATAAATAATCCAAAAGAGATGTGCCTAGCTCTGATATCAATTTAGAGGACCATTTTGTAATATAACTAACATTAATAGGAGTGAATCAGTGTTGGGGACATTTTAAACTAGTTCAAACATTTTGTCCTTATACCTCCTGACCCGTTAGGTTCTTTATTATCTTATTCTCTTTTAACTATCTCATGAAATAATAGAATGATTTAGAAATATGCCGACAATATTTTTACAAGGTTCACTACTCAATAATATAAGATACATCCTTTCTATTAATGGGAATAACTAGTGCATGGATTATCCACTATAATGTGATTACTGTTACATTGGATTGGCTAGGGAAACAATCCTCTATCTTGTGTGATTCCCTATACTTTGGATGGGGAAGAGAAATAATCCACTTCATGTATTGGTGATGACCTAGTCCAACTTTTAGTTTCCTTGTTGTTCCATTATACTACCTATGGAGATAGTCTCATTCCTTAAATAAAAGGGAGGTTCTGCTCTTGATATTCTTTATTTATATTCACATAGTTACTTGAAAAGCAATAGGTAAGAAACTCTCCTTTCTTCTTCTCTCGTCTTCTCTAGTGAAAAAACAACAGCACCAATTCTTCTTCTTCTTCTTCTTATTCTTATATGAAACAACAAAATGTAATAGCACTTCTTTATTTTCTTGGAATGAATCAAAAATCAATTGTGATAATTCCAAAACTAAATATTAGCTTACATGGAATCATCTGAATAAATTCTTCTCCATTATTCATTCATGTATGCATGTGATCATGCATGTGACATTCAGTAGAACTCATTATTTTCAATCACTTCTTATTGGTGAAGTGTATTCTTATTAAAATAAATTGCACCCTTTTAGATATGCATTCATGAATGCATCACATCCTCTCTTAGTCTCATTTCTCTTCTTTTCTTTGTACTTTGTTTAAGAGTCTTTACATCGCACACATGAGGTCATGTGTTTCATACATGTTCTTCTTCAAACTCGGATGGATGAAACCCACGATTAACCTTGATTTTCAATATTTGAATGGATGGACTAACTTGTTAACACACTATCTTTTTCCTTCTCACTTATGATTTAATGTGTGTATGCACTACCCCTTCCCTTCTGGCTCTTCTTCTTTTTCTCACAATCACACTAATCCTCAGGCTTCATCAAACAATGAATATTCATGTATGAATGTGTGAATTGTCATTCTTAAAAAAAATTTCTTATTCACTAAACACATACTAGAAAAAACATATATGTAATGTGTAACAAGAGGGTGTTTACCCTCATGAAGGCCATTCGATCACAGTTCTTATAATTTATTGAGAAGAACCGCTCATCCAAACATAGGATGTGTGGTGGTTTGCGAAGTTTAGTGGGAGCATGAGACTCATGCATTTCCATGAAGATCTATGAATATCATTATGAACAATAATGGCTTTTAGGATCTCAGTTAATCATGAAGGAAATGGTTATGAGATGCGCTCTCCATTTTCTCTGAGGATTTTGGTTCCTCATGAAGCAAAATAGAGAGTGAAATGAATTTCTCTAAGGCCTACTGGGTCCTCTCTTCATAGGGGAAGAAGGATTGAGAATATTTTCTTTCTCTTTGAGAAAAATAATCTCAAGTAGATGATATTTTTCTTAAAATAAGAGCTCATAAGAATAATGGGGCAGCATCACTCTCAATATCATGGTTTCTCCTTTTATAGGAATGGATCAAAGCCTTTCATAGCGTTCAAATCCTTTGAAATATTCCATTCAAATATCTTCAATGAATCAGCTGATATCCTCTCTTTGAATAAATGAGATCGTCGATATTAATATTTTCCAACCGCATGTAAAGATATACCATAAATGGAGGTCATTTCCTTTTTCATATTAATTCCCTTTAGATCCTATGCATTCATGAAATATTTTCTAGATATCATTTTGAATCAATACTCAAATCCACATGGCCTCAACAACATCATTTTCCTTGACCGAACATCCCATTCGAGATATTTTCATGCATGCAGAACATATGTTTCATGCACGATCTCGATCTGATCAACTAGTCTTCATGAGGACACAATGATAAGGAATGGTGGTCTATATGTGGTTCTTCATCATCCTTGGTGTGTAGCAGCATTGATGGCGAGCACTAGAGGAGGAAGACGATGACGCGGTTTAACCAGAAACAGTGAGAGCATCGAACAACTCATGTTCAAATGCAAAAGGAATGGATTGATCGGATTGGATTGATAGTGGTGAATAGATCAGAAGACATGGATTGTATTGATGGTGAGGATCACTCCCATGTTTTTAAGTGATGAATAGTTCCCTTATGTTTTGGTTTCACCTTGAGAATAGGATGTATGTTGTGTGTAGTATAACAATCCAAGAGCTCCACCCTTAGCCTAGATTACTCCCCCTCCCCCATGGTATTCCCTCATATCATTTTCTCTACGGGTGCACTCTGTGCCCCCCTCTTCATGCGCTTTGTTATAATCTATGCACGAGAATATACACGGCCTAGGTCTACCTATTTTGGGCTAGCTCGACTGGCTTCTCCTTGGGCGCGATCGACTTTTTCCCACATGAGCTAAGTGTTGATGCTACCTAATAGCTTGGGGATGGACAATTTTCTTAAGTAAATACCATAAAAAATAGTACTATAATAAATGTTTATATGAAATGAAATGATTTACCACCTAGTAAATCAATGTCCATGCATGGCTATAAATCTTCTTCTCTTTATTATCTCATCTTCTATACAACATACAAATCACATAATTATTTTACGTTTTCCATTATCACACATAGAATTTTTAATCATCCTCAATGGATGATACTTCAATGTTAAAAACATTGTGTCACCTTTGACACAAATTATTTGAACTTAGGATCAATGCATCAATCATCTGAAATTTCACTTAGAATAATTTCTCAATTATCCATTTCTCATCACTCCTTCATTATGACTAGTATTGAAAACTATTGAAAAAAAATACAACTTCATACACAATGTGGTCCTAGAATTTCCAATTTTAATTAATAAATGAGTTGTCAAAAAAAAAACTCCTAAGGGAAGTATCATTGTAACAATGATGCCGCAATCAATCCCCTTTATGATTGATAAATATTATTTTGTTTCTATTCTTATCATCATATGTATTATGGAATTTGATATAATTCTTGGTATGTATTGGATTTAAAATTATGATTCAAAAATACATCATAATAATTAGGAAGTTACACTTTTTTAGAATTATGTAGAGTCCCTTATCATTAGAGAAGAAACCTCACAATCTAAGTATTATCTAGATACACCCCCCAGTGTCTCTTCTAAGTTAAATTCTTCTGTAGAAATAGAAACTAATATCTATCGGTGGAGAATGAAATATTCATACTGGGTATATACCTATTTTTGAAGAATATATTGATGTATTTATAAAGGATTTTTAGGGACATCCACTGTAGTGTAAAATTTAGTTTTCATTTGATTGAACTCCTGGTGCAAGGCCTATATCAAAGACCTTTTATAATGCCCATATTGGAAATAGTGGAGAAAAAGATAATACTATATAAATTGGGTGATAAAGGATTTATTTGTCCTAGTGTTTCTCTATGGGGATACCAAGTTATCTTTTTCAATAAGAATGATGGATTCATGAGGTTATGTATAGACTATAGGAAAACCCAATATATTATAATTAATATGAAGTATCATATTCTTCACATTGTTGATTTATTTGATCAGATTCACAGAGAACAATATTTTTCAAAGATTGACCTTCAATATGGATATCATCATTTGTGTTTGAGGGATGAAGTTATTCTTAATACATCATTTTTAACTAGGTAATGGAATCACAAGTTTATTGTAATGCCTTTAGGACTGACTAATGTACCCTATGTTTTCATGGACATATTGAATATAGTTTTCAAGGAATATCTTGATGAATTTTATATGATATTTGTTGAGGATATATTGGTATACTACAATGAATATTAAGATCATGATAATCAATTTCGAATTATTCTGAAGACTCTTAGAAGAAATGAGTTATTTGGGATGTCAAGAACGTGTGATTTTAGGCTTCAAATGGGTTATTTTTTTGAAATATTGTCTCTAAGGATGGAATATTAGTTGATCCTATGAAGATAAAGGATTTTGAAGAATAGAATACACCAATGATCATGACCTAGGTACATAGTTTTACTAGTTTAACATGTTATTATAGGAGTTTGATTCATAATAATTCCCAATTAGCTAACCCGTTAACCAAGATTAGATTTAAAGGGGTTATGATTATACAGACATAAAGATGTGAAGAATATTTTGAAGAATAAAATAGGATATCAGTAAATTCTCTGATCCTGACTGTACCATTATAAAATTGTGGGTTTTTGATTTATAGTGGGGAATCAAATAATAGATTTGGATGATTTTTTTGGAAATGTGAAAGAGTAATTACTAATGGTTCAAGGTAGTTAAAAACCAATACACATAACTATCTAACTCATGGTCTATATTTGGATGGAGTAATATTTTCTATAAATATATGGATACATTATCTATATGATGAATTTATTAAGGTATATATGGACAATAATATTTTTTAATTTATCGTCTCATACAAAGAACATGACATAAAGAAAATAAAATGGCTCAAGCTACTCAATGATTATTATTGTTCAATACACTGCCACCCAAAAAAGTCAAATAGAGTAGAAAATTATTTTAGTATAAAGGTTAAAGGAGTTGTGGAAAAATTGAGGATTAAAAATGATCTTGTGTACTTCGATCTAAAAAATATTGATATTGGAATTATCAAGGAATGTGAAGAATAATTACATTGTCAACTATCATCCCTACAATCTTTATTATAAAGGATGAAAAGGTCTCAGTGTAATGATTACAAAAATCAAAATCAAATTAATTATCTAAATTATTAGAAGTTTACAGACTCGTCTATGAGGATGGAATTATGATATTTTCTAGGAGGCTATGTGTTCCCTATTTTCCTTATTTAAGAAGGGAGTTATTGGATGATGCTCATAACTCTAATTTCTTTATACACCCTAGTAGAACAATGATGTATTGAAAAATGAAAGAACATTTCTGGTGGGATAATATAAAAGAATAAAATTTTAATTATATATCAATATGTTTAGTCTATCAACATGTGAAGGATAAAAACAACATCCTTGATGTAACACACCCAAATGATAAAGGGTTAAATGACTAAATGATTTGACTTGTGTCAACAAGGTGCACCTTCCTTTTCGGGAGCCTACCTGATTAGAACTCCACAGTTAAGCATGCATGGCATGGAGTAGTGATCATGATGGGTGACCTTCTGGAAAGCTTCTCAAGGTGTGCGTGAGTGAGGAAAAAACACACTGGAAAGGACATGTGTTGGCCTGTTGGGGCTGTTATTAGTTAGATAACCCATTCAGGAATGTGGGTGGGAACTTTGGTGGGGCCCACATGTCTGTGGGGAAACTGGTGGGTGGGTCCTAGTTGTCACATTTAGTATCAGAGGAATCAGTTCTACCGCAGAACTTAGGACTCTGATATTTCTTTTCTATGAAGTAATATTGTTAGGCGTATTGAGTGTGGTTTTCAGTTCATGGAGTCCAGTGTTTGTGCGGCGGCCGATGTATCCATACACCAGGACCCTGACTTCTAATTTCCAAATCAGTACATGAAAACACTAATTGTGTGTGTGTTTTCAAAATTTTTCTTTAAGTTAGCTCAACTAGGTCAGCTCACCAGGTATAAAGTTTGACCTCCTAAGAAGTTTATCATGGTGTATGTGAGTGAGAATCAAACACAGTGGAAAGTACATGTGTTGGCATGTGGGGACTGTCATTAGTTAGATAACCCATTCGGGAATGTGTGTGGGACCTTGGGTGGGGCCCACGTGTCTGTGGGGCAACTGGTGAGTGGGGCCCAGTTTCCACATTTGGTATCAGAGGCGTCAGTTCTACAGCAGAACTTAGGAATCTGATATTTCTTTTCTGTGAAGCAATAGTGTTAAGAATACCGAGTGTGGTTTTCAGTTCACAGAGTCCAGTGTTTCTGCGGCAGCCGAAGTATCCATACACCAGGACCCTGACTTCTAATTTCCGACTCAGTACACAAAAACACTGAATGCGCGTGTTTTTTCAAAAAATTTCTTTAATTCACCTCAACTAGGTTATCTCACCAGGTATAAATTTTGACCGTGTCACATCTTTTCAGGATGCCTCAACATAGACTACCAGTTAGAGTTCCAAGAGAGTACTCGATGACAGCCCACCGAGCGACGTGGATCCGGTGCATGGCCCTCTAACTTTGTTGGCACCTTCAGGTGGTGTACCAATGACACCACCACCCATTGGGAAGCAGATGCCACCAGCCGCACTGGCAGACAGTGCACACCGACTGAGCGTGTTGTACGAGTTCCAGCAGTTGAGGCCTATGAGGTTACGAGGCAGACAGATTCCCACATAGCTGAGGGTTGTCTGGAGGTGACTGCTAGTGTTTTCCAGTGAGTGACCATGAGGTTGGTCCGAAATGTGATGAGGCTTCGGTACGTGGGATATTGCCTGAGATTGTACCTTCAGGTAGTGTGTTAGCTATATTACAGCCTTTTGGTCAGTAGTTACAACCGATGGTACCGGTAGATGACACAAGTAGGATTAGTGCCTTACACGTGTTTCGGCATCAGATACCCCTTAGGTTCTGGGGCTATCATGACTCGCTAGTGTCTAAGGACTGGCTTGAGGAGGTAGCTGAGAGTTCCCTAGAACTTCTATAGCTTCATCAGGATGACATGTCGGTATTTGAGTATTCATTGAGGCATACCGATCATTCCTAGTACTCGATGATTACGATACGATCAGTGGTTTAGGACTCGAACTTCTAAGCAAGGTGTGCGTAAATTATATCTGAGCCAGCAAAATTCCTATATGCATTCCTAAATATGTTATAATGCTAGAGATAACCTATGTGGTTGAATGTTCTTTGGCTGAGCAGATACATCCAATGAATGTTAGCAGTGGGAAAGTAGGAAACTGGAACCAGTCTCAGAGACTTGAGCGTGTAAAAATGTTTCAGGAAGAGGAAATGTTAAGGACAGATTAATCTGCAGGGCAGCAGATGTGGAAGTAGAACTAGGAGAGCAGAATGAGGTGTTGAACATTTCGACATGTTACAACCACCCAACTTTGTAGTCCCCACTAGGCTCAGGGAGATGGAGGGAAGGGGAAGAGAATAGCTACATGCGGTCAAGCAGTGTGACCCAAGGGATCTAGAAATGATTTGAGGTACGGTCTGTGTCTACTACTAGCTTCCGTATCAATAGACATAGTAACCAATCATTCCTTCCTTCCATGAATGTTGTCCCAGACCTAGAGTTTCCGGTTAAACCATTGACTTGACCCTCATGTCTGGAGATACCTTTGGGAGGAGACTTGATAATCACACATACACCAACAGTGTGATATGACCCTTGAGGTGATAGTTTTGGTTGGAACCTCTTTGTGGTAGCCTCGATGCCTTACGACGTTAGTTTGGGTATGGACTGGGAAACCATAGTTCATACACAGATTGACTATATTAGGCAAAAATGTTGGGGTTTATCTACAAAGTTGGGATGGGGTTTTCCTTGGTTGGAGAAAAGGAAAACCCGGGCAGCACAGGATGGAATCATGCATAAGAGGGTGCAATCAATCACTCACGAGTCGACTAGACTTACCTTTGTGCCAGAATTCTCTAGAGTTGCAGCACCACTATCAGCTTTGGCGAAGAAGGGGAAACCCTCCGTGTGTTCAGAGAGATTCCATCAGAGCTTTCATAAGCTGAGGCAGAGGCTGACTAGTTCCCCAATCTTCAGGCTTCCATAGGAAGGCGTAGGGTACGTAGTTTATTGCGATGCATCAGGGAGCGGACTCGGATGTGTCTTGATGCAGGAGCGAGCAGTGATCACATATGGTTCTCGTTAGCTGTGATAGAATGAGCAGAAATACACTACCTATGACCTGGAGTTAGCAGCAGTGGTCTTCACCTTGAAGACGTGGAGGCACTATTTTCTGGGTGAACATTTTATCGTGTACTCTGATCACACGAGTCTTAGGTATATCTTCTCTTAGAAGGACCTGAACTTGAGATAGCAACATTGTCCTGAGTTACTCCAGGACTATGACTTCGAGATAGTCTATACTCTTGGGAAGGTGAACGTTGTTGCAGATGCGCTTAGCAAGACGACTGGTATACAGCTACTAGGAGAGGCGACATAGCATCTTGTATCCTTACATATATCCTTTGTGTATAGACATGGAGAATCCTTCCTATTGTCTCTTATGGTCACTCCCCCGATTCTTCAGTGAGTCAGAGAGGCAAAGCATGGGGATGCTATCTCAGAGACACGATGTGCTCAGATATCCATAGGGCAGACACCTGATGGATTTTCTGAAGGTGGGGAGAACGTCATCCTTTTCCGAGGACATACCTTGGTACCAGTTGCATTTCAAGAGGAGGTGTTGAGGGAGTTCCACACATCCCCTCTAGCGGTACATACAGGAGTGGAGAAGAAGTACCAGGACCTTCGATGACAGCACTAGTGGCCTAGTATAAAGAAGGAGGTAGTGGAATTTGTTTCTTGATGCCTCACTTGTTAGCAAGTGAAGGTGGAGCACCAGGTACCAGCAGGCTTGGTTCAGCCCATAGAGGTCCCATAGTAAAAGTGGGATGGGATTTCCATGGACTTCGTGACGGATCATCCACGTACATCCTAGGGTCATGACTCAATTTGGGTGATCGTTGACCGACTCACCAAGTCGGCCCACTTCCTACTAATCAGAGAGTAGGGTTCAGTAGAGATCTTGGGACGCCTTTATGTGCTGAAGATTGTACATTTACATGGAGTGCCTTATTCTATTGTCTCCGACTGTGACACATGGATTACGTTCGGGATATGGAAGGGGTTGCAGGAGGATTTCGGGACACAACTTCTCTTGAGCACCACCTTCCATCCTTAGACAGATGGTCAGACTGAGCAGATCATTCAGACCCTGAGGACATGCTACATGCATATGTCCTCGACTTCGGTCGCAGCTGGGAGGATCCCTTTCCTTTGGTGGAGTTTTCATATAACAACAGCTATCACTCCACCATCGGTATGACACCCATTAAGGCCTTGTATGTGCAACCTTGCTGATCACCTTTCTGCTAGACTGACCCAGGGGAGTCATCACTAGTGGGACCAGAGATGGTACGAGCTTCTACAGATAAGGTAAAGATCATCTATGAGCAGATGAAGACTACACAGAGGAGGCAGAAGTCGTATGCTGATAGGAGACGGAGACCTCTGGAGTTTGAGGATAGCGACCACGTCTTTCTACAGGTCTCACCTCGATGAGGTCTACGGAGATTTGGCCGAGGCGGCAAGTTATCTCCGAGATTCAGCGGACCTTTCCAGGTTCTCAGTAGAGTAGGCGAGGTGGCCTACCGCCTGGCTCTTCCACCTCAGTTGCACTGGGTACATGACGTTTTCCATGTATCTCAACTGAGGAGATGCGTGAATGACCCTTCACACATCATCGACCTTGGAGAGCTGGACATCAATGACGTGGGAACGTTCACGGAGGTTCTAGTGGAGATTGAGGATTGACAGGAGCGGTTCCTTTGTGGATAGTCAATACCTATGGTTCATGTTCTCTGGTAGCACGAAAACCTCCAATTAGCACATGGGAGTAGGAGGCTCACATGCGTGCTCAGTACCCTCACTTGTTCCCTTAGTTGTGTTTTGTGGCTTACGGGGACGTAGATCCCTAAGGTGGGGAGAATGTAAAGACCCAGAATTTCAATGTAATTTTTTTTATTAAATGGGAATTTTATGGGTCTACGAAATCTGATGGTGCACGATTCTGAGTCCCGAAGTGCCCGTAATGATCTGGCAAAGTTTTTGTTAAGCTTAAGTTAACACACATAAGCATTTTTTCTGGAAAAATTAGAATAACTCTTAAATGGTAACTTGGATTAGAAATTTGAGGGTACCATTGCGCTCAGGATGGTGGGTTTTCCCTTGGCGCTACTTAATATTAGTCAGCGTAGGCCTCTTGTGAGAAAACCCAAAAATGACATAATTGTAAATAAAATAATTAAATAAATTATTATATTTTTTAAATGCTTATAAGTCCCAAATGGTAACTCAGATTAAAAACATGAGACCACCACTGAACTCGTGAGTGCATGCTTTCTTTAAGAAGATACTAACTTTGGCCAGTGCATTCCACCATAGAATGATAGTTTTTGGACACAAATAAAATAATTAAGTGACAATTATTTCAATTTAAAATTCATAACATATAAACAATAACTAGGATTGAAAATCTATGAGAACCATTGGGTTTTTTGGGGCGTGTTTCATCTAGGCATAGTCTAACCTTGACTAGTGCGAGTCAAGGGTGATTGATAATAATTTTCCGAACTTTTTTTCAGGTACGTTCAGTAAACGCACGAGCGGCGTTTTGTAACTTTTGAACCGGTGCTCGGAATTGAAATCTGAGGGAACCATTGAACTCACAGCGCCAGTATTCACTTAAGTAGACTTTCAACTCGATAGAAGTTTGTAATGGCCCAGACCTCTCCGGTCCATTAATTTGTGAAAATGAGGTGTTGGAGGTGTTCTGGGAGGTCAAGGTGACTTATCCCCAACACTTTGCCAATTTTTCTAGTTAGGTGAATAGTGTTTCTAGTTTTATGAACAGTATCGGTAGGTGAACAATGTTTCTATCGGTGAGGTTCAGTGAACAGTGTTTCCAGAACGGTAACCTTCTAACGGTGACCTTATAACGGTAGCCTTGAACAGTGTTTCCAGAACGGTAACCTTATAACGATGACCTTATAACGGTAGCCTTGAACAGTGTTTCCAAAACGGTAACCTTCTAATGGTGACCTTATAACGGTAGACTTGAACAGTGTTTCCAGAATGGTAACCTTCTAACAGTGACCTTCTAACGGTAGGCTTGAACAGTGTTTCCAGAACGGTAACCTTCTAATGGTGACCTTATAACGGTAGCCTTGAACAGTGTTTCCAAAACGGTAACCTTCTAATGGTGACCTTCTAACGGTAGCCTTGAATAGTGCTTCCAGAATGGTAACCTTCTAATGGTGACCTTATAACGGTAGCCATGAACAGTATTTCCAGAACGGTAACCTTCTAACGGTGACCTTCGAACGGTGGACTTGAACAGTGTTTCCAAAATGGTAACCTTCTAACGGTGACATTTTAACGGTGGACTTGAACAGTGTTTCCAGAATGGTGAGGTCTAACGGTGACCTTTTCTTTCCTTTTCCAAATTTTGAGTATATGAACAGTGTTTCCAGCTTCCTAAAGTTTCGCCCATTTGACGTTTCATTTGATGTAAAATACATTTTAAGCCTTGTTTTAAGGACTCTTATGGCTGATTCAAATTCCAAAAATCCAATATTAATTATTCCTAAGGTCGATATGTATTTACTTTGTAACACCCCAAGATTTCATAGTGTGTTATTTCATCAAAATAATTCAATAACTTGCACTACACGCAACACCGAGTTAAAGCGCACCATGACTTACCAAACTAGCCGTTATGAAAAGTAATACCTACTTTCTGAAAATTTATAAATTATATCTCTCAAAATGGACTTCATTTTTGGATTCAGAATATCAAAATTAGCCTAGGGTGAAATTTTGGTACTTTTTGGATAACTTTAATATTTTGATGAATAGTGAAAATTACTAAATTTTAATTAAAAACAACTTTTTTAATCAAAATAATTAATAGTGATAAATTATGAATTTGAGTGGTTTTAAAGTATAATTAGAATATATTTTTACCATTTTATCCAATGGTGTTCATTAGAATTAATTTCAATTTAAAATTGGACCTAAACACTTATCAACCTTTTGATATGTATTATTTCTTAAAAACACGCTATTTGTTGTGACAGCAGGAATTAATTATAAAATTAATTAATGCAACTTATATGTTTGGAATTTTGTAAAATAGACATCATTTTTGAATTCTGAATATCAATTATATCTTAAGGTGAAATTTTGGCATTGTTCTGAAAAGCTTCAATTTTTGATAAATAGTGAAACTACTAAGTGGTAGTTAAAAAACTGAATTTTTCATAAAACTTAATTTTACCACTTATGTGAATGGAATTTCAAAAATCCGAGAGATACAGTTAATATCAAGAAGTAAAATTTGGTTCAATGAGATGAAAATAATTTTTGGTGAATATTAACTTTTTACTTCTATTTACCACGGTTGAAAGTAAATAGGGTAATTAAGGGTAGAAATGATATTAATATTACCCTAACACACGTCCTAATTCTATTCGACAAGTTTATCTCGACCAAAAACAATCTTAGGAATAAAATATTATCATTTAGGTCCACTTGGATTAGATTAGGACATTTATTATTATTTAATTCAAAGAAGAGTTAAAAGAGTTAAAATCAAAGTTTATTTACTAAAACATTTTTAATATAGGGTTATACATAAGATAAATTCGATTGTAAATATTCATTATACCTATAATAAGATTTAATTCATAATGATATTTTATTTATTATTTTTAGACATTAAATAAGTTAGTTTATCTATGACACAATGATGATCCAGTAATTACCATAATAGTGAAAAATTAAAATAATTGATATTATAAATACCCAAATAAATCTAATTTGAAACTTTTAATAAATTTCACTAATTTTATAGGATAATATGACATATTAGGATTGATTTAATTGACTCTTTTTGAATTAATCATTCTGTTATAAGTTTCACAAAAATAAACTATTGAATAGTGTAATAATTGACATAAAAGAGTTTTTAAAACAAATATTATATTATTAATTCATATTAAATTCCTAAAAATCTAAGGATCGGCCAAGAGACTTATATCATGACAGGTGTATCATTAATGGACCACTTGTGGGTCTCTTGGATGTGTATAGTAAGTTTATTAACTATATAATATAAAAATACAAAGTGATATGGTAAATGTCAAACTAATTATCTAAGAGTTAAAACTAAAAGATAAGGTTAACATAGTAACCCAAACCTATCTAACTTCTATTGGTTGAATGGTTTTCGACCTATCCCCACCTTAACCTTTAAATAATAAACTTTTGAGACACTGGAAACCGAATATGAATTTATTATAAATTAATATTTCTAGCTTTTCCAAAGGTGCCCCTCACCCCTCTTATAAAAGGGAACTACACCTTCTCATTACTTCACACCTTCAAAGCCTTTTGGTTCGGCCAAACTCTGCCCAAATACTCTCCCAACTTCCCTCACTACAACCTAGAGGTCTTAGTTTGATCATAAATCCAACTTAAGGAGCCCTTTTGATCAAATCAAAAGGAATAACCCGAAAAGAGGTAATGACTTCACCACTCTTTTTCAAGTTCTTTTCTTCTTACACTCCTTCATTATTTGTTGTTACCATTCTAAAATAATAACTCCAGTATCTAATATATACTGTGATGTTATTGTAATTATGGTACAACCATATTCATTATTCTATCCACCCTTTGAATAACATGTCACCATACGTGCGTACGTACGACTTACTGTCTTCACGTCGTGGTGTAATTGTTATTCAATATATTATTATTTGAATGGGTATAATAATGATTTTTAATTCATGTAAATAATAAATATAACATGATAATGATTCTGTATATATGATATACCATACAATTATATATTATTTTAATATCAAAAGAATGATATTTTTGCTCGTGCGTACGTACGGACTACCGTCTCCACGAACGCAATGAGATTCATTCTCCATCATATCCATTCAAGTATAATTATAATTTTATGATTTAAAAATAATGTTTAAGGACTTGATATCATTCTGGATATGAAAAAGATACAACCTAACCATTACAAACATGGCTTACGTAACAAAACATATAAAAGAAAATGAGTATGTTAACACCCGAAACGACGATAATACTAAGATATTATTAACAAAGAAAAGTTAAAAGATCATATATGATATCATATTAATATATATGATTCATGTATAATTTAAAAAAAATTATTTCACCATTATACAGTAGGTTAACCTACCCTCAAACAAGGAAAAGTACAAGTTAAGGGTTTATTTCACAATCTCTTCATTATCCGAGGTTGTTTATACGCAATTATCTACTGGGATGTCTTTATCATCCACATCCATGTTCCTTAAAAATGTATTTAAAAATATCTTTACTAATTATTAGAAAATGGGTTAAATTCATTTATACCCTTATGTGTTTTGAAATGAATCTTTCCGTCATTTTCTAAACAAGGCACTTTTAACCTTTTCGACAAATTTAAGGTAAGAATGTATTTTTTTTAACTTATACGGCGGGTGCGGCTATTTACCGCCATTATAAAATCGTCAAATCTTCCCTTAGAAGATTATAAGAATATTTTCAAAGTAAATGTTTTATTTTATAATTATGTGACTTTTAAATGATTTCAAAATGAATATTTTAAGAATCTGTGAAAGGTACTCTTTATCAAGATCATAATTTTAAATGTTTTAAAGATTTATCTTTCTATATCTTTTAAATTAATGTCCATGTTTTCAAAATGATTTTAAGGATTTATTTATATGGACATTAATGTTTTGAACTTATATTTATTTTCAAAATTTCCAAAGTGGTATGGGACACTTTGATTCAAAAACCTCTTTTAAATTACTTCCTTTATAAACGTGTGACTTTTCAATGATTTTGAGAAAAGAGATATTTCTCTCAAATAGTTTTGATTTTCATCTATGTCAATATACTTTGATGGATTTTAAGCTTATTTGAAGTTGATTTATTATGATACAAACTTTTGTATTGTATTGAAGGTTATGTGATATGTTTTTCTATGGATGTGTTATTTTTATACCATTCATGGTTTATGGAGAATGTATTGACATTTCCTATGCTACTTTTAATACGAATGTTTCTGTTACGTTTAAACCTTTTCATATGGGAATGCATTGGACTTAGTAAGTGTCGGGTGAAGCCCGCTATAGCTCCTCGATGCATCGGTAGGTCTCCTGAGACAAATTAGTGTCTTGGCACAAGGCCTTGGCAAAATCTTATTTGTAGTCTTGGCACGAGGCCTTGGATATGTGGTTATGATAGTCTGGCATTATGCATTCCATCATTATGAAAGTGGTTATTAATATTGCATTTGATTATTCGATTAGTAGAATATCCATGTGAATAAGTAAATGTCATTATTTCATTTTATTTTTGCCATACTATGTTGAAGTTCAAGTTTAAAAGGCTTTTGTTTTAGTTATACATTGCCTTAAATGTTTATTCTTATTTATGAAAGTTTCTGCTATATTGTTATCCTTACTGGGAATTTGAGCTCACCCCTTATCTATGTTTAATTTTTC
Organism: Viscum album; assembly: GCA_963277665.1. NCBI lineage: Eukaryota > Viridiplantae > Streptophyta > Magnoliopsida > Santalales > Viscaceae > Viscum > Viscum album. Next base: position 458,761,332 of record OY728141.1, on the reverse strand, counting down.
CCTAGATGTGAAGAAGTAAATTATAAATGACCTGCATGGATATTATGAGGGGATAATAGTGTGGACTATGGAGACAATATGTTTTTGTAGTAGTTTTTCACCTTATGATGTAATGTCAAACTTTATGAATATATCTAGTGTTTCCAACGCTACTAAACCAATCGGTCTTTCGAGATTTGATCTTTCTTGTGATCATGCCAATGTTATGAAGTAATGCACCAACTCTGGGTAACTGGGGTCGGGGCGTTACATTTTGTATCAGTGTAAGTTTAGTACAAACCATGGAAGCTAGATTTAGATAAACTCTAATTAGATCACATAGATTTAAGATGAAATTTGAGGATTAGTATATAAGAACTTCCTAGAATTTTGGTATTGTAGAGATTTTGTGAGTTTTCCAAGCAATACATCCCTGTCTGGATACGAGCAGGTAGTGGCGGCTCTAGCACAGATGTACCTAAGGGTAAAACCTGAAAACACCGCTTTGAGCTGGACTCGAACGGGAACTGGTGCATGACAATGGGCCTTACTGCACTCTTGGTTACGACACTCCCTGGGGATATGCTTAGGATAATTCTCATTTTCTTTACAAACCATTGTGAAGGGTTTATGAGTATATACTTCCTCAAAGGAGACATTTTTATGATTATGGATTATATACATAAACTATATAATTTATGTTATGTGTTTTACAAGTTTGGGATTAGGTATTGTTATTCATAAACTAATCTAGTGTATGCCATTGTTTAGAAATGGCGCCCATTAGATGGAATGAGAACTCCAGCAAAGCACATGATCCAAAGAGAAAGAAGGATCATATATTTCATGTTCTTAAGCTAGAATTTATAATAGAAATAGTCTCCCATGTATTATCATCATATGAAGAAATAATATCATGTGTTGATAAGATAAGTAAAGAGTTTACTGAGTCCTATGGCTTTGAAGGGAAGAAAGAGAAGAAAAGGATGGATGAGAGAAAGATGGATAAAGGGAAGAGGGAAAAGAAGAATTTTTCCATATGTGATAACTGTGGGAAGAAACACCCTGGAACTTTCCTGAAAGAATGGGAGTTTGTTATAAGTGTGGCGGAAAATGGCCCAAAGTACGTGACTGCAAGGGTAAGAAAATGGTTTCAAATGTACAATGCTTCATTTTCAAGGAGTTTGGACACTACGTGAATCTATGTACCAGTCATCAAACTTTGCCACAAATGATGCTACTGGATAATAATCAAGTTATGATACTACCACAGATGAAGAGGAATGATTAGAGTTCTTTTGTTTATTATGTCAATTGAGTGTTGTATCAATAATATACTTGTTATAATAATTATGGAGTATATAAGGATTGTACTGCAGTACTTTTTCATTAAGTACTTGAGATTGTGTGGAACAAAGAAAAGTGACTCAATAGCAGGATTAATTTTTGAAAAATATATGGTTGAGAGAATGATAAACCATAATATAGTTCTGATATCGAGGTAGTGATTTTGGAATAATAAATGATTGATTTGGATAAATTATATTGGATATTCTTGACTACCTTGAAACTGATTAATGATTTGTATATTCCATCATTGTTGGGGTTTAAAAAATTTTTGGATTTAAGGAGTATATCTATTATTCTTTAAGGAATAAGGGATCATGAATGTAATCAATAAGGTTTTATGGTAATTCAGGATGTTGCAGTGTTTTAAAAGAATACATGATGAAGGTGTTCACATGTTATTACGCGGAAAAAAGGATCTTCATTGTGTTTTACCTTTATTATAAATTTTGGACTGAAGTATTTTGGATAGTTCTAGTTTGGATTATTTTGGATTGCCATAAAAGGGCAACCCAGAGGTCGGGCGGCAACCCGTCGCGTCCGACAAGGCCGCAAGACTTGAACCCACAACCGAAGGGCGACAAGGGTGTATCACCTACCACTGACCCACGTGATGTCCTGAATTGAATAATGTCGTTTTTAATGGTTCTTCTAGATGAATTATAAATTCATTTTTTTAACCCTATATGAATAGGATAAATAGAATATTATTTTTAAGTTCTATTATCTTTTAGAGTGAAAGATGAGTCTGTGGTAGAAATTAGTTAAAGGATGGAACTCTACTTGTCAAGAATATATTTTTTCTTCTTCTCTTATTCTATGAAGAAATTAATTCTTATACTTTATTTAAGGAATCCTAAAACAAAAAATGTGTTATCCTAATACCCTATGTTTTGTTGAACCGATGGTATTTCAAATCATCATAGATTGATGAATTTAAGGACCTCAATTTTAAACTTGTTTGTGATTGATGACCTCAATCACTACCTATAAATATTTATGTTTTTCCTCCAATTATATGTCTCTAATTTCCACCAATGTTCTCCTAATCAAGATCATAATTTTTTGGTGACCCTTTGATTTCTCTTTTCCTCATATTAAGACTAAATTTTCGTAACCCAATTTCCGATGTGGGTTTTCCCACAAAGATATTTTTTATTTTCAACCTTTTATTTTCGAAGAAAAATTTCAAATTGTGAAGACACAATTTACTGAAGGAGGGGAGAATGTAACACCCCATGATTTCATAGTGTGTTATTTCTTCAAAATAATTCAATAACTTTCACTACACGCAACACTGAGTTAAAGCGCACCATGACTTACCAAACTAGCCGTTATGAATAGTAATACCTACTTTTTGAAATTTTATAAATTCTATCTCTCAAAATGGACTTCATTTTTGGATTCGGAATAACAAAATTAGACTAGGGTAAAATTTTGGTACTTTTCAGATAACTTTAATATTTTGATGAATAGTGAAAATTACTAAATATTAATTAAAAACAACTTTTTTAATAAAAATAATTAATAGTGATAAATTATGAATATGAGTGGTTTCAAAGTATAATTAGAATATATTTTTACCATTTTATCCAATGGTGTTCATTATAATTAATTTCACTTTGAAATTGGACCTAAACAATTGCCAACCTTTTGATATATATTGTTTCTTAAAAACACGCTATTTGTTGTGACAGTGGGAATAAATTATAAAATTAATTAATGAAACTTATATGTTTGGAATTTTGTAAAATAGACATCATTTTTGAATTCGGAATATCAATTATAGCTTAGGGTGAAATTTTGGCATTGTTCTGAAAAACTTCAATTTTTGATGAATAGTGAAACTACTAAGTGGTAGTTAAAAAAACTGAATTTTTCATAAAACATAATTTTATCGCCTCTGTGAATGGAATTTAGAAAATCCGAGAGACACGGTTAATATCAAGAAGTAAAATGTTGTTCAATGAGATGAAAATAATTTTTGGTGAATAGTAACTTTTTACTTTTATTTACCACGGTTAAAAGTAAATAGGGTAATTAAGGGTAGAAATGATATTAATATTACCCTAACACATGTCCTAATTCTATTGGATAAGTGTATCTCGACCAAAAACAACCTTAGGAATAAAATATTATCATTTAGGTTTACTTGGATTAAATTAGGACATTTATTATTATTTAATTCAATGAAGAGTTAAAAGAGTTAAAATCAAAGTTTATTTACTAAAACATTTTTAATATAGGGTTATACATAAGCTAAATTCTATTGTAAATATTAATTATAAGCTAATACTATTTCCTACCTAATGATATTTTATTTATAATTTTTAGACATTAAATAAGTTAATTTATTTATGACACAATGATGATACAGTAATTACCATAATAGTGAAAAATTAAAATAATTGATATTATAAATACTCAAATAAATATAATTTGAGACTTTTAATGAATTAAACTAATTTTATTGGATACTATGACCTATTATTATTGATGTAATTGACTTTTTTCGAAGTAATAATTCTGTTATGAGTTTCACAAAAATCAACTATTGAATAGTGTCAAAATTGACATAAAAGAGTTTTTAAAACAAATATTATATTATTAATTGATATTAAATTCCTAAAAATCTAAGGATCGGCCAAGAGACTTATATAATGATAGGTGTATAATTAATGGACCACTTGGGTGTCTCCTGGATTTATATAGTATGTTTATTAACTATATAATATAAAAATACAAAGTGACATGGCAAATGTCAAACTAATTAACTAAGAGTTAAAACTAAAAGATAAGGTTAATATAGTAACCCAAACCTGTCTAAATTCTATTAGTTGAATGGTTTTCGACCTATCCCCACCTTAAACTTTAAATAATAAACTTTTGAGCCACTAGAAACTGAATATGAATTTATTATAAATTAATATTTCTAGCTTTTCTAAAGGTGCCCCTCACCCCTCTTATAAAAGGTCACTCATCCTTCTCATTACTTCACACCTTCAAAGACTTTTGGTTCGGCCGAAATCTTCCCAAATACTCTCCCAACTTCCCTCACTACAAACTAGAGGTCTTAGTTTGATCATAAAGCCATCCTAAGGAGCCCTTTTGATCAAATCAAAAGGAAGAACCTGAAGAAGAGGTAATGATTTCACCACCCTTTTTCAAGTTATTTTCTTCTTCCACATATTCATTCTTTGTTGTTACCAATATAAAATAATAAATCCAGTATATTATATATACTGTGATGTTATTATAATTATGGTACAACCATATTCAGTATTCTATCCACCCTTTGAATAACATGTCACCATACGTGCGTACGTACGGCTTACCGTCTCCACGTCGTGGTGTAATTGTTATTCAATATATTATTATTTTAATGGGTATAATAATGATTTTTAATTCATGTAAATAATAAATATAACATGATAATGATTCTGTATATATTATATACCATACAATTATATATTATTTTAATATCAAAAGAATGATATTTTCGCTCGTGCGTACGTACGGACTATCGTCTCCACGAACGCGATGAGATTCATTCTCCATCATATCCATTCAAGTATAATTAACATTTGATGAATTAAAAATAATTTTTAAGTACTTGATATAATTCTAGATATGACAAAGATACAACCTAACCATTACAAACATGGCTTACATAACAAAACATATAAAAGAAAACGAGTATGTTAACACCCGAAACGACGATAATACTAAGATATTATTAACAAAGAAATGTTAAAAGATCATATATGATATCATATTAATATATATGATTCTTGTATAATTTAATAAAAATTATTTCACCATTATACAGGATGTTAACCTACCCTCAACCAAGGAAAAGTACAAGGTAAGAGTTTATTTCACAATCTCTTCATTATCCGAGGTTGTTTATACGCAATTATCTACTGGGATCTCTTTATCATCCATATCCATGTTCCTTAAAAATGTATTTAAAAACATATTTACAATTTACTAGAAAATGGGTTAAATTCATTTACACCCTTATGTGTTTTGAAAGGAATCTTTCCTTCGTTTTCCAAACAAGGAACTTTTAACCTTTTCGACAAATTTTAGGTAAGAATGTCTTTTTTTTAACTTATACGACGGGTGCGGCTATTTACCACCGTTATAAAATCATCAAAGCTTCCCTTAGAATCTTATAAGAATTTTTTCAAGTTAAATGTTTTATTTTATAATTATGTTACTTTTAAATGATTTAAAAATGAATATTTTAAGAATTTGTGAAAGGTACTCTTTATCAAGATCATAATTTTAAATGTTTTAAAGATTTATCTTTCTACATCTTTTTAATTAATGTCCATGTTTTCAAAATGATTTTAAGTATTTATTTATATGGAAATTAATGTTTTGAAATGATACTTATTTTCAAAAGTTTCAAAGTGGTATGGGACACTTTGATTCAAAAACCTCTTTTAAATTACTTCTTTTATAAATGTGTGACTTTTCAATGATTTCGAGAAAATAGATATTTCTCTCAAATAGTTATGATTTTCATCTATGTCGACATCATTTGATGGATTTTAATCTTATTTTATGTTGATTTATTATGATACAAACTTTTGTATTGTATTGAAGTTTTTGTGATATGTTTTACTATGGATGTGTTATTTTTATACCATTCATGGTTTATGGAGAAAGTATTGAAATTTCATATGATAGTTTTAATACGAATGTTTATGTTACGTTTAAACATTTCATATGGGAATGCATTGGACTTAGTAAATGACGGGTGGAGCCCGCTATAGCTCCTCGATTCATCAGTAGGTCTCATGAGACAAATTAGTCTCATGGCACAAGGCCTGGCCAAATCTTATTTGTAGTCTTAGCACGAGGCCTTGGCTATGTGGTTATGATAGTCTGGAATTATGCATTCCATCATTATGAAAGTGGTTATTGATATTGCATGTGATTATTAGATTAGTAGAATATCCATGTGAATAAGTAAATGACATTATTTCATTTTATTTTTGTCATACTATGTTTAAGTTCAAGTTTAAAAGGATTTTGTTTTAGTTACACATTGCCTTAAATGTTTATTCTTATTTATGAAAGTTTCCGCTATATTGTTATCCTTACTGGGAATTTGAGCTCACCCCTTTTCTATGTTTTATTTTTTCCAGGATGTGAAGAAGTAAATTATAAATGACCTTGAGGGATATTATGAGGGGATAATAGTGTGGACTATGCAGACAATATGTTGTTGTAGTAGTTTTTCACATTATGATGTAATGTAAAACCTTATGAATATATCTAGTGTTTCCAAGGCTACTAAACCAATCGGTCTTTCAAGATTTGATATTTCTTGTGATCAGGCCAATGTTACGAAGTAATGCACCAACTCTGGGTAACTGGGGTCGGGGCGTTACATACTTGGTCAAACCGCGTGGGTTAATGTGATCCGTTTTTAATGGAGAATTAACCGGATCTTAAATCGTCGCCTCGTTAAATCTTCAAAAAGGAACCAGACATCATTCTCCCTTGTTCTTCCTCCTTGTTCTCGGCTAAGAGACACTAGAACCTTTCAATCATTCCCGTAGGAGTTTCACAATCAAATCATAATCCTCCGATTGGTTCCGCTCTATTTTTTGGATGCAACCGAGCTGTATCGATCAATATTCGATATAAGGTATGTTGTATCATTGTTCTTTTGAGGATCACCTTCTCTTTTTTTTTTCTCCCTTTTTTTTATACCAAGTAATTTCCAAGATTCTAATGGGTTTTTCTCAGGGTTGGTTGGTACTGTCGCACTGTGGAATCCTCTGGTGGATGTAGTTGTCGTGAGAGGAGGATTGTGACCCATTGTGTGGATAAAGGACGTCGAGAACTCTTTGAGGTAGGGGATTCATGGCTTCTCTAATTGTATATGTGCAATCATAGAATTATCATGATTTATCCCTTTGGATCACAATGAAATTGACCTAATTATATACTTTAACAGGATTAAAAGAATGGGTCGATCGCATGTTGTTGCTTTGTACCGTGATAACAGTTTGCCTCACGTTTTTGCTAGATATAGTGATATCTATGTTTTCTTTGATTAGTTGTTAGTTCTTGATGGAAATTGATAATGAATGTAAAGTCGAAATTAATGGTTAATTAATTGTCCAAAGATAAAGAGGCATAAAAATGAATCTGGTCGTTGCCGTTGTTGTAGTTGTTCTAATTTGAGGTTAATCAAATTAGGGAAGTAATCATGGTTATTTAATTGTGATAGATTACTGATGAGATATCCCATAATTTGAACCTACGAATAAAAAATCTTCTAATTCAATATGGATTAAAGAACAGATTGTGTGAGAATTTCTTAAAGGGTTCTGAGTTACCCTCTTGTTTGTTAAAGGGCCAAGAGCCCATTGATGTGATTGTTGTTTTCCTGCTGCTTGTGCTATGATGTGACCCTGGAGGGGTGTTGTGATATGTGGAGGCATGAAGGCCTTGTGGTTGTGGCAGCGGATGGCGCCTAGGGTGGTGAGATTCATTATCTTATGCATGTGGGTGTCGGGGAGGACACCTAGGATGATGGTATGGGATGAATGTGATGGCCGGATGTTGGTGGTTTTGTTTGGTTATTTATCTGTTTTACTTTTCCCCACTACTCAGGAAGTTGGTCTTGCTTACCCTCCTTTCGAAGGAGGTGAAGAAATGCAGGGTATGCCACGTGATTTCTGTGTTTAGCCTCCTGAGGGAGAATGGGTCTATACTCTTGATATAGGCGGAAAATACTCAACGGGTAGTATATCTACTCACCGTGTTGAGCCCCCTTTGTGTTTAGTAGCATATGATGCCTGAATAGAATGCCTGGGAATAAGGGAAAGTAATTATGTAATGAAAGTTTGATTAAATGGTGATAATCCACAGGGAGGGAGATACTGGAATTTAAAGGTGATGTGAATATTAAAAGGAGCAGTTGATTTTTTGGGTGTGATGCTAATGAAGTTTAATGATAAATTATTCATGGTTAATTAATGTATAAAGAATTAATTAATGTACAATGGAACTGATAAAATGATAATGGATCAATCTAATAAAGCTCTTAAAATGTTTGTGTGCTTATAGGACACCTAGTCTTAGAAGTAGCAGCCTGGAGTCTGAGAGACGTTAGTTGCAGTTGTATCTAAGACTAGGTAATGCCCATAGTGTAGATGTGAGTTATATATATATTCTGTACTTTTTGTGTTTCTATATGCTACTCCACCCTATCGGTAAGGGAAACTGACACCCCGGGGATTCTGAGCCCTAGGGGGGGTGTTTTCCCCAACATTATGATGGGAGGTCGAATGGATGACTACCCCCTTTGGCCCCGCTCTCTTCTCTTGGAAGATACATGTTCCAAAAGGCACAATAGTTAGTTTCCCCATATATGTGTGTAGAGGGCTGTAATGGCTTGTGGTTATTTCACACACATATATTCTGGATATAGTATCCTATGAACTACTATAGGTGTAACGAGTATAGGCTGTGATGGCATGAGGATCCCTACTCGGTGTATGGGTTATAATGTATTGAGGTATAACACCCGATGTATGATACACGTTATGTGGGCTGTGGTGGCTCTCGGAACTTACCTGGTTAATTTTGGTTGGGAGGATGGTGTGGTGCTTCGCCCAGGTGTATGTGGGAAAGCCTTTGTGGTGCACGATGTGTAGATTGTGGAGCTTAGCCCAGGTGTCTACGAGCAAGACTTTGGAGAGAGATCCACAGGACATATGTCGTTGGGGAAAAGTGGAAAAACAGTGGGGAAGTAGTAGCGGGGTACCCTTGATATTCTTTACTATATGCTATATTCTTGTATGCGTTACTTGTTGAGAGTAGCCATGGTGAGGTTGGGAACTTAGTATACCTGTTTAGGTGACAATTTAGTTTCACTTGTTGTTCACTGGGCTTTAGCATGCTTCTTTTACTTTTGCACGAGAGGATTGGGGAGGATCCTACTGAGTATACTGCTATACTCACCCTATGTACATATAAACTGTTTTTTTTTTCAGGTCACCTGGAGCAGGTTGGAGATCAAGCTGGTTACTACTAGCTTGTGGTTGGAGGAGGAGCTGTTCGGGCTTGTGGTCACTGCCGTTTTACTTTCTTTTGGGTACTTTTAGTTTCCCCGTTCAGTTGTAGTACTTTTGCATGACATTTCATATATGTACTTGGATTTCTTTTATATTTCAGTTCTGAGTTGGAGTTGATTGGAGTCTATTCTATCTCTCTCTTCTGCATGTGTTCTCTTAGAGGGTAATGCCTCCCATTTGTGTGTTTATTATACCCTTGGTGCTAGTCGCCAACCTGGGGCCTACTGAAGGCGGTACTTGGGGGTCATTATCTCTCTTCTCACATTGCCGGCCTAGGAGGGGTACGCTTTGTGGGGAGGGGGTCATGATAGAGTGGTATCAGAGTTTTGGTTGAAGTATAGGATGGAGTTTGGAGTTAGGCACAGGTGAGGATGCATGAAATGGTAGGGCAACAGTGTCATTCATGTTTAGAAAGTGGGGTAAACACTGAAGACCAGCAGAGACATAGTCTTTTAGTGTAACGGCCCGAAATTTTGAATAAATCTTGTTTCCTAATTTCATGTGTTATTTTATTTTATTTTTATACTCAACAAAAAAAATTTATTTGATAAACATGATTATAATTAAAATGAGACCATTGGGTTCTGACTGTTATATGACCATCGGTCAATACGACCGCAGTGAACAAAATGTTTTGATTATTGTCTCTAAATACAAGTAATCTTGGTTAATTATTATAGAAAGAAGATTTGATGGCCTCATCTACTAGTCTTGGACCGATCGAAGCCCATCTAACAGAACTTGGGAAGGAGGTAGCACCATTGGGCTTTGCTCTGGACCAAACCCAAGTCGAACTTCATCATGTGAAGCTAGAACGGAATCGCCTTCGCGAGAAGTTCAAACTGATTGAAATTACTACTCGGGCAATGTTGGCCAAGCCTCCCTCGGACTCTCTCACCTTAGCACACCTTACACTTAGGTCCTATGCTGGTGTGATAAGAGGCTATGTAAGGAGACCGTAACTACCTTGTGTAATCCATTGTTTTAAATAAAAATTGGGATTTCTTCTTATGATGAAGTTATGAATTTTCAAATGACCGGATAAATATAGTATGCATATTTTTGATGAATTTTAGAAAAAGGTTATTTTAAAAATGTTTATGTAAACCTTAAATAATTAAAAATGTGTAATGATTTTCAAAAAATGGTCTTCTACAATTATGTTCAGTACAAAATTTGGAGTCTAATAAGATCAACTTGATTTTTGATGAATAGTAAATTATGAATAGTGATTTTATGATTAGGATTAGTAATATGACCAAATTGATTAGTAATCTCACTTAAAGAAAGTTTTAAAATAATCTAGGCACCTTGATTAAGTAATGTGATTCAATAAAATGGTTAAATAACGGTTTCGTAAATTATTATTCAAGTATTAGTTTTTTCGGGTGAATAGTGTTTTTCAATTAAAAATTAAATTAAAAATATTTAGAAAATTATTTTTATAAAATGGATTTCATTTTTGAACTCAGAGCACCGATATTATGTTATGGTAATTTTTGTGGTTTTTTCTGAAAAAATGAATTTTTGGTGAATAGTGTATTTATTTAAAAAATAAATTAAAAATATTTAGAATTTTTTTTTATAAAATGGAGTTCATTTTTGAAATCAGAGCATTTATATTTGATTAAGTTGAAATTTTGGGATCTTTCTGAGAAAGTTCAATTTTCAGTGAATAGTGAATATACAGTTTTAGGGTTTCTGTATGTTTAATGACATCATAACTGTGTCATGATGATGTCATGAGATTTTTTTAAGGGTTGGCCGGCCAAGGGTGATGAATTATTGTGTGGGGGTCCCCATGTGGCCTAACTTTATGGGAAGTACCATGGGAGGTCCCATTCTTTTGAAAAAACCACTTTTGAGGTGTCCCTTAGCCATTAATGCCTTGTCCCCTCACTTTCCCTATAAATACCAAGCCCTCCTCTCATCCATTCGACTCCCCACTCTTCCCCAACGAAGTTCTGGTCTCATTACCTCCCAAGGAGTCCTCCCAAGGTGCCCCCAATCCCTCAAGGTCCCATCCTTGGAGGTTTAAGAGTTACATTTTAAGGTAAGGGATCCGACCTCTCTCTTTCATTTCAAGTAATCTCTTTTATGTCATTCCTTTTATGATCCATGTTCTTATGTTGGAGGATGTTATTATATACTCATCTTACTGCACTTTTCATGTTCATATAATGATAGATCCCCTCTTACTCTCATTATTTCATTTTATGATGTTTTAAGTGGCATTGTTAGGCTGCTGAAATTTTTGTAACGGATTCTCTCTCCCTTCTCATTTTTCAAGATCTATTTTCATGTAAAGTATTTCAAGTTCATTTTTATTATGTTGGGGTATGATCTCTAAATTTATCATACTGATATTTTATGATCATATGATGAGAGACCCCATTTTATCTCTTCAATTCAGTATTTTGAAGTTTTAAGTGGCGCCGTTAGGCTGTCGAATTTTTAAGTGGTTCTTCACCCTTCTCATTTTGAAATTCTACTTCCATGTCAATTCTTTCAAGTTCCTTTTTTATTATGTTGAGGTATGATTTCTAAATTTATCATACTGATCTTTTATTATCATATGATGAGAGAACCCATTTGATCTCTTCAATTCAGTATTTTGAAGTTTTAAGTGGCGCCGTTAGGCTGCCGAATTGTTTAGGGGATTCTTTCACCCTTCTCATTCTTTTCAAAGTTCTACTTTCATGTCAAGTCTTTCAAGTTCATTTCTAATTATGTTGGGGAATTATCTCTATATCTATCATACTGAACTCTTATGTTCACATGATGAGAGACCCTATTTGATCTTTTCAAATCATTTTTGTTGAAGTTTAAGTAACGCTGTTAGGCTGCCGAACTTTCATAAGAGAAATCTAATTTTGGTCTTCCTTCCATGTTTTTCATTTCAAATGGTATGTCCTTGAAATTTAATTACCATGATCATGTATCCTTCTTATTCTGTACATCTACTGTTTTATGGGTCATTTATGAATGTTTGGCCCATTTTCCCTCTCTTTTTAATGTCTTCTAAAACCTTGTAACATAGCTGTTATGCTGCAGAATTTCCGTCTCAAAATGTCTCTCTCTTTTTCTAAAGTTCTTTTATATTATTAATTGAATACTCAAATCTCTTTCTTATAAAGGGGTATTAACATATATACCAAAATGTTCTATTTTAAATTCTGGGATTTACATACATGAGACCCACCTTCCTTTTCTGTGGGTTTTAAAGTGACGTAAAGATCATGTCTTTAAAACAGTTTTTAAAACGTTGTGATTATGAAATGAAACCCATTTATTCTATGATATATGGGTTATTTATGAAATGTTTGATGATGATATATGTGTCTCACATGATAATAAAGGCAAAATTAAGGGTTCACCCTGATAGCGCTCCAATGCATTGGGTAATGATGTAACCACTAGAGATTACAATTTTCACGATACCTTGGTGAGTAACCTTGGTAATTTTCAAATGACACCTTGGGGATGGACCTTGGTGATATGTTCATGATTGTCTATTTTAAATGATGTAGCCACATCTTCAAGTTATGAAAAATGTTACTTTTATTATGATATATCTCATGATTTCTTTCTCATGCCTTAAAGTTCTTTTCATGACCTTATTGAAGTATCTCAAGTTCACATGTAAAATGTTTCTCTTGTTTTCCTTACTGGGCCTTCTTCTCACCCTTCCCTTTGATGTATGTCCCCAGGTTCTGAGATGAAGTAATGAACCTAGGATGAACATAAGGAGAAGCCTTTCAATTGTTTAAGAATAATGTTTTTTTTGTTGTTTCATGTTTTAAGTTCCTAGTTTCAAAGACACTAAACCTTAAAGATCCTCGGTTTTGTAAAATGTAATGAAAGATTATGAGATAAAAAGGCGGGATGCTATAGTTGGTATCAAAGGATGGTTTAGTTATTTGTGGAAATTAGGATATGAAAACTTTAGGAAGAAGCCTATAGAAAAGTTAAAATATAGGAAATCTTCCTGGTATTTTGTTGAGTATTGAGTAAGGGGTTGCCAAGCAAATACATCCCTGTCTGGATACGAGCAGGTAGAGGTGGATCTGGCATAGATGTACATAGGGGTAAAACCCGAAAACACCGCTTTGAGCTAGACTCGAACGGGAACTGGTACACGAAAACGGTCCTTTCTTCACTCTTGGTTACGACACTCCCGGGGGATATGCTTTGGTAAATTCATAAGCTTAGTATGAACCATTGTTAAAGGAACAAAGATAAAATAAAATGAAGATTCACATAAGAATATATGATCATGGATAACCTATATGGGAACCTAGGGGATCACAAGTTAGGGTATACTTTTCAACTACAAGTTATCCTTATATGCTTTAAGTTTCTTTTCATGATTATTGGCTAAGTATTTAAGCCCCTAATTATAGTTTCTTTTCTTAGTTAGTGGCAGGAAATGGAAGAACATGTCTCAACAACCAATGTGATAGGAAATGCTACGATTTCCGTATTAATATGACAGAGATGATTAGGGGATTAAAATATGATTTTTATTTTGGAAGACGTTCACTATTTTGGGGACCCTATATGATCAAGGTAAATAGATTACAACGGTATTTTCGTTGAGGAGTAAGGTTGACTTATATTTGAAGAATCAATGAATTTAAGGTGGACTTATAGTAATTTAGGTTACTTATGGGAATGATTAACCTATCTTGGGTTAAATATGTTTAGGTTCGATACTTTTGTTATAAGATGTTAGGAGTGGTTGATTTTGTTTGGAGATGAACAATGAAGTTTATTTTGGAAGACTATGTTATCAAATCCTTCTTATATTTGGGTTTCAATCTTAGTTTGGTTTATTTTGAGGAATTTTAAGGATCGTTATTTATGGAATGGACTATGATGAACTTTGGGTAGTACCATGGAAATTTGAATATTTAAAAGTAGTTTCCATTCCTACGGGATTCTTTCTTTTTGAAGAGTTGTTTTACCTTACCCTTTCAGTTTTTGGGATAATTTTTAAAGATAAAAGAAATAGATAGTTAATCTTTTTTGGATTATGTGATTCTCTAGAAGATGATTCTTGTGTTTTGATGAGACCAAGTAGTTTTTAATGCTCATAGTTTAGAGAAAAGATTAGTTTTGGGTAGAAACTTATTAAAGGATGAAACTCTACATGAAGGTAGATATATTTCCTTATGTTTTTGTTCTATGTTGTAAATGAATTCCTCAAAGTTATGAAAAGGAATGTAAAACAAAAACATTGTTGGTTTACATTTCCTACTAGGTAATCAAAGACCGCTTGCACACATCATAATTTTGGGATTTTCTGGTGGTTAACTTCCTCCTAATCATGTTTTATATCACTCTCCTTTAGGACATGACCCTTTGTTTTCTTCTCCATGTCCATGTTTCCTACATGGAATCCTAGTATGAGTAAACTCGGGTGGCCTTTGTACTTCCTTTTCTTTCTTTTAAAGTAATGGTGTCACAGACTCTTTTTCCAATGTGGGACTTTCAATGAAATTTCAAAACCCAATTTTTTAAAATTGCGAGGACGCAATTTCTTAAGGGGGGAAGATTGTAACGGCCCGAAATTTTGAATAAATCTTGTTTCCTAATTTCATGTGTTATTTTATTTTATTTTTATACTCAATAAAAATGTTTTATTTGATAAACATGATTATAATTAAAATGAGACCATTGGATTCTGACTGTTATATGACCATCGGTCAATACGACCGCTGTGAACAAAATGTTTTGATTATTGTCTCTAAATACAAGTAATCTTAGTTAATTATTATAGAAAGAAGATTCAATGGCCTCACCTAGTAGTCTTGGACCGATCGAATCCCATCTAACAGAACTTGGGAAGGAGGTAGCACCATTGGGCTTTGCTCTGGACCAAACCCAAGCCAAACTTCATCATGTGAAGCTAGAACGGAATCGCCTTCGCGAGAAGTTCAAACTGATTTAAATTACTACTCGGGCAATGTTGGCCGAGCCTCCCTCGTACTCTCTCACCTTAGGACACCTTACACTTAGGTCCTATGCTGGTGTGATAAGAGGCTATGTATGGAGACCATAACTACCTTGTGTAATCCTTTTTTTTAAATAAAAATTGGGATTTCTTCTTATGATGAAGTTATGAATTTTCAAATGACCGGATAAATATAGTATGCATATTTTTGATGAATTTTAGAAAAAGGTTATTTTAAAAATGTTTATGTAAACCTTAAATAATTAAAAATGTGTAATGATTTTCAGAAAATGGTCTTCTACAATTATGTTCAGTACAAAATTTGGAGTCTAATAAGATCAACTTGATTTTTGATGAATAGTAAATTATGAATAGTGATTTTATGATTAGGATTTGTAATATGACCAAATGGATTAGTAATCTCACTTAAAGAAAGTTTTAAAATAATCTAGGCACCTTGATTAAGTAATGTGATTCAATAAAATGGTTAAATAACGGTTTCATAAATTATTATTCAAGTATTAGTTTTTTCGGGTGAATAGTGTTTTTTAATTAAAAATTAAATTAAAAATATTTAGAAAATTATTTTTATAAAATGGATTTCATTTTTGATCTCAGAGCACCGATATTATGTTATGGTAATTTTTGTGGTTTTTTTCTGAAAAAATGAATTTTTGGTGAATAGTGTATTTATTTGAAAAATAAATTAAAAATATTTAGAAAATTATTTTTATAAAATGGAGTTCATTTTTGAAATCAGAGCATTTATATTTGATTAAGGTGAAATTTTGGGATCTTTCTGAGAAAGTTGAATTTTCAGTGAATAGTGAAAATACAGTTTTAGGGTTTCAGTATGTTTAATGACATCATAACTGTGTCATGATGATGTCATGAGATTTTTTTAAGGGTTTTCAGGCCAAGGGTGATGAATTATTGTGTGGGGGTCCCCATGTGGCCTAACTTTATGGGATGTACCATGGGAGGGCCCATGCTTTTGAGAAAACCACTTTTGAGGTGTCCCTTGGCCATTAATGCCTTGTCCCCTCACTTTCCCTATAAATACCAAGCCCTACTCTCATCCATTAGACTCCCCACTCTTCCCCAACAAATTTCTGGTCTCATTACCTCCCAAGGAGGCTTCCCAAGGTTCCCCCAAGCCCTCAAGGTCCCATCCATTGAGGTTTAAGAGTTACATTTTAAGGTAAGGGATTCAACCTCTCTCTTTCATTTCAAGTAATCTCTTTTATGTCATTCCTTTTATGCTCCATGTTCTTATGTTTGAGGATGTTATTCTATACTCCTCTTAATTCCCTTTTCATGTTCATATAATGAGAGATCCCCTCTTACTCTCATTATTTCGTTTTATGAAGTTTTAAGTGGCGCCGTTAGGCTGCCGAAATTTTTGTAACGGATTCTCTCTCCCTTCTCATTTTTCAAGATCTATTTTCATGTAAAGTATTTCAAGTAAATTTTTATTATGTTGGGGTATGATCTCTAAATTTATCATACTGATATTTTATGATCATATGATTAGAGACCCCATTTTATCTCTTCAATTCAGTATTTTGAAGTTTTAAGTGGCGCCGTTGGGCTGCCGAATTTTTAAGTGGTTTTTCACCCTTCTCGTTTTGAAGTTCTACTTCCATGTCAATTATTTCAAGTTCCTTTTTTATTATGTTGGGGTATGATCTCTAAATTTATCATACTGATCTTTTATGATCATATGATGAGAGACCCCATTTGATCTCTTCAATTCAGTATTTTGAAGTTTTAAGTGGCGCCGTTAGGCTACCGAATTTTTTAGGGGATTCTTTCACCCTTCTCATTCTTTTCAAAGTTCTACTTTCATGTCAAGTATTTCAAGTTCCTTTCTAATTATGTTGGGGCATTATCTCTATATCTATCATACTGAACTCTTACGTTCACATGATGAGAGACCCTATTTTATCTTTTCAAATCATTTTTGTTGAAGTTTAAGTAACGCCGTTAGGCTGCCGAACTTTCATAAGAGAAATCTATTTTTTTTATTCCTTCCATGTTTTTAATTTCAAATGGTATGTCCTTGAAATTTAATTACCATGATCATGTATCCTTCTTATTCTGTCCATCTACTGTTTTATGGGTCATTTATGAATGTTTGACCCATTTTCCCTCTCTTTTTAATGTCTTCTAAAACCTCGTAACATAGCTGTTATGCTGCAGAATTTCCGTCTCAAAATGTCTCTCTCTTTTTCTAAAGTTCTTTTATATTATTAAGTGAATACTCAAAGCTCTTTATTCTAAAGGGGTATTCACATATATACCAAAATGTTCTATTTTAAATTCTGGGATTTACATACATGAGACCCACCTTCCTTTTCTGTGGGTTTTAAAGTGACGTAAAGATCATGTCTTTAAAGCAGTTTTTAAAACGTTGTGATTATGAAATGAAACCCATTTATTCTATGATATATGGGTTATTTATGAAATGTTTGATGATGATATATGTGGCTCACATGATAATAAAGTCAAAATTAAGGGTGCGCCCTGATAGCTCTCCAATGCATTGGGTAATGATGTAACCACTAGAGATTAGAATTTTCACGATACCTTGGTGAGTAACCTTGGTAATTTTCAAATGACACCTTGGGGATGGACCTTGGTGATATGTTCATGATTGTCTATGTTAAATGATGTAGACACATCTTCAAGTTATAAAAAATGTTACTTTTATTATGATATATCTCATGATTTCTTTCTCATGCCTTAAAGTTCTTTTCATGAACTTATTGAAGTATCTCAAGTTCACATGTAAAATGTTTCTCTTGTTTTCCTCACTGGGCCTTATGCTCACCCTTTCCATTGATGTATGTCCCCAGGTTCTGAGATGTAGTAATGAACCTAGGATGAACATAAGGTGAAGCCTTTCAAGTGTTTAAGAAGAATGTTTTTTTGTTGTTTCATGTTTTAAGTTCCTGGTTTCCAAGACACTAAACCTTAAAGATCCTCGGTTTTGTAAAATGTAATGAAAGATTATGTGATAAAAAGGCGGGATTCTATATTTAGGGCCCCCTATGATCTATTTCACAGACCTTTATGTTTACAATGGCTACTAAACAAAGTGATACTGGTTGTAGGGTAGAGACCTAGGAAAGGATCATGCATCATTCTTCTTTGCACCTGTGTTTGAATGGGTAGACCTTGGGATAGGTTAAACATAAATTAATAAAAGAAAACAATTATTTTATTAATTTTGTGTCTTCTATATTCCAGGCTTAGGAGCTATAACAGTTGTTATTTTACATGTATGGCTCCAGGTCAACGTCTTCGTCAGGTTTGCGCAGATGATGTCTAGCAGGCTATTCTGGAAGATCGTCGCCAGGTAGAGGTTGAAGACGATGACACTTGGAGGAAGACACTATGAGAGTTTCAACACCAGAGTCTACAAAAGTACGAAGGCTCTGTTTAAGATGCAGTCACAGAAGACTGGTTGGAGGAGGTCGAGATAGGATTCAGTTCGATTCGTGATCAGAAGGAACATTGGGTGTCCTTGGTTGTGATGATGCTGCGTGGAGCAGCAAGGCAGTGGTGGTTCTTGTTCATCGGGGATCGTGAGGAGTCAGCAATCTCATGGGAGGAGTTTCGAGACAGGTTTAGTGTTGAGTTTCTTTCATCAAATTCAAAGGCATCCAGTCGCCAGGAGCTTCTTACCCTTCGAAAGGGGACCTCCAGTGTTCGAGAGTTTGGAATCCATTTCAGGAACCTTCTACGATATGCTTCAGACTTGTTACCAGATGAGGAGGCCAGGGCAAGGCATTTCGAAGAGGCTTTGAGTCTAGAGATCCAGCGCCAGGTCACCCCATTATTGCTGAAGACATATCTTGAGGTTCTGGCGAGGGAAGAGGTTTTTGAGAGGACTTTGGCCAGGACCGGATCGTCACAAGAGGGGAATCGTCATGATTCCTCAAGAAGTAGAGATGTGGTCTGGGGTTCCCGGTTTTCAGGGAATAAGAGTTTCCGTTCACCTGGGGGTAGGTCCCAGCCCTTCCTATCTTGTTTCTCCAGAGGCAGCAACTCTCAGGCCCATGCCAAGGGATCAGGCGCTTGTTTTTCCTGTGGTGGTCGTGGTCATCAGTAGTGGGAGTGCCCGAATTTTCAGAGCAGTCATCGTGCACCAGGCGCTCCACTCCAGGTTCCTCCGTTGAGGCAGTTCCAGCAGAGGCAGCAACAGTAGGTTGCACCAGTTTTAGATCACCAGAGGGTAGATGGAGCAGGCAGTGGACATCCCCATGACGCTCCCCGTCCTTAGAGAGCAGAGCGCGGCCGCGGTGGTGGTCGTCATCAGGGTCAGAGAGGCTGTGGAGGAGGTCGTGGTCGGCTTCATGATCTACCGTTGCCATCCCCAGGTGATCCCGATGTCATTCGAGGGACCCTTTGCTTGTTTTCTACCTTGGTGTATGCCTTGTTTGATTTAGGAGAAACACACTCCTTCATATCACCTACTCTTTTCCATGCTTTGGGACTTGAGGTAGAGAGGCTTCCAGTGCCCTTGGCGTTGACTACGCCAGTTGGAGGTCGAGCCAACTTGTTTGAAGTATGTAGAGACTGTGAGCTAGTGTTGGGGTAACACCGCTCTTGGATAGATTTCCTATGTTTACGAATACAACCATATGATGTCATCCTCGGGATGGATTGGTTGTATTCGGTGCAGGCTATTGTGGATTGATATAGGAAGAAGGTCGTTTTCTTAGATGCATATGGAGAGAAAGTGGTGTTTGTCGGTGAGAAAGATCCCCGGATGAGTCATAGACGAGTTCAATCCTTATCATCCATGATGGCTGAGATGATGCTGAGTTCTTCAGAGGTTCAGTAGTTGGTGCTTCCTAGGGTCATAGAGGACTACCCTGATGTCTTTCCAGAAGAGGTTGTAGCGTTACCCCCTCGATGAGAGATCATGTTTGGGATCGAGCTATAGCCAGGAGCATCTCCTATCTCTATGTATCCGTATAGGACGACCCCTTCTGAGTTACGAGAGCTATGTATACAGTTTGATGGTCTATTGTAGTGCAGTTTTGTTCGGCCAAGTGTGTCACCGTGGGGTGCACCAGTTTTGTTTGTGAAAAAGGCTGATGGCAGTTTGCAGTTGTTCGTCGATTATCGTCGATTAAAAAAAGTGACAATAAAGAACCGATATCCTCTCCTGCAGATTTATGACTTATTCGATCAACTGAAGGGTGCAAGTTGGTTCTCAAAGATCTACTTGCGGTCAGGATATCATCAGATGCGTGTAAAGGATGAGGATATCCCGAAGACTGCTTTCCGTTGTCGTCATGGACATTATGAGTTTGTTGTAATGCCATTCGGCGTGATGAATGCTCCATCTATTTTCATGGGGTTGATGAATGATTTGTTCCGTGAATTCCTAGACAAGTTTGTTGTAGTTTTCATCGACGACATCCTTGTGTACTCCACATCTGAAGAGGAGCATACAGAGCATCTACGAGCCATTTTGGGAGTTCTTTGCCAACATCAGTTGTTTAGGAAGTTGTCAAAGTGTGAGTTTTGGGCTCGAGAAGTTCATTTCTTGGGGCATGTTGTGTCCCAAAAAGGAGTAGTTGTGGATCCTTCAAATATAGAATCAGTGGTGTCTTGGGCAGCCCCCAAGACCGTGTCATAGGTGCGAATTTTCCTTGGTCTTGCAGGTTATTATAGGAGGTTTGTAGCCAATTTCTCCCGAGTTGCGACTCCTCTGACATCTTTGAACAGGAAGGATAAAACATTTATATGGACTGATCAGTGTCAACGATCTTTTGAGTATCTAAAGGAGAAGTTGGTAAGTGCTCCAGTCCTTTGTCTTCCAGCGGAGGGAGTCCAGTTTGATGTTTTCTGTGATGCTTCACATCTGGGGCTAGGTTGTGTTCTCATGCAGCTGAGGTCAGTTGTTTCTTATGGGTCTCAGCAATTGTGTCCACATGAACGCAACTATTCCACCCATGATCTTGAGTTGGCATCCGTGGTGTTTGCTCAGAAGTTGTGGAGACATTACCTCATTGGTGAGCATTTTTTGGTTTTCACCGATAATAAGAGTTTGATGTATGTTTTCTCCCAATGTGACTTGAACTTGAGGCAGCATTAGTGGATGGAGTTCTTACAGGAATACGACTTTGAAATATCATACACACCTGGAAAAGGGAATTTTTTAGCTGATGCACTAAGCCGAAAGTCACGTAATGATGTTTTCTGTGAATCTGGTGATTCCTAGAAAGTGATGGAAGAGCTATCGGCTTTGCATCTTGATATGGGAGAAGTTGGGGGTAGAGGTTGTCTTTTCCAGATGATGGTGTAGTCATCCCCGATGAAAAAGGTGGAAGAGTCTCAGTTGGGTGATCTAGAGGTGGAAGTTTGGAGAGACAAGGTTGTTTGTGGTGAGGCCCCTAATGGTTGGTCGGAGGATGAACAATACCGAGTGTTGTATCATGGCAAGATTTTTGTTCCCTTGGCAATGCATGGGATGGCTCTCCGAGAGTTCCATAGTTTTCCCTTGGTAGTACATCCTGGTGTGACAAAGTTGTACCGATCCTTGAAGAGTCAGTTTGGGGGGCCGGGGCTGAAGAATGCAGTTGCAGAGTGTGTGTCTCGATGTTTAGTCTACCAGAAGGTGAAGGCTGAACATCGTGTTCCTGGTGGTTTTCTCCAGTAATTAGAGATTCCTCAGTGGAAGTGGGAGGACATCTAAATGGACTTTGTTACAGGTTTACCTCAAGCTCCGGGAGGACATGATGCTATATGGGTGGTATTGGATCGTTTAACAAAATCGGCCCACTTCATAGCAATCAAGGAGTCGAGCTTAGTGGAAGTTTTGTCGAGGCAGTATCTAGAGGATGTCGTGAGACTTCATGGAGTACCTAGGATGATCATTTCTGATCGAGATCCTCATTTTACCTATAGGGTGTGGAGAAGTCTCCATTATGATTTTGGGTCTCAACTGTGCCTTAACACTACTTTTCATCCTCAAACGGATGATCAGACAGAGCGAACCATCCAGACTCTTGAAGACATGTTGAGCTCTTGTGTCCTTGACTTTGGAGGTTCATGGATGAAGCACTTAACCTTGGTAGAGTTCTCTTACAATAATAGTTTTCACTCTACCATCAGTATGGCTCCGTTTGAAGCCTTGTATGGACGTCCATGCCATTCTCCATTGTGCTGGACTGGGGTCGGAGAGTCAGCAATTCTCGGACCAGAACTAGTGCAGAATACAACAGAGATGGTTCAAGTGATTCATGAGAGGATGAAGATAGCGCAAGATCATTAGAAATCATATGCTGATCAAAGAAGGAGACCCTTAGAGTTTAACGTTGGGGATCATGTGTTTCTGAAGCTGACTCCCCGTCGTGGGTAGCGAAGGTTTGGTCATGGAAGTAAGATTTCTCCCCGTTTTGTTGGTCCTTTCGAGGTGTTAGCTCATGTTGGAGCTGTGGCGTATCGAGTAGCACTTCCCCCTCAGATGAGTCGGATAGATTATGTTTTCCATGTATCACAGCTCCGTCGTTATCTTCATGGTGAATCTCATGTTATCGATTGGGGAGAGATCGATATTGATGATGATGCAACCTTCGAGGAGCCACCTGTGGAGATCCCAGACCACAAAGAGAAGGTGTTGCGTGGGCATTCTATCCCCTTAGTTTTTGTCTTGTGGCGACACGGTGGAATGAAGGAGAGTACCTGGGAGCGTGAGTCACAGATACGTGCTCAGTACCCAGAGTTGTTTAATGTTTAACTCCTTTCATGTAATGATGTTTCTTTTGTGGTTAGACCTTTCATGTTTTATTTATGTACCTTTTATATGATGTTATGATTGAATTGTTTAGATATGGAATGTTTTTTCCCATACTCTCAGATGTCGTAGTTTTGTTCCAGCTTTCGAACAACTCATGCTGGTTTTCCCCTGAGAGGTATCTTGTGGGGTGGTTGTTCGGACCCCTCTTTTCTTCTGGGTTGGTTTTTAATTCTCGAGGACGAGAATGTTTTGAGAGGTATCTAATGTAATGGCCTGGACCTCTCCAGTCCATTACTTTGTGAAAATGAGGTGTTGGAGGTGTTCCAGGAGGTCAAGGTGACTTATCCCCAACACTTTGCCAATTTTTCCAGTTCTGTGAACAGTGTTTCCAGTTTTATGAATAGTATCGGTAGGTGAACAATGTTTCTATCGGTGAGATTCAGTGAACAGTGTTTCTAGAACGGTAACCTTCTAACAGTGACCTTATAACGATAGCCTTGAATAGTGTTTCCAGAACGATAACCTTCTAACGGTGACCTTATAACGGTAGCCTTGAACAGTGTTTCTAGAACGGTAACCTTCTAAGGGTGACCCTATAACGGTAGACTTGAACAGTGTTTCCAGAACGGTAACCTTCTAACGATAGGCTTGAACAGTGTTTCCAAAACGGTAACCTTCTAACAGTGACCTTATAACGGTAGCCTTGAACAGTGTTTCCAGAATGATAACCTTCTAACGGTGACCTTCTAACGGTAGCCTTGAACAGTGTTTCCAGAACGGTAACCTTCTAATGGTGACCTTCTAACGGTAGCCTTAAACAGTGTTTCCAGAATAGTAACCTTCTAACAGTGACCTTCTAACGGTGGACTTGAACAGTGTTTCCAAAATGGTAACCTTCAAACGGTGACCTTCTAATGGTGGACTTGAACAGTGTTTCCAGAATGGTTAGGTCTAATGGTGACCTTTTCTTTCCTTTGCCAAATTTTGAGTATGTGAACAGTGTTTCCAGCTTCCTACAGTTTTTCCCATTTGACGGTTCCTTTGACATAAAATACATTTGAAGCCTTGTTTTAAGGAATCTTATGGCCAATTCAAATGCCATAAATCCTATATTAATTATTCCTAAGGCTAGTATGTATTTACTTGGTCAAACCACATGGGTTAATGTGATCCGTTTTTAATGGAGAATTAACCGGATCTTAAACCGTGCCTCGTTAAATCTTCAAAAAGGAACCAGATATCATTCTCCCTTGTTCTTCCTCATTGTTCTCAGATAAGAGACACTAGAACCTTTCAATCATTCCCGTAGGAGCTTCACAATCAAATCATAATCCTCCGATTGGTTTCGCTCTATTTGTTAGATGCAACCGAGCTGTATCGATCAATCTTCGATATAAGGTATGTTGTATCATTGTTCTTTTGGGGATCATCCTTTCTTTTTTTTTTCTCCCGTTTTTTTATACCAAGTAATTTCCAAGATTCTAATGGGTTTTTCTAGGGGTTGGTTGGTACTTTTGTACTGTGGAATCCTCTGGTGGATGCAGTTGTCGTGAGAGGAGGATTGTGACCTATTGTGTGGATAAAGGACATCGAGAACTCTTCGAGGTAGGGGATTCCGGGATTCACTAATTTTATATGTGAAATCATAGAATTATCATGATTTATCCCTTTGGATCATAATGAAATTGACCAAATTAAATACTTGAACCAGATTAAAAGAATTGGTTGATCGCATATTGTTTCTTTGTACCGTAATAACGATTCGCCTCATGTTTTTTCTAGATATAGTGATATCTATGTTTTCTTTGATTAGTTGTTCATTCTTGATGGAAATTGATAATGAACGTAATACTGTAATTAGTGGTTAATTAATTATCTAAAGATAAAGAGGCATGTAAATGAATCTGGTCGTTGTCGTTGTTGTAGTTGTTCTAATTTGAGGTTAATCAAATTAGGGAAGTAAGCATGGTTATTTAATTGTGATAGCTTACTGATTAGATATCCCGTAATTGGAACCTATGAATAAAAAAACTGCTAATTCAAAATGGATTAAAGAACAGATTGAGTGAGAATTTCTTAAAGGGTTCTGAGTTACCCTCTTGTTTTTTAAAGGGCCAAGAGCCCATTGATGTGATTGTTGTTTTCCTACTTCTTGTGCTGTAATGTGACCCTGGAGGGGTTTTTTGATATGTGGAGGCATGGAGGCCTTGTGGTTGTGGCATCGGATGATACCTAGGGTGGCAAGATTCATCAGCTAATGCATGTGGGTGTCAGGGAGGACACCCAGGATGATGGTATGGGATGAATGTGATGGCTGGATGTTGGTGGTTTTGTTTAGTTGTTTATCTGTTTTACTTTTCCCCACTACTCAGGCAGCTGGTCTTGCTTACCCTCCTTCCTAAGGAGGCAAAGACACACGGGGTATGCCACATGCTTTCTGTGTTTAGCCTCTCAAGAGAGAATGGGTCTATACTCTTGCTATAGGCGGAAAATACTCGACATGTAGTATATCTACTCACCGGGTTGAGCCCCCTTTGTGTTTAGTAGCATATGATTCCTTTATAGAATGCCTGGGAATATGGGAAAGTAATTTTGTAATGAAGGTTTGATTAAATGGTGATAATCCACGGGGAGAGAGATACAAGAATTTAAAGGTGATGTGAATCTTAAAAGGAGCAGTTGATTTTTTGGGTGTGATGCTAATGAAGTTTAATGATAAATTATTCATGGTTAATTAATGTTTAAAGAATTAATTAATGTATAGTGGAGCAGATAAAATGATAATGGAGTAATCTAATAAATCTCTTCAAATGTTTGTGTGCTTATAAGACACCTAGTCTTATAAGTAGCAGCCTGGAGTCTGAGAGACGTTAGCTGCAGTTGTATCTAAGACTAGGTAATGCCCATAGTGTGGATGTGAGATATATATATATTCTGTACTTTTTTTTGTTTCTTTATGCTACTCCACCCTGTCAGTAAGGGAAACTGACACCCCGGGGATTCTGAGCCCTGGGGGGGGGGGGGTGTTTTCCCCAACATTCTGATGGGAGGTCGAATGGCTGACTACCCCCTTTGGCCCCACTCTCTTCTCTTGGTAGATACATGTTCCAACAGGCACAACAGTCAGTTTCCCCATATATGTGTGTAGAGGGATGTAATGTCTTGGGGTTATTTCACACACATATAATCTGGATATAGTATCCTATGGACTACTATAGGTGTAACGTGTATAGGTTGTGATGGCTTGAGGATCCCTACTCGGTGTATGGGCTATAATGGCTTGAGGTATAATACCCGATGCATGATAAATGTTATGCGGGCTGTGGTGGCTCCTGGAACTTACCTGGTTACTTTTCGTTGTGAGGATGGTGCGGTGCTTTGCCCAGGTGTCTGCGGGCAAGCCTTTGTGGTGCACGAGGTGGAGATTGTGGAGATTAGCCCAGGTGTCTGTGGGAAAGCCTTTGGAGAGAGATGCACAGGACGTATGTCATTGGGGAAAAGCGAAAAACCAGTGGGGTAGTAGTAGCGGGGTACCCTTGATATTCTTTACTATATGCTATATTCTTGTATGCATTACTTGGTGAGAATAGCCATGGTGAGTTTGGGAACTTAGTATATCTATTTTGATGATGAGTTAGTTTCACTTGTTGTTCATTGGGCTTTAGCATGCTTCCTTTAATTTTTCACGAGAGGCTTGGGGAGGATCCTACTGAGTATTCTGTTATACTCACCCTATGTACATATAAACTATTTTTTTCAGGTCACTTGGAGTAGTTTGGAGATCAAGCTGGTTACTACGAGCTTGTGGTTAGAGGTGGAGCTGTTTGGGCTTGTGGTCGCTGCTGTTTTACTTTCTTTTGGGAACTTTTAGTTTCCCCTTTCAGTTGTAGTACTTTTGCATGACATTTCATATATGTACTTGTATTTCTTTTATATATCAGTTCTGAGTTGGATTTGATTGAAGTCTATTCTATCTATCTCTTCTACATGTGTTCTCTTAGAGGGTAATGCCTCCCATTTGTGTGTTTATTATACCCTCATTGCTAGTCGCCAACCCGGGGCCTACTGGAGGCGGGACTCGGGGGTCATTATCTATCTTCTCACATTGCCAGCCCAGGAGGGGTACACTTTGTATGGAGGGGGTCATGAAAAATTTGGTCAAGAATAAAAGTTAATTTTTTTCTTTTTATAAAAAATAATAAAATAAAGTGTACAACACTTTATTTTATTTTAAGCTATCATGTGAGTGATTGTTGGTTAAAACCTCTACTTGGGAGTTAGAGGTGGGACTGCCACACCCTAACCTCCCATGAGAGGTTATGGTGGTCGGGCCCACCTGAACATAACCTCCCGTGAGAGGTTACGACGTGGGGACCACCTGAGAACAAAACCTCTCAACTCCCTCAATTAATTTCATGTGTCAACGTAAAATTAAATGCTTTCAATTTAATTTTATGTGTCAACAAAAATTAAATGCTATCAAATAATTTTATGTGTCAACATAAAATTAAATCCTATCATTTATTTTTTTAGGCATGCTATGTGGGGGAATCCTCTTGGAATCCTCCTAATATTTAATCCAACACACCTCTTAAATTGCACCAATGCTATTTAATTTGCTTGACTCCCTTTTTAAATTAAGTAACTGCATCGTTGGAATTTAGGAAGGTTCCTAATAAATGAACCATCATAAATTCCATGATGGTTACATACCTCTTCCCCTCTCTTATATATAGAGAGCTTGGGAGGAGGATGTGGGACGACTTCACCAAGCGATGAAACGCTGGCAAAGTGACGCGACGCCCAACACATGGAGGATTTCACCTTCTCCAATGAAGAATGAAGAACGCCGACCTTCTTCGGATTCTTCCTTAGACACCTACTGACGCGGAGTGTCGTCAACGAGCCGACACAACTCGGGTTTGGAAGTTCTTGGAAGACGCGAGGAACGACGATCCTCTATGTCTTCTTCCGTGACTCCGTCAACGAACGACGTCCACCTTTTTGTGCCAATGTCAACCAACTATGAGCAAGGTAGGGGGTATGTGGCTTGATATTATTATACACATTTATTAAATTCTTCATCGGATAAAAAGGGATTATTATGGACGTGTTATTGATCATCTAAATTCTTGATGAGCCAAATGATACCTCCCTAAATGTGGAGGGTACAGACCAACCTAACATGGTCTGACACCCTCCGTCAGTTTTCTTCCTTGTGGTGACGTTCTACTACATGGTGATGAGGATATGATGACGAAGGTGGAAACGATGAAGGTCACGCTACCTGTGGCCTCCGCGAATCCCTCCCCCCTCCCACGCCCTGCCCGACGCCCTACAAGGCGCAACCACGGCCTTCCCAGCATCCAGCTGGCCTGCCTGTGCCCCGCGTGCTCTACCCGATGGCCTCCGGGGCCGAGTCACCTGAGCCGTACCCCTCGCGGTGCAGGCCAAACGAGCCCCAGCCTTCGGGTTGATCCACCTACGTGGAGACATCCAGGCTGAACCGCCCTCGCAGTCCGCTGGGACAGGCCTAGCGGACCGGGATGAACTTAAAGGGATGGGTCAGACCCAGCGAGTCTGACCAGGTCGACCCAGACTAGTTTTTCCCAAACTGGGTTGGGCCGAGTCCGTCCGACCGGGTCGGACTAGACCCTGGCCCACTACTGACCCCATTACCATCTTAGACCATATCTTTGGCATCAGACATCCATTTGATGAACTGTCAGCAGCGCCGATATTCTTGGAGCATAGTCATCCCTTTGAGTATATACCACTAGAGTTTTGGGTATAGTTCAGTTATGTTCAGTTTGGATCGTACACGAATCCAACTAGGCCTTAGGGACTAAAAGACTAATAACTTACAGACCGGGCATCCGATTGACGCGCTGTCTGTTGCGTTGAGTCCCCTATGACATGGAGGACCTTTGAGATACATCTTCGCAAGACATCGTGACACATGGAGTATCGACCAGTAGCTCATGGAGTGGATCCTCCCAGAGAAAAGTAGATAGAGTGAAGAGAACTAGTAGCTGACAGACCTGACAACTGCTTGATCGATTCGACTCGGAGTGATTCAACTAGCCTAGTGGGGATCACCTGGCACTTGGTGGTAGACCCATGGAAGAGGAGTGTCTGGTATTTGGAGACTGACCCGCGGTACTCGACAGGAAGAGTACCCCTATAGGATATTATGGGGTGCGCCCGGTATTTGGCGGTATACCCACAGCGGAGGAGTGCCTGGTATTTGGTGGCAGACCCGCGATACTCGACAGGAGAAGTACCTCAGCAATCTAAGGTTAGTGAGAAGCCCATTGGTGTCACGACAGGCCCACTGTTCTCAACAGAGGAGGAGTTCTACAGTAACCGTGGTTTCGATAATGAAAATAATGGTTTGAGTTGAGTCAATGACTTTTGTGTTTTTCCTGCTGAATGAAATGGGTTACTAGATAACATAGGTATATGTATGGGCATATACCTAAGTAATGGTTATTCGTTGATTTATACTTTGTGGTCTATCCTTGTTGGATTTTGTGATACCTTGAGGGTCACAGGGTCCCTACTAAGTATCGTTATACTCACCCCTACATGGGATATTCCTGCACCTTGTTGTGTTGGATGCAGATGACAGACAGCGCTGACGGAGGCCGAGAGCACCAGGACGAGACGGTACCTAGAGGTGGACCTTTCAGCGAGTCGGTACACATAGGATTCTGACGGATGTGGAGTGTTGAGGAGGCCATCTTTACCTACCCTTCAGGTAGTAAACATGGAGGATGATCTAGGATCTAGTCTTTACTTTTTAGTTGTTTGTCCATTTTTCAGTTGTCATTGTACTTTACTGTTGGGCTTGTATTTCCATCCCCCTTTACTTTCAGCACTACCTTTGTATTCGGTTTTACTTAGTGTTTTGCTTCCATTTGTGTACTCTGATTGTGTGTGTTTATTTTTTATAAAGGAAATTCCTTCCCAGCTTAGGGATTTATGCCTTTGGTGCTAGTCGCCAGCCCCTGGCCTATGGAAGGTGGGCTTGGGGTAGTCACGACACGGGTCTCGAGGACGGGTTGTGACACTAGAGTTTTCATGAAAACTCTTCCTCTCACTACATGTAAATGGGATTACATCACTATATTTGTTCATTTTATTACCAAAAACCCCTAGAATGAATAATTAAATTCAGATAATTGATTATTGACCTACCAAATCTTCATATTTCCACCGTATAATGGAGTATTTTTCAATGGATATCCTTAAACGATTATATATGAAGTAATAATACCTCATAGAGAATCTATCTTAATTGTGTATGATCGTGAACTACAATTTACATCAAAATTATGTAAAATTAGTCAGAAATATTTGGATACTGAGATTTATTTATGTATTGCTTCACTCCCTCAAGCTGATGTGTTGTTCGAAAAGATGATCCAAACTTTAGAATGTAATTTGGGTAACACCCCAACCCTAGTTAGCCAGAGTCGGTGCGTTATTACATAACATTTGCATGATCACAAGGAAATCATGTATCGAAATACCGATCAGTTTAGTATTATTGGAAACAAGATTCATACATAAGTTCAACTTTACAACTTGAAAATAAATACAAAACAAATTTATTCCATTGGAAACATCCATGCCTCCTAAATAATGCCTGCAAGTCACTCATAACTAACTTCTTCATATCCTGGGAAAATAAAACATAAGAAAGGGGTGAGCTTAAATGCTCCGTAAGGGTAAGAAATATAGCAGAAGATAACATAAATATTAAGTATGGTGAATAATTGAAACCATGTTTCTTTACCAATAATAAACATGAATACATTTATGGCCGAAATATGAGCTGAGTAAATAATGCGATAATAAAACATAATCATTGGTATTCTACTAGTCGAATGACCACATGAATCATCAATATTATTTTCATAAAGATAAAATGTATAATTCCGAAACATTTTGTCAAGGCCTCGGCCAAGAATTCTAAAAATGATTAAGGCCTCGGCCAAAACCATATATCAAAATTGGGAAAGGGCATCCTCCAATTCCATGTCTAGTTGTCTCATGAGACCTACCGAGGCATCGAAGAGCTATAGAGGGCTCCACCCATCACTTACTAAGTCTAATACATTCCTCAAATGAAAAGGTTTAAACATATCATAAATATTCGTATTAAAACTAGCATACAAAATGTCAATACTTTAACCATAAACCATGAATGGTATAAAAATAGCACATCCATAGTCAAAAATATCGCAAAACCTTCAAAACAATATGGATGTTTTGTATAATAATAAATCAATTTCAAATAAACTAAAAATTCATCAAAGGATGTTGACATAGATGAAATCAAAACCCTTTTTGGAGAAATATCCCTTTCTATTTTTAAATAATTTATGAGTCACATAATTATAAAGAAAAAATTTATTTTGAAAATATTCTTATAAGATTTTAAGGGAATATTTGATGATGTTATAATGGAGGAAAATATCCATACCCGCCGTATAAGTTAAAAAAACATTCTTAGCTTAAATTTGTCGAAAAGGTCAAAAAGTACCTTGTTTAGAAAATGACGGAAAGATTCCTTTCAAAACACATAAGGGTATAAATGAATTTAACCCATTGTCTAGTAAATAGTAAAATTGTTTTGAAATATATTTTAAAGAAACATGGATGTGGATGATAAAGTGGTCCCATTAGATAATTACATATAAACAACCTTGGATAATGAAGAGATTGTAGAATTAACCCGTAGCTTGTAATTTCCCATGGTCAAGGGTAGGTTAAACTCATGTATAATGGTAAAATAATTGTTATTAAATTATACAATAATCATATACATTAATTGGATATCATATATGATCTTTTAACATTGCTTCGTTAATAATATCTTACTATTATCGTTGTTTCGGGTGTTAACAGATTCATTTTCCTTTATATTCCTTGTTTTGTGAGTCATAATTGTTAGGTATGGGATGTATCATATTCATATACAGAATTATATCAAGTCTTTAGAAATTATTGTTAATTGTCTAATGAAAATTAATCTTGAATGGATACTATGGGGAATGAATCTCATCGCGTTCGTGGAGACGGTAATCCGTACGTACGCACGAGAGACAATATCATTCTTTTGATATTAAAATAATATGTAATTGGATGGTATATCATATATGAAAAATCATTATCATGTTATATTTATCATTTACATGAATTATTCATCATTATTATACCCATCCAAATAATAATGTATTGAATAACAATTACACCACGACGTGGAGACGGTAAGCCGTACGTACGCACGTATGGTGACATGTCATTCAAAGGATGGATAGAATAATGAATATGGATGTACCATATTTATAATAACGTCAAAATATATATAAGATAGTATATTTATTATTTTATAATGGAAATAACAAAGAAAGAATATGTGAAAGAAGAAAAGAACTTCAAAGAGGGTGGTGAGGTTATTTCCTCTTCTTCGGGTTCTTCCTTTTGATTTGATCAAAAGGGCTCCTTAAGTTGGATTTATGACTAAAGTAAGGCCTATAGGATGAATTTAGGGAAGTTTAAAGGATATTTGGGAAGGTTTTGGCCGATCCAAAAGGCTTTTATGGTATGAATTAGAGAGAAGGGGGAGTACCCTTTTATAAGAGGGGTGAGGGGCACCGTAGGAAAAACTTAAAACATTATTTTACAATAAATTCATATTCAATTTATAATGGCTCAAAAATGATTTATTTCTAGGCTAAGTTTGGGGA
Source organism: Viscum album (assembly GCA_963277665.1). Classification (NCBI taxonomy): domain Eukaryota; kingdom Viridiplantae; phylum Streptophyta; class Magnoliopsida; order Santalales; family Viscaceae; genus Viscum; species Viscum album. The sequence goes on along the minus strand of OY728141.1, from coordinate 458,728,428 downwards.
TGGGGGTAAATCCACTCAACCAATAGGTTTTAGATAGGTTTGGGTCACTATATTAACCTTATCTTTTAGATTTAACTCTTAGTTAGTTAGTTTGACATTTACCATGTCTCTTTGTATTTTTATAATATTAGGTTAAGAAATGTACTATAAAATACCGAGAGAATCCCAAGTGGTTCATTAATGACATACCTATCATCATATAAGTCCTTTGGCCGAACCTTATATTTTTAGAAAAATTATATCAATTAATAATATAATATTTGTTTTAAAAACTCCTTTATGTCAATTTTGACACTATTTAATAATTGATTTCTATTAAAGTCATAGAAACTTTGTTAATTCAAAAATATTTCATTTAATTCATCATAACATGTCATATGAATCAATAAAATTCTTGTATGGCATAAAAACTTTCAAATTATATTTATTTTAACATTTATAATACCAATTATTTGATTCGTTCATTAATAAAAAAATACTACATCATCATTGTGTAACAAATAAATTTAATTATTCAATGCCTAAAAATTATAAATAAAATTAAATTATGTAGGAAATTTTTTTATATTTCTAATGAATATTTATAGTCGATATGATAACATATATAACCCTATGTAAAAATTGTTTTTCTAAAAGATATATGCTTATGTCATTTTTGTATTTACTTTAACTTAATTAATATAAAGTGTCATTATCACTTACAAGTTACTCCATGGGGTCCCAAAATCCACCCAAAGATGCCCACGGTCGGACATGTATCATCAAATATGGTTAGGACACGTGTTAGGGTAATTTAATATTATTATAATATTATTTTTTACCCTTATTTAGTGGATTTACCCTTAAACCATGGTAAATAAAATATTTACCGAAGTAATTATTCAAAATGAATAAAAATAAAAGATACCTATTTACACAGTTTGGACCTACTGATTCTAAATATGGAATCCATTTTTCTAAATTCAAATCACAGAAGTGGCAGAAATTAATTTAAAATTAATTCCTTTGGTCAAAACAAAAAGTGTGTTTTTTAAGAAATAATAACTATCATAAGATTGACACTTGTTTATGTCTAGTTTAAATGTGAAATTGTGTCCAATGACAAACATTGTATTAAATAGTAAAAATATATTCTAACTATACTTTAAAACCACTCAATAGTATAATTTATCACTATAAATTAGTTGGATTATAAAAGTTGTTTTTAATTAATGTTTAGTATTTTTCACTATTCATCAAAAATTGGAAGTTCTCAAAAAAATACCAAAAATTAAATCTAGGCTAATTTATATATTATGAATCCAAAAATGAAGTAAATTTAAAAAAATAAATTTTATAAAATATCAAAAAGTGGGTATTACTATTCATAACGGCTAGTTTGATTGGTTGTGGTGTGTGTTAGAACTCAAAGTTGCGTACAATGTAAGCTATTGTATTATTAAAAGAGAAGAGTACAATGGAAGCTTGAGGTGTTACATTATCCCCTACTTCAAATAATTTCATCCTCAAAATTTCTATAATATTACAGCATAAAAAGACTCAGGTGGTTCTTCATCATAAGTTCCTCAGGTTCTCACGTTGCCTCTTCCATCTTACGGTTTCTCCATAGAACTTTTACCAGACGAGTCTTCCAGATTCTCAGCACTTGTTCTCTTATATCAATAATCCTAAAAGGCTCTTCGCAATAATAAAAATCGGGTTCTAGATCTAATTCTTTGTAGGTAAGTATATGCGTTGGGTTAGGCATGTATTTTCTCAACAGTGATACGTAGAATACATCGTGAACTCTGGAGAGATATGGCGGCATTGCCAAATGATAAGCTACAACCCCAATTCGTTTTAGAATTTTGAAATTTCCTATTTACCTGGGACTCAATTTACCTTTCTTACTGAAACGTATAACTCCCTTCCATGGAGATAACATCATGAAAACATGCTCTCCTACCTGAAATTCCAAATCCTTCCTTCGGTTATTGGCATAGCTCTTCTACCTACTTTGAGCTGCTTTGATGTGGTTTTGGATTACCTTCACCTTTTCCATCATTTCCTCCACCAGTTCTAGGCCTACGATTTTTCATTCACCAACATCATCCCAACATGTTGGTGTGCAACATCTCATTTTGTATAACGCTTCATATTGTGACATCCAAATACTTGAATGAAAGTTATTGTTATAGGAAAATTCTACCAAACGTAAATATTGATCCCACATACCCTGAAAGTCATGTGAGCATGATATAAACATGTATTCTAAGGTTTGAATAGTCCGTTCTGATTGTCCATCAGTTTTGGGGTGGTAGGCAGTGCTCAAACGAAGTTCAGTATCAAAGGCCTTCTAAAGACCCTTCCATAATCTTGATTTTAAACGTGGATCACGATCTAAAACAATTGATAGGGGTACTCTATGAAGTCTCACAACTTCATTACTATATATCCTTTCTAGATGTTCAAGTGGTAGATCTTCTCTTATAGAAAGAAAATGTGATGACTTGGTAAGACGATCAACAATGAACCATATTGCATTGTTCTTTCTAGGAGTCTTTAGTACTCCCATGACAAAGTCCATTGTAAAATTATCCCATTTCCACTCTAGTATGGGAAGAGGTTTCATGACTCCTCTAGGTTTTTTCCTTCGAGCTTTCACTTTTTTTACAAACCATACATCTTGACACAAAATATGAAATCTCCCTCTTCATGTGGTCCCACCAAAAATGTTCTTTCAAATATCTATACATTTTGGTGCTCCCAGGGTGTATAGAAAAATTGGAACTATGAGCATCATCCAATAATTCTCTTTTTAGATCAGGTATATTGGGAACACAAAGTCTCTTCCCAAATTTCAAAATTCCATATTCATACACAAAGTCACTCAATCTGCCTTCATTCAAAGCTTTTGTAGAGACCCGTATCTTGACGTACGTGGACATTACATTACTTTTGTGGAATACTTAGTACATAACAAAAACACACACACAAGGATCGTAATAGTTTAGTGTCTTTGGAAACTCGGAACGTAATCTTCTAATCGTGGTGAAAGATCTTCAATATCTCCCATAAAGATCTTACCTTTTTTTTACCTAAAAACCTTTCTTTATATCCTGGGGAAAAGAAAACATAAAAGGGTGAGCTCAAATGCTCAGTAAGGGTAAACAAAAGAAATATCAATCACATCATATACATAAGAACATAGCTTTTGGAAATCTTAACCTGCAAAAGAGCTCATAATATCATAACATGGGATAAATCATAGAAATGAAAATGAGATCCCCATAATCATAACATAAAACTTGAAACTTTGTGGCATGCACAAATAATCATGGAAAATCATTTCTTGTTAGTCATGACTCATTGCCAAGACTATCTTAGTGGACAAAGTCCCTTTCTGAACCGAGTTCACTCCTCGTTTCAGTCCTGTATCACTGAACCGAAATAACCTTCCGTTCCAGCCATGTCTATCTCATGAGATATAAAATCTTTACCCAATGCATTGGAGGGAGATATAGGTCCCACCCATCTTATAATGAATCCTTTCTTATGTGTGCCACATAATCATAAAACATACATCATCGCATAACACATGTAACAAAAATGGGATTCTTGAAACATCATGACATCATAAATCAATTCATATAAGATAAAGGAATTCATAAACATAATTCCATCACAACATAGTCAAATCAATGTAAAAATATGGATAGAAACAGAACCCTTTATTATCTTAGATGGAAAATAATTTTGATAAAACACTTGAATTGAATTCTTGAGGAAAATATCCTTTCTTCTTCAAAATCAATTTCTTTTCACAAAACATCATGCAATTTTAAAAGAAATAGATTTTATTGAAAATAGTCATGAAATCTTTTAGAGGAAGCTTCATGAAAATAAGGCTTTATAAAACAGTAGAAATCCGTTCGTGCCGTATAAGTTAAAAAAAAACATTCTTCGTACTTTTGTCGGAAAAGTCAAAAAGTACCTCGTACGAAAAACGACAAAAGATTCCTTTCATACGTATTACTAAAAACTCACTGAAGGGTAAAAATGGATTTAAACAATTTTAGGTGGATGGAAATAATATCACATATTGAGTAAACATGGATGTGGATGATGAAATACACCCCAGTAAATACTTACGAATAAACAATCTCGGATAAAAATGAGATTGTGATATTTCCCTTACCTTTGGTCCGACTTGCTTTGTAAGTGTCCGAACCTCCTGTATAATGATTTAAATCATGTTATTGACTTATTACAGAATCATATTTATTGTTATGATATCATATATGGTTCACTTATGACATTATATTACCCGTTCTTTTGTAAATTCCATGTTAAAGAAGCGTTTTGGGTAAAATCGTTTCATTTATCGTAGGTGTTTTGACTTGTTGTTCTTGACATCATTATTACTTATATCATGATTTACTCACTTCCAGAATATAAAATATGATTTATATATCATATATATTCAGTATATATATATATATATAACAGGTAGATAAATAAAATGAAAAACACCGTTCATGGAGACGGTAGTCCGTACGTACGCATGAACGCTGTTTTTCTTTCCTTATTGTCTTGAAATGGAAGTAAGTAGATGACATACATATGTATATATATACATAAATCCAGTAGCTTTATAATGTCATATATTTCATTATTATTTCTTATATATACATTATAATCATTCTTAAATGGTTAACATGGAGAATGAATCTCATCGCGTCGTGGAGACGGTAGTCCGTACGTACGCACGAGCGATGATATAATTTCTATAAATATTGATTTGAATTGGAGTGGATTATAAAATATATCAGAATCAATATGATGTTGTAATAACTATGTATAGTTATTCTTTACACCATTATACCCATCCATGTAAGGTGGTGGTGGAAAATAGATTACACCACGGCGTGGAGACGGTATTCCGTACGTACGCACGCGCGGTGATTTCTTTTTCCGTAGGATGGATAGATGGTGAAATAGGGTTGTTTCATACTTATAATAACATATCAGTATATGAGTGATACTGATGTTTTTACTTCATAATGAAACAACCTAAGAAGAAGAAGTGGAAGAAGAAATAAAGATGAAAGAATTGGTAACGGTAATTACCTCTTCTTTGAAGTGCCTCTTTGAGACCTCCTCTTAGGGCACTAGAATTGGTCTTTGAGGAAGACCATAACCTCTAGGATGTTTCTAGGGAAGTGGAGAAGAGATTTTGGCAGGGGTTGGCCGAGCTTGAGTGCTCAAATTGGTGTGAGGAGGAGGGGGAGGAGGTGTCCTTTTATAGGGGAGGAGAGGGGCAACTTAGGAATATCTCAAAATATAATTTTATATTAAAGTCAAAATCGGTTTATAATGGTTCCAAAGGGTCTTATTTCAAAGCTAAAGTGGGGATGGGTCTAAATCCTATCAACCAATAGAATTTAGACAAGTTTAGGATATTATTTTAACCTTATCAATTAAATTTAACTCTAAGTTAAATAATTTAACTTTTACCATGTCTTTTTGTTTTCTTTCACTATATGGTTAATAAACTTACTATAACATGCCAAACGAACCCCAAATTATTTATTATTAATATATATATCCTTATCTAAGTCATTTGGCCGAACCTTAGATTTTTAGGAATACAATAACAATTAATAATATAATATTTGATTTAAAAACTATTTTGTGTCAATTTTGACACTATTTGATATATGATTTTTGTGAAAGTCATAACAGAATTAAATGTTCGAACCAAGTTGATTAAATCAACATTAATATATCATAGTAACCTAGAAAATTATTGGAATTCATAAAAAATCTCAAATTACATTTATTTTGGTGTTTATAACATCAATTATGTCAATATTTCATTAATAAGATAATTACTGCATCATCGTTGTGTCATAAATAAATTAAATTATTTGATGTCTAAAAATTACAAATAAAATACCATCATGTAGGAAATCTTTTTATCTTTCTAATGAATATTTACAATCGAATTTATCGTATGTATAACCACATATTAAAAATGATTTACTTATTAAACTTTGATTTTAACTATTTTAACCTTTCTTTAAATAAATTAATAATAAATGTCCTAATCTAATCCAAGTGGGCCTAAATGGTCATATTTTATTCCTAAGTTTGTTTTTGGTCGAATTACACTTGTCCAATAGAATTAGGACATGTGTTAGGGTAATAGTAATATCATATTTACCCTTAGTTACCCTATTTACTATTAACCGCGGTAAAAAAAGTAAAAAGTTACTATTCACCAAAAAATTATTTTCATCTCATTGAACCACATTTTAGTCCTTGATATTAACCGTGTCTCTCGGATTTTTGAAATTCCATTCACAGAAGCGGTAAAATTAAGTTTTATGAAAAATTCAGTTTTTTAACTACCACTTAGTAGTTTCACTATTCATCAAAAATTGATGTTTTTCAGAACAATGCCAAAATTTCATCCTAAGCTATATTTCATATTCCGAATTCAAAAATGAAGTATATTTTACCAAATTCATAACATAGAAGTTTCATTAATTAATTTTATAATTAAATCCCGCTGTTAAAACAAATAGCGTGTTTTTAAGAAACAATATCTATCAAAAGATTGACACTTGATTATGTCTGGTTTAAATGTGAAATTACAACCAATGACCAACATTGTATTAAATTGTAAAAATATATTCTAAATATACTTTAAAACCACTCAAATTAATGATTTATCACTATTAATTATTTCGATTAAAAAAGTTGTTTTTAATTATAATTTAGTAATTTTCACTATTCATCAGAATATGAAAGTTATCCGAAAAGTACCAAAATTTCACCTTAGGCTAAATTCGATACTCTGAATCCAAGAATGAAGTTCATTTTGAAAAATAAGATTTATAGAATAACGGCTAGTTTTAATAATATTTTAATAGCACATCGTTGTTTAGTGAAACTCGGTATTGCGTATTACAAACGCTATCGAGAAAGGTCGCGATTGCGTGTAATGCAAGGCAAGACAAGGATGCGTGTTGTGCAAGATCCTTTTGGTGTAGCGTACAACACAAGACATTAATAAATTAAAAAGAATATTTTTTTATAAAATCTTGGGCTGTTACAGCTTTAATCTTCTTTTGAAACTCTTCATCATCGGTCTGAGAACTCTTAATCTTTTCTAGTAAAGATGGTTTGGGAACTATTTGAAAAATCATTAATGTTTCACCTTCCATGGTTATTCCAATGTCCATATTTACTAGATCCATGAAAATAGGATCCCTTTCAACTCACATCTTGTTCAAAACTCCATGATCCTTTCTACTCAAAGCATCTTACACCTTATTTTCCCTTCCCTGGGTGGTAGTGTATTGTGCAATCATAATTCTTGAGTATTTAAAGTCATCACCTTTGCCTCATGTTGAATTCTTTCTGTGATAAAATTCATTTGATCAATATAAATTTCAAATTTTTCACCATAGAGATAGTGCCTCCAAATCTTCAAGGAAAAGATTACAGCTGCTAACTCAAGATCATGAGTAGGATAGTTTTGCTCAATAATTTTTAGTTGTCGTGATGCATAGGAAACTACCCTATCATTCTGCATAAGGACACAACCAAGTCCTTTCTTTGAGGCATCACTATAAATAACAAATCCATCATTCCATGATGGTAGGGTCAAGATAAGAGCATTGACTAATATTCTCTTCAATTTTTCAAAAAATTATTCACACTCTTTTGTCCAAAAAAATTTAACCCCTTTATGTGTGAGTTTCGTTAATGGGTTAGAAAATCGGGCAAAATTCTGGACGAAATGTAGATAATAACCTGCAAAACCAATAAAACGGTGCACCTCAGTTATACTCATTGGTGCTGGAAATTATTGGATTGCTATTGTCTTAGAAGGATCAACGAATACTCCATCCTTAGAGACAATATGGACTAGAAAAGAAATATCTTGAAGTTAGAATCACACTTGCTAAACTTCCCATAAAATTCATGTCATCTCAGAGTCTTCAGAATAATATGCAAGTGATTTTCATGATCTTTGTAGCTTTTGGAGTATACCTAGATATCATCAATAAATACCACTATAATGTCATCAATATATTCCTTGAAAACTCTATTCATTAGATCAATGAAAAAAGAGGGTGTATTAGTCATCCCAAAAGGCATTACTCTAAACTCGTAATGCCCGAACCTGGTTCAAAATGTTGTTTTCGGAATGTCTTCCTTCTTCACACACAACTGATGATATCCAGATAAAAGGTCAATCTCTGAAAAATATTGAGCTCCATGAATTTGGTCGAATAAATAATCAATGAGAGTTAGGGGATACTTGTTTTTAATTGTTATAGCATTGATCTCCCTGTAGTCGAATCATAACCTCATAGATCCATCTTTCTTCTTAACAAAATGGACAGGGGATCCCCATGGAGAAACACTAGGGAGAATAAATACCTTATTACTCAATTACCCTAGTTGTTTCATTAGTTCCACTAATTCCACAATTTCTATTCTATAAGGGATCTTTGATATGGGTCTTGATCCAGGAATTAAATCAATGGAAAACTCAATTTCTCATTCTGGAAGATGTCCAGGTAAATCTTCTGGAAACACATCAACATATTCTTTCAGAATAGGTACATACACTATTTGAAAATTCATTTTCTCACCCATAGTTATTTCATTCTCTTCCTCCCCAATAATTGAATTTAGTTGAGTTACTGGGGGTGGTTCTAGATAAAAATCAGGTGGTGGTGATTTTTCTCTAAAGATAAGGTGTTCTTTATCATCGTCATCAAAAATAGTAACCTCCTTCTTCTTATAATAATTTTTTGCATCATGGTCTGAAATTCAATCCATTCCAAGGATTATATCAAATTCAATCATGGGTATGACGATGAGATAAGCAGATAAAGAACATTTATATGTCCTAATGGGAACTGATTCATAGAACTTTGTAGCAATGATACTTCCCATAAGAGTTTTTACTGTCAACTCCCTTGTTAAATCAAATTGGAAATATGTAATTTTCTTAGAAAAGTGGGAAGATATGAAACAATGTGATGATACCGAATCAAATAAAGCATTTTCTAAACTTGAGGAAACCATTAAATTACCTACCACCACATCTTTCAAAGCTTCTACCACAGCAGTAGTGATAACATAATCTTGGCCTTGATCCCATGGCCTTTTTAGAGGTATGTTCCCCTGATGCTTAGGACATTAATTTTCATAATGTTACCTATCCTTGAAGTTGTAGCATTGAACATTGGTGATGTATTTCATTCCATTAAAATTACCAGTAATATGGCCTTTCTTTACACATTTGTAGCATACTCCTTTTCCTTTTAGATAGGCACTAGGGTGCTTCCTTCTGCAATTATCACAAGGTGGAAATTCAGTTCTTCCCTTCTTCCATGTATCATTATTTCCTTTCCCATAGTGTTCATTAGATCTCTTCTTCTCTTGCATTGATTTAAAGTCATAATACTTAGAGAATTCCTTTTCTGTCTTGATAGCACACGAGACAATATCTTCGTCTGATAAGAAGGATTTTGATATTAATGCTTGACAGAGAAATGGTTTTAACCCATCAAAGAAATGATCAATCTTACTTCTTGGGTTACGTATATAATATGCTGCATTCCTCACTAACCTTGTAAAGTTATCTTCATACATTGCGACGTTCTCATCCTCCTTTTTCCTCAGACTCAGAAATTGTCTTTCCATATCCGCTCGATGGTCATAAGGAAAGTATTTTTCTAATAAAATTTCTTTGAACTCCCTCCATTCCATATTTTATACTTCCTCGTCATACTTTGTGTTTTGAATCAATGACCACCATTTATCCGCATCTCTAGTAAGGCGATAAACTTCCATGACAACTTTTTCCCTTTCGCTACTCTCCAAAGCCTGAAATATTTTCTCTAGGGAACATATCCGTTTCTCAACTACAAATGGATTTGTGATCCCATTTAATGTTGGTGGTTATTTCCTCATGAAGTGATCTAACATTTATCTTGCACGCTGTGGATCAGGTTGCTCCATACGGGTAAGGTTATTATTCATAACCTAAGTGAGTTGTCCCAGTATGGTGATAAGTTGATCAGCACCAGTTGTATCACCCGCTCCACTATAATTTTCTTGAGTAGGAGGGAAATCCATACATGGGGTGCGTTCATTGATACAGTTTCCATTCCATAAACTAGGCACCATTTTTAAATAATTTCATAAACTATATTAGTTTATGAATCTAAATACATAAATCCAAACTTGTAAAACACTTAACATAAATCGAACTGTTTATAGATATAATCAATAATAATAAAAATGTTTTCTTTGAAGAAGTATATACTCAAAAACCCTTCATAATTGTTTGTAAAGAAAATGAGAATTATCCTAAGCATATCCCCCGGGAGTGTCATAACCAAGAGTGAAGTGAGGCCCGTTTTCGTGCACCAGTTCCCGTTCAAGTCTAGCTCAAAGCTGTGTTTTCGGGTTTTACCCCTAGGTATATCTGTGCCAGAGCCGCCTCTACCTGCTCGTATCTAGACAGGGATGTATTGCTCCGAAAACTCACAAAATATCTACAATACCAAAATTCTAGGAAGTTATTTTATACTAATCCTCAATGTCTATCTTAGGGCTATTTGCTCTAATCAGAGTTTATCTAAATCTAGTTTCCATGGTTTGTACTAAACTTCCTCTGACACCAAATGTAACTCCCCAACCCTAGTTACCTAGAGTCAGTTCATTATTACATAACATTTTCATGATCACAAGGAAATCATGTCTTGAAAGATAGATCAGTTTAGTATTATTGGAAACAAGATTCGTACATAAGTTCAACTTCACAACTTGAAAAGAAATACAAAACAAATTTATTCCATTGGAAACATCCAAGACTCCTAAATAATTCCTACATGTCACTCATAACTAAATTCTTCTTATCCTGGGAAAATGAAACATAAGAAATGGGTGAGATCAAACGCTCAGTAAGGGTAAGAAATACAGTGGAAGATAACATAAATATTAAGCAGGGTGAATAATTGAAATCACATGCCTTTACCAATAATACACATGGATACATTTATGGCCAAATTATGAGCTGAGTAAATAATGACACAATAAAATATAATCATTGGTATTCTACTAGTCTAATGACCACATGAACCATCAATATTATTTCTATAATGAGGAAATGTATAATGCTGAACATTCTGAAACATTTTGCCAAGGCCTCGGCCAAGACGTCTAAAAATGATTAAGGCCTTAGCCAAAACAATATATCAATATTTGGAAAGGGACTTGGATAATTCCTTGTCTAGTAGTCTCATTAGACCTACCGATGCATCGAGGAGCTTTAGAGGGCTCCACCCATCACATACTAAGTTCAATACATTCCTCATATAAAAAGGTTTAAACATATCATAAACATTCATATTAAAAATAGCATACGAAATGTCAATAATTTAACCATAAACCATGAATGGTATAAAAATATCACATCCACAGTCAAACATATCACAAAACCTTCAATAAAATATATATGTTTTGTATCATAATTAATCAATTTCAAATAAACCTAAAATCCATCCAAGGATGTTGACATAGATGAAATCAAAACCCTTTTTAGAGAAATATCTCTTTCTATTTTGAAATCATTTAAGAGTCCCATAATTATAAAAAAAAAATTATTTTTAAAATATTCTTATAAGCTTATAAGGGAAGCTTTGATGTTGTTATAACAGTAGATAATAGCCGCACCCGCCGTATAAGATAAAAAACATTCTTACCTTAAATTTTTCAAAAAGGTCAAAAAGTACCTTGTTTGGAAAATGATAGAAATATTACTTTCAAAACACATAAGGGTATAAATTACTTTAAACCGTTGTCTAGTAAATAGTAAAAATGTTTTGAAATAAATTTTTAAGAAACATGGATGTTGATGATAAAGAGGCCCCAGTAGATAATTACGTATAAACAACCTTGGATAATGAAGAGATTATAGAATTAACCCTTACCTTGTAATTTTCATTGGTAGAGGGTAGGTTAACCTCATTTATAATGGTGAAATAATTGTTATTAAATTATACAATAATAATATACATTAATATGATATCATATATGATCTTTTAACATTGCATCCTTAATAATATCTTAGTATTATCATTGTCCCGGGTGTTAAAAAGTTCATTTTACTTTATATTCCTTGTTTTGTGAGTAATAATTGTTATGTATGGGATGTATCATATTCAAATCCATAATTTTATCAAGTCTTAAGACATTATTTTTAATAATATAATGAAAATTAGTCTTGAATGGATATGATGGGGAATGAATGTCATCGCGTTTGTGGAGACGGTAATCCATACGTACGCACGAGCGACAATATCATTCATTTGATATTAAAATAATATATAATTGGATGGTATATCATATATACAGAATAATTATCATGTTATATTTATTATTTACATGAATTACACATCATTATTTTACCCATCCAAATAATAATGTATTGAATAACAATTACACCACGACGTGGAGACGGTAAGCCGTACGTACGCACGTATGGTGACATGTCATTCAAAGGATGGTTAGAATTAAGAATATGCATATACCATATTTATAATAACATAACAGTATATATAATATACTGGAGTTATTATTTTTTAATGGAAATAAAAAATAAAGAATAAGTGGAAGAAGAAAAGAACTTGAAAGATGGTGGTGAGGTTATTACCTCTTCTTCGGGTTCTTCCTTTTGATTTGATCAAAAGGTCCCCTTAAGATGGATTTATGACTAAAGGAAGGCCTATAGGATAAATTGAGGAAAGTTTAAGGGATATTTGGGTAGGGGATGGACAAGAAAAAAGGCTTTTATTATATGAATTAGGGAGAAGGGGGAGTACCCTTTTATAAGAGGGGTGAGGGGCACCTTAGAAAAAACATAAAATATTATGTTATAATAAATTCATATTCGGTTTATAATGGCTCCAAAATAATTTATGTCGAGGATAAGGTGGGTATGGGTCTAAATTCACTCAACCATTAGGTTTTAGACAGGTTTGGGTCACTATATTAACCTAATCTTTTAGATTTCACTCTTAGTTAATTAGTTTGACATTTACCATGTCTCTTTGTATTTTTATATTATTTGGTTAATAAACTTACTATAAACTGACAAGAGAACCCCAAGTGGTTACTTATTGACATCAATATCATGATATAAGTCTTTTTCCTGAACCATATATTTTTAGAAATATTATATCAATTAATAATATAATATTTTTTTTAAAAACTCCATTCTGTTAATTTTGACACTTTTTAATAATTGATTTTTGTTAAAGTCTTAAAAACTTTATTAATTCAAACAAAATTCATTTAATCAATCCTAACATGTCATATTAACCAATAAAATTATTTTATGGCATAAAAACTTTAAAATTATATTTATTTTATCATTTATAATACCAATTATTTGATTCTATCATTAATAAGGAAAATACTACATCATTATTGTGTCAATAATAAATTTAATTATTCAATGTCTAAAAATTATAAATAAAATACCATTATGTAGGAAATATTTTTATATTTCTAATTAATATTTATAGTCGAAAATATAACAAATATAACCCTACATAAAAATTGATTTCCTAAAAGATATATGGTTATGTCATTTTTGTATTTACTTTAACTTAATTAATATAAAGTGTCATTATCACTTACAAGTGACTCCATGGGGTCCCAAAATAGACCGAAAGACTCCCATGGTCAGAAATGTATCATCCAATATGGTTAGGACATGTGTTAGGGTAATTTAATATTATTATAATATTATTTTTTACCCTTATTTATCAGATTTACCCTTTAACCATGGTAAATAAAATATTTACCGAAGTAATTATTCAAAATGTCTAAAAATAAAAGTTACCTATGTATACAATTTAGACATTTTGATTCAAAATATGGAATACATCTTTCTAAATTCAAAACATAGAAGTGGTGGAAATTAATTTAAAATTAATTCTCGTTGTCAAAACAAAAAGCGTGTTTTTTAAGAAATAATAACTATCAAAAGATTGACACTTGTTTATATCTAGTTTAAATGTGAAATTACGTCCAATGACCAAATTGGATTCAATGGTAAAAATATATTATAACTATAATTTAAAACCACTCAGTATTATAATTTATCACTATAAATTATTTGGATTAAAAAAGTGGTTTTTAATTAAAGTTTAGTATTTTTCACTATTCATCAAAAAGTGGAAGTTCTCAGAAAAATACCAAAAATTCACCCTAGGATAATTTTGATATTCGAAATCCAAAAATGAAGTCCATTTTGTAAGATAAAATTTATAAAATTTCAAAAAAAATTTATTACTATTAATAACGGCTAGTTTGATTGGTTGTGGTTTGTGTTAGAACTTGAAGTTGCATACAACACACGCTATTGAATTATTCAAAGAGAAGCATACCGTGGAATTTTGGGGTGTTAAAATTTTATATCTTTCTTACTTGAATTTCATGGTATGTGGAATCATTATTTACATTTGGTGGAGTCTCGTTACAATAATAAGTTCCATTATACTCTTTAAATGGAACCATATGATTCATTATATGGAATATGATGTTTCACATGAAATTTTTGGGATAAAGTTGGAAAAAGTAAGATAATTGGCCTAGAGATTGTGAAGGAAACAATAAATAAGGTAAATATTGTTCAAAACCATATCAAAGAAGCTAAAAGTTGGAAAAAGTGCATTGCCGATAATCTATGGAAGGATTTGGGATTTGAAGTTGGATATCACTTTTTCATGAAAGTAACTACATGGAAGGGTGTTATATGAAATGGGAATAAAGGGAAAGTAATCTCCATGTAGATTGGTCCTTTTGAAATTTTTGAGATAATTTGATCTATAAATTATCATTTGGAAATGTCGTCTAGCCTTCCTAAGGTACACAATCTGTTCCAAAACTCATTCTTAAGGAAGTAAATGCCATACCCAACACATGTACACACTTCAAAAGGAATAGAATTGGAACCATAAAAATCATACATTGAAGATCATATTCAAATCATATACACTAAAGAATAGTTTTTGAGGACTCGAATGAATCATATGGTAAATGTACTTTTGAAAAATCATAAAATTGAAGAGGTGTCATGGGATCCTGAGTAGAATATAATGAACATCCCATATTTTTATTAGGGTGATAATCTAGAAATTTTATGGACAAAATCGTTGTAGCAGTTGAAAATGTAATGTACGAAAACTCAATCAATGAAATTTCCCATCTTATTTGTATTTCATATATTATTGATGACATAAAATCACTTAGAGAACATACAAAAACACCATTAATAAAGAATGAATGAAAAAAGATGTATTTATAGAAGATAAAGAACATATACTGAGGGAATAGTAACATGACCTTACGAATAGTAATATTACCGTTATGAGTAGTAAATTAACTGAATTAATAGTGACCTCAACAATATTAATATAAATAAAATTTTGTCATATTATAAAGTAATTTATGATATAATTATATCATTGAATAAGTAAATGTATATTTTATAATTTATTAATTAAGTGTTGATATTTTTGGGAGTCATAATTATTTAATAAAATTTTATAATTAATAAAATGATTTAAAATAAAATTTATTTTCCTAAAATTTATTCATAAATCATTATTTTTATCATATGACTATCTGATAATGAGACTATTGTGAATTTTGGAATGCGTTATAAAATCAGTTATAAATATAAAATCTGTAATTTTCATGCAAAAGATCGTTTTAATTAAATATTATATTTCTCATATTTAGAAAATTATATTCATAAAATGGAGCTCATTTTTTGAATTCTACTTTTTCCGGAATGGATAGGGTGAATATTTGTTATTTTTATAATATACTTTAATATTGGATGAATTTTATAATATGATATTTTACTATATAAGTGAAATACATGATTAATGAGTCATAGGTGATATTTGGATGATGTAAGCACCCTTGTTTGGAAATAATATAAAATTATTAATATATTTTTTAACAATAATCAACCCTATTTCATGTCTTGAAAAAAAAAACGGAATAAAATAATGAGAAATCACACCTCTCCAACACTATAAATACAATCCATAACCACCCCTTCTCCTCACACCCTTAAATCGTTGAGACTTGTCAAAGTTCATCCCAATATTCTCCCCAAGACTCTCTCTCATCTCTATGATATCTTGGAATCATAAATAGACTAAAACAAATCCCATTAATGAGGTTCTCAAGGAGGAGTACTCAAGAGGTAAAATTATAATAATTGTCCATTTAATTTCATTTCATGTTTTTTTTCTTTTATTAGTCTCTCCTCACATCCTCTGTATAAATGATCATGATAAGTCTAGTATATTTTCTATTGTATAATGATATAATTTTAATGGAATATCCTTCATATAACTTCTTTATCTATCTATTTTATTTAAAAAACAATATCATCATCTGTGAGTTTATAGTTTATATCCTTCTTTAAAGACGAATTTTCATTCTTCAGTTTCTCTTTTAGGGATGGTAATTAAATATTAGTTATTTTTAAATGAGAATATAATATATTTAATACAACATTTATTATATTTTTCAAGTAACATGTTAACATAATAATATACGATAAAACACAATGAGTTCATTATGATTAATAACCGCCATAATAACGTAAATGACTATCACTAAATGTTTTATCTAATGATTTATCCTTCTACCAGACAACCAAATAAAATATATAACCATTTAAAAATATTTTTTTCACTGAAATCATATAAATTTAACAATGTATAATTATAACCATTCCGGATGAACTTTTATACACATATAAAATTATAAAGATCATGAAAACCAAGGAAACACACTCCTGAACTATAAAATTGTATTATATAACCCATAAAAAAGGAAATAAATGAATATAATAAAATTATAATAATTAATATACATGAATAAAAGGTTTCTTATTAATTCATTATTGGATTTAATTTTATTATTCATTATATTAAGGTCATGTGCAGAACACATTTTGACATGCGGTTATGGTTTCTCCCAAAACATTCATTTTTCGTTCAGGATTACATTTCTCTCTCTTAACCCAAATGATATTCTAAACTATTCTTAGTTGTTTCTCATAAATTCATTTTTAATTTTTTATACATGTTTAGAAATCAAAATCCTTCTTTATTTGAGGGGTATTTAAATGGTTTATATGGTTATTTCTCAATTCTTTTAGATATGCAAGCCAGATTAAATGGAAAGTCTTGATTTCATGTCCAATTTCAAGTATCATAAATAATGTATAGTAAAACAATATTATTTTTCTAAAACCAATAAATTTTTCTTGAAAAACTACCTTAGTTCATTTTTAGTTTTATAGAATGATTTTTCCAAAAGAATCCTTTATTGTAATGTTAAAAATAGTATTTCTCTCAAAAATTCCTTGATGATTCTATAAAAGTATTTTAATATATTTCAACATGAATTTTGATTATTAATAATAATTTATGATATCATCTACCATATTTTATTGAATGTTTATTTATTATTTTGACTGTGTATTTTCTATCCTGATACCATTCACCATATTACTCTGAATGGTTAGTGATTGTGTTTACAGATTGGGGAATGTTATTTTCATTTAATATGTTAGTTTCAATATGAATGTATATGATGATTATATTTTACCCCTTTCATATGAGGAATTCATTGGACTTATTAAGTGTAGCGTGGGGCCCTATATATCACTTTGATGCATCATTAGGTCTCATTAGACAAACTATTTTTGGTATGGGCTAACAACTTACCTGATTATGTATGGTGTCTTGGTCGAAGCATTGAAGATATATTTATTATGTATCACATCATGAATTACCTAATAATGAGATTTGTATTTTATATTTTAATGACATGAGCTAGCACTTCCAGACTAATTTCATAAAAATAATTTTATTTTTTCTTATAAAAAGGAACTTTGAATAATTACCTGACACAATACACAAACAAATACCTCTTACTGGTATAGGTTCTGGAGGATTAGGTGACACCTTATTTTTATCATAAATGATACTAAATGTGAAAAATAGACTAATACACTTCCATGCACACTACTTTCAAAAGTTAATATAACTAAATTAATACATCTAAGACCCCTATGAAAAATAGTTAGAAACAAAGAGTCACAATTCAATTTCCCTCTAAGGGGTTTTAAAATTGTTGAGATAGTTTTTAGAAAATATTTATTCAGAAATATCTTTATGAAATTATTTCAAAAAAATTTAGATAATAGCATATTTTTTTTGAAATACCTGTTGAAAATTTACATGAATTTACATACATTAAAATTATGTACCACATTTTAAATTACCTACATTCGAAAGTTGTTTTAAAATTAATTCAGTGAATTTTTTGAAAACACTGCACAAGATTTTGAAAACAAAACACTAAGAAATGTGGGAACTTGAAAAATTTAATGTTATCTTGGGCCTACCCACTTGTTGATATATTGGGTTCAATACCTAATTCTGTACCACAAATATATCATCCTAGTGTTAAGTATAATTAATATATTTTAAGATTTTATTATGAATTTATACATTTCTCACTAGGCTTTATTTTTTTGAATTTTTTTTAATAAAATAATATATATATATATATATATATACTTTCACAAGAACACATATTCAATATTCAATATAATAAAATCTCACGTCAGCTTTTATTTGCATGACATGAGATAAATTTTAATGCACATTTTCCATTAATGATACAATATTTTGAAATCATTTATACAAAATATTGTTTTATTAATACAACATACTTATATATTATTCATACAACATACATAAATATTATTTTCACAACCTACATAAATATTATTCATACAACACACACACACAAATATATATTTGTGAATAATAAAAATGAAACAGGTAATATAAATTCATGACATGTCCATGATTATGATTTTGGACATAGCACTTAATGTGAGTGACATATATGTTCCTACAAGTAATTTCATATGTAAAATGATAGTTTAATTATAAAATATGCATTAAATAATAATCAAGAGAAAAATAATATCTATAAATATAAGTAAATAAAAATTCCCTTTAGAATAAAAAATACAGCTTTGACATAATTTTTTTGATTAAAACTTTCTTATTTGAATTATCTTTTTTTAAATAAAAATAAATACTTAATCAATATTATTTATTATAATTATAATTTTTAATAATTTTTTAATAAAAATAAATTCTTTTAAATAATATTTTTCATAGAATATATTTTCTATTACAAAAAAATTAGTTTAAATTAATTTCATTACCTAAAAGAGGATATAATATTAACATAGATACAAGTGCATATTTTTCAAAATTATAATATAGTATTTTTACACTATAAATGTTAATAATATAAACTCTATTTACATAAAAATAAAATTTTTCTTAAACATCAATAAATAAATAATGTCAGTAATTTTTCAATTAAAGAACATATTTTGAAAACAAGGAATATATATATATTCTTACACAAAACCAGAAAACATAATTGTAATTATTTTCTAAAATATAGATTTTAAAAAATAATAAAAAATAAATAAACATTATTTTACAGAAAATTATATAGATTCTAAAGAACATAAATTTTTTTAATAATCATACATGAAATATATATATCATTTACCTCTAATCATTCCATTGAAAATTATTGACCCTTCTAGTGACGTTACCCAAACAGGGTATTCAAAACATCAAAACCCACTTTTCATTTGGAAATGATGAAAGAAGATAAAAGGTTCTGACATCACCCCCTCTCTTCTTACACATGACAACAATAGTGCATAAAAATTTCAATGTAGGGTTGCATAATCATTCGAACCGAGATAATTATTTATACTCAGTGTTAATGTGTATTTATAATATTATATTAATTGTTAACATCTTCACATTTGAAAATTTTATTCCAAAAAACTGAAATATGTGATTAAATTACCATATTCCACCCAAATATTGGAAAAATTGAATTTAGAAGAGATGTTTACATGTTGGAACCGATGATGAAAAATCTATATGTTTGAGAAGATATTGATTCTTGAAACGGATGATTTTATATTATGCATAATCCATAGCCACACACCAAATCATCGAAAATATAATTATAGAAAACAACACTCCCAAATTAAATCATACATTATAATAATAGAAATACACAGACATCATGTAAGAAATTCAGTACACTAACATGGAAATTACACATTGATTAGATAAAAAAGTGGATGAATTTGATATGATAGGACACAATTAATATTATCATATGTAGATTTATATTAAAAAAAAATAACTCCTACTTGTTCTTCCAAGGCAATGTAGATCTCAGAAAATTGGAGGATGGTATCCATAAATCACGATCGGAACATCAGGTGACATAGATCTAGCATTCTGAAAGCTCACCAATGGTCAAAACATAAAATCAAATCGCTGATCTAACTAATCTTGTAGATCCAAGACTCTAATCTCGGTTTCAACATCTCCAGACCACAACTATACTTGAAACTTCGAATCATAACCCATTCAATCTAGAACCTCTTACTCTATGCTTGTCATGAATCCGATATAAACTCATGTAGATGAGTCACACGATCAAGTTTCTCCCATGACTTTCCAGACTCGAAGATGAACCCTATGTCTCATTTTAATTTTATATTTCATTTTCATTGATTTTTTAAATAAAAATTCATTTCACAATTATATATATATATATATATAATTCGTTTTTAATATCATAATACTTAATTTTAATTTTATAAAATCAATATTGTAATTTCCATTTAAAAAATATAAATATATATTTTGTATAGAAATTTTAATAATTTTTAAAAAATAAACATAATTTTTATATTCATTGTATTATTCATTTTTTATTTTAAATATAAGATTTTAATAATTCATATGATTTACTTAGTTTTTTTTACATCTAAAAAACTTATTTAAATATCAAATCATAATGAAATTCATGATTGAAAATCAAACATTTATAAATAAAAAAATACTCACATTCAATTAATTAATTCCCTTTAGGATCCTTAATAATTGTAATCATCATTTATTATCTAAAATAAATAAATAATATATTTTGTTTATATTATTTTTCATATATTTTAGTTCATTCAAACTTTATAAAAATTTATAATAAGTTTATAACATGTCATCATTTATTTAAATAGTTACACGATGAAAATGATAGTAAACAAATTTCCTTTTGATTAAATTAAATCACATGGTTTTATAAAAATATATCATAACATTACTTATTTTAATTATAATTTTTATATTAATTACCTAAAGTTTTTGAGATGTTAAATTATCCCCCCTAAAATTAATTGCGCACACAAATATTATTTTGTTGGACTTGAGAGAATTTTGAATTTATATCTTCAGAATTAACGAATCCTTAAGGGTACTTAAGTATCTAATAAAAACTATATCGCATAGATTTTTTTTCCTCAGAAGAACACGTCTAATCTCCAAATATGTCTAAGTCATTCTTGTGATACAAATTATAACAACTCGAGCCCACATTTCCAAACTCATTGCATAAAAATTCAGTGTAATGTTTTATAATAGAAAATAACTTTGAAAAATGACACGAAAAATTAAACAAATAAGGACCTTTTACCATTCAAGGTTCTGAAGGATTAGAAAACACAATAAATTTATCATAGTTGAAACAAAAAAAGTAAACAAAAAACTAATAAGATTTCACCTGTGCTACTTCCATAAGATATTTTTTCTTAATTAAAACTTCTAAAATGCATGTAAAAAACATTTTAAAGAGGGTGATCATTCACATAGACACTAAGGGGTTTTAAAATAAATGAAATACTTTTTAGAAAATACCTATTTGGAATTTACTTTGATTAATGATTTTATAAATTATTTAGATAATAACATGAAAAAAAATTGAAATGCCTTTTGAAAATTTAGTTTAAATTAATTATGTTTAAAATAATATACCACTTTTAAAATTATGTAAACAATAAGGATAATTTTAAATTAATCTAGTGTTTCTTATAAAAACAATACGCATTATTTTGAAAATAAAACACTGAGGCATGTGGAAACTAGAAAAATTAAAGGCTATCTTGATCCTAACCACTTGTTGGGGGATTGGGTTCACTCCCCAATTCCATCCCATATTTGTAACAGGAAAGTGTTGGGTTTTATTAAAAACATTTTCTGATTTCAATATGTATATATTAATTTTTAATTGGGATTTATTAAATTAAATACTTGAAAATATTTTAAATACATTTATATATTTATATATATATTCTTTTATAAAAATAATTCTTCTAGATTATAAATAATCAAATGGCAAGTAAACTTGACTTTTTAGGATATGAGATTAATTGCAATACATATTTTCCATTAAAGAAACATTCATTAAAAATCATCCATTTAAAATAATGTTTAATTTGTAAAACATAATTATATATTATTCATAAAACATAGATAAATATTTTTCATAAATCATACGTATATATTATTCAAACAACACACACACACACACATATATATATGAGAATAATAAAACTGATGCATATAAAATAATTTCATGACATGTCCTTGATTATGAAGATGGTCATACCACATAATGTAATTGGAATCCTTGTTTATGTATGTAATTACACATATAAAATTGATATTTTAATTCATTAAGATGTATTAAATAATAAAAATGACATAAATAATATTATTAAATATAAATAAATAGAAAAATCCATTTTGATTAGAAAATAAATCTTTTACATAATTGTTATGTTAGAAATTATTATAATTGAATTCTCTTGTTTTTAAATAAAAATAAATAATTAATCAAGAAAACTAATTATAATTTTAATGGAAAATATATTTAAAATAAAAATAAAATCCTTTACATAATAATTATTACAGAATTGTTTTTCTATAATAAAATAAACACAGAAGTTTAAATGAATTACTTTACCCTAAAATGGATTTTTATATAAACATATATAAAATTTAATTTTTTTAAAAATTATAAAATTGAATTTTCACAATATAAATGTTAATAATACAAAATCCATTTACATAAAAAACAATTTTTCTTAAAAAATAAATAATCTCACCAATTCATGTAATAAGGAACATATTTTGAAAACATCGAATAGAAATATATTTCAAACACAAAAACCAGAAAACATAATTGTAATTATTTTCTAAAATATAGTTTTTAAGAATTAATACTAAATAAATAAGATTTCCCTTACATAAAATTAAATAAAAACTGATGAATATAAAACTCTATAAAAAATCATACTTGAAATAAATATTCCTTTATATCTAATTGTTCCATAGAAAAGTTTTGACCCAAGCGGTGCACATACCCATGTAGGGTGTTCAAAACGTCAAACACCACATTATAATTGGAAATGAGGAAATGAAACAAAAGGTTCATGCATTACCAGCTCTCTTCCCACATGCAACAATAAAACAAAATAAAAAATACAAAGTAGACTTTCCTATTGATCAAAACCAATATACTTATTTATGTTCAGTGTTACTATGTTTTAAAAATAGTATACTAATTTATGAAATCTTACAGTTTTTTAAATTCAATCCAAAAAAACAAAAGATTAAATGAAAAAATTTAATCCAAATCTCAAAACATAAAATTTCATTTAAATTATATGTGTAGAGGTTGGAATCAATGAAGAAAAATATATATGAAAGAGAATATATTTATTTTGAAAACAGATGATCCACAATTATGCATCAATCCACAACCACATACCAAACTATCCAAAATAAAATCATTTATGAAAACAATCCCAAATTAAATCATATATTATAAAAATCGAAAAACACTAACATCAAGTAAGATATTCAATACACTAATTAGGATAGTAAACATCGATGAGATAAACAAGTGAATGAATTTGACAAGTTATGGAACAATTATAAAGATCTTATAACGATTCAGATACAAAATACAATATAAAGAACACCTACATGTGATTCCCAACAGTCCATGGTAGAACCCATAAAATGAAAGATCATTTCCCTAAATCTCAATCAGAATATCACAAGACACAAATATAGCCTTATGGAAGATCAATAGTGTCCAAAACATAAAATCAAACTGAAGATCTAACTCGACCTGTGAGTCTAGGAATCCCAAATCTGTTTCAACCTCGCTGGACCACAACTATGCTAGACCCCTTTGAATCAAAATCCATCCAAGATTGAACCATTTATCCAATCTTAGCCTACATCAAATCTCGACTCATATAATGAATCACTCTATCGAGCTTATCCTGATATTTTCACGACCTGAAGATGATCCCTCAACCCCATTTTCCTTTAAAATATTATTTTCATTCAATTTTTTACCCAAAATCTGTTTCATATATATATATATATAATTTAGTTTCTTAAATCATAAATCATAATTAATATTTTATAAAATCAATTTAATAATTTCCATTTTAAAAATACAAATATATGTTTTATTTAGAAATTTGAAATATATAAAAAAAGTAATCATAAATACTATATTAATTTAATTAATCATTTTAGATTATATATTTAAAATTTTAATAATTATTATCATTTATATATTTTCTTTAATATCCAAAAAACTTATTTTCATATCAAATAATAAATTAATTCATGAATTAATATCAATCATATATAAATCCAAAAAATATTCTTATCTAAACAAATAACCCCTTTTAAGAACCATATTTATTGTCATCATTTTTTAATATCCTAATCAATGTAAATAACATATTTAATTTAAAATTATTTTAATAAATTTTATTTCATAAAAACATTAAATAAAAGTATAATAAATTTATAATATGTCATCATATATATAAATAGTTACAATATGGGAATTAATGTAAACTAATTTCATTTTGATTAAATTAAATGACTTAGTTTTATAAAAATATGTCAAAAAATTATTTATTTAATATATAATTCATTTAATAATTACCTAAACTTTCTAGGAAGTTACATTCTCCACCCTTAAAGGAATTGAAAACTTGAAATTCATGTTAGTGGACTTGAGAAAACTCTGATTTCCCATCTTCAGAATTAAGGAATTCTTAAGGGGAGTTAACTATCTAAAGAAAATGTTATCATATATTTTTTTCCCACAAAATAAAACATCTTATACCCAATGTTTTCTATACAGTACATTTGATACCAATTATAATTCCTCTAGATCGTGCTTCTGGACTAATTGCATAAAAATTTTGTGTCATTTTTTTTCTTATTAATAATACTTTGAACAATTAAAAAACATTACAAGAATGAGGACTATTACCAGTCTATGTTATAGAGTATTAGACAACACCTTACATTTATCTCAGTTGAAAAACGTGAACAAGATCCTACTATGCTTTTCCACATGCTACATCCCAATGTAAAGCTATCTGAATTAAATAATCTAAGACACCTATGAAAAACAATTAAAAACAAAGAGTGGGTATTCAACGTCACAATAAGGGGTTTTAAAATCGTTGAAATACTTTCTAGAAAATATACCTTGTGAAATAACTTTGAGAAATGATTTCCAAAATTCTTTAGATAATAACATATAAATAATTTTCAAAATAACCTTTTAATAATTTTAATGAAATTACTAAAATTAAAATAATATACTACATTTGAAATTAATTACGAACAAAAATTTCATTAAATGTAATTTAGTGATTTTTTGAGAACAGTACACATCTTTCAAAAAAACACTAAGTCATGTGGGATCATGAAACATTAATGGTTTTATTTTTCCAACCCACTTGTTGGGGGTTTTGTTTCACTCCCCGATTCCCTAAAAAAATTTCGATTTCCAAGTGCTAGGGTTTTTGAAAAACATTTTAAGATTTCAGTATGTATATATACATTTTTCACTGGGATTTATTAAAATAAAGACATGTAATCATTTTAAATCCATTTATGTAAACACACACACATATATATATATATAATTTCGAAAGAAAACATATGCTAAATTTGAAATAGTTAAATCTCACGTCCTCTTTTCATTTAATGATATGATATTAATTGTCATACATATTTTCCATTAAAGAAACATTCTTTAAAAATCATTTTTTTCAAAATAATGTTTTATTCATATAACATGTTTATATATTATTCATATGATATAAAAAAATAATATTAATACAACATAGTTATATATTATTCATATAACATATATGTATATGAGAATAATAAAACAGGTGTATATAATATAAATTCATGACATGTTGTTGATTAAGATGACGACCATACCTCATAATGTAATTGACATCCATGTTAATGCATGTAATAAAACATATATGAAGATTGTTTTATTGCTTATGATTTATTAAATAATGAATATGACATAAATAATATCTGTAAATATATATAAATATAAAAAACCATTTAGATTATCAAATAGAGCTTTAACATAATTTTAATCATAGAAATTAATGAAATTTAATTCTCTTATTTTTAAATAAAACTAAATACTTAATCGAGAAGATTAATTATAATTATAATGAACAATAATTTTTTAAAAAACCACTTTACATAATATTTATTATAGATTTTATTTTATATAAAAAAATAAAAAAATTAGTTTAAATGAATTACTTTACTTGAATTGGGGTTTTAATATTAACATAGATACAATTGTATTTTTTCTAAATTATAAAATAGAATTTTCACATTATAAATTTTAACGACAAAAACATCCATTTACCTACAAATCAAATTTATCTTAATCATCAATTAATAAATAATCTCACTAATTCATGTATTGAGGAACATATTTTGAAAAAATTTAATAGAAATATTGTACTTACACAAATCCATAAAACATAAATGCAATTATTTTCAAAAATATTGATTTTAAAAATAAAAATACATAAATAAGAATTCCCTCTTAGAAAATTAAAGAGAATATGAAGAACATAAAATGAAATAAAAATCATACATGAAATAATTAATAATTTACCTATAATCATTCCATAGCAGATTTTGGATAGAAGCGCTGCACTTACCCAAGAAGAGCGTGAAAAACTTTAAACACCAATTTAGAATTGGAAATTTGGAAAGGAAGTTATAGGTTCCTACATCCCTGGATCTCTTTCAACACACAAAAACAATAAAAAATAAAAAAAAGGGAAAGTATAGTTTCTTATTCATCCCAACTGGCATATATATTTATACTTATCATTAATATGTATTTAAAATATTGTACTAATTTCTAACATCATGCAATTTGAAATAATCAATCGATTAAAAATCTAAAATAGAATATTAAATGAAATAATTCCATCCAAATCATGAAACCGAGAAATTGATTTAAACTAGATTTTTATTTATTGAAACCAATGAAGAAAAATCTAGATGCAAGATCATATATTGAATGCATAAAAAGTGGATTCTCTACTACACATCGACCCACAACCACATACCGAAAAATTGAAATCAGAATCATTGAAAAAACACTTTGAAATTGAATCATACATTATAAAAATAAACAAAGACAACATCGAGTATAGAATTAAATAAACCTATAGGGATAATACTTTTCTATGAGATAAACAAGTGGATAAATTCAAAAAGATTGGGAACTATTAAGAAGATCTTATAATGATTCAGATACCAAAATTATAATAAATAACCTCTACTTAAAATTTTAGAAATAGCAAGGAAGATCTCAGAAAATTGGAGGTTGCTTTCCCCAAATCACGATCACAACATCACGCGACAAAGATATTTCTTTCTGAAATCTAATTGGTGGTCGAAACATTAAACCATGCCACCGATCTAACTCGACCTATCAGTCTACAACTCCAAGCACGGTTTCGACCTTTCTCGATAACAATAATAATCGACCCTTTCAAATTATAAACAATCTAATCTCAAACCTCTTCCTCTGAACTCAACAGGTGTCATATATTCACCCCTTTAGACGAATCACTTGGTCGAGCTTCTCTCGAGACTTTTACAACCTAAATACAATTCATATATCCCATTTTTTTTAATATTATCATTATCATTTTTATTTTTTAAAAAAAAATTAACATTATATATATATATATCATCTTTTTAATTAATAATTTATAATTAGAATTTTATAAAATCAAATTAATAATTTCTATTCAAAAAATTTATATAAATTTTGTTCATAAATTAAAATAATTTTAAATAAATAATTTTAATTCATATATTAATTTGTTTATTCATTTTATATTTGATATATAAAATTTTAATAATTCATATTATTTATTTAGTTGCATTAATATCCAAAAAACATATTTTCATATAAAATAATAATTAAATTCATGATTTATAATCCAAAATATATAAATGAAATTAATACACATATTCAAATAATTAAATTCATTTATGAACCTTAATATTTCATAATTTTTAATTCATGAAAACAATATATATATAAGTATAATTAATTTCTTATATGTCATCATGTATTTAAATAGTTACTATATTAAAATTTAAGTAAACTAATTTGATTATGATTTGATGAAATTACATAGTTTTATAAAAATATTTTATAACATTATTTATTTAAAAAATAATTTATTTTTTAATTACATAAACATTCTAGGGTTTACAGATATTCCATTATATTATTATATTGGTATAATATACAATGTTATTTTTTATTATCTTATGATAACTAATATGGATTTATTTTATTAATTTTGTTTTTACCATGTTATGATCATGTTTTTGTTTTAATAACAAGTGTTTTTATTTATTCATCTTTTCTTATGGTCTTTTGTTATGTTTCTATTATTTTACACACCCTTACAAAGTATATGAGATCACTCGTTTATTAAATTTCTTTTCACAAGGATGTTAAGATTCATATCGTGAATGACTTCTACTTATTATCTAGATGTTTATGGGTGTATCAAATATAGTTATTATGTCTTACTTCAGTTAAATTTTTAATGTTTAACATATGAATGAATGTTGTTTTCCATTGAAAATAAAATATTAGTTCCTTAGTGAAACAAATTCCGTGTTTATTATAAAAATTTATTGAAGTTTGGAACTTATTCGAGGAAACTAGGTACAGGTGTTTACATTATTTCTATGGTTAAAACGTGGGTACACCTAACTTGTTTTAAAAAATTCTATATTTTTCTTTCCCATTGTATATAAAATGCCACAACCGATCACTCTTACTCACACATATCAATACACTTAGGAAATTCAAATATCCTCCCAATAAACTTCCTATAATATCTCCCTTACTTATATAATCTTCTCTTTTGGTAGAAATCAATCCAAATAACCCTCTTGTAACTAACCAAAATGAGTTACCCGATTAAGAGGTAACATCTTCACTCAAACTCCATTCTTTTATTTTATTTATCAACCCCTACACTATATTTATTCCATGATTGTATAAAAAAGATATAATATTCAATACTATTATGTTTTTATACTATGATTTATAACTACAATTACACACTCTTCTATTTAATGGTTGAAAAATATACTATTTATGTTTACAGAAAACTACCGCTTTAGTAAATGATGATTGTTCATGTTTTTATTACCATATCTCATGGTAAACATTAGGATGGAAAATAAATTTACATATTTTATATATTTTATATTTTATTTATTTAAGAATATATTTTTTTTACAAATTCATATCTTTTTTGATATTCTATTTGGTGTAAATACAATAATTTCGTTTGAGGAAATGTGGACTACCGTCTCATCAATGTGATTTGATTTGTTCACACGCTTCATGGAATTTATGAGGGATGGGTTTAGAAAACATATATGATATATATGATATAATCGTGTTACTGTATTAATTATAGATATACATATATATACACATATTTCCTTAATATTTATTCCTTCCATATGATAATAAAAAAAGAAATTGCAAGCAAGCATACGTACAACTTACCATCTCAAAGTACGGTATATTCCATTTTGTGTTTATATATTAAATATATTATTATTATTTAAATATAATAAATTTAAATAATATATATATCATGTTATAAATTCTATAATAATTTTATATGTGTAAAGACTAAATATATACAAAATCAAGGCACATGCCACGAACAAGGCTGATATTACCCGAAGTGAAACCATAACATAGGATTCATAATGGAATGATAATATGAGATCATGATAAAACAATATATGGTATTATATATAATAATTTGGTTATTTAAAATATGTAAAATAAATTTATAATTTGAATATTTTTGGTTTTAATTAGTATGATGAGAGTCAAGAAACTTGTTGTGGGGATTTCATCTCAGAGTTTATTTCCATGAGATACATGTTTTATTCACCATCCATTAATTTTCATGTGGTGTGTTTACTCCCCAAAACATTATTCAATGATTGTTATACTTAAATCAAGGGGCATTTAAATATCTATTCTATGATATTTATTTCATGGGATTCATGTTTCAAAAGTTACCAAATCAGTAAAAAAAATTCTCTCAATTTGACTTCATTGAGACTCATGTTTTTTTATGGATATAAATTATTTTCGAGGTCTATATAATTTCATTTTTACTATTATATCATGAATACATTTATTTTAATGATATATTAAGATTTAAGTAATTTTATTTTCTTACATTGAGAGTATGATCCTATATTACCAAATGATACGAGTTTATTGAAACAATCTCATTGCATTTTAGGATAGTTCATGATTATGCTTAAATTATTTAAATATCATGATCTATTTTTCAAGAAAAATCAGTAATTTCTTTATCCTTTGGATATTTAATATATCCTCATGTATGAATACAATTTTTTTATAATCTTTGGTATATAAGATATTTAAGAATGTGTTTTTTTAGAAAGTCTTACTTTAACCTATCATTGATAAAAAAAATGTGTTTCTTAGAAACCATGTTTTCAAAATATGATTTTACAAGAATATTAAACTATTCTCTTATAATGTTTAAAAGAATTTTTTTTCAATTTTTTCTTTAACCAATTTTTACAAATGAATCTTCTTGTCCTTGTCCGATTGAGGCGAATTTCCAAACATTTTATTGTGATAAAGAAATGTCATTTTTACCTCATAAGAAATGTATGGATTTACTCGATGTAATTTCATTGAATCATCCTTTTTAATTTTCAAAGTATAAATTTTTTAAAAAAAATTAACTAATAATTTTCAATTAAATGGTTTAATTTTTTTTTCATGATTTCATTATATATTTTCAAAATATTTTTCAAATAATGTGTTTAACTATTAGGCTTTTATATTGTTGTAAATTTTTTTAATTAAAATTGTTTGAAAAATTATTTCAAAGACACCTATATATGTTTTAAAAGGAAAAAAGTTTTCAAATTATTTTAAATATTTCATTATATGGTTTTAATTTAATTTCAATGAAATTTTAATCAATATGATTTCATAGTTCTTTTATATGTTTTCATGGAAAATGATTTTCAAATTGTTTTATATTTTTAAAATGGTTTTTCTAATGAAGAAATTATATTTTTCAAAAAAATTATTTTAAAATATCTTATAGCATTATTTACCCCTAATATAAAATCCATTAGTGTTACTCATTCCATTATTTGAAAATTATTCAACAATTCTATCCGTATTATTTCTCTAAATGAATTATGTTTCGGTGGAATGATGATTATAAAATTATTTTTTCTTTCTCATTTAATATTATTTTGAAACTTGTTTCTTATCATGGGTCATTACTATGATAAAATAATTTTTAATCAATTTTTTTCACATGTTATTATATGATTACATATTTATAATACCCATTTCATTTCTTGGGATATGATATAATTATTTATGTTCATGTGTAAAATGAATGTATGTTTTTATTATGAGAGGGGTGTGACTTATTTCTCCCTCTAATTAATTGGGTAATAATTTATATCTAATTAGATAGACTAATATCTTCTTGTTAATGAACCTTGTCTACTAAGATGGATATGCGAATGAACCATGACTACCAAGATGGTATGAGTAGTAAACTCATGCTACTAATATGGACATGGGAGTGAACCATGACTTCCACGATGCTATGAGAAGTGATCCTATACTACTAATATGGTCATTGAAGAGATGTATTGGAAACCATGGAAGTCAAATTATATTCTTATATGTCTTTCCCAATTCGATGTTTTATTCCTATTTTATTCTTTCATAGCTTATATTTCTTATTTACTTGTAACTCGTGTCTTATAAACTATCATTATTTATTAAAAGATTAATGTTTATGATTTGTGATATTTAGGGTATGATTTTATATTATATTGATCATGTTATCATACCCTTATTCTAATTATAATGATTACATGTCTCCCTTATTTACTTTAACCGAGAAATTGAGCTCACAACTTTTTATGTTTCCTTTCCCAGATTGTGATGATATGTATTATGATTGGTTTGTTTAATATTTTATATAGACATGAATAAACTAGTGGGAGATAATTTATCTCATTTACACAACAATTTTTATGTTTCCATGTCTCTAATGGCATAGACTAATACGGTCTTTGGGTATCTGTTTTTATAATGTTTTACGTATTCTGTAAAAGTGATGTAATTATAATATATGAAAAGCGAGGTTCGTAATAGTTTTTATAAGATAAAAAGTTTATTTAACTTTTTTAAAATAGGATGTGAAAACATTAGTGAGATCCCATGGTATATTAATAAGGATATGTATAGGGATGTCCCTAAAGATAAGTATAAGGATGAGTTAAACATTTGAAAAATGTCATGGACTTTCGGTAAAGGATAGAGTGAGTTATTTCCTAGAAGTAAATCCTTTTCTAGATATTATATTTGGATTTAGATATGGAATAGATGTACCTAGGGTTAACATCATAGAAATGATTTTTTGGGCCTAACTCAGGGTAATCTGGTATATGAGAATAGTCGTTATTGCAAACGTAGTTTGACACTATACTGGGATGTGCTTTGTAAATTCACAAGACTAATTGAAAATCATCATGATAGATTTTAATATAAGGTGTCTATGGATTACCTAAGATGATTTGGAAATCCTATATGTAGTTCTTTTCATGAAAATATTATTTTAATAGTATGATAAGTGATGCTCACACAATGCTTTTGTTTTTAGTGAATAGTGACATCGAAAAAGAACTAGATTAGTTTTGAATGTTATGGAATATTTGATATTTAGAATTAATTTGTGCTTATCACTGGAGTGAAAGATGTTGTGATCATGCCTAATAATTTTTCACCGAACCATATTAACAATGTGTACCTTATCAAAATCTCAGACTCACCATGGAAGAGATAAAATATGTTTATTGAGTGTTTAGGTAGTGGTGTCCTTGTAGGAAAGATGTTTAGGTTTCCTTTGGGTAAATAATGTGGAAATAATAACCAATTTGAACATATTAGAGAACAGGAAGATGATATTTCATTGGGAAATAAGGACAAAAAGAAAGTGACTATAAGGGAAAAATGAAGAGTTTGATTAACAAAACAGATGAGAATAATGGCCTTCTTAAAACACCATAAAATGTTAGGTGTTTTATGTTGTGAACAAATTATCATTATGACACTCAATATCCCAAGAGGAATGGTCATAGAGCCAATCATTGAGGTTGTGTCAGTAATGGTTACACTATTGATGATGAAGATACTATAGATGAAATTTTAAAGGAACGAGGTGTTATGTAATAGGATTTGATAGTTTTGTTAAAGGATGGAGGATACTTTTGTAACAACCCGGTTCTTCTTTTTGAGGGATAGGTTTCTTATTTTCCTTTTTAATTAAGTGTTTTTGAGAAAATAAGTAAAATGAGGAATAATCCCATATTTTGTGACTACACACCATGTACTTTTCCACACGCCGTGTACATTGGCCGTGTGGGATGGGTACACAGGGCGTGTGGGCCTGTCAGCTATGAAGGGTGTAAAAACTGACTACATGCCGTGTATAGGGTCTTTAAATGTTTTGTATTCAGTCAGAAAGTGAATAGTAAGGTGGTGGAGGCAGCCACCAGTGGAGCGACAGTACAGGCCGTGTAATCGGGAATACAGGCCGTGTACTCATGTCAACAAGTAAACTGTTCGGCGGTGAAAAAGTAGCTACCAGAGGAATAGTTAAATGAGAAAATTACACGCCGTGTAATTGATAGTACATGTTTTGTAGATTGTTTTTTTTATTAAAATGGGTAGTAGCCTCCTCTATTCACAGAGGAAGCTTAGAACGTTGTTTGGAGCTCAGGAGGATGGATGGAGCTTCAGAGATCAGCTGAATGTGCACCAGAAATCCGTTTTTTCTTCTGTTGATCATGTTGGGGCCATACGGGTAAGCCCTACCCTCTTATCCTGAGGGAAATGTTCTATTTTGACTTGGGGAAACACTTATTATGTCTGAGGGTAGTGACTTATGTGCCTGAGGGAAATATCTCGTACGCCTGAGGGCAATATTCGATAGCCTGAGGGTGTGGTTATATTATATTAGCACGAGAGCAAGGTTCTGATTGGCCTGGCGGCTTGGTTCTAATGAGAAAATAATGTTATTAAATTGAATGGTTAAAATGAATATCAAAATGGAAATGAAACTGGTATTGATAGCTACTTTTGAGTACTTACTAGTTTACTGCATTTACTTCTGCACACTGCTATTGCATATTTTCACTGACAGTTGGGCAGGGTCCTTTGGTGGGTGCCTAATGGGAGTCATTTATTACACCATGTTTGGGTCATGTCTTTAGACCAAATAGATTATATTGCTGCAGGCGTCGATAGGGGAAAGGGTCCCTATACAAGTACTTGATTGTTGCTAAGGAGTAGGAGATCATGGGACAGAGCTTAGGCTTGTGATGCTGCTGATCGTTCTATTTTGTTCCTCTGTACTTGTACTCTCTGTCGAATTGTATTGTATTGCATTATATCCTATTTTGGATACTTTCATAGAAATAGAGACACGTTGCATCATTATATATATAATTGTTGGTTATCTTTTACTGCAGTTGTCCATTTTAGTTGCATGTTGTTTACCTCTTCTGTTGTTGTATGTTATTTATCTTTTCCGCTAGGATACACTTTGACCAATGAGGGCATAGTTTTCCCACTATCAGACCTGGGCCCTCTCTACTAGTCGGTAGCCTCTATAATTTAGGGAAACACGCTTGAGTTCATGTGACCAATCGGTTTATGGGCACCCATTGAGTGGCACCCGGATCCGGGATGTTACAAAGTGGTATCAGAGGTGTTTTTTTCATGACTTACTATTTGGAACCTTATTCAGGGATAGGATAAAAATGGGGGTTAGTAATACGATGTGTCTGGGAGTAGCAAACCCATGTATAGGGAAAAGATATTCAACCTCAGTTATTGCAATTATTACTGGTTTTTCAATTTTACAGTTGATTAGATTTTCATCATTGGAAGACGCACTTATGGTGTGTTGTTTATTTGTTATACTTAGGTTTTATTTAGTTTCAACCCGATGATATGAGGGTATGAAATGTCATGCATCATTTAGGCACATGATAGAAATCACATGTCATGCATTCTTTCGATGCCATGTAGGTGCATTAGAACTTGCATGTTGTTGTGATAGTTTTTGTGCTTGAAAAACATGCTTTTGTGATAGCTGCTTTGATAAATACCTGCTATTTCATAGGGTATTTTTGTGTGAGGTTTTGATAGGATGAACGCCAAAATTTGGTTTTTGGGGAGTATCGGGCCTCAATGACTGGAATTTGGTGGATCATCAATGTGTTTATTTTGTTATAACATGTATAAGATTCTAAGATTTGATTTTTGTAGAGTATGGGCCCTTACGGATCAGAATTTTAAACTTAAGTGATTGTTCCGTGTTTTCTGGGATCCAGAGTAGTTTTTGGGGCATACTATCTGAAACACCTAGTATACACGTTGTGTAATTCTATGGACACACTCCGTGTGTTCTTCTGTTTGGGAAGAAATGAAAACTTTTTAATTACACGTCGTATACCCTTAGTACATGCCGTGTAGTCTCTTCCCGTGTCATAGACCGTGTGGGCGGGGACCCGGGGTAGGGAATGGCTTGGGGAAACACGTCATGTACTGGTTTTACGCATTGTGTAGTGTTGACCCAGTGTCCTCCCATGTAACTAACAACACAGACGACGGAACCTTAAGACTTACGCACCGTGTCGACCTTGAACACACCATGTAGTCTGACCTAGGTACCCAACTGTGTCACTAACCACACAGGTCGGTGTTATCTTTCCTAGTACACGCCATGTCCTCCTGGAACACATTGTGTAGTGTCAGCCGTGTAGTTGGCCATGTAGAGAGCAACACGGGTCAGTCTGGGGATTCTTTAAACATGACGTTCCTTTTTGAAACTTGTCGTGTAATATGACCTGATTATACATGCCATGTCATGAACAACATGGGCCAGTGAAAGATTGTTGAGTACATGCCATGTACCTGTGGGACACACCGTGTAGTCCTGTTCTATGAGAGCCATGTGGCATAGCCGTGTAGAAGTATTTGGGTAGTGAAGGGGGGTTCAAGTACATGCCGTGTAGTTAAGAGACATGTCGTGTGTTTGGGGTGTTACATGGCCAGTTTAAGCTAGAGTACACGCCCATGTTGATGGCTCGTGAGAACACATCGTATAGTATTTATACACTCCACGTAGTCAAGTTTTGTAAATCTTGAATGCCTTCTTTATCAAGTTCCTTCCTTGGTCTCCTCATTTTCGGTCTTTAATAATCTTGATTTAAGGTGTGTGTTTGACCTTGTAGAGTCATGCCACCGATACAACCACAAGTTGTTCTCCAAGAGAGCGGAAACGATTATACTCCTGAGATGGTGGGCCATGGGAAACCAATGGATTCTCTAGTAGAGCCAGATGCGGTGCTATCCATTATACCGGGCACAGGCGCGGAGGTGCAGTTCTGTGAAGGCTTCATGCGGTTCATGCAGATCTTTCAGGGAGCACCGCAGGCTGCCACATATATGGTAGAGTTGACACATATATTCCAACAGCAGCATCCACCTACGTTTTAAATGGATTTCAGACCATAGGCTGCGGAGTCATGGTTAGATTCGATGCAGACGATATTTGAGCATCTGGAGACGCCTCCTGGGAGGAGCGTCAAGATCGCTACATACATGCTATGTGATTATACCAAAAGGTGGTGGAATGTTACCACATAGTCTAAGGATCAATGAGACTTGTTGTGAGAAGATTTTCAGACATACTTCTATGACTTCTTCCTCCCGGAGACATTGTGGGCAGATCGAGCTCGAGAGTTCATGAATCTGCAGTAGGGCACCATGTCAGTGATGGATTATTCTGCTCGCTTCACCGAGCTTCAACGTTTTGCACCGGTTCTGGTGGGTGATGAGGTGTTGAGAGCTAGACATTTTGAGGATGGTCTTCAATAAGACATCTGAGCGCTGGTGAATGTTTTCAAGTTACCTATGGTACATGATATTGTCAACCAGTCACTGATTATAGAGTGGAACTTGTGGTAAGGTAGTGGTGTGGGCCATGGTGGTCAACACCAGTTTCTGGTACTATTTCTACTGATAAGAGGAAGAGGCATATGGACTTCTCTCACGGTGGAAGTACTATCAAGAAGAATTCTATAGGTGTCCCGGTTATTTTCTACCACTGTGGTAGAGAGTGGCACAAGATACCTCAGTGTCCATGTGACCCAGTGGAGTGTTGAGTTTATGGAAAGGTGTGTCATCTGTAGCGCTTTTGCAGGTCGTTTCTACCATTGGCTAGTTAGAGGGGTTCTGTGTAGACTCTGCATGTGGGAGCATAACCAACAGCTTATTACCAGTCGGGAAATTGGAATACGCCAGGGCATGCAGGCAGAGATGTTGGTCGTGACCGTGGTAGCCAAACACGAGGATCTCAGAGGCAGCAGGGTGGCGGGTCAGCTCAAGGTAGCCAGGCTGTGTCGTAGGGCCACGACACTAGGCAGGCATAGGCAGTGCAACATACCCAACAAGAGTAGGATCACAGACCTTCTACAATTATAGGTACTATTATAGTTTCTTTTGTTTTATCTTTTGAACTTTTTGATATGGGTGCTACACATAGCTTTATATATGTGCCCATTGTGGAGATACTTGGGCTCTGTTTTTCTTCTTCTGCTGATATCATGAAGCTAGAAACTCCATTGGGAGCAAGGATGACAGGTGTGCATCAGTGCAAGGAGTTCCCCCTAGAGGTAGGTGGGTGTCACTTCCTATGGTAACTCTATGTCTTAGAGATGACAACTTATGATGTCATTATCATGATGGACTGGTTCGTACCCTTCCAAGCCATTGTGGATTGATATCATCATACGGTGAGTTTCATGTCACCAGAGGGCGGATAGTTTCTATACAAGGTTGAATGGGATGTCCAAGAGAGCCGAGATGGACCAGAGCATCGTGGGCGAGGTGGAGTGACAACCCATATTGCGAGTTTATATCTGGATGATCAGGGGACTTGTCAGTAGGATTTCCCTCCAGTAGTCGATCATTTTAGGTATGTATTCCCAGATGACTTTTCAAGTCTAGCTTCGAAGCAAGAGGTGGATTTTTCTATTGAGCTTGTATCGGGAGCATCACCGGTGTCTACTCCTCCTTATAGGATGGCTACACTAGAGTTACATGATCTCAAGAGGCAGTAAGAGGAGTTACAGGAAAATGGATTCATCCAACCCATTACTTCTCCTTGGGGTTTGTCGGTCCTCTTTGTGAAGAAGGCAGACAGTACCCTCAGAATCTGTGTGGACTATCGGAAACTAAACCAATTGATGGTCAAGAACCGATATCCCTTACAAAGGATTGATGATCTTTTTGATCAACTTCAGGGAGCATGAGTGTTCTCCAAGATTGACTTGAGATCCAGATATCATAAGTTAGGCATTAGACCATTAGACATACCTCTTACAGCTTTTCGGAGTAGATATGGTCTATACGAGTACTTGGTTATGCCTTTTGGACTCATGAACGCACCAATAGTTTTCATGGTTCTGATGAATCGTGTGTTCCATCCCTATCTGTATTCTTTCGTGGTAGTCTTCATGGACGACAACTTGGTGTATTCTCACACTCGACTTGACCAAGCTACCTATCTTTAGATCGTATTGATTACACTAAGAGAGCATCTTCTATATGCTAAGCTCTCAAAGTGCCACTTTTGGATGGACCAGATACACTTCCTGGGTCATATCATTTCAAAGGCAGGAGTTGTAGTAGACCCAGAGAAAGTGAGAGTAGTAGTTTCTTGGGAGAATCCTAAGAATGTGTTTGGAATGCATATTTTTTTTGGGTTTGGCTGGTTACTATAGGCGTTTTATACATGAATTATCCCACTTAGTAGTGTTGTTGATGGGTTTGACTAAGAAAGGTGTGAAGTTCGTGTGGTCAGATTATTGCGAGACAACCTTTCAGGAGCTGAAGGGAGGGTTGACATCAGCACCCATCCTAATACTTCCAGAGCAAGGGAAGTTCTATACAGTTTACTATGATGCATCAGGTATTGGGCTGGGTGCATTGTTGATGCATGGAGATCGAGTAGTTGCGTACGGGTCTCGGCAGTTGAGGCCACATGAGAGAAAATACTCGATGGATGATCTCGAGTTAGCTACAGTTGTTCATGTGTTACACTGTTGGAGACATTATCTCTTGGGAGAGCATTTTGTGGTTTTCACCGACCACAAAAGTCTCAAGTACATCTTTACTCAGCGTGACTTGAATTTGAGATAGCGAAAGTGGGTTGAATACCTACAGTCCTTCGATTTTGAGCTTGCCTATACACCTGGTAAGGGAAATGCAGTTACTGATTCCCTGAGCAAGAAGACTCAGACCCAGGCAGTTCGTGACGCCAGTGGTGAGGGGAAGCTTATGGATTTGTTCTCTGAGATGCATTTGGAGGTGCACAATAGTCAGGGGAAAACCTATCATTCTTCCTTAGAAGTGACTTATACCCTCCTGGATAGAGTGAGGATGAGATAGCTATCGGATTCCGAAGGCCTAGTTCTACGGGAGTCAGTGGCAAGTGAGGACCCTCCTCCTGAATGGACGATAGGCGATGCTGAGGTACTTCATTTACATTTATGAGTGTGGGTTCCATGGGATATACATGAGGATCTGATTTGGGAGTTTCATGCTTTATCTTGGGCAGTTCATCCTGGAGTCACCAATATGTAATGTGACTTGAGACGTCAGTATTGGTCGACATGTATGAAGAGATAGGTAGTTGGTTTAGTTAAAACATGTTCTACCTATCAGCAGGTGAAGGTGGAGCATCAGAGGCCAGTGGGATTGTTACAGTAGTTACCCATTCTGGAATGGAAATGGGATGATGTTGTGATGGATTTTGTGACCGGGTTGCTGAGGTCACCTCGAGGGAATGATGATGTGTGGGTTGTTGTGGACAGACTCACAATGGTAGCCCACTTTTTTCTGATCAAAGAGAACT
Organism: Viscum album; assembly: GCA_963277665.1. Taxonomy (NCBI): domain Eukaryota; kingdom Viridiplantae; phylum Streptophyta; class Magnoliopsida; order Santalales; family Viscaceae; genus Viscum; species Viscum album. Next base: position 458,687,903 of record OY728141.1, on the reverse strand, counting down.
TCAGTGTTAATGATCTCAGGAAGTTGTATATATGATAGATATTGTTTCTTTATGGGGCCCCTCATTCTATCATTTCAGATAGGGACACCCGCTTTACGTCTCGTTTCTGGCAGAGTTTTCAGAGGGAACTTTGTACACAGGTGCTTCTGAGCACAGCTTACCACCCTCAGACTGATGGCCAGTCAGAGCGTACGATATAGGTGCTTGAGGATATGTTACGCACATGTGTCCTAGACTTTGGGGGCTCTTTGGAGAAGCATATAACCCTCATCGAGTTTTCCTACAATAACAGTTTTTAGGAAACTATTGAGATGGAACCTTACGAGACTTCATATGGTAGGCCCTGACAATCACCCTTATGCTGGATGGAGGCAGGTGAAGCAGCTTTACTGGGACCATGTCTCATGCAGGAGATTTCTGAGCAGGTCCAGTTGATTCAGAAGCAGATGGCTATCGCATAGTCTCATCAGAAAGCTTATGCTGATCGCTGCAGATGACCCTTGAAGTTTGTGGTCAGGGATCAGGTTTTCTTGCGTGTTTCACCGAGGTTGGGACACAGGAAAATCAGGAGATAGGGTAAAATTTCACCAAGGTATGTGGGGTCATTTGAGATTATTGAGAGTTTCAGGCCGGTTGCCTATCGGTTGCAGTTACAACAGAGGTACTGATACATGCACAACATTTTCCATGTATCTCAGTTGCGCCGTTATCATTCTGACATGTCTCACATCTTTTATCCTGAGGAGGTTTAGCTACAGATCGATGCATCCTTTGAGGATAATCTAATTCATATTGTTGATAGGACTATGAAGGTTCTCCGAGGCCAGTAAAATCCTCTTGTACGGGTTCTATGGAAGCATATCCGAGTGCAGGACGAAACCTAGGAGCGGGAGACCGACGTACGTTCTCAGTGGCCAGAGTTGTTCTGAGATTTATCTTCGCCTCCCATGGAGGGGCAATTCAGGGACAAATTTCTTTAATGGGGGAAGTTTGTAAGAACCCGATTCTTCTTTTTGAGGTACGATTTTCTTATTTTCCTTTTTTGCTTAAGTGTTTTTGAGTAAATAAGGAAAATGAGAAAAAATATCAAATCTTGTGACTACATGTCATGTACTTTTCCACATGTTGTGTACTTTGGCCATGTGGGATGGGTACACAGGGCATATAGGCCTGTCGGCTATGAAGGGTGTAAAAACTAACTACACACCGTGTATAGTGTATTTACACGCCATGTATTCAGTCGGTAGGTGAATAGTAAGGCTGTGGAGGCATCCGCCAATGGAGCAGCAGTACACGCCGTGTAATCGGGAATTCACGCCGTGTACTCATGTCGACAAGTGAATAGTTCGACGGAGAAAAATTAGTCGCTAGAGGAATAGTTAAATGACAAAAGTACACACCGTTTACTTGAGAGTACACACCGTGTAGTTTTTTTCACTTAAAATGGGAAGTAGCCTCCTCTTTTCACAAAGGAATCTTAGAACTCTGTTTGGAGCTCGGGAGGACGGCCGGAGCATCGGAGATCAGTTGACCGCGCACCGAGAATCTGTTTCTGCTTCTGTCGATCACGTTGGGGCCGTACGAGAAATACCTCACCTCTTCTTGAGTTTTTCTTACCAATTCATCCTCTAAGGGAAGTTATTTACATTTTAACAGGAATTCTCTTATCCCAGATCTATGTCGTTCTTGGATGATTCGGGAGGCGTCGTTCACGTATACTGATCAAAGATGATCGAGGTAGGTGGTCTGGTGTTTATTTCCAACTATTGAGTTTATTTTGTGTAACTTTGTGATATGAACCTAGGTTTGGGATGTTTTATGGCTGAGGCCTTTGTCGAAAGATATCTAGAATTGAATAGATAATCTGTTGATAAAATTAAAACTCTTGTTTGGGATCACAACTTGGATCCAGGACCACCTCGGGGGTGCGTTCCTCTGTTTAGCCATTTTCCCTAGATACCCAAAGGTATTCCATGATTATAATGTGTATTGAATTTCCTTGAGCGGAATTGTATATAAATTTCTTGTTTATGCTTTTGGCTCGGCCCGGTTACTTGTGCCTGAGGGAAGTGTTCTTTTTAGCCTGAGGAACAGGTTCTGCTTATCCTGAGGGCAATGTTCTATTTCGTTTGAGGGAAAAACTTCTTATTCCTGAGATCAGTGACCTCTGTGCCTGAGAGAAATATCTCCTACACCTAGGGGAAATATTCGATAGTCGGAGGGCAAGCCTGAGGCCATGGTTATATTATATTATCCTGAGGGAAAGGTTCTGATTGGCCAGAGGGCTTGGTTCTGATGAGAAAAAATGTTATTAAATTGATTGGTTAAAATGAAAATCAAAATGGAAATGAAACTTTTAGTGATAGCTACTTTTGATTACTTACTAGTTTAATTCATTTACTTTTGCAGACTGTTGTTGCATATTTTCACTGACAGTTGGGCACAGGCCTTTGGTGGGTGCCTACTGGGATACATTTCTCACACCCTATTTGGGTCATTTCATCGGGACAAACATATTATATTTCTGAAAGTGTTGATAGGGGAAAGGGTCCCCATATAGGTACTAGATTATTGCTGAGGAGTATGATAGCATTGGACATAGCTTAGGTTGGTGATACTGCTTACCGTTCTGTTTTGTTTCATTGTACTTGTACTCTCTGTTGTACTGTATTGTATTGTATTGCAGTGTATCCTATTTTTTTTTGCTTTCATTGAAATAGAGACATGTTGCATTATTATATATATATTAATTTAGGTTATATTTTATTGCAGTTTTCCATTTCAGTTGGATTTTGTTTACCAATTCCACTGTTGTATGTTATTTATCTTTTCTGCGGCGCTATAATTTGACAAATGAGTGCATAGTTTCCCTTCTTTCAGACCTGGGCCCTCGCTTCTAGTTAGCAGCCTCTGGCATTTTGGGAATTTCTCTTGAGGTCATGTAACCAACCGGGTTCGGGGTACCCATTGAGTGGCACCCGGATCCGGTACGTTACAGCTTTAGTCAATGTCTTTATGTATTTGGATTCATGAACTATATATGGTGAAATATACAAGGATTTTTCAGTTTATTAATTTATCTCTAATTATTTTCATGAATACGATAAATATATATGATAGAATATAAAAATTAATTGATGTAAATCTGATGTGCATGGAAAAAAATGATTAATGGAATGATAACCCATAATATGTTTAGTATTTTAGGATAACATTTTTTTTGATAATGATATGTTGGATACATGTAAATTGGAATGTACTGATTACCTTGAAACTAATTAAGTACTTGTTGAAAAATATATTATGCTATTTTGGTTGAAGTTTATAAGTTCTTGTATTTATGGAATATATCCAATTACCTATGAAATATGTAAGCATTCATGTTTTCTATATGTGTTTTTGGTAATTCGTGTTATTATTATGTTTAAAGAGAATATATGATGAGGGTTTAAACATGTTTGAGATAGGAAAACCAAGAGTCACATTATGATATATGGGGGAACCTATTTTAAGCCGATTTCATGGATTTATTTCTAATGTTTTGGATTTTCATCTATCGTATGGATTATAAAGTTAACCATTAATGAAAATATTAAACTAAACTTTGGGGGAAGTATTTATGCATATGTTTTGTATTGAAACCAATGGTTAAAAGGCTATTTAGTTATTAACCGTATTTCATGGATGTATATTATATTTATTTAGGAAATTATATTTATATAGATTTAGAAAAGAAAATCACATTTGTTGTTTGTTAAAACCAATCAATTCTTGAAAGTTCATTGGTCTTGAACCCATAATCGGGGGACGATAAGGGTGTCACACCTAATATTGTCCTACACGATATCTAGGTTAATGTGTTACTATTATTTTTTAATAATTAATAATGATGAAAAATAAGTGTTTCTTTTTATGTTTAAATGTCAATATATTAACCATATTGATTTTCAAGAATAATTATAGACAAATAGTTATATGTTACATTCTTTATGGTCCTTATGATATTCTAAATGTGTATTTTAAAATGTCATGAATTAATGCTAATTTCTATACATCCATTTCTTGAAGTAGTGGATGAATTTAAAATTGATAAAATAAAATGTACATAAAAAATTTTTGTTTATTGAAATATATCACGTAAGTATATTTCCTTATATTATTGGTAAAAAAAATAATTACTTAAAATTAGGTTAATGATCTAAAGAAAATATATTTTTCCAATATATTAAAAGTGATTAATTGAATTCCTTTTAAATCATAATATATTTATGAATTTGATGCACTAAAAATTTCATTGAAATTTTACTTGTTTTTATTGATGACCTCATCCACTCTATATAAATATTGACACTTTTAGTCATGGTCCAATCTTCACACCCAACTAATGTTATCCTATATGGAAACATAGTTATATGTTACACTGGATAATTATTATCGTTTCATCTTTCTCATTTTAAGTGATGTTTTAGTATCCATTTTTATGATGTGGGTTTCTATGAAATAAATATTCAAGTACTAAAATATTGAAAACCTAGACGAATTTCAGGGGAGAAATTCAATTTAAGGGTGGTAGAATGTATCACACCAAGATTTTTTGAATTATTACTTTTGAATTAATTTTAACTTTTTGATATTTTTCATTTCAAGAGACACTGATGATAGTTTATTTTATATTAAAGAACTACATTTGGCATGCATTATACAAAACACCAAGTTAATCATGCACTAAATGAAACAAAAATTTGATCTTGATCTACACATACCACCATGGTTAGCGTTCATTATATGAAATAACGAATTTTCTTGATGCCTTTCATAACACTCAAGACCGAGTTTTATCAAGAAATAATATATATAATAAAAATGTTATAATTTAATATAAAAAGATATAACCTAGCTATAAAATTATCAATTTTGAAATTTATTAAATAATTTATGAAAAGATATGGGTTAAAAAATATAAAATAAATTCATTGGTTACCAATTAATTAGAAATGAATATGATAATTGATTGAATATAAATGAAAATATTATTATTTTTATGGTCACATGGATGTTTTAACCTAATACATTATATAATTTATAATTAGTGAGTGATAATAATGTCATATATATGTTATATAGTCAATAAAATATTTTTTTATATTAATCCAATTGGTTTTAAAAAAATAAGATAATAACTAACCCTATTTTATGCTTAAAACACAATATTTTAATAATTGCAGTATTACCTCAATTTATTGGAGAACCCATTTTAAATCGAATTATTGAGACTTTTCAAGATTTAAAATTTCAAGATAAACATCATATATTAAGATAAAAACATAAAAATTATGTTAGAATAAGTTATTACTGTTTTTCTATAAGATTTCATTTCCTAATGAATAGTTCAAAATACTGAATTTTAATTCAAAACTGTTTTTTTCATCTAAATTATTTATAATGTTGAATTTTATTTTAAATTGGTTTCAATATTTAATTGGATATTTATTTTAAAATTTAATACAATATAATTAACTAATATCATTTTCTCTTTAAACATTGGAACAAAAACTTAGAGAGCTTTTGAATGTTCATACTTTTAAAACCCACATTGTCTACCCAACTATGGGATTAATTTAAAATTAATTTCTGAAACTTCACTAATTATAATTTGAAAAATATATCCACTATTTTTAATAATAATAATTTATAATGTCTTATAAGGGTAAATTTATTTTTACCAAATGTATTAGTGATTTTTATTCAAATTGATTAAAATCATTAATAGAAAACATAGGTTAACAAAGCATGAAACCCTAAATTTATGACATAAAATGACCTATAATCTTTTCAAACACCACTTGGATAGAAATAAAAAGGAAATTAACCTTACAATTTTTTTTTCATTGGTTTCTTATTAATTATTTTTTGTTGAAATGTGGGTAATCATAATTTGTTTCCAAAAATTCCATGTGTGTCCTTTCCCTTCGCTATAAAAGGCCACCACCTCTCCCTCTTTCTCATACCACACAAACCAATTTTTATTGTCCAATATTAGTAAAATAAACATAAAATAATACCTAAATTACTCATTAAGTTTTCCCCTTATATAGAAATAAATCCAAGGAATCCTTTTTGAAAAAACAAAAATATGTTACCTAGTTAAGAGGTAACATCTTCTCTCAATATCCTTCCATTTATATTCATTCTCCACCCACTACAATATATTTTTATAATTCTGGTATAAAAAACTAGTGTATTAAATATACATATATTATTTTATGATAATTGTTTGACCTACACATACCCACACTTCCATATAATGGGTAACAGATATACTTTTTATGTGCACAACAAACAATTGCCTCAACAAATAATGATTGTTAATTTGTACTTTACCTCTTCTCATGGAGTACATTAGTATTGAAACTATATTTTTAGATATAATATGTTATATTTATTATTTATTTAACCATTTTTATTAATTTTATAAAAACATCTTTTTTTTACTTTACATTTTTTTTTGAATATGATAATTTCATTTGAGGAAGTGTGTATTGCTTCCCACTCGTAGCGTTTGATTTGTTCACACATTATATGGAATGTATTAAGGATGGGATTTGTGTAATTATATTATATATATGATATAATAATTCTAAATTAATAATCATATATATACATATATACACACATATGTAATTTACCTAATTTCTTTCAGTAGGATAATTAAAATCGAAATAGCATTCTTTCATACGTACAGAATACATCTCCATAAGTGGTTAACCCCATTTCATAAATATATATTATATAGATAATTATAAAAAAAATATAATTAATATAAAATTTATTTATATCATGGATTAAATTCTCTAATAATGATATATTTATAAGGACCAATGAATAACAAATAAAGATACAAGTGATGAAAAAAGAAAATATTACCCGAATTGAAACCATAACAGAGGATAATTAGAAAGAGGGTAATATAAGGTAATGATCAAACCATATATGGTGTTTGATATAATATATTTTTAAAATGATTTATAAAAAAATAATATTTATTAAATAGGTGGTTTGTATGAGTGCGATGAGAGAGAAGACATAAGTAAATGAGATTTCATCTAACCTTTCATTTACATGAGATACATAATTTATTCACCATTAATTAATTTTTTGTAGTGTTTATACGACACACATTTATATTAAATTATTATTATACATAAATTTATGGTTATTTAAATATCCATTCGATGATCTATATTTCTTTAGATTTACGTTTCATAAGTTACCAAAATGTTAACCTGTTTTTGTCTCAAGTTTCCTCTTTGAGACTCATGTTTTCTTATGCACATAAATTATTTTCAAGATATATATGCTTATATTTTACATGTTATATCATAAATCTCACTATTTGAATTATATTTAAGCATAATGTAATTTAATTAACTTAATTGGAGAGTATGATTCAATGTTACAAATGAAAAATACTATATTGAAATGATCTCATCGTTTTTCAAGATTTTTTATGATTAAACATAAATTAATTAAATATCATGATCCATATTTCAATAACACTCATGAATTTACCGATCTTATAGTTATTCATGATATCCTAATGTATTATTACCATTTATTTTACTATATTGTACATAATATAGTTATGAATGTGTTTTTTATGAAAGCCCGACATTACCCTATATTCATTCATAAATATTTATTCTATAAAAATAATGTTTTCTAAAAATGGTTTCCGTGAATAATATAATATTATACTATAATGTTTCAAAGAATATTTTTTCAATTTTTTTACCAATTTTTTCAAAGGAATCTTATTTTTGTTTTTTGGTCGATGTAGTTTTCAAAACTTTTTACCAAGAATAAGGAATGTTATTTTTAACTTGTACACCATGCATAGATTTACCCACCATCATTTCATTGAAGCTCCCTTTTTTATTTTAAAATTTTAATTTTTAAGAAATATTTTTTAATAACAATAATAAAATAAATGGTTTTCAAAACGTTTTCATTATTTCTTTATTGGGTTTCAATATATTTTTCATGATATTTCTATCTAAAAATGTTTTTTTAGTTATTTAATATGTTTTTATGGAAAAAAATTTCAAAATGTTTTCAAAAATACCATTATTTGTATTAAAAGGAAAATTATTTTAAAATGCTTAAAATCGTTATTTCTATGTTTTTAAAGTATCTTCAATGAAATATTTTTCAAAATATTTTCAATATTCTTTTATAGGATTTATAGTAAAATGGTTTACAAAAGGTTTTATGTTATTTTAAAAGAATTTTTCATTAATTAGAGGTATGTTTTTCAATAAATGTATTTAAATGATCATCAAAATTTATTTTTCATCTATGATAACATCCATTAGTGTTGATAATGCATTTTTTTTTGAAAATTATTCAATGTTTCCATTGATATTATTTCTCAAAATGTATTATGTTTTGATGGAATGTTTTTTTTTGAATTTTTTTTCTCTTTCATAGGTAATATTCTTTTGGAACCCGCTTATTTTCATGTGTTATGTATATAATGAAATGATTACGAAACCTATCATTTCACAGAGGTTATGATATGATTAAATGTTTATAATACCAATTTATTTTCATGGTTTAGGATATGATTATTTATTATTTTGTGGAATATGTATGTATAATTACATTATTAGATGGGTGGGACCTATATCTCCCTCCAATAAATAATTTAATGATTTATATATCATGAGATAGAATAATAACGTCTTGGGAAGGAACTGTGACTACTAATATTACCATGAGAGTGAATCTTGACTAGAAATATGGTATAGGGAGTGAAACCATAATACCAATTTGGTCTTGGAGATGATTCCTTGGATACTATAGAGAACATATTCTATTTTTATGTGTCTACCAAAATTCCATGTATTATTATTATGAAAATCATTAATGGATTAATTTCATTATTTATTTATTATTCCTATCTATGATTATCCGTGATTTATTCCATGATGCATGTATATTATCTTTGATATGTAGTGTATGATATTATAATTTATTAATTATGTTCTCATACATGCATGTTCATGATTATTCTTAAATGTATAACTTATTTACCCTTACTTTTAGTTTGATATGAACATTTTTTTGTTTCCATTCCTAGGTAATTAAGATATGTATTATGTTTTATGTGTCTAAGAACTGTGATATTTAATAATAACCTTATGTGAAATAATTTAGCTCATTAATGTACAAGTTTTTATGTTTCCATGTTTCCAAAGGCGCTAAACTAATATGGTATTTGGGTGTCTATTTTTATAGTGTTCTCTGTATTCCAAAAAATTTATATAATGTTAATGTATGAAAAGGAAGGGTCATTATAAAAAAGATCCTTTAGAAATTTAATATTTTGTATTTCTTATGTAAGAGCCATCACTTAATGAGATGAAAATTAGACAAGGGGAAAACTTTAGGTACAATCATAGGATTTTTTGAGGCACACATAAGTTATTTTTTTAGGATCAATAATAAATTTAATTAATTCAATGAACTTAGAAAATTTGGAATAGACTTATAAAAAATAATAATATAAATATTATCCCACTATCATGATTAATTAATTATATTTATTATGTATGTATTCTTAGTTTCTAAAATGAGAGGATCTTGATTATATTCATGAAGATATATCTATAAGTTAACCAAAGAAATGATAATGTTAGTATTAAATGGATAAAAAATCATTATTAGAAAAAGTAGATTATTATTAAAGGTAAATAAATAATAATATGATATTTACATTTTGGGGAAGGGTTCCACATCATGAAGAATTTTGAGAATAAATTACATTTTAATGTGTGTTTTATATTTTAATAAGTAGTAATGTTGTGAAGGGATGCTATATTTTTTGGAGTTTAATAAATAAATTATCAAAAGGTAACTTCATATAGTGAAGATAAGACATGATGATTACCTTTTTTAATCTTTTTAGATAAATAAACAAGTCACACTATGATGATAATGATCACCCAATGAGGGTTTATACAAGTTAACAAGAAAGTATGGATTAAAATATCAATGGATTTCATGGATGATCTGATGAAGAGATATTTCATGTTTCTTGATTGAATTAAATGGAGATATATTTGGCTGGGAATAAATGATGATAGAGACTTCATCGTAATTATTGGAATCTAAATTATGATAGGGTGTAAGTGATCATGGGAACATATCAACATTTTTTTTGATAAATTAATGAACTGATTTTGATTTTGATATTAAAGGAATTTTCTAAATTCAAAATATAAAATTTTTATTATCATGAATATATATAATATTTAAAATATAGAGATACGTTTAAGAGAGAAAACCATCCAGACCAGTATTTATGCAGATGAAAAATATTTTTTTTATCAATGAAGAATAAGAAAATTTCATTATAAAGAATAGATTTTATATAAAGGAGAATCCTGAACTAGGTATTAACCTATGGTGTCCATATCATTGAATTAAAATTTGATAGATTAAATAATATATTTCACTGAGACTTATAGTTACTATTTTTATCTATCTACTATTTAAGACTCAAAGAAGTTTGAGTAAAGAAATAATCTAGATTCTATAGAAGATCTAAAATAATGGAAACATAGAGACACAAACATTGATACAATATATAATATCACACACTGGTTTTGGAAAACTCTACTTAAAGAATAATATTTCATTATTGTGATGTAGTGACATATTTAGGAGAGGGAATATCATGTTATTTTAGTATATTGGATGACAGTTTTATAAAATAAAGGGACCCAATATAAATAACAAATCTAAAGATAAAAAGGTTTTTTGGGAGATATCCTATTTTTATTCACATTCTGATATGGAGGATATTTTTATACCAGACATGACAAGAATAAATCAATGAGTAGATTCCCACATTTGGTTAGAAACATGTAAAAATATTATTATTTTTCTTTCTTAAACTATATAATGTATACAATATTAATTAATTAATGGAAATCATATGTATATCCATATATTATATTAATAAATTTAAGAGGTAAGAATATTGAGTGTAAAATATAAAATGATAAAATAATTCATTAAAAAGGACACACTGATTCACTACACCCCCATATAGGTGATTAAAAAATTAGACTATGGAATAATAATATATAAACTTTAGGCATAAAGATGGATAAATTCTGTAAATTATTATTTTCAAAAAATAATTGATATTCATACTACATTGAATCCCATAATGATTCATTCCATCCATGAAAAGAGAAAGGGGTGTACCCCTTGATGCTTACATGAATTCAAGGTATTTAAATTCAATATTATTACAATAATGATAAATAACTGGATTTCAATGATTACCATATCTTATCTGATCATTTTCAAGACATAATATATTTTAATCATCACAAATGCTATAATAAAATAATATAAATATTGGTGTAAAGAGGTAGTAACATAATGTATTTTCAAATCACTTTTCATTCTCCTTATGAATTGATACACAATGTTTAGGAGTACCTCTTGATGAGGAATTTATATGTACAAAAAATGTATAATCAATGGAGAAAACATGTATGTTTAAAAAATCTAATAAAATTGGACTTAAATTTATTTCTCATCATAGGATTTTTGATAGTGTGATCCTCTTTTGTATAATTCCATTAAAAAGTGATTAAAATGTAGTGAATTTTATATAACTCCGCCAATTAATTTATTTAATGATTTATAACATTAAAATATTTGAATATTTATAAAAACCAATACAAACATAATATTAAGTATTTTTTTAATAATTACAATATTTTCATTTATTTTAGGATAGTCTAAATTCTCTTTTAAATTACAATGATCATTTTTAAGATAATAAATATTGGTTGTGGTTTCATTAATATCAGGTGAAAATTTTATATTACTACCCCCATTGTAACTATTTATTATATTTATTATCTCCATATGTTTATTCCAATACTAGTATATTTGATCAATTTAATAAAAAAATAAATTATGTTCAAGATTTTATACTATAATATTCTTGAATAAAACTCATTTCACATTATATAGTACAATATTGTTCCAATATTCCACTTTTTATGGTAAAAAATTATAATTCATTCACTTAAAAAATACTGTTATGTTAATAAATTGATATAAATCTATCACGTATCGATTATATATCAATCCATGCAATATTTGTTGAGAAATATTTTTTTGATTACAATATATTTTTATAAAAAATTAATTATATAGAAAAATTAATTTTTTAATGATTTAATTCAATTTAAATTTTAAATATTAATGAAATAATAAACAATTAGAAGATTGATAAAATTTTTTTTAATAAAAATGAAAACTAAAAATTAAATCCTTTTTATGGATTATATAGACTATATATATAGAAAAAAAGAAAATAATTACCTCCCTCATACCTATAATTAGTGAATTATGTAAGATTACGAGAAAAACTAGAAAAAAAATTTGTGATACATACAATGGATTATAGAGAATTTATTGGTGTTATGATTTAATTAAAAAGAATGGCTAATTTTTTAGGTATGATAATGATTGAGTAAAAGATTATGGATAATGTATCAAAATCTAGAAAAGAATAATATCTTGAATTTATACATATGAAATAGGTAAAATTCAATGATAATAATTATTTAGTGGAATAAAACACTCACTGTATTATGGTTGGGTCTCCAAATAGAACATATAAATGTGTTATATTTGGTAGAAATTTATTATTCTTGAATGAAGAAAACTCTTATAGTATATCTTAGTTTATTATAAGTTTCTATTATCAGGTATCTGTTAGGTGTGATATATAAAATATGATTAAAACCACAAAAAATAAAATATAGCTATGATAATTGAAATAAATATTATCTTTTAATATTTAAAAAAATGACAATTATTTTTGTATTTTCATTAAAGGTACTGTAAAGTAGTGTATTCGCCCATGTAAATTGGAAAAATTAAAATATGGGTGGGGATGTACACTATCAACTATAACATCAAGGACCTAAACCATTATATGGAACCCTTTAGATATTAATGAGATGATTTTACCCCCTCAAATTGAAAAAGATAAGGAAATATTAAACACAGAGGATATTTCATATTAAAATGAAAATTCTCTTTTATCATCCCATTAATATATAAACTTACTTATAAGAGTGAAATACTATTATTTTACTATATTTAATAAAAAATAAATTTTATTTAAAGTGAAATATGAAGAAAATTAATGTGAAAATGTCTAAATTTTATTATTAAAAAAATGATAATGGAGTTTGAAGGAGAAATCATTTAGATGAGTTGAATTCTTAGAGATAAAGAAAAAGCCATGAATCCAATAATAACATCAGTATTTTAGATTATATGAGTTTTAGATAACGAGAAGGAGAGTCATGTTGATACAGTAATAAAATGATTTGGATTTATTAGTGTAGCATCAATCATAGAATGAATATAAATCAGGTTTGGCTCTTGTATTTTTGGAAAGGCAGATCATAGTGCATGTTAAGATGAAATCACCTACACCTCGATGTAATATTGTTAGGGAGAAACTCTAAAATTCCACAAAACCATGATCTATTATCTTATGATAAAATATTAATGAAAAATCTAAATTTAATATATAACAACACTAAATAAAATACAAACATAAATTCATAATAATATTTTAGATCTATAGATATGTAGAATTATGAAAATTAAAATGTATAATATATCAATCAAATAAACATTTTTTAGAATATAAATTATTTTATGAAAACTCAATCCTAACTCTAAGTAAAAAACATAATAAATCACTGAGAAAAAAATTTCTTCTACATATCATTGGTTGTGTGAAAAGAATTTCATTTCATGGTATTAGAAAAAGTCTCAGTAAGGCATTTCGACATTTTGTTTGAAATTTGTTTAATTTTTTTTACAATGGTCTTTGAAAACATTTTCCCTAAAAAATGAATGAATTTAAATTTAACAAAAATATTTGTAGTTCAATAAATTAACCATGTGCATTAATTTCAATAAAGGTGTTTTCATAAGAAAAAAATCAACAATTTTTCTTCAAATCATTTGGATATATTGAAAAAAATTGATTGAAAAAAGAGTATAGAACAATATATAATTTTTTAAAATATAATTTTTATTCATTTGAAATGATTCAATAATATTTTATTATAAATGATTCTTGAGATTTTTTAAATAAAATCACTTTGTAATCTATGAAAGGATTGGAAGTAGATACTTGAGACTTGTTCAAATATTCATGTTTAAAAATAAAGTCCTTATCAACAACATCCCCCCTTGACACATCCTGAGAATGGAATCAAAAAATGAATCCATGGAGACTTTTTCCTTTTTATTAGGTATTTGCATCATCTCTATTCCAGTCTAGGCATCAAGTGAAGTCCCAACCATATAATTTCTAATTTTTAATGAATCATACTTACATGGGATAATATAAAAAAATATTTTGATTAAACATGATATTTTTATTGAACTAAAATTGGATTTATTAGTGTTTTATTTTCATATCTACCCATCACAGGTAGATAATCTTCTCCATTTTATTTCACCCATTGAGTCTTTTCACTTATTTTGAGAGCATAATAATTTGTATAAAAAGCCTCATCTATATTATATGTTGCATAAATGTTATGTCGTCTAGAGGGATCCAATATAGGACAGAAAATAATCTGATTAGAAGGAGATGGATATCAAGCATCCAAAACCATAGAATTTGATACATGGAGGCTATCTATTAATTGTTTTCATTTCCTCAGAGTCAAAACGAGGGGTTATAATCCTTGATCAGATTTATCACTAAGGAAGTGTCAAGAAATTGTTTTTTTAAATAAATTCAGGGTCTTTGACCACATAGGTTCCTCATGAACCAATTTTTTCTTTGACTTTATGGGTTCTTGAAGTGATTAGTTGATATTGAAGAAGTAATTGATTTGTAATGTCTTTTTTAACAGCATAATTAGACAATTTTTCTTCAAAATCTAGTCCATTATCGATAACCTCATCCCATGACAAAGTATCTTGTTTCCCATAATGTTTTATTACACACAATACAATAGGAGGAGGACCATTATGTATATCTGATGAAGCTGGATCTTGGAAACACTCCCTATGATGAATAGAGTTTTCAACATTTTTAAAACTATTTATAATAATAACATCTCCAAAATAAGGTCCAAAAATTCTTTCCCCAACAATTATATGCAGATAGGCTAATTGTTATCCCAAATTATGACCAGTCTCACAATGATTTCCCTTCCCCTTCGA
Source organism: Viscum album (assembly GCA_963277665.1). Classification (NCBI taxonomy): domain Eukaryota; kingdom Viridiplantae; phylum Streptophyta; class Magnoliopsida; order Santalales; family Viscaceae; genus Viscum; species Viscum album. The sequence goes on along the minus strand of OY728141.1, from coordinate 458,672,606 downwards.
GGTAACCTAATTGTTCACTCCTCTATCCTGAGGCTATGCATATAAAATATTTTAAAAAACACTATGAGTAGTTGATGTAATAATTTTAGTCATTTTAAATAATTTATTTTGGTAATTCCCTCATGATGAGATAAAATCAAGAATATCAAATATTTTAAAATTTGGATAAACGTGTCTAATGAATATAAAATATATGTAAAAACATGGTACTTTTTTGTACTCAATTATCAAATAAAACTCATCATTATCAGTTGAAATAATCAATCGATCAATTAAAGTATAACAAAACTCAATTTCCACTAAAAATGATGGTAACGGCTGAATCTGGCCACTTCAGTTTCCAAATACATTATTTTAAGAACCCCAATGGCCATTATATAATCCTATAAGATACTATGGTTCCAATATACCCAATTTATTCCATAAATTTTGTCCCATAGTGGAATAATGTAATTTATTAACTCAATAGGATTGAAATTACAATCTCATTCACAAATGTGAATTATTGTTGGCTTGGATAAATCTCTCCAAAATATTGTACCCTCAACATGTGTTAATCCGAAGGAAAGAGGATATTGGGAAAACCCTTACAAACAATACATGTTTATAGTTTCTAAAACTCTAAATATCTTAATGTCGTGAATTAATATCCCTAGTTCTCTATGTAATGGATCCCCTTTTAAAATTAAAAAAATCACTAATAGAATTATTACAAATTTTAGGGTATTTTGAGATAGTATTTAGGCCAGCCTTTACATGTAAGACACTAAATTCTAAATAAATACCCCCAATAATGGATCACTTGAAAAGAGATAATGAATGACTATGTTCATTTTCAGAAATTTGAGAGGCCGCACTTGTCCCATCATGACAAATTTTCAAATTTCCATTCGATAACTTGCATCCTTGTAATAGATGAGTCATCCTTAATTGAAGAAAATTTCACAAATATAATTGAGATATTATTATTCCATGAGCTTTAAGTATTAATCACCATCCCGGATTGAGATACAACCACACAGAACATTCATGCTTCCTCTAAAACATATAATAAATATTGTATTTTGTCTTTTGTTGATTAAATATATCTTATTCTAAATAGTATAATTTTATAATATTTGTTATGGTTTTTTTAATTAATTAGAAATTTATCTACTATAATATTTATAATAATTAAATTTTTATCACTCTTTAGTAACAAAGAATTAACTTTATTAATGTAGTGCACATATGTTTATAGAAATTTTATTACATATCATGCCAGAAAATAAATGAAAATATTTTTATAATATTTATTAAGAATATAATAATATAATGTAATTAAAACATTGATATTATATCTTGAATGAAATAAATTTAGATATGCATATAAATATATATTAAAAACAGAGGGTATTATATCCTTCCTCACAAATAATTAGTGTCAATTAAATTTGAATAAAAATGATATGAGAAATTTTTATTCTTGATTAATAATAAAAAAAATAAATTATTTTATGTAGTTTAGATTAACTATGATTGGATTAAAATTTTTTTTATAGGAAAAAATATAATGGATTACACAATGAAATGTTTTTTAATAAATATAAAACATTAATGATTCATAAATCAATAATAATTAACCCCTATAAATCACATTTGAATCTACTTTCGGTCTCATAGTCTCAAATCATATGTATATCAAAAAATATAATCACTTAAAACCTTAAAAATAATATTTATAAATCTTAAATTATCCACGATATGTTAATCTAAATAATTTTTAAAATGTTTACTCTAATACTAAATTGGAGTCCCTTGACCCACAATCCAAGATCAAGGGGTAAAAGACTATATTCTTTATAAATTTAACATTTTAAATCCCTTAATAATATACATTTATACATTACTATGTATATTTTTGGAGTAGTTCATAGATGATAAAGAATATTAAAACACATACTATCTTCATGAAACATACATTTTTTTTGAATCAAAATACTTATACGAAAACACTTTCACCGCATTTCCTAAAAAACAAATTTGAGTACCGTCTCCAAAATATCATTTACTCATTAATGGATATGTGAAAAACATTTCAAATTATATGGGGAATGAAATGATCAGTCTGCATGTTTAAAAGCATGTTTGACATTTTTTTTATAAAAAATATTGGAAACATATTTTACCAGCATGTGATAAATTTGAACATTAAAAGCTATATTTGGTCTACCCATTACAGGGGGTAAAATATCTATTTTGATTTGGGTTCATTCCCAATTCCTCAATGATTTAAAATTTTTTATAGCCTATTTTTAGTTAAAATATTGGTATCATTACTTTTTTGTTTACCATAAAATCCAATTTTTAAGAAAAAAAATTATGTAAAATTATATATGAACACTTATATGTGTGGTTATGTATGTTTTATTTGAGCATTATAAGAAATTAGAATAAATATTCTTCTTAAAAATGTTTTTTAAAATTTTAATGGGATGGTGATCCTAATATATTAAAGCATGATCATAAAATAATTTTGTACATCAATGAAATCCATGGATGAAATTTCATCATCCTTATGAAAATATTAACCATGGTAAAAATGTTTAAAATAAATAATGAGGAACAAATTTATGAAAATAAAAACTTTAGATAATAAAATTATAATTTCAAATCACATAAACCACTAAATTTGGAAATTATGTTAAATATATAATTGTATTTGAAACATTACATATCTTATTAAAATAAATTTTACATTCCCTAAAATGATAATTTTTATTATATTTTGACTACTAGAAAAAAAATTATATTAATAAACCATTTTATATAAATGGATTTTAATTCTTTTAAAATCATTTTTTTCAAAACATTATCCACATAAAATGATAATTTTGAAAAAGTGTTCCACTTATGGAGAAGATCTTATATTTGGAAAAATTGTAAACTGAAATTTTTAATATAGTTTCCCTTTTTAAAGTGAGTTTAGAATATTTCAGAAAACATAAACATTAAATAATATTTTTCTCATTCACAACGAATAATCAGTTTTAGAAATTAAAAACAAAAAATTAAAAATATTTTCAATACTAGGAAACATCCATTTTAAAATCCAAAAGCCTAAAAACATACTTAAAAATTATCCCATTTAAAAATCTAATAAAAAATGAATAATTTAATTATATATAGTCTGTAAATAAAATTATAATTTTGAACATTGGTTTTCCAAACCCAAAAAATTATAATAAAAATCAAAAAGAAAGTAAGATTCTTTTTAAAATATATTGATATTTCAAAATTTAAATGTAAAACATTGATAATATCTTCCCCATTTATTATTTTATTACAATAACATTTAAATAGAAATTATTATATAACATCACAATATTTTATGATATCGTTATCAGTAAATAAATTTGATTTACATGACAACATAACTTAAATCTGACACCATGTTTAAAAAAACTATGATATACTATTATTTTTTATCAATTGGATTTAAATGTATGAATAATACAAACTAAATTATGAAAAAAATTATAGGTTATAGATGTATAAAATGAATTTATTGTTTATCAATTGACTATAAATTAAAATAAAATCAACTAACAGGAAAAAAGATTTTTAAAAAAATTATATTCATGAACACATTGTGTTTTGATCTACTTAAATTAAATAAATCACCATTAGTGAATGGTTTTATCTAAATTTAGTTATTATTTATTTAATTAAATTTTTTTAACAACAATAAAATGTTTTTCTAGGCATGAGATAAGAAAAAATCATGTATTATGAAAATTTATATTTTCTACAAAACGGTTTTTGGTGGATTTATGTTATAATATGGAAATACATTTAATGCACATATAATGTTATATATAAAAATATTTAATCAATTTTTGGAATCAGTATGATAAAATTTGGAAAATAGGTCCCTTTGTTGTCATTCTAAATAGTATCCTTAGTAAATATTTATCAACTCAGTAAGTATGAAATGGAAAAAACTCAGTTAAAAATTTGGGATCAAAATTTATAATTTCCCTGACACTTTATTTTATCTTATTGGATAAATTTCATTCAATAATTCTCTTACTATCTTAAAAAATAAGGAAATATAGGTCAATTATTACATTTTTATGACCATAATATTATAAAAAATGATAAAAATTGTCACTCTCTTGACATTAATAAGTCCATAATTTTTTCATAATGATAAAAAAAAGTAATGTTTAGTTATAAACATTTATTTTAAATAACAATAATTTTTTAAACATGATAATTTAATAGATATTTTGTGGGAAAATTATTACATTAAATTCTAAGACAACAAAAACACAATATTCCTTTAATTAATAAAAAAATAAAATAAATGATTTCATATATATTACAAGTATTAAAATATGGTTGATTTATTATATTATATAATGTTATTAGATAAATATATAATAATATTTATGTCTTAAATTTTTTTATTTCAACTCCATTTCAATCATTCTATCTTTAAATTCAAATTTGAGAATAGTCCCAAACCTAAATTTAGTGGTATCTTTTGTCAAATAGTTTTTTATTAAATGAAATAAAATTCATAAAAATATTATCTTAGGGAAAGATAATAGTATATGGTTTATTATATCAATAAAGTTTCACTTATCGGTCACTTTCCCTTTTATGGAAACATTCCTGACACTTAAATAGTAAAACATATTGATATTTTTATATTTGACAATAGTGTCAACAGGTGTTCAAACAAAGAGATAGGGTTTAAAAAATCAAATAAAAATTCTAAATATTATTTTATGAGAGGATATATATATATATATATTATAATCATATCTTATAAATATATCAATATTGATCAAAATAGACATAAATATTAATTCAGTACTTTATGTAAGTCCAACCGTGCCCCTCCCCTCACTTTTAAAATGTAACCAACTCTCATGCAGTATTTACAGTTTTTTAACCTTTTATATTTCTTGGGCCTAAACTAATATAATCATATCTTCCTTCCCCACATCTTGCAACTTATTTTGTCTCAAAAAGGCCTTCTTTTCAAGATATAATGTGTATTCTAGAAGAGGTCTCTCAATAAAGATGAATACCACTTTAACAACTTTTTCAAATTTTATTTCCTTTCATAACACTTAGAAATAATTTCTATCCATTGAAAAATAATTAATTTAGTATCTTCAATATAATTAATTTTTATATTTATTATGTAATTACCATTATTTAATTATTTTTCATCATACAAGAAAAGAAAACATTGCTTGAGCGTATGCTTGGACTACCACCTCCCCAATGCGATGTATTTTTATTTTTTCAACAATAAAAGTTTATGGTTATATTGAAAAATATAATATTATGTATTATATTATTGATATAACAATGATTATATAAATGGTGAATTATTATTTACCAATCTTTCAATCCATCTATCAAAATGTTTAAGTGTCACTCTGGAATATGTACATATTGCCATCTCCACGAAGTGATGTAATTAATTTTTCATCACCAATTTATATGAATTGTTAAATAACTATATATAATTATTACATATGATACTCATAACATGATTAACATTATAGAGATGAAGATAAAAAAATAGACTACAATGGCTAGGACTGCAGAACTTAAACATTAATGAGGAATTATGTTATTATCCCTAACAATAAGTATTCCCGTAACAAATTATTAATAAATTGGTGATAAACTGTTACAAGTATGTTATATATGATCTGTTATATAATATTACTATTCTATAATACAATTATAATAAATCTATAGTTATTATAAAGGTGTTTTGATTGTGTATAATGAAATATGATATTTGAGGTAAGGGATATATGTTTCAATCTCATTTTAATAGATATTGTTTATGTATGAATTTCTATTAAATAATTTATATGACCATTATCTAAAAAAATCATTTAATGTTATTATAAAATGGTAATACATGGAAATTTAAATTAATAAAAACAAATTCCTTCTTTAGTATTTAAGAAGTCAAGTTTTTTTATATAAAACATATTTTATTACCTATATGATTGGGAATAATTTTAATCCATGTCCACCATTTATTGAAATTATTTCCAATATTATTTTATTGTGAGTTTTTAAATTCATTCTTATCTATGTTTTATTTATTTAAAAAATTTAAAGGAATATACTTGTCATTTTAAGAACATGGTACCTTTTACTTTTATCAAAAATGTGAATTGAATATTTTTTTAGCATACTCCACATGGAAGGAATTTCTTTTGATCATGTATGGTCAATGATTTGAATAATATTTTAGAAATTTTCATTTCTTAGTAGATAAATTTTTTCCCATTATTTTTTAGAATTTTTTTCTTTTAAAATATTTGAATTCAAAATTAAAATTTTATTTCTCCAAGAAATATTCTACTAAACTTTTGAAAACGTTTTTCATCTATGGGAAAAATATTTTGAAATTACTTATGATTAACTGGGGATATGGTGTAGTGGTTCCATACTTATGTTTTCTATAAATGTGTTATTATTATGATTTTAAGATTTTTATGAAACACATTCATTTTCCATGGGTTATGATATAGCGAAATGGTGAAATTTTTATGAAACATCTTTCTTGTCTATGGTTTATAATTTAATGAAATGTGTATTTTTTATGATATTGTGTGACAAAAATGAATGATTTTCATAATGTGAATAATGGTTCTATTAAATCCATACAATTTAATCAGTAAATACTTATCTAATGAAGTATAATTATAGTCAACATGGAAGGAATTTCTTTTCATCATGTATGGTCAATGATTTGAATAATATTTTAGAAATTCTCATTTCTTAGTAGATAAATTTTTTCCCATGATTTTTTAGAATTTTTTTCTTTTAAAATATTTTAATTCAAAATTAAAATTTTATTTCTCCAAGAAATATTCTAATAAACTTTTGAAAACGTTTTTCATCTATGAGAATAATATTTTGAAATTACTTATGCTTAACTGGGGATATGGTGTAGTGGTTCCATACTTATTTTTTCTATAAATGTGTTATTATTATGATTTTAAGATTTTTATGAAACACATTCATTTTCCATGGGTTATGATATAGCGAAATGGTGAAATTTTTATGAAACATCTTTCTTGTCTATGGTTTATAATTTAATGAAATGTGTATTTTTTATGATATTGTGTGACAAAAATGAATGATTTTCATAATGTGAATAATGGGTCTATTAAATCCATCCAATTTAATCAGTAAATACTTATCTAATAAAGGATAATTATAGTAAATGTAACACCCCAAGATTTCATAGTGTGTTATTTCTTCAAAATAATTCAATAACTTTCACTACACGCAACACCGAGTTCAAGCGCACCATGACTTACCAAACAAGCCGTTCAAAAAAGGTTATGAATAGTATTAACTAAATTTTAAACTTTATATAATCCTTATAATTTTAGAATCCATATTATGAGTTTCTTAGACATAATGTAAGAACAAATTCATCTTCAGTATTGTAGTTTTACCAACTTTTAATAGTGAACCCTTTTTAAATAAAATATTTTAAACTTTTTGACTAAATGGGGACATCAAAAAAAATTTAAAATAAAACATCCCAAGCTTCCACGGTACGCTTTCCTTTGAATAAAACAATAGCGTGTGTTGTACGCAACTTCGAGTTTTAACACACACCACAACCGATCAAACTAGCCGTTATGAATAGTAATACTTAATTTTTTGAAATTATATATATTTTATATTTCAAAATGGACTTCATTTTTGGATTCGGAATATCAAATTTAGCCTAAGGTGAAATTTTGGTACTTTTCGGATAACTTTCATATTTTGATGAATAGTAAAAATTACTAAATTTTAATTAAAAACAACTTTTTTAATCAAAATAATTAATAGTGATAAATTATGAATTTGAGTGGTTTTAAAGTATATTTAGAATATATTTTTACCATTTAATATAATTTTGGTCATTGGACATAATTTTACAATTAAACCGAACATAAACAAGTGTCAATCTTTTGATAGTTATTATCTCTTAAAAACACGCTTTTTGTTTTGACAGCGGGAATTAATTTTAAATTAATTTCTGACACTTCTGTGTTTTGAATTTAGAAAAATGGATTCCATATTTGGAATCAGGATGTTCAAATTGTATAAATAGGTAACTTTTATTTTTAGACATTTTGAATAATTACTGCGGTAAATATTTTATTTACCATGGTTAAGGGTAAATCCGGTAAATAAGGGTTAAAATATAATATTATAATAATCCAAAGTTACCCTAAAACGTGTCCTAACCTTATTGGTGGACACATACCCGACCATGAGCATCCTTGGGTCAATTTGGGGATCCCTTGGAGCCACTTGTATGTGGTAGGGACACATTATATTAATAAAGTTAAAATAAAAATAAAAATGGCATAAGCTTACATCTTTTAGAAGAACAATTTTTACATAGGGTTATACATGTTGGATTTTCGATTATAAATATTCATTAGAAATCTAAAAAGATTTCCTACATGAGGATATTTTATTTATAATTTTTAGACATCAAATAAGTTAAATTATTAATGACACAATAATGATGGAATGTTTACCTCATTAATAAATCATTTAAATAAATAAGATTATAATGATTAAAATATTATCTAAAACCTGTCCAATTCTTATTGGTTGATGTTATTTAGAATATGAGTCATCTTATCTTCGACCTCAATGATTTTTGGACCATTATAAACCGAATATAATTATATTATAAAGTAATACTTTCACTCTTTCCTAAAGAGCCCCTCCTCTCCCTTATAAAAGGAGACCACTTCTACTCATTCTTCACACCTCTCAAGCCACTTGGCTCGTCCAAACTCTGCCCAACTAAGCTCCCCACATCCCTCTCCTCATCCTTGAAGCTTCCCCTTAGGCAGAAAGCATTTCAACAAGTCCTTTGGTACCAACCAAAGTGAGTTACCTAAATTAAAGGTAACGATTTCTCTTAAATTATTTTCATTTATTTTTCTTCTTCAACTCCCAAAATCTTTTTATTTCCTTTCTTTTGTAACAACACCAGTATCCTCAATATACTAGGATGTTGTTATAATAAGGATTCAAACTACACATACACACAACTCCATCTAATGGATGATGAACGTAATGTTTCTGTGGATGGCAAACTAACGCCTCACGAAACGATGATTGTTCAAATACATCTTACCACCTCTCATGGTGGCCATTATGATGGAACTGTAATTAAATATGATATTAATGATATATATTTTATATATAAGCTTCTGTAATTCCATTTTATTTCATACCATTATTCGTTTCATGTTGTATATACATACGATAATTTCATTTGAGGAAGTGCGGACTACCGCCCCCTTAAAATGATATGACTCGTTCATACCACACATGGAACGTATAAAGGATGGTGTTAATGAACATAAGTAACATATATAAAATATTATATTATACTGGAATAGTAATATACCTATGTATCATTTGGATTCGATTCTTTTAAAATAAAAATTAAATGGAAGTAGCGTTCGTGCGTACGTACGGACTACCGTCTCCACGAACGCGATGAGATTCATTCTCCATCGTATCCATTCAAGTATAATTATCATTTAATGATTTAAAAATGTTGTTTAAGGACTTGATATCATTCTGGATATGAATAAGATACAACAAACATGACTTATGTAACAAAACGTATAAAAGAAAATGAGTAAGTTAACACCCGAAACGGCGATAATACTAAGATATTATTATCAAATCAATATTAAAAGATCATATATGATATCATATTAATGTATATGATTCTTGTATTATTCAATAACAATTATTTCACCATTATACAGGAGGTAAACCTACCATCGACCAAGGAAAAAGTACAAAGTAAGGGATTCTCTTATCTCACTTTCAATTCCGTGAGATTTCCATTGTTCGCTACTAAATTATTGAAAGTGGTGTATTGTGTACTTCCATTTGATATATATTATCATGATTCACTTTATATTCATGTTATTCTGTAAATCATTTGGTGGTTATTAACTTTTGGCCATGCGACTCAGTTGATTAACGTGGTAAGGGGTTTCTTGTCTCACTTTTAATTCCGTGAGAATTCCATTGATCACCACTTAATTATTGCATGTGGTGTATGTGTACTACCCATGATTGTAGTCATTGTGTAATATACTTTATTTTATGGGTATTTACATCATCATGGTATGATCTTTCTTTCATGGGTGTTTGTTTCTTAAGTTACCTAATCAATAAGGGAATTTGAGATTTCAATTCCCACTCATTTGGCTTTACGCATATTTCATTGATTATATTACTCCATGATTATGTGTGGAATCACTATTCATTTGATTATGTCATAATTTCCACTCCCCTTCCTGTGGATATAAGTTTGATACACATAATCACTCATTGGTAATTCTCAAGTCATTGATATGAATTTGATAAGAGTAATTTTAACTCATTCACCATTTGTTGAGTTAAACATCCAATTCGTTGGTGTTGTTTTTACAAGAAAATGTGTGAATATCCTTTGATTGTTTTACACTGAATATCCAATCATATTTAGTGTATTTATATTTGTCACACATAATTATGTCGTTGATTTATCCTTAACCTAAGGATACGGCCTTTATGAGAGATTTCATCTCAATTTACATTCCATTGAGACTTCTTTGTTGATATACACAAAATCACTTTTATGTGGTGTATATAATGTACTTTGACATAGTATATCATGAATCCCTTTATTCTCATGATATTACAAAGTTTTGATTACCTCAATTATTTGTATTCAAGTGTCTCTTTTGGTTAGAATCTCTAACTAAAATACCATTTTTAAATGTTTTAAAGACCTATTCTTCTAAATCTTGCTCATTAATGTCCATGTTTTAAAAATGGTTGTAAGGATTTATTTATATGGACATTAAAGTTTTAAAATCAAAACTCTTTTTAAAAGTTTCAAAGTGGTATGGGACACTTTGATTCAAAAATCTATTTTTAAATGGCTTCTTGACAAATAGTGTGACTTTTAAATGTTTTCAAGAAAAGGGGGATATTTCTCTCAAATAGTTTTGATGATTATTTTCATCTATGTCAACAACCTTCATTATTCATGATTGAGGTTAATGTGATACAATACAATCTTCCATATTGTATCAAATGAGTTATATTTGACTGTGGATGTTCTATTTTTATACCATTCATGGTTTGTGGTTAAAGTATTGACATTTCGTATGCTAGTTTTAATACGAATGTTTATTTTATGCTTAAACCTATTCATATGAGGAATGCATTGGACTTAATAAGTGACGGGTGGAGCCCGCTATAGCTCCTCGATGCATCGGTAGGTCTCATGAGACAAACTAGTGTCTTGGCACAAGGCCTTGGCAAAATCTTATTTGTAGTCTTGGCACGAGGCCTTGGCTATGTGGTTATGATAGTCTGGCATTATGCATTCCATCATTATGAAAGTGGTTATTGATATTGCATGTGATCATTCGACTAGTAGAATATCCATGTGAGTAAGTAAATGGCATTATTTCATTTTATTTATGCCATACCATGTTGAAAGTTCAAGTTTCAAAGGCTTTTGTTTTAGTTATAAATTTCCTTAAGTGTTTATGATTATTTATGAAAGCTTCTGCTATAATGTTATCCTTACTGAGCATCCGAGCTCACCCCTTTCAATGTTTTATTTTTTTTTTATTTTTTTTTCCCAGGATTATGAAGAAGTAATTTATGAATGACCTGCAGGGATAGTATGAGGGGATATGAAGACAAAATGTTTTTTTATGATGTAATGTAAAAACTTATGAATATATCTAGTGTTTCCAAGGCTACTAAACCAATCGGTCTTTCGAGATTTGATCTTCTTGTGATCATGCCAATGATATGTAATGATGCACCGACTCTGGGTAGCTGGGGTCGGGGCGTTACAGTTGGTATCAGAGGAAGTTTAGTACAAACCTTGGTAGCTAGATTTAGATAAACTCTGATTAGAGCACGTAGACCTAAGATGAACTTTGAGGATTATTATAAAAGTACTTCCTAGAATTTTGGTATTGTAGAGATTTTGTGAGTTTTCCGAGCAATACATCCCTGTCTGGATACGAGCAGGTAGAGGCGGCTCTGGCACAGATGTACCTAGGGGTAAAACCTGAAAACACCGCTTTGAGCTAGACTCGAACGGGAACTGGTGCACGACAATGGGCCTTGCTGCACTCTTGGTTACGACACTCCCGGGGGATATTCTTAGGATAATTTACATTTTCTTTACAAACCGATTTAAGTAATATATACATAAGATGAGAGTAAATGACCTTGGTTAATCCTAATATGTTTCAAATTGAGAATATGGTGACATTTTAATCTCTAAATGATTTTATGACTACTATTACTCACACAATGCTTTCTGGTTTTAGTCAATGGCTGGATTCCAAGGAAGTCATAGTGACTTTGAGAATGATGTACAAGGTGCGAACGGTGGTGGAAATGAGCAACAAAATGGAATGTTGATAGGCGTAAAAGATATCGTCTTTATGCCAAATCAGTTTTCCAAAAATATGATCAACAACATATATATTAACCAACTGCCAGACTCAACAAGGAAGAGAAAAGTGATAAATGATAAGATCTCCAGCAATGGAGACCATGGAGAAAAGAAACCTCAATTTTCATCATGCAGGAATTGTGGAAAGAGACACCCAGGAAAGTGTCTCAATGGGACAACGAAATGTTTTACGTGCGGGAAGGAAGGACATAAAGTGAAGAATTTCCGAAGAAAAATGAAGAGTACTATGGAAGAAGATAAAAATGGTCCCAAGAGTCCATTTACAGTCATTTGCCGTAAATGTAGGGGACCTGGCCATTACCCGAGTGAATGTCCTATTTTATAGGATATTTTCTTGCTCAAAGAAGAAGCTATGCGTAAATAAATGGTTGGAGAAAAATTTAAAAAGTATTAGCACTCCTTGTTGATGGGTTTACTTTGGAATAATTTTCTCTTGTATTTGTAACCCCTCAGTTTTCCATGTGAGAATGATATTTGAGGAATAATTGTCTCTTCTCTTGTGGATATAGGTATAAATAACCATTTGGTTTTATATGATCATTGGGGTTTGAGAAAATGATAAGTTATTATAATTTGGGATGAAAATGCAAAGTATGATATAACATTTGTGGTTAAATTATGTTATTTTGAAAAATTTATCTCATTTTGGTAATATTATAGAATATAGTTTTTGAAAAAGGACAACACGTAGACCGTGTGACAACCCGTCGCGTCGGACAAAGCTGTGGGAATCGAACCCACAACCAAAGTGCGATTGGGATTTATCGCCTACCACTGGACTACGTGAAGTCCCTGGTTAGTATGACTATTTTTTTTGTTAAATGATTTTATTGATCAATAATAAGATGATTTGTATTCTTATGTATTATCAAATGAATACCCTTGGTATAGGAAAATGATTTGGTGATTAAGTGATAAATGTTATTTTGGAAGATGTTGGTTTTGTTAGGAACACTATATGCCCAAGGAAAATAGAATACAATGAGGTTTCATTTGTAGAGTAATGGTGGATTTTTATCTACATTTTTATTGTTGATTTATAGTGATTTGGGTTATTTATGGAAATGATTAACCTATAACAGAGAATATGTGATGATGTTAATTAATTTTAATTATGTGACTTTAAGAGTATTTGATGTCATTTGGAGATACAATGTAACATGGGAGACTACATAATCAAATTCTTCTATGTTTTGGGTTTCAATATTAGTTTGGATTATATTAAAGGATTTTAAGGACAATTGGTTATTGAATGGTATCTATTTAACTTTGGGGTATTGTTGGTTTAATTTTAGAAATTAAGATTAGTGCATATTTATCTCAATGAATATCCTTTTGGGGGATCATTAGATCATTCACTAACCATTTTGGTTTTGATTAATCTTCAAAGACAATGTAAATATATGGTTTATCCTGCATGGATCATGTGATTCTATAGAAGTTTATTCTAGCTCTTCCAGTGTGACCAAGTCTTCTTGAAAACTCATCGTTTAAAAAAATTGAGTTAGTGGTGGAAATTTATTAAAGAATGAAAATCTACTTAAAATTTAAGTATATCTCATAATGTTCTTAGTCAATATCATAAATGAATTCCTCTTCCTTATGTAATGTAACTTTAAAAAAAATGTTGTCCTAGATGGTACCTTAAATCATCACTAATTTATGGCTTTGGGATTGTTGGCCTTTTCATAGCCATGTTCTCTACCACTCTCCATC